>CM019066.1:181063151-182446582 GCA_009667805.1 Leptobrachium leishanense
CAAAGTATATGAATTGGAGGTGAGATGAGGAAAACTATATAGTGTTGTAATTTATTGTAATGTAAAATGCTGTAATGAAACAGTAATATGTCTGGTTCATCCAAGTGAATATTTAGGTTGGGATCCAATGACTTTGGTATCAGTGTTAACGTTTTGACGTAGTGGTGGGCATCACATGGTATGACCATATGCAGCAACTGAACCTGCCAAATTTTACTTAAGTTTTATGTTTTTTTAGATTGCATATTTTGAGTGCGTGTTGGGACAGGCTCAACATATAACTATGATAGCATGAAAGAATGGGAAGTGATGGGAGCTAAAATAATGGAACAATAGAGCTCCAGGCCTAAAATTATTAGGGCTCTATTACATTCTTCGCGCAAACGTTAACACGTGGGCAAAAACGCATTAACGCAAGGGTCAAAACCCTTTGCACAGAACATCGTATAACAACATCCATGCAAAAAATGCGCGTTAACGTCTAACGCGGTTGAACCTGCGCGAACCCTTTGCGAGCGTAATGTACTTTGCGCGTCCTATACTTAACATTGTGAGCGCAAATGCTTTTGTGCGCTGGTATGCGGATGGTATTAAAATCTATGCGCAAATTTTAACGGACAGCATTTGTGCGCATAATTTTAACGGCTTTGAAAAGCTGGTGGTAACGGCAAATCTGAACGTCCTGGCCGAAACCAAATACACCAGCCCAAAAAAATAAAGATACAGCACGGTATAGTTACACATTCTACACATACCCAAACAATAAAATTGAGAAGTTGTGCGTATTTTTATTATTGCTGCAGCATATATGCGCAGATTGACTTTGACAGGTGCAAAAACTGAACGGAGACAATTGTGGTTCTTAATTCTGATTGGCTGAATTGTGTGAACAAACAGTCCGCACACCGATTTCTGCGCGCAACGTTAATGCGCGCGCGTTTTTGCACGTCTTTTTTACACGCGTTATTTTTTGACGGTAGAAAAAATGCACTCGGATTGTAATACCAGCGTTAATTTACGGGCATTAACGTTTAACGCATCGCGCACAAGTTATCGCGCTGCGCGAGCGTTTTTGCGCAAAGAATGTAATACAGCCCTTAATCTGGCACTGCTCTCCAGCAATCTTGAAGAATTATCACTACTCACCAGGCTGCAGAACTCCCCTCTTGACAGAATAGTTATAGCAATCTCTCATAAGTAGGGGGTCTAGTCCTAAAAAATAAGTGATAACTCTCTGAGATTTCTGCTCCCCAATTAACTGTTGATATATAACGGTTAATTCACCAGCCCACATGCACATTTAATATTACTGCTTAAATATAATGATGAGATAGGTTTTAGGGAATCATTATAATTGTAGTAAATATGATATATTTCTAGTCACTGCTAAGGAAACATATGATTGAAACCTAATAATATCATTTCTGTTTTTGGGGCAAAAGGGAACTCCTTTCCCCCTGAAAAAAATAGTGTAGGAATGTGTTCAAGAGTGAACTAATTTCTATTTAGACTTCCACAAAACATTAGAGCACTAGAAAGGGACACTGTAGTGCGTTCAGCATCAGATACAAATACCACTGGAATGTTCACACTGGGAAAATGCGAGATTGTTTTATTTAATAAGGAAGAATTAATGTTGGTGTTGTTTGCTACGAGCTAGGTGAATGAATATTAAAGGTCTGTGGAGCATTGCTCTAAATTACTTCAGTGCATTGTTTCGGAAATATTTACCATTCCACCACCGGAGTATGCTTCCTTATAAATTCTGCTATTCACTGTCTGAACCAGTGGGGATAAATGTTGCTATAGCTGCACTGATTAAACCATGGCCTAATCTCCCTACGTTCTTGAGTAACTTTGTGAATATCTTGAATCTGGTCTGTGACAGATGCTCTCTGCAAAAGATTGAAAGCGCATTCATTTTTACAGATTTCCAGTTGATTTTTTTTCTCCCATTCTAAACAGAATAAGACTTGATACCATCAAGAAAAAACATCTGTTTCTCCATGAGAGCACAACTCTCACTACAGCAAGGGATGTCTGAGAATACTGGGCACTGGGGTCAACACCAGCTGGCGTTAGCCTATTTTGTCGCTGGCAAGAATACATAATGATTTATTGCTTTTTATAACGAGGGATAGAACTTTTTCGCTATGAAAGAAGCTATTTGGATTTGCTGCAATTAATTATATTCTCCGTTTTGCAAAGAGCGAATGTGACACAGTCTGTTCTAAAGAACAATATCTCTATTTTGATAATGTACTTTACTAAAGTATTTCCAAATATAGGCAGCAACATAATATTTCCAAATATAGTCACCAACATATTCTTTCCTTTCCAAGGAAGATATGACTGATAAATAAAAACTAATAACATTATTTGCTATATTATAAAAAATAAAAATGTGTTATGCTATCATTGTATAGTCCAGCATTATATTTTTTTATAAATAGTAAACACACATTACTTACATTACATTTGCATAATCTAAGAATACGAATTGCTCAAGTTCTTTTGTTGATTGGTTACAATTTTTTTCATTTTTATTAATATTTTGTAGTGTTGAAAAAGACACTCCAAAATAATAAAGAGTTAATGGCTTCTGAGAGTTAAAATGTGCACATGGTAACCTCTTATTGATGGCTGATATACAGGGTATGTCACCACCACCTGTTATTTAAATGACTGCTTGACAGACCTTTCACATCTGCTGTATTTAAATTCCCTATAGTGATGGTCCCTCCAAAAACAGCAACCCCTGGTTTATGCAAGTTGCTCCATTCTATAAAAAGGTATGATAACTCTACTCAGGGGATGTAACTGACTACAAATAGTTTTTATTTCTGTATTAAACTAGTAAAAAGATTAAAAATGTCTCCAAACAAGATCGGGTTGAACAGCTTGTGAGAACCTGGTACTATTGGGATCGTTACCTGGGATCGGCACCAGAGAGACTCGTAGATGCAACAGGGCCTGAGCCGTGAGCCGGAGGCTCAATGGGATGGATCCGACCTTGAGGGACGGTATTGTGATGCTGCAGCTGACTCGGGATTCAGTTGTCGAGGCTGGTGGCCCGGGGGTCCGCTTCTGCCAGTTGGACTCCCACATATACTTGATTTTCACTCCCCTCTGCATTCCTCATGCTCCCTATTATCCCCCTGTCACGCACGCACGACGCGGCGCAGGAGGACACTGGGTTAAAAATTTCACTATCCGTCTACACTAGACCCAAAATAATGAAAACGTGGCCCACAATCCCCTGCACGTGCTTGCCTGTCACGTCAACACCTTTACTCCGGAAGGGCACGCAATGTGATGAAGTGGACAAAGAAGTACAACTCACTATCCATCCGCACTTGACCCAGAATACTGACTACGTTGCACACAATCTCCCGCACCCACCTCCCTTGTAATTTATCAACGCTACCACCACAGACCAACGACTTTTTACCCAGGATGCCTAATGCCTGAACCAGACCTGGCTTGAGACCCTGGCTATGCACGCCACAATATGAAACAGTCCGAACGACTGACTTCACCACAACTCACTGTTGATAGTAGATCGACTCGAGCTTAAACAAAGGCAAATCTCTATGATAATCTAGTGCTTCAGGTAGCCTGGATCGAATATCAGGCAGAAGCAGATCTCTTAATAAATTTTATATTTTATTATGACGAAAGAATGTCACAGGCATACGGAACAAGATATAACATTTAATAGTTACACACACAAGCAGAGAAATAAAAAGGATTAGAACACAGACCTACTTACAAGTCAGCAAGCTAAAAGGACATCTGTGACCCCCTGGAGCTGGAGTTTGGAAAAAACAGCAAATTCCCTCCTTGCGTGGCCCCAGAAAGAATAAGCTAAGGAGCCCATGCTTGTCTCAGAATATATAGATTTCCTTTGCTCCTCCAAAGCACAGCCCATATATGGTACAGCCCGCCCACTACACTTCCAGAATCCCCCTTCCTGTTATTTCGTGGGCATGCTCAGTTCACTTCTTATTTAATTTAATTCAAAGATATAATAACAAGCAGCACAAGATCGTCTCTAGCTATCAAAGGGCTTCTTCGCTTCTTTTGAAATGCACTTTTTGTCACAGCGGTGCCGCTCTGACTGGCTTATCCCCTCGATATGAGCTAGTGTACCTCCCCCCGCTCAGCAGAACAAAGGGGCAATTTCCTCCAGTCATACCTTCCATGGCTTCAAAGGCCGTTACTGGAGACAAGCCAGAAAGGCTATTCACACTCTAATTACTTCCTGGAACATGTCAGAAAATCAGGCTTGCCTAGGCAGCCGCGTTGTATTTTCAATTTATATACACAAAATATTACCAGTCCTTTATGGCGATTATAAATATATATATATATTTATATATATATACATAATCGTGACACACACCTTTTTTTCTCTCCTTTTCCTTTCTCTCTTTTTTTTTCCTTTCTCCTCTTTTTTCTCCTCTCCTCTTCTCTTCTCTCTCCTTCCCCCTCCACTTGCCCTTTTCCCTCGTTTTATCTTCTACTGTTGTGTCGTCTGTGTTTGCTTTGTATGTGAATACATTCCTTGATGTTGAGCCATACACAAGAGTGCACTATTGCAATGGGCGGCAACAGCCTTGGAGGATACTCTCATGGCCGGGCTGCTTTAGGGCCTACCGCAGTTGAGTTTGGTCCACCATGTTTTAAGGGATTTGGGGTATTGTAATGGGAAATGCCGTAGCAATGCTCTGGACACGAGAACATGTAATACCTGTCATTCTAATGCATATATCCCTTGCTTTTTGTGCTGTTACTTGGCGTGTATGCTGTTTATAACTGTATGTGCATAATATTGAAATAAAAACTTTTATTACATAAAAAAAAATGTCTCCAAAAGTCATTCTTTTTTGTAAATAACTTGTAATGTTTAGTTCCCAAAAATATGTATCTGTGTGTTTAGGTTTTGGATTCAATGACCGTCACTAAAACTTCCAGGCGACCAAGCTTCCAGCTTTATGCCAACAATTCCATCATTGTAATGTATGTCCAATATATTTCCTGCAATCCTTAGTCATTAAAGGGTTTAGTTAAAAGAACTTGCAAAAAAATGTGCTTTGGTTGCAAAAAAAATGCGTCACCAGGTTAGTGACCTTTCCATACTAGGAGAAGGCTTGACCATTTGAGAGCCTCTTACTCTGGGTCTAATTTGAAATTAGGTTAATAGCCATAAAAGGCATAGCACGTTCGAGGCCCTTTAGAGGGGGTTTAGTTATAACATTTCATATGGTATTTAGTTGTAAGGTCATGAACAATGTTATTCCAATTTTACAGTTGCCCATTAAGAGGCAAACATGTGAAATTGCAAGGTTTGGTTTGTCATTTTATGCTAAAATGATTACTATGAGTAACCTCAAGGGTTAGAAATGATAAGGAGCTTTGTTTTACAGTCACTTACAGATAACAGCAAATTAGGCCAAACAGTAATCTTATGATAGTTTGTTGCAATATTCAAATGCTAAACATCTTCCCTGAGGCATATTTACTAAAATAAACAGAAATGTCTATATTTTAATACTATTTAAAAAAAAAATGGTTTGTCATTGTTTTTGTTATTGGTGGAGTAAGGAAGGGGAAAGCTGTCACAATTTTGGGCCTTATTCCACTCCGGCTGTTAACATTATCCCCTTCACTGCGGAAGACTAAGTGGGGACGTCATGGGGTCACCCCGCAACATGCATATTATGTCCCCCATAAGTCATCGGGTTTTCGCAGTTTAGGGTGAGTCTACGACCAACCAGGGTGGAGTCCTGTGGTGGTCTGACTTCCTTGGGAACCCACCCGGCACACACATGTCATAACGCTGGCGTGTCCTTTGGACCCCTCTATCTTCCCATCGTTAGGGGTTAGAAAAATAAGAGAGGCATTGCCAAGCAGTGCCAGATCGTGGACTTCTCCCACAGATGGCTCACAACTTGGATGTCAGCACTGCTTCTGGGGCCTTCCCCTGCCCACTTATGTCATCACTCATGGGCACGATGATGTCAGAAATGGAATTCCCCCTCCTAGCTGGTCAAGGAATTCCCTATGGAAATCCCTATGGTGGAGATAGACTCCATGGACTCCATGGAGGGGATGCTCAGGACAAGATTTTAGCGCTACACCGAGCATCCTGGACCCTAGCAGACGCTATGGGGCAGGCTGCTGGTCTCAGCGCCTGCACCTGTAATATCACAAAATGTGTTATAATGCATAGAAAGAGTAAGGGCACTATCATACAGCTAAAAAGGGGACACTATGGGGAAAAATTAGCATTCGCTAATCTACCCTTAGTGTCCCTGTTTTACCTGTAGATTACAGGGTAGGCGCTGCTGCCGGGTCTGCTGCAAGATTCTGCAGGTGGGTGGATTGATCATGGAGGGAGACTGGGGATTTTTTTTCCCCAGTCTCACTCTGCTCCCGGCAGCCAGAAGAGGCGGATCGGGTTGCCATTCTCGCCACGGAATGAGAGGTGAGTATCTGATTTTAGGGGGATTTTAGCTCCAGCTAACTGATTCTGCAGGAGCTGTAGGGAGCGCAAAGTACTGTAAACTGCCGTTGAAAAGCTCTAATACCGATTCGCTAACAGATTTTTTAACCCATGAAAAAGAAGAAAGGGGTACAGATGATAAGTGGAAAACCACCATCATAGACCCCCTTAGGGAGTTGGGGTTAAAAATTAATTAATCTTGGTTTTGGACATTGCCAAGTAGTAATATATCAATAGTTATATAACAATAGCAGGTTATCACATGTCAATAACAAACAGTGGATGTAGTACTACGGACTAAATGTTAACGGTAGTATAGTGATCTGTGTAATGTGGTAAGTCAACAGCTACAAGATAGAAGTAGATAGCATATAACCGAAGGAAAGAAATAAGTATAATCAAATTGCTACTTATGTCAAAAGTGTTCAATTGGAAAGGACGCTCATAAAATAAGATATAAATATTGTATGATTGATTAATATCATATAGATAATGAGCAAAACAGTAATTCAAGGCAACAATATATACCAATAGTGTAATAAATGATTATAACCCTTAACAGTCATCAGTAGAATATTAATTCTATTATTGGTACTATGGTGATACCGTTGGGTTATATTTGAAGCACTAAATTGTATATATATTGGACCTTGATATGGTCCCTGGAACAAATATACATATATTGAATGTAATTGGAACAAAACACCTAGTATATGGTGAATAGAGGTAGGCTCTCATATGGAGATTTAAGAACTAACCACACACCAGGTGGAAATAATTTTATATCGGACAAAGCCGCGTATGTGTTTATCGAAAAAAACATATACCAGGTGAAAAATGAAATATTGAACTAGACAAAGTAGCATAAACATGAAATCATAGTAAATAATAATCAACACTCGATTATGTATATAGCCTTGGTTAAGTTAGGATAATAAACATGCACTAGCCTTATGTATAATGTGAAATACAATCATACATAAATGTAAGAAAACAAATCGGCAGTCACTTGGCCTTGATGTGATTTGATAAATAGGCATGCATATATTTTGAGAAATAGTTCGAGATATACCTAGTAGTAAATGCATAGGACTAAATTCTTGAACAAGAATGGATCCTCAACCGTATGTCAGATGGAAATTGCTTTTGTATTGCATTTATCACAAACCGAGTGAAAAGATGATTGGATTGCAGAGCATAGTATCAACATTTGTATAGACATAGTTGGAAAAATGGTCAACACTGGGTTGTGTATAGAACCTCGATATAGTATAGATAACGGTCATACACATATGTGGAAGACAATTCGGAAGTCACCAAAGGGAAAAATTGCGTAGGGCTGGACTCTCATATATTAGCCATAATAGGCTTAAGATTGCGAGCATACATATATATAAAGATAATAGATAAACAGTCGCCCAATATACAAGGTGTAGCGTTATATTCAGCATCGACCACACACCAAGTGGGAATAGATTATAAACATCGAAAATGCAGTCGATAAATAGTTCAACATAGCCAAGAAGTAGAAATAAGGCGATACAAGTATGATTACTACCAATATATATATGAGATTGAACGAATTAGGTTCTAAATAGAAAGAGCAATAGCCACCAGTCCATAAGCAAAATTGCTTATTTATTGCGTTTTATCACACACCAGGTGAGAAGGTTATTTAGGCTAGGAGGCTAAGATAAATAGTATTGGTAAGGAGTTTTTTTATAAGCATAAATGGAAGGATAAACAACACCACATTGTATATAGAGCCTTGATGTAATTAAAATTGCGGTCATACACATGTGTAGAGGACAGAACAGCAAACGCCCAGTCGAAATTGCGTAGGGCTGAACTCTAATATATTAACCATAATAGGTTTAAAGTTGCAGACATACATACATGTGATAATGATAGGCAGTCGTCCAATCTACAAAATATAGCGTTATATTCAACATCGACCACACACCAAGTGGGAATAAATTGTAAACATCGGAAATGCAATCGAAAATTAGTTCAACATAGCCAAAAGATAGAGTTAAGGCAATCAGAGTATGATTGTTGCTGATATATATGAAATTGAACAAATTGGGTTCTAAATATAGAGAGCAATAGCCACCAGTCCACAAACAAAATTGTATATTTGTTGCATTTTGTCACACACCAGGTGAACAGGTTTTCCAAGGCTAGGAGGCTAGAAAAATTGTAATAGTATGGAATTTTAAACGTGGATGGAAAAATCAACAACACTGGATTTAGTGTAAAGCCTTGATGTGGTTTAAATTGCGGTCATATACATGTGTAGAAAACAAAACGGCAGACGCCCAGTCAAAATTGCATAGGGCTGAACTCTACTATGTTGACCATAATGGATTTGAAGTTTGCAAACATACATACATATAATAAGGATAAGCAATTGCCCAATCTACAGAGTATAACGTTGTGTTCAGCATCGACCACACACCGAGTAGAAATAAATTATAGGACTCGGGAATGCAGTCGGTAATTAGCTCAACATAGCCAGAGAATTGGACCGAGGCAACAAAAGTATAGCTGTTGCCAATATAAAAGTGAGGCCACACAATTTAGGCTCAAAAAATAGAAAAGGGAGCTATGACCACCAGTCCATAGTGTTTGGGGAAATTGATTAGAGAAAAAATGTGAAGCAGTTAAAAAGGGTAAAAACCCATCGGAATTGTACCGCGCTCAACGTACGTTTCGCCACTTCAGATCATGTGGCTTCGTCAGGAGCGTTGATGGTGTCCCCTCCTAGAATCCAATTATATATACAAACTATCATTGCCTCCAGGTGGAACGTGATTAACGCAGGTTAAGCTACATGAATTACATCTATGCAGAGCGGATCGGTAAAGTGCGTATCCACCTGCGCATCACGTGTTGCATCTATAGCCAATTGGGATAGAGACATAGTGAACCCTTCGTACTACCCCTGCGTCTAGGACTAATGGCATCCATACTGAAAGATTAAGATACTAACTTGAATTGTTTGCAGGAAAGATATATACATTCAAATTATAGAGTCACTGTAATGCGGTAATATCAATTATAAAAATGCTAATTTAGAAAGCCAAAAAAGGTTGTCTGTTGACACACGGCTGAATCATGCTGTCACATGGCTGAATTCAACCAATCATGGGATATGATGAGTAGAACGGACACAAGCATTTATAAGTGTTAAAATGATGAACAGTTGCTTAACGATAGAAAGTATCCAAAATGTAAAGTGCCACTTTTGTGACACAATTTGTCCGAACTATATAGAAATACAGGATAGAGCAAACCTCAGCATATTAGAAACCATGATTATATAATTCTCAAATCTTGCATTTAAATGATAACATGCTAGAGGAATCGCATGACTGATACATATCAGCCATGTTAAACATCAATATCTGTTCCTAGAAAAATAATAGTAAAAAGGTTCTAATGTGAATCTAGATTGAGAGAAATAATCTAAACTGTATATAGAATTATATATATAGACCCTAAATATAGCAAGAGAAATACAGAAGTCGAGTTTGAATATATATTATTATGGATGGTATTGATAGCAGTAAGAAATTAAGAGAGTATCAATGAAAAATCTTCATAGGGCACTATGAACCCATGATATTAATTGGGGATCAATGGTGTTAGAGACAAAATATCTCATTGCCTTAGGGGATAAGAAGGGGAGTTAAATGAAATTGATAGTTGAACTGACTTTGTATAATCAGAAATTGGACAAGATTAAGAGGAGGAACAAAAGGGAATAGAGAACAAGTCTGAGGTACAAAAAACCCATAAAAATAGCAATAGTGACTGTGAAAGTAATTATGACTATAATCAATAAAAAGAGATAATCTTTGAATTGGGCCAAATGTTTGTTTATAAAGTGGTATAAATAAATTTAAAAAAACTATTTCGTGACTATTGGTGTATATATGGGGTAAATGTAAATCCTTCATTTAAGCCTCTTGGAGAGAGGGTCTTTAATGTATAGATCCAGAAGCTTTCTCTTTGACGCAAAAATAGATCGTAATCGCCTTTCCTCGGGTGAGGTTTGACCAATTCAATACCACAGAAGCGCATCTGAGATGTATTGCCATTTTGACACTCACGAAAGTGCCGAGCCACTGAGGTATCTTGGCAGCGAACAGAAAGAACATGCTCCCTGATCCTGTGTTTGAAAGGTCGAAATGTTTTGCCCACATATTTTTTGCCACATGGGCATGCGAGCATGTAGACTAGGCCCACAGAGTTACAATTGAAGAATGCCTTGGCTTCGAAAGATCTTGAATTGGTGCTATCTTTGAAATGCTTGGAGTTCTTTAAGATAGAGGGACAGCTCTTGCATTTGCCACATGCATATGTACCCTTAAGCTTATTTTGAAGCCAGGTTTTCTGTTCAATGCTTTTAGTTTGATAATGACTTGGAACTAGCTTATTTCTCAGGCTATGGCAGCGACGAAATGTAATCGATGCATGTTCCCCGATGGTGTCCTGTAGATGTGGATCCAGTGTATCTATCCAAGATAACCCTAACGTCATACCAGCCCTCGTCATAATTTCCAATGCATCGAATAAGATTCGTATCTTTTTTGGTTCGATCCATAAGTAGCGTATCTCTCGTCAAGGCCGAGGCTTTTTGGAATGCTTTTTTGAGGACTCTGTTGGGATAGCCCTTTGATCTAAAATCACTCTTCAATAGCCAAGCCTTAGCCCTAAATTCCTCCTCAGTTGAGCAGATACGACGAAGTCGAAGGTATTGGCCATAAGGTATTCCCAATTTAAGGGGTGCCGGATGATAACTGGTCCAGTCTAGAAGATTATTAGTGGCTGACTTTTTCTTAAAGAGCGTCGTAGATATTTCCATATTGGCATTCACAGTCAAGGTTACATCCAACAAATTAATGGTAGACTTATGGATCTCATGAGTGAATCATAAATTTAAATGGTTCTGGTTGGCGAAAGCAACAAATCTCTGAAAATCATCTTTCGTTGAGCGCCATATAATAAAAACATCGTCGATATATCGACGCCAACAGAGGATATCCTCAAGAAAAGGGTTGGCCTCAGGGTTGAGAACAGTTGTTCTTTCCCAAGCTCCGAGATAGATATTTGCATAAGAAGGTGCACATGTAGTTCCCATTGTTGTTCCTTGGGCCTGATGGTAAAACTTATTCTTAAAGAGAAAGTAATTATGGGTCAAAATAAATTCTAATAGAACCAAAATAAATTCAGTTCTCTCTTGAGAGTAGATTTTGGAGAGTTCCAAGGTGGTTCTTACTGCAGATAGACCTCTATCGTGTGGTATTGAGCTATATAAGGCTTCCACATCGAGACTACATAGCCACATATCTTCAGTCAAAGTAAGTTCCTTTACAAGCTGTAAAAGCGGTTTAGTAGCTCTCAAATATGATGGTTGTTTAGTAACTATTTTCTGTAGCAGTTGATCGATAAACTGGCTACAATTCTGGGTAAGATTGCCAACCCCTGAGACAATAGGGCGCCCTGGTGGATGGTTTTTATTTTTGTGTATTTTAGGGAGAGCGTAAAACGTCGATAATCTTGTTTTTTTTGAGGTTAAGAATTCAAATTCGTCACGTGATATCACCCCCATGCCCAGACCCTTCTCCAATATGTCAGTTAGCTCGTCCAAAAATCTGCCTGTGGGATCGCGGGAGAGAGTGGAATAGATCTTTGTGTCACTCAGAAGTGAACTGACCATTTCTTCATATTGTTGATTAGTCATGACGACAATATTTCCACCTTTATCAGAAGGTTTAATGATTAATTCACGAGAGTCTATAAGTTGTTTTAGCGCTGTTCTTTCATCTCTTGTGAGATTGTCAGGATCTTTTTGGATCAATGTTTGTTTGTTCAGTTTCTCAATATCTCCGCATACCAGTCTACAGAACAGATCTATGTTCTCATAATTCTTTATCATTGGTGTAAAGGTTGACTTATTTTTCATATTGGTAAGGGTACGATTTATCTCAGGATCATCATTCTCTTCAAGCAGACCCACCAGTATTTCAAGACATTCGAGTTCTTTAAAACTTAGTCCTTGAGATTTAGCTTGTTTCTCTTTCTTAATCATATGAAATTTTCTTAGAGCAAGTTTTCTTGTGAAAAGATTAACATCTTTTACCCAATTGAAAATATTGAAATTAGACTTAGGTACGAAGGAGAGACCCTTTTGAAGAACCATTAACTGGTTATCAGTCAGAGTCGTATCGGTCAAATTAATGACTCTAAGATCTGTATTTAGTATCTCCTCCTTCTGTTTCTCCTTCCCCCTCGTTGGCCCCTTCTCTCCCATTGCGCTCTTGGTGTGGGGGCCTCTTCCTCTAAAAAAGGCGACGAGAAGGAAACTTTTCTTCTAAGAATACTCCGAGGGGGGTCATCTATTTCAATATTGCTATCTTCCTGTTCTGAAGAGTCATATTCGCTAGTGGTGGCTTCATTATCACTTTTGCTCCTAGAGGAGAATTGTTTTTTAGATCTTTTAAAGACTGTGCCCTCTTTATAGTCTCGCAAGTCTCTTAGAAATTTGTGATGTTTGCTAATTTTAATTTCTGACTCTATTTTCTCAAGTTTCAGTTGCAATCTTGTCTCGAGTTCGACAAAGGTCAGATCTTGTTTATATTGTTGAACTTTTTCGACTTTGTCTTGAATTTTTTTATCAACATCCTCCAAGAAGATATTTTCATATTTTTGTATAATCGTCATGAACTTATTGGAACATTCAATTGCCGCATTCTCCCAATCTTTCAGGAAGTCCTCATGTACAATATGAGACGCTGGAAAATTAGGAACTCTAAGTCCTCTAGGTATCATCTCTTTGCTCATATAGGTTTTCAGAGAAGAAACCTCCCATGCTGACCTCATTTGCAATTGTAACAGTTTGGTAAGATCATTAAATTGTCCTGCTAAAGTTTCGTCTACAATTTTCGTATGCGCAAAGGCTTCTGAAAAGACGCTTGCTGCATCTTTACCCCATGGTGTTTTATCTTTCATTGAAGCCAAAAAACCTCCCATGGTAATGATAGTATAAGAATAATACTATAATTGTATGCCCTGATGGTACTGAAACCAAATTGTAATGGAACAAAAGAACAATCACTACTCCCAAAGATGGGAAAGTGAAATAGGAATAGGGCACCCCAACAGTGAATGGGATTAAACCCTCTCAATAGCGTATGAAAAGAAGAAAGGGGTACAGATGATAAGTGGAAAACCACCATCATCATAGACCCCCTTAGGGAGTTGGGGTTAAAAATTAATTAATCTTGGTTTTGGACATTGCCAAGTAGTAATATATCAATAGTTATATAACAATAGCAGGTTGTCACATGTCAATAACAAACAGTGGATGTAGTACTACGGACTAAATGTTAACGGTAGTATAGTGATCTGTGTAATGTGTTAAGTCAACAGCTACAAGGTAGAAGTAGATAGCATATAACGAAGGAAAGAAATAAGTATAATCAAATTGCTACTTATGTCAAAAGTGTTCAATTGGAAAGGACGCTCATAAAATAAGATATAAATATTGTATGATTGATTGATATCATATAGATAATGAGCAAAACAGTAATTCAAGGCAACAATATATACCAATAGTGTAATAAATGATTATAACCCTTAACAGTCATCAGTAGAATATTAATTCTATTATTGGTACTATGGTGATACCGTAGTCCTCAAAAAAGCATTCCAAAAAGCCTCGGCCTTGACGAGAGATACGCTACTTATGGATCGAACCAAAAAAGATACGAATCTTATTCGATGCATTGGAAATTATGACGAGGGCTGGTATGACGTTAGGGTTATCTTGGATAGATACTGGCCTTTACTTACACTGGATCCACATCTACAGGACACCATCGGGGAACATGCATCGATTACATTTCGTCGCTGCCATAGCCTGAGAAATAAGCTAGTTCCAAGTCATTATCAAACTAAAAGCGTTGAACAGAAAACCTGGCTTCAAAATAAGCTTAAGAGTACATATGCATGTGGCAAATGCAAGAGCTGTCCCTCTATCTTAAAGAACTCCAAGCATTTCAAAGATAGCACCAATTCAAGATCTTTCGAAACCAAGGCATTCTTCAATTGTAACTCTGTGGGCCTAGTCTACATGCTCGCATGCCCATGTGGCAAAAAATATGTGGGCAAAACATTTCGACCTTTCAAACACAGGATCAGGGAGCATGTTCTTTCTGTTCGCTGCCAAGATACCTCAGTGGCTCGGCACTTTCGTGAGTGTCAAAATGGCAATACATCTCAGATGCGCTTCTGTGGTATTGAATTGGTCAAACCTCACCCGAGGAAAGGCGATTACGATCTATTTTTGCGTCAAAGAGAAAGCTTCTGGATCTATACATTAAAGACCCTCTCTCCAAGAGGCTTAAATGAAGGATTTACATTTACCCCATATATACACCAATAGTCACGAAATAGTTTTTTTAAATTTATTTGTACCACTTTATAAACAAACATTTGGCCCAATTCAAAGATTATCTCTTTTTATTGATTATAGTCATAATTACTTTCACAGTCACTATTGCTATTTTTATGTTTTTTTGTACCTCTGAGACTTGTTCTCTATTCCCTTTTGTTCCTCCTCTTAATCTTGTCCAATTTCTGATTATACAAAGTCAGTTCAACTATCAATACTCATTTAACTCCCCTTCTTATCCCCTAAGGCAATGAGATATTTTGTCTCTAACACCATTGATCCCCAATTAATATCATGAGTTCATAGTGCCCTATGAAGATTTTTCATTGATACTCTCTTAATTTCTTACTGCTATCAATACCATCCATAATAATATATATTCAAACTCGACTTCTGTATTTCTCTTGCTATATTTAGGGTCTATATATATAATTCTATATACAGTTTAGATTATTTCTCTCAATCTAGATTCACATTAGAACCTTTTTACTATTATTTTTCTAGGAACAGATATTGATGTTTAACATGGCTGATATGTATCAGTCATGCGATTCCTCTAGCATGTTATCATTTAAATGCAAGATTTGAGAATTATATAATCATGGTTTCTAATATGCTGAGGTTTGCTCTATCCTGTATTTCTATATAGTTCGGACAAATTGTGTCACAAAAGTGGCACTTTACATTTTGGATACTTTCTATCGTTAAGCAACTGTTCATCATTTTAACACTTATAAATGCTTGTGTCCGTTCTACTCATCATATCCCATGATTGGTTGAATTCAGCCATGTGACAGCATGATTCAGCCGTGTGTCAACAGACAACCTTTATTGGCTTTCTAAATTAGCATTTTTATAATTGATATTACCGCATTACAGTGACTCTATAATTTGAATGTATATATCTTTCCTGCAAACAATTCAAGTTAGTATCTTAATCTTTCAGTATGGATGCCATTAGTCTAACGTACTAGACGCAGGGGTAGTACGAAGGGTTCACTATGTCTCTATCCCAATTGGCTATAGATGCAACACGTGATGCGCAGGTGGATACGCACTTTACCGATCGGCTCTGCATAGATGTATTTCATGTAGCTTAACCTGCGTTAATCACGTTCCACCTGGAGGCAATGATAGTTTGTATATATACAGTTGTGTTCAAAATTATTCAACCCCCACTGAAATTGAGTGTTTTGGCCAGTTTGACATTGATTTTGATCATTCAGTCATCTTGCTTACAATTAAATCAAAGAGGCACGTGTAGGTCAGACAAATATAACATAACATTTATAATGAAATAACCACAAATGTCTTTTCTGTGCTCACATCATTATCAGTTTTATTCAACCCCCAAGTGACATTCAATCTTAGTACTTAGTACAACATCCTTTTACAGTTATAACAGCTTTTAAACGTGAAGCATAGCTTGACACAAGTGTCTTGCAGCGATCTACGGGTATCTTCGCCCATTCGTCATGAGCAAAAGCCTCCAGTTCAGTCACATTCTTAGGCTTACGCACTGCAACTGCTTTCTTTAAGTCCCACCAGAGGTTCTCAATCGGATTTAAGTCAGGTGACTGCGATGGCCACTCCAAAATGTTCCAGCCTTTAATCTGCAACCATGCTCTAGTGGACTTGGAGGTATGCTTGGGATCATTGTCCTGTTGAAAGGTCCAACGTCTCCCAAGCCTCAGGCTTGTGACGGACTGCATCACATTGTCATCCAATATCTCCTGGTACTGAAGAGAATTCATGGTACCTTGCACACGCTGAAGCTTCCCTGTACCTGCAGAAGCAAAACAGCCCCAAAGCATGATTGACCCCCCGCCATGCTTCACAGTAGGCAAGGTGTTCTTTTCTTCATAGGCCTTGTTCTTCCTCCTCCAAACATAGCGTTGATCCATGGGCCCAAACAGTTCTAATTTTGTTTCATCAGTCCACAGAACACTATCCCAAAACTTCTGTGGTTTGTCCACATGACTTTTGGCATACTGCAGTCGACTCTTCTTATTCTTTGGAGACAGCAAGGGGGTGCGCCTGGGAGTTCTGACATGGAGGCCTTCATTCCGCAGTGTGCGCCGTATTGTCTGAGCTGAAACATCAGTACCCACATTTGACAAATCTTTTCTCAGTTCCTCAGCAGTCACACGGGGACTTTTCTCCACTCTACGCTTCAGGTAGCGCACAGCAGTCGAAGTCAGCATCTTCTTTCTGCCACGACCAGGTAGCATTTCAACAGTGCCCTTTGCCTTGAATTTGCGAATGATGCTTCCTATGGTCTCTCTTGGTATGTTTAACATCTTTGCAATCTTCTTATAGCCATTGCCCTTCCTGTGAAGAGTAATCACCTCTTCTCTTGTCTTCCTGGACCATTCTCTTGACTTCACCATGTTTGTAACCACACCAGTAAATGTCTAGAAGGAGCTGAGTATCACAGTCATTTTAAAGCTGCCTAATTGGTGCTTATTATGCTTTATTGCTGCTCCGTGACATCCACAGGTGTTTTCAATACCTGATTAAAAACACTTGAATGAACCTCTGTTCTTCAGAGTGGTAGTCTTTAAGGAGTTGAATAATTGTGTCATTGAAGAATTCACAAAAGAAACATTTACTACTGTATTACAAAACCAATTGATGTCATTTTAGTTGCATATGGTTCTTTAAAAAGTCCTTGTAGGATTTCATTCTGAATACAATTACAAATGTACACTAAATTCCCTAAAACCCTTTACAGCATTGGGGGTTGAATAATTTTGAACACAACTGTAATTGGATTCTAGGAGGGGACACCATCAACGCTCCTGACGAAGCCACATGATCTGAAGTGGCGAAACGTACGTTGAGCGCGGTACAATTCCGATGGGTTTTTACCCTTTTTAACTGCTTCACATTTTTTCTCTAATCAATTTCCCCAAACACTATGGACTGGTGGTCATAGCTCCCTTTTCTATTTTTTGAGCCTAAATTGTGTGGCCTCACTTTTATATTGGCAACAGCTATACTTTTGTTGCCTCGGTCCAATTCTCTGGCTATGTTGAGCTAATTACCGACTGCATTCCCGAGTCCTATAATTTATTTCTACTCGGTGTGTGGTCGATGCTGAACACAACGTTATACTCTGTAGATTGGGCAATTGCTTATCCTTATTATATGTATGTATGTTTGCAAACTTCAAATCCATTATGGTCAACATAGTAGAGTTCAGCCCTGTGCAATTTTGACTGGGCGTCTGCCGTTTTGTTTTCTACACATGTATATGACCGCAATTTAAACCACATCAAGGCTTTACACTAAATCCAGTGTTGTTGATTTTTCCATCCACGTTTACAAATTCCATACTATTACAATTTTTCTAGCCTCCTAGCCTTGGAAAACCTGTTCACCTGGTGTGTGACAAAATGCAACAAATATACAATTTTGTTTGTGGACTGGTGGCTATTGCTCTCTATATTTAGAACCCAATTTGTTCAATTTCATATATATCAGCAACAATCATACTCTGATTGCCTTAACTCTATCTTTTGGCTATGTTGAACTAATTTTCGATTGCATTTCCGATGTTTACAATTTATTCCCACTTGGTGTGTGGTCGATGTTGAATATAACGCTATATTTTGTAGATTGGACGACTGCCTATCATTATCACATGTATGTATGTCTGCAACTTTAAACCTATTATGGTTAATATATTAGAGTTCAGCCCTACGCAATTTCGACTGGGCGTTTGCTGTTCTGTCCTCTACACATGTGTATGACCGCAATTTTAATTACATCAAGGCTCTATATACAATGTGGTGTTGTTTATCCTTCCATTTATGCTTATAAAAAAACTCCTTACCAATACTATTTATCTTAGCCTCCTAGCCTAAATAACCTTCTCACCTGGTGTGTGATAAAACGCAATAAATAAGCAATTTTGCTTATGGACTGGTGGCTATTGCTCTTTCTATTTAGAACCTAATTCGTTCAATCTCATATATATATTGGTAGTAATCATACTTGTATCGCCTTATTTCTACTTCTTGGCTATGTTGAACTATTTATCGACTGCATTTTCGATGTTTATAATCTATTCCCACTTGGTGTGTGGTCGATGCTGAATATAACGCTACACCTTGTATATTGGGCGACTGTTTATCTATTATCTTTATATATATGTATGCTCGCAATCTTAAGCCTATTATGGCTAATATATGAGAGTCCAGCCCTACGCAATTTTTCCCTTTGGTGACTTCCGAATTGTCTTCCACATATGTGTATGATCGTTATCTATACTATATCGAGGTTCTATACACAACCCAGTGTTGACCATTTTTCCAACTATGTCTATACAAATGTTGATACTATGCTCTGCAATCCAATCATCTTTTCACTCGGATTGTGATAAATGCAATACAAAAGCAATTTCCATCTGACATACGGTTGAGGATCCATTCTTGTTCAAGAATTTAGTCCTATGCATTTACTACTAGGTATATCTCGAACTATTTCTCAAAATATATGCATGCCTATTTATCAAATCACATCAAGGCCAAGTGACTGCCGATTTGTTTTCTTACATTTATGTATGATTGTATTTCACATTATACATAAGGCTAGTGCATGTTTATTATCCTAACTTAACCAAGGCTATATACATAATCGAGTGTTGATTATTATTTACTATGATTTCATGTTTATGCTACTTTGTCTAGTTCAATATTTCATTTTTCACCTGGTATATGGTTTTTTCGATAAACACATACGCGGCTTTGTCCGATATAAAATTATTTCCACCTGGTGTGTGGTTAGTTCTTAAATCTCCATATGAGAGCCTACCTCTATTCACCATATACTAGATGTTTTGTTCCAATTACATTCAATATATGTATATTTGTTCCAGGGACCATATCAAGGTCCAATATATATACAATATAGTGCTTCAAATATAACCCAACGGTATCACCATAGTACCAATAATAGAATTAATATTCTACTGATGACTGTTAAGGGTTATAATCATTTATTACACTATTGGTATATATTGTTGCCTTGAATTACTGTTTTGCTCATTATCTATATGATATTAATCAATCATACAATATTTATATCTTATTTTATGAGCGTCCTTTCCAATTGAACACTTTTGACATAAGTAGCAATTTGATTATACTTATTTCTTTCCTTCGGTTATATGCTATCTACTTCTATCTTGTAGCTGTTGACTTACCACATTACACAGATCACTATACTACCGTTAACATTTAGTCCGTAGTACTACATCCACTGTTTGTTATTGACATGTGATAACCTGCTATTGTTATATAACTATTGATATATTACTACTTGGCAATGTCCAAAACCAAGATTAATTAATTTTTAACCCCAACTCCCTAAGGGGGTCTATGATGGTGGTTTTCCACTTATCATCTGTACCCCTTTCTTCTTTTTCATACGCTATTGAGAGGGTTTAATCCCATTCACTGTTGGGGTGCCCTATTCCTATTTCACTTTCCCATCTTTGGGAGTAGTGATTGTTCTTTTGTTCCAGATTTTTTAACCCGTTGGCGATCGGGAGGTGTCTCAATTTCTCACTGCCGCTGCTGCAACAGCTATTCTTATAGCTTACCCCCTTCAATCCTAAGTGATTTTCCATGCAAATACTGGCAGGACCCATTGGTTTTATGGACAGCTACTGTTCAGTGTTCATTATCCACAGTAAATATATACAGAGACGTCCAACTGTATATGTTCACTGTGGGCAAAGCCCATTTTGACAGATGACTCCCTCTGCTGGCCAAATTGTGCTACTACAATTAGTACCAGGGGTTCTTTGCTAGAAAGACAGATCTTAAAGCTTTTCAAATAATTTCAACACATCAGCTGTCATGTCTGATGTGTTGAGTGTTAGGGGCATGTTCTGGAGCCCGTTTGTTAACATATTTTGTTTGGTATAAAGGAAATTCCTTTGCATTGTTCCAGAATCAGACCAAATTGAGTATGCTTGATATCCGGGCACCAGCAGATCGTGGTAGTGGAGTGATTAACATAAAACTCAAAATTTAACATAACATAAAAAGTCAGCATTTCAAGGTATGCATTTTAACTCTAGTACTTTGCTATATCCAGGGCTCGAGGGAACGCGCGGGACCGCAGCGGGAACGCAGGTTCCCGCTGTGAGCCAACAGAGCGGATCCCTGGGGCTGCTAGCGGAATGCATTAAAAGCATTCCGCTAGCCCTCTGAGTGCCCGGCATGCTCCCAGCCTCCCACGTGCGGCCGCTGTCCGGAAGGACGTGACACAGCCGAGATCTTGTGAGAGCGTGTCACAACCTAGAAGCCGGCGGCCACGTGATGGAGCATGCCGGGCACTCGGAGGAACAACGTGCCTCTGTGCTGACCTGGCCGAGTAAGTATTTTTCTGTAGGCTCTGCTGGCTATAAATTTATGGGGGTCTGCTGGGTATATTATTCTGGGGGTCTGCTGGCTATAAAATTCTGGGGGTCTGCTGGGTATATTATTCTGGGGGTCTGCTGGTTATATTATTCTTGGGGTCTGCTGGCTATAAAATGCTGGGGTCTGCTGGGTGTATTATTCTAGGGCTCTGCTGGGTATGTTATTCTGGGGGTCTGCTGGGTATATTATTCTGGGGGTCTGCTGGCTATCACATTCTGGGGGTCTGCTGGGTATATTATTCTGGTGGTCTGCTGGCTATAAAATTCATGGGGTCTGCTGGGTGTATTATTCTAGGGCTCTGCTGGGTATATTATTCTGGGGGTCTGCTGGGTATATTATTCGGGGGGGGTCTGCTGGCTATAAAATTCTGGGGGTCTGCTGGGTGTATTATTCTAGGACTCTGCTGGGTATATTATTCTGGGGGTCTGCTGGGTATATAATTCTGAGGGTCTGCAGGGCATACAATTCTGGGGTCTGCTGGGTATATAATTCTGGGGGTCTGCTGGGTATATAATTCTGGGGTCTGCTGGGTATATAATTCTGGGGGTCGGGGAGCGTGGCTGACTGCCGTTTAAGATGGCGGCTTGACTGAGGAGCTCTAAGCACAGACCTTAAAGTAAGCGACAAAGAACGTCTTTGCATGTACCAAATCAGCCTGAAAATGACCCAATCGGGGGTGGGAGATGTCCCAGAGCAAAACCAAACAATCAGCGGCCAAATCCGAGTTCTTTTCCCTGCGCCCTGTCACAAAAAAAAAATCGGCAGCCGGAATCCAAGATGGCGCCGGCCGCTCGAGTCCGGGTCCACCTGCGGTAGCACAGACGGAGGGCCCGGCAACAGGCTCTGAATTGAAAGCTCTCACCACTACTTTGGAAGGTATGCTCTCCTCTATGTCCGCTGACTTAAAATCACATCTTAAAGAAGTGGCCAAGGAGATTAGAGCTGATATCCAGGGCCTAGCAGACCGCACCTCTCACATTGAAGACAAAATGGGGGAATATGCTGATGCACAGAACGATATGGCCGACAAGGTACAGGAGCTAGAGGACACGTTGGAGGGATGTTTGACCAAAATTGCTGATCTTGAAAACCGATCGCGCAGGCATAATGTGAAAACCCGAGGCGTCCCAGAAAGTGTTAAAACCCAGCAGCTTGCTTCTTATGTTACCGACTTCTTTCTACATTTGGTGCCTGAGCTGACCCCAGATTCTTTGCTGATGGACCGCGATGCCCATGGACACTGCGCGTGATGTAATCTTACGCCTTCATTACTTTAGGCCCAGGGAACTTATCTTCCAGGCCCTATGAAATCCACAGGCAAGGTCTTCTGATTACAACCATTTGCAGGTATTTCCTGACCTGGCGAAACGCACGCTTGATTTTCGGCCCTCGCTCCAGAGGGTAACCACCACACTTCGTCAACATGATATTCCCTATCGCTGGGGTTTCCCACAGAATCTGCTGATCTCACACAATGGCTCTCAACGCGTGGTGACAACATTGGAGCAGGGCCTACAGTTCCTGTCGGAGAGAGACCTCACCCCAATGTCACCGAATCAAACGACCTCAACGCTCCCTCGAAAGCTGCAGAAGGAATGGAAAAAGGTCCGCAAGGGAAAACCGGGCTGAACGTTCCCTGCTCCTACCTGTCTTAATCCACTTTACAAAATTTCATCGGGACATACCCCATCGACTTCTCCATCTTGTCGTGACGTCTTTTACGTTATACCTCGACACCAAGGTCTGGCGGCTCCGTTCATTTGAGAGTTCATCTCTCCCACGTTCCCTCACTCTCTCCCTCTCTTGCTGAGAGTTGTGGCACAGCAGCAGATTTGCTGCCACACAGGAGATTTTTTAACTATTTTTTGTATATAGTTTTTTCTATGACTTATTTTATTCTTTCCTTTCTCCCCCCCCCCTTTCTTTTTCCAGGGACTGTTGGACTCACTCCACTAGGCCACATATATTTTTGTGTTGCATCATTAATCCGCATGTGGAAGAGTGATGCTCATTCCGGTACTCACAGCTCCTTCTTTTTTCCTCATACCAGCAGTTTCTAACCGATGGACACTTGAGTAACTATTCGAAGGAATGTCTTTATTATTCCCCCTACGTTAAGCATTCTATGCACCTATCCCCATGGTAAAAATTATACCATATAATGTTCAAGGTTTAAACATCCCCTACAAGAGGCGAACGCTTTATAAAGAACTCGATCCTTTAAGGGCGAATGTCATATGCCTGCAAACTCATTTTAAGAGGCTTTCACAAGCTCCTCTGCTTTGGCCAAACTACTCCACCCAATTTCACTCCACAAGCCCTTCTAAATCTAAAGGGGTCTCTATTCTTATTAGAAATGATGTTGCGTTTGAGTTGCACCGGAAATTGTCTGACTCGGCTGGCAGATACCTTATTTTAGTGTGCTCAATGAACCACAGAGTTTATACTATTGTCAATGTGTACACCCCCAACGATAACCAAGTGACATTTGCTACAGCTCTGCTAGAAAAAATATCTCTTCTCCTTACTGGTACCCTTATAATGTGTGGAGATTTGAATTTCAGCTTAGATCCGCTTAAAGACACCTCAAGTTTTGGCTCTCGCCCTCTGACTGGTAAACGTAAACGACAAGTAGACAGATTCCAAGACCTACTGACTGACTACCACCTTCATGACGTCTGGCGCTTATTCCACCCTAACGAGGTAGATTATACATTAAATTCTAAAGTGCACAAGACCCACACTAGAATTGACTATATGATGGTACAAGGTCAAACACTTCCATGGGTGGAGTATTGCTCCATTGGCACTATCTCTTGCTCCGACCACGCCCCAGTGACCCTAATCTTAAAAGATGACTACAATCCATATGGTCTCTCACCATGGCGCCTTAACGAAGCAGTCCTATCCGACATGACAGCTAAGACTGACCTAGAAACTCAACTGCACACGTATTTTGAATTGAACGCAAGCGACGATTTGCCAGCCGCGACTGTCTGGCAGGCCCATAAGGCGGTTTTGAGAGGACATTGTATAAAATGGGCATCTCATTTTAAGAAATCTAGGGAGGCCGCTCATCTTCTCCTTTTACGAAGGCTTGACTCTCTATACCGGTCACACAAACTGTCC
Organism: Leptobrachium leishanense; assembly: GCA_009667805.1. Classification (NCBI taxonomy): domain Eukaryota; kingdom Metazoa; phylum Chordata; class Amphibia; order Anura; family Megophryidae; genus Leptobrachium; species Leptobrachium leishanense. The sequence continues at coordinate 181,087,684 of CM019066.1, forward strand.
CCCTCAGACATCACTGCTCGTTTATTAAGTGAGACCCACGACGAACTACACACACTCGACAAACAAACAAATTTTTCCCACCTGCAACGTCTTAAGGCTAGATTCTACGCCTATGGCAATAAACCCGGCAGATTACTGGCGCGACGATTGCGCGCACTCCAACCAAGACACCGTATAAACAAGCTTCACACTGCTAACCACTCCGTAATACATAAACCTACCGACATTGCTGAAGAGTTTGCAGCCTACTATTCCTCTCTTTACAATTTAGGCAACGAAGAGACTGTCCTACAACCCACACTCACAGATATCGATAATTACCTGTCACACATTAATCTCCCTACCCTGACTAGAGCACAAACAGGCTTATTATCACAACAATTTTCCCTAGACGATGTCACGAGAGTCATCTCCTCGCTTCCTAATGGCAAAGCTCCTGGCCCTGATGGCTTCCCGTCCTGTTATTACAAATCATTCTCATCTATTCTGATGCCTCACTTACTTAGAGTATTTGAAGGAGCCTCCCCGGAGGGCTCGTTTCCTAGGGAAATGCTACAAGCCACGATCATTACCCTACCTAAACCGGGTAAACCCCCGACCTCATGTCCTAACTTTCGCCCTATCTCATTATTGAACACGGATATTAAGATCTATGCCAAACTGCTAGCTACACGACTAAATGACATCCTCCCTACTCTCATTGACAGGGACCAAGTGGGATTTATTAAGGGGAGACAGGGGACTGAAAACTCAAAGAAATTGCTAGCCTTACTAGAATATCGAGCTACACACGATATCCCCTGCCTCTGGCTTTCCCTAGACGCGGAAAAAGCGTTTGACAGAGTTCATTGGGGATTTATGAAACGCATTCTCGATAAATTTGGTTTCTTAAATGAACATATAAAGTCTATCATGGCACTGTATGCACAACCCTCTGCTAAAGTATTGAACAGCGGTTTCCTTTCAGGGGCATTTGATATAACGAATGGCACATGCCAGGGCTGCCCCCTATCACCTTTATTATATGCTTTAATACTAGAACCCCTGGCTCAAGCCATAAGACAAGATGATCACATAGGTGGAGTGCAAGTCAGCCCCAGGACATTTAAACTAAATCTGTTTGCTGACGACATACTTCTGACACTTACTAATCCTGTATGGTCTCAACCCCCATTACACACTGCCTTGAGCGACTATAGCTTAGTCTCCTACCACTCAATCAACATTCCTAAAACTCAAGCAATGGCCTTTGGTGTTACCTCGGAAGACTTACAGTCTATAAAGGCTCGGTACTCCTTTGTTTGGAAGGAACAGGGTATCAAATACTTAGGGATCACGATTCCCAATCGGCTTGAAAGTGTCATGTCATTAAACCATACTAAGGTCTTCACTGAAGTGAGGTCGCTCTTACAGAAGTGGAAGAGAGTGAAACTGTCTTGGCTGGGCAGAGCGGCAGCTGTTAAAATGACGAAATTACCTAAACTACTATATGTGTTTCGAATGTTACCCATTTCTATACCCCACTGCTTTCTTAACTTGGTACAACGGGATATCACCTCATTTATATGGAATAGAAAGCGCCCGCGTATCCCACTTAAAGTCCTCACCTCTACTCCAGAAAACGGGGGCCTTAAAGTTCCCCAGATACTCACTTATTATAGAGCCGCCGTCATAGCCTCCTTAAGCGAATCCTTCTATGTCAACAGTCCCCAATGGACATACATACAGTCGGCATCGATACCTGCCACTTAATTTACAAATTTACTCTTTACACCAACTAAATCCAGACCCTCCCTCCCATCGGCCCTTCAGATGACTAAATGGTATTTTTATATGTGGGACCGTCATGTTCGTACTTTGACCTCCTTCTACCCCCTATCATTAGCCACACCAGTGTCTGCCCTGGTCTACGTACTCCCCTTTTTTAACCCTAAATCCTGGACTCAGAACGGAGTTAAACACGTGTTTCAATTCTTTCAGGCTTCTTCTCTTCTCTCCTTCTCCCAACTGCAGGTTAAATATGGGATACCTTCTTCAGCATTTCTCTCGTTTCTCCAATTGAACTCCTATATGGGAAAGTTAGGAATAATGAGATTACCCCTAGAAAGACCTCCCATACGCTCACCCCTTGAAACTTTTGCTATCTATCCCTCGCACTTCACCAAACTCCTTTCCCTTTGTTATAGATCACTGCTAGCCACCACCGACTCTCCTAGATGGTCATTTCAGAAGGCTTGGGAAATCAAACTTAATGTGTCCCTCACGGCAAAGCAGTGGACTCATATATTTTTGTTTGACAAGGGGGCATCCCGGTGTGTCTCCCTTTTTGAGACAAGACTCAAGGTGCTGTACAGATGGTACTTAGTACCCGTCAGAGAACGTCACTTTAATAAAAATGTTCACTGATATGTGCTGGAGATGCCTCAATACTCGGGGCTCTATGCTACATGTTTGGTGGACCTGTCCTGTGCTTTTACCTTTTTGGTTAATGGTGGAAAAATTTGTGGATGAAGTTCTGGGCATTCCAGTCCCTTTTTCCCCGGAACACTACATCCTGGGATCCCTCCCAGATGCAGTGAGAAAGCTATCACGCCAACGTAAACTATTTTGTATTATTGTGTCCTGCTGTTTTCTACTCATAGCTAGACTCTGGAAACAAACCACACCCCCTACCCTCCCTGCGCTGATTAAGATGGTCTCCGACCTAGCCTCCTCTGAAGCTCTGGCTTTGTCATACTTTGATCTTTCCACTCCGAAACAGGACCCCTGGACATTATGGCGGGAACATTTGCTTTACAAATCTATTTAATACATGAGGTTTCCCTCCCTAAATTCTTGAATATTATGCCCTACTTTACTGATGCTGACAGTCCACTGATTTGATCCCTCCGCTCACCACACAATCTCTCATCTAACACCCTATTCTTATTCTACCATAGGTGTTTGAGTCCAAAGACGTAATCTCCCTGGCCTTTCTATACTTCCCCTCCCCTTCCACCCTCCCCTCTACTTTCCCCTCTTTCTTATTTCTCTTACCCTTCTTCTCCCGTTTCTTTCACATCTTTCTTCCCTTTTTTTCATTTTCTGATTACTTCCCTTTACTTGGTCCTTTACATGGGATAGGAATATTTAAATGTTATCTAACTTTTATGACGATGTTTCAGCTTCCATGCCAATCTGTGGAGCAATTGTTACTGGATACTGCTCCGTCTCATCGTCGTTGTTATCTGTTCTGATGTTCCCCTTTTGTGTATATAACTGCTTTACCCCCTTTCTTCATTTTGTATCCCATTCATATATTTTGCAAAAATAAAATATTATTTTATAAAAAATTCTGGGGGTCTGCTTGGTATATAATTCTTGGGGTCTGCTTTGTATATAATTCTGGGGTCTGCTGGCTATAAAATTCTGGGAGTCTGCTGGGTATATTATTCTGGGGGCTCTGGCGTGTATATAATTCTGGGGGCTCTGATGTGTATATTATTCTGGGGGCTCTGCTGGGTATATAATTCTGGGGGCTCTGTGTATATAATTCTGGGGGTCTGCTGGGTATATAATTTTGGGGGCTCTGCTGTATCCAAAATTCTGGGGGCTCTGCTGTGTGTATATAATTCTGGGGGGGGTCTGTCCTGGGTATAATTACTTTTCTTTTCAGGTTACATGATTCTGGGTGGGTGTGTGTGTGTGTGTGTGTATTATATATCTGAGGTGTGTGTGTGTTCAGGGTGTAAATGTCAGTGTGACGTGGCCAAGGCATGGCACACATGCACATTGTCTTTTTTTGTGTATGAGAAAGGAGCGCACAAGAGAGTGTGCGTGTATAATTATTTTTCAGGTGTTGGGGCTAGTGGAAATCTTGGGTGGGTTCCCTCACCTTTTTCCCCAGGACTTGAACCCTGGCTATATCAAAATATATATAAGTAGTTACTAGGCCGGTAGCTCCTCTAATTTCCAATTCTATGTTCATGTGAAATATTTCCAAACCTATATTGACTCAATAGCTTCAAAATGTAAATATAATTAGGAACACCCTTAAAGCCTGGCTTAATGCTTCCAAATGTCTGTATAAATGTACTCTACCCTTGAAGGAAAATGGCAGAACAATAATGTGAAATCCATTTAAAAACCCTAGTATGAGGCTGCGTGTTGCGAGAGGGATCCTGATGTAGGTAATCTGACGTATTGCTCCTTTGCTGTATCTTTTTAACATCTGTTGTGGTTTACTCATAATGAGAGCTGGTGAGAAAAGGTTAACAAATACTGCTGAACAAATAGTATAACTGTGCCAAGCTTAATGATCCTCCACACTATTCAGATCTACCAATAAAGGAGCTAATGAGAGGTGCCACATGCAGTAGCCTCCAAAAACTGTGCAGAAAATTAACAATCTGTGTAAAGTGCCTGTTCACCTAATGGTTTAAATTAGACATATTGTACTAGAATTTCTGGGCATGGTACGAATAAAGACATCTACATCTAACAACAGGGTCTCTGGTGGTGATGCTAATTGTTGTTTTTGTGAGGTACTGTACTAAATGATGTGCCAAAATTAAATGCATATAGAAGGTAAAACTGTAGATGATACAAAAGCCAACATGTTTAGTCTGCGACTTATTTTGTTAACTTGTGAGATCTGTATATTTTCTCCACCAAACTATAACTGTAGATACTCGAGTATATCGCTAGATTTTGGTGTCAAAAATTTACCATAAAATTGACAGGGGCACGTTATATTTGAGACATCTGCATCATGTGTAAAAAAGAAAAAAAAAAATTGCCCTGCTCTAGATCCCAAGTCTCCCGGAAGTTCCGGTAGTCTCACTGAAGTGAATGCGGGCTCCCTGATGCTTGCAAACACTTCAGGAACTCCCGGATTCAGGAGAGGTCAGATCCATCACGACCAGAGGGCACGCTCAGTTTAAGGCTAGGGTCAGACGAGCGTGTTTTCCATGGACTGTGCGCCTGTGCAGTACGGACGCACTTTTTGACGGAAGACGCAGTAGTGGCCACACAGTCCGTTTTTGTAACTGACGTTATTTTTGACGGATGTAGGAGGGAAAGTAAATTAAAATGAAAAACCATTTTGTCCGTCAAAAATGCTGGATGTATAAATGCAGTCGGTCTGACCACGTTCCATCACTCACACACAAAGCTATGCGGACGTTGCGGACATGGCGCACTTCGCACGTCCGTCCTATCGGTTCGACGTTCTTGCTAACCTGCGTCCGTTTGCCGCGTCCGTAGTGCATCCGCACTTCCGTGCGGATGTACTTCGTGTGTGGGCCTTCATTGGTCATGATTATCTGCTACCACGGACGTACTAAAGTGCGTTTACACGGATGTTAACACTGCGTTCGTCTGACCCCAGACTAAGCCAATCATTCACCTCACCCGCCTCCGCCGGCCATCTAATCACTCGTAAAGAAGACTGGTGGCCAAAGGCTTCATACTTAGTAACAACTGCAATCATTCTAGAGCAGAGCACCCTGGTCTGTGGGGAGCCTGACTGTGCTAAGAGAACCTGGAAGGATTTCAATTGTTTACTGGTACAGTATAATTTTGTTCATCATGTTATATTCGAGTCTTGAATATTCTTTCATTTCCATAATAAATCTCTATCCATCGCGTTATATTCGGTTCGCGTTATACTCAAGTATCTACGGTACATGATTTTTTAAACTTTATTTAAAACTTAAGTATTCTTTTTGTAGTAAACAAGACAAATAAAACCAGTTATATTTTTGGAACATAAGGGGTTATTCATAGAGAGCTGGTCTGGCCCTGAAATGTCACCGAACAGGGAATTTCCCTTGTGGCCATTCGGCTAGTCAGAGAGCAGGCAGTTCACCAAATTTAGGCAAACTGCCAGAAAGTACGGTGCCTGTTCAAAGGCAGTGAAATCCCCCTTAGAGAAGCAATTGTTAATCTATTCAGAGAACAACAAACAACAGTGAAAAGTTGCCAAATTGCCCTGATGTTCGGTGTGTTCATTCGGCAGGTTTATTCAGGTGAACCCATAGGCTTCAATGTTAAAAATATTCACGTTTTTATCCAGCATCTAATAAACCATTTATTCTTTTAATCTGCAGTAAAAAAGTCTCTATTTGTCGGGGAAAAAAATTAGGATGTTTTAGGCATTTTTCGGGATCTTTTCGGCCAAACTTTTTTTAATAGCGGTTTTTCTTTTTTCTGTAACATACCTTTTTATATCATACATAGGAGTTTATTTGTAAATTCTAGGCATTTTCGTTTAGTTTTTTTGCAAACAGCGTTTCAATTTTGACACTTTCAAACTTTTTTTTTCTTTTTACCCCGATTGTCAGCTTGTTGGCTTTTTCCAGAGGCTGGTCGGTGCTTTTTCCGAAATAGTCTGCGTGTTTTTTCCAGTGGTTCCGGCGGGTTTTCAGGTTTGTTCCCTGCACTCCAGGGACCTTGCGGTGATTGCTGAATTCACTGCAGGGTAGGGAAATTTGATTCCCCCGAAGTGCGGGAAACGAGAGAGCATTGCTATCTCAGCAACACTTCAGTGTTCTCTGAATAACCCCCATAGTCTTATTTCCTGGTATAATAAATGTATATTAATCCTTTTAATTCATCAGTCTATTTTAATAACAGATATCTCCAATCACTTACTTAGTTGATAATCCCTGTGACTGTGTTTGATTTTTTTTTTACAGTTTCCTAAAACCTGCACAAATGGAGCGTATCACATAACACTCAACAGCTGGGTCTCATCAGAAGGCTACAAATATTGTTCGTAGTAAGCACAGTTGCAAGATGATCTTTTACATTAAAGTCCATTGCGTGAAGTTTGATCCCTTCATCTCCAAGTGATTTTCCATAAAACCACTGGTGGCACCAGGTGGTTTTATGGAAAAATCACTTTCCATTACCCAGATTGTAAAAATGCTTGTAGCATCTATACAAACATTTTCCAATACAATACAATCAGTAAGCTCATTTGACAGGCACAGGGCTTTCCCCAGCTGGTCAAATTTTGCTACAGCAGCTTGTGCCTGTGAGACACAAGCAGATAGACTCCATGTCCATTATGGACATGTAGAGCAGTGCAGTGAACTTCAGAACATCAGCTGCTATGTCCAGTTTGCTGCAAATTTGGGAACAAATCCTGGAAACCATATGCAAATTAACTTAATTTGCAATACAATAAATTTTGCATTTCTCCAGAAAAAGACCAGATTGAGTTTACTTACAAGGTCAAAGAATATTGTAACTGTCAAGGGACATGGCTTTTTGGAATTGTGTTGTACCACTGACACCACAAAGCAACTCATCCACGCCCTTGTAATCTCCCAACTCGACTATTGTAATAATCTAGTTGGCCTCCCTCTCTCCCGGCTCACCCCTCTACAATCCATTCTGAACGCCTCTGCCAGGCTCATCCACCTCACCTGTCGCTCTGTCTCTGCCGCTCCCCTCTGTGAGTCCCTTCACTGGCTCCCCATCCTCTGCAAAATTAAATTCAAAATCCTTACCCTGACCTACAAAGTGTCATGCCAGCTCCAGGAGCCTGCCTGTATCCACGTAGCTTGCTGTTGCTCCATGCCTGCATTCCTCTCAGGGGTTAATTCCTGTGCCCATTCATTAGTGGTTGTGCATATAACCTGGACACACCCTTCCCTCCAATGCTCTCTCATCGTGTTCCCTATCCTGCTTTCTGGGAGGTCCTGTGAGCCCCCCCTCTTCCTTAGTTTGTTTTATTCCCCATTATCCTCTGTATTGTGATCTTTTGTGCCTACAAGTGTTCCTGCATTGCATCCTGCTCTCCAAGTACCTTTGCGAAGAGCTCCTGGTTCCAGCCCAGTGGATCCTGTTTGCAGCAGACACTGCTTAGCCCACTATCCCTGGTGTATAGAGACTACTCCTGTGGCTATCAGCTTTCAAGCTTCGCTCCACCATCCTGCTCTCCAGGTACCTTTGCGAAGAGCTCCTAATTCCAGCCCTGTGGATCCTGTTTGCAGCAGGGCCGGACTGGGAATAAAAAGCAGCCCTGGATTTTTTTTTTTATACCAGCCCCATATTGTGAGAAGTGCAAACAAAAAGGATACTAACAGGGTAATTCAAAGAGATTCGAAAATTCACCTCACGTTCGGTGACTTTTCGTGCTCTTCAATTCAGTTTGTTTTGCTGATCCCATTTCGGTGACCCTGCGGTGTATTCAGCAAACACCACAGGGTCCCCGAATTGCAGGGAAAGGCTGCCGCAAACCCGACGAATGCACGCCGAAAACACGCAGAAAAACATCTGGATTAACCCACCGAAAATTACGGAAAAACCCAAGCAGGAGCCGATCACACACAGCGTAGCCGCCGGAAAAAGCCGACACCGCAGACGAAGGCAGTGAATATATTAGAAAAACGGTTTGCTTGAATGATTGAAAAGTGAAACGCTGTTTGCAAAAAAACTAAGTGAAAAGGTCTAAAATTTACATTTAAAATCCAATGAATGATAAGTAAATTAAAAAAAAAAAAAAAAAAAAAAAAAGCTTTGAAAAATCACAAAAAATAATAATCAATAAAGAGACTCTTTCCTGCTGAATTTTATAATGAATGGTTTATTAGATATTGAATTAAAAACGGGAATATTTTTAACATTGAAGCCTATGGGATTCACCTGAATTTATTTATTTATTTATAAAAGGATTTTACCAGGAATAAATCCGCCGCATGAAACCACCGAATGGCAGGACATTCCGGGAACCTTTCACTGCTGGTTTGTGTTCTCTGAATACCCGAAGCAGTGCTTCTCTATGGGGATTTCACTGCCCTCGAACAGGCACCGAACAGGCACCGTATGTGCAGGCAATTCGCCAGGATTTGGTGAATTGCCTGCTCTCTGGATAGCCAAATGGCCAAGAAAGGGAACCGAACGCTGATTTTCAGCGTTCGGTTATCTTTCTCAAGCAATTCGGATCTCTTTGAATAACCCTGTAACAGTAAGATATGAAATCACAATCTATCACAGCAGCCCATGGTCTCATCATGTATTTGGTTGGGAACAACAGCGTTGTGTTCCCGTTAGACTCTCAGAGATTATATATACCAGAGTAAAGTAGTACGTAGTGATACCTTTTTTTAAATTGGACTAACGCTACAATTAACAGATAAGAGAGGAATCCTCGCGAAAGCTTGTCTTTTAAATGTTACATTAGTCCAGTAAAAAAGGTATCACTACGCACTGCTATACTCTTAATTTTGGCATCTGGACTAACACGTTTTATCAAAATCTAGAGATCTCCAAATAATGGTTTTAAAAAGAAACATTACATTAAAAAAAAAAATAATAATTATGGTCATTTCAGCTCCCACTGAGCTCCATACATGTATACCCAGACAAAATCTGCCCCCCCCCCCAGATACATGTATACCTAGACAAAAATCAGACCCCAGATACAGGGCCATCTTTAATTTTGACTGGGCCCTGGGGAAACCTTTTCTTGGGCCCCCCATGCACATTTTCTCTCCACCCCAAAAACTGCGCTTTGTTTTCATTTACATGGTTACTTTTGGCATCATTTGGAAGCTCTGATCACAGCCCACGGCAGACGTATTATTTTTGTATTTCTTTTTTTTTTTGATTACTCACACCATGCATGCTGCACACACACACCAAACTGCAAACCTACACACACTGCAAACCTACACACACACACACACCAAACTGCAAACCTACACACACACACACACAGCAAACACACACACCACACACAGCAAACACACACACACACACACAGCAAACACACACACACACACACTGCAAACACACACACTGCAAACACACACACACACACACTGCAAACACACACACACACCAGCAAACACACACACACACACACACAGCAAACACACACACACAACAGCAAACACACACACTGCAAACACACACACACACACACTGCAAACACACACAACACACACAGCAAACACACACACAGCAAACACACACACACACACACAGCAACACACACACACACACAGCAAACACACACACACACACACACAGCAAACACACACACACACACTGCAAACACACACACTGCAAACACACACACACACACACTGCAAACACACACACACACACTGCAAACACACACACACACACACTGCAAACACACACAGCAAACACACACACACACACACAGCAAACACACACACACACAGCAAACACACACACACACAGCAAACACACACACACACAGCAAACACACACACACACACACAGCAAACACACACACACACAGCAAACACACACACACACACACAGCAAACACACAGCAAACACACACACACACACACAGCAAACACACACACAGCAAACACACACACACAGCAAACACACACACACAGCAAACACACACACACAGCAAACACACACACACAGCAAACACACACACACTGCAAACACACACACACTGCAAACACACACACACTGCAAACACACACACACTGCAAACACACGTTGCGCACACACAAAACTGCAAACACAGGTTGCGCACACACAAAACTGCAAACACACGTTGCGCACACACAAAACTGCAAACACAGGTTGCGCACACACAAAACTGCAAACACAGGTTGCGCACACACAAAACTGCAAACACAGGTTGCGCACACACAAGTTACAACCTGTTTTTGTGAGTGTTTGCAAACACACACAGGCTGCAAACACATGGAAAACATTTTTCCTCTGCTTAGAGGGGAGGGGGGCAGCTGTGTATTAAGTGGAGGCTAAAGGGTTTCCCTTTCCCCACTGAGATTGTAAGGGGGTATAAAAGTATTCAGCACCCCAAATAGATGTATGGGGGATGCTATGCCTTGGGGGCTTCGCGTGGGCGGGGCATAACGGTGCAGCAGGGCAGGTTTTTTTCCTCTCTCCCTCTCAAGTGTAAACTGTCCCTGCCTGCAAAATCTACCAGACCCAGCTGCAGCAAATTGAAAGAGGTGCCCGAGGGCAGCCTCCAGGAGCACATACATACATGGGTGAGTGTGGCATCCTCTCTCCTGGCGCTGGGTCTGTCTGTGACAGGTGGAAGGAGAGCTCAATGCTGGGCCCAGGCTCACTGCATGAGCTGTCGGGCTCCAGGCCCCCTGTGAGTCACTGACACTTGGGGGCGGAGCCACAGTCGTCTTCCTGCTCACTGACCTGAGTGAAGTGAAGTGGCTGCACATGTTGTGTCCTGCTGTGAGGGAGAATCAGCCCCAGATGGGTGCTGTCGGCCAGGCCTAGGCAGGCCACAGTTCCTCCTCTGCATCCTGCTGCAGCATTTAAAAAAAAACACCCACTGCTAGAAATCAGACCAGGTGGCCCAATTATGAAGCAGCCTGCCGGGATTTCTCCCGGTATCCCGGTAGGCCAGTCCGGCCCTGGTTTGCAGCAGACACTGCATAGCCCACTATCCATGGTGCTTCAAGACACTACCTCTGTGCAGCAAGACTTGTCTATTTGTTTTCAGTACTCTGCTAGTGTGTATAAGATTGTTGCTGTGTGCTTACCTTCTGGAATACACTTACCGTATTTTTCGCTCCATAAGACGCACCTGACCATAAGACGCACCTAGTTTTTAGAGGAGGAAAACAAGAAAATAAATATTCTGAATCAAATAGTGTAATAATGGATATTGTCCCAGCTCCTCTCATGGATATGCCCCAGCTCACACATGGATATGCTCCAGCTCACAAATGGATATGCCCCAGCTCACACATGGATATGCCCCAGCTCACACATGTATTTGCCCCAGCTCATGGATATGCCCCAGCTAATGGATATGCCCCAGCTCACACATGTATTTGCCCCAGCCTACACATGGATATGCCCCAGCTCATGGATATGCCCCAGCTCACACATGGATTTGCCCCAGAAGCTCATGGATTTGCCCCAGCTCATGGATTTGCCCCAGCTCATGGATATGCCCCGGCTCACACATGGATATGCCCCGGCTCACACATGGATATGCCCCGGCTCACACATGGATATGCCCCAGCTCACACATGGATATTGTCCCAGCTCACACATGGATATGCCCCAGCTCATGGATATGCCCCAGCTCATGGATATGCCCCAGCTCACACATGGATTTGCCCCAGCTCACACATGGATTTGCCCCAGCTCACACATGGATTTGCCCCAGCAGCTCATGGATTTGCCCCAGCTCATGGATTTTCCCCAGCTCATGGATTTGTCCCAGCTCGCTCATGGATCTGCCCCAGCTCATGGATTTGCCCCAGCTCACACATGGATATGCCCCAGCAGCTCATGGATATGCCCCAGCTCACACATGGATATGCCCCAGCTCACACATGGATATGCCCCAGCTCACACATGGATATGCCCCAGCTCACACATGGATATGCCCCAGCAGCTCATGGATATGCCCCAGCAGCTCATGGATATGCCTCCGCTCACCTGCCGCCGCGTTCGTCTCCCTCTGAGCGTGCGTCTGGCGGCAGGAAGCTTGGGCACTCGCCTGGGGGAGCCACGTGACCGCAATATCGCGGTCACGTGGCTCCCCCAGGCGAGTGCCCAAGCTCCTTGCCGCCGGACGCATGCTCAGAGGGAGCCGAACGCGGCGGTGGCAGGTGAGCTGAGGCATATCATTGGGGCATTCGCTCCATAAGATGCACCCACTTTTCCCCCCACTTTTTGGGGGGAGAAAAGTGCGTCTTATGGAGCGAAAAATACGGTAATATACTTATACAGCTTCCTGTGTCTGCCTGATTTGCTCTCCTCCAGCGCTTGGGAAAATAAACCATAAGGCCCCGACATGGCTCCATCGTGGCGCGAGCCTGACACAAAACTCTCACTAGCTCAGCTCCCCACTACCTGTCCTCATTAATCACCAAATATATCCCAGCACGCTCCTTAAGGTCAAACAGTGACCTGTGCCTAGCTTCTCCCCGCATCACCTTTTCCCATGATAGACTGCAGGATTTCTCACGCGCAGCTCCCATCCTCTGGAATGCTCTCCCTCGTACTGTCAGACTTTCCCCTAGTTTCCCTTCCTTCAAACAAACCCTTAAGACATTCCTATTTAGGGAAGTCTACCACCCAACTCACTGATACACCTCACTGCCCCAATCAGTCCATCACTCACACCTTGCAGTCCTCTCTCCTGTTACCACCCCCAACCCTTCTAGATTGTGAGTTCCCTCGGGAATAGGGCCCTCGTTTCCTCCTGTTCTGGTTTATCAAATGTTGTTCAGTCTCAGAGTATTGTAACCCTGTCTATATTGTGCCCATTGTTCAGCGCTGCAGAATATGCTGGCACTATATAAATAAAGTATAATAATAATTTACAGCAACCAAATTTCATTTGATTTTGTCCTTCAGAGCTGCAGATCGAGATAACTTGATATCGGTAACTTGATGGTGCCTTTGAAGTCCAGCATTATCTCAAGCTCAGTGGTGAAGGGGTAAATAACTGAAGTAATTACAGGAAATATAAAAAGCCTACCCACCTTTAGGAAACTGCAGACTTCTGAAATGTAAAGATGTTTCATAACAACATTGTAATTGTCAGACTTTTCTAATCTCTAATGTGATCTTCCAACAAACAAAAATTGAGAGAAAAATACCAAAATAGTTAATTAAAAACATTTTAAATAATAAAATAGACAACACACTGATTGCACACCCTTTTATTATAGGAACCCTCACTGTGTTCACAGTTTACAAATCACATTCTAAATCCTGCCTGTTGGTGAATGATGGATTCTGAGTAAACCCTTCTCTCCTGAGAACAAGATAGCTCAGATTTTCAAAGACACCTTCAGGTGCCCGATGTCAAGTTATCTCGATCTGCAGCTGAGCAGGGCAAAAGCAAATGAAATTAGTTTGAAGCAAAAAAATAGCTTGCATTTGGTCTCCAGAAGGTGCCACTAAAGATGTAGCACCATGGGCATGACGCCCGAGGTGCTAACACTTGTTAAAATCAGCTGGGGAATGTCTGTAAAGGACTTTCCCCATCTGTTTATGCATGGAGCCCTGAACTGTAGTAACTCTGTTTGGCCAGTAGATGGCAACATCTGCCTGTCAAATAGGTTACTACAGTAATAAATACTAGTATTTCCAAACCCACTGTATAATTAATTAAAAATAATTTTCAAAAAAAAAAAAAAACACTGGTTCCTGGCAGTGGTTTTTGGAAAACCAGTTGGTAGTGAAGGAGTGAAAGTCAAATATTGCTATAGTAATGCTAGGGAATTGCTTCTATGGGGTTGCAGGTTTCTGGAAGTGCCATGATCCATAATGTATCCATTGTACACAGAGCTAGCTGAAAATGAGACAGAAGCTCTACAACTATGAAAGTATGTATATAGAGAACAAGAACATCCAAAATTCTCTTTCTTTATTGATTTATAACTTAATACAATCTACTGTTAGTATACCCCTCCATACAAATGGTCATCTACTTCTTTATACGACAAAGATATTACAACTGTATGAAGACAGTACACCATGATATTTTGAAGTAGAGCAATATTTAATTATAAATTCCTTGAAAATACATTTTAACCATTTAGTAGATTTGTTCATTGGTTAATTCCAAGTGAGACCAAATGAGGTCAATGCATGATTTCCAGATTCTGGAAAGATATTGAATCCTTCTGAGTATGTGCCATACCTTCAACAAAAATCCGATTGCCCCATGGCTATGTCTGAAAATATCTGCAAGTAATTGAGTTTGCGAGGTCAAGAAAAATGGCTAACTTTTATATACACAGCAGTGATTTAAACATGCTCTGCAAGGCTCATAAGTATTTTATGGTTTCAAGCAAGAAGCAAAAATCGATCAAAACGTGGGAGGAGGAACAGATATTTAAAAGACAGTTTGGAATTTGTTATTTTTTTTTATGCGCTTAGGTTTAGCCATCTTTGGTTAATTACTTTATTATATATTATGAGTCTGAAAAAAGAAGAAAGATCTCAAAGTTAGAGGAAAAAGTAGCTTAGGACGATTAAGCTGACACAATATGGAATTTAGTGGAGTAGTGGGCAATAATTCTATATTTATTTTGGTGTCAAATGTTGTGCTGAGAGTTGCCAATCAAATTTCTGGAAGTCCAATAGCCTTTTCTTATGGTGATGAAGATTTAATAGCAATGTCACACTGTCAAACCGAGTGCTTTTGACTGGTAGGCAACACTTCATAAAAAATGGAAAATAGTAAATAAAATAGTACCCGGTTTATCAGCAAAATATGATAAATACCTTAGAATGGTTACCGAGATTGGGCAACCACCAGTAGTGTTCTTGGGAGGCTTAGCATGAACCAGTCATGTCCAAGCTCA
The DNA here is from genome assembly GCA_009667805.1 of Leptobrachium leishanense. Taxonomy (NCBI): domain Eukaryota; kingdom Metazoa; phylum Chordata; class Amphibia; order Anura; family Megophryidae; genus Leptobrachium; species Leptobrachium leishanense. Next base: position 181,102,992 of record CM019066.1, read on the forward strand.
CTTTGGCTAAGACTAAGAGGACTAACACTTTCAATAATGAAAACAGCTATACACAACTTTGCAATATAATACAATGGAAATAAAGTTTAGCATCTAAAACCCCCTTTGCATGCCTTTTTTTTTATGTGATAAAATTGTACAGCTACAAAGAGCAGTCCCCAACCTCATGGTACTAAAACATTCAAAATCCACTGCTTCATTACAATAGCTAGAGAGGGCAGAATACAGGAAGAGCTTTGTACAGAGATACAATTCAGTGGGTTATAAGTGATGAAAATCCTTCTATAGTACTTATACAATTTGCTACTGTGATGTCCATATAAACACATTTTGCAAAACATAGATATATTTTTATATTTTATTGGTATTGCTTGAAAGCTGTATTGCTATCACCCTACGATAGCTACAAATCCCCATAAGCTGGATATCTGACCATTTTTATTACATTTACTGTATTTGACACAAAAGCTTGTATGCTACTAATGCAGACTCCATGTGAAATTGTGGAAGATAAGGGATGCCATCGAAGAGGTTATTCACTAACTTCCAAATTGGCGCCGTATTGCAACAGACGGTGCAATTTCGGGCCAATTTGTCTATACACTAAGCTGTCAATTTGCCAAATACTGGCGAATTGACAGCAAAATACGGTGCAATTCACCACAGTTTGCCGCAATTCGACAGCACCAAATTGCCCCATAGAAGACTATCATGTCATGCATAGTTTCATAGTTACATAGGCCAAAAAAGTGACAAGCGGCCATCGAGTTCAGCCTTTCACAAATCACCTACTGCTGGTGATCCAAAAGAAGGCAAAAACCCAATCTGAAGTCCTTGCCGAATATGCAACACATTGGGAAAAAATTCCTTCATGACCCCAGAGTGGCAGTCACAGTTCTCCTTGGATCAAGCGTTTTTTATCCACAATTTAAATATTATAACCCTTAATATTCTGTTATTACAGAAAGTCATTCAGCCATTGTTTAGTAGTCAGTACAGTCTCTGACCCAACCACCTCAACAGGCAGAGAATTCCACAGATTTATTGTTCTCACTGTAAGAAAAAACCCTCCCTATGCTGCAGGCCAGTGGTCCCCAACCGCGGTCCTCAAGTACCCCCAACAGGTCATGTTTTCCAGATGGCTGAAGCACAGCACGGGTGATATGATTTGCTGCTCAGTGTTTGCAGGATTCAGTCTGCTTTTCTCCAAAGTAATCCTTAAAATCTGGCTTGTTAGAGGTACTTGAGGACCGCGGTTGGGAACCACTGCTGTAGACTGAATTTTCTTTCGTCCAGTCTAAATGGATGACCCCTTGTCCTGTGTATAGTCCTGTTAATGAATAGGTTATCAGACAATGGTTGCTAATGGCCCCGTATATATTTATATAAGGTTATCAGATCCCCTCTAAGGCACCGTTTCTCTAAACTAAACAAGTTTAAGCTTGTTAGTCTTTCCTCATAACTTAACCCTTCCATTCCCCTTATTAATTTAGTCGGCCGTCTCTGCACTTTTTCTAACGCTATAATATCTTTTTTTAAGACAGGTGCCCAAAATTGCACGGCATATTCAAGGTGCAGCCTGACCATTGATTTATACAGAGGCAAAATTATGTTTTCATCCCGTGAGTGAACTCCCTTTTTTTCCCCCCTTCACTGCTGAGCCATTTCACCTCTGTGTGCTGAGCTAATTTTTACCGTTTGTGTTCATCATCTTTAAATGCGATTTGAAGTCAGGTTTTATTATACAACCCAGAAAATTATATATACTCTTTTTCTCGGCAGATTCATAATATATTATTGTTATATGTATGCGTCATGCCCTGCTCGAATTTTCAATATCATTTTATTCATCTACAGCATGTAGTACTAGTAAGTAATTTTTTTCACATTTTATCATCCGTGCCTTTGTAGTTATATATTCTATGGGGTATGCTTGTTAAAAAAAATTTGATTTGGGAACCCGTTACTTTATTTTTCAGAGAACGTATGCGATTTTAGCTAAAAACAAACCCCAAAAAATCACCAGTGGAGCATCATTGTTAAACATTATAATTGTAACGTGAACAATAGTGTGGCATTGATGAAAATAAAAAAAAATTTTAGTTTGTTTTAATTAATCAGGGCTAATTGAATTGCCAGCGAAATAAAGTGATCTTTGACAGCAGTGAACTCCAGATAGAGAAGTAATGGTTAATCTATTCAGAGAACACCGAACAGCACCGAAATGCCAGTGAAATGCCCTGATTTTCAGTGGTTTCATTCGACAGGTTTAATCAGGCGAATCCCATAAGTTTCAATGCAAAAAATATTCCTGTTTTCATTAAATATTTATTAACCCCTTAACGCCGCAGGGCGTTCCATGCCGTCCTGCATTTGGCGGGCTTTAATGCCGCAGGACGGCATGGAACATCCTCGGCATTAGGAGCCCAGCCGGCGGTAATACTTACCTCCCCGGCGGCTCCCACGCTGATCTGGCTTCGATGAAGCCTGATCTGCGTATTTTCAAGCCTCCAGGCGCACTGACGTCATCGCGCTGGCGCAATGACGTCAGTTTCAGGCGCCCCCCCCCCGCCGGAGCATGGGGAAGCGCCTGGAGGGGAGGAGAGGGATCCTTCGGATCCCTCTATCTCCCCATCGCCAGGTGCTACAAGGCTGTGGCCAGCATCGCTGGAAGGGTCACAGCCTGACCTTTCCAGCGATGTATGGGGGTTAACCCATGAGTTGCCAGGTCGCGACCGGGCACTAATTTGTGCCCGATCGCGGCCTATTTCCGGTGGGGGCCGCCATCTTGGATGGCAGCCCCCACCTCTGGGTCCCCCCCCCGCGTCAACTGACTCATCGCGCCATGCGCGATGATGTCAGTTAACTGGGGAAGCCCCTAGCTGCAAAGGGATTTCCTATGGAAATCCCTTGCAGGAGATAGGGGGGTTCTTTGAACCCCTTTATCTCCTGATCGGTGGCAGCTAGGGGGTCATGCCTGATATCGATGGAAAGGTCTGAGCATGGCCTTTCCAACAATATCAAACATGACAATGAAAAAAGTAAAATAAAAGTGTAAAAAATAAAAATTAAAAAACAATTAATTAATTAATAAAAAAATAAAAACGTGCTTTTTTTTTTTTTTGATGCAGCATTATTGTTCACATTTCAATTATAATGTGAACAATGATGCTTCACCAATGATTTTTTTTTGGGGGGGGGGGTTTTAGCTAAAATCACGTAATCCCCCCCCCCCCAAAAAAAAAATGGGTTCCCAAGTCTACCCCATAGAATATAACCGCAAAGGATCGGATAATAAAATGTGAAAAAAAAACCACTTTACACGCTGTGGATGATTGAAATTTTATTGAAAATTCACATTTTTTTACATTTTTTGTTATAGCATTCTGGCAGAACATGACGTATATATATAATTATGATATATTATTAATCTGCCGAGTCTGCCGGAAAGAACGATATATAATTTGTCTGGGTGGTATAATAATACGTTACTTAAAACCGCGTTTAAACATGATGAGCAAAAACTTCAGCAAACTTCACTTCCGAAAGAGCGCCAAAGTCGTAAAATTACTCCCGTCCTTAAGGGGTTAAACAGAGTTTTCTTTTCACTTGCAGCAGAAAGTCTTGTTATTTATTTAGTTTTTGGATTTTTTGGGCATTTTTCGGCAAAAATAATCCTGATTATTTTTTTATTTTTTTAACGGTGCCTTTTTTTCTGTAACAGACCTTCAAATTTTATTATTCATAGTACCGTATATGTTATTTCTAGGCATTTTCGTGCAGTAGTTTTTTTGCAAACACTTAAAAGTTGCAGTTTTTTCTTGCTTTCTTTTTACCAGTTCATCGTCTTGTCGGCTTCTTCTGGCGTCTAGTTGGCGCACTGTTCGGTGCATCGTCAGCTTTTTTCAGATCGATTCGGTTGTTTTGAGACAATCGTCGGATGCATTTGGTGCGTTTTCGGCTGTTTTTCGGACTGATTCGGCAATTCGTTTCCTGCACCGGACAATGCGGTGAATTTTGATTTCACCGCAGAGTCGGCGAATCAGACAAGCGGAAGTGCAGTGAATGGGAGAGCACCGAAATGTCGGTGACATTTGGTGCTCTCTGAATAACGCTGTATGTCTACCAGAGTTCTGGTTAAGTTTACAGCAGGCTTGGAACCCAGTCCTGGAATTGCCATCAGCAAAACTATCAGAAAGTTTTATATACATATGTAGCTCCAGCATATTTGCAGGGTTAGGAAAGGTGAAAACCAGGAGAACTGGCAGGAGAAGAGAACAATCTAGACCAAATAGCCAATTTGGAAAGCAAGATAAATGGGAGAATTGTTCTGGTTTGGCTATTTTGACCTAGAATTTTCACTTCTCCAGTCATTCTCCTGGTTTTCACCTCTCTCTGAATAACCCTGATAGTTTTAATATAAACATAAAAATTAAACCTTGAATCAGTATTTCCATCACCTCTAGCTGTAATCTGGTCCTGTTCCTCTCCTTTATTTTCTCATTTCTTAATGAGATAACATGCAGAATAAGGTCTCTGAAACGTTCGACACTTGCAAAATGTCTAAAGTCAGCGATAAGAGCACTACGCTAGAAACAATAGCTATCATCGCTTTCAGAAAGCAGACTGGATCGCAGCAAGTTTTTTTAACAAAAGTATTCTTAAAAAGGATGGCATTCTAAGGAGCTTTTTATGGGCACAGCAGTGCAAATGATCTCACCCATTTATTTAATGACACTCTAACTCCCTCACAGGGGTATACGCCATATAGCTGTATATAGCTGTAAAGAAAGGCTGAATGGGAGTTTTATTTGCTTTCTGTAAATTTAAACTGTTCACAGTGTGTTTGGAACAAAAATCCAAATGGAAAACCTAATTTCTTATGAAGCTTGTAGCAATAGCTTTATTTTTAAAAGATGATCGTTTAATGTTTACATGAAAAACGAACACATGGAGATCCCTATTCCGGCTCAGTTGTAAAAGGCAGCAACTAAAGGGAAAAGTTGGTGTTAATTCTTAGAGTCTCTCTTTTAGTCCCTATTACAAGCGAGTTGCTATCTCAGCAGCTTAATTCATAATAGAAGGAAGCCACTAATTGATACTGGCAGGATCGTGGGGGGGGCCTTGACGTTTATTGGAATCCACAAGACTACAGAGACTAGCGCGACTCTTGAGTAAGCTTGCATAAGAATAGTCATGCAGGGACAGTGGAAGGTTTCTAGAAAATATTTATTCCCAGTTTCCTTCCCGATGTGGCAAAAAGAGATGGCAGAGGTAACTATTTAAATATTTTAAAATATTTTTTGCGAGGGAAAAATCACATACGTTTTCCCAAAGTTCTAATCTTCTTGATTGCTTTCATCAGATAGAAAGGTCGCCAGACCATTCACTTATATAAATCAAGTTATTAGAAGCTCGTTCGAGTTTGATGCTACAAAGCACAAGGGGAAAAAAATAAGTATGACAACGTCAATGACTATGGCTTCATGCAAATCACACTGCATTTGAACCCAAATCTAGTACTGAATTTCCATTTGAATCAAATACCAAGTCTGTTTATTTGCATGATCTTGCTCACTGAAACCATGTACTCTGTTTGCTGTACTCCTGCAGAATATCAACAATCCATTTAACAAAGATAATATGCTATGCAATACTTGCTTTACCTTGTGTTGATAAAGATATTCTCTAAGTAAATATATAGATATTTTAAATATTTAGTCATAAAGAGGCATGTGTTCAATATAAATTAATAAATTCATCTTACAGCCTATAAGGTACTATATATATAAAATAGTAACATCCTTAAATCAACTGGTATTGGTGATCGCACACTAACCCGGTTTCAATCGTATGTATCCAACCGATCGCAATATGTGTCCATGTCTGGCAGCTCCTCCCTCCCCCTAACAGTCACTTGCGGTGTACCCCAAGGCTCGATACTTGGCCCCCTGCTATTCACGATATTCACAAATGATCTGCCCGATGTCTGCAAAGCCTCAACTGTACACATGTACGCAGACGACACCGGAAGCTATACCAGCAAACCAAATCTCCCGCAGCTGGAGGGCGTGCTGCAAGCAGTGGTGTATTTTGGCCTAGGCCAACAAGGCCTAGGCCTAGGGCGGCACTTTCCAGGGGGCGGCGGCCCGCACTGGTGGCCCCACCCCTAAAAAATGTTTTAATTTTTTTTTTACTTTTGCACAGTATTTTGCCAGGAAGAATACATTGGAATTTCACTAATTTTCAAGCATGTCCTGGGTAGACAAGGCCTAGGCTTTCACTTCCCAGGGGGCAGCAAAAAACCTCACCACTAAATGGGTAACTCACAGAGCACTGAAATGACGCCAACATTTTGGTGTTCTGTAGTTCCCTGGACTTCGGGGAATAAAATTTCCCCACCCTGCAGTGAATTCACCATTCACCGCAGGGTCCCCAAAGTGCATGGAGTCGGCCGCTGAATGTTGCCACTGCAAATCCATGGCCTGCTGTTTTCAAAAGAACTACTGAACGAAAATGTCTGGAATTTACATATAAGATCCTATGATTGATAATAAAAAGTTCTGTTACAGAAAAAAGAAAAAACGCTATTAAAAAAAAGGAGGGAAATTTTGCTTAAAAATTACTAAAAGGCACTAAAAAAAAAATCAATAAAGACTTTTTACTGCAGATTAACCCTTTCGCTGCTGAGGCTTTTCCCGCCCCTATGCTGAGGTCATTTTTACCTGTTTTGCGCATCATGTTTAAACGTGTTTTGAAGGCTTATTTTAGTATATGACCCAGACATATTATATATCGTTCTTTCCGTCAGACTCAGTAGATTCATAATATGTCATTATTATATGTATACGTTATGTCATGTCTGTATATTATAACAAAAAATGCAATAAAATATGTATTTTCAATAATTTACAATGTGTAAAGTGTTTTTTTCCACATTTTAACATGCGAGCAATTGCGGTTATATTTTGTATGGGGTGCGCTTGTTAAAAAAATTAGAGATGGGGTCTCGTTACATTTTTTTTTGGGGAAAATGACACTATTTTTAACAAACGCACCGCATACAAAAATCGTTAGTGCAGCATCATTGTTCACATTATAATTGAAATGGGAACAATATTGCTGCATTAACAAACCAAAAAAAAAATAAAAAAAGTGTTTATTTATTTTTTTAAAATTTTTTTTTTAAATTTTTTTTTATTTTTATTTTTCATTTTTTTTTTTTTTTACAAAATTTTTCACTTTCATGTTTGGTATCGTTGGAACGGCCATGCTCTGGCCGATCCAACGATACCAAAATTTAACCCCTAGCTGCCACGGATCGGGAGATAGGGAGTTCATTGGAACTCCCTATCTCCACAGTTGGTGGCAGTTAGGGGTTAAGTCTAGGACTGGCGTCATCGTGCTACGCACGATGACGCCAGTCCTCTGGGGGAGTTCCCGGAGGCTTGGCCGACATCCAAGATGTCGGCCAGCTCCGGGAAAGGATCGCGAACCGGCGCTTTTCAGCGCCGATTCGCGATCCAGCTCCCCAGGGGTTAATGCCAGGCATCATTTGGAAGGGCAGGCTGTGCCCTTCCAAATGATGCCTGGGTTAACCCCCTGTGTGCCGCCGATCGGGAGGGAGAGAGGTCCGAAGGACCTCCCCCCCTCCCTTTCAGGCGCCTCCTCCGCACATGCGGGGGGGGCGCCTGAATTAGGTGTCATCGCGCCCCCGCGATGACACCTAATTCTGGCGGCTGCTGGTCCGGATGCCGGGCTGACATCCAGGATGTCAGCCCGCACCGGAGGGGCCAGCGATCGGCCGGAACCCGGCCGAACGCTGACCCCGATGGGAGGACGCGCTCAGCGCGTCCTCCGCATACCAGCGGGACTGCTGAGGACGCGCTGAGCGCGTCCTCAGCAGCGAAGTGGTTAAAATAATAAATGGTTTATTAGATATTGCCAAAAAAACGGGAATATTTTTAACATTGAAACCTATGGGGTTCGTGTGAATAAACCTGCTGATTGAAACCACCGAACATCAGGGCATTTCACTGCCATTTCTCTGCTGTTTGGTGTTCTCTGAATAGATTAACCATTACTTCTATATGGGAATTTGCAATGCCTTCAAACAGCACTGTACTTGCTGGAAGTTCGCCAAACTTGTGTGTGAGCATATCACAGAGCAGTGGTGTACTTAGGGGAGTGGCGGAGGGTGGGCCGCCCCAGGTACCAGTGATTATTTGGGTGTCATTAGGGGTACTAGGAGGTGCCACTGTCACTGTGTGTCAGCTTTGAGCAGTGTTCTCAAACAATGAGCAGTGGAGCAGGGCATTTGCATACGGAATAAAATCGAATAGAATAAAAATCCCCCTCTCCTCCCTCCATAGCTCCTCCCCTGCCCTGCAGCAGCTCTAGGAGAGGGGAGGGGGATGTGATTTGTGTGCAGAGAGAGAAGATGACAGTAAAAGGCAGGTAAAGGGGGGTATCAGCAGAATATGAAGCCCTGTCTGCTTACTGTTGTTTAAAGTGGACCTTTCGTTAACCAGCACTGCAGTGATAGAAATTTGTCATTGAGCTGCCTGGCTCCTGGTGAGGCTGCGTGCGTGCAGGTCAAGCGGTCCGGACAGTCAGGTGGTACTGAGTCTCAGTACCACCTGACTGGCTGAACCACGTGACACGCACGCACGCAGCTGCCCGCCCTTTCGTTAACACGGACTCTCACTCTATTCTGGACTGAACACCCACCGGGAAGGGAATCAAAGCCACGGTGCACCCGCTGGCAGTGGCACCCCACTGCTGACAAGATGGCTCCACGCACAGGCACAGCCGCGATCCTAATGTGGCCTGGAAGGACCTCCTGCTGAGTCCGTACACAGTCCCTGCTGACTCTGCACACAGCCCTACCACGGACGGAGGCCGGTAAATATAGAATAAATAATTGCTGTGTGCTCATATTCACTCTGTTTGCTGGGAGTCTTATTGCAGTGGATTCTGATGCACTCATACACACCACACATTGCATTGCTGGGAGTTTTATTGCTGTGGATTCTGATATGCTGACACCCAACACGTTGCATTGCTGTGACTTTTATTGCTGTGAATTCTGATACGCTCACACACACACCACACATTGCATTGCTGGGAGTTTTATTGCTGTGGATTCTGATACACTCATACACACTGCACATTGCATTGCTGGGAGTTTTATTGCTGTGGATTCTGTGATACACACTGCATATTACTGTGAGTTTTATTGCCCTGGAGCTCTGGGATACGCTCATACACACTGCACATTACTGTGAGTTTTATTGCTGTGCAGTTCTGATATGCTCATACACAGTGCCCATTTCTGTGGGTTTTATTGCTGTGCAGCTCTGTGATACACTCATATGCAGTGCACGTTTCTGTGGATTTTATTGTTCAATCAATTAGAGCGGCTGTGATCCAGTATACTTGACATGCGTGGCTGTTCTTTGTAAAAATGCTTGAATTTAAACATTTCATAATTTTATTTATCTCAATAGATACATTTGAAATGGTATACAAAATATACAAGTAGGCACTTGGTATCCACTTTTAATATGAAGCGAGGAAAAGGCGGAGCTCTAAGAGGAAAAGGTGGAGCTTAAAGAGGAAGGGTGGGGATTAACCAGGAAGAGGTGTGCCCTTGAGAGGAAGGGGTGCCTCAAATTTAAATTAGGGGGTGCACGAGTTTAGTCAGGCCTAGGGCAGCACAAAACCTAAATACACCACTGGCTGCAAGAACAATTCAAAGAGATAGAAAGTGGATCAAACACAAACATTTTTTAAATACTGACAAAGCTGTCACCATGATCTTTGGAACAGCACCTAAACTACACAAATTGCAAACACCCCATCTATGTGTCAGGACAAAATCAAATGGCACGCTGACCACAGTCACTTCTCTCAAATATCTAGGTATGTGGTTAGACCCAAATCTATCCTTTGGCCCCCACATTGAAAAACGCTCATCTAAACTTTACCCTAAACTAGGTAAACTTCTGTAAACTAGGTGAACAGAAACAAATCCTGCCTGAGACCCGCAGTAAGAAAGCAGATTGTACAACAAATGCTTATACCAGCTATTGATTACGAAGATGTAGTGTATGCAGCTGCCCCGCAAACACACCTTCATAAACTTACCACATTGTATAACTCATTCTGCCGCTTTGTGCTACAATGTAGCTACATGACCCACAATTGTGACATGTTAAAAGAGCTAAACTGCCCCTCGCTGGAATCCAGAAGCACTCTTCACCTTTCCAACCTGGTGTTTAAGAGATTTTGTGGGAAGCTACCACCCTACCTGAATAGGCTGCTTCCTCCAGCAGTTCCCTCATCCTATAACCTCCGATCCAGGACCAGCACCTTACTTGCAATACCGCAATACAAAAAGAAAGTGGCTCGATCCTCATTTTCTTACAGAGTGCCGCAGTTCTGGAATAATCTCCCAGACATCATCAAATCTTCTCCCAGTCTTAAGTCACTTGAGCTCCCTATTAACATACCTCAATATGGAATGCACCTGTAAACATGTAACATAATGACTATTTCTTACATATTTATTTTCTGTGCAAATCTGTATATTTGTGTTGTTTTTTTAATATCTTGCATTTATTACTTTGTAGTTCTGTAACAACTGTAACATTTCAATGTTCTTGAACCTTGAATACTTGAAAACGAGAGAAATCTCAATGTATCCTTCCTGGTAAAATACTTTATAAATAAATAAACAATTTTTTAAATAGCGTGAAAAAAGTTATAACAGGAAAATGTATTATTTGACTTATTCCAAAATGTGGTTATTTCATAGGAATATAAGAATATAATGGGAAAATAGGATTGGTAACACTCATTGAAAGTAAAAACAAATCTAAATTATATAATACCACTATCAGCAGCTCTATAAAAAGAATTACAAAGTAATAATACTTTTTGGGTTCTATTCCAACAGGAACATCAACAAGTGAGCTGTTAAGCAAAATGTTGCAGGACACTGAGAACAAATAGTTTCCGTTGTCCTTCCACGGACACCACTCGATGCCGCTTACGTGTACTCATGCAGGGCTTGCACAAGAGCCCAGAAGAGGTTAGGAACAGTGCCACGAACATAGCAGCTCACTCATAATAGTTCTAGTAATTGGGAGCTAGGGTTAACAGCGTACACCAAAGTACTATTATTGCCTCAATTTACAAGCTCAGCCAGCACACGGCCCTATATTGATCTTGGATGGGTAAATTATATCATGACATGAACAACTGAAACCTAAGCAGTTAGACTTAATATCTCCATCAAATAAATACTATGTTTTTGTATATTTTAGTTCAAATAGAACCTGCTTTCTGTGTGTCACTTTTTCATATCTATCAAAATACATGTCCATGAATAATTTAAAGATTGACAGATTGTGGAATGGGAGCGTGATAGATTTCTGAATTATTCACAGCAAAATGCACTTGAATGCAAATGGTTAATTGGAAAATGTTCTCAGATCAATTAGCTCAGTTCACGCAGCTGTAAAGTGTTGTCAGAAGAAGTAATTAAGCCATAACAGAATAATGTAGTTAATGTGGGTAAACTTGGATAGAAGCAATGGGAATTAATTCCACCTCTGTGAGAAGAAAACGCAAAATTGACACTAGTTTGAGCATTCATTGACACCTGCTAGATTAAAATTTAACATGTGCCGATTGCTGAATAAAGGGTTTCTACATTTATAAAAAAAATCTCTAACGGAGAGAAGAAAATCAAATTAATGCACGCAGCCAGCCGTGTGACCACTGAAACTTGTACCTTTATGCCAAATATTGCTAAAAATCAAATTAAGAAATTCCTAAAAGATAGCACTTCATTATACCTACTCCATACATTATATAGTAAATCAGGGTTATTCAAAGAGAATCGAAAAGTCACCGCACGTTCGGTGACTTTTCGTTCTCCTCAATTCAGTTCGATTTGGCGATCCCATTTCGGCGACCCTGCGGTGTATTCAGCAAGCACCACAGGATCCCCAAACTGCAGGGAAAAATCAGCGCAAGCCGCAAACCCGCCGAAAACTCACCGCAAAACCCGGCGACGGCACACCGAAAACCCACAAAAACATCTGGATTAACCCCGCCGAACACGCTGGGGTCATGTTGCATGCATCCTCCGGGTGGGCGCCAGGATGGGGTGCTTGTCCGTCTGGAATACGGAGAATTATGGACGCTGTTATCGTGCAACGTAAAGAAGATTTCCACGCATGCGCACAAGACCCAGAGCGAAGTGAGGATTTCCACGCATGCGCGTGGGACCCGGAGGATGAACTTGGTTCAGAAGAGTTCTGCTCCGGAAGTAATACTCGGCTGTCCTCCTATTTGAAGGGGAACTGAAAGCGGAAGCTTTTAAGTACATTAATTACTGTAATCCGGAATGAAACCCGCTCATTATTATGGTGCGCGGGATAAACCGGAAACAAAAGCCTTTTTGATTGAAGGTGGATAAACCAATAACGTTGGTCTATTTGGGCGCGAAAATTAGCGTTTTTAACATCTGTTACTACTTCAATTAGGAGTAAGAGGGATATATATGTATGCATATGTTTGCTACCAATGTAACTTTTTTCTTTGTTTATCGCCACTGAGGAAGCGCTTGATGCGCGAAACGCGTCTGGCCATATAATTTGTTTGTATTACATATTGTTTTATATTAAATATATTTTTATTCCTGATATCCTGGGATTTTGTAACTATTCCTTTTATGGTATTTGGCTTTTATAAATTGTGCCGTGAACAATTTACACACGCTGGACCCCTAGAGCTCGGTGTAGCTCTCTATAGGGTGAGTAACACTCCTTCCCTGGTTGCTCTTTTGTAACTTACAATAAAGTTACAATATTATGCCATGTGAGTCTTCTTCTCTCTTCTTGAGATTTTAAAGGAGAAAAAATTATCTAAGAGGCTGAAGAGGTGCTGTCATCTTTGGCTGTCGGACTGGCCTTTAACAGTTCGAAGAGTGAATATAATAGAGCTAGGAAGCTCTTGAAAAGTGTGAGTGCATGAGACTTTGTATACTATACATCAATCTAACTTGTTTGATCTGCACTATTGTGTATTTTTTTCTTTTTCCCCTCTTTTATCCATTTGGATCCTCTATGAGTATAACTACGGGTCTTCATTAGAGATATTTCCCTTAAACAAATACCTCTCCATGGAAACGTAAGAATTTTGCCATTTTGGTTTAGATCACCCTGAGGTGTTGTGTGATTTCTTTTTAGTGTCTATGAAAGGAGCGCTGTTCTTGCATCTGGTTTATATGAACACGCTGGAGGAACCTGAATGGGAGCCGATCAGAGCGCAGAGCAGCCGCCGGAAAAAGCCGACACCGCAGATGAATGGAGTGAGAAAAAAAAAACAGTTTGCTTGAATGTTTGAAAAGTGAAACGCTGTTTGCAAAGAAACTACTGAGCGAAAATGTCTGAAATTTACATATGCGGTTCAATGAATGATAATAAAAAGGGCTGTTACAGAAAAAAGAAGAAAAGTTTTTTTAAAAGAAATCGGAAAAAAGTTTTTTGAAAAAAAATCCCGAAAAATGCTTAAAAGATTCTAAAAAAAATCTATAAATAAAGAGACTCTTTACTGCACCTTTCACTATAATGTTTATCGCACTATTGCTTCTCTTTTCTTTATCATCCCTTCTCTCTAAAACTACTCTCTCCTTCTATACACCTTTCCAATTGCCCCAGGATGGAAAACCAGTGCCAATACACCACAGCCTGCTCAGTTCTTTTAACCTATCAGATGAGTGCTGGTGGAGAGTGTTAAAATCCAGCCCTCCCACCCCCACACAAAGATTTAAAACTCTGCAACCACATTATTATCAAAAGAAAACTCTGTCCAAATTCCTATTTATTCTGCTACTTTCCCTGGCAAACGATGTGGAAACTAACCCTGGTCCTATAGGTGACACAACCTTTAGTCTCCCCACTAAAAAAGGCCTCTCATTTGTGCACTGTAACATCCGAAGTTTACTCCCTAAATTGGATGAGCTTCAGGCTTGGTGTTGCTATTACAAGCCCAAAATCATTGTGCTCACAGAGTCATGGTTAACCCCAAAAGTACCAGACTCTGCCATATCAATACAGGGGTATTCATGTTATAGAAAAGACAGAGCAAAGAGAGGAGGGGGAATTGTTATTTATGTTGAGGAGTCCATAAAGTTCACCCCCTTACAGACTTCTAGCTCTCCTGTCACCTTTGATTTCCTCTCTGGTATAATTGAGATCCCATTCAGTAAATCAATCATTGTTGCTGGGTTCTATCATCCACCGAGCTCTCCAGTGCACTCCCTCTATGACATATTTCAAATCCTTAATAACCTACTTGCCCAAAACCCAAAAAGTGAACTGCTGGTCCTCAGCGATTTTAATACAGATTGGCTAAATCCTAAAAACAATAAACACTGCTCGCTGTTTAAAACTTTGCAGCTAACTCAATTAATCTCCTCCCCACTCGCATTAATATGAAAAGCCCTAACCATACCTTGCTGGACTGGATTCTCTCCTCATCTCCTGATAGAATACAGGAGACAGGCGTTCTTGCTAATAGCTTTAGTGACCATTGTCTAGTGTACTGCGTGCGCAAAATTAAGGCCTTGAAATCTCCCCCAAAGGTAATAACCACCAGGTCTTTCAAGAAATTTATTCTTGAATCCTTCCTAAGTGATCTCAAACAGCTCCCCTGGTACAGGCTAAACCTAATCCCAGATCTAGACTGTGCAGTTGAATACTTTCAGTCTGAGCTCCTGCAAGTCTGGAATTCCCATGCCCCGCTGCGTAAAGTGCGAGTAAAAGGGACCCATCTCCCCTGGGTTACAGCTGATTTTACACTAATGTACCAGCTTAGAGATTCACTGTGGTCAAATTTCAAGAGTACTGGTTCCATGAACGATCACTACGAATACCGAAAATGTCGGAATGAATGCACAAAACAAACAAAAATGGCCAAAGCCCATTACTTCAATGAAAGTCTAAACAATAACATATCAAACCCTAGAAACTTTTGGAGAACCATAAGTAACATACAAGCACCCCCAGTCCACTCCCAGCCAGCTGCTGTCAAAGTAAACAACCAAACCCTGCAACACCCCCTAGATGTAGCAAATGCCTTTAATGATTATTTTGTTGGATGCGCCACCACTTTGATTGCCAAGCTAGGAAATGACATGCAATCAGAGAGGTCTCATGCAGGTCAGGCCCCCCCAACTGTGCAAAGTCCCTGTATCAGACAGGAATTCAGTTTTAGACCAGTGCCTGTCAGTGTCGTTACTAAACTTCTCCGTAAGCAAAAAATGAAATACCAGTCTGGACCTGATCAAATACCAGCAATGCTGCTGAAAATCAGTGCGCCAGCAATTGCAAATCCTGTTGCAACCCTAATAAATGAGTCACTGGCGACTGGATACATACCCAAGCTCTGGAAGACTGCAAGAGTAGTACCTATCCATAAAAGTGGTGACAGTACTTTGGTATCCAACTACCGTCCGATATCGTTGCTCCCTGTAATGTCAAAAGTCTTGGAAAAATGCGTCTACACACAGTTACGTGATTATTATCAATATTGGAACTACTTAACCCCGGATCAATCAGACTTTCGTCCAAATCACTCAACTACAACCGCCCTTTTAAAAGTCTGCAATGATATCCAAGCTGGGATGGAACAAGGAAACCTAACTGGAGCCATCTTCCTTGATTTTGCCAAGGCCTTTGACACGGTAGACCATGGCATCTTGTTCGAAAAACTTAAAAACTCTGGCATTGGTGATCACACGCTAACCTGGTTTCAATCATATGTATCCGACTGATCACAATATGTGTCAATTTCTGGCAGCTCCTCCCTCCCGCTCCCAGTCACTTGCGGTGTACCCCAAGGCTCAATACTAGGCCCCCTGCTATTCACAATATTCATAAATGATCTTCCCAACGTCTGCAAAGCCTCAACTGTACATATGTACGCAGACGACACAGTAATCTATACCAGCAAACCAAATCTCCCGCAGCTAGAGGCCGTGCTGCAAGAACAATTCACAGAGGTAGAAAAGTGGATCAAAAACAACAAACTTTTTTTAAATACTGACAAAACTGTAACGATGCTCTTTGGAACAGCACCTAAACTACACAAACTGCAAAATCCCCATCTATGTGTTGGGACAAAATCAAATGGCATGCTGACCACAGTCACTTCTCTCAAATATCTAGGTATGTGGTTGGACCCTAATCTATCCTTTGGCCCCCACATTGAAAAACTCTCATCTAAACTTTACCCCAAATTAGGTGCCCTGTACAGAAACAAATCCTGCCTGAGTCCCGCGGTAAGAAAGCAGATTGTACAGCAAATGCTTATGCCGGCTATTGATTACGGAGATGTAGTGTATGCAGCCGCTCCGCAAACACACCTTCATAAACTTACTACATTGTATAACTCATTCTGCCGCTTTGCGCTACAATGTAACTACATGACCCACCATTGTGACATGTTAAAAGAGCTAAACTGGCCATCGCTGGAATCCAGACGCACTCTTCACCTTTCCAGCCTGGTGTTTAAGAGCATTTCTGGAAAGCTGCCACCCTACCTGAATAGACTGCTTCCCCCAGCAGCTCCCTCATCCTATAACCTCTGATCCAGGACCAGCACCTTACTTGCAATACCACAATACAAAAAGACAGTGGCTCGGTCCTCATTTTCCTACAGAGCACCACAATTATGGAATAACCTCCCAGACACCATCAAATCTTCCCCCAGTCTTAAGTCACTCAAGAGCTCCTTACTAACATACGTACCTCAATACAGAATGCACCTGTAAACATGTAACCTAGTGACTATATTTTCCTACATATTTATTTTCTGTTAATCTGTATATTTGTGTTGTTTTTTTTTTTTTTAATATCTTGCATTGTATTACTTTGTATTTCTGTAACTGTAACACTTCAATGTTCTTGAACCCAGGACATACTTGAAAACGAGAGAAATCTCAATGTATCCTTCCTGGTAAAATCCTTTATAAATAAATAAGAATATTATAATGAACGGTTTATTAGATATTGAATTAAAACGGGAATATTTTTAACATTGAAGCCTATGGGATTCGCCTGAATAAACCTGCCGAATTAAACCATCGAATGGCAGAGCAATTCGGCAACTTTTCACTGCTGGGTTTTGCTCCCTGAATAGCCGAAGCATTGCTTCTCGAAGAGGCACCGAACAGGCACCGTATGTGCAGGCAATTCGCCAGGATTTGGCGGATTGCCTGCTCTCTGGATAGCCGAATGGCGAAGAAAGGTAACCGAACGCTGATTTTCAGCATTCGGTTACCTTTCGGCAGCCATACGAATCTCATTGAATAACCCTGTATGTTTTTCCAAACAAATATGAACTATAGCACCGTGAAGAGACTTTATCATGTCCATATTGTGTTACATTGGTTATACAGGAAAACAGCATCTCGCACACTTATTTCCTAGAAAGGGCGCACTATTAGGCATTGAAGTGGATATCAGTGCCGTAATGTAATGATGCCTTGACCTATCACAACAGTTCTTTCACAAATACACTTGCATTCTTTTGGTATGGAAGCCTCATGTATTCATGTAATTGTAGCAGAAGGAAAATAATCCACTGCATAGAAAGAAAAACACAGACTTGGTACTTGAAAAGTAGCATCTCTTTTTGGAAACAGAGTTATATTTATGTGTTTTGGTATTTAACCCCTTAACTGCCATTATCAACTTGTGGTTTTATTTATTTATTAAATTGATCCTGCTGATACTGGCGAAGGAACTACACTTTCCCAGGACTCCACAGACTCCATTACCCAGCAGGGGACCCACACAACTTGACCCACGCTAAGAGTAACATACAAGGCCTGGTGAAGAAGACTGTTCCAGACATCCTGCCATGCAGAATGGGGTTCTGACAACCCCTATAGTGACGCCAGCTGCCCATTCATCCGGTGTCTGATTGAAGACACCAGAAAATGTGAGTACATTCTGTTCACGACTATTTTATTTCATTTATTTTAAATGATATTACACTATCAGGGTTATTCAGAGAGTGGTGAAAAGCAGGAGAATGGCTGGAGAATGGAAAATTATATGTCAAAATAGCCAAACCAGAAAAATTCTCCCATTCATCTCACTCTCCAAATCGGCTATATTGACCTAGAATTTACCATTCTCCAGTCATTCTCCTGCTTTTCACCGCTTTCTGAATAACCCTGTATGTATGTGCTACTGTGCTTTGTTTGAGGTGGGAAGAGCCACGATAAGTGAATTAATGATTATTTCCATCAATGCTTATAATTGAACCTCAGACTGTATTTGAAAGAAGCGCTGGATTATGTCACATTTTACATTCTGATATTATCAAATTGTGCCTCAAGATCAAGTCTACTTGTTCTAGTTTGATTTCTGGAGCAATCTGTAAGAATTATATCCCTGAACAATTCTGGGGGGGAGTGGTCCCGGGAAGTCCTGCAAGAGGATCTTGATTCTACGCCAGCGCTTACCTGTCAACATCATTATATCCATGCCGGGACTTACCAGCAGTCTGCTGATCCAGGACCAGCACTTTACTTGCAGTACCACTATACAAAAGGAAAGTGGATTGGTCCTCATTTTCTTACTGAGCGCTGCAATTATGGAATAACCTCCCAGACGCCATCAAATCTTGTCCCAGTCTTAAGTCACTTAAGAGATCTCTATTAACATACCTCGATACAGAATGCACCTGTAAACATGTAACACAATGACTATATTTCCTACATATTTATTTTCGGTGTTAATATGTATATTTGTGTTTCGTTTTTTTATATCTTGCATTTTATTACTTTGTATTTCTGTAACAACTGTAACATTTCATTGTTCTTGAACCCAGGACATACTTGAAAACAAAAGAAATCTCAATGTATCTTTCCTGGTAAAATACTTTGCAAATAAATAAATAAGTCGCAGACCACATGATCTCCAGAGCAATGAGCCTCTCCCTACTTTAGGACGGTTCACCATCCCAGCAGTGCTCAGTTGTTGAGTTCCTGTTTGGAACCTATATTTCTCCAGAGTGTTTCCTGTGCTCCTTTCCACATCGTGTAGCACCATCAGTGTCTGCCAACTGCCAAGGTATCCTGAGTCCTAACCTGCAGTGTGTACCACCAGTGTTTGCCAAGGTATCCTGAGATCTATTCCTTCATTTCCAAATCATCCGCTTACCGACCTCAGCCTGTCTAACTACGCTCCCAATCATCTTTGTACAAACCTTGGTTTGCCTGACTTCCTTCCTGAGCCTGCCTGTACCGTTTCTGGCTGACTGGACTTCCGAGCCGCTGTATAATAAAGTTTTACTTGAGTATCCTTGCCTAAAGGGTTATCATGCCAAGTCCAGGGAGTCCCACCATGGCTCACGTCGGGTTCCACCCTTACACAATCCAAAAGAATTAAATTTATTACAAACTAAATTTATTTGCAAATGAGCTCCAGGACATGGCCCTGAAATTCAATACATTGGACATGGCAGCAGTTGTTTTGAATTTATTTGTTAACCGATAATTCAGGATATTCTTGCTACTTGTCAGTTTGATGCATGTGTAACCCTACTGATTAGATCCTTTTCTGTAGAATTACCTTTTTTTATGTGTATTTTTCAAGGTTTTTCTTTCTTTTCAATGTTTTTTTTATTAACTAGCATCAATTTAATTAATGTGGGAATGAAATGTAATTATATCAGGAAACGTAAAGCTTGGCTAATGACAATGTCACAATTTTAAAACGTCTGTTCCAGCGCCTATAAAATGTGTCCCTCCAGGAAAACCTTAGATTTAAAGGGTTATTCAAATGTTGTCCGTTTTTTCGAATCTCTGTATTTTACATAGGCTACAATTTGGTTTTAAGTCTTGTTTTAAATTTTCCCCATAAGATTATTGCTCTAAAGATTCGTAATTGCTGCAATCGTCCAAAAGGTTCGGATTTTCCGCGATCGTCCAATGTATTGTATTCATTTTCGTTTTTATTTCGAAACGACCGCAAAGCATCTCTGGGTAAATCCGAACGAACGGAAATCGGCCAACAGGAAATAGGGAGTTAACAATTCGAATGTGGCAGGAAATGATACTATATAAGAGGACACTTTCATTTTCACTTTTACTTTATTTGCACTTTATGGACACTAAATATACCGACTGAGGAAGGCTTTTAGCCGAAACGCGTCTCGGTACAATTTGTCCAGGATTTTATTAATTCCAATAAATTCATTACCTATATATTTTTTGCATTCGCCACTTTTCCTTATCTCCCTACCTTTTTTTGGACATCTGGACCAACTGCTGCTACACCAAAGAGGTTTGGGCCCCCACCTTAAGAGGACCCAAGGCGATACTCCTTGAGCCTGGAATTGAGAGGCTCTATAACTGGTGAGTGTGACCAATTTTAATTTAATCCTCCACCTGTATTGCACAGAGTTACGCTATGGGAGTGCCGTCTCCCGATCTTCTCTGCTTTATCTAGTAACCACCATAGATGAAAGGAGGGACGTGCCACCCTATACTTGGCCGCAAGCTATTTTCCTTGAGCCTGGATTTCTCTTAGGCTCTAATAAATGTGAGTGATACATTCATTTTATTAAATTACTTCATCCCAGTATGACCATCTGCACTATTATTGCCTTTATTTCTCTCTGAGGGACACCTTTAAAGAGAAGATTTGATATCCACACCACAGAGAAGATTGTTGCATTTGTCTTCAATCAACAACACTCTTTGAGTATTAAATCATTGCACTTTTTGAACACTTATTTTGCACAAATTGACTTAATAATTTTTTTGAAACTTTTTTGTACTCTTTTACCTCCTCTGTTTGGTATTTTAAAGGACACTTCTTGCATTTTAAAGGACACTTTTTATACCTTAAAGGACACCTTTCACATTTTATTTCTATTAACCAATTGTTCATTTAATCAACTGTTCACTGTTTTATGCGCCGTATGGTCTTGTTTATCCTTTTGTCTTATTCAGAGAGAGCTGATCTGGCCCCGAAATGTAACCGGATGCCGAAATTCAGCGTACGGTGACATTTCGTGGCTGCTTTTGACGAATTGCCTGCACGTACGGTGCCTGTTCGAAGGCAGTGAAATCCCCCATAGAGAAGCAATGGTTAATCTATTCGTAGAACACCGAACAGCAGAGAAAAGTTGCTGAAATGCCCTGCCATTCGGTGGTTTAATTCGACAGGTTTATTCAAGCGAATCCCATAGGGTTCAATGTCAAAAATATTCCCGTTTTTATACAATATCTAATAAACCGTTTATTATTTTAATCTGCTGTAAAAAGTCTCTTTACTTACAGATTTTTTTAGGCATTTTTCTGGAAAAAAAAATTCCAAACCATTTCTTATTATCATTAATAGGATCTTACATGTAAATTCCAGGCATTTTCCTTCCGTAGTTTTTTTTTTGCAAACAGCGTTTCAATTTTGAAAATTTCAAGTGTACTGTTTTATTTTTTTTCTTAGCCCGTTCGTCAGCTTGTCGGCTTTTTCCGGCGGCTTGTCTGCACTGTGATTGGTGGCTTTTTCTGGCATGTTCGGCGTGGTTTTTCCCGCGGTTCCGGTGGGTGTTAGGCAGGATTGCGGCTGGCTTTCCCTGCACTCCGGGGACCCTGCATTGAATGCTGAATTCACCGCAGGGTGGGGAACTTTGCTTTGATTTGAAGTGAAGGGAACTGCCGGGAACGAGAGAGCACCAAAATGTTGGCGACATTTCGGTGCTTTCTGAATAACCCCCATAAAGTTAAATGTTAGGAGTGGGGAGACACTGGTGACAAATGTCCTAGAACTAGAATGATCTAACTGAACAAAACAAAAACACTAACAGAAAATAAAAACAAAATCAAACAAAGATTGATAATCCATGCCATGTGACATCCCAATGAATTCTGAGGCACATCTGACAAAAGTGACACATAGGAGTAAAGGGTTTAAGCACACTACTTAAGGTAGGTCTTGTTAAGGATACTTGGAAATATAGTAATGTGTCTTATATTTTTAAATTCAAATGTTATCTCTAAGGCTAGGGTCAGACGAAAGCATTTTTCCCCGCGAACGTGAAAAAGTGCGTCCGAACGCATTGACGTATTTTTTCACGGAATGCGCAAAAACGGTCAGACGACGCGCATTTTCGGGCGTGATTTTGTACGGGTCGTCAATAAAACTCTTTTTGCGTCTGGACGTTATGTAGGCTGGACATTAGCAGTGTCTGACATCTCCTAATCACGCAAACACGCCGCTATGCCGCAGCTGCGCACTCAGTACGTCAGTACTAGCGGTTCAGCGTTCTCAGAAAAATGCGTTGAAATTCCACTTGCGTTGCACGGCTGGACTTTTGTGCGGCCGTACATCGTATATTGGCCGTCATTGCCCGTCATCTGCTGCTAGTGCGGCCGTAATTATGTGCGCCAGAACGCACGTTAAAAGTGTGCTGGTCTGACCCTAGCCTAAATGTTTTCTTTCAAACAAAATGTGTTTTTAAACAGCCTCCAGCATTAACCACAGATCTTGATTCCATATGACCAGGTCAAATGTTCAGCCCAGTTTTCCCTATGTCCAGATACCAGTTCACTAAGACCAATAAAGTCCACAAATCACAATAGCCAATTAGTTTTATACGTACGTGTTCTGTAAGCAGTCGCAATGAGTTTAATTCCTGTTTATGTGTATTTCTTGATCAGATACAAGTAGCTTTAAAAACAGCAGGCTGCAAATGCACATAGTACATCACGATACTTAAAGATCGTTAAAATGAAATGAACATTGTGATTACTTTGATATGAGCTTTGTGTCTCAGAATTTGTTATCAGACAACATCAGTGGAAACAAGATACAGAACTGAACTGTCTTTCTAATCTGCTGTGTTGAATGGCACGCGATTTCCATTAACAGTATCATGTGCATGTGTTTCTGTAGCTCGTGGGACTGCACGAACCGATAATCATCATCCAGATTGCTTACTAATGCATCGCCATTGCTACTGTTACTAAAAGGATTACAAATAATGGGCAAGTTAATGTTTCAATTTACTCTCTGATGCTATTAACACACTACCTGCAGACCAAAATCCAACCACTAAGCGATGCAAGGTGATATCAGGCCAGGTAACTGAATACCCCCAGAGTCATTATCCACTACTCAATAGAGGAGCTGGTGCAGCTCATTTCATTGAAAATATGATAGCTGGAATTTATCAAGCAGGCTCCCTGTATTATCAGTACACAGTATTTACTGCTCATTGCTTATTAGGGGAATTGAAGGAGGACATTTACATTTGAGACTCTTGGAGTTAGACTGGCTGATTTGCGCTAAATCTCTGTTTCTAACCATTTGGCATCCAGATGTTTTATGAAACTGTTTATGTTCATCACACACTAAATAGCATTATGGCGAATGCTATTAAAGTGGGCATTAAAAGTATTTTAACGCGATTATGAAAGTAATTGAAGAATCATTAAACGTTTATTTATTACATCTGTTTAACAGTAGCGCACAAATATCTTTCTTCTTCACTTTAACACATTACTTATAAAAATGAAAAACACCTTGTAAAATGATGGTTGTTGCCAATTTAGGGCAATATTACATTCTTAATGCTAACGTTAGGGCTCAGCTGTGTGAACGTTAATGTTAGGTTAAGTGGCCCTACCGCGGCCTGCCCATATTACATTCCAGGCGCTAACCGGTTAAAAAACCCGTTAGCGAATCTGAGATTGTGCTTTTCAGCGAGAGGTTACTGTACTTTGTGCTCCCTATGCTTAACATGGGGAGCGCAAAGAGTTAATTTGCATTAGGATTACAAAGTCCTAGCGCTAATTATGTCCAGCTGCGGTTAACTGAAAAGATAACCACAGCTACGAGCTGGTGCTAACTGATTCTTCTTCTGTTGAATCAATTATCACCAGCTGTAAACAACCCAAAAATCTGATACTCGCCTCTCATCCGACGGCGACTGGATCTGTGAGTGAGAATGAGACTGGGGAAAAAAGTCCCCCATCTTTCTACGTGAATCACTCTGCCGAATTTCAGGATCTCGCCACAGGCGAGATCCTGCCAGTCATGTGACCCAGCAGTCAAAGCCTCAAAGGAGGGTAAAAAAAAAATAAAAAAAATTGAAAGTGTCAGATTTGAAACACTGGAATTAACATATAAGGTCCGGTAAATGATAATAAAAAGGCCTGTTACAGAAAAAAAAATACTATTTTAAAAAAATTGGCAAAACAAATCCTGAAAAATGCCTAAAAAATACTAAAACATAAATAAAGAGACTTTTTGTTGAGGATTAAAAGAATAAACTGTTTATTAGATATTGAATAAAAACAGGAATATTTTTAACATTGAAACCTATGGAATTCATCTGATTTAAACCTGCCAAATGAAACCACCGAACAGCAGGGAATTTCTCCGACATTTCTCTGCTGTTCGGTGTTCTGTGAATAGGTTATTCATTGCTTCTCTATGGGGGATTTTACTGCCGTCAAAGAGGCACCGTATTTTGCTGACAATTCACCAAAATTTGGCGAACTGCCTGCTCTCTGAATAGCCCTGAAATGGCACTGTACGGGGAAATTCCCTCTTTGGTGCCATTTCGGGGCCAGATCGGCTCCCTCTGAATAACCCCTTTAGTTGACTACATTTTTTTCCAGTGACACAAACCAGGCTATAAGTTATGTGACAAAAATCTATTGACATTTTTGTTGAGTAATTAAACCTAGAGGAAAATGTTAGTAAGTGACAAAATTTAATTTCATTTTAAGCGTCCTTTGACTAAAATGACATTTAGCTTTAGTCATATTTTCAGCGAGAAAATTAACACTAGTAGCTAACATTTTAAAATATCCAAAACAATAACAGATATAAAAATTGTATCAGCTTTTAGTCTAGGGTCAGACGAACGCATTTTTCGCGTTGTCTGTGAAAAAGTGCGTTCGAACGAATGGACGTATTTTTTCACGGAATACGCGATAGCGGTCATACGATGCGCATTTTCGTCCGTGATTTTGTACGGATCATCAATAAAACACTTTTTGCGTCTGGACGTTATGTTGGCCGGACGTGTGCAGCGTCTGACGCCTCCCAATCACGCAAACACGACGCTATGCGGCTGCAGCGCACTCTGTACGTCAGTAGTAGCGGTTTGACGTTCTCGAAAAAATGCGTTCGTTTGCCACTTGCGTTGCGCGGACGAACTTTCGTGCGGCCGTTCGTCGTATGTTCCCCAGCATTGGACGTCATTTGCTGCTAGCACGGCCGTGATTTCGTGCGGCTAAACGCACATTAAAACTGCTTTCGTCTGACCTTAGCCTTAACCCACTTGTAGCCAAAATCACAATGTAATCAGATCCACAAGGATATCCTCTTGGAATCATTTACTTATTACACATATTCCCCCCTGATTCACAGCTTAATAAAATACAGTAAGGGCTCTCATATATTCCAGGAATCTCAAGAGACCGCAGAGCAGCAACAGGCACAAATATTACTGCAAACACACCGATGCTCCGTTTATACAAAAGAGTACATTTAGAGCTAAAGAAATATGAAAGTAGTGGAATGTGTCTATTTTTACTTTTATTGCCCGAGGAAGTCTGCACTTCGTAGCAGGCTCTGGGTCGTCCATTAGTTTAATCTCGCAGGTTGTTGTTATGGTCATTGAGCATTTTTTTCAATTCTACCTGTATTTTCAGAAGCAAGCATGTAATAAAATTGCTATGTTCTTTTTGAAAGCGGTTGTTCAAATTTTATTTCTTCTAAGACATCACCTGTTAGTATACATATATATATATATATATTATATACATACATACACACAGGGGTCGAGTCTTAAAAAAAATAAGTGGGAGAGACGAAATGACGAATATACATACACGTTGCACACACACTGAACAGTAGGAGGTAGGACCAAAGATCCGAACTTGGCCCGAAAATGCACCGAAGTCCGAACTGTGAATTTCCCCATACAGTGCATTTTTGTGTCCATTCGGCTATTCACAAAACAGGCAGTTCACCAAGTGTTTTGTTCCTCCAGAAGTAGTCTAACAAGACTTGAGCTTTGAAGACATACAGGGTTATTCAAAGAGATCCGAATTGCTTGAGAAAGGTAACCGAACGCTGAAAATCAGCGTTCGGTTACCTTTCTTGGCCATTCGGCTATTCAGAGAGCAGGCAATTCGCCAAATCCTGGCGAATTGCCTGAACATACGGTGCCTGTTCGGTGCCTGTTCGAGGGCAGTGAAATCCTCATGAAAAAGCACTGCTTCGGCTATTCAGAGAACACAAACCAGCAGTGAAAGGTTCCCGAAATGCCCTGCCATTCGGTGGTTTAATTCGGCAAGTTTATTCAGGAGAATCCCTAAGGCTTCAATGTTAAAAAATATTCCCGTTTTAATTCAATATCTAATAAACCATTCATTATAAAATTCTGCAGTAAAGAGTCTCTTTATTTATAGATTTTTTAGGATATTTTAAGCATTTTTTTTTTAAGTTTACTTATTTTTTCTGTAACAGCCCTTTTTATTATCATTCCCTGGACCTCATATGGAAATTTCAGACATTTTCGCTCAGTAGTTTCTTTGCAAACAGTGTTTCACTTTTCAATCATTCATACAAACTGTTTTCCTAATTTCTTCACTGCCTCTTCTGCTGTGTCGAAGGTTGCGATCGGCTCCTGTTCGGGTTTTTCTGTGGTTTTCGGCAGGTTAATCCAGATGTTTTTGAGGGTTTTCGGCGCGCATTCGCTGGGTTTTGCGGTTCGTTTTCGTCGGTTTTTCGGCGGCCTTTCCCTGCAATTCGGGGACCCTGTGGTGCTTGCTGAATATACCGCAGGGTCACCGAAATGGGATCGGCAAAAGGAACCGAATTGAAGAGAACGAAAAGTCACCGAACGTGCGGTGACTTTTCGAATCTCTTTGAATAACCCTGTATATATAACTAAGCCCCTGGGTCCACTCCTCTTCTACATGCAGGATATATAGCATTTCTAAATCTGACAGTCAGAAAAAGCTCTTTTAATCTCTGTGGGATACGGGGACAAAGTAGATTAATGAACCAACTTAAAAGACATAAAAAAACAGCCATTAATAATGTGTAACTAATTGGTATACCTTATTTAGTTGTCTTTGTTTATTTCTTAAGCAGAAGCCACAGGCAGCTATGTGTCTGTGTTAACAAGCAGACACAGCATGTATTTATGATTACTCCAAACACAAGGGGCCCTATTACAATCTTCACGCAAACGTTTGCGCGTGCGTAAAAATGCATTAACGAGAGGGGCAAAACCCTTTGCGCAGAACGTCGTATTACAAAGTCAGAGCAACAAACACGCGTAATCGTCTAACGCGGGTGGCCCTGCGCGAACCCTTTGCGAGCTTACTGTACTGCGCGCGTCATATACTTAACATTGTGAGCGCAAATGCGTTTGTGCGCTGGTACACTGATGGTATTACAATCTATGCGCAGTTTGTAATGCACAGCCTTTGCGAGGATAATTTTAACAACTCCTAAAAGCTGGTGTTAATGGCAAATCTGAACGTCCTGGCTGAAACCAAATACAACAGCCCAAAAATAAAAATACAGAAAAGTATAGTTACACATTCTACGCATACCCAACCAATAAAATTGAGAAGTTGTGCATGTTTTTATTATTGCTGCAGCATAGCAGCATATATACTCAGATTGACTTTGACAGGCACAAAAACTTAATGTGAGATAATTGTGGTTCTTAATTCTGATTGGCTGATTCGCGTGAAAAAACAGTCCGCACACCGATTTCTGCGCGCAACGTTAATGCCCGCGCGTTTTTGCGTGTCCATTTTGCGCACGTCATTTTTTGATGGATGGAAAAATGCACGAGGATTGTAATACCACCATTAATTTACACGCGTTAACATTTAACGCTTTGCGCATAAATTCACGCGTTGCACGTGCGTTTTTGCGTGAAGAATGTAATAGAGCCCACTATTTGTATGTGTAGCTTCAGTATGGATTTCATAGAAAAGATCAAATACCAACAATATTATTATTATTATTATTGTCATCATTTATATAGTGCCAATAGTTTCCGAAGCGCTTTACAATAACCAAAGGGAACGAGATACAGATAAATGGACATACGATAGAAACAAGAGGTGTAGAGGGCCCTGCACATAGGTGCTTACAGTCTAGAGGGATTGGGGTTGAGGAAGACAAGGGGAGCTTTACTGGATTTCAGGATCATTAGTGTCAGTGGTTCGGGAATGGTGGGGCCTTGGAAACGGCCTTGATCATGATGTGTGAGTAGGTGAGCAGAGGGGTGAGTTGCATCAGTAATGCGGTATGCTAATCTGAAGAGATGGGTTTTGAGGGTTTTCTTGAAGGCCTGAAGATTAGGGGACGAGGTAAGTCATTCCACAGAACTGGAGCTGACTTTGAGAAGTCTTGGAGACGAGAGTTGGCAACGAGGGTGTAGACAGAGGGCAGGCGGAAGTCACCTGCTGACCAGAGTTGTCTAGATGTGACGTGCTTGCGGAGCAATGAAGACAAGTAAAGGGGGGGGTCGAGTAATTGAGCAATTTGAACGTGAGTGTCAGTATTTTAAACTGTATCCTGAAACATACAGGAAGTCAATGGAGGGACCGGCAGAGGGGGAAGGTTCATGGGAAGCATCTGGTGAGAAAGATAAGCCTGGCACCTGCATTCATTACAGCCTGCAAAGGGGCAATACAAGCGTTGGGGAGGCCAATAACGAGTAAGTAGCAGTGATCAAGCCGTGAAATGACAAGCGCATGAGCAGCACCTTTGCGGTATCTTGCTTCAGAAAGAGGCAGATGCAGGTAATGTTCTTGAGTTGATAGTAACAGGATTTTGTCACTGTCTGGATGTGGGGAGAGAACGCTAGATCAGATTCGAAAGTGACACCAAGGCAGCGAGCTTGAGGCTTCGGGCTAATGAGCGTTCCATTTACTCATAGAGAAAAAGGTGGCATTGGGTTGTTCATGGAGGAGAGAACAACAAGAATTTCAGTGTTGGCAAGATTGAGTTTAAGGAAGCGGGAAGACCTCCATTACGAAATGGCAGAGAGACATTCAATGACTCGATCCAGGAGAGCGGGAGAAAGATCAGGGGAGGAGAGGTATATTTGAGTGTCATCAGCATATAGGTAATACGCTCCAAAGGAGCTGATCAGTTTGCCTAGAGAGGCTGTGTAGATTAAAAAAAGAAGAGGGCCCAGTACCCAACAGAGACAGGCTGCCGGGAGGAGGTACTTCCAGAAAATGAGACGCCAAACGATTGTTGGGACAGATAGGAAGAGAACCGTGAAAGAACAGAACCTTGAATGCCTATATCACTAAAGGGGTTATTCAGAGAGCACTGAAATCTTGCCGACATTTCGGTGCTTTCTCGTTCCCTGTACTTCGGGGAATCAAAGTGCCTCACCCTGCGGTGTATTCAGCATTCACAGCAGGCTTCCCGGAGTGCAGGGAAAACCCGCTGCTAACCCGACGAACACATGCCGAAAACCCACCAAAAGCCTGAAGAAACCGCTGCAAAAACAACGCCGATCATGGTGGAAAAAACCGACGAGCAGCCAATCACAGCACGACAAGCCGCCAGAAAAAAGTATACTGATAAGGCCCGCGTCAGATGAGCGCACTTTTTGCGTCCATCTGACCGCACGGTTTGCTGTCCGTTGTAGATTTTCAAAGGAGTCAATAAAGAACAACATACTAAGCACGTGCGCACCTTTTCACGCACGCGCAACTCATGTTGCAACGGATGCCAAATTGGCATCAATGTGATAAAGCTAGTCGACGTAGATAAACCCCTGCATACAGTTTTTTTTCTTTTTCTCAACAGTCAAAATTAAATGATACAATGTAACCACAATCTCATCAGTTAAAAAGTACGTCCGTCACTGTGTGCAGTCAGTGCGCTCGTCTGACCCCAGCCTAAATAGTACAGCAATCTTCCTCTATCCCTCTGGAATACAATCCCAATCTTTTTCTCTTCCTTTTTCCTGCACACAACATTGACTCATCTTCCAAATGCTGTGATACAAGGAGTTACAGATTACAGAGCTGATGGCTCCTGCAGTAAAGGCAGGTCTGTGATTGTTTTGGAATTTATCTTTTAATCATTTTTGTTTTATTCCGTATTTTCTAATGTTTCTTGTTTACAACATGAAAAGTCGTATGATCTCACATATGCTTTTATAGAGAAAATTAAATATAACATTTAAAAATATAGTAGTATGAAACTACACGTGTGTAGCGCTGTGTTTAAACTCTTACTGTGGCAGTACCTATTTTTGGCCACCGGAGGGAGACAAGCGCAATAAGAGACACTGAACATTGGGACTACGTTTCCCGGCATGCTTTGCAAACAGACAGGAAGTGGGTGGGACACAGACGCTGTACATCCTGAGCCTCGTGGAAAGCGCGCCAGAGCGCGCCAGGGAGTGCATGAGAGAGGACACAGCGCTGCAGAGCGGAACCGTGACTAGGCCGGAGCGCCAGTGTGGCCTATCAGGATTCTAGTGGGGTTATCCTGCCTTGCCAGAAGGAGCCTTACTTATCGACAGACATCACCCAAGCTGCTATCCAGACAAGCTGAGGACCTCGAGTAAGGAGTACCGCGAGTCCATTGGATGGGAGAGCAGGCGGTAGCTGGACAAGTCCGGGCCGGAGCACAGAAAGCCTGACCCCCGATCCAGTAGCCGGTATCCCAGCGAGGAAACAAGCGGAGAGACGTCCTGGGTCAGCGGAGCCTTGGTGATCGAATGGATGGGTGAGAGGCCTCCAAGGCCGGTTTTACAAAGCTCAAGAAAGCACGCTGTTGTTTATTTCTGAAACCCACAGGGCCCCAACTTGACTAGTCGAAGACATCGTTTAAGAGATTCACTGGCCTGTTGAATAGTACCCGGGTACCATAACACACACATACACTCATAGTTTGGGACTTAACCTGTTTGGGACTCACTCCCTAGTATCCGAAAAAGGGGCAAAGATTTGCATCTTATTTTGTTTTCCGCTGCGCGTTTCTCGTAATTACGAAGCATTGTACTTTTCTGTTCGGTCGCGCATTTTTCAGAAATACGAAGTCTCGCATTTATTTTTCAGCTGCGCGTTTACCGCGATACGAAATACTGTAAATATATCTACGAACACCGTGTCTCATTATATGCCCTTTTACTTTAGTAAACTATATAATTTATAAAATCCACAATGGTGCTGGAGTATATTTATTCCCTAGTGCGGGGAGACTGACCCGTGGTTCATTTTCAGCGGCTCCTCCGGGAGTGAGCGCTACACGTGGGGGCTCGTTTCCAGGATCCAGTCTCTGGAAAAACCGCATCTAAAGGGTTAAATATGGATCCAGACACTGTTGCAGAATGGTGTGAGGAGCACAGTAGTCAGCTAGAATGTTGTATAGTCATGGATATTCCCGCAGACACTTGGGCCGAAGATCAGATTCGCCAGGCCGTGGCCGCGCTGACACCAGATCATCGGGGGTTAATCCTGGACATTAAAAAGGACACAGATACCTCTCATACGTATGTTCTTTTTGAATGGAGAAAGGGTGTTCCAGTGTGTTTTCAGGGCGCGAGAGTGAAGCTGACCGATGAGGTGGAAGTCCAACTGATTCAGCCAAGTGCGCCACGTGGCGAATCCGCAAGTGTTCCCGCGCCCAGTCCGTTGGCCATGATCGGGCCTGAATTCATAGTGGCTATTGGAGATTTGCTGGCTAAGTGTCAGAGAACAAGTCCTCCGCACACTAACTTCGGTTATCGACGGTTGAGAAATTTTACAGGAAACGTACCAACTCCGGCGGGAGAAGAAACCTTTGAGGAATGGGTGGAACAGGCGATGCAGGCTCTGGATGAGTGGGACGTCCCTGAAGCTCAGAAAAAGCAAAGGATCACTGAGAGTTTAAAGGGACCTGCGTCAGAAGCGGTGAGAAACCTAAAACTGAGTAGAAAAGACTGTACTGCTTTAGATTATAAACGTTTTGGAGGAAGTTTTTGGGCGAACAGAAAGGCCGCAGAGCTTGTATATCAGTATGAACACACCTATCAGCGGAAAGGTGAGAGAATGACCGAATACATGAGGTGCCTAGATAAGATTCTGCACCAGATACTCCTCAAGAAAGGGGCCGAGCCGGCCGAAGTGGATAAGATCCGAATAAAACAGATCCTGAGGGGCTCTCAACCTCTAGATCCAGTGATGCTGCAGCTGAGAAGCAGAGCAGGTAATCAAGAACTGAAGTACCTGGAACTGATCCGAGCTGTCAGAGAGGAGGAGGCTTTGCTGGAGGAAAAATCCTTCAGGCGAGGGGAAAGAGCTTACGCACAACCTGTAAGGCATAACGACGGTCTGCAGCCTGAAAGCAACTCGCTGGATACTTACGGGTCCGATGTGGACGAGCAAGAGCACCTGATCGCTTTTAAATCCACAGAGAGGGCTGCCAAAGAATTACACCTCTCTGAATGTGGTGAGTTGCACAAAACTGTTAAAGTACAGGAAGCTCAAGCTGAATTGCAGCAGGCGCACGCGGAACTGTGCCGAGTGTTGATGAAGGTGACAGAGATGCAGGCAGAGATGCAGAAGTTCCTTACAGGCATGCAGACAACCGGAGTTGCTGTGGCGTCTAGCCAAGGTCCTTTAACTGAATCACAACAGGCGACTGCGTCTCCACTTTCTAAGAAGAGATGTTTCGGTTGTGGAGAAATGGGCCACTTCCGCGCACAATGCAAAGACCGAAAGCCTGAGAGGAATAGAGTTGATGAGTTGTTAAAAGCCTTAGAAGGACTATTATCTACCTCACCGACGGGAAACGCCAGAGGGCGCCAGTGAAGGAGCAACCTAGGTGCCCGAAGGTTGAACCCCGCTCCAAAAATCAAGCCAGGACTAAGAGGGCGAGAGGGCCCAAAGTCCGGCCAACTGCTGAGCCTGCCAGGACTGAAAGAGTCACTCCCTTAGCGTCCGGACCTACGTCATGGGGAGACAATGCACACCCAAAACCTACACGGGTCAAGAAAAAGGCCAGGGTACAGCAAACTGGGTCTAAGTGTCCTGATACCGCCACCAAGTTTCCTGACCAACTGATAGATCCTTCTCCTATTGTGCCAATCCAAGTGGAGGGAGTCTACACTAAAGCCTTGTTGGATTCAGGGGCTCAAGTGACATTGATCTACCGAGACTTCTATGAGAAACATTTGAAGCACATTCCTCTACAGAAATTGAAGGACCTGGAAATCTGGGGTATCGGAACTGAGAAACTCCCCTATGATGGGTATCTACAGGTGAAATTGGAGATCGGATCCGAAGTCATCGGACAGTCCGGAGGTTGTGATGCATTGGCCATTGTGTGTCCTCGACCCTCAGGTGCAAACAGAAGTTCCATGATAGTGGGGATGAATACGGATTTGGTGCGGCGTCTCCTGACACCTATCGTATTGGAAGAAGGTTCTACTCAAGGAGTACACCCAATGTTACGTCCGGTCTATCAGAGGATGGTCGAAGAACAGAAGGCACCTGCCGAAGTGGGGCGCCTATGGAGATTAGAAGGAACAGAGAGGGTTCTGCAAGCAGGAGAAGTAGCCAGTTTCCGGGCTTCAGTCAAGTTGAACGGGTCGCAACCAGGTCCCTATGTGGTGCTGGAAACCGATTTTAATCATGGGAGTAAAGCCGGAGTTGAAGTAATCCCTGAAATAATCTCCACTAAAGCTCTGAAAAGAACACGAGGAAGAGTCTCAGTCAGCGTGTGCAATGTCTCTGATTCTCCAGTAGTCCTTAAAGCACGAATGCCTATCGGGCAAGTAGAGTCCGCTACGCCCCTCTCCACCGATTTAGGAGGGGGAGTGGATAAAGAGATTCCAGATGAAAGATTCTACCCCAAGGACGCTCCCATTTCATCCGAGTGGAAGAAACGTCTTCAGTCTCAAGTTCTAAAGTGGAGAGAATTGTTCTCGAAAGATGAGTTCGACGTAGGCCTAGCTAAAAGTACTGAACACCGCATTCGATTACAAGAGGACAAGCCGTTTCGTGAAAGGTCAAGGCGAGTTCCGCTGGGAGACTTGGATGATCTGCGAGAACAGCTGAATGAATTGCAAAGAACCAAGGTGATCCAAGAGTCCAGGAGTCCATACGCATCTCCCATAGTGATGGTCCGGAAGAAGAACGGTTCTGTCCGCCTATGCATAGACTACCGCACGTTGAACCGGAGAACCATCCCAGACCAATATGCTACTCCTCGGATAGAAGATGCCTTACAGTGTTTGTCTGGAGCGAAATGGTTTAGTGTACTAGACCTGCGAAGTGGGTATCACCAGATACCAATGCATCCTGAAGACAAAGAGAAAACTGCGTTCATCTGTCCACTGGGGTTCTTTGAATTTAACAGAATGCCTCAAGGCCTTACGGGGGCTCCAGCCACGTTCCAGCGGTTAATGGAGAAGACAGTCGGGGACATGAATCTGATCGAAGTATTAGTGTACCTGGATGACATAATCGTGTTTGGGAAGACTCTGGAAGAGCATGAGCAACGTTTGGAGAAGGTCTTGAAGAGGCTCCATGAAGAGGGATTGAAACTGTCTCTGGAGAAATGCCAATTCTGTCTACCGTCTGTTACGTATCTGGGACATGTGGTCTCAGCAGGAGGTGTTTCGACAGATCCTCGGAAGTTGGAGGCCGTAGCTTCTTGGCCCAGACCCAGAAACGTCACTGAACTTAGATATTTCTTGGGGTTCTGTTCATATTATCGAAGATTTGTAGGAGGATTCGCAAAAATAGCTCAACCACTGAACAAGCTCCTACAGAAGGAAAACACCGAAGAAGGCTGCAAGGCCTCTGACAGAAACCCGTCAGCTCCAGGACCAAGGAAAGCTCGAGAGTCCATACAGAGCGAATGGACTAGTCAGTGTGAAGGTGCTTTCTTGAAGCTAAAAGAGAGTCTAACTCAAGCTCCTGTCTTGGCCTACGCGGACCCGAGTTACATGTGGATGCCAGCAGAGAAGGGCTAGGAGGAGTCCTGTATCAGGAATATGGTGGATTGCTGAGGCCTGTAGCGTACGTGAGTCGGAGCCTTATGCCTTCAGAAAAGAACTATCCTACCCACAAGTTGGAGTTCCTAGCCTTAAAGTGGGCAGTGGTGGACAAGTTAAAAGACTATCTGTATGGAGCCGAGTTTGTGATAAAAACGGATAACAATCCTCTTACCTACGTTCTTACTACTGCGAAACTGGACGCAACGGGACATCGGTGGTTGGCCGCTCTGTCAGGGTTTTGGTTCAGCCTGAAGTATCGCCCTGGGGTGAATAATCGAGATGCTGATGCTTTATCGAGAAGACCCTACACTGCAGAATGGACTCAGTTAACTCCAGACGGGGTGCAAGCTTTGTGTCAAGGAGCAGAGCGCCGGGTCAAGGGAGGATTGAAGCGGAGGCCATAGGAGTCATGGCCGCGGCTGTTCCTGAGTTCTACTGCAACCCTACACAATTGAGGGATGAAAGTCTACCCACCTTTTCAAAACAGGACCTGAAAGCGGATCAGGCCAGAGACCCTTTAATTGCATTGACCATAAAGGCCTTAATGGCGAACCAGCGGGAAATTCTGCTGACCAATTCCCCGGATGGAGCCAGATTGGTCTACAAAGAGTGGGAACGGTTGAAGATGTTGGATGGGATGGTCTACCGAAGGGCCCCTCAACCAATGCTGAAGAGACTCAACAGCTATTCCTTCCCACTAAGCATAGAGAAAGTGTGCTGCGATCGTTACATGATGAGCATGGACATTTGGGTGCTGAGAGAGACTTTTAAGCTGGTGCGAGACAGATTCTATTGGCCTTGCATGAGAGCTGAAGTGGAAAGTTACTGCCATTCCTGTCTGAGGTGTATTCAGAGGAAGACTCTACCGACCCGAACCGCTCCAATGAGCCATCTACAGAGTCAGGGACCCATGGATTTGGTGTGCATTGACTTCCTGTGCTTAGAGCCAGATGCTAGCGGGCAAGGGAATATTCTAATAGTGACTGATCATTTCACTCGTTACGCCCAAGCCTTTTCCACGAAAGATCAACGCGCTCCGACAGTAGCCAAGGTTCTGATGGAAAAGTTCTTTGTTCACTATGGCCTGCCAAGGAGAATACACTCTGATCAGGGTAGAGACTTTGAAAGCCGACTTGTTGGGCAATTGTTGGAACTGTTGGGAATCCAAAAGACCCGAACTACACCATATCACCCTCAAGGTGATGCTCAGCCTGAACGGTTTAATCGCACGCTGCTGAATATGCTGGGGACTTTGTCAAACATAGAGAAGCAGAGTTGGAGTCATCACATAGCTACTCTGGTGCATGTATATAACAGTAAGGAGAGTGATGCGACTGGATACTCACCGTACCGTCTTATGTTCGGAAGAGAAGCCCGACTG
The DNA here is from genome assembly GCA_009667805.1 of Leptobrachium leishanense. NCBI lineage: Eukaryota > Metazoa > Chordata > Amphibia > Anura > Megophryidae > Leptobrachium > Leptobrachium leishanense. Next base: position 181,139,470 of record CM019066.1, read on the forward strand.
CCGGTTGATTTGGCGTTCGGGTTATCTCTAGACCAGACGTCGGTAGCTTCCCATAGAAACTACGTGGATCGACTTCGGAAGAACCTGGCTTCTGCGTTTGAACAGGCCCGTTTAACCTCAGGAAACAGGGAGCAAAGGAACAAAAAGAATTATGACTTGAAAGTTCGGATACAAGACCTACAACCCGGTGATAGGGTTTTGTTGAAGAACTTGGGTGCTGCTGCGAGACACAAGTTGGCGGATAGATGGAGTTCTCAAGTCTACATTGTCTGCAAGCAACTGCCTGGTCTGCCGGTGTATCAAATCCGGCCGGATGGAAAGGCTGGGCCTCTTAAGAACTGGCACCGGAATCATTTGTTACCTTTGAGAGAGGCTGTGAGGATACCAGTTGGGGACGAACTTTCTTTGCCAAATCCGCCTGCTCCACGTTCGCCTCCTGTTACTCGGTCTCAGCAGACCCGGGTTGTCGAAGAGAGCGAAAGGGACAGTGAGGAAGAGAGTTTCTGTTTGGACTGGATGCGCTCACCGGAGCCTGAAGAGATTATCTCAGTTCCTGAACGATGGGAGAGTAATTTGAGGCCTGAAGCTCCTGAATTTCGGTTAGAAGTCCCTGAGACTGTTGAAATCCCTGAAGCTCTTGAATTTCAGTTGGAAGTCCCTGAGACTGCTGGAGTCCCTGTAGCTCCTGAAGCCGAATCTTATGATTATAGTTCTATGCCTTCACTGGAAGGATCATACTCTGAAGAAACGTCTGCTCCAGTGGTAGAAAGAAGGACTGAGCCAGCACCTATAGTACTTCCACCTGAAGAGGAACTGATTGAGCCAGAACCAAAACGCTCTGTTCGACCGCCCCAGCGACTCACCTACGACTCACCAGGACATAGCACTGAAGAGGCCATCACCACAGTGCAGAGGTTGCCCGAAGTGTCTGCTATGTTAGCTGAGGTAGCACAAAACATGAGTCAACTTGAAGAAGTGTATCTAACCCACTGTATGTTTGCTGCCAACCCTGTATATGTTATCTAATTGGATCAAAATGTAAATGTAACTGTTGTACCTCCTTGGAGAGACCCAAGAGTTCTAGGAGGGGGAGAGTGTAGCGCTGTGTTTAAACTCTTACTGTGGCAGTACCTATTTTTGGCCACCGGAGGGAGACAAGCGCGATAAGAGACACTGAACATTGGGACTACGTTTCCCGGCATGCTTTGCAAACAGACAGGAAGTGGGTGGGACACAGACACTGTACATCCTGAGCCTCGTGGAAAGCGCACCAGAGCGCGCCAGGGAGTGCAGAGCAGAACCGTGACTAGGCCGGAGCGCCAGTGTAGCCTATCAGGATTCTAGTGGGATTATCCTGCCTTGCCAGAAGGAGCCTTACTTATCGACAGACATCACCCAAGCTGCTATCCAGACAAGCTGAGGACCTCGAGTAAGGAGTACCGCGAGTCCATTGGATGGGAGAGCAGGCGGTAGCTGGACAAGTTCGGGCCGGAGCACAGAAAGCCTGACCCCCGATCCAGTAGCTGGTATCCCAGCGAGGAAACAAGCGGAGAGACGTCCTGGATCAGCGGAGCCTTGGTGATCGAACGGATGGGTGAGAGGCCTCCAAGGCCGGTTTTACAAAGCTCAAGAAAGCACGCTGTTGTTTATTTCTGAAACCCACAGGGCCCCAACTTGACTAGTCGAAGACATCGTTTAAGAGATTCACTGGCCAGTTGAATAGTACCCGGGTACCATAACACACACATACACTCAGAGTTCGGGACTTAACCTGTTTGGGACTCACTCCCTAGTATCCGAAAAAGGGGCAAAGATTTGCATTTTATTTTGTTTTCCGCTGCGCGTTTCTCGTAATTACGAAGCATTGTACTTTTCTGTTCGGTCGCGCATTTTTCAGAAATACGAAGTCTCGCATTTCTTTTTCCGCTGCGCGTTTACCGCGATACGAAATACTGTAAATATATCTACGAACACCGTGTCTCATTATATGTCCTTTTACTTTAGTAAACTATATAATTTATAAAATCCACAACCGTGCTGGAGTATATTTATTCCCTAGTGCGGGGAGACTGACCCGTGGTTCATTTTCAGCGGCTCCTCCGGGAGTGAGCGCTACACGTGTAACACATAAAGACTGGATTCATGTACATTTTGTTTTAGTCATACAGAAATATATGACTTTACATTCTAATTCAGAAGAACAGTTGCTAGTATGTTATTCTTTTTTTTTCAATTTGTTGTTCATGTTAAATTTTTGTATAGTGCCTTTATTAATTGAATAGCTTCCATTGTTCTTTCTTCATGTTTTCATCAAGAATGTTCACAGCGTAAAATTTGCTGAACAAGGGAACAACAGGACTGCAAATGTTAAGGAACAATCTTTGTCTTTATTTTTCTGTATATAATTTCTGCCTTTGAATTTGTCGTTCGGATTTACAAGAGCTCTTTATAATATTCATCCAGTTTCTGCACTGAAAACAAAACGCTTTTCTGCACATTCTAAAGAAAAATAGAAAAGCGGGGCATTTTGTAAGTTACTGGCACATGCATTTTTTTGAAACTCTTTATGATCTTCATATTTTCACTTAGACTGCAAACATCACATATGGAGTAAAAAGTCATTTTCATCGCTGGAAAACAGGAAACATAAGCAAAAACAATAAACAAAATAAAAGAAAAAAATCTAAATGTCTCGCGCGTGCAAAAATCAGACCCATACACAAGAAAGTAGAAATTTAAAGGGAATCTTCATGTAACCTTATTGTTAAAGGAGTGTATCGATAATCCATTAAATATATGAGGAAAAAAGCTAATATAACAGGTTTCAAGGCTACTACCAGGAGTTAATAGCAATTATTTAAATAGCCAACATATTCTGTGTTGCTGTACATAAAATCAAAACAAATATGAATAAAACAAAACAAGGGCCCTATTCCTAAACTGACGCTAAAATGGAGACAGTAAGCAGGGGAACCTGTGCCTGCAGATTTTCCCTTGCAGTCTACACTTTAGTGTCATATATCAGGGAAGATGCTAACTTAGCACCTCGCCTTGGAACACAGAGCAAAGCTGCCGAATACCAGCAGAGGCGCTCCATTCCAACACGAGTATCAGCTCGTGGAGTCCTTAGGACTCCATGGAGCTTTGCAAGTCCCAGCCATGAGATAGCACACAGCTGTGAAGTGATTTCGGAGAGAGATAACTATTTGTTCCCAGTCTCACTCTGCTCCCGGCGGGAAGAAGCAGCAGATTGCGCCACCCTTTTCACTGTGGGATGAGAGGCGAGTATGGAATTTTTAGGGGATTTAGAGTGTGTTAAATGATTTTGCATTTGCAGAATCATTTAACACCAGCTTTTAGGAGTTGTTAAAATTTGTCAGTTCACGTCACGATGTTAAATTGCACCAGCACCTTGGAATACTTCCCGTCTCGAGATGTTCTAAAAATGATTTCGCTCATTATTCAAAGGGAGCCGATCTGGCCCAGAAATTGCTCTGAACAGTGAATTTCCCGTACAGTGCAATTTCATGGCATTCGGCTATTCAAAAAGCAGGCAGTTCCCCAAATTTTGGCGAATTGCTAGTGAAATACAGTGCTGTTTGGTGACAGTGAACTCCCCCATAGAGATGCAATAGTTAATCTATTCAGAGAACACCGAACAGCAGTGAAAAGTTGCTCATTTCTCATTCAGCAGGTTTAATCAGGCAAATTCCATAGATTTCAATGTTAAAAAATATTCCTGTTTTTATTGAATATCTATTAAACCATTTATTCTTTTAATTTGCAAGGAAAAGTCTCTTTATTTATATATTTTTAGACTTTAAGCATTTTTCGAGATTTTTTCGGCAAAAAATTACTTTTTTCTGTAACAGGCCTTTTTATTATTATTCATAGGACCTTATGTTAATTCCAGACATTTTCTTCCAATATATTTTTTGGAAACAGCATTTCACATTTTTAAGGTTATAATCGGGTTTTTTTTCCCCCGTTCATCGGCTTGTCGGCTTTTTGCTTCAGCTGGTCAGCGCTGTTTTCGGCGGACTGGCTTTTTGCAGCAGATCATCGGTTGCGTTCGGCTTTTTCAGGGAAAATACAATTTTTTTCCGTCAGTTTTGCAGCGTTTTTTCTGATCGATGCAGTCGTTTTGCAGTGGCTTTTCCCTGCACTCCGGGGACCCTGCAGTGAATGCTAAATTCACAGCGGGATCGGGGAATTTGATTCCCCGAAGTGCGGGAAACGAGAGAGCACTGAAATGTCGGTGACATTTCGGTGCTCTAGGAGTAACCCCTTCTATGTGGGAAAGACACTATTCTCTTCAATACTACTGGGATGCTCAGTTACCGAGTAGGACAACCAAATAAGGGACTTTTTGAAATGGGTTGACCAGGGAAGGAAAAGGAATAAAAGCAGTAATGTTCCTTCATTATAATTCTAGACGACCCTTCACAGATTGAATCAAACGGTCAAAGTCAAAATTAATTTCAAACTACAATCACCATTTCTGTAGAAACATCATTACCCAGAATACAATTGATTAGCTTTAACCAATGTAGCAAGTAGTTAGAGGTGTTATGCTGTAGTATCGCTGGATTAATTATTGCATTCTTCAAACCTTGATATCTGTTGAGGAATTGCATCATCTTTGATTAGTGTATTATATTTGTGAAAAAGATCTGCCCTTTAATGGAAACATTCCTACTGGGAACAGGACAAACCGAGCATTTTACAAGGACAGAGGGATTTTCTTGTCCACTTAATCAATAGCGTCTAATGTAGAAGCACAGTCCATTACATTTGTCATACACAGCGCTGAATTTTCTAATTGTCAGTAAAGTCTAGCAGGATTGGAAGGCTCATTGCACATAAAGACGATTAGTAAAATAAATGTTATGATAATAAGTTCCAAAACCACTTTTCATGGCACACTGAGCACCTTATAGATTTTCAGACTAGGCGAGAAAGGCAAAGAAGTGCTCTTACCATACATATGAGAATAAAAAGAACGATTATTAGACCTAGCAACACGATTCGAATTCTTAACTAAACAAAAAAAACTAAATCAGAGTTTTCCCCACTGAATAACTTGATAGCTTGCTCAAAAAACTTCTTCAGTACTCTGACCTTTTAATAGAAGAATTTATATTAATAATTTATGGAGTTTATTTTTTAATTAATGTATCAAAGGGTGTTAAAAATAAAGGTTATTGTTCGTACATGTTGACTTAATGAGGGGGTAGGGCGATTAGAAACTCTTTACTTTATATAGCTTAATTGTTTAATAATAACAGATCCCGTTAGAGAGTTTACGTTGAAAAATTAAATGAAAAAATATTTTCTATGTAATCTATTAGTTAGTTTGTATTTAACTCCTTCACTACCGATATTGAGATATCTCGGGCTTCAAAGGCACCATCTGGTGCCCCGTTATCGAGATATGCTGATCTACAGCCCAAAAGCAAATGAAATTCATTTGGTGCAAACAAATTTTGTTTGCTTTTGGGCTGCAGAAGGTGCCCCCAAAGTTTTAGCCCTGTTGGCATAATGCCCAAAGAGATAAAACTGTAAAATCAGCTGCTTACAGCTCTGAAATATCAGGCTTTCAGACGCTGTCAGCAGCAGAGGCAGGGAGAAATAGAAGAAAATAGACCAGCCACTCAAACCTCTAACTCAATTTGGCAATAGATGGCGCCATCTACTGGCCAAAAATAGGTTATTTACAGTAAGACAAAATAGGTACAAACTCAAATATTTCTTTTTGAATAGCCGAATTGCCCCGAAATTGCACCGTACAAGGAAATTCACCGGTGCAATTCAGTGGTCAATTTGGCTCTCTTTGAATAACCCCTTTAATATTTCTATAAGCTATCTCTGATTTACTGTACTTGATATACTGCACTTTCTTATGATTAAGAAAACGTGAAATTACAGATTATGAAGTTAAATAAATTGTGATACCTTGTAATTTAGGTCCGTGTCAGACGAACGCAGTTATCATGTCCATGTTGCCGCACAGTTCAACGTCCGTCGTAGCATAGAATCACGGTCAATAGAGACCCACACACGAAGTACGTGCACACCGAGCTGTGCACGCACAACGCACGTGGCAAACGGACGCAAGTTAGGCAAGAATGTAAAACCGCTACCAGGGGGGGCGTGGCCAGCCGCGTGTGGAAGCAGACACGTTTTGGAAGAGCTCCGCTGAATCTCGCTGATACCGGGGATTTCTGCTTGGATTTCCCCGCACAGTACCTTTTCCTGAGTGACCCTGCGTGACTGGTCATCGAGTGCAATACTTTACAGCTCATTTTGGCCCCCCTCCGGAGTATCGCAGAGATTCGGGCCTTCTTTCCCTGCCGAGCCTGACCTGTTGTCAGCCATCTTGTGGCCTAGGCTCCGGCCTCATACTCCTTCGGCCCCCCTTAACCGGGTGTACGGCTGCTGTGAGCCGCGAAGATGGAGGGCCCCCATCTTCTGGCCAATGCGGCTGTCCCCATGGCAGAGATTGTGGGGGAAGGTGCGTAATGGCGGTGGTCAGCCCGTCCACACCCCACTAGGAGTATGGGAGCTGTCCTGGAGGACCTCGAGGCACTTCTAGAGCTGCTGTCCGGAGATGACGATGGGAACCCGCTCAGGCGGGGGACATGGCACCGGCTGATGACTGTGGTGGAGATCGGTAGGCGGTTGGAGGCTTCAGCTGGAGCTGCGCCCCTAGAGGGATCTTCTGCCACCCATGTAGCCGACATCCCCGCGGGGGAGACCCCAAACTCGGAGCAGATCGATGGAGAAGTACTGCTGCCTGCAGAGACCAGTGAGGAAATGGTAGACCCCATGCAGCTTGCTGTGATTCCCCTCCCCATGCCGACTGAGATGGGACCGCGGCAGACCTCTAAGGAACTGACTGCTGGTGGGATGGGGTACCTACTTGGGCCCTGCAATGTCGTCTTAGCTGCATTGGAGCTGACCAGGTGGTTGCCTGTCTGCTGCACCATCAACGAGTTGCCTTGGTGTGATGGGGGTCCCCATCCCTGCTGTGTTCTGACGGGATACAGGATGAGTTCTGCTGACCTATCTTCCCTCCCCCCAGTTCCTGGCCCAGCTCGTACCGATATTTCCCACATGGAAGACACCCTTTGATGACTCTCCCCCCTTCCCTTTGTTTCTACGTCAAAACTTTTTGTTCCGGGACATTTTTGTTTTTTATTGCTGGTCACTTGGCTGACTTTTTGTGTTCTGTTTTTTGCCGAGACCCCCCCCCCCCAATCGGGGCTGTTTTTGCCCTCCCCCTTTTTTCCTTTTTATTATTTTTTCTGGGATGCTTTTTCTTTCCAGCTGATTTTTTGGATGAGACCGTTTTTGCCCCCTTTTATTTTATTACTCTATGTCTATTTGGATGACCTCCTATGGCCCTGTGCGGCCACTTTACTCTGTTGGTTTATTTTCTGTTTATGCAAAAATTCAAAAATAAAGAATTTTTTTAAAAAAAAACGCTACCACGGACGCGCAGAGTGCGCCACGTCCGCGTAGCACTCTGTGTGAGTGATGGGGCGATGTCAGACGCAGCGCATTTACGACGTCCAGCACCTTGACGCACAAAATGGCTTTTCATAACATTTTCCAATTTTTATCATTTTTCATATTAATTTTATTTACGTAGTTCTTTTATTTCTACGTCCTTAAAAAAACAGACCGTGTGGTGTCTACAGTATCTTCCGTCAGTACATCTGTCCGTTATGCACGCACAGGACCGGATTAACATAGGGGCTGATGGAGCAGCAGCTCCAGGCCCATGCCCCAGAATAAGCCCAGAGAAAGGATAACTATCAGGGCTATTCAGAAAGAGGTGAAAACCTTGAGAATGACTGGCGAATTGAAAATTCTAGGTCAAAATAGTCAAACAAGAAAAATTCTCCCATCATCTCACTTTCCAAATCAGCTATTTGGTTTAGAGTGTTCCTGCCAATTCTCAAGGTTTTCACCTCTCTGAATAGCCCTGTATGTCTGTATTGATGGGCATTTGGGCCCCTATATCTCCACCTCCATAGCAGCTACAGGGTCATGTGAGGTATCACTGGAAAGGCCAATGATACCAAACATGACCAGGTTTTACGGAACAATAAAAATAAAATATTTCTTCATTTTTTCTTTTTCTTTAAAACACAGCAATATTTTTCGCTTTTCAATTATAAAGTGAACAATGATGCTGCATTAACTCACCATCACATTTCTCATGTTACCATCAAGTGTGGATGTGATGGCAAAATCCATTGTTACATCAAAAACCTAACCCGCCGCACTGCAGCGAAGAGTACAGGGGGGACTTTAGAACCGTGTGCCCCTAATCTTTACACCTCACAAGGTCAAGTGAGGTGTCATTGGACAGGTCAGAGTCTGTTCTTAGCATTGATACCAAACATGACCTTGTAAATTCTATAAAGAAAAGAAAACAAGAAAAAGCTTTTTTTATTTATTTTTAGTTCCTAAGAGATGGCATTGTCCATCTGTCATGTATAAAATGAGCAATACCACTGCCATTACACACCTTTTAATTTACCACACTGGGAGCAAGGTCAGTGTTTTATACATTGTCATATTATTCATAAAACACCATCATCCAAAACACAAGGGAAATATTTCATGTTATTTTCATTTTTTGGTTAAAATTGTATATTTTCTCAGAAAAATGCAGTAACAGATTCCCATTTCACTTTTTTATTTTTTATCAAGAACTCCATATAGAATATATAACCACAAAGGTTTGGATGATAAAAAGGGAAAAAATAATTTTATTAAAATTAAATCACACAGTATCTGCCTGGTTCGATATACCTGTATCTGCACTATTAAATAACCAAAATTATGTTTTCATTTCACTAAATTCCAAAAAAAGACCACCAAAATATTCTTCTCCAGGCCCATAGAGATCTTAATCCGGCCCTGTGCACGCACGCAGAGTACGCTCAGACTGCGTTCATCTGACATTAGCCTTACACCGGTATCCTAAACCTCACAAACAAATGCAATGTTATAAGTGAAAATATCAGAGTGATGCCTGACAACACAGTGCAGCATTCTGATGTTAATCTGTAGATGAAATGTACATGGACAACATATATAAAAAGGAAAAAAAAAACATCTAAAAGAACCACTCTGTTCTTGTAACATTAACTGGATAAATGAAGATCCTATGGCTCAGCAACACACATCCTCTATCTGCAATTTACACATTGCTCAGGCTTGATAGCATGGAACATAAAACTCAGGTTATATCAGTGAACATATCACATGCAGGGAAAGATTCTAACGGGATGGTTACGCATAAGAGTAAAAAATATATGAAATAAATTCATTAAATCTTCCATGTCATATTTATATAACTTTAAAAGTTGCACTGCACATTCAAAAAAAATCTTTGTTCTATCATGCTGCTATTTATTATAAGTCACCATTGTGAGGAACAAATATTTCAGAGTACCCAGCTTAGATAAATAAGTACAGGTTTCACAATATATAGAGAATCACAACTCCCTGATTGATAGACTTTATTGTATTTATTAAATATATAAACGTGCATATACTGTATGTCTATTACCTCTTCTCTGTTAAAAACCTTTTTATCATTTCAATATTTTTTATATGAAGGTTACAGAACTTTAAATTGTTGCTTAATGGTCTTACAGGGTTATCCAAAGAGATTCGAAAAGTCACCGCACGTTCGGTGACTTTTCGTTCTCTTCAATTCGGTTCCTTTTGCCGATTGCATTTCGGTGACCCTGCGGTGTATTCAGCAAACAGCACAGGGTCCCCGAATTGCAGGGAAAAGCTGCCGCAAACCTGACGAAAACTAACCGAATGCACGCTGAAAACAAGCAAAAACATCTGGATTAACCTTCGAGGAAGCCGAACAGGAGCCGAACAGGAGCCGAATCACACAGAGCCGAAGCAGCTGTGACGTAGAGGAGGCAGTGAATAAATTAGAAAAACCATTTGTATGAATCTGGGGAAAATGAAAAGCTGTTTGCAAAGAAACTACTGAGCAAAAATGTCTGAAATTTTCACAGGAGGTCCAGGGAATGATAATAAAGAGGGCTGTTACAAAAAAAATTAGCAAACTGAAAAAAAAAACAAAAAAAAAACGGACTTTTAAATTTTTTTTAAAAAATTCAGAAAAATGCTTAAAGTATCCTAAAAAATCTATAAATAAAGAGACTTTTTGCTGCAGAATTTTATAATGAACGGTTTATTAGATATTGAATTAAAACAGGAATATTTTTAACATTGAAGTCTATGGGATTCTCCTGAATAAATTTGCCGAATGAAACCACCGAATGGCAGGGCATTAGGGGAACCTTTCACTGCTGGTTTGTGTTCTCTGAATAGCCGAAGCAATGCTTTTTCATGGGGATTTCACTGCCCTCGAACAGGGACCGAACAGTCACCGTATGTGCAGGCAATTCGACAGGATTTGGCGAATTGCCTGCTCTCTGGATAGCCGAATGGCCAGGAAAGGTAACCGAACGCTGATTTTCAGCGTTCGGTTACCTTTCTCAAGCAATTTGAATCTCTTTGGATAACCCTGTTAATGTTCATTATTAGCATCAAAAATATTTTAATTAATTATATTTCAGGAAAATACATATTGCACCCCGGTGGGACATCACTTCAATATAATAGGCCACTCCATCCAAAACCTCAGAATTCAAATCCTCAAAGGGAATTTTATAAGACCCTCGTGAACGTAAGACATTTGAAATGAAATCGATCACATATTTTAACACCATAAAAGAAGGGCTCAATGTGGACTCTGGCTTTTTAACCCCTTATCATAAAATCACATAACATTCAGAATTCTGGCTGGTAGGTTGTTTTTTTTCTTGTTTTTTTGTGTCTTTTTCAGCCTTCACTGATTTGTGGTTTGTTTGTTCTTTTATTTGTTTTTTCTTTCAAGTTGTTGTGATCTTATCACTGTTGTTTTATGGGCCTAAATCTCTCATGTGTTTATTTTCCCATTTTGAACATACCATTTGACTCTCACTATTTATGACATCTAACCCCCCACCCCGTGTGCCCCTTAATGTCTTAGTGTTCAATTCTAGGATACTGATCAGTAAGCGTCCAGACCTGTAGAAGAGAGGTATACTCTCGAAAGCTTGTCTTTTAAATGTAAAGTCGGTCCAATAAAAAAGGTAACAATACGTACTGCTATACTCGTGATCTTTTTAGAATATAAATTCAAGTGTATATTATTTGGGAAGATACAGTGATCACTAGTTGTTCAATTTCCTAGACTAAGACAAAGCTTTTATTCATTTTCAAATATCAATTACAATCTATGTTATAGAAATGAAAAAAGCTGACTTTAGTTTTGTGGATTCTTCTAGTTCTTCTAACACTAAAATATATATTTAATTACTCTGGTAAGCACTATGCAATGGACGGGTTAACTTCTTAGGCCTAGATATTACGCTCAATATAAGATATCATCTATCTGCATGACAAATGGCACTTGTTTAATATTATTTTAAATTTGAGGCGGAGATGCACTGTATATCACTGTCTATTCATGTTTCTGCTTAGATATAATCTGGATTTACCATTGTATCCTTAATACTATCAGTTGTTATTAATAGAAGATGTTATTTGTCCCATATGAGCTTATGCATTAACTAGATGTGGCAAGGGAAATGCAAATTGTAGGCCAAAGCGGCTGAGCTGGAAAAATAGCTGAGCTGGAGGATTTTTCTTGTTCGGCTATTTTGGTGTGAAATTTACAATCCCTGTGTTATTCTTTTTGTATTCCCAGTTCAGAGAATAATTCCAGCAGAAATGTGACAGATGCAGCTGTAGATGAATTTGCCTGGAGGAGAAACATGGGGAATGACCCAACAGTATTCATTGAGAAGGTTCTGAAATTGCGTAGAGAGGAAGATTACTCAAGGCTGGCAACACTGAACTGAATTTCTAATGACAAATGCATCACATTTATCACTCAAAATTGTGGAAACACTTGTTCTTTATCATATAATCAGGATCTCCAGGAATCCATGCCCATCAGCCTGGATTAACGTTGGATTTCTGACAGTCGACTTTAACCGTCACGCTGCCTGATAGGTATGGAGGTCTAGTCACTAAACAGTAATCTGTGGGGAATGTTCAGTCAACTTCCATCAAGACTAGGATATGCAAACATCCATTATATAAGAGTTGAACGCCGCTGTACGGAATAAAATGTAATACATGTTATGATATTAGGGAATATGACAAGTGGCTTTGTGTTTATTTTGCTTTGTTTAAGTATTTATCTAAAATATTTTGTACAAGGCTCTTCCTGAGGGTTCCGAGCTGTCATTTGCTCACTACTATTTTTTTGTCTTCGTTTTCTTTTGTACACCAAAGGTTAAATGAACCAGATGGAAATGAAACAGATAGTTAAGTTCCACTTAGCTACTGACAGAGAATTTGCCATAATGAGATTTCTTTATGGGAATCATGAAGACTAAGCTACAAAAAGGAACAGTGAGTTCATATGATATAGTCACAACAGATAGGTCACCTCATCACTTCTGATGTCTGAAGGAGGTTAGAATTCACTTCCAGTGGGAATAGTGTCTGGCACAAAACATAAATGTTTTATTAATATTGGTTACTTTGCACATGATGTTTTTTTATTTATAAATTGGAAACCAATTTATATATTCTGGCAGGTGAGGACAGGGGCAACAATATGTCTTGAAATTGTTAACTTCTGGGATATTACATTTTTGAGGCTTTTTAAAATGTTTTTTAAAATATTTATTCTTATTAATAAAGAGTAGTAAATTCCAGCTTAAATAAGAAAAGGTAGTAAAGATTGTAAAGGGCATACAGTCATACAACGGGCAGAGTAACTTTACAAAGATACAGTGTAAACGTAAACATCATGAGAAGCACTATACATATGTTGTGAATGGGCTAGATTACCTTGGTATAGGAGTCATTACTAACAGCTCATCAAGAGAACAGCACACTTTTCCATGGTAGCTCACTGTTCTTTGAGTATTTTGCAGAGAATACCGAATCTCCTAGCCTGGTGTTGTTCTTTTTGCGCTTCAGGTAATCGAGCTAGAGCCACTAGGAAAAATAGAAAATGTAAACAGGAGATAAAAAATAGTTTTATTTTTCCTTTTTACACGAAAAAAAACGAAAAAACAAGCAGCATGTGTTTTATAAAGTGGTTTCGCTTGTAATCTAGTTACAGATTATGTAATTGGCAGTGTCCCTTTAAACTCCAGCCATGTGTGAGTTGTTGCCTGTAGGTAATGAAATGTAGGCTTTAGAGGGGAACACAAACATTTATTTTCTAATTAGGTTCATCACCCAGAACTGGCTAGAGTAATGAATTTTTTAAATAAAGCCATTGTTTGCGGTAAGACAATAATTCATTGTGTATCAAAACAATCACTTCAATGGTTTTTGTAAGGTTATTTGAGCAAAAGCATTTTTGGGAACAGGTATAGCATCTGCCAAAAAGCCCTGGGCCACTCATATTTTATTTAGAGCAGCTGTGTCACCTTGCCTTTAACCCTTCTTGGAATATTTGTATGTATATATTGCACTCAGTGGCTTAATGTATTACAATATGATATTAGAAAGCAAATAAATGTGTACAAAGCAAGAAATAAATGCAATGCAACTAATAGGATAATGAAAATACATGTTTATCCAGTATAATGCAGAGGTTGTAAAGTTGTGAGAGAAGAGTAAGACTATTTGTTTTTGTTTTTCCGAGAATTATCTCAAACTGTATCAAAAATGTATAGGCCCACATGTCAATGCTGCATAGCACTGCATCACTCATAACATAAAAAGGTCCATGCGTTTCATGTCCCCCTTGAGCGCCCATGACTGTGTTCAAGTGCAGAGTTTGGCCTTTTATAAGGGAAGGAACAGAGGTTTTCTTTGAATCTAGAAATATAAATAGGTAAACAAAATTGGGAGTCCCTAAGGCTCATGGTCTATAACAAGATGGGCTAACATCTACTTTGAGATGATCATAACTAGGTGCCTTGTTCCAGTGGTCAATTAAGAGTAAAAAGAGAGCTCATACATATTACATAGGCTGAAAAAAGACATGCATCCAACAGGTTCAGCCTTTCTCACATTACCTACTGATGTTTGTTTGTTTTTTGTGAGAAAGGATTTTACCAGGAAGGATACATTGAGATTTCTCTTGTTTTCAGGTATGTCCTGGGTGGCGAGTATGTACCGTTGGGTGTCTTGCCCAAGGACACTTACTGGAGGGGTTGCTCTCCCTGGGATCGAACCTGTGTCTACACGGTTATAGAGCAGTGATGTTACCTCTACTCCACATACTGCTGTTGATCCAAAAGAAGGCAAAAAACCCAGTCTGAAGCGCTCGCCAATATGCAGCACACTGGGAAAAAAATCCTTCTTGACCCCAGAATGGCAGTCAGATTTCTCCTTGGATCAAGAAGCTTTTACTCACATATTAAATATTATAACCGTTAATATTATGTTTTGGCAGGAAGTGATCTAGTCGTTGTTTAAAAGTCAGTACAGTCTCAGACACATTAATACATATTAACCCCTTCACTCCCGAGATCGAGATATCTTGGGCTTCAAAGGCACCATCTGGTGCCCCGATATCGAAATAATTAGATCTGCAGCCCAAAAGTAAATTTTGTTTGCTGCAAGCTAATTTCATTTGCTTTTTAGCTGCAGAAGGTGCTCCCAAAATTTTAGCCCTGTGGGCATAATACCCAAAGAGATAAAACAATTCTGTGAAATCTGCAACGTAGAGGAGGGGAAGCTATCTGCAGCTGTAATGGCTGTAACTCAATCTGGCATTAGATGGCGCCATCTACTGACAAAATAGGTTATTAGAGTAAAAAATAAAATGGGAATATGCCCAAATATTTCTTTCTGTATAAGGAATTAAACATAATTTTACAAAAAAACACTGGTTCCTGAAAATGTTTTTTTTTTTTTTAAATCACTTGGTAGTGAACGGGTTAATATCACAGAGCTCTACATAAAGATGGCCTAGGATATAAGAAGATTGCCAAGACCCTGGAACTGAGCTGCAGCACGGTGGCCGAGACTATACAATGGTTTAACAGGACAGGTTCCACTCAGAACAGGCCTCACCATGGTCAACCAAAGAAGTTGAGTGCACATGCTCCAGAGGTTTTCTTTGGGAAATAGACATATGAGTGCTGAAAGCATTGCTGCAGAGGTTGCAGGGGTGGGGGGGTCAGCCTGTCAGTGCTCAGAGCATACAACGCACACAGCATCAAATAGGTCTGCATGGCTGTTGTCCCAGAAGGAAACCTCTTCTAAAAGATGATGCACAAGAAAACCCGCAGTTTGCTGAAGACAAGCAGACTAAGGACATGGATTACTGGAACCATGTCCTGTGGTCTGATGAGACCAAGATAAACTTATTTGGTTCAGATGGTGTCAAGCATGCCAATTTTGTTGCCAGCGGTTTAGACATTAATGGCTGACAGGGTTATCCAAAGAGATCCGAATTGCTTGAGAAAGGTAACCGAATGCTGAAAATCAGCGTTCGGTTACCTTTCCTGGCCATTCGGCTATCCAGAGAGCAGGCAATTCGCCAAATCCTGGCGAATTGCCTGCACATACGGTGCCTGTTCGGTCCCTGTTCGAGGGCAGTGAAATCCCCATAGAGAAGCAATGCTTCGGCTATTCAGAGAACACAAACCAGCAGTGAAAGGTTCCCCTAATGCCCTGCCATTCGGTGGTTTAATTCGGCAAATTTATTCAGGAGAATCCCATAGACTTCAATGTTAAAAATATTCCCGTTTTAATTCAATATCTAATAAACTGTTCATTATAAAATTCTGCAGCAAAAAGTCTCTTTATTTATAGATTTTTTAGGATACTTTAAGCATTTTTCAGAATTTAAAAAAAAAAATTTAAAAGTCCGATTTTTTTTTGATTTTTTTTTCAGTTTACTTAATTTTTTTGTAACAGCCCTCTTTATTATCATTCCCTGGACCTCCTGTGAAAATTTCAGACATTTTCGCTCAGTAGTTTCTTTGCAAACAGCGTTTCATTTTCCCAGATTCATACAAATGGTTTTTCTAATTTATTCACTGCCTCCTCTACATCACAGCTGCTTCGGCTCTGTGTGATTCGGCTCATGTTCGGCTCCTGTTCGGCTCCTGTTCGGCTTCTTCGAAGGTTAATCCAGATGTTTTTGCTTGTTTTCAGCGTGCATTCGGTTAGTTTTCGTCAGGTTTTCGGCAGCTTTTCCCTGCAATTCGGGGACCCTGTGCTGTTTGCTGAATACACCGCAGGGTCACCGAAATGGGATCGGCAAAAGGAACCGAATTGAAGAGAACGAAAAGTCACCGAACGTGCGGTGACTTTTCGAATCTCTTTGGATAACCCTGTGAGTGTTGAGTTATTTTGAGAATACACTCACTACTGTACATTATGACAAAGTGTCATTTCTTCAGTTTCATTTTCAGTTTCTTCAGTTGATTTGTTACAATAGTTTTTAAAAGAAACATGAGTTTTTGTCCAAACTGTATGAAATATAATTTCCAGGTTGATGTCTTAAAGGAATATGTAATATTTATTGCAGACTGTAGTCAGGGCGATTGGCTACAAAACAAATTTGTCTCATTCAATAAATTGCTGCAATGTGCAAATGGCTTCTGCAATAATACACGTAACTGATTATTGCGTGGAGGCTTTTTCTCTCACTTTTTGTCCTTCACCACAACCCTTATATATATATATATATATATATTTATTTTATTTTTTTTGAGAAAGGGTTTTACCAGGAAGGATACATTGAGATTTCTCTCGTTTTCAAGTATGTCCTGGGTGGCGAGTATGTACCGTTAGGGGTCTTGCTCAAGGACACTTACTGGAGAGGTGCTCTTGCTGGGATCAAACCCATGTCTCCACAGGCTCTCCACGCAGCGCAGTGACGTTACCTCTACTCCACCCAGCCGGTGTAAGATTTGATTTGTTTTTTCTATTATTTATTATTCATTATTTTGATTATTATAATTAGATTGCATTTACATATAAACATTTCTGCACATCTGTACATTTTAGGAGGGATAAACACATTGACATACTGACACAAAAGGATTGACACAATAATTCCATGACTGTTAATATAACATTTACAGTACTGTCATCCAAAGTGAGTAGGTAAAAATAGGTTGGAAGGTGATTTGAAGCAAGCAGAGCTTGCACAGTGTTTCAGATTTTATGTAGTGTAGTGGCAGTAAAGCAAAGGTTGAAGTGTATGGCAGTCCCATGAATGACACAAGAGAATCAGGAGAAAGAGGATGAAAGAAAAGAAGATGAGAGTCATTTGATGTTTAAATATATCCCTTTGCAAAGAACCTACTAGAATATTTATAAAAACACATATGAAATAATTAATAAATAAACAGGTGTGATCATATGAAACAGTGTTTGTTGAATGTAGCTATTTTAACAGATTGTTTATCATCTTGATGGAAGCTGAGGTTCCTGCTGGTGGATGAGAGGTGCAGGAAACCAAAAATCTGTATACCTGACTCCATATGCTCAGATATGGGTTTATTTTTTTTAAACTATTCTGTGGTTTATTAAGTATCTAAATTCTTACACTTCCTGTGGAATGCAAGTGATTAGTTCCATATTTTAGCATCTTAGAGCTTTGACGATCTGAAATGCCCATAGTAAATAGTGACTTCAGTACAGATGTTCCTTCTCCTTGTGGTGTCACACTTGTGACCGGGCCCTGGCATTCTGCCACTGGACGGGGGCCCAGGCAGTACTGGGTCTTTAATTAGGATTGCGGCGTGTTATTTTTTTTGGCTGGACTCGGAGACCCTAATGGCAGCCTTCTCTGCTGCCACAACCACAGACTGCACAATGGCGGCACTCGCCGCCCGCTGATGCAGTTCTGGTTGTGCGTGCACCAGAGAATGCCAGACTTCCGTATCTGGCTCCTCCCCAATTGTGTCATCATCTTCCTGTCCCCGCGCAACACACTGTGTGCACGGAGGGACTGCTTAGGAAGAGATGGAGCTCCTTGCTACAGCTGGACAGCAGCCAGGGAGGGACAAGTCACAAGGTAATTGCCAATGGCCCCCCAGGTTACTCCTGGCCCCCCCATGTTACTCCTGTGTGCCCCCCCACCAGGGATCGGCATTCAGGCGCCCCCCCCACCACCATCAGCTGCAGCACAGCATCACACAGGGAGGCAGAGAGACGTGGATGCTCTCTGCTCCCAACGCTCCCCTGGTCTCCAACAGATGCTCCCTGCCCAGTGATGGGAAACGCTGACATAAAGGCAGGGAGAGGGGCACTGTACTGCCTGTCCCACACTAGCCAGTAGGCACAGGGGTCCTTCAGACCGCTGTATCTCCGTACCGATGCGTGGCACATGGTCAGTTGAAGCAGCATTGGAAAGAGCAGAATCTGGCCCTTCCAATGATATCCATCATGACCATATTCAGTGTAATCAGTGTAAAGAAAAATCATAAATAAAAACATAACTTTTACCTTTTTTTCCCCCACAGGGTTGAAATGGGCCAGCAGTGAAGGAGTTAACGGTCAGGATATATATCACATTGTGTATTACTTTAATTTTTCCCTTAGTTTAGTTGTATATTAAGGGTTAATGGGCAGGGTTCACCCCACAGGGTATACATTTCGGGCCTTATTACAATCTTCGCGTTAAACAGCTCGCGCAATGCGTGAATTTGTGTGTCAAGCATTGAACGTTAACGCACATAAATCAACGCTGGTATTACAATCCTCGCACATTTTTTTCATCCATCGACCAATAACGTTGGTAAAACGGACGCGCACAAATGTAGAAATCAGTGTGCGGGTTGTTTTATTCACGCGATTCAGCCAATCAGAATTAAGAACCACAATTATCTCACGTTAAGTTTTTGCCCCTGTCAAAGTCAATCTGCGCATATATGCTGCATCAATAAAAAATGCACACACAACTTCTCAAATTTATTGGTTTGGTATGTGTAGAATGTTTAACTATACTTTGCTGCATTTTTTTTTGGGCTGGTGTATTTGGGTTGGGCCAGGTTGTTCAGATTTGCCATTAACACCAGCTTTCAGGAGTTGCTAAAATTATGCGCGCAAAGGCTGTGAGTTAAAAACTGCGCATAGATTGTAATACCATCCGTGTACCAGCGCACAAACGCATTTGCACTCACAATGTTAAGTATAGGACACGCGATGTACAGTAAACTAGTGCAGCGTTTGCGCAGATTCACCTGCGGTAGACGTATACGCACGTTTGTTGTGCTGGCATTGTAATACGACGTTCAGCGCAAAGGGTTTTGCCCCTCGCGTTAATGAAGGCCTGAAGCACCTAAGGCGTAGGGCCCTTAAGTTGCCTCTGATGCCAGGACGCAGGGAGGATTTTTCTAGAAGGGTTTTTCAGCGTGTGTGGAGGTTTGAGCGGGAGAGGTGTGGGAGGAGTCACCAGGAGGGTACTTAAGGCGCGTGTGGAGAGGCTCTGCACGCCTTTTTTTCCTGAGGTAGAGCTGTAAAAATCTTGAGCTGCATCAGAGCAGTGAAAAATTTTTTTGGAGTATGGCGGAAGGCGGTGAGCTGGAGTCGCTGTTGGAGGAAGTGCGGGAGGCGGCTCGGCATCGTAGTGTGGAGTGGGTGAGGAGAAGCTTGTCGGAGGTGCTGGCGGCGAAGTCGGAAGTGGGAGCTCGGCCTGTCAGGATTTCTAGGCCTCCGGAGCGGTTCAGTCCGGGAGGAGAATCCAGTGGTGGCTCAGCGTCTGACAGGTTGAGGTTGGAGGCAGTGAGAGGCCGAGGACGGTTGGTCCGGCGGATGTTGGCTGGAGGTGACGCAGTTGGGACTGAGGCTGGCGTGAGAATTTCCAGAAGTGTGGAAGGTAGGAGCTCGAGGCCGGTATCGGGGGCTAAGGATCCTTCTGGTCGGAGGGGTGGTGTGGTGAGCGCTACCAGGAGACAAGGAGTGCGGAGGTCGAGGAGTTCCTCGGGTAGAAGAAGAGTTCGGTGGTCCACCAGGGGTCCCAGAGGTGGAGCGATGGCTGTCTCGGGGACGGATGTTTCGGCGGTAAGGCAGTTGGTGGATGGGGGTGTGGCACAAGGTGTTGGTGTGCGGGATGAGGTCACTCAGGAGCTCGAAGTAAATTGGTGTTTAGATGGTGGAGGTGAAGTGGCTCCAGATTTTGGTGTTGGGGGACGAGATAATGATTATGGTACTTCGGGTTCTGAGGCTCATCGCACAAATGTTTTTTCGTCCACAGTTCCAATGGTTCGGGAGCAGAGTCCGCAGCCGGTTGGTGGTTTCCAGGCTGGTGGAGTCGGTGGAGTTGGAGTGAGGGATTCGGAGAGTGTGGCACAGGAGGTTCCAGGAAGTTCAGCTGGACCTAGTGTGGCGCCAGGTAATGGAAGTGGAGGCGATATGAATTCTTTCATGTCTTTTTTACAGAGGGCTTTTGAAGCTTGGTCGGTTTCAAAAAAGGGTGTGAGCCAGGGAGTTGATTTGGCCCGAGCATGGAAGGGTGCAGGTGGGCCAGTTGGGAGAGTTGGTGGAGCTGTTGGTGGTGAAGCTCTGGCTTCAATAGGACCGAGTGGTGTGTCAGGTTCCCTCGGTGAGACCGCAGGGGTGGCGGATGTGGCCAAGAGGAA
The DNA here is from genome assembly GCA_009667805.1 of Leptobrachium leishanense. Classification (NCBI taxonomy): domain Eukaryota; kingdom Metazoa; phylum Chordata; class Amphibia; order Anura; family Megophryidae; genus Leptobrachium; species Leptobrachium leishanense. The sequence goes on from CM019066.1 coordinate 181,160,142, forward strand.
TGCTTACGTGTCATTTTCTGGTCCTTTGGGGTTTTATTTGAAACAAGAGGTTAAAGAAGGTATCTGGCGGGGTGAGTATGTGGAGCTTTTTCCCCTGCTTCCTTTGGATGAGGTGGCAGGGGTTAAGGATGATTCGTCTAAAGAAGGATTAAAGGAGGAAGAGGAAAGGAAAAAGAGGATTCCTAAGTCGTTTGGGAATTGGCTCCAGGCTTTTTGTATTTTGGCATTTGTGGTTGGGAAGAAGAACCCACAGCACTGTTCGGCTCCTTTTTGTTATGTGGATGGGAATTGGGAGGCTTATCGGATTTATGGTGGTTGGGCGTAGTGGAAATACGATGAGCAGTTTAGGCAACGTTTGGCGGCTCACCCAGGCATGGGGTGGGATCAGATGGACATTACACTGTGGTTGCATCTGATAGGGGCTCAGAAGGCTTTGCTCTTTCCAGGGGGCGTCAGTGGGGGAGGGGTCAGTTCTCCACCGGCAGGTGTTATAAAGGGATCTTGCTGGCAATTTAACGAGGGTCAGTGCAAGTTTGGTAATGGGTGCAGGTTCAAGCACGAATGTTCAAATCGTGGAGGATTGCATTCATTCAGTGGTGTATTTAGGTTTTGTGCTGCCCTAGGCCTGACTAAACTCGTGCACCCCTAATTTAAATTTGACGCACCCCTTCCTGTCAAGGGCACACCTCTTCCTGGTTAATCCCCACCCTTCCTCTTTAAGCTCCACCTTTTCCTCTTAGAGCTCCGCCTTTTCCTCTCTTTATATTAAAAGTGGATACCAAGTGCCTACTTGTATATTTTGTATACCATTTCAAATGTATCTATTGAGATAAAGAAAATTATGAAATGTTTAAATTCAAGTATTTTTACAAAGAACAGCCACGCATGTCAAGTAAACGGGATCACAGCCGCTCTAATTGGTGGAACAATAAAATCCACAGAAACGTGCACTGCATATGAGCGTATCACAGAGCTGCACAGCAATAAAACCCACAGAAATGGGCCCTGTGTATGAGCATATCAGAGCTGCAAAGCAATAAAACCCACAGAAATGTGCAGTGTGTATGAGCATATCACAGAACTGCACAGCAATAAAACTCACAGTAATGTGCAGTGTGTATGAGCGTATCCCAGAGCTCCAGGGCAATAAAACTCACAGTAATATGCAGTGTGTATCACAGAATCCACAGCAATAAAACTCCCAGCAATGCAATGTGCGGTGTGTATGAGTGCATCAGAATTCACAGCAATAAAACTCCCAGCAATGCAATGTGCGGTGTGTATGAGTGCATCAGAATCCACTGCAATAAAACTCCCAGCAATGCAATGTGTGGTGTGTGTCAGCGTATCAGAATCCACAGCAATAAAACTCCCAGCAATGCAATGTGCAGTGTGTATGATTGCATCAGAATCCACTGCAATAAAACTCCCAGCAATGCAATGTGTGTTGTGTGTCAGCGTATCAGAATCCACAGCAATAAAACTCCCAGCAATGCAATGTGCGGTGTGTATGAGTGCATCAGAATCCACTGCAATAAAACTCCCAGCAATGCAATGTGTGGTGTGTGTCAGCGTATCAGAATCCACAGCAATAAAACTCCCAGCAATGCAATGTGCGGTGTGTATGATTGCATCAGAATCCACTGCAATAAAACTCCCAGCAATGCAATGTGTGTTGTGTGTCAGCGTATCAGAATCCACAGCAATAAAACTCCCAGCAATGCAATGTGTGGTGTGTATGAGTGCATCAGAATCCACTGCAATAAAACTCCAGCAATGCAATGTGTGGTGTGTGTCAGCGTATCAGAATCCACAGCAATAAAACTCCAGCAATGCAATGTGCGGTGTGTATGAGTGCATCAGAATCCACTGCAATAAAACTCCAGCAATGCAATGTGTGTTGTGTGTCAGCGTATCAGAATCCACAGCAATAAAACTCCCAGCAATGCAATGTGCGGTGTGTATGAGTGCATCAGAATCCACTGCAATAAAAATCCCAGCAATGCAATGTGTGGTGTGTGTCAGCGTATCAGAATCCACAGCAATAAAACTCCCAGCAATGCAATGTGCGGTGTGTTGCATCAGAATCCACTGCAATAAAACTCCCAGCAATGCAATGTGTGTTGTGTGTCAGCGTATCAGAATCCACAGCAATAAAACTCCCAGCAATGCAATGTGCGGTGTGTATGAGTGCATCAGAATCCACTGCAATAAAACTCCCAGCAGTGCAATGTGTGGTGTGTATGAGTGCATCAGAATCCACTGCAATAAAACTCCCAGCAATGCAATGTGCGGTGTGTATGAGTGCATCAGAATCCACTGCAATAAAACTCCCAGCAATGCAATGTGTGTTGTGTGTTAGCGTATCAGAATCCACAGCAATAAAACTCCCAGCAATGCAATGTGCGGTGTGTATGAGTGCATCAGAATCCACTGCAATAAAACTCCCAGCAGTGCAATGTGTGGTGTGTATGAGTGCATCAGAATCCACTGCAATAAAACTCCCAGCAAACCGAGTGTATATGAGCACACAGCAATGATTTATTCTATATTTACCGGCCTCTGTCCGCGGTAGGGCTGTGTGCAGAGTCAGCAGGTACTGTGTACAGACTCAGCAGGAGGTCCCTCCAGGCCACGTTAGGATCACGGCTGTGCCTGTGCGTGGAGCCATCTTGTCAGCAGTGGGGTGCCACTGCCAGAGGGTGCACCGTGGCTTTGATTCCCTTCCCGATGGGTGTTCAGTCCAGAATAGAGTGACAGTCCATGTTAACGAAAGGGCGGGCAGCTGCGTGCATGCGTGTCACGTGGTTCAGCCAGTCAGGTGGTACTGAGACTCAGTACCACCTGACTGGCCGGACCGAGTGTGACCTGCACGCAAGCAGCCTCACCAGGAGCCAGGCAGCTCAATGACAAATTTCTATCACTGCAGTGCTGGTTAAGGAAAGGTCCACTTTAAACAGGAGTAAGCAGACAGGGCTTCATATTCTGCTGAAACCCCCCCCCCCTTTACCTGCCGTTTACTGTCATCTTCTCTCTCTGGACACAAATCACATCCCCTCCCCTCTCCTAGAGCTGCTGCGGGGCAGGGGAGGAGCTATGGAGGGAGGAGAGGGGGATTTTTATTCTATTCGATTTTATTCCGTATGCAAACGCCATGCTCCGCTGATCGTTGTTTGAGAACACAGCTCAAAGCTGACACACAGTGACAGTGGCACCTCCTAGTACCCCCTAATGACACCCCAAATCACTGGTACCTGGGGCGGCCCGCCCTCCGCCACTCCTCTAAGTACACCACTGCTCTGGTGATATGCTCACACACAGTTTGGCGAACTGCCAGCAAGTACGGTGCTGTTTGAAGGCAGTGCAAATCCCCATAGAGAAGTAATGGTTAATCTATTCAGAGAACACCAAACAGCAGAGAAATGTCAGTGAAATGCCCTGATGTTCAGTGGTTTCAATCAGCAGGTTTATTCAGGCGAACCCCATAGGTTTCAATGTTAAAAATATTCCCGTTTTTTATGCAATATCTAATAAACCATTTATTATTTTAATCTGCAGTAAAAGTCTTTATTTATTTATTGATTTTTTTTGTACCTCTTAGTGATTTTTCAGAATTTTTGGGCTAAATTCCCCCCTTTTTTTTAATAGCGGTTCTCCTTTTTCTGTAACAGAACTTTTTATTATCAATCATAGGATCTTATATGTAAATTCCAGACATTTTCGTTCAGTAGTTCTTTTGAAAACAGCAGGCCATGGGTTTGCGGTGGCAGCATACAGCGGCCGACTCCATGCACTTTGGGTACCCTGCGGTGAATGGTGAATTCACTGCAGGGCTGGGAAATTTTATTCCCCGAAGTGCAGGGAACTACAGAACACCAAAATGTTGGCGTCATTTCGGTGCTCTGTGAGTAACCCAATTAGTGGTGAGGTTTTTTGTTGCCCCCTGGAAAGTGAAAGCCTAGGCCTTGCCTACCCAGGACATACTTGAAAATTAGTGACATCTCAATGTTTCCTTCCTGGTAAAATAGTTTGCAAAAGTAAAAAAATAAATGTTTGTTTTTTTTCTTTTTTTTTAGGGGTGGGGCCACCCAGCGGGCCGCCGCCCCCTGGAAAGTGCCGCCCTAGGCCTGGGCCTTGTTGGCCTAGGCCAAGATACACCAGTGCATTCATTGTACAGATGTTTTAAGAGGGCAAGACAGGGAGGTCTGCCTTTTGGATGATCTGGAGATGGGGGCTTCCCCAGTGAAACTCGACGCGATGTTACCATGGCTAAGGCTTTACGGAAGACGTAGGGATGCAGAGTTTCTGCAGGACAGTTTTGGTGACGGTTTTCAGATTCCTTTTGTGGTAAGGCCAGGGGGTGGCAAGTTAAGAAATTTAAAGTCGGCTAGAGTTTATCCGGAGGTAGTTCGGGAGAAGGTGTTTAAGGAGATCGTTGCTTATTAGGATGGCAGGTCCATTCTTGGCTCCACCGGTGCGGGATTTGAGGATATCCCCTTTGGGGGTGGTGCCTAAACGGAAGGGGAGTTTTGCTTGATTCATCATTTATCCTATACGCGGGGGGATCAGTGAATGATGATATTGGTGAGGAGTTGGCCTCACTGTCGTACGTGTCATTTGATTCCGCGGTCAGTTTGGTCCGTGATGCAGGAAAGGGGGCTTTGATGGCTAAGGTGGATATTGAGTCGGCTTTCTGGCTATTACCTATTCATCCTTCGTGTCATCATCTTCTGGGATTTTGGTTTGAAGGCAAATTTTATGTGGATCTATGTTTTCCTATGGGTTGTTCCGTTTCCTGTTCCTTTTTTGAGTGTTTTAGTACATTTTTGGAATGGGTGGGTCGTGAAGTGGCTGGTTGGCTAATTTGACACATTATTTGGATGATTTTCTGTGCATGGGTAGGGAAGGGACAGGAGAGTGTCTGCACATTCTTCGGTCTTTTCAGTGGGTGGCACACCGTTTTAGTGTTCCTTTGGCTTTTGATAAAACAGAAGATCCGGCTTCAGTCATCACTTTCTTGGGGATTGAGATTGATTCGGTTAAGGGTGAGTGTCGTCTACCTGTGGGGAAAGTGGTGGAAGCTTTGAGACAAGTGGAAGGGGCCCTGTCAGTTAGGAAATTGCAGTTGAGAAAGCTGCAATTGCTGATTGGTCGTTTGAATTTCGCCTGCAGGGTCATTCCGGTTGGCAGAGTCTTTTTGCGAGGATTGGCTTTAGCAACACGGGGTATTCGGGAAGGTCATCATTTTGTTTGAATATCTGGTGCCATGAAGGAAGATTTGGAGGTGTGGAGATCATTTTTGGTTTCGTTTAATAGGGTGGCCATATTCCCTTCGAAAGAAGTTTTGGCAAGGGAACTGGAATTTTTCATGGACGCCTCGGGAGGTGTTGGTTTTGGCGTATACTTTGGGGGGCGTTGGTGTGCTTCTTGTTGGCCTGATCGTTGGTTAGCATCTACATTGGTGCAGGATTTGGCATTTTTGGAGTTGTTTCCATTAGTGGTGGCCTTGGAGCTGTGGGGAAGTGCTTTGGAGGGGAGAAGGATTCTGTTCCGTTCTGACAACATGGCGGTGGTGTCGGCATTAATTCTTTGTCGGCTTCATCATTGCCAGTCATCGGATTGCTGAAGAGGTTTGCGTTGCTTTGTCTTAAATTTAATGTTTTATGCAGGGCACGTCATGTTCCGGGTCGCCTTAACTCAGTTGCGGATGCTTTGTCTCGTTTACAGTGGGACATGTTTCATTCCCTGGCTCCGTTGGCGGAGGAAGTGGGCACCCCTTGCCCGGATGGCCTTTGGCAGCTAGGCTTGGAATTTTTGGAAGATGGGTGAGTCCTCTTGGAAGGCCTACTTGCGAGATTGGAGGGATTGGGACGCATTGGCTGAACGTTTCAGGTACGTTTCGGTGGGTGGATTGGATGAGGAGAGTTTGCTTAGGGCATACCTCATTCGGTTATTCGAGTCAGGGGCATCTCCCGGGGTGGTACGGCAGTCATTGGCCGCCTTGGCTTTCCTTTTCCAGGTATCAGGAAAAGGAGATGTCACCAAGGATTTTGTTATCAGGTGTGCAGTTCGTGGTTATGTGAGGGGGAGGTGCAGGGTAGCCGCTCGGCGTCCAGCTTTAAACAGTTATTGGAGGGTCTATGGGAATTTGTCGGGAATTTTTGTTCTTCACCTTATGAAGTTCTGCTTATGAGGGCTGCTTTCTATTTGTTTTTTGGGGCATTTCGAGTGGGTGAGCTGGTGTGCAATTCTAGGAGAGGAGGTGGTGGTTTGGGAGCTGATGCGGTTTGGTTGGGAGTTAAGGAAATTGTTATTTGGGTTTTTAACTCCAAGAGTGATTAGTTGGGTAGGGGGCGTAGAGTTGGTTTATCCAGTGTGGATAACTGCGTGGTTTGTCCAGTGAAGAACGTTAAGGAATTTTTGGAGGTACGGGTGGAGTCTGGAGTGGCCTTTTTATGTCACGCGGACGGGTCGGCTTTATCAAGGTATCAGTTTGTTCCCAAACTGTTAAGAAGGGTTTGTTGAGTTTAGGGAGAAATCCGTGAGGAATTTGGTTCTCACTCCTTTAGTATTGGGGCAGCAACGGAAGCTTCAAGGTTGGGTTTGTCGGCAGCGGAAATTCAAGAATTGGGAAGATGGAACTCGAGGGCTTTTCAGTCCTACGTGCGTCCAGGTTGGGTGTTATGAATTTTGGAAACACTTGTTAATGCTGGGAGGTAATGTGGAGAACGGTTTGCTGTATGATCTGTTCTGTTATGTTTTTCAACTTTAAAAAAAAATAATAATAATAATAAGAAAAATTATATCAAACTTATACATAGAATATGAATTTATACATTTTCATGGAATATATATATTTATTCTATTTTATCTTTGTATATTTACTTGTTGTTTGGGGAGGAGTGTGGGGGTTGGAGGATTTGGAGGCGAGGAGTATGGTCATTGTTGATGTTATGTTTTCTTTGCAGGTATGGACATCGTTTATTTGAGGGGGTGTGTGGTGGTTTGGCAGGGAGTTTTTTCTTTTTTCTTTTTAAAGTATTTTGTGTGGTGGAGATGTTGGTAATTTGTTTTTGTTTTCTACAGATCCTGTGAGAGTTGTATGGATCGTTGGAGACTCGTTGTTTTTTTGGGCGAGGAGAAGGGCGTTGGTGTGAACACCTGGAGTACAGATGGGTTTGCATGGGTCGGCAACACGGGTACGGTGGTTCGGAATCCGTGAACTCCTATGGGAGGAGTTTAAGCCGATGGTTTTGGGTGCCCTTAGGCACGGTGAAGTTCCCCATGTGCTGTGGTACACATGAGAGGGAACGATTTGGGTGTGGTCCCTCTTGGTGTGCTGCTGGAGCAGATGCAGGAGGATCTGCGGCAGTTGAGGGAGTGGTCACCATGGACAGTGGTGGTGTGGTCCGAGGTGATGCCAAGGATGGTGTGGAGGCAGGCGGAGAATGAGGAGGCGGTACGGCTTTGCCAGATCAAGATGAATCGATGTATGTGAAGGTTTCTGAGGCGGATGGATGGTGTGGTGGTGCGGCATCTACCCTTTGAGGAGGAGGATGCGGCGTGTTATTTCATGGAGTATGGCATTCACATGAATGATGTGGGCAAGGATCTGTTCATCTTGGGATTCAAGGAGGGGATTGAACAAGCCCTGTTTTTTCTTGGTGGGGGTGCTCTCCCATAAGGGGGTTATGTGAGGAGCTCTTGGCGGGGGCTTGTAGGCAGTAATGGCTAGGGGTTTCTTTTTATTTAGGATAATTTTGGTCAGATGGTTGGGAGTTGGGAAGTTTTTGTGGTTGGTTGGTTGGTTGGTTGGTTGGTTGGTTGGTTTGGAGGTGTGTGGTGGTTGTGTGGAGTCCTCTTTCAGCACTGGGTTATTGTATTATTTTTATTATGGGAATTTTTATGTCATGGTGGTGGGTTTATTGTGTGGAGTTTTTAGCTGTGGCCTATATATAATAAATATATATATTATTCCACAGTTATGTGTTCGTGTATTTTTGAGTATTTATTGTCTCCCTGCGTACGACTCGGTCATCAGTAGGCAACTTATGAAGGCCTGAAGCACCTAAGGCATAGGGCCCTTAAGTTGCCTCTGATGCCAGGACGCAAGGATGATTTTTCTAGAAGGGTTTTTCAGTGTGTGTGGAGGTTTGAGTGGGAGAGGTGTGGGAGGAGTCACCAGGAGAGTACTTAAGGCACGTGTGGAGAGGCTCTGCGTGACTTTTTCTCCTGAGGTAGAGCTGTAAAAATTAAATCTAAAGAGTCTATTCCCTTATAGACCCGTTTTCTTTTTTACAATTTTTTTACAATTAAAGAAAGTTGAAGTAATTAATTTAAATTGCATACTACTTTTTTATATTTCAGGAAAAAAAATGTGGATTTTTTTGGGGGTGGGCCTTCATGGATTCTTGCACCGGGCCCCTGAGGTTTCTAGTTACGCCTCTGGGAATGTTTAAATATTTTATTGCATATATGTTGAAGTTTTGCGTAAATTTTTCTTCAGGCCGTTGCAGGACAGTCAACTTACAAATTTGACTAAAATAAAACATGAGTTTTTAAGAACATTCATACTAGAGTTGGGGAATTGGTTTGCTCTTTTGACATGTAATGTAGAGCTCTTTACTTCTCAATGCATTCAAACAATTATTTTACCATAAGAAATGCTTTAGGCATTGTACGCTACTGTGGAGTGATCTGATTTCCATAGTACATCCGGCAAACTGGATTGCAGAAGTATATAGAAGCTAAGGAATCACTGAATGATAAACCCATTTTGCTAAAGAATGTAAAATAAACCAAATATTTGAAAGGATTAAATAGTCAAAACAGGTTTTAGATATTTTAAAATAAGTACAATTTTCATTTAATCTTCTTTGATGTGTTTTGAAACACTGTCTATCTACCTATGGAGATATGAGCAACAATTTAATAATTAGAAACATGGTCAACGGGGGGCGTGGCCGACTGTAGAGGACAACAGCTGTGCTCTGGTGGAGCTCCGCTTTGTTTTGCCTTGTTAGAGAACCCTAGTTGACTTTACCAACGAAAATCTTCTGTTTTACGGTTCCTGAATGGTTGGCCATGGTTAGAGCTGTCCGGAGCCCGTTAACCCCCCTCCGGACCAGAGATTTGCCTGAAAATTTCCGACCTTGGCTGATGTATGATGACGGTGGCCATCTTGCAGCCTTCCACTCGGCTCCAGGCGTCCCCTTGTTTTGCAGTTCCACCTGCTCCACCCGGGATGGCATTGCAGGGGTGGAGACGGTGGGCCCACGTCTCCCCGCCACTCCTGAGGGCTGTACCATGACTGGGGTTGCAGATGGTCGGCTGGTGGATTCTCCTCCCCCCACCGGAGGTGTGGACGCTATGACTAGGGGCTTGGATGCCTGTCTGCAGCTGCTGTCGGGAGAAGAGGACGGCCCGCTTACCAGAGGTCTTTGGCATTGGATGATGGCAGCGCTGCGGAGCTGGCAGGCGGAGAAGTGCTTCAGAGATGGATGTGCCCGAAGATGTTTCTTCTCTGGCCCCAGATGAGACCCTCGAACCTGCTGCCGCTGAGGTGAGAACCGTTGCGGTCAGTGTAGATGCCGCTGATGGCGGAAGAAGATGTGGAGCACATGGCGATCTGGATGGGGCCAGGGCCCTGAAGTTTCAAGCCCCGAAGGCCACTTTAATCCTGGAGCTGAAGCTCTGTTGGCACCCGAGGGTTGTCTGCTGTCGCTGGACCAGTTCCCCTCTGGAGGCCTACGGAGGCCCTACGGAGGCAGGGGTGTCTGAAATGGTGGCTGTACCCTCCGATGTGGAGCTGCGTATGCCTGCTCTCTGCACGGAGGCTGTCCTGGGCAGCAATGTGCTCCAGGACGCGCAGGGTGCCTTCTCTGAAAGGTTGGAGGCCGACAGGGCGCCTGGATCCGCTTCATGGTGGGATACGGGCTGAAGGGGTCTGACCTTTTCGGCTGTTCCTGCCTGATTGGCTCAGTCCTCGACCCCACTGGATTGTCCTTTGCCCCAGATTCCCACTGTCAACTTACATGCTGAGCACCCAAGATATATTTTATGTTCTTGAGCATTTTCCCCCGTCGTGCCCTTATTAATCCACCTTTTGAATTTATTTTCTCGCACTGCGGACTGTGTTTCATTTTTCTGGATTTACGTTAGTCCCTGGCTGAGATTTCTAATTTCTAACTTCGCGTCACATATGTTTGGTTTTTGAGACTTTATGGTTTTATTTTTTCTGAAGTATTTTTGATGACTTTTGCTATAACCCCCCTGTTTTTCGACATTTTGCTGATTTTTCCTGTAACCCCCCCCCTTTATGTTATCTGTGTTTCTTACAATAGTATAATATCTGGCCCTGCGAGGCCAACTATGATGGTCAGTCTGTGACCTTTTCTTTCTCTGCAAAACAAAAATCTTAAATATAAAAAAAAAAAGAAAGAAACATGGTCAACACAGAGAAAAGAGAAAAACACTGACATGCAAAAAGGATCAAAACAGGACCAAAGAGCTGATTTGGAAAGTGAGATAAATGGGAGAATTTTTCTGGTTTGGCTATTTTGACCTAGAGATTTCACTTCTGCCAATTCTCCTGAGTTTTACCTTTATTGAATAGCCCTGTAAATTATGTTTTCATTTCGGGTTCCTTGCCAGTTAATCTGTGTATCCTTTTTACTGTTCAACTTCTCTGTTTCAAGCTTTGTGAGCCATGTTCTATTTTCTTCTGTTATCTCTTTGAAACTGTCTTGTCTTCTTCCAATTTATCAAAACATTTTGTCCCTTTGTATTTTTTGATTATATTGTGACAGAACCTACCGTCACTTGGGCATCTGGAGGGGGCTGTGGACTCACCTCCTGCCCAGTAACTATGGCCCATGAAAGAGACTATTGGGGAATTGGTGGATCTTATAAATATATTTGGTTTTTCATTTGTTGTGTATCATGTGTACATTCCCTCTATTATCTAGCCTCTCTCTGTATTGCGTAGACCTCTGTATTACTATCCTCTCCCTGTATAGTATACATTCTCTCTGTAAGAAAATATTCCTTTGTTTTCACATGTTCTGCCCCTCCCCCTTTTCCAGGAACTAGCAGACAGTTTAAGAAAAGGTTACTTGTGTGGATTGTCCATTGTTTTGAATGTACCTTCCCATTGTCCTGTTAGGCAGGGTTCACACTTGGGCGTAGCGCTGCGTCACGCAATGCGCGTGTTTTTTTACGTGCGTTCACGCATACGAAAAAACGCACGAACGCGCATTGCAGCGCATTTACAGCTATGTCTATGGCCGCAAACGCGCTGCTGTATGCCCGAAAAGAAGCTCCCGGAGTTCTTTTTGCATTGGCCGTTTCAATCTCGTTCCTGCGCGCTCCAAAACGCTTAGGTGTGAACGGGGCCCATAGCAAAGCATGGGATTTCCCCGTTCATGCGTTTCAAAGCACTCACGAACGCGCGCCAAAACGTCTAGGTGTGAACGGGATCTACTGGATCTGTTGATGTTATCTGTGATTTATTCATGAAGGGGGTTGTCCCTTAATGCACATAGCTGTATGTTTGTTTGTATAAACGGTTAGCCTGCTTTTGAATGCTCAACGGTCTCCATCCTTCTTTCAACTGCGGTTAAGATTTGGATGGGCTGTTAGGGATGATTGCTCCGGCGACTGTGGGGACTGTTTTAAACGGGAGATAGAACGCTGACGGAAGTACTCAGGGTACAGTCACTCCATTGCATATATGTTTCCCAATACTTTAGCTATCTGTTATGTAGCCTAATTCAAGTTTATCTCTGTTTCTTCATGTACCCTGTGGTATTTTGTACCATAATCCCGAATGCTTTCTCTGCTACTCATTCACCTATTACATGCCTATTGTTTCGGTTTCTCTCTTTCAGTGCTCTGTGTGAAGGAAACCAACTACACCTTCTAATAAACCCTATACACTTATCTCCTAATGCCCTGCCTGGCACAGTCATTCACCATATTGCCCAAGTTTAGGGGAGACTATGCGCCCTTTGGAGGCATATGGATGCTGGCCTCTTACAGAGCAGCTATGGGTCTGTTACAGTGAAGGCTACAAACAACCAATGCAAGGGTTAACTCAACAGCTTCCACTCGCAGCGAAATCGCAGCCAAATGCATTCGGATACTACAGGTACACCTAAAAAGGCATTGATTTATGGCAATGATCTATGTAATCTTGAATCACATATTTAAATTTCAAGTTTTTTTGTTTGTTAATATGTTATGATTTGGATTGTTGTTATTACAGTTGATACTCTACATTCAGGGCAAAAGCAGCTTTTTTGGATAACCAACACAATACATTCCTTCCGAATGAATGTTATCAACAACATTTGGCTGGGCCAAACTTGAAATAAACTCTTAATGGTGGCTAATAAACTGGCATTAATCATTGCCTGAAGAATTGGAACTGATCCCCAAGTTAGTTGTTACAGCCTTTTCCAAGTCTCATTAAAAGAATCGGAAAAAAAAATGAAGACCAAAATGTGTATTTTGTGTTCGCTCACTTAATCCATGTGGGACTTTCATATATATGCAAACAACTCTCCTTCCTTTAAAGTATGAAATAAAACAAATGCAGTCAGGCTTGCCTTTTACCTGCCAACAAAATAACTAGTAAATTTATGTAGATACTTTCAGACGTTGCATCAATGAATTTGGTTTTACTTCCACTTTGGATTTAAAAAAAGACATATCTCCCAAAGAAACCGTGAAAAGATCAAAATGATGTCTGTACAAGGAAAGCATTCATAAAATAAAAGGAAGAACATGATATGATTAAAAACAGTGGCATGGAAATGAAAGAAATGTTCTCCCGTGCCTACACAGCCGATCGAATGGAACTGCTCATATCAGAGTCTATTTTCTGCAGTTTGAGAATTAATTATAAACTATTTAATACTGTAGACTATCATCTCTAGAAATAAAAAATACTAGTCTGGATTGAAATTAAAAGAGAAAAAAGCCAGAAAATATCCTTCAGTGTTATTTAAAAAGACGAGACAACACAGATAAACATGCTTCATCTAAATTTCTATCACAAACTAAAGGATAATGCATATTACAACATATCGGCTTTAGAAAGTGACTGTGAACTGGCTTGGCAGCAAACCGCTGGAGTTGATTTTACAGCTCATGTGGAAAGCAGGTTTTTAAAGCCATTGCTTTGAAGTGGGAGAATCTGTTTTCACTCCTTGTGGACTTGAGACAGGTTACAGTAAATTGCCTCGTCTGAAATTCTAATTTGTAAACTCTTGATGAGTAGGATTAATTACACCTGCAAATGGTACCATTTCCAAAGCTACGCACAAACTCTATATAAGGGACAGTGGTAATGCATTGGCATTTCTCCTGACCTTAGTGGTTTCTTTGAAGCAGTGGAAAAATTGAGTAACTGCTTGCCAGGGGATAAAGCTCCTCTGTGTGCGACTCCAAGCTGGAGCTACAAAACAGGAAAACCATGACACTCAAACTAGCAGGGTGGTTTTGATGGCATCTCAACTATAGCGAGTAATGTTTGAGGCATATCAAAGCCTGTCCAATGATTGCAATACAGCACTGTCGCAATGGTCTGGTGAATTGAACATTCTCTATCCTGCCCAATAGAACATTTATCAAGACACAGATCCAGATGAATGTAGAAACATTCATACTGACTCCTATTAAGTCAACTTCCACTGAATGAGTAAAAAAAAACTCTGCCAAAGAAACAGTGAATAAATTTAAATGATGTATGTACAATGAACTCTTTACACAGTGTTATTTTAAATTCTCTTTATTTTATTATCACTATTGATTCCTTTTTACTTTTAATTCTACTGTTTTAAAAATGTTGCATTACTTAGACAATCAGGATTTTACTCTGGAGCTTTTCCTTTGGATTAGGCGGTTGGTTTCACAAAAAAAATCCTATGGCACACATATTGAACCAGAGGTGGCCCTTGGAAGTGCGTCATTGCTCATTCTTAGATATAGAAACATAGAAACATAGAAACATAGAAAAATGTCGGCAGATAAGAACCTTTCAGCCCATCTAGTCTGCCCAATTACATGGATACTTTACCTGGATTTATCTTTTGTTTAGGATAGCCTTATGCCTATCCATGCCTGCTTAAATTCAATTACTGTTTTAGCCTCTACCACTTCAACTGGAAGACTGTTCCATGTATCTACCACCCTCTCAGTAAAATAATGCTTCCTGATGTTACTTTTAAACCTTTGCCCCTCTAATCTAAGACTATGTCCTCTTGTTTTGCTACTTTGTTTCCTTTTAAATATACTCCCTTCCTCTACCTTGTGGATTCCCTTTACGTATTTAAATGTTTCTATCATATCTCCTCTGTCTCGTCTTTTTTCCAAGATGTACATGTTAAGATCATTAAGCCTTTCCTAGTAACTTTTCTCCTTCAAGCCGTACACCATTTTAGTAACCCTTCTCTGAACTCTCTCTAAGATGTCTATATCCTTCTGGAGATACGGTCTCCAGTACTGCACACAGTACTCCAAGTGAGGTCTCACCAGTGCTCTGTACAGTGGCATGAGCACTTCCCTTTTCCTACTGCTAATACCTCTCCCTACACAACCAAGCATTCTGCTAGCATTTCCTGCTGCTCTATTACATTGACTACTTACCCTTAGATCCTCTGAAATAATGACCCCTAAATCCCTTTCCTCAGATGTTGAGGTTAGGACTGTATCAAATATTCTATATTCAGCCCTTGGGTTTTTACGTCCCAGGTGCATTATCTTGCACTTATCCACTTTAAAACTCAATTGCCACAGCTCCGACCATTTTTTTAGTTTACCTAAATCATTTGTCATTTGGCTGATCCCTCCAGGAACGTCAAACCCTGTTGCAAATCTTTGTGTCATCAGCAAAAAGACATACTTTTCCATTAATACCTTCTGCAATATCACTAATAAAAATATTAAATAGAAAGGGTCCAAGTACTGACCCCTGAGGTACCCCACTGGTAACAAGACCTTGCGCCGAATAAACTCCATTTACCACAACCCTCTGTTGCCTGTCACTCAGCC
The DNA here is from genome assembly GCA_009667805.1 of Leptobrachium leishanense. Taxonomy (NCBI): domain Eukaryota; kingdom Metazoa; phylum Chordata; class Amphibia; order Anura; family Megophryidae; genus Leptobrachium; species Leptobrachium leishanense. The sequence goes on from CM019066.1 coordinate 181,175,196, forward strand.
ACTGCCTAATCCATTCAACAATATTGGAATCCAAGCTCAAAGATTGCAATTTATTGATAAGCCTTCTATGCGGAACAGTATCAAAAGCCTTACTGAAATCTAAATAAGCAATGTCTACTGCACCACCTGTGTCCATTATTTTTGTTACCCAATCAAAAAAATCAATAAGATTAGTTTGGCATGATCTCCCTGAGGTAAACCCATGTTGTTTCTGATCCTGTAATCTATGTGTTTTTAGATGTTCAACAATCCTTTCCTTTAACATGGTTTCCATTAATTTCCCCACTACTGACGTAAGCCTAACTGGCCTATAGTTCCCAGATTCCTCCCTACTACCCTTCTTGTGAATGGGCACAACATTTGCTAATTTCCAGTCTTCTGGGACGACTCCCGTTAGCAAGGATTGGTTAAATAAATCTGTTAACGGTTTTGCTATTACATCACTGAGCTCTTTTAATAATTTAGGGTGGATCCCATCAGGCCCCATTGACTTATTTGTCTTTACTTTAGACAGCTGCTGTAGAACCTCCTCCTCTGTAAACTGATATGTAATTGTCTCGTTAGTGTTTCCTCCTAACTGAGGTCCCTTTCCTTCCTTTTCTTCTGCAATATATTCTTTATTGCACATTATATAAAGCTAAACTAGGGTGGCTTGCCCTATCTTCCTTATGGTTTTCATGGTGGATTGAAGTATGGTGGGGCATGGATCACGTAATGACTGCTTAAGGGATTGAATGGGTATCCAGCCGATCTAAAACACGCATAAGGGCGCAAACCAGAGCCAGGGCTGTGCTCTGTAGAATGTGAGGTTGTAGACCAGATCAATTATACAACACTGTTTATCAGACTATATTAAACTATGAGATTTTATATGTTTATTTAATTTTTCATATATGAAATGTCTTGAGAAATATACATTGCCTAATTTGAGGGAAACTATGTATATTCTCTTTGTTATTGCATGCATCACTAATAAATAGTCTGAGGATAGTATCTCAAAAATAAAATTTTAAGAAAAAGTCGCTCTGCGTGATCCTTATATCTGTATATTTTTTTATTCACCGGCAATTTTATTGTTGCTCTGTACCACAATTTTCTATGTAAATTTCTTTTACATTTCTTTTTATATTATATTTATTTATATTATATTTACATATTTTAAATAAATAAAATATACATATATACATGTGTAATTACAGGAAAAGATAGAGTAAAGTTACAGAATAACACGGCAAAATGAAAAAAATTACTTGTGAAATTTCTGTGTGGCCAAAAAGAAAAAAAAATTGTCGTTGTGGGGAACTTTTTATATCTCATCCTACATATAATAATAATTTGAAACACAATTAATAATTATGTAGCTGTAATTAAAAAAACCTCTTTCCAGTATGCTGTTTCTCAAAACACATTATAAAACATAGCACTGCCCTTAAAGTGATGGGATTCTAAAACTACTTTTTCTTAATAATGATATAGCTAAGAGATGTATTCACCATAAATTCAAGGGACATATATGTGCAACATTCCTATATTAGAATGACTGGCTCTCGATTGACTTGCTGGCTATAGAAGAGCTGTTGAAAAGGCTGTGAATTCACAGTAAACTTTTTTGGGTGCTTTTTATTTTGATTGTTATTTGTGGATTTTAATCTATAGTTTCAGTATCAAAGCACTTATTATGAAAAAATATTATCATAAAATTTATTTGAAATGTCGGATGTATATTTAACACATAATAGTAAGGTGAAACAGTTAAATGAATGTAAATTTGCTAATTTTCAATTTATTTATTTATTCATTACATAAATAGTGCTGGGATAAAAGGTTCTAAAGTCTAGATAGTGTCCCTTGTCTTGCACAATTTTACATTTTAAATATATATATATGCGAGAGAGAGAGAATGAGAGAATAAAAGTGTACAGTTATCCTGTATATGGGGATGTGAAGTGGTCACAATGAAATTATTAGAAATACAGCTTCCAAATTCAAATAGAATCTAAACATGTCTGTATGTGTGCGTGATGCCAGCATAGCAAAAATGACAAAAACAATTTGTATCTGTGAACATGGATTTTCAGCAGTTATAACCACCTGAACCCCTGAGGTACCCCACTGGTAACAAGACCTTGCGCCGAATAAACTCCATTTACCACAACCCTCTGTTGCCTATCACTCAGCCACTGCCTAATCCATTCAACAATATTGGAATCCAAGCTCAAAGATTGCAATTTATTGATAAGCCTTCTATGCGGAACAGTATCAAAAGCCTTACTGAAATCTAAATAAGCAATGTCTACTGCACCACCTGTGTCTATTATTTTTGTTACCCAATCAAAAAAATCAATAAGATTAGTTTGGCATGATCTCCCTGAGGTAAACCCATGTTGTTTCTGATCCTGTAATCTATGTGTTTTTAGATGTTCAACAATCCTTTCCTTTAACATGGTTTCCATTAATTTCCCCACTACTGACGTAAGCCTAACTGGCCTATAGTTCCCAGATTCCTCCCTACTACCCTTCTTGTGAATGGGCACAACATTTGCTAATTTCCAGTCTTCTGGGACGACTCCCGTTAGCAAGGATTGGTTAAATAAATCTGTTAACGGTTTTGCTATTACATCACTGAGCTCTTTTAATAATTTAGGGTGGATCCCATCAGGCCCCATTGACTTATTTGTCTTTACTTTAGACAGCTGCTGTAGAATCTCCTCCTCTGTAAACTGATATGTAATTGTCTCGTTAGTGTTTCCTCCTAACTGAGGTCCCTTTCCTTCCTTTTCTTCTGCAATATATTCTTTATTGCACATTATATAAAGCTAAACTAGGGTGGCTTGCCCTATCTTCCTTATGGTTTTCATGGTGGATTGAAGTATGGTGGGGCATGGATCACGTAATGACTGCTTAAGGGATTGAATGGGTATCCAGCCGATCTAAAACACGCATAAGGGCGCAAACCAGAGCCAGGGCTGTGCTCTGTAGAATGTGAGGTTGTAGACCAGATCAATTATATAACACTGTTTATCAGACTATATTAAACTATGAGATTTTATATGTTTATTTAATTTTTCATATATGAAATGTCTTGAGAAATATACATTGCCTAATTTGAGGGAAACTATGTATATTCTCTTTGTTATTGCATGCATCACTAATAAATAGTCTGAGGATAGTATCTCAAAAATAAAATTTTAAGAAAAAGTCGCTCTGCGTGATCCTTATATCTGTATATTTTTTTATTCACCGGCAATTTTATTGTTGCTCTGTACCACAATTTTCTATGTAAATTTCTTTTACATTTCTTTTTATATTATATTTATTTATATTATATTTACATATTTTAAATAAATAAAATATACATATATACATGTGTAATTACAGGAAAAGACAGAGTAAAGTTACAGAATAACACGGCAAAATGAAAAAAATTACTTGTGAAATTTCTGTGTGGCCAAAAAGAAAAAAAAATTGTCGTTGTGGGGAACTTTTTATATCTCATCCTACATATAATAATAATTTGAAACACAATTAATAATTATGTAGCTGTAATTAAAAAAACCTCTTTCCAGTATGCTGTTTCTCAAAACACATTATAAAACATAGCACTGCCCTTAAAGTGATGAGATTCTAAAACTACTTTTTCTTAATAATGATATAGCTAAGAGATGTATTCACCATAAATTCAAGGGACATATATGGGCAACATTCCTATATTAGAATGACTGGCTCTCGATTGACTTGCTGGCTATAGAAGAGCTGTTGAAAAGGCTGTGAATTCACAGTAAACTTTTTTGGGTGCTTTTTATTTTGATTGTTATTTGTGGATTTTAATCTATAGTTTCAGTATCAAAGCACTTATTATGAAAAAATATTATCATAAAATTTATTTGAAATGTCGGATGTATATTTAACACATAATAGTAAGGTGAAACAGTTAAATGAATGTAAATTTGCTAATTTTCAATTTATTTATTTATTCATTACATAAATAGTGCTGGGATAAAAGGTTCTAAAGTCTAGATAGTGTCCCTTGTCTTGCACAATTTTACATTTTAAATATATATATATGAGAGAGAGAGAGAATGAGAGAATAAAAGTGTACAGTTATCCTGTATATGGGGATGTGAAGTGGTCACAATGAAATTATTAGAAATACAGCTTCCAAATTCAAATAGAATCTAAACATGTCTGTATGTGTGCGTGATGCCAGCATAGCAAAAATGACAAAAACAATTTGTATCTGTGAACATGGATTTTCAGCAGTTATAACCACCTGAATATTTGAATATTATTCCTGTGAAGTAATTGTCACAGAGATTTCCCTGGTTGTTGAAATGCAGTAATAAATTTTGGCTGAGCTTTTTAATTACAGAGCGAGTGGATGATGCTCCTTGTTGCTTCTTTATGGCAATCAGGGTGACAGGAATGAGATCTCACTGAGGCTTTTGTTTCTCCCCAGGGGGCACACTAATCTTGCATTAAAAAGTCATGCAAAAGGGCTTTTTAAGTGGATTTTCATTCTTTTAGAATGCAAGATTGTGTATAATAATACAGGTAGCGAAAGGTATAAATCAAGGCTGTCAAACTCTGGCCCCGAGATGTTTCGGAACTACAAGTCCCTCGATTCTCTGGCCATATTTTGCATTCAAAGAATTCTGGGAATTGCATGTGTAGCGCTCACTCCCGGAGGAGCTGCTGAATTTAACCTCGGGTCAGTCTCCCCACACTAGGGAATAAATATACACCAGCACTGTTGTGGATTTTATAAGTTATATAGTTTACTGGTATCGAATAAACTGGCATATATAAAGCAAACACGGTATATATATATATTTACAGGAATTCGTAATGCGAGAAACGCGTAGCGGTAAAAAGGAAATTTTAACCCCTTCGTTGCCGGAGTGTAAGTCCCGTACAGGTTATGTCCCAAGAAGGTGTGCATGTATGTGTGTGTTGGTACCCGGGTACTAGATTCGACTGGCCAGTGAATGAATTTAGTGTATCTTCGACTAGTCATGTTGGGGCCCTGTAGATTTAAGCAAACTGCAGCGTGCTTTGTTAACTTTACTGTGGCCTGGAAGGCCTCTCACCCATCCGCCAGACAATCTGCTCCGCTGCTCGACCAAGGACGTCTCTCTGCTCGATTTGGCTGGGACTCTGTGCCACCGCATCGGCTGTTCTTGCTTGTCCGTCTTTGCAACAAGATTTTCAGCTTACCGCCTGCACTCCCATTGGATCATCGCGGTCTCCTAACTCGGGGTCCAATCAGCAGCTCTGTGTCTGTGCAAACCTCTCAGCGGTGGATACTAGGTCTCTGGCAAGTCACTGAAACCGATCTCCAGCGTCCGCAAGGCAGCACCTGCTCTCCGGCCTGGTCACAATCGTTCCCTCTCTCTCATGCGTCTTGCTCTGTTCACCCCTCGGCGCGCACTGCTCTCCCCAGCATGAGGCTGCGGATGTCTGTCGGTTCTCCCCACCCACTTCCTGCCTCTGCCCCAAAGCATGCTGGAAAACGTAGTCCCAATGTGTCCAGTATAGTTTACATTGCGCTTGTCTCCCCCTGGTGGCCAAAAATTGGTAATTACAGCAACAGAACTAAAACAGTGCTACTGTCATACCTCCACGGGTGGGGCGGCCCCGGCATCTCTCCCCGCGGCTCCGGGGTCGGCGTCTCCCCCGCATCCTTTTCCTGCGCTGTATGCGCACGCGCCGCCAGCGTCTCCAGATTTAGCTCCTCCAGCGGCGCAACGTCATCACGCCTCCATCTGGGTCTCCTTACAGCATGTGACCCATTTGGCCAATCGGAAGGCAGGGCGCGGGATTTAAACTTGCTCTGGTCATTCCTCCATGCCCTTTCGTGGTTCTGCTTGTCTGACCCTTAAGTGCTCGTGTATTTCACTCTTTTGACGGATATTTTGTGTATGACCTGGCTTTCTATTTCGACTTGTGTACCTCGTATCCCCTTGACTCGGCTATCGTTACTCGACTCTGCTTTTTGACTATCCCTTACATTGGCTCATAATTTCCACTCCTTACCTACCTGTCTTTACACCAGCCACTATAAGGACTGGTTTCTGTACTCCTCGTTAGTGTGTCCCTGACTTATAGGTTCACCTCTAGTTATTGTGGAACCCAGCCATTACAAGGACTGGTACCGCATCTAGGTTTAGGGTTACCTATTGTTTTATTAGTACTGCTGAAGCACACCTTTGACATTACGTGTGTTGGCCTGACATCAGATTCACCTCTCGCTATTGTGTAACCCAGCCAACTCAAGGACTGGTATCGCAATTAGTATTAGAGTCTTCTGTTATTCCTAGGGCTGACCGTTTTAACCCTCGGGTTCGTGAGTGTGCCTGACAGCTACACAGGCATCAACATCTGTGGGGCTATAAGTTTGACAGCTCTGATCTAAAAGGTTATTTCTAACCTATAGAACATCCAAAAGAGTACATCACTCTTACATTTTTTTTCAGTTACTGACCAAAACCCACAAGTGCAAACATTTGTTTAAGCTCCAAATGTTGCTTACATTTTTTCTATTTGACTTTTTTCCTCTTGTCATTTTATCATCAATATCATCTACCATATATAGCGTTACAAGAGACCCCTTCTCATGGAGCTGAGCCATGGGGCCCCTACTCCACTTTTACCAAATTTTCTTGTTGTTCCTAGTCCAGGGGGAGGGAGAGGGGACTCGGCCCAGACACAGAGGTGCCACAAAGTGCATGTACCTATTGTATGTTATTGACCCTTTGTGGAGGGAATACATATTCAGTTCACTATATTCCTGTGTCACGATCTTGGTGTAAGGGGTGAGGTCTGAGCCCAAGATGCAGTTGATACAACAAGTGGAGACACATGAATAAGGTTCAAATTAACCCCTGGGGAGCCGGATCACAAATCGGCGCTGAAAAGCGCCGGATCGTGATCCTCTCCTGGAGCTGGCCGACATCTTGGATGTCGGCCAAGCCTCCAGGAACTCCCCCTGAGGACTGGCGTCATCGTGCATAGCACGATGACGCCAGTCCTGGAGTTAACCCCTAGCTGCCACCAATGGTGGAGATAGGGGGTTCCAATGAACCCCCTATCTCCCGATCCGTGGCAGCTAGGGGTTAATGTTTGATATCGTTGGATTGGCCAGAGCATGGCCTTTACAAGGATACCAAACATGAGCATGAAAAATGTTTTTAAAAAATAATAAAATAAATAAATATATTTTAAAACAATTCTAAAAAAAAATAAACAATTTTTTTTGTTTTTGTTTTGTTAATGCAGCAATATTGTTCCCATTTCAATTATAATGTGAACAATAATGCTGCACTAACGATTTTTGTATGCGGTGCGTTTGTTAAAAAAAGCAAAATTTTCCCCAAAAAAAATGTAACGAGACCCCATTTCTAATTTTTTTAACAAGCGCACCCCATACAAAATATAACCACAAACGATCGCATGTTAAAATGTGAAAAAAAAACACTTTACACATAATAAATTATTGAAAATTCAAATTTTATTGCATTTTTGTTATAATATACAGACATGACATAACGTATACATATAATAATGACATATTATGAATCTGCCAAGTCTGCCGGAAAGAACGATATATAATATGTCTGGGTCATATATCAAAATATGGCTACAAAACGCGGTTAATCATGATGAGTGAAAGCGGTAAAAATGACCTCAGCACAGAGGTGTTAAAAGCCTCAGCAGCGAAAGGGTTAAATGCAGCATATTAGGATGTTTTAGGGAAATTAATTCTCAAATCTCAATCAGAAGCAGACACCACCCCACCCTCAGTATGTTGTACAATGTATCAAATTGATTACCAGACTAAAAACACCTGGTGTTATGCCCGTTTGTGAACAGAGGTCATTTAGAGTTGATAATCTTTCCACGTACACATTAGTTTTTAATTCAATATCTAATAAACCGTTGCTTATAATATTCTGCAGTAAAGAGTCTCTTTATTTCTAGATTTTTTAGTATTTTTTTAAGCATTTTCTATACTTTTTTCAAAATTTCTTTTTTTTTTTCGAACTCGAACCGAACAGACCCAAAAAGTTCGAAATTCGCGAACTTTCGAACTGCCAGAGTTCGGGTCGAATTCCGAACCGTCCGAACCCGAACAGCTCATCCCTAGTGACGAACCACCTGGCACCACGCCTGCGTGCCTCCGCCAGACTCTAGCTTTCTCCAAGCTGGAACCCGAAATCCAGCAAAGTCAGCCCAAACCTCCCTAACTTACCAGGCAAAACCAGTAACCTTTAGGGCAGGAACACAAACTCCCAAAATAATAAAATTTTACCCCAAATCACTAGGCAAGACCAGTGTTCAGAGTAGCAGCAGAGGAACTAACTCAAAAACATAGAGCTATACAGTTAAGGGACAACCCCCTTCATGAATACAACACAAATAAGATCAACAGATCTAATACAGGTCAATGGGAAGAGACATTCAAACAATGGATAGTTTACACAGGCATCCTTTATCTTAAACTGCCTGCTAGAGAAGTCCCATCCTCCTCCCCACCCCACATACACACCCTGAGTTAGAGAAAATAACTGGTGGGTGTGGCTAGGATATCTAGTCTTAAAACAGTTCCTGGGGGTTGGGTGGGCACAGAGCAAAGAGAGTAATTATATGCACACAGATTACACATAGGGAAAACCGTACAGTATATAACACAGGAGACTACAATAAATACATAAGGGAATAATACACAGTTCAACATAAATCCTGGATTCCCTTGGCAATCCATTTGGCAAACCCCAGATAGCACCTTGTAGACATGTGCACAGCACAAAATTTCGTTTTGAACTAATGGATTAGTCCTAAAATGCAATTTATTTAGTTACTAAAGAAATTCGTTTTCAGTTCTTTAGTATGAAAACTAATTTCATTCATCCGAAAACCAGTGGATACAATTACTATTGTAGTGGCTCCTCAGAGGGCTGAGATCGCTGCTTGTTACAGTATCTCTCACTCTCAGCAGAGTGTGTCAGGCAGAGCTGTTACAGTAACTGACTGCTGCTCATCACAGCGGTCAGAGTTTCAGTAAAACTAGTAAATAATATTTTTATATATAAAGGAGGTTATAACAATATTATTTCTTTGGTTTAGTGAAACTGAGCGCTGTTACAGTCAGTTACTGTAACAGCTGAGCCTGATACATTGTACTGAGAGATAATATAACAAGCAGCCACTGGATTTAAAGGGCCTAAAAAAAGTCTACTCTCTGTATAATGTATAGAACATCCTCCTGCATTAATTAATGGCACTCTCTGTATAGAACATCCTACTGCATTGGCATGTGGAGGGTGCAGAACTTCAGAATGCAATGCTTATCCAGCACAGGAGAGGGAACTATTACTTGGACAGGAATATAAAAGCAGGGGAGAGGGAAAATATTAACGTAAATCGGTCTGAAAGCTCAGAGAAGAGATGACTGGTGAAATTTTATTTTTTTATAAAATAAAGCACTTTAAATCCAGGGAAAACATTCAAATAAATCACACTGAAGGCTCATAATGACAGAGTAACTGTGAGAGCTGGATACTAAATGTATCAGATGTAAAAAAAAAACCTTTATAACAAGTAGCACTGGGAGAGGGACTTTATATAAAACGTGTATTATAGATGAAAAAAGGGGGATAGTGCTCCTGGATAATATAAAATGTATTAGACGTAAGCCCCTATTATGCAGAGCGGGAGGGGAGATAACACAAGTTTTATAAAGTCCCTCTCTTCTCCCAGCGCTGCTTGTTATAAAGGTTTTTTTTACTATCCAGCCCTCCTCTGTCATTAGCTTTCAGTGTGATTTATTTGAATGTTTTCCCTCTCCAGCTGCTTTTAGCATCTTGTCTGTTTCATAGACATGCAAGGGTTAAGTAAAAGTTTCCTCTCCTGTGCTGGCTGTCTGTGATGCGAGCGAGTATTCTGGAGCTCTATCACTGTCAGAGTTTCGGGTAGGGGGTCAGGAAGGATTACGCATACAAACCTTTTCTGTAGCTTTGCAATGTTGCACTCTTCATTGCTGGTCTCCTTCACTCACCAATGTAATATCACAAAAAGGACTGAAACTAAAATGTAGTGCATTTTATTTTAGTTTCTTTCGTTTTCTGTACTGAGCAGTTTCGTATCTCTTGAGTCATACGAAAACTAAATTATCCCAAAATTCGGACTAAATCGTTTTAGTACTAAAACGAATGCACATGTCTAGCACCTTGGCCCATAGTCAGTAGGAAGGAGGCTAGCCCCCGGGTTCCTCCAATTGCCCCAGTGACAGCTGAGTCACACCACCCATGTTACTTTCCCGACGCTAAACCCTGTAAAAATTCCTTGCATCAGTGATTGCGCTAGCTTTCGTGAGCTTACTGTACTTTGCGCACCCTATACTTATCATGGGGAGTGCGAACAGCAATTAGCATTAGGATAAGTAAGGTATTACAAAGTCCTAGCATAATTACTACACCGATGGGCCAAACAAATGATTACCAAGTGCTAAAAACTGGTGCTAACTGATTCCACTTTTGCAGACTCAATTAGAACCAGCTAACCCCCATAAATCCAATTCTCACCCCTCATCCCAGGCGGAAAGCAGTTACCTGAGCCATTGCTTCTTGCTGACGGGGCAGAGTGAGACTGAGAACAAATAATCCTCAGTCTCCCTACGTGATCATTCCACAGTGCTGCGCAGGGCTCGCAGCCCAGCAGCACAACCCTCCATGGAGTCCTATGGACTCAAGGAGGTGATACTCACGGCAATGCAGAAGTGCTAATGTGAGTATTCCCGAGGGTAGAGCATGGTTCTGGGGAAAGGTACTGCAGTATCGTCTGCCGAAGAATCTCACGTTGAAATGGGGACGCCAGGGAAAAATGCAGGCGCAGGTATTTCCTGCTCACGCCCCCTTTTAGCATGAGCAATATAACTTAGACTATGATGTGTGTGGAAACTCTGTTAACAGGCTGGTTGTCTATGCATGTATGCTAACCTGGTGGAGAGACCCTGCTATGGTTCAGAGCTTCATCACATATGGTATTTTAGTATTTCTGATTAATGCACATGCAGCATTGCATTGATGGTAGGATGTTTGTGGTAATGATACTTTTTTTTTGGGGGGGGGGGGGGAGTATTTTACCAGGAAGGACACATTGAGATTTCTCTCATTTTCAAGTATGTCCTGGGTGGCGAGTATCTACCCTTAGGTGTCTTGCCCAAGGACACTTACTGGAGAGGTGCTCTTGCTGGGATTCAAACCTGTGTTTCCACAGTCTCCACGGTTATAGAGCAGTGATGTTACCTCTACTCCACCCAGCCGGTACTTACTCTTATACGGAGTAGTTAGAGGGGGAGTGTCACAGTTTCGGACATATCTGCTGCTCATCAGTATTATTCTTCTTGCAAGTTGTCTGAGAATGATACTGTCCAGTTCTCCACGGCTTTGATGACTCATATCTTTCTACTAGTAATTCTGACCCTGAAAGTGCAGCCCCAATGATTTAAATACCTCTTCTAGCATGCACCGTTCTGACATGCATACATGTCTTGCATCATCCCACCTGCATCCTCCTCTTATCTTTCAGCAGTCTGATAAGACAAGAACCAAAAGGAACAAAGCTAACACTAAATAATACAGGTTCTTATTTTCCCTGGTGTCCTGTCTTCTTCTATATGCTTGAAAGTAGGTTCCTTTGTTTTGCTTTGACCTCCTGTGTTCTTGGTTGTTCTATTGCCTTCTCTGGTTCTGACACATTGGCTTGTTTATTTATTTAGTGCTTCTCTGGTATCCATGACCTCAACCTGTCCTCATCATTGTCTCTCTCTGGTACCATGACTCTGGTTTGTCTGATAATGTTTTCTCTCTCTATAGTTTTCTATCATCCTGGCAATTCCAGTGACTTATTATCTGCGTGATCTGGCTAGTCATCGTGACTAGTAGCCACTAGCCACATGAAGCAGTACCTGTGTCTTGATGTGAATCAGATTCTAGCGAATCCTAGCCAAATGATGAGGCACACACTGGGTCCCATTCCAACATATATTCTTACATTTTACCTTGAATATACCTGTATTGTATCTTGCACCTGAGTCACAAACGGTAGATCCAGTCTTGATTTTCATGTTACAGATACATTGAGCAATAGTCCGGGGCACTCTAAGGCTAGGGTCTGTCAAGCGTGTTTTCTACGGACTGTGCGCCCGTGCAGTACGGACGCACTTTCTGATGGTTTCTTACTCATAGGGGAACATATGTTCTCAGTGAGAAGTTCAAAGGTTTCACAAAGGAATATTTAAACTAGGAGGGGGACAAAAGGGTAAAAAACAATCTGCCCGATTGTCCCCCAAAACTAAATCGGAGGGTGCAAGCAACATGCAGGGAAAAAAATGACAAGCTCAGAGTCGTGTCTATAAATGCTCGCAGTTTAGTCAATAAAATCAATGAACTGGAGGCAATGATGGCAGCTGAAAAAGAAGATTTAGTGGCGGTTACTGAGACATGGTTCAGTGAAAAAAATAACTGGGACATAACAATACCGGGGTACTCTTTATATAGAAAAGACAGAGAAGGTAGGAAAGGAGGAGGAGTGGCCCTGTATGTGAAAAACAACATAAAAACGAACCAAATAAAAGTGAGCGAGGTGAACATAGAGTCAGTTTGGGTTACGCTAACATTTGGCAATCAGACAGTGGCTCGTGTAGGTGTGATCTATAGTCCCCCTGGACAAGTAGAAGAGCTAGATAATCTGCTGTTTGAGGAAATAGCCAAAATGGCAATGAAGGGGGAAGTTATTATCATGGGGGACTTTAATCTTCCTGATGTGAACTGGAAAACCAAAACAGCTGGGTGCACCAGGAGTACAAATATTCTAAACTCCCTACTGGGATTATCTCTAACACAAGTAGTTGAGGAGCCAACCCGTAAAGAGGCCATATTGGATTTAATACTTACAAATGGAGGTTTGGTATCGGACGTAGTTGTAGGTGAAAATTTGGGATCTAGTGATCACCACCAGTAGGGATGAGCCGAACACTCCCAGAGTTCGGTTCAAGCTCGAACCCGAACTTCCCATTTGTTCAGGACCGAACCCGAACTCGAACCCCATGCAAGTCAATGGGGCTGAAAATTTGGTTTTTTTAGAGTGCCCTCCAAGAGGGCATATATGCTACATATTTGCCATAAAAGGTGTATGGGGGTCCGGGTAGTGCCCTGGGGGACAGGAAACAAGGGCAAAAAGTAAAAAAAAACATTTTAAAGGGTTTTCCATGAAATAAGGGTTAAAAATAAAAACCAAAAATTCCTTCAAATATTGTGCCTAGGAGGTCCCCATAACCTGCCCGTGAAGTGGCGGATTTCTAGGATGTATAGAAACACTTAAACCAAAAAATGACGTTCCATATGACGGTAAATGCTTTTCCTTTAATCTATCCATAAACAACTGCTTGGGGCGGCAGCCTGTATGAAAATAAATTTTAGGACGCGCAGAAAAAGTTTAGTGATTTTTTTGGCTAAATTATTGTGAAACTTATGCAGGCTTTGGATGAAAGTAACAATAGGTGCTTTAAAATTGGGCTTTTAGCATTGGCAACAGTGCCGTCACACCGTAACCCCTCTGAGGATATGAATCTGATACAGGCGTCAGTGGCAGTGCACCCAGATATTGTGCCTTTAGTGCCAGGCCTGCAAGTACTATCATACAGTAACCCCTCTGTGGTATTGTGGAAGAATGCAGGGGTGGACCATGCGGTCCTATATTAAAAAGATATGAATCTGGGAATGGGCGTCAGTGCACCCAGATATTCTGCCTTTGGTGCAAGACTGCCAGGCCAGCAAGTATCATCATACAGTAACCCCTCTGAGGTATGGTGGAAGAGTGCAGGGGTGAACCTTGCGCTCCTATATTAAAAAGATATGCATCTGGTTAAGGCGTCAGTGCACCCAGATATTGTGCCTTTAATGCCAGGCCAGCAAGTATCATCATACAGTAACCCCTCTGTAGTATTGTGGAAGAATGCAGGGGTGGACCATGTGGTCCTATACTGAAAAGGTTTTGATCTGGTAATGGGCGTCAGTGCACCCAGATATTGTGCCTTTAATGCCAGGCCAGCAAGTATCATCATACAGTAACCCCTCTGTGGTATGGTGGAAGAGTGCAGGGGTGAACCTTGCGGTCCTATATTAACCACTTCGATGCGGAGGACGCGCTCAGCGCGTCCTCCGCATGGCTGCTGGTGTGCTGAGGACGCGCTGAGCGCGTCCTCACTTTGGGGTCAGCGTTCGGCCGAGTTCCGGCCGATCGCTGGCCCCCCGGTGCGGGCTGACATCCTCGATGTCAGCCCGGCATCCGGAACCGCCGCCGCTGAAATTAGGTGTCATCGCGGCAGCGTGATGACACCTAATTCAGGTGCCCCCCCCGCATGTGCGGAGGAGGCGCCTGAAAGGGGGGGGAGAGGTCCTCCGGACCTCTCTCCCTCCCGATCGGCGGCGTTGCGGGGGTTAACCCAGGCACCATTTGGAAGGGCACAGCCTGCCCTTCCAAATGGTGCCTGGCATTAACCCCTGGGGAGCTGGATCGCGAATCGGCGCTGAAAAGCGCCGGTTCGTGATCCTTTCCCGGAGCTGGCCGACATCTTGGATGTCGGCCAAGCCTCCGGGAACTCCCCCTGAGGACTGGCGTCATCGTGCATAGCACGATGACGCCAGTCCTAGAGTTAACCCCTAACTGCCACCAACGGTGGAGATAGGGAGTTCCAATGAACTCCCTATCTCCGATCCGTGGCAGCTAGGGGTTAATGTTGGTATGGTTGGATCGGCCAGAGCATGGCCGTTCCAACAATACCAAACACGAAAGTGAAAAAAGTTTTTTTAAAAAATAAAAATTAAAAATAAAAATAAAAATATATTTAAAAAACAAAATTATAAAAAAAAATAAACATTTTTTTCTTTTTTTTGGTTCGTTAATGCAGCAATATTGTTCCCATTTCAATTATAATGTGAACAATGATGCTGCACTAACGATTTTTGTATGCGGTGCGTTTGTTAAAAATTGTGTAATTTTCCCCAAAAAAAATGTAACGAGACCCCATCTCTAATTTTTTTAACAAGCGCACCCCATACAAAATATAACTGCAATTGCTCGCATGTTAAAATGGGAAAAAAACACTTTACACGTTGTAAATTATTGAAAATACATATTTTATTGCATTTTTTGTTATAATCTACAGACATGACATAACGTATACATATAATAATGACATATTATGAATCTACCGAGTCTGACGGAAAGAACGATATATAATATGTCTGGGTCATACTCTAAAATAAGCCTTAAAAACACGTTTAAACATGATGAGCAAAACCAGTAAAAATGACCTCAGCACAGAGGCGGGAAAAGCCTCAGCAGCGAAAGGGTTAAAAAGATATGCATCTGGTTAAGGGGTCAGTGCACCCAGATATTCTGCCTTTGGTGCAAGACTGCCAGGGCAGCAAGTATCATCATAAAGTAACCCCTCTGTGGTATTGTGGAAGAGTGCAGGGGTGGACCATGTGGTCCTATATTGAAAAGTTTTTGATCTGGTAATGGGCGTCAGTGCACCCAGATATTGTGCCTTTGGTGCAAGACTGCCAGGCCAGCAAGTATCATCATACAGTAAGGCTGGGGTCAGACGAACGCAGTGTTAACGTCCATGTTGCCTGCACATAAGTACGTCCGTGATAGCATACAATTGTGTTAAACGGAGCCCCACACACGAAGTACGTCCGCACAGAAGTGCAGGGGCTGACGGACGCTGCAAACGGACACAGGTTAGGCAAGAACGTAATACTGCTAGAACGGACGTGCAGAGTGCGCCACGTCCACAATGTCCGCATAGCTTTGTGAGTGATGCAACAAGGTCAGACGGACTGCATTTATACGTCCAGCATTTTTGACGGACAGAATGTTCTTTCATTGTAATTTATTTTCCCTGCTACATCAGTCAAAAAATACGTCAGTGAAAAAAACGGACTGTGTGGCCACTACCTTGTCGTCAGTCAGTAAGTACGTCCGTACTGCACGGACGCACAGTCCATAGAAAAAGCGCTCATCTGACCCTAGCCTAACCCCTCTGTGGTATTTTGGAAGAGTGCAGGGGTGGACCATGTGGTCCTATATTGAAAAGTGTTTTTTTTTATCTGTTAATGGGCGTCAGTGCACCCAGATATTGTGCCTTTAATGCCAGGCCAGCAAGTATCATCATACAGTAACCCCTCTGTGGTATTGTGGAAGAGTGCAGGGTTGGACCCTGCGGTTCAAAAAAATAAAATGATATAAATCTGGCACAGGCGTCAGTGCAGCCAAATATTGTGCCTTTCATGGCAGCAAGTGCCTTCACACCGTAACCCTTTTGTGGTATTGTGGAAGAGTTCAGTGCTGGAGGTTTTGTGAATGCAGAAGAGGACATCCCCTATCTATTCCATTACTTCAGCATCAGGGGATTGATAGCTGCTGATCCAGGACTGATTCATATATATAAATGTCAGCCGGTCTACAGAGTCAGTGGACAGACGCACTCTTTTGTCTGTGAAAAACCTCCAGCGGCACTGAACGTCCTTTCGGAAAGCACGCTAGATGAAGGGCAACCTAGTAGCTGCATAGCATATTGGCTAAGTTCTGGCCAGTGATCCAATCTCAACACCCAGTAAGCCAGTGGATCATCTGCTGGAAAGGTATCCAGGTCTGCCCTTGCCCCTAGGTAGTCCTGCACCATATGGTGAAGACGCTGGCAATGGGTGCCTACATTTGATGTCCTTGGGCATCGTGGACTAAAAAAATTTAAAAAAGCATCAGTCAAGCGGCCCTGGCCTTCACCGCTATTCCTCTGATCACCCGCAGCCTCAGAAGCACGTGTGTCAGCACTTGGTAATCTACCAGTGCCTGGAAAGGTGTTACACAAGTGTCGCTTTAGAGCGTCCTCAAGTTTTTTCATCCTGTGCTCCCTCTGTGCGGGCAGGATGAGCTCTGCAACTTTCCCCTTGTATCGTGGATCAAGAAGGGTTGCCAACCAGTAATGATCCCTCTCCTTGATAGCACGAATCCTGGGGTCCTTTAGCAGGCTTTGGATCATTAGGGAGCCCATGCAGCGTAGGTTGGAGGTGGCATTAGCTTCCGAGTCTTCCTGGTCAATGAGGATGACCGTATCGTGAACTTCCTCCTCCCAGCCACGCACAAGCCCTTCTGTTTCTGGGCACACAAAACCCTCCCTTGAGGAATCCCCACCTTCAATGCCCCCACTACTTAAATAGTCCTCCTCCTCCTCATCCTGTCTGATCTGAGTAGGACCCGCTGGAATGCTGTCTGCGGAAAGACTGGGGCCTTGAGAGCTAGGGAAGGCCTCCTCTTCCTCCCGCTGCTCTGCCTCTAGAGCCACATCTATAATTCCCCACAGAGTGTGCTCCAGCAGGAACACTAAAGGAATTGTGTCACTGATGCATGCACTGTCCCTGCTCACCATCCTCGTTGCCTCCTCAAATGGTGACAGTACAGTGCATGCATCCTTTATCATCAGCCACTGCAGGGGGGAAAAAAACCAAGTTGACCTGAACCTGTCCTTGTGCCATACTCACACAGGTACTCGTTGATGGCCCTCTGCTGCTTGTGCAGACGCTGCAGCATTGCTAATGTCGAGTTCCACCTGGTGGGCATGTCACAGATCAGACGGTTTGTGGGAAGGTGGAATTCTCTTTGAATTTCTGCCAGGCGAACGCTTGCTGGGAATGACTGTCTGAAGTGGCTGCAGACTTTTCTGGCCTGGATGAGAAGCTCTGGCAGCCCTGGGTACTTGGTTAGGAAACGCTGTACCACCAGATTTAGGACGTGTGCTAGGCATGGTACATGCGTCAATTTACCCTTGTGTAGGGCGGAGAGAAGGTTGCTGCCATTATCGCAGACGATCATTCCCAACTCAAGCTGGCGTGGTGTTAACCATCTCTGCACCTGCCCCTGCAGAGCTGACAAAATTTCTGACCCGGTGTGGCTCCTGTCCCCTAAACAAACCAGCTCAAGCACAGTATGGCATCTTTTTGCTTCAGCCATTGCGTAGACCCTGTCAGGCGTCGGTTTAACTGCCACTTCACCAGAGACAGAGAAGGAGGAGGAGGAGGAGGAAGAGGTGGTGGTGGTGGAGCAGACAGACCTCATACAAGCAGCTTTCTGGAGGCGTGGTGGATGAACAAGCTCCAGCACAGAGGTCTTGGATCCCTCCCAGCTGCAATCAGAGTTACCCAGTGTGCCGTGAAGGGAATGTAACGACCCTGTCCATGCTTGCTGGACCACGTGTCTAAAGTGACATGCACCTTGCTGCTGACTGCCTTTCCCAATGACTGGATAACATTGTCTTCCACGTGCTGGTATAGTGCTGGAATGGCCTTGCGTGAAAAGTAATGGCGTTTTGGAACCTGCCACTGTGGTACAGCACATTCAGCAAATTCACAAAAGGGAGCAGAGTCCACCAGCTGGAAAGGCAGCAGCTGCAATGCGAGTAATTTTGCTAAGCTGGCATTTAGACGCTGTGTTTGGGGATGGTTGGGACTATATTTTTTCTTTCGCTGCAGCAACGTAATCTGACTGCGTAAATCTTCAGCTACTGGGATGATGTCACATTGTGAGGAAGGACCTGCTGGTACATCCATTACTGTAGCATCATCCCTGTCGGTGGAGGTTGTAGGCAATGACATGGCAGGACATACAGTGTGGGTAGAGACAGATGAGGAGGAGGAGGACCTATGCAAAGTTTTGCGCCAACAGGATGTGTGGCACTTGTTCATATGTCACCTCAAGCACGTGGTACCCAAGTGTCCGGTGTTTATCCCACGCTTCAGCCTCATCTGACATAGATTACAAATAGCAATGGTGGGGTCTGCTGCACATTTCTTAAAGAACTCCCAGACAGCAGAGTTCCTGCATGTGTTCTTTGAGACAACAGCGCTCTGCACCGGAGCAGCTCTAACATCTGATGCCTTGGACTGGCTAGTGCTACGGTTGGTCACAGAGGATGTTGTGCCTCGTGTTTGCTGTGCCTCCTCCTCCTCGCTTGATTCCTCAGTTCGATCTGGCACCCAGGTGGAGTCAGTGACCTCATCATCAATGTCATCTTCACTCCCTATCTCCTCGTCACTGGAGCCAACTTGGCAGTATGCTGCAGCTGCTGGGGCAACATGAGTGCCAGTTATTTGTGTGTCATCACTGGCACCCCCTTCCTCTAGGTTGATTATACTCCCTTGCTCAACCTCAGAGATTGAATCAGAGCACTGTACTTGCTGCGCATCCTCAAGCAGCATGTCACTCTCATTGTAGTCAAACAATTCAGTTGACTCCTCCGTGTGTGATAGCGAGGCTATGGCAGGAGTAGCTGTGGACATGGAGGCTGCATTAGATGCTTTGGCAGCTGAGGTGGACTGTAAAGCACTAGAAGCCTGGCTGGCAGAGGACTCGGAGGATGAGGATGGCCTGGTTAGCCAATCCACCAAGTCCTCTGTATGTTGCTGCTGCTTAAAACAGCCAGCACCAGTTAGAAAGGACAAGTGTGCCCCTGAGGATGCACCACGTCCACCACGACCAGAGACACAGCCTCCTGACACAGGGGCTGCTTGCCCTCTTATCTGTGTCTGGGAGCGTCTGCCTGTCCTTTTTGATCTTTCAGACATGGTGAGTGATTTATAGATTAATATAAACAGAACTCTGATTCAACTCTGGTATAAAGATTTAAAGAACTCTGGTATAACTCAGTGAGACACACTGATAGCTGGCAGCCAGTGACGAGACACAGATCACCTCAATTCACAAATGTTTTAAAGAAATTAGTGAGCCCCAAAATACAGCGTGGTACTGGTTGTGTGACGAGACACAGATCACCTTAATTCACAAATGTTTTAAAGAAATTAGTGAGCCCCAAAAAAACTTGCTGGCTGTGTGACGAGATACAGAAGATCACCTCAATTCACAAATGTTTTAAATAAATTAGTGAGCCCCAAAATACAGCGTGGTACTGGTTGTGTGACGAGACACATCACCTTAATTCACAAATGTTTTAAAGAATTAGTGAGCCCCAAAAAAACTTGCTGGCTGTGTGACGAGATACAGAAGATCACCTCAATTCACAAATGTTTTAAATAAATTAGTGAGCCCCAAAATACAGCGTGGTACTGGTTGTGTGACGAGACACAGATCACCTTAATTCACAAGTGTTTTAAAGAAATTAGTAAGCTCCAAAATACAGCGTGGTACTGGATGTGTGACGAGACACAGATCACCTTAATTCACAAATGTTTTAAAGAAATTAGTGAGCCCCAAAATACAGCGTGGTACTGGTTGTGTGACGAGACACAGATCACCTTAATTCACAAATGTTTTAAAGAAATTAGTGAGCCCCAAAATACAGCGTGGTACTGTTTGTGTGACGAGACACAGATCACCTTAATTCACAAATGTTTTAAAGAAATTAGTGAGCCCCAAAATACAGCGTGGTACTGGTTGTGTGACGAGACACAGATCACCTTAATTCACAAATGTTTTAAAGAAATTAGTGAGCCCCAAAATACAGCGTGGTACTGTTTGTGTGACGAGACACAGATCACCTTAATTCACAAATGTTTTAAAGAAATTAGTGAGCCCCAAAAAAACTTGCTGGCTGTGTGACGAGACACAGAAGATCACCTCAATTCACAAATGTTTTAAAGAAATTAGTGAGCCCCAAAAAAACTTGCTGGCTGTGTGACGAGACACAGAAGATCACCTCAATTCACAAATGTTTTAAATAAATTAGTGAGCCCCAAAATACAGCGTGGTACTGGTTGTGTGACGAGACACAGATCGCCTTAATTCACAAATGTTTTAAAGAAATTAGTGAGCCCCAAAATACAGCGTGGTACTGGTTGTGTGACGAGACACAGATGACCTTAATTCACAAGTGTTTTAAAGCAATGAATGAGCCCCAAAATACTGCGTGGTACTGGTTGTGTGACAAGACACAGATCACCTTAATTCACAAATGTTTTAAAGAAATTAGTGAGCCCCAAAAAGATTTGCTGGCACAGTCACAAGACCGAGAAGATCACCTCAATTCACAAATGTTTTAAAGAAAGTTGTAAACCCCAAAAAAACTTGCTGGCACAGTGACAAGACACACATCACCTAAATTCCCTGATATTTGGTAGAAATTAGACTCAAAAAGACTTGCTGGCACAGTGACAAGACCCAGAAAATCACCTCAATTCACAAATGTTTTAAAGAAAGTTGTAAACCCCAAAAAAACTTGCTGGGACAGTGACAAGACACACATCACCTAAATTCCCTGATATTTGGTAGAAATGAGAAATCTTTGAGCTTGGATTCCAATATTGTTGAATGGATTAGGCAGTGGCTGAGTGACAGGCAACAGAGGGTTGTGGTAAATGGAGTTTATTCGGCGCAAGGTCTTGTTACCAGTGGGGTACCTCAGGGGTCAGTACTTGGACCCATTCTCTTTAATATTTTTATTAGTGATATTGCAGAAGGTATCAATGGAAAAGTATGTCTTTTTGCTGATGACACAAAGGTTTAAAAGTAACATCAGGAAGCATTATTTTACTGAGAGGGTGGTGGATACATGGAACAGCCTTCCAGTTGAAGTGGTAGAGGCCAAAACAGTAATTGAATTTAAGCAAGCATGTGATAGGCATAAGGCTATATCCTAAACAAAAGATAAATCCAGGTAAAGTATCCATGTAATTGGGCAGACTAGATAGGCTGAAAGGTTCTTATGTGCCGACATTTTCTATGTTTCTATGTTTAAGACGCAGTAGTGGCCACACAGTTCTTTTTTAGCTGACGTTATTTTTGACAGATGTAGGAGGGAAAATAAATCAAAATGAAAAAACATTTTGTCCGTCAAAAATGCTGGATGTATAAATGCAGTCCATCTGACCACGTTCCATCAATCACACACAAAGCTATGCGGACGTTGCGGACGTGGAGCACTCCGCACGTCCGTCCTAGCGGTTTTACGTTCTTGCTAACTTGCGTTCGTTTGCTGCGTCCATTGTGCGTCCGCACTTATGTGCGGACGTACTTCGTGTGTGGGACTTCATTGGTCATGATTCTCTGCTACCACGGACGTACTAATGTGCAGCAACATGGACATGATTACTGCTCTCGTCTGACCCCAGCCTAACTGTATGCTGTTCATTAGCACCTTCTGTCATCATACACCTTCTTCATCAGCTTTCATCCTCTGCTGGGAAACCGTTTCCACCAAAGCGTCACAAAGGAAATGTTTTATTTTGTTGTCTTCCCCATATTTAGCGCATTGGGCCACAGCAATAACTTTGGGGGAGACAACAAACGTGAGAAAGAGTAGACATGTGCATTCGTTTTAGTACTAAAACGATTTAGTCCGAATTTTGGGATAATTTAGTTTTAGTATGACTCAAGAGATACGAAACTGCTCAGTACAAAAAATGAAAGAAAATAAAATAAAATGCACTACATTTTAGTTTCAGTCCTTTTTGTGATATTACTTTGAGTGAAGGAGACCAGTAATGAAGCGCAACATCGCAAAGCTACAGAAAAGGTTTGAATGCGTAATCCTTCCCGACCCCTACCCGAAAATCTGACAGTGATAGAGCTCTAGAATACTCACTCGTAGCACAGACAGCCAGCACAGGAGAGGAAACCTTTAGTTAACCCTTGCATGTCTTTGAGGCAGACAAGATGATAAAAGCAGCTGGCGAAGGAAAACATTCAAATAAATCACACTGAAAGCTAATGACAGAGGAGGGTTGGATAGTAAAAACCCCTTTATAACAAGCAGCGCTGGGAGAAGAGAGAGACTTTATAAAATGTGTGTTATCTCCCCTCCTGCTCTGCATAATAGGGGCTTAGGTCTGATACATTTTATATTATCCAGGAGCACTATCCCCCTTTCCTCATCTATAATACACGTTTTATATAAAGTCCCTCTCCTCTCCCAGTGCTGCTTCTTATAAAGTTTTTTTTACGTCTGATACATTTAGTATCCAGCTCTCACAGTTACTCTGTCTTTATTAGCCTTCATTGTGATTTATTTGAATGTTTTCCCTAGATTTAAAGTGCTTTATTTTATTTTAAAAATCTATTTGCACCAGTCATCTCTTCTCTGAGCTTTCAGACTGATTTACGTTAATATTTTCCCTCTCCCCTGCTTTTATATTCCTGTGTCTCCCCCACAGAGATACAAAGTTTAAGTAAAAGTTCCCTCTCCTGTGCTAGATAAGCATTGCATTCCGAAGTTCTGCACCCTCCACATGCCAATGCAGTAGGATGTTCTATACATAGAGGGGCATTAATTAATGCAGGTGGATGTTGTATACATTATACAGAGAGGGGTATTAATGCAGGAGGATGTTCTATACATTATACAGAGAGGAGCCTTTTTTTTTTAGCCTTTTAAATTTAGTGGCTGTGAGCACTGAGATCGGCTGCTTGTTATATTATCTCTCAGTACAATGTATCAGGCTCAGCTGTTATAGTAACTGACTGTATCAGCGCTCAGAGTTTCAGCAAATCAAGGAAATAATATTGTTCTAACCTCTTATATATAAAAATATTCTTTACTAGTTTTACTGAAACTCTGAGCACTGTGATGAGCAGCAGTCAGTTACTGTAACAGCTTTGCCTGGCACATTGTGCTGAGAGTGAGTGATACTGTAACAAGCAGCGATCTCGGCCCTCTGAGGAGCCACTACAATAGTAATTGTATCCACTGGTTTTCGGATGAATGAAATTAGTTTTCATACTAAAGAACTGAAAACTAATTTCTTTAGCAACTAAATAAATTGCATTTTAGGACTAATCCATTAGTTCAAAACGAAATTTTGTGCTGTGCACATGTCTAGGAAAGAGTACACAGTATTAAATTTCACCCATATATAGGTTGTTGTTGTTAAATAAATCAGCTTAAAACAAAACTGTTTATAGTTCCTTCATCACTTTCCCTGCTTTCCACTATTTCTCCCATTATGTATATACAGATACATAGCTATTATAGACACATATTTCAACTGTAAAACATATGTTATAACTGTCAGGGTTATCCAAAGAGATTCGAATTGCTTGAGAAAGGTAACCGAACGCTGAAAATCAGCGTTCGGTTACCTTTCCTGGCCATTCGGCTATCCAGAGAGCAGGCAATTCGCCAAATCCTGTCGAATTGCCTGCACATACGGTGACTGTTCGGTCCCTGTTCGAGGGCAGTGAAATCCCATGAAAAAGCATTGCTTCGGCTATTCAGAGAACACAAACCAGCAGTGAAAGGTTCCCCTAATGCCCTGCCATTCGGTGGTTTCATTCGGCAAATTTATTCAGGAGAATCCCATAGACTTCAATGTTAAAAATATTCCTGTTTTAATTCAACATCTAATAAACCGTTCATTATAAAATTCTGCAGCAAAAAGTCTCTTTATTTATAGATTTTTTAGGATACTTTAAGCATTTTTCTGAATTTTTTAAAAAAATTAAAAGTCCGTTTTTTTTTTTTTTTTTTTTTCAGTTTGCTAATTTTTTTTGTAACAGCCCTCTTTATTATCATTCCCTGGACCTCCTGTGAAAATTTCAGACATTTTCGCTTAGTAGTTTCTTTGCAAACAGCGTTTCTTTTTCCCAGATTCATACAAATGGTTTTTCTAATTTATTCACTGCCTCCTCTACGTCACAGCTGCTTCGGCTCTGTGTGATTCGGCTCCTGTTCGGCTCCTGTTCGGCTCATGTTCGGCTTTTTCGAAGGTTAATCCAGATGTTTTTGCTTGTTTTCAGCGTGCATTCGGTTAGTTTTCGTCAGGTTTACGGCAGCTTTTCCCTGCAATTCGGGGACCCTGTGCTGTTTGCTGAATACACCGCAGGGTCACCGAAATGCAATCGGCAAAAGGAACCGAATTGAAGAGAACGAAAAGTCACCGAACGTGCGGTGACTTTTCGAATCTCTTTGGATAACCCTGCGTATCTGTGTGCTAGTATATATACAGTATATCTCATGGGTTAAGTAGGGAGTATGTGTGATTTGAATGTCAACATGAGGACTCAGACATTAATAATTTCACCACTAGAGGTCATTACAGGAGATATTTCAATGGCTGTCATTGAAGCACTGACACCATAATAGATAAAGAAGTATAAATTTAATTTCCTTGCACGCAGTTCAGTTCCCAAAATATCTTTCCGCAATAATTAGTATTTTGACCAATGATGTCTTGCGAATGCTATATATAGTGTCTCTAATAATTAATTGATGCATTTTGCTAAAGGAAGCAGATTTCAGAAATTTAACCTCTTACAATACGCACCCATGTCTTCAGTCTAATTGTATTTCACTGGAAAATATTTCCAATTCTATAACCCTTTCAGTACCAGATCTAAAAAAAAATAACACATGCCATGAATGCTTGTTCAATTAGCTCAAAATATACCTTTTCTACTGAAAAACTGCACACGTAATTAGACGAAATAGGCAGAGAAAAAAATTCCTGCAAAAATAAAATCTCTTACTTAAAGGGACACTACCACTTAATCTGTAACTAGATTACTTGTGCATTACAAACAAAACCACCTTATAAAACACATGCTGGTGTTTGTTTTCTTTGTTTGAAGTAATTGTATGTAAAGAGGAAAAGTAAAATAATTTTTTTACCTCCTGTTACCATTTTGTGCATTTTTTCCATGATCCAACATTTACCAAAATCTGTGCAGTAGCTTTACTTTGTAGCTGTTGTTTATTTCTTCTACAGTATTTAACAGTTAATGAAGTGGAGGAGGGAATGTTTAGATAAGGCAGCAGGGGGCTTTTGTTCTCCAGTTTATACGAGATAAAAGATGGCAGCTGGATGAGATTAGACAGGGATCTTAAAAGACTTCTACTGTAATCTACCCCCGGGTGATGTCCTTTGAATACATCCCACACAATACAATGATGTAAGAGCGTGATCAACCTATTTACTCCATTCTATGGCAATTGCCACACAGTGAGGAGCGGGGGCCGACTGACAACTGATGGGGCCCCCGGGCAATAGGAAATCACGGGGCCCCTTGTGCCACACCTACCCACATTAAACTCCGCCCACATATTTGTGTTATAGAATTTATTTTTCTACAGCATTTTTTACTATATTCACTAGTTCATGAATACTCGAGCTCCACAGCAATAAAACTCACAGTAATATGCGGTGTGTATGAGCGTATCACAGAGCTCCACAGCAATAAAACTCACAGAAATGTGCGGTGTGTATGAGCGTATCACAGAGCTCCACAGCAATAAAACTCACCGTAACATACCGATAGTTTATTCAAACCCCCATATCAATTTGAGTTCTTACCCCCCCAATTTGAGTTCACCCCATATCATTTTGAGTTCTTGAGTTCACCCCCATATCAATTTGAGTTCACCCCCACATTAATTTGAGTTCACCCCCCACATCAATTTGAGTTCACCCCTATATCAATTTGAGTTCACCCCCCACATCAATTTGAGTTCAC
Organism: Leptobrachium leishanense; assembly: GCA_009667805.1. Classification (NCBI taxonomy): domain Eukaryota; kingdom Metazoa; phylum Chordata; class Amphibia; order Anura; family Megophryidae; genus Leptobrachium; species Leptobrachium leishanense. The sequence goes on from CM019066.1 coordinate 181,201,716, forward strand.
CCCCCACACACACATCAATTTGAGTCCTTGACTCCCCCCCCCGCACTTTCTCACCGGCATACACTATTGATGGAATCCTTTGTGCACGCGGCCTCAGTCTGGCTGGCTCTGCTGGACCGCACCGCACCCTCCCTTGTTCGTCTCCTTCTCCAGCAGGACCGCGACTTTCCGGTGTTGTGTCGGATCTGGTTCCTCGTCGAGAGCTGTTCCAAGTAGCCTTTGGCAAAAATCGAAACTCCACCTACCCAGGCTCCTGCACATCTGTTGCTGTACAGGGGCGAGAGTTCGGCCACGCCCCTGTACAGCCCCCTGCACAGTGACAGAAGTGCAGGAGTCTGGGTAGGTGGAGTTCCGATTTTTGCCGAAGGCTGCTTGGAACAGCTCTCAACAAGGAACCAGATCCGACACAACACCTGTCGCTCTGAAACCGCTGCTGCAGGAGCACCGCAATGTGCCTGTCTCAGTCCCACACTCTGGGAGCATGGCACGCTTCCTTGGCGCCTCCCCCTCACGTGATGCGTGAGGGGGAGGCACCAAGGCAGTGCGCCATGCTCCCAGAGTGTGGGACTGAGGCAGGTACGTTACGGTGCTCTTGTAGCGGCGGTTTCAAAGCGACCGGAAAGTCGCGGTCCTGCAGAGGCGGTTTCAGAGGAAGGAAAATGGCAGGGCCCACTGTGCGTGCCGAAACGGGGCCCCTAGCAACCCACAGGCCCTCGGGCAGCGCTCAAGTGTCCGATTGGTCAGTCCGCCCCTGGTGAGGAGCAAGTGATGTAACAATGCTGTGAGGGGGCAGTTTACAACACAAAAGATCACATAGTGGATGCACCCAGTGACATACTGTATATAGAGTAAAATATTTTCTTAACTAAACATACAGAGAAAAACAAAACACATGTAAGATATCAGCAACATAAAATAAAAACATTTCATTTTTTGGTGGTAGTGGCTCTTTAAGGGGAAGCTTATAGATGCTTCATAAAGAGATTTTTCAACGTCTGATCAGCATCAGGTTATGGTCCACGTGTCAGCAACTACAATTAAATAGATGTGTTGGATAACAAAACAGACAATTACCACCTAGAGAGCAGTGCTCTGCTATTTTACAACTAGTGTAACCTTTTATTTCTGCATCCCTATGCATTAAATGACATTTTGTTTCATGCTGTGCAAATTTCTGAAGAAAGTACAGTCGGTACAACATGGTAATGCTTTTGTAAATGTGCATTGATAGCTCAAAACACTACACGCTGCACTCTTAGAATGTGATCAAATCTTATGTAACTCACAATTATAGAGAAACAAAAATTGACAAACTTAATAACAAACTTGCAATTTTCTAATTTTTATTGAATACATTCCGAAATTATTCTGGAAAGAGTAAGAGATCCCTTGAATTTAGTAACTTGCTGATTGTCTGTTATTAGCAACAACCTCCATCAAATGTTTCCAGCATGAGACTTTGAGGATAAATGTTAGTCCATTCCTCTACACACATTTTTTTAGGTCAGCAGGTTATCTAGGTTTTCTTGATTTCACAGCCCTTTTCGGGACATGCATCTCAACTGGATCAAGGTCAGAACTGTGATTTGGCCAATCCAAAACATATTTATTTTTCCTCAAAAGCCATTCAGTAATTAATTTGCTTGTGTGCTTTGGGTCATTGTCTTGTTATATCAACCAACCTCTCATTAACCCTTTCGCTGCTGAGGCATTTCCCGCCTGTGTGCTGAGGTCATTTTTACTGGTTTTGCTCATCATGTTTAACCGAGTTTTGAAGCCTTATTTTATTATATGACCCAGACATATTATATATCGTTCTTTCCGGCAGACTCGGCAGATTCATAATATGTCATTATTATATGTATACGTTATGTCCTGTCTGTATATTATAACAAAATATGCAATAAAATTTGAATTTTCATCAATGTACAACGTGTAAAGTGTTTTTTTTTCACATTTTAACATACGATCGTTTGCGGTTATATTTTCTATGGGGTGCGTTTGTTAAAAAAATTAGAGATGGGGTCTCGTTACATTTTTTTTTTGGGGGAAATTTCACTATTTTTTTTTTTTGTATTTAAGATTTTTATTTTCAGAAAGAAAAGATCACAGACTGACCAGCATAGTAGGCCTCGCAGGGCCAAATGTTATGCGCTCATAAGAAACACAGATAACATAAAAAGGGGGGGGGGTGTCTCATGAAAAATCTGCAAAATGTCGAGAAACAGGGGGGGGAGGGCGGTTATAACAAAAGTCGTCAAAAAACATTTCAGAGAAAAAAAAAAAAAAGTCTCAAATCTATCCCCAGCCGGGGAATAACAGTGGGAAAAATTGGATAAAATAAAATGATAGTCGAAGCGTCTCTGAATCAAAAAGGGGGGGGGGGTGAGGGGAACTCGCAGATATGTCCTCATATAATATCGCAGTAAAAATTAAAAAGCCATAAAGTACTCACATAAAAACCGTAAAAACCAAAAATATATAAAAATAAAGGGGAAACATCAAAAAGGCGGAACGGCTCCTGGAGTAGTACCCTCAGCCAGTGTCTCTAAGTGGTATCTGACATAAGACAGGCAGGGCTACGCTTTGCAGGCCAGGCTGGGCAGCAAAAGCACTATCAAGGATGCATAGTGAGGTCCGCATAGGCCAGGAGCCCGTGCGGCAGACATCATGGGCGTCTAGACCCCAGGCCAACCCATCAGAAACGCCAGCCAGGCCGCGGGACCATGACCCACATTGCCTCCCATCAGCACAAAGTCCGACAGTCCCGGCTGGTGCATCCAGCGAAATCCCCGAAACAGACTTCGCCACATCCATCGGTGCAGAATCAGCCACACACACATGCCTCCCGGCCACGCTCCCCCTCCGACACACCGACGGCAGGCGCAGTCCATGATCCAGGCCCTCCGGCCTACCACTCCGCAGAACAGCATCTCTATCCAGGCAGCCGTCAAACACAGCATCTCCAAGATCTCGTCTGTCAGGTCCTCAGTCTCCCGGTCAGCTCCCAGCAACGCCATCAGCCGCCGCCATGAACCGCAGGTGAGTAGATTTTCTTCGTCCCCCGGAATACGATCAAGACAGGCCTCGAACCAAGCCTCCATTTTACTAACAGGCAGGGGATGGTCCAAATATCGCTGCTCCGGTCGCTTCTCCAGAACCCACGACGAGGAGACAGCAGGCGCAGCAGGAGGATGGGGGCCCTCCATCCCCGCAGTCCGATACCAACAGGTCCTCAGCAAGGGTGCCAACAAGGAGCGAGATGTGCAGGCAGCAAAAGATAGGCCTCAAAATGGCCGACGGCCGATCAGCAGCACTGGGATATATTCACATAAAACTCGGCTGTGCTCCGGCGGAGGGGGCAAAAAGGGGCCCCGGAGCAATCCCCGTAATGGCCAGCCGTGTAGGGTCTCCACGGGTGCACTATCCACAAAAGAAAATCACGCTAAAAAACACCCATAACAGGAGAGTCCTTCAGAGCTCCACAAAGACACATCTGCCCTCATGCAGAGCTGGCCACGCCCCCAATTTCACTATTTTTAACAACTTACCCCATACAAAAATCGTTAGTGCCGCCTCATTGTTCACATTATAAATTAAATGTGAACAATATTGGTGCATTAACAAAACAAATAAAAAACTTGTTTATTTTTTTTTATTCTTTTTAATATTTTTTAATTTTTATTTTTTTTACAAAACTTTTTACATGGTCATGTTTGGTATCGTTGGAAAGGCCATGCTCTGGCCGGTCCAACGATATCAAACATTAACCCCTAGCTGCCACGGATCGGGAGATAGGGGGTTCATTGGAACCCCCTATCTCCACCATTGCTGGCAGCTAGGGGTTAACTCCAGGACTGGCGTCATCGTGCTATGTACGATGACGCCAGTCCTCAGGGGGAGTTCCCGGAGGCTTGGCCGACATCTTGGATGTCGGCCAGCTCCGGGAAAGGATCACGAACCAGCGCTTTTCGGAGCCGAATCATGATCCGGCCTCATGGGGCGAATGCCAGGTACCGTTTGGAAGGGCAGGCTGTGCCCTTCCAAACGGTGCCTGACATTAAGCTCAGGCCCCAGTCGATCGGGAGGAAGAGAGGTCCAAAGGACCTCCCCCCTCACTTTCAGGCGCCTCCTCCTGTCCATAAGGGGAAATCGAGCCTTGCAGCGCTGAGTGCACTAACTGCACTCAGCGAGGTGGCCAGATGTGCGTCAGAGAGGGAGTACAAGTCACCTGTCCAACCATTATACTTTATGGTTTACTCATTAACTCCAATGGCTTGGCCCAGTGGTGTATTTAGGATTTGTGCTGCCCTAGGCCTGACTAAACTCGTGCACCCCCTAATTTAAATTTGAGGCACCCCTTCCTGTCAAGGGCACACCTCTTCCTGGTTAATCCACACCCTTCCTCTTTAAGCTCCACCTTTTCCTCTCTTTATATTAAAAGTGGATACCAAGTGCCTACTTGTATATTTTGTATACCATTTCAAATGTATCTATTGAGATAAATAAAATTATGAAACGTTTAAATTCAAGCATTTTTACAAAGAACAGCCACGCATGTCAAGTATACTGGATCACAGCCGCTCTAATTGGTTGAACAATAAAATCCACAGAAACGTGCACTGTGTATGAGCATATCAGAGCTGCACTGCAATAAAACCCACAGAAATGGGCACTGTGTATGAGCATATTAGAACTGCACAGCAATAAAACTCACAGTAATGTGCAGTGTGTATCACAGAATCCACAGCAATAAAACTCTCAGCAATGCAATGTGCAGTGTGTATGAGTGCATCAGAATCCACTGCAATAAAACTCCCGGCGAACCGAGTGAATATGAGCACACAGCAATTATTTATTCTATATTTACTGGCCTCCGTCCGCGGTAGGGCTGTGTGCAGAGTAAGCAGGGACTGTGTACGGACTCAGCAGGAGGCCCCTCCAGGCCACGTTAGGATTGCGGCTGTGCCTGTGTGTGGAGCCATCTTGTCAGCAGTGGGGTGCCACTGCCAGAGGGTGCACCGTGGCTTTGATTCCCTTTCCCGGTGGGTGTTCAGTCCAGAATAGAGTGAGAGTCCGTGTTAACGAAAGGGCGGGCAGCTGCGTGCTTGCATGTCACGTGGCTCAGCCAGTCAGGTGGTACTGAGACTCAGTACCACCTGACTGGCCGGACCGGGCGACCTGCACGCATGCACACAGCCTCACCAGGAGCCAGGCAGCTCAATGACAAATTTCTATCACTGCAGTGCTGGTTAAGGAAAGGTCCACTTTAAACAGCAGTAAGCAGACAGGGCTTCATATTCTGCTGATAACCCCCCCTTTACCTGCTGTTTACTGTCATCTTCTCTCTCTGCACACAAATCACATCCCCCTCCCCTCTCCTAGAGCTGCTGTGGGGCAGGGGAGGAGCTATGGAGGGAGGAGAGGGGGATTTTTATTCTATTCGATTTTATTCCATATGCAAACGCCCTGCTCTGCTGCTTGTTGTTTGAGAACACAGCTCAAAGCTGACACACAGTGACAGTGGCACCTCCTAGCATCCCCTAATGACACCCCAATAATCACTGGTACCTGGGGCAGCCCGCCCCGCCACTCCCCTAAGTACACCACTGCTCTGTGATATGCTCACACACAAGTTTGGTGAACTGCCAGCAAGTATGGTGCTGTTTGAAGGCATTGCAAATCCCCATAGAGAAGTAATGGTTAATCTATTCAGAGAACACCGAACAGCAGAGAAATGGCAGTGAAATGCCCTGATGTTCGATGGTTTCAATCAGCAGGTTTATTCAGGCGAACTCCATAGGTTTCAATGTTAAAAATATTCCCGTTTTTATGCAATATCTAATAAACAATTTTGTATTTTTTTTTGGCAAAATCCCCCCCCCTTTTTTTTAATAGCGGCTTTTCTTTTTTCTGTAACAGAACATTTTACTATCAATCTGTCGGATATAATCTCTGCACGTGAATACAACACGTTATATATTGGATTTATCAGCCAAGCCTCCAATATGTCTATATTGGACTTACTGGACCTACCTCGGCAGTTGCCTCCAATATATCAGGGATTATTATTTCATAAGAAACTTATACGAGACACAAATATCAATCGTCTATATTTCTTAGAAATTATCCTGAATTCTTTTAATTGTCTGTGTTTTGCTTTGAAAAATACAATAATCAATAATCGGATAAAAGATATATATATATTTATTACGTATACAAAAAAGTTTCAAATCTCATATCATAAACAAAAATTTACAAACCACAATCCATCAGCATATAAAAACTAGCTTCACAATATATGTATCTCCGGTTAGTAACTGCATATATGATTAATATCATTTACCTTATCAGTTAGTAACTAATACACAAATGGTTAATAAACATTTCTGCTTAATACAACATGCATTTCCCAGCAAACAATGTTTAACCAGCCAGCTCTTATAGATATATATATATATCTCTATGCTACATGGATCAACAAAAGATGAGCTAATTTAATGATAAGTAATAAAAACTTATTTAGTGAATCCTCCCCTAATCTCGAGAATTAAACTTCTAATCTTTTGCTTTTTATTTTGTAGTTATATAATTCCTTGCTTATTAATTTTAATCACAGTAATTTCCAAATTCAATATATATATTGGTATCAATCTTACAACTTTTCTTTTAGGAATAAATCCTTATATCCACTTCTTCATATTTCTATCTGCAGAATAGAAAATACTTAGAATTTGGATCTAACCGTATCTGAGAAGTCTCAGTCTACGTTGCAAGAATATCTACAAATATATATATTTACATTAATTCCTTAATTTCATACATTACCTGTCCAATTTGGATGTTGATAAGTCTGCCTTGGAATTCCTGATGTAATAATTTGGAATGTGTGAAGATTATCGATATCAGATAATCAATGCATGTGAGTTAGAGATTTGGTGAGAGTCAGAAATTTGGTGAGAATCTTGATTGCCTCATGTCTTGGGATCTGCTATGTGTACTGGACATCTGAATTCATTGCGGTGTGAGTCTGAGTGTTGGAATCTCCGACTCTCAGAGGGTCATGTGTAATGCATTGCAGTGTGAGTCTGAATGCTGGAATCTCAGACTCTCAGAGGGTCATGTGTAATGCATTGCAGTGTGAGTCTGAATGCTGGAATCTCGGACTCTCAGAGGGTCATGTGTAATGCATTGCAGTGTGAGTCTGAATGCTGGAATCTCCGACTGACTTGCAACTAACATTGCCGCTTATTATAGCCAATTTGACGTCACTGGCAATATTATTGATACATCAAATCTAATATTTACTATCCTCTAGAGGGCAGTATTGCACTTCTTAATTAATTCCACCATTTCTTTTTAATATTCCTATCTCGGGTCAAAAGGTCAATCTGACGTAACAAAGAACCTCTCTCTCAGTCACTAGACACGATGTCTCCATCTGATTTATATCCCTACTCCCTTTTAGTTACTCAGAGTCCTATCAGCTAAATTCTTTTCTGGTTAACTCAACAAAATCTATTCTTTAGTAAATTTTATTATTTACCAATTATATACTTTCTACAATATTTATTGGAGTATATATTTCCTACTGTAAATATAATAAAATATACCTTGATTATAAACATATATTTTGTAAATATAAATCTATATTAGAGATATTAACTCTTATTCCTATACCCAAAAGACAAAATATCTTTTGTTTTAAAAACTTAAGACAGACCAATAAATTTAATTATGACACGTCTTAGCACTTAACCCTAGCCTTATCACACACAAACATTCTAGGTTCCTTCATGTCTGGCACTTCTTAAAAAAATATAAAAGACTTCACCCAGGAATGAACTCTGTAAAAAAAATCTCGTTCATTTCTAAACCTAGAGAAATTTGAAAGAAAAACTGTCTTTAAAAACAAAATGGCTACAGGCATCCATTTTAAAATTCCTTTATGTAATATACCTGACAAATCACAGGATCTTATATGTAAATTCCAGACATTTTCGTTCAGTAGTTCTTTTGAAAACAGCAGGCCACGGATTTGCGGTGGCAGCATTCAGCGGCTGACTCCATGCACTTTGGGGACCCTGCGGTGAATGGTGAATTCACTGCAGGGTGGGGAAATTTTATTCCCCGAAGTGCAGGGAACTACAGAACACCAAAATGTTGGCGTCATTTCGGTGCTCTGTGAGTAACCCATTTAGTGGTGAGGTTTTTTGCTGCCCCCTGGAAAGTGAAAGCCTAGGCCTTGCCTACCCAGGACATACTTGAAAATTAGTGAAATCTCAATGTATCCTTCCTGGTAAAATACTTTTTATGGGTGGGGCACAGGAAGGATACATTGAGATTTCTCTCGATTTCAAGTATGTCCTGGGTGGCAAGTATGTACCGTTAGGTGTCTTGCCCAAGGACACTTACTGGAGAGGTGCTCTTGCTGGGATCGAACCCATGTCTCCACATCCACAGGCTCTCTCCATGCAGTCAGAGCAGGCGCTACCTATAAGGCAGGACAGGCGCCTGTCCAGCAGAGGGTGCTAAAATCTGGATTTCTCTCACTGAACACTGGAATCCTCTCTGCCTGTCAGCGCTGTCTCTTTCTGTAGGGAGAGATCAGCGCTGTGCAGGGGAGAGGCCCGTCCCCTCCATGACACTGCCCAGGGGCGGGGAGAGGAGAGAAAGCAGCCATCCCAAGATCAGAGCCGCGTTAAATACCTCAGCCGCTGCAAGTGCTAAGTTAGCAACTTGCCATTGAACGCCGTTCAACCGCTCAGCGCTCAGCAGTGCTAACCTAGCACGTGCAGCGACCCGAGGCAGTGGCGTAACTAGAAACCTGAGGGCCCCGGTGCAAGAATCCACGAAGGGCCCCCCCTCAAAAAAATCTATGTATTTTTACTTATTTTTCACTGCAAAATAAAACAAAGATAGTATTGCCTAGGGATGCACCGATACCACTTTTTTGAGTACGAGTACCGATACTTTTTAAAAGTACTCACCGATACCGAGTACCGATACTTTTATTTAATGTCATGTGACGCTTTCCAATAGGAACAGACCATATAAAAATGCTCCCAGCTCACATGTATATCCCCCCCCTGATATATATATTTATACTGCTCCAGCTCATGGATATGCCCCAGCTCACACATGGATTTGCCCCAGCTCACACATGGATTTGCCCCAGCTCATGGATATGCCCCAGCTCACACATGGATTTGCCCCAGCTCATGGATATGCCCCAGCTCACACATGGATATGCCCCAGCTCACACATGGATTTGCCCCAGCTCATGGATATGCCCCAGCTCACACATGGATTTGCCCCAGCTCATGGATATGCCCCAGCTCACACATGGATATTGCCCCCCAGATTATGGATTTGCCCCCCAGCTCACACATGGTTATGCCCCCCAGCTCATGGATATGCCCCCCAGCTCTCACATGGGTATGCCCCCCAGCTCATGGATATGCCCCCCAGCTCTCTCATGGATATGCCCCCCCAGCTCATGGATATGCCCCCCCAGCTCTCTCATGGATTTGCCCCCCAGCTCATGGATATAAGGGCCCCTCAGGCCCCAGCTCATGGGTATAAGGGTCCCCCAGCTCTTACCTCTGCTGGCCCCGGGCAAGCTCCTCCGGCGTCTTCTCCTCCTTGGCGAGCGGCCGCTGGAAACATGCAGCTTGGCCACTCGCCGGAAACCACCTGATCAGCGCAGAGGTCTCGTGCGCTGGTCAGGTGGTTTCTCTCCCACGTGAGCGGCCAAGCTGCATGTCAGTGGCCGCTCGCAGGGAGAGGGACGGCCAGCGCGCGGCTCCCAGATTCCGGCGCTGATTGCCAGAATCTGGCGGGCGGCGCCGGGCCCCCCTCCAGTGGCGGAATGCCAGGGCCCGGTCGCAACTGCGACCGCTGCGACCCTGGTACTTCCGCCACTGACCCGAGGAGATGCTTCGTGTTGCTGAGTGTGACGTATTTAAGATGGCTGCCGCCATGACGCAAGTAACAATGCCGTACAGCAAGATGGCCGCCGCCACGAAGCAAGTAATAATTCCGTACAGCAATGTTAATTTTGAGGTTTTTGTTCACCAAAGCACAAAATATTTATTTACTATTTCCCCTGCACATAGACATATATTACAGTTCAATTTATATATTGTTTCAGAAGTAAACATAACGTTTATTCATTAAAAACTATCATTTGTGGTGTGTGCATACAAAACGGAATTGTGCTGACTGCTTTTCTTTATCATATTTTGTCCGAGTGATCCGAAAAACAATCTGAATTTTTCATTAAGAAATCGTCGGCCATTTTGGATTCAAAATTCGCATCCAAAGCGTTCAATGACCCTGCTACAGCAAACTGAATTGCTGCGCTGCAGCAATTCAGCAGCTGCTGAGGTATTGAACAGGCCTCTGGGCTCCCCCCTGCTTCCCTTGGCTCTGTGTGCGTGGAGAGAGCCAATGGGAGCCTCTTGAGAAATGACCCGCCCCCTTCCTCACACATGGTCACCATGGTGCACGTGGCTGCAGCTGTGTGGAGGAGGAGAGGAGCCAGCAGCCCTGACACCCTGGCATGCCGTGATCTGCACAGAGGCAGGTAACAGGGGGACAGAGGCAGGGTAACAGGGGCAGAGATCCCAGCTCACACATGTCACAGCTCCCCCACTTACACGGATCCATGATGGCTTATACTCCACCAGCATCACGTCCTGCACACACTGCTCAGGGAGGAAGGAGAGAGAGCTGGCTGCATATACTGTATACTGGTCCCTGCTCTCCCCCCTCTGCAGGTGAAAGACTTCTTGGCCCTTCTGCACATGTTTAGAAGTTCTCCCCCAAGTAGCCCAGAGGCAGCAACAAGACATGGCAGATTCTCCTCGCTCTTTGCCCCCTCCTTCCTCTCCCATAGACAGGGTTAATTCTGGTCAGAGCATCCAGGACATTGTGCAAAGAAAATCTGCACATCAGTTTTGCCGAGGACACACGAGTGCTAAGATAACAGCCCTGGCTCTGCAGCGTGGCGGCATGTGGGGGGGGGGGGGGTAGCTTTGAAGGCTGCAGGGCTGACACTGAGGCCTGGTGCAAACTTGCTGTAGATGTCAAATATCTGCTACTATTCTCTGGAAGCTCAATATATTCAAGTTAATGCAAGGTTATACAATGTATTGTATATATAAAAGGACACAATTATATATTATAATGGGACATCTTGAAGATAATTCAAGGTTTCTCTAGATTGTAAGCTCCTACACCTACACCTCTTGTTTCAACCCTATGTCCATTGATCCATATCTTGTTCCCTTTTAATTATTGTAAAGCGCTGCAGAAACTGTTGGCGCTATATAAATGACGATAATATCTGTTCCCTCGCTCTGCTCACCCTGGGGTCTGGTGTCTGGGTATGCATGTATATGGGTTCTGATGCGTCTAGGTATGCATGTATATGGGTTCTGATGCGTCTGGGTATGCATGTATCTGGGTTCTGATGCGTCTAGGTATGCATGTATATGGGTTCTGATGCGTCTGGGTATGCATGTATCTGGGTCCTGATGCGTCTAGGTATGCATGTATCTGGGTTCTGATGCGTCTGGGGTTGCAGAGGGTGGCATAGGACACCCTGGGGTTGTGGTGGGCGATGTATGACACACTAGGTTAGGGAAGCAACACATTGAGGACTGTAGAGGGTGACAGGGGTTGGGGAAGACAGCGTTTTACATAGGAATGGCTATTAAGCCTAACAGGGCCACAGTGAGGGCTGGAACTGACTTATTGTGGCCCTGCTGAGGGTTTCAGATGAGGGCACATAAGGGGACAGGAGAATGACCACGGTCACATTTTGAGTCTGGAATGGAGGCAGAGGGCTGAGTGAGAGCTGAAGAGGATGGCAGAGGGCTGAGGAGAGTGGCAGGACACTGGGGCAGTGGAGACCAACATGGGATCACTGGGTGTGATGGGATGCAGTGAGGCTGGCAAGAATTACAGGGGGCTGAGGAGAAGGGCAGGGATCACAGTAGGGAAGATGCCAGAGGGTAGAGGATGGTCTTGGGAGGATTAGCAGACAGGACAGACTGGGAGATGAGGTGGAGGGTAGGAGACACGTGGGTGACAGAAGAGATCAAATATTAGAAGGATTTACTAACACTCAGGAGATTGAAACACAGAGAATGCGGGATAATAGGTTTGATCATGAAGTATAGGATTATTAGTGGAGTAGTTTGTGGGATAGCGAGATACGTGGATTAGTCATGGGGTTTGGGGGCGCCAACGTGACCCTTCGCCTTTGTTGGCAAAAATTCTTGCACCGGCCCTGCATGCAGTGCAGTGATGTTACCTCTACTCCACCCAGCCGGTACCAGTTTGAGTCCAATACTGAAATTTAAAGCCTGTCAGTGATAAGAACAGTTATATCACATTTCGTGCAAAGTTGGTAAATATTGAAAGTGAGTGTTGACACATTCTAACCTTTGAGACTGTTTAACTTTCATTTCTAAACTGCACGCTTGCAGAATGAAAAGAATGGTGCCTTAGGCTACCTACAAGTCATATAGACATTGGTAATGACTATTGATCAAGGTTTTAGATCTCTGATGACATTCTTAGTTCTAGATATAGCAATAGCTTAGATATTGAAGCTTTTAATATGTTTCACTTCGATATGTGTACATGAAAACCTATCTGTATTGACAAGTTTCTTCGATACGAAGACTTGCATTTAACCCCTTCAGTACCATGCGATTTTTGTTGAAACCATTTTTTTCATAACATTAATTTGAAACAGGGGATGTGATGTTACCAATTAAATATAGAGTGAAATAGGAGTTTTGTACAAAAATTGTTATTGTGAGATAGTTAAAAAAATTTAAATAATGTTATTTGCTCATTTTTTGTTTTTCGTGTATTTGTTTATCCTTTCCAGAAATATTGTTGAAATGTAAGATTCTGAGCTATACATGGTGTCGTTTATCTTTCACAATTTCAAACAGGGTATGCATTATCATCATACAGGCAGAAAATATCTTTGTGTTAGATCTAGTAACTGTGACAAACAACAGAAAATTGTTTCCCATAAATCCAGTCCTGGCAGTGGTTTTATGGAAAACAGCTTGGTAGTGAAGGGGTTAAACCTAAAGAAGAAAAAGGAGTCCTGTGATGGTATGGCTACCTCAGAGCCCGGATCTCAGGATTACCGTAGATACTCGAGTATAGCACAACCCGAATATAACGCGATGGATAGAGATTTATTATGGAAATAAGAGAATACTCAAGACTCGAATATAACGCGAAGAGCAAAATTATATAAGAAAACTGTACCGATAAACAATTAGAATCCTTTGAGGTTCTCTTAACACAGTCAGGCTACCCCTCAGGCCAGGGTGCTCTGCTCTAGCATGATTGTAGTTGTTACTAAGTATGAAGCTGCCGGCCACCCATCTTCTTTACTTGCGATAAGATGGCTGATGGAGCGCGGTGACCAATGCAGTGAATCATTACAGCATTTTTTTTTATACCTGCCTAAAACCCAACTATACTTCTAAAGCCCCGTTCACACCTCAGCGTTTTTAATATGCGCGTAATACGCTCGTTTTTGTCGCACGCATCACGCAAATGTGAAAAACACGCGAACGCGCATTGCAGCGCGTTCACGCTGCAGTCTATGGCCGCGAACGCGCTGCAATATGCCCCAAAGAAGCTCATTTACTTCTTTGGGCGTAGGGCGTTTTACAGCTCGTTCCTACGCGCTGTAAATGCCCAGGTGTGGACAGGCCTCATAGGAAATCATGGGATTTCCATGTTTGGGCGTTTTACAGCACGTAGGAACGCGGTGTAAAACACCCAGGTGTGAATGTGGCCTAAAAGGTTAAAAAATACCTAACTTAGGTTTCAAATAAATGGGGGTTTAGTTACAAGATGTGATGACACTTTGCATAAGCTTGCCACAATGTGATTGTATTGAAGGTGTCACAACTGCTTCAAGCAAAAGCCATAATGGCTAAACTTCACATTAAAGGAACAATCTAACAAAAAAATCACCCCCCGTTTTTTTTCCCTAACCTATCCCTATTCCCTTAATAAAACTTTCTTTTTTTTTTTTTTCTTGTAACTGCAATACTTACCTTAAAATCCTCTTGTTTCCAGCGGCGTTTTTTTTTTTTTATATACTCACCTCCCTCCTCTTCCGCTCCCATCCTTCTTCTTGCTGCGTCCTGGCTTCTGGTTTACGTGAGAAGCGCGCATGCGCGCCTCTCACATAAGCCAGCCAATCGGCAGGCTTCCTCCCGGCTCCCTCTGAGGACTAGTGTGGCGCGCAAGAGGATGCGCGCAACACTAAACCTCAGAGGGAGCCGCCAGCTTCTGCGGGGAGTAGGAGACGTCATCGCGCTTTCAGCGCGATGACGTCTCCTACTCGGCAAAAGTCGGCAGAAGCGGGAAATATGATTCCCGCTCTGCTGACTGACAGCTGGGAGGGCGGAGTAAACTCCTCCGCCTCTCTCAGCTGTTTTCAGCATTTTCAGCTGAACCGCTGAGCGGAGGGAGGGGGGACAAAGGGCAGGATACTCCGGGCATCATGACCACCTAAAATAGCTTAGGTGGTCATGTTGCCTAGAGTATCCCTTTAATGTTATCATTTCACTTCCCCAAACTCGTAATGTGTTGTACCCATTAAAAATATTGCTTTCAAAACGTTAGAAGACTTTTCCTAAGGGAACACAAACCACTTTTAAACGCAACAGGATTAGAACTTGCTTCTTTATTTTAAAAAAAATCTCCATTAAATTTTAATGTCACTTTAGTACATTTTACCGTTGATTATGCTAATTGAAATGCATATGCTTGGAGATATGGGTAATGCATTTTGCTTGCAGGACCATCTAAAAAAAATAGATTTTCACTCATTGCTTAACCTACGTATTAAATTGGATACATCATACCTGCAGGGCATTTATTACTGTTAATATGACTGTAATTAAAGAATGCTAAGCTTCTTACATCTAGCTACTCTTAATAGCTGTCATTCATCATTCTACACTGTGTATTTAAAAAGTACATTCTTACGCATTTAAATGAAAGCCGTCTTATATTACTTGTATGGATTACAGTTACATGTTGGTTCTGAACCAGCGCTTATTTTTTTCTTAGCACTAGTTCATTTCAAAAGGAAATTATTTCAATAACCATTTTTTAAGTTACTTATTGAATAATTTCTATGAGTAATAAATTGCTAGTAAACCTAATTGTTAAACAAAATTTTTCCCTAATCTCCGTTGAAATACGTAGATATAACTAGCAATCTAAAAATAAAATTTGTTGTAACGCTTGCATCGTCTTACCTTGTTGTTTATTTCTGCCATAACTGCATTCTTGGAATGCAACGCTTTGTACTAAAGAACAATGTATATTTTGCATCTCAGTATATATACAACCTTGATTTAAAATGAGCCAGTAGTCCCTGAAATGCCTGGAAAATAATCAGTATTTGTAAACGTTTAGTGCAGTTGGGGGGGAAAAAGGCATAATATTTCATTTCGGGATCGCTCATTGTCAAGTTTGAAATTACAAACATTTCTGCGAGAGAAAGTTCAACAATCATGGTTATAATGAGGAAAAGGGGGGGTTTGTGAGGGTCCTGAGAACGAGCAACAGCACTAGTGGCCTGCTCTACGGTGGGGCCCGCTCAGGTCTCACAAGGTTTTAGCTTGATTGTGCCATTACAGAGACAACTGCTCCATGTGCAAAACAGGGTAATCCAGACGTGGACCCCTTGCTCGAGGTGCCTAGAGGGATGTCCGCTATACCCACCGGACTATGCCTAACAAGGCTGAAATGATCCTTGGGGGTTGCTGTATCTCTCATATAGGGATGACGTCCTTGGCAATCAGTACTGGCCACCCTTTTTGGGTGAGAGCAAGCTGATTTGCATATGGAGCATTCATCCCTGTAATGGCACAATCGAGCAAAAACCCTGAGTGGGCCCCCACCGTAGAGCAGACCACTAGTGCCGCTGCACGTCCTCAGGTCCCTCACAAACCTCTTTTTTCTCAATTCATGATTATAAGATCAAATTATTGAAAATACTTGTAAATTATTTTTCCTTTTTTTTTTGCATGAAAAGTTTTTTTATTTTCGTAGAATCAAAATGGTATACAGAACAAAAACAGGGGGAACATTACATGACACAAAAAGGGGGAGAAAGTCCTCACAATGTTCGTGAACAATAACACCGTATGGAGTCATTTACTGAGTGCCCCTCAAGATGGCAGGCAGTGCAATTCGTATGATTTCACAGGTTACACTTGGCATTCTACCACTCCCAATGCGTGACAGAGCAAGACAAAATTCACCCAGTTAACCCCACTGAACTGAGGTACCACTCCCAGGCCCAGAGAGACCAGGATGAAAATATGGCTACGACCCTCACATAGGTGGGGCCCCCTACGAGAATGCATGTGGGAAGAGGTGGGGCAAACGAGTGATGAGGACAGCAGACAAAACAGACGACCGACAAATCACAGAGGGAGATAAACAATAGACTAACCACACAGAACATATAACATAAAAGAGGCAAAACGGAGCTGGGAAAAGAGGAAAGGATCTACAAGGGGAAGGAATGTTAGGATGAATGAGGAGAGAGAAGAGAAACAAAGGACGAGGAGGCGAGAGAAAAGAGCGAAGGAGATGGAAAAGAAGAGGAGAGAGAGAGAACGGAAAAGGGGAAGAGAGAAAGAAAAGGAAGAGGAGAAAGAGGGGGAAAAAAAGGGAGGAAGAAAAAGTCAGCAGAGCACCCACAGAAACCCTGACAACTGCCGTGGAAAGGTCGAGGCGCTCCCTACACTCAGAAGGGAGGTTGAGGAAGCCTGACAAAACGGTACAACTAGTTGCACCCAGGAGTGGATGACTCGGGGGTGTGAGCCTCACGGAGCCATTCTGTGCACGCAGTGGAAGACATGAACTCCAACCAGAAAAACCACGTACGGCAGAAGACTACATCCCACTGGTCCCTGGAGTACAGCAGCTGTTCCGCCAACCTTATGGTCTCCATTCTTTGTAATACTTCACGCAAAGGTGGGGCTGAGAGGGATTTCCAGAATACGGGGGTGGGGGCACCGACCGTGCAGCTAGCAACAGACGTGGTAGGATAGACCACTTAAGGGACTTATACGGCAGGGCTGTCTGGCCTAGCAGAAACAAATAAATTATTTTTTATTTTCTATCTTGACATTGAAGCATCCAAGTTCAGAAGTTTAGGTCCTTGTCAAAAATCATTGTCCAAGTGTATACTCCACATGAAAAGGGCTCTTTACAAGATCATTAAGAAAGATATATATTATACATATTTGTACAGGACCATACAGAAGAAACATTAAAATCTTGTGTGGACTACTGCTATCTGAAGAGAATTGTTTCTGAAAGGCAAAGCTGTCTAACGAGGCTCATTTGTACACTCTTGCTTGGGTGGTTTCAGATTTTGGTTTCTACTGCCATCTTTTGGCTAGTTTCAAATCCCTGTACAGCATGAGTGAGCCTCCAGGGAGTACCCACAATGCACTTTACTGTCTAGCGGACTAATAATAATTACAGACGTAGGCCCTACAAAATTAGAAGATGTGAATTCTCAACAATATAGTTAGACATAGTCAGGCTAACATTGGCCATCAGGCACACTGAGCAAATATGATGGAGCCCAAACTCCATCCACAACCCACTCAAACACTGCCCCAAAAACCTCAGGTACCATGATGATTTTCAGGCAAAGTCCGTTTCTTTACATAGCAACCTTAGATATATTGGACATCCAGCAGTTATGGTGTTCATGAACATAAACACCACATGTTACAAAGTACAATCAATAAAATACTTCTCTGTTATGTGGAATAAAATCAAGTGTTTCATGGAATAAGACCACAGCAATGCCATGAAAAAGTGGAATCCCCACCAGCTGGGTGCTGGACAAAATCCCTACAACCAGGTTCCCTAATGCCAACATCCTGACGGCCAACTTCCAGACAGAACATGTGCCGGACATACCAAGTTCCCTACACAGGCAACTCCCTGACAGCCAACTTCCAGACATGCAAAATCCCAGCGGCTAACCCTAATATGAACACCCTAACCCTTAGGGAGTTAGGCTTAGAGGTTATGGTTAGGTTTAGGGGGTTAGGGCTAGGTTTAGGGGGTTAGGGCTAGGTTTAGGGGTTAGGGTTAGGGAATAGGGTTAGCCGCTGGGATTTTGCATGTCTGGAAGTTGGCCATCAGGGAGTTGTCTGTGTAGGGAACTTGGTATGTCCGGCACTCGTTCTGTCTGGAAGTTGGCCGTCAGGATTTTGGCATTAGGGAACCTGGTTGTAGGGATTTCACCCAAACCCCCACCATCTACTAATAAACTCTTACAATTTATTGTAAAAGAGAAGATGAATTTTCCAAAGTCTGATGTACAGACACCTACAGACAAATAGTACACAAAGAAGGCATACAATCACCCAATATATATTGTCTATATTGGTACAGGTGAATTAAAGTTGAAACTACACTCACTATAGAAATGGTCACCATCAAATAAGGATAGGCTTTATTTTGTGTGCCATGTCTTTTACAGGATGGGCTCCTCCTCTACCTGCCATCTGACTCCTACAACGAGGAGCCACAGAGTTCAGAACGCCTGAAAAAGAGAAACAAAATGATAGTGAAGATGGATTATAGCAATAGCTAAAATAAAAATATATACTCAGCACTCACATGGTTAAGAGCCGTAATCCTTTTCAGCTCATAAGTAGATCATTTTGAGTGAATCAGAATAAAAAAAAATAACAAAAACTGTTGTGTACTACATAAAGTACGTAAGACGCGCTTTGCTGACATGTAACATCTTTCATCAGTCGGCATATACCTGAAACATTCTTTCCATAATTTATACAATCAGAATTTGAGTCCGGTGTGTCTTATTCGATTATTTGAATTCTTCAATGTGTTCTGCATTGGTCCAAGTCTCATTCCTCATGTACATTCATATTTGTCCATGCTTCAAATTGTGGATTTGGTTTTCGGAAATATATTATCTTCGTATTGTATTATAAGTCGTAGACTTTAACAAATTTACACTATCACTCTGAACTGTGAACATACACTTTAAATTCCAACCCTATTCCCAATTTGTTTCTTATTACTTTATTATGGTGTTCATGTCTTTTTACATTTTTATTGCAGGTGGAACACAATCTTTCTCAAAATTTAGTATGTAACATTAGGGGCCAAAAGATGATAAAATATAAAAGGTCTAAAATGTACACAATGTGAGTAGTAAGTGATGAAAGCTGGGCCACCGCATTGTATTCCTTCCGTTCTACTTAGATATATCTTTGAAATAAAATTGACTTTAAGGTCAAAAGGTTTAAAAAAGCCTATTATTTTTTACAAGTTGTTCTTTTGTTGTTATTCTTGACGTGTGATAGGAAAGCATGTTCGAATACTAAACTCTTTTATTTGATTGACACAAGCAGCAAAACATGGGCAAAAAGAATGGATACAAAATCCATTACCTGATTCAGTCATTAAAATGATTTATATTCATTTCTGAAATATCTACAAATATGCCACCGAAATAGGATTATTGCTGAATATACAGTATTATATGCAAACAACCTACATATTGTATTCACTGCATTTTGCTGTAGTAATTTCCAGATGTATTATTTCCTCTGTCATTTTCAAGCCACGAAATCTGTAGCCAAAATGTTATATATTAAACCGAAGCCATGCTTTTATTTATTTTTTTCTTTTGAAGTGTGTTAATATGACTGGCAAGAAAACGTTACTGTAGAAATAATACAATAAATAACAGAACAATATAGGTAGCAAAACTGCCAAGACAATTACAAAATACAAATAAGTGTAACTTTGGCAGGTAACTTAGCCATGGGAAACCATCATGGTTATTCGGAGAAAGGTGAAACTCTGGAGAACTTTCGCAGAAGTGACAATTCTACATCAAAATCGCTGATTTGGAAAGTGAGATAAATGGGATAATGTTTCTGTTTTGGCTATTTTGACCTAGAATTTTCACTTCTCCAAATGTTCTCCTGAGTGTCACCTTTCTCTGAATAACCCTGCAAGCGTACGGGTGGCGTTATTACACCGCCAAGATTTGACCAAACCATGTATGCATGATTTTAAATCTATTTTAAGAGTATTAAACGCTGCGGAATATGCTGGCGCTTTATAAATAAAGAATAATAATAATAATTGAACTGAGGGATTTTTTTAAGAGACCAGTGCTCCATTTTTTGACCCTTACTGTCACCACCACCCCTAACACATTATTATTTACACTTTATTTTTTATTTTTTATTTTTTCTTGATGCTTCCCATCTAACAAATGTATTACTGACATAGTGTGCATAAGTTTCATAACAGCATTCTTTAGCATTGTATGAATTTACATGTAGCAAGATAAATAAACAGCTCGCCTTGCCAACTCCTTCTCAGTGCTGAATACTAAGCAAACCTGCTGGGAAAGTGACGTGACTACTTCTTACCTTGATTACGCTGAGGTTATAATTCACAGAACCAAAATTTAAGGAAGAAAAAAATATATACTACTATATAATAGGTTAACAAAAAAGTATTTTTTTTGTTAACCTATTACATACTGGAACTGTTTTTGACAATCTGCAAAGACAACTTTAAGTTTCTTATTCTCTGTCATAAATGTGTGATAAAATATTTTGTTTGATTAACTTTGTTACATTTGTATATTGTACACTAGTAAAGGGATTTGATTGTGATTTTAGGCTAGGGTCAAACGAATGCATTTTTCGCATCGTCCGTAAAAATGTGCATCCGAACGCATTGACGTATTTTTTCACGGAGGATGTGAAAGCAGTCATACGATGCGCAATTTCCTGCGTGATTTTTTTACGGAGCCAAACCAGGAAACTTTGGGTGTCTGGACGTTATGTAGGCCGGACATGAGCAGTGTCTGACGTCTCCTAATCATGCACACACGCTTATATGCGGATGCAGCACACTCAGTACGTCAGTACTAGCGGTTTGACGTTCTTGCAAAAATGCGTTCGTTTGCCACTTGCGTTGCGGGGCCGAACTCTCGTGCGGCCGTACTTCGTGTGTGGGCCTGCATTTGATGTAATTTGCTGCTACCACGGCCGTAATTAAGTGCGCCTAAACGCAGGTTCGCACTACGTTCGTCTGACCCCAGCCTTAAGGTGCATCGTGAATACATTCTATGATTCTCTCTAAAACTTACAAAAAAAGTGCCGATTATTGTGAATTATTTCCCTTTACATTGAATTCCCTGCACTTTCAGCTTGTTTCTTCCCATCTTGTTTTACTGTAAGAAGATCTCAATGATTATCTCTTTACCTCCTCATCACTAAACAAATATGCAGAAATTCTGAACATGGAATGCATGGGATGAACTAATTGTAGGGAGAAAATAACAACTGTAACAATTCAATGCTCTTGAACCCAGGACATGCTTGAAAACAAGAGAAATCTCAATGTATCCTTCTTGGTAAAATACGTTATAAATAAATAAAATAAGTAAATAATTTTAATTACTAAAATGCATAATTCACCAGACTGGATTTGTTAAAAATTACTTTTAAAAAAAATCTAGAAGGTCCCTTTAAAAGGATTCCACTAGTTTTACCGCCACTGCTATACTACCTATTCCTTTTGTGCAACCTGAAAACATGATGTTCTTCACTGACAGAGTTGCATGATTAAGTCATTTGAGAGCACCCATCAATGAGTAACATATAATTATCATTATAGTCTCCTAAGTATTAGCTCTTAGGCATATTGTATCATCAAGGAGACACATGGAAATTACAGTATATGTAAAAGCTGCTAATTTAGAATGTCTATGCAAAACATATAATTTTTCACATCCATTGAGTGTTTAAAGGGTTTACCCAATAATATTCTACTTCGAATGAGTTTAATAAAGAGAACACTTCGTCGTATTAGTTTTAATGCATTTTATTGAATTATAGTGCACCCGCCAGGTCCAACAAACATGACAATAATAGTATACTCTCCAGGGTCCGCAGGAGCTTCCGGCAAGAGAGCTCTTAAAAAAGCTTGCTTTGTTTTCCCCAGTGTCCTTCTGGTTATTGTCATATTCGCTGTCCTGCACACCCCTCACAACCGTGGTGGGAATCCTATTGGACAGACTTCTAGACCCTCCAATCCTTGAATGGTCAGGACCGCTAACCCTATCACTCCCAGCCAGGGAGAACAGACAGACCAACAATAAGGAGTACAACTTAGTAACAGTAGGTTTCGAGACCAGGTTACTATTGAGCCACAAAGGGTTAACTTTACTGCCAAGTGGGAAAACGTCCGAGAATGGCTTAAGCAGTATTCATACACCAAGGGTTGACATCGGCGTGTGCTCTTATAAACGTTCCGAGTTGACAAAAGAGAGGGTTTTCATACAGGCTGGTTCGGTAACACAAAAGGTTCTCATACACTCAGAGTTGGCAACAAGACAGGTCAAGGGATTAACTGAGTCGGCATTAGGCAGGATTGATATACAGTCTGAGTCAGCGTTATGCAAGATTGATATACACCCTGAGTCAGTGTTATGCAAGATTGATATACACTCTGAGTCAGCGTGGGGTAAGATCAGCATGCACTCCGAGTCTGCTCTGGGCATAACATACATACAGGCTTGGTCAGAAAGAGAATGGTCAGGAAGGCAGTCCGAGTCAGCAACATTCAGGGTCCTCATACAATCCGGTTCAGTAACAGAGCAAAGAATCAAAAGGATCAGTGAATCGAAATACGAATACGCCAAGCGATGCGTGAGCTAACTCCATGTCAGGGCGATGAGCCGACTCGCGCGCCCTGCATATAAGGCTGGCGGCTCCGCGTCATCATGCTGTGCCCCGCCCCTCCAGGCACACGAACGGCCGGAACTTCTGGCACCCAGCCAGCCAGCGATGCCGTCGAGTGCCCAAACCCCCCCAGAGGACCTGCAGGTGCCGAGGATGTGTCAGTTAGGACATAAAAATAATTTTCAGAATTTTTGGAATTTCAGATATGCCCCAAAGTGCACTGGCCTAAATTTTGTTTTTCCAATTCTCTTTTTCTAGCGTGCTAAATTAATTTCCTTGTGCATGTGTGAGACTCTACCAGACAGTATTATTTTATTTTAAAGGGCATATAATTATTGCATGATATGCTTTGTCTTACAACTGCGTTCTAAATATAGCAAGAAAACATAATAATTTTCAATTTGAGGGAAAGTAAAGGAATGGAAGAATTACAAAAATGTTTAGCATAATTTGCTCTATATCAACAGAGGAACATAGTGTAATTTCTTCAACATCTCTTAATTAGATGTACTACAGAATAAATTGTAGAATGCAATTATGCTGCAGCTGTTCACGCAGATTGCTGTTATATATAAATTCATTTCGGAAAAGGTATTTGACTGCTCTGCCATCACTTATTACAGATTTTACATCACCAAAACAACAGCTCATTTGATAGCCAAAGTCAAGATGACTTAGATCATTGAATGAGTTGCTATAAAATATGTATAATACAACGTATAATAATTATACAGTATATAATGTCTGATATACACCCAAAGACCCTGAAATTCTGAGTGAATGTTCAGAGTCTCAGAGTCTCAGGGTGAATGTTTAGAATCTCTCTGTCTCAAGGTGAATATTCAGAGACCCTGAGATTCTGATCATTCACCCAGAACCCCCAAGATGCTGACCATACACATAGAGACCATGAGATTCTGAACATATAACCAGAGACACTGAGATTTTGGTGAATGCCGCCATGGGTCAGATCTGTGCATGCGCGCAGCTCCAACCCATCATTCTGCACAGATACTATGGGACTTACATATGTAAAGTTCACAAGTCCCGTTGCAGTGCGCAATTTACAATTCCTTCACTACACAAGTAGCGCAAAAAAGCCTAAGGAACTTCCGGGTTCTGGAGTTCCTGTGCCGAAGAGTACAAGCTGTGCTTGCTAAGGGACAAATGGTAAATAAAATCGGGAAAAATAAAATAAAACAATTATTGGGCAGAGGCTGTCATTCACCCAGGGGCAGATCCAGACACAGGTTTCGTGGGGGGGCATTCTACCCAGGGGCGGACTGACAACTAATGGGGCCCCCGGGCAATAGGAGGTCATGGGGCCCCCTTGTTCCGCACCCACAGGAGGCCACACCCATAAAAAACCCACCCCCTACAACGCAACACCCACATGTACATTATTGTGCTAAAGAATTTATTTCTGAACTCCTAAAAATAACCTTTTTAAAAATCCAATTGGACCCAGCAGCAAAGTGTGCCCCCCCCCTCCATACTTACAGATGGCCACCGCACTGCTGCAGCAGCCATCACCCACTCATTGCAGCTAAGGCTACACCCCGGCACAGAAAATCCCTGTGGAAAATGTGGGAAACTGCCAATCACTTTAAAAGATACTGTACAATCCTGACACACTGCACATTACAGAGCTGCACAGCAATAAACCTCACAGTAATGTACAGTTGTGTTCAAAATTATTCAACTCCCAGTGAAATTGAGTGTTTTGGCCAGTTTGACATTGATTTTGATCATTCAGTCATCTTGCTTACATTTAAATCAAAGAGGCACGTGTAGGTCAGACAAATATAACATTTATAATGAAATAACCACAAATGTCTTTTCTGTGCTCACATCATTATCAGTTTTATTCAACCCCCAAGTGACATTCAATCTTAGTACTTAGTACAACATCCTTTTACAGTTATAACAGCTTTTAAACGTGAAGCATAGCTTGACACAAGTGTCTTGCAGCGATCTACGGGTATCTTCGCCCATTCGTCATGGGCAAAAGCCTCCAGTTCAGT
Source organism: Leptobrachium leishanense (assembly GCA_009667805.1). NCBI lineage: Eukaryota > Metazoa > Chordata > Amphibia > Anura > Megophryidae > Leptobrachium > Leptobrachium leishanense. The sequence continues at coordinate 181,226,584 of CM019066.1, forward strand.
CACATTCTTAGGTTTGCGCACTGCAACTGCTTTCTTTAAGTCCCACCAGAGGTTTTTTGAACCATGACAATTCCTGTTTGTTATTTCTGTTTTTGAGGGATACGGATGAAAATAAGGGAAGTGTCACCCTCTATTTGACCACGTTTCTACACTACCAGAGCCAGGTTATATTGTGGCTCTTGAAAATGTGAGCTCTATGCACAACAGGAGACTTATTGATTTGCTCTATAATGTTTGAATACAATTGCGGTATTGCACTATTATTATTTTATTATTATACTTTATTTATATAGCACCAACATATTCTGCAGCGCTGAACAATGGGCACAATATAGACAGGGTTACAATACATTGAGACAAACAACATTTGATAAACCAGTACAGGAGGAAACGAGGGCACTATGCCCATGTGAACTCACAATCTACAAGGTTTGGGGGTGGAAACAGGAGGAGAGGATTGCAAGTTTGATGGAGAGGTTGGGGCAGTGAGATGTATTAGTGAGTCGGGTGTTAGGCTTGTCTGAATAGGAAAGTCTTAAGGGAGCGTTTGAAGGAAGGGAAACTAGGGAAGTCTGACCGTACAAGGAAGAGCGTTCCAGAGGATGGGGGCTGCGCGTGAGAAATCCTGCAGTCTACCATGGGAAGAGGTGATGCGGGGAGAAGCTAGGCGCAAGTTGCGGTTTGATCTTAGGGAGCGGGCTGGGGTGTATTTGGGGATTAGTGAGGACAGGTAGTGGGAGCGGAGTTAGTGAGAGCTTTGTAGGTCAGAGTAAGGACTTTGAATTTAATTCTACAGTGGATGGGGAGCCAGCTGTTTTATTTATATTTCGAGATATTAAGCAACCACACCCTGGAACCTGGATACAAAAGAAAAAATAAGTATTTTTCCCTATTCAACTAGGACTGCCCCAAGGAGGGGTAAGACAATCCCTATATGACCGCATAGGAAGTGAATCTCTAGAAAATCTATTTTTTTTTTTACTCGTTCAGTAGGTTGGCAGAACAAGTTGGTGGAAGGTAGAGATAAATAAAAGGTAATCAATGTGATTTCCTGCATGGTGAACAGTGTGTGTTTGACAAGAGAACTCAGTGGTCCGATTCAATGTGATCTATTATGATTATCATGTGAGCCGTTACATACAATAGCTCCTGTCCTATTCCAGCTGACCTGCAGAAGACTACTATAAGGTTGCTTGCTATTCTCACCTCAGACTATTACATATTTAAAGAAAATTGGTATTGGCTTTCAGAACCTGGTGTGTAGTAATTTTGCATTGCAAAGTCAATTAATGTAAAACATAACGTCTTACACGTAATAGAGCTGTTAAGAGGGAGCTGCAAAGCGTTAATAGCTTGTACCACATTTTCCCATTAGTGACTCCCTACTACCAACTCAGGTGGAATAAGGCCTCTAGATTTCTAATCTCAAAACATTTAATTTCTGTATTATTTTATTCTTTATTCTTTTCAAATTAAAAGAGATTTATTGAAATAAGGAGATGGGGCTGGAAACAAATTTCAGTCACCATTATGTACATTTTGAGCTATAATTATTTTCTATGTTTTGGGCTTCTGGTACTTTAAGAAAGTTGATTCTGGTCCAGCTATCCTAGCTTAAGGTCAGTCTTGTCTCAATTTCACTTACTCACTGCTGTCTTTGTGTTTTATGATACAGTTCCAAGTGAACCTTGGAGAAACTCTACATTGGTAAAATATATGACACTCACAATTTATTTTCCAGAAGGCAGAGATAAAATATACGGCAGCTCAGTATATCAACAGTCAAATGCAAAGCTCTGAAAAAAATATATACTTACTATATTTGTAGATAAGGATGGCTTTCCAAAAGAGCAAAGGAAACCTAAAGTGTTAGCACTATTTAAAGCAAATTGCTTTTCAAACTAGTAATTAATCACCGTTTGTCACTGTTCTGTAGCACATTTAAAGTATCTTCTGGGAGCTATGGCAAGCAGTCAGTTTTTGTGGGTTATGAGTTGAATAGTTTTGAGGTGACTTTTCCAATAGATAAGAAACACACTTCTTTCTAACAGGTAATTAACGTGGCATCAGTATCATGTGCATCCCAAGGAAAGGGTCAGGGCTCAGACGTGAACGGAGCTTTATGTATTTCGCAAATAAAGGAAACCATATTTTATTTCCAAAGATCTTTATCGTATCTGAATAGGGACAAGTATAGGATTTAAGCGTTCATCATGTCATGCCCAAAAAAGATTGGCTCATTTGAAAGAAAATTATATATGGCAGCATTTTATGCTGACATATGCAAATGAAAATAGAAAGTTATTCCCATTCAAAGTTTTGCTGTCTCTCATATGACTGCAGCATGTTTCAAGAGAGCGATGAACCTTTGCTCAGTTCGTGTTCACCATTGGTGTCGATGTTACCGCTGACGGTTAGCTGAGCATTGCTTTGCTCTGGCACCCCCGTTAGTTCCACCCACAGAGGGTGAAACATAGTGGCGCAGTAGCGGAATGACAACTAATGGGGCCCCCGGGCAATAGGAGATCATGGGGCCCCTTGTGCCATGCCCACAAAAGGTCAAACCCCCCCCAACAAAACGGAGTTAAGAAAATCCACTCAAGCCCAACAGTGAATTGGGGAATCCATTGTGCCCCCTTCAGACTTATAGGGCCATATTACATAGTTGGTGCTAACTTAACCAGAGCTGTTGTAAACTTCCCAGAGCCATTATAGCCTATGGAGGTTTTAAGTTTACAACAGCTCTGGTTAAGTTAGCACCAACATTGTAATACTGCCCATAGATGGCAACCGCTCTGCTGCAGCAGCCATCACTCACTCATTGCAGCTAAGGCTGCGGCACAGAATGTCCTGGTTGCAAATGTGGGAAACTGACGATTACTTTTCAGGTTTGCAAAGATAATGTACATTACTGATACACTTTTACACACCGCACATTACAGAGCTGCACAGCAATAAAACTCACAGTAATGTGCAGTGTGTGTGAGCATATCACAGAGCTCCACAGCAATAAAACTCACAGTAATGTGTGGTGTGTATGAGCGTATGATAGAGCTCCACAGCAATAAAACTCACAGTAATGTGCCATGTGTATGAGCGTATCACAAAGCTCCACAGCCCCCAGTAAATTTCTCCCCAGTACATTTAATTTCACACCACCCCTGCTCTCACACACCCACACGCACACCCTCCATCCCTGCACGCACGCATGCAATCCCTGCACACACACACACACACACAATCCCTGCACGTACACACACAAACCCTGCACGCACGCACACACACAATTCCTGCAGTGCATATACACACACAATCAATCCCAGCACACACACACACAATCCCAACACACACACACACAATCCCAACACACACACACTGGTTTGTGACGTACTCACCCTGGAATCCCTTGCTGCCTCCGTGGTCCAGCTGGTCTGTCTCCCTCCCTGCACGTGCTGGACACTTCCAGCACATGAGCAGGGGAGGCTCTGCTTGCTGCTGTGAGAGGGGCGGGGCCAGCTTGTCCAATTTGAGCTCGTCTCCTTTCTCCTCTCCCCCCCCCGGCAGGGCCTATACTTCCGGCGCAACGTGTGGGAGTTTGATCCCACACGCTGCCGGGTAAATGCTAGTCTCTTTGCCTGATCCCTGCCTACCCTGACTGCAGGGCCATTCCGGGCCCCTCCACCCATCGGGGGCCCTCGGGCGGTGCCCGATGGGTCAGTCCGCCCCTGAGTGGATCGAGGAGAGTACAAACTATGATAACTCAGCAAGGGATGATGTAACCCATTGCTCTGTAAGACAAAGGTAATATCCATCACCTGATGGGACAATGCAGCTAAAGTGCCCCCGGGCAGTACAGGTGCTCTTTAAATAATCCATTAATGGAGTTGAATGATGTTTGATATTGTCTACATAAAAACATCTTAACAACAACAAATTTAAAGGAATAGTTCAGAACAAAAGTAAAAAAGGAAGAAAGAACAGCACTCCTTCTAGAACATTAAATTCAATTTTTCAGTGAAAATATCATCTACATATAAAAAGGAAAGAAGAAAAAACCTTTTAAATAGGTGATATTTATATACCTTTTTCAGGACAATAGTTAGATGTTATATTATATACCGGTAATTCACCATATCTCCGTATTCACAGATTTCAACACCACAGGTAAACGCAAAGGAGTTGCCTTGAGTGTACCTCAAAAGGAGAAAATACAATACATAGTATAATATAGTTAACAGATGTTAAAAAATATTTCAACAAGCAGATGTACACTCACGCTTTACGAGAGCTGCAAGCCCTCATATGATCGCTTCTCAGGTTATTCAAGGGCTAACCTGACTGCCCATAGACTCCTGGTTCCTTTGATGGTCTTTTCAGGAATAATCAAAATCAGACTTCACACAAACCGTGGGAAGTTATTAAAAGGTATTTATTTTCCCAAAGTGGAAAAAAGGAGTAGCTAGACGCGTTTCGCGCAAAGCGCTTCCTCAGTAGCATAAAATAAAAGATATACAAGACATGTACTAACAGATCGTATATATAAGCAACCTTTAATTGATTCGACCCTTTGTATCGCCCCTTACTTCCGCTTTCAATCCATTCAGACGTGCTGTGTTGTCTCGGCTCCACTTCCGGATCTTTTCAATTTCAGCTGCAGCCACAGCTCAGCTCCACTTCCGGTTTCCGGATGCACTGCGCTGTTTCAGCTCCATTTCCGGATCCAAAACCGGCCGCAACTACGGCTCAGCTCCACCTCCGGATCCTCCCCAACAGCCTGCGGAGAATTCACCCATTGACCACTGTTTCAACTCTGGCAAACCTCTCCATTGGTGTCCCAATTTTCATTGCACATAACAATAGTCCGCAATGGAGCGGGAAAAAATGAAGGACGATCCCAAAAAAATAAAAAGATGAATATACAGTTATAAAATAGCATTAATATGCATTCAAGTTCATTTAAAATACAGATAATAAAATTCTAAAAGACTGAATCACTATATAGACGTCATTCAGTAGAATATATATATAAAATCATAAAAAATGGCAAATCTCAAAATCTTTATTGAGACCTTTCGGAATGAGCGTATCAAATCGAAAAATAAGTCTCATTTCTTCCTGATTTATTTTCTTTATGAAATCCTCTCCTCTCCAATCTCTTTCAACTCTGCGTAGAGCAAAAAATTGGAGACCTTCCAATGAACTGTTGTGTGTAGATAGAAAATGTGCAGACACTGAATGTTTTTCAAAACCCCGTTGAATATTTCTTATATGTTCCAGTATCCTAGCATATAATGGCCTTGTGGTCCTACCAATATAGATTTTCTTACATGGACAAACGAGGGCATAAATAATATTACTCGAGTGACAGGAAACAATCTGTTTGATATTATATTTATCCTTACATTCGAAAATGGGGATAAACTTTTTCCCCAATTTTAGTTTCTTACAAGCTGAGCAGGAACCACACCGATAAAAACCTTCTTTGATCTGCATCACCTCAAAACCACTTGTAATATCTCTATTTTGACAGGTATTGCTTCTAATAATTTGTTGTTTGACTGTTCGAGCACCTCTATTAATAATCTTTGGTCTGTCTTCCAAAATTGTCTGAAGCATTGGATCTTTCTTAAGAATATGCCAGTATTTCTTGATAGATGCATTAATAGCTCGGGTTTGACTATTAAAATCATAAATAAGTGGGACGGTAAAATCAGAAAAATTATCTCTTTCTTTTTTTTGTTTGTACTGAATAAGAGTTTTTCTATCCTTTCCTTGAACATTTTTCAATGTGTCAAGTAGAACCTCCTCCTTCTATCCTTTTTGTCGAAAGTCATCCAGCATTTTATGTGCTTGGACTTCAAAAACCTTTTCTTCTGTACAGTTTCTCCTCAATCTCGTGAATTGGCTCTTTGGAACACTTCTAAGCCATGCCGCAGCGTGACAACTCGTAGAATCAATATAATTGTTTACATCCACTGGTTTAAAGTAAGTTTTTGACTTTAAAACACCTTCTTCAACATACAACGTGAGATCAAGAAAATGAATCTCATCTTTACTAAACTGGATGTCCAACTTAATTCCCCAACCATTCTGATTCAAAATATCATGGAAGTCCTTCAGGCTTCTTTCCTCGCCCTTCCAAATAAAAAACAGGTCGTCTATGTACCTTTTGTAGAGAATCAGGTTTCGCGCCCAGCCACACGAACCCCCGGCCCACTGAGACTCCCAGTGGGCCATAAAGAGGTTGGCGTAGCTGGGCGCGAAACGGGTTCCCATAGCCGTACCTGTACACTGCAAGTAAAACTGATTATTGAAAGAGAAATAATTGTTCTGGAGGATAAACCGAATTCCCTCCAAAATGAATTCCGATTGTTCCTCAGGGTATAGTTGGTATTTGTTTAAATGGTAATGCACTGCATCACAGCCCCTATCGTGTGGGATAATACTATATAGTGACTGCACATCGCATGTCACCAATAGATAATCCGATTCCCATTGGAAACCATCCAAAATTTGCAATAAATTCATGGTATCCCTTAAATAAGAGGCAGTTAATTTGACCATTGGTTGCAGGAGAATGTCCAAATATTCCGATAAATAACTCGTAACTGACTGAATGCCTGAAATTATAGGTCTACCCGGAGGTTGAGCTGGATTTTTATGTATCTTTGGCAGAAGATAAAAAACTGGGATCTTGGGGTGAGGTGGATCAAGGTATTTCAATTCATGTTCATTCAAAATCCCTGCATCATTTCCTTTAACCAGTAGGTTTGACAATTCTGTTTTCACAATTTGAGTAGGATTAGACGGCAAAAGCCAATATGTAATACCATCATTTAATTGTCGTAAGGCTTCTTGATTGTAAGCTTCTTTATTCATCACAACTATGCCGCCCCCCTTATCTGCGGGTTTAACCCCTTAACGCCGCAGGATGTACATTTACGCCCTGCATTAGGCGGGCTTTGACGCCGCAGGACGTAAATGTACGTCCTCTGCGTTTACAGCCCCCCTCCGGTAATACCTCCTCCGGTTGCTCCCACGCTGCTCTGACTCCCGCGGAGTCAGATCAGTGTGATCCCTCCTCCGGCGCTGTGACATCATCGCGCCGGTGGCGCGATGACATCAGTTTCAGGCGTCCCCCCCCGCCGGAGCAGGGGAAGCGCCTGAAGGGGAGGGGGGATCCTTTGGATCCCTCTATCTCCCCATCGCCGGGGACTAGGCGGCTGTGGCCAGCATCGCTGGAAGGGTCACAGCCTGACCTTTCCAGCGATGTATGGGGGGTTAACCCCTTAGCTGCCAGGTCACGACCGGGCACTAATTTGTGCCCGATCGCGGCCTATTTCCGGTGGGGGCCGCCATCTTGGATGGCAGCCCCCACCTTTGGGTCCCCCCCTGGTCAACTGACTCATCGCGCCATGCGCGATGATGTCAGTTAACCGGGGAACCCCCTAGCTGCAAAGGGATTTCCTATGGAAATCCCTTGCAGGAGATAGGGGGGTTCTTTGAACCCCTTTATCTCCTGATCAGTGGCAGGTAGGGGGTCATGTCTGATATTGCTGGAAAGGCCAGAGCATGGCCTTTCCAATGATATCAAACATGACCATGTTATATGTAAAATAAAAGTGTAAAAAAAGTAAAAATAAAAATAATAAAAAAATAATAAATTAAATAATAAAAAAATAATAAATATAATAATAATTTTTTTATTTTTTTTTAATGCAGCACTATTGTTCACATTTCAATTATAATGTGAACAATGATGCTTCACTAATTAATTTTTTTTGGGGGGGTTTAGCTAAAATCACACAATTTCTCCCCAAAAAAAAATGGGTTCCCCGTTCAATTTTTTTAACAAATCTACCCCATAGAATATGACCGCAGAGCCTCGGATAATAAAATTAAAAAAAACAAAAACACTTTACACACTGAATGTTTTTCAAAACCCCGTTGAATATTTCTTATATGTTCCAGTATCCTAACATATAATGGCCTTGTGGTCCTACCAATATAGATTTTCTTACACGGACAAACGAGGGCATAAATAATATTACTCGAGTGACAGAAAACAATCTGTTTGATATTATATTTATCCTTACATACGTGTCTTACAACGCGTCTAGCTACTCCTTTTTTCCACTTTGGGAAAATAAATACCTTTTAATAACTTTCCACGGTTTGTGTGAAGTCTGATTTTGATTATTCCTGAAAAGACCATCAAAGGAACCAGGAGTCTATGGGCAGTCAGGTTAGCCCTTGAATAACCTGAGAAGCGATCATATGAGGGCTTGCAGCTCTCGTAAAGCATGAGTGTACATCTGCTTCTTGAAATATTTTTAAACATCTGTTAACTATATTATACTATGTATTGTATTTTCTCCTTTTGAGGTACACTCAAGGCAACTCCTTTGCGTTTACCTGTGGTGTTGAAATCTGTGAATACGGAGATATGGTGAATTACCGTTATATAATATAACATCTAACTATTGTCCTGAAAAAGGTATATAAATATCACCTATTTAAAAGGTTTTTTCTTCTTTCCTTTTTATATGTAGATGATATTTTCACTGAAAAATTGAATTTAATGTTCTAGAAGGAGCGCTGTTCTTTCTTCCTTTTTTACTTTTGTTCTGAACTATTTCTCGTGGTGAAGGGAACACCATATTTTGAAAGAACTAGTAGCGATCCTAATTTTTATTCAGAGCGCCATTCAAGACATCCTATTGTATTTTTAAATTTAAAGGAACCCTCTAGCCACCATGACCACGTAAGTCACTTTAAATGGTCATGGTGTAATGAATGTCCCTCCCTCCCGATTGTTCCTTGCTGCAGTGACAGACCTTCAAGGTGGAGCTCTCTGCTTTGGGGAAGGGAAACAGCTCAGCTGGAACGGCGTTACATTTTATTTTATACATTCTAGGCTATAAATTTAAGGGGAGAGAAAACAAGGGTCAGTGTTAAGCATAAAGATACTGTCATAGTAAATAGTTACTATGTTAGTTAGGTTACCCAGAACACAGAAAACAAATAACGCAGAAAAGGCAGGAAACCTGTGCTAGAGTTGGCCACTAATACAACAGTTCGGCTGGAATAGAGCGGTTACCTGCAAATGGATAATGGTTCACACACAAGTTATACATTTCTAAGCCAGAATTAAAGGCTTGGTTGGAATAGGACCTACTGTCACTTTCCATCACTTTACACTGATCTCTTTTGAATTACTCATGTCACTCCCTCACCTAGTGCTTCTCTCTCCATTGTTCTGCATGTGTGGGTTTGTTCCTACTATGTCTCCCCTGTATTTCTCATCTTATTTCTCATCTTTATTTTCATAATTTTCCCCATGTTTCTCTCAAACAAGTCTGTACACAACATTTTCACAATGTCTCTTCTGTTGCCTCCTTATATCAAGCTTCATTCTATCAATCTTCCCTCTACTACCCATCTCCACAACCAGTTTCTTTCACGTCTTTTTCCCTTACACTGCTTGCTGTAGGAGTAGGTGATGGTTAATCCTCAATCAGGGTTAAAGATGGCTTTTAAATTCTCTGGAAATGTACCGCCAGTATAGACATGGTTCCATGGCCCCACCCATGTGGAACATCCAGTCATAAAGGTCTGCTGTTTGGATGTTCTTCAAACATGTCCCCAAACAAGGAAAATTGGGACCCTGTGTTGTTGGCAAGCCCAGAAGTAATTTTTCTGTTCTCCTTTACCGGTCTACAACTGAGTAGTCTGAGTTCTCCTCTGTTTGTTGCTCAGAAATAGGTTCTGTCATGATTCATATCTCAGTGCTGCAAGGTACTGAAAAGTTCCGATCAAAATGATAATAGCATATCTGGGTTTGTTTGTCCGATTTGGAAGTTTGGTCACTCTTGAATTGCCAAAATGCCAATATTGTGTCCGAAAACTATAAGAAGCGACAACGAATGCACATGCCTATTAAGTATATATTCTGGTGTTCAAAAGGAGTTTTAAATGAGCTCTATATACACAATCCAGAGTGTACTCAACCTTTTGTATATTGAAATAAAATATAGCCCAACACTATGCTTTCCACCGAGCTTGGGGTATCATGCTTCTTGCCCATAACGTGCCACCTTCTAGTCGTTACTAATTATTAACATTTAATGTTAGCTGGAAATGTGTAGAAATCAACTGGAAAAGTAAATAGGATAAGACATACAGGGTTATTCAAAGAGATCCGAATTGCTTGAGAAAGGTAACCGAACGCTGAAAATCAGCGTTCGGTTACCTTTCTTGGCCATTCGGCTATCCAGAGAGCAGGCAATTCGCCAAATCCTGGCGAATTGCCTGCACATACGGTGCCTGTTCGGTGCCTGTTCGAGGGCAGTGAAATCCCCATGAAAAAGCACTGCTTCGGCTATTCAGAGAGCACAAACCAGAAGTGAAAGGTTCCCGAAATGCCCTGCCATTCGGTGGTTTAATTCGGCAAATTTATTCAGGAGAATCCCATAGGCTTCAATGTTAAAAATATTCCCGTTTTAATTCAATATCTAATAAACCGTTCATTATAAAATTATGCAGGAAAGAGTCTCTTTATTTATAGATTTTTTAGGATATTTTAAGCATTTTTTTTATTTTAAGTTTACTTATTTTTTCTGTAACAGCCCTCTTTATTATCATTCCCTGGACCTCATATGTAAATTTCAGACATTTTCGCTCAGTAGTTTCTTTGCAAACAGTGTTTCACTTTTCAAACATTCATACAAACTGTTTTCCTAATTTATTCACTTCCCTCTGTCTGCGGTGTTGGCTTTTTCCGGCGGCTTCGCTGCGTGTAATCGGGTCCTGCTCGGGTTTTTCCGTGGTTTTCAGCAGGTTAATCCAGATGTTTTTGCGGGTTTTCGGCGTGCATTCGCTGGGTTTTGCGGTTCGTTTTCATCGGGTTTGCGGCAGCCTGCAATTCGGGGACCCTGTGGTGCTTGGCTGAATACACCGCAGGGTCACCGAAATGGGAGAGGCAAAAGGAACCGAATTGAAGAGAGCGAAAAGTCACCGAATTTAGTAGGTGGTGCTTGCTAAATTGTAATTGTGGAAAGGCATTAGGGCAGTGGTTCCCAAACCTGTCCTCAGGACCCTCCGCCTCGCCAGGTTTGCAAGCTATCTGAAGCACAGCACAGGTGATATGATTTGCTGCTCAGTGATTGCAGGATTCAGTCTTCTTTTCCCCCAAGGTGATCTGCAAAATCTGGCCTGGTTGAGGGTCCCGAGGAGAGGTTTGGGAAACACTGCATTAGGGTAACGAGCGAGAGATGTAAGGGTAAGATGACTGAGACACGTTTTTGGGTCTAGGGGGATGTAGAGAGAGGCATTATATGGCGTTGAAGTAGAGGATAATGTAAAGGAACAGAAACATTTGAGAAAGTAGTAGAGAGACATAAACGTTTTGAGAGATGGCCGTGGGATATGAAGAGAGCCACAAGAGTAATTGGAGAAGCACATACGAAAAAAAATCAACAAATAGCCTGACTTTACAAAATATATGCCTACAGTATATTTACCATCCCAGCTATATGAAAATACATCTAACAAAGCACATATGTTTTTCCATCAAAACATAGACATGCTTCAAACAATTACCTAGAATGCTTAGTACACACACGATCGTCATAGTCAGTTTATCCACATACCTTAAACACAGCCAACGAATAAACCTGTGGTACTGGGATATGCTAGACTGAGTGCAATATCAGAAAACTGAAGGAAAAAAACCAACACATTTCTGAACACCTCAAGTGCTTTTATGCTGGGGTCAGACGAGCGTAGTGTTCACGTCCGTGATTGCGCCTAAAAGTACGTCCGTGATAGCATGAAAGAAAGTCCATTGGAGCCTGTTACACGAAGTACGTCCACACTGAACTGCGGACGCACCACGGCCGCCGCAAACGGACGCAAGGCAGGCAAGAACGTACAACCACTAGAACGGCCGCACAAAGTGCGCGGCGTCTGCAACGTCCACATAGCTTTGTGTGTGAGTGATGGAACGTGGTCAGACGGACTGCATTTATACGTCCAGCATTTTTCACGGACAAAATGTTTTTGCCTTTTAATTTATTTTCCCTCCTACATCCGTCAAAATATACGTCAGTGAAAAAAACGGACTGTGTGGCCACTACTGTGTCTTCCGTACTGACGTACGTCTGTGTGACCGGACGTACAGTCCGTAGAAATCACGCTCGTCTGACCCTAGCCTTAGCTGGATCATGTAAGATTTCCCTAAATATGACTTCTAAAAAAAAATCCTGTCTTATAAACTTGGCTACAAATATTCTTTGGTGCACAGTTTGCCTGATCAAATGACTGTAAAATAACATGTAATAGGTCCCAAATATTTCAGTATGAACAGCCAGCAGGCAAGCAGTCCCACTGCCCTGATTTCCTATCAACCCTCGATTTTCTGCCTGTAAACAAAACATCCTCAAGGGTGGCACTAAATAATATATCTATCTACATTGATTTACACTATGTTTATAGGTTTGGGTGCAGTTATGTGTGTATGTATATTTTAATTATGTATTAAAAATCTGTCTACGAATTGAAATAGGAATGGAAAATTCCAGCACAGATTTATTCTAGAAATATTGCCCTGGAATCCTATCAGACAAAAGCTAACACTACCCATTTGGAAATCAGCAGCTTTGAAATTTGTACAAGCTTTCCAATTAGAAGAACAGCAAAACAAAGTGCCATCCCGATGCAACGAGCGAGTTTTGTGCTTTGTGACATTCCAGTCCTCCATGAGTTCCTATAAAGAACTTCACGTACATACAGCGGAGCATGTAAATCAAAGGAAGCCGTCACCGCAGAATACACTGAGTAAAGAGCTCATTAATCATTTAATATTTGTACGCGTGGTGTTTTATCAGAAATGAGTTGTTTAGTGAAAGAAATTATTTTAATGGATTTTCTCCTGGGGCCTGTAGTCGACACAATTTATAATTTATGAAAGTAATGTTATTTAGCATAAATGGTCTGTAATTTTTGACCAATTAACAGCCGATACATTGCACAGTACATAAAATAAATGCAATAATGACATACTAAGTGATTTATCGGTGTTCATAATTAAACATAGTTTATGCTACCAAAATGCCAAAGAGATTATCCGTGTATTTTCATTTATCCTTCAACTATACCTCAGAAATGCAGCGGAGTCCTTGTATTATCTAGTGAATTGTACTATCTTTAGAGTAACAGCAAATCAATGTTTTAACTTGTTTATTTACTGTACCAGAGAGGTTAGCAGACATAGGCCAGTACGTATTTGGAAGTGAATGTATAGTCCAGGCTTAAATCTGGCACGATTTCTGAAATATTTTTATTTATCTACTATTCCTTCTTGTAGCTTGGTCTGGATTTGTGTTCAGTATTAACTTTTTATCTCTAAATTCCCAAAGACCATAAAAATGTTCATGTTATTTTGCTATTCATTTACGACATACAGATTATACAATCATGCAGTCGCCTAACAAATGAGATACACATCCTTCATCTTCGCAAGAGAAAGTTTGGGAAAATTAAAATGGGAATTCAAAAATTAATTAAAATGGGTTTCAAATCATTTATTCAAAGGGCCCCATGCTAGGAGTGGGAAGGTCTCATAAAGGGCCATCCTGCACAGTGTCTTCCATGGATTACGATCTGGATTATTTTTTAGCGTTTTGAATGTTTTTTCCATATAGTTTGTATATGCTCTGGTTCTATTGCTTTTTTTAAAAAAATATTTTGGCATTTTATTTTACCTTTTTTGGGTTTAAAAAAAGAAAATTAAAAAAAAAAGGATTTTGGATGCTAGGGCTATATTACAATCTTAACGCTAACGATAGTGCTCCGCAATGTGAGTGTTAACGTTAGGTTAAGTAAGTAGCCCTAGCGCGGGTCACCCATATTACATTCCGAACACTAACGGGTTAAAAAACCCATTAGCGCATTGGAGATTGCACTTTCCAGCACGAGCTTACTGTACTTTGCGCTCCCTATGCTAAACATGGGGAATGCAAAGTGATAAAAAGTTAAACACAGCTAGGAGCTGGTGCTAACTGATTCCGCTTCTGCAGAATCAGCACCAGCAGAAAAAGAAAAAAAAAAGCAGATACTCACCTCTCATCCCACAGCGAGAACGGAGGCCCAATCTACCTCGTCTGGCCGCTGGGAGAAGATCGAGACTGGGGAAGAAAGTTCCCAGTCTCCCTCTGCGATCACTCCACTGACCTGCCAGATCTCAGAAGAGGCGAGATCCTGCAGGTCATATGATCTTGGAAATATAGTTTAATGTAACAAGAAACCACCTATTTTTCTGTATTTTATTATCATCCCTTTTCAAATCACTAGATATAAGGTCAAAGTGTAATCAAGTTCCAATTAGTAAGATACCAGGGTGGTACTAAGATAATCAAATTTGTACCACGTTGTCAAAAGCTCACGAGGGTAACCCAAATATTCAATGAATAAAGTGACAGCTGTGGTCCTTGTTGTCAAATGCCGGTTGGGTGGAGCAGAGGTAACATCACTGCTCTGTGTGGAGAGAGACTGTGGAGACACAGGTTCGATCCCGGAAAGAGCAACTCTCCAGTAAGTGTCCATGGGCAAGACACCTAACGGTACATACTCACCACCCAGGACATACTTGAAAATGAGAGAAATCTCAATGTATCCTTCCTGGTAAAAATCCTTTTTCAAAAAAAAATATCAAATAAAACATAACTTTTATTCTGACATATAAAATACCCAAATCTTGAGTAAAAAGCCACCTATCTGGTGGAAAATACACACATTGGATTTTTGGTAAAGTACTGTGCTGGTTGTTCAAGTATACTTGACAGTCAAGTACACTGCCAGTTACCCTCCCAATTCTAATCTCTATTTTTAAAGGTTAGAAACCAACCTTCGTGGGCTGGTGGGTATAGGATAGTGAGAAGGAAATGGCATGGATATTATTCCATTGGAGTGAAGAAACAACAGAAGAAAGGGAGCACTCACAATAGTATTACCTCACATAGGAATAAATCAGCATTAAACCAGCTTCAATAGTCGTACCTATTTACCATAATTCTTATCATAATCACTCCACACGTTTTGATACCTCCTAGTAGCGTCATCAGGAGTTGTAGTGTGGTCAGTGTATAGTGATGCAAAGAATACACACTGACTATACTACAACTCCTGATGACGCGACTATGTGGTAGCGCTCCTTTTCCTCTGTTGTTTCTTCACTCCAATGACTGTCAAGCATACTTGAACAACCAGCACAGTGCTTTACCAAAAATCCTTTGTGTGTATTTTCCACCAGATAGGTGGCTTTTTATTCTAGATTTTGGTATTTTATATGTCAAAATAAAAGTTATGTTTTATTTGATTTGACTTGACAACAAGGACCACTGCTGTCACTTTATTCATTTAATATCATCCCAACCACTTGGGGTTACAAATATGGCCCATAGTGTCTATTAACTCTGAAAAGTCAAGGTTTTTGTACATATATAAATATATGTTGAAATATATTTACATAGGCTGGAAAAAAAGACATGCGTCCATCGAGTTCAGCCTTTCACACAATATTAAAATATATAAAATATTTTAATAAAATACATTTTGTTTACTGACTCTATGCATAGTTTAAATCTCTCTTTATTCAAGTTCACATACCACTAGGTTAGAAGCTTAGAATGTTTTATGCAAATGGGTTACAGTATGGCTGCTTAACAAGAACAGTTCATCATAAAGAGCATTATTAATTTAATTTGCATAGTTGTAATATTTTTGCAGATAATGGGAATGTTCATAGGGATGCAAATAGAGCCTAGGTAGAAAAGGATATTCATGGATGTGTGTGAGCAATAGCTGGATTATGATTATGTATTAAATAAAAAATCAAGACAGATTATGGAAAATTTCTGGATGATATATGGTGCTTTAAGGATAGACCAGAAATGCTATTTAAGGATTTTATTAGAGTTGTTAATCATAATAGATTTAATATAGAGGTATTCTCTAACATTTGAAATGACAGCACTCAAATTCTCAATCTAGATTTCAGAATGGGCAATGGCAATGATAACACAGCGAGGTGTTAATTTATTGTTGGATTATAGAATGAATCATTATGTCAATTTGATCCAGTATATTCCACTGAGTAGTTCCTTGCAATGGAAAAAAAACCACAACTCTATTGAGGAAATGTATATGAATTGGTGGTTATACTGAAAAGAATGATTTATGACATAGGGATTTGTGGATGAATTAGTACAAAGGGCAAAGGAACCTACATTACCCACAGCCATAAATTAACTCCTAATATACAAGAAGAATAAGAGGAAGGAATTGATAGTTAAAAGTAAGAAATAATTACATTTTCCATGATGAGGTAGCGTATGGAAAGATAAAGAAGATATTGGTCAAATATTGTGGTTTATGTCACGTTCAGCCACTATGGCGGTACCCGGCATGCGCCAAGTAGGGCCCAGGTATGAGGAAAAGCCGCTATATGCAGAGATGCGTGACACAATGATCTAGGATATGTGAATAAACCACAGGAGACACTGGGGACCTCTGTACGGCTATACCGAAGGAGCCCTATACTGATAGATCGGTCCTTAGAGTGGCCGAATCTGCACTAATAGAAAAAGGTTACCTTTGTAGCCGTGCAGAGTCCTGGGGAAAACACAGACACCTGAAGGAGTGTACTCAACAACTTGCAGGGAAGGACTTCAATATACAAAAGCCGTGGTCTACAGGGATACACAACATATAATACAATATGCACAGCTAGGGATGTCCAGAAGAGTCGTTAATAAATAAATAAGCCAGGGGTCAAAACCAAAACGTATACCTTGAGCCAAAGCGGGGATATAGCACCAGAGAAAATCCGTCAGCCAGGCCAGAGGGTCAATACCAGTAAGTCAATCAGAACATAAAACTCAGACAAGGGGGAAACACTGAAATAGAACTAGGACGGAATAACAGGGAGCTCTCAGGAACAAATCTGTAGCTGAAGTGAACCAGGATGCAAGAGCATGGTGATATGGGCCCATGGCTTAATATAGGGGAGTAATCAGCCCATATCACCAGCAGAAGCTCAACGAGCAATGAACTTAACCCCTGAGCTGCATGACAGGGAAAGCAGCACAGGGAACCACATGGAAACACAGACATAAGGAATACAGAGGGCAGGGAGACAGGGTTGGAACGTAGGAACCTGACAGTTTATTGAAAAACAATCTTTTTAAATGTTCATGGAGCTGAAGGTCTATGGAAACTTTTTTATATACAGGGTGTCCATAAAGTCGCTTTACAATTTCAAAAATTTATTACAAAGGCAAATGAAAAGACAGATAAGTGAAAATTATTACAAAATGAGACGTATATATTTAAGTTTTTTTGCCTCATTTAATACACCTCTATATGGGTACAATTAGTTGCACGAAGCAATTCACAGAGGTAGAAAAGTGGATCAAACACAACAAACTTTTTTTAAATACTGACAAAACTGTAACAATGCTCTTTGGAACAGCACCTAAACTACAGAAATTGCAAAATCCCCATCTATGTGTTGGGACAAAATCAAATGGCACTGACTACAGTCACTTCTCTCAAATATCTAGGTACAGTCAGGTCCAGAAATATTGGGATATCGACACAATTCTAACATCTTTGGCTCTATACACCACCACAATGGAGTTGGAATGAAACAAACACAATGTGCTTTAACTGCAGACTGTCAGCTTTAATTTGAGGGTATGTACATCCAACTCAGGTGAACGGTGTAGGACTTACAGCAGTTTGCAGATGTGCCTCCCACTTGTTAAGGGACCAAAGGTAATGGGACAGAATAATAATCATAAATCAAACTTTCCCTTCTTAATACTTGGTTGCAAATCCTTTGCAGTCAATCACAGCCTGAAGTCTGGAACGCATAGACATCACCAGACGCTGGGTTTCATCCCTGGTGATGCTCTGCCAGACCTCTACTGCAACTGTCTTCAGTTCCTGCTTGTTCTTGGGGCATTTTCCCTTCAGTTTTGTCTTCAGCAAGTGAAATGCATGCTCAATGGGATTCAGGTCAGGTGATTGACTTGACCATTGCATAACATTCCACTTCTGTCCCTTCAAAAACTCTTTGGTTGCTTTTGCAGTATGCTTTGGTTCATTGTCCATCTGCACTGTGAAGAGCCGTCCAATGAGTTCTGCAGCATTTGGCTGAATGTGAGCAGATAATATTGCCCGAAACACTTCAGAATTCATCCTGCTGCTTTTGTCAGTAGTCACATCATCAATAAATACAAGAGAACCAGTTCCATTGGCAGTCATACATGCCCACGCCATGACACTACCACCACCATGCTTCACTGATGAGGTGGTATGCTTAGGATCATGAGCAGTTCCTTTCCTTCTCCATAATCTTCTCTTCCCATCACTCTGGTACAAGTTGATCTTGGTCTCCTCTGTCCATAGGATCTTGTTCCAGAACTGAGAAGGCTTTGTTCGGTGTTGTTTGGCAAACTCTAATCTGGCCTTCCTGTTTTTGAGGCTCACCAATGGTTTACATCTTGTGGTGAACCCTCTGTATTTACTCTGGTGAAGTCTTCTCTTGATTGTTGACTTTGACACACATACACCTACCTCCTGGAGAGTGTTAGGGTTTGATTGCAACTGATAAATAAAAACTGGTTTTGAAATTGAGGGTATTCACTGTGATTTCAGGATGATTTTCCCTGTTTTCCGCGGTGAGACCACGCCCCGATGTTTATACTTTTTAATGGAAACATAGGCTTTAGCAATTCAATACGAAATTGTCGGTAAGCCGTTTTCTGAAAAAAATAACAAGTGCTGAAAGGTGTTGACAATTTCGTATTGAATTGCTAAAGCCTATGTTTCCATTAAAAAGTATAAACATCGGGGCGTGGTCTCACCGCAGACCAAGATGGCAGCGTGAATTTGCAGCTCCAAGGTCCCCTTCGGCTTTATAGCACACCTTTCACCGCACAAAGTCTTTGAGCGGTACACAGACACCGCGCAGACAACCCCGATAAACTCCGGGTCCCCTCAATGGTTTCCTAAGGCTCCCTGCGACTACGGCATCCTCCTCCCCGACCCAGGACAAGATAGCGGCCGAAGGTGGGACGCCGGAGCAGGCACAAGACCCCTTTCAGGCGATATGCAGGCTGGAAAAATTGGTGGCGGCCTTACCGACTAAAACGGATCTCACAGCCATGATGGAGAATTTCAGAGCTGGAGTACAACACGAATTACGGGAGGTACATGATGATGTGACAGGCCTGGCAGACAGGGTTGGAAGTTTGGAGGAACGGGCCAATATACCACCAGAGACCCCTGCGTCCCTGATGGCAGATATGTCAGACATTAAACATAAACCGGACGACCTGGATAATAGAGGCCGCAGGCAGAATGTTAGAATAAGGGGGCTGCCAGAAGCTGTAGCGCCGGGAGACCTCTCCACGTATGTGGATGCCCTTTTTGTGACACTATTACAGGAACCCGCAGTCACTTCAGTCCCACTGGATCGGGCTCATCGGGTGCTGCGTCCCATACCTTCGGAGGGGGCACCCCCCAGAGATGTTATATGCAGGATCTCAAGTGGAGCGCTTAAGGAGCGAGTGATGCACAAGGCGCGTGAACAGAGACAATGGCACTTAGATGATACCAGCTTGAATTTTTTCATGATCTGTCACCCTTTACACTTGCAGCTCGAAAAGCCCTACGCCCTATCACTTTGTTACTTCGACAGCAACAGATCGCGTACAGATGGGGGTTTCCGTTTGCACTACACGCTCGTAAAGATGGGACCTCTCTTGCCATACATCGTCCTGCTGATGTTCTGGAGTTATTTGCTCAAATGGAAATACCGCCAACATCGGTAATCGACTGGGAGGAGGGCGGCTACACTGATCGTAGAGGAGTAGCAGTAGCCCAACCCCAGCGGCCCCTACGCAGGCCTCGTCCGCTGCGGGCTAATAGATCCCGCTCACTGTCACCGGAGAGACATGGTAACTGGTAGTCACACCACGAAAGGGTTTGGGGACGACACCTCCTCATTTTCTGTGAGATTCAGGGTTGGTGGCTAATGTTTGGAGGCACTGAGGAGCTGTGCGCTCTTATTTTTATTTTGCACCCTGTCTGGGGGCTTTGGAGGATGGAGGCCCCTGTGTTTGGACTCCGGCATATAGGAGACATAGGGGGGCTACGCATTCTATTTTCCTGGACTCTCAGCTTCCGCATTGGGGGCCTTGGGACAGTGCATGCTGAGGTGACCTCTGCTCTCTCCGCGTCCTTAACGTAGATATTGTCGACCCTTGCAAGATGCTTTGTGCAGATGTGGTGGGCCCGGTGGGGGGTGCTATGTGGGGTGGGGGAGGAGGTTCAGGCGATCTCTCTGGCTCCACTTTGCCTCACGCTCTTTGTGAAACATGGGTCACTGAGGGAGAATCCCCGGAGGCTCTTAGCTGGCAAACTGACTCTTAATTGTGATACTGGTGATAATGACGCTGCACTGCACAAGTCCAGAAGCTAACGAGACCCCCCCCCCGTGCCTGGCACGGACGCCGGGGCAATTCGTCTACAAGGTTTTTTTTATCTATATATATAGTGCCTTATGGATCACAGTTTTATTGCCACTTCTTTGTCCTTGGGGTCCGGACTTCATATGAGAAAGGCTGCACTGAGTATTTTGATACGTGACCCTCCCTCACCGTCTTTTTGCTCCGGTGCCCTGCTCCTTTCTTCTCCCCTCTCTGGTTTCCTTTCCCACGCCCGCTCTTCTCCCTTTCCTGCTTCCTCTTCCCTCGTCCTGTCTTCCCTCCCCCACCCCACCGCTGGTATAGTGCAACGAGGCTTGACGTATACCAACGGCTGTTAGACTGTTTGAAGCTGCCGTGGGGCGCTGGGTGGGTGGCGCGTGGGGGTGGGCTGCGGGGGGGTCTTGGTAATTTCCTTTGCTGTATGGTCTCGGGGCGGGGGGGTGGACTTGGGGGAGGCGCCTTGGGGTGGGGTGGTGGGGGGATCTGTGATGTTTATTTTTACACGATCGATTTCTTGAGTATTAAGCCTTGTTCAACTTAGCACCTGATCTCACTGCTCTACCGCATTTCTTTGTCTTGCAATTATTTTTCACTGCATAGTCTAGCTACCCAGTTGTCCGGAGGGGACCGCCGGGTTTCCTTTTCACGATATTGTAAATTTTCCTGTTATTGTTTCCAATCTACTATCAACAGATTGTTAGGCCTGCAAGCTGTAGACCTTGTATTACCCCCGCGGGTTTTTGCATCACTGCATCCCCTTGGGAGACACCTTCACACCCCCCTACTAGGGTGAGGTGGACACATCTCTCAAGGCTGATATCGGTTACCCTTCTTTTTGTTCTCTGAGTGCCCAGCACTGAACTACCCTCTTGCTTTCTTCCTATATTTCTTTGACCTTTGTGTTACAACATGGTGACATTCTCTTCTTCTTCTCTTTTATCTTGATCTCGTTTCCCTATTTTCCTGTCACGCTTTTCTTTTCTCTCCTGGGTGTCTGACACCCCCCTCTTCTCCCCCCCATCTTTCCACACCCTACCATTTTTGTTACATTCTCTCCCTCTCCTCTCTTTTCATCTTTCTTTCTCACTCCCCTCCTCACCTCATTATTACCCCTCCCTTGACTTTTTGCGCTTTACACCTTGACTGACTTGGACATGGCAGGGGCAAGGGATTGCACCTCGGCATACTGCCCTGACTCCCTGGAAGTGGCCTCATATAACATCCGAGATCTTAATGCCCCGGAGAAACATAGAAAGTTGTTAAGAGACCTCCGGGCACAGCGGATTTCGGTAGCTATGATCCAAGAGACACACTTTAAGCACGGCTCACATCCGAACTTGAGAGACTCTAATTTCCCAACGGGTTATTACGACTCGACTCAGGGGCGGATCCAGAGACTAGTCTCAGGAGGGGCACTGACAGAAAATAAGGTGTTTTAGCAGAGAGCCCGACTCACGAGAATTTACAGAGGGCCCAGCTCACAGGAGCTTACAATCAGGAGGAGCAGAGGGCACCCAGGAGCTTACAATCTAGAGGAGCAGAGGGCACCCAGGAGTTTACAATCTAGAGGAGCAGAGGGCACCCAGGAGTTTACAATCTAGAGGAGCAGAGGGCACCCAGGAGCTTACAATCTAGAGGAGCAGAGGGCACCCAGGATCTTACAATCTAGAGCAGAGGGCACCCAGGAGCTTACAATCTAGAGGAGCAGAGGGCACCCAGGAGCTTACAATCTAGAGGAGCAGAGGGCACCCAGGAGTTTACAATCTAGAGGAGCAGTTACAGACTCATATCTGAGAGGTTTATTACCAGGCAGGCATGGAAGGAGACAGGCTCAGCCACATGGTCACCGGGAAAAGGATCACCGCGTGACACGCCCCTGACACATGACTGGGAGGGGCAATCCTCAGTGCTTCTGCGCAGTGTGTGCCTCTGCAAATCGCGATGTCTGCATTCACTGCACACATTGCGATTTGAGTTCTGGAGGTCAGCCTGGCATCTGCACTGCTGGGGGGGGGGGCAATTGCCCAATTGGACCAATTGATACTGGGAGACGGCGGAGGCGACACAACTACTGGCTGACATACGGACGCTGGAAATTGCGCGTATGCAATCTATTGATGCCTCAGTTTATAGTCAGCTCTTACGAAAACGGACTCGTTTTGTGGAACTTTCGAATTTACAGATTCATCACTCCATTCTAAAGACAAAATGTTTTTTCGCCTACAATGAAAATAAGCCAGGTCGCCTCCTGGCGAGAATGCTGCGCAAACGTCGTTTGGCACCTCGCCACTCTACCTGATGATGTAGTCTCGGCATTTCGGGACTATTACTCGGAGCTCTACTCATTGGCACCAGAGGATACTCCCAGCCTGCAACGTTCCATTTCGGACTACTTAGCCTCGCGCATACACCGTACATTGACTAGTGCTGAAAGGGCCTCCGTAAATGACCCTATTATGACAGCCAAACTAGCCCTGGTGCTGAAGAAGCAGAAAAATGGGAAGTCACCCGGTCCGGATGGCTTCGCATCTGAGTACTACAAGAAGTTTAGGGAAGTTAGGGTGAACGTATACTCTCCCTTCCGTTTAAAATCCGGAACTGGACACGGCAGGGGTGCCCGCTATCCCCTCTCTTATTTGCGCTATCCCTCAAACCCTTTTTGGAATCAGACTGAACATGAGAATCTCAGGTTTACGAGGCTGCTCGGAGTACATAAACTTTCAGCATATGCTGATGACATGCTATTTATAGTGACAGACCCTCAAGTCTCTTTATCAGAGATAGTGACGGAATTTGAAACCTATGGAGACCTCTCTAATCTCCTTATTAACATGACCAAATCGGAGATTCTTACAGGGTTATTCAAAGAGATCCGAATTGCTTGAGAAAGGTAACCGAACGCTGAAAATCAGCGTTCGGTTACCTTTCTTGGCCATTCGGCTATCCAGAGAGCAGGCAATTCGCCAAATCCTGGTGAACTGCCTGAACATACGGTGCCTGTTCGAGGGCAGTGAAAACCCCATGAAAAAGCACTGCTTCGGCTATTCAGAGAACACAAACCAGCAGTGAAAGGTTCCCGAAATGCCCTGCCATTCGGTGGTTTAATTCGGCAAATTTACTCAGGAGAATCCCATAGGCTTCAATGTTAAAAATATTCCCGTTTTATTTCAATATCTAATAAACCGTTCATTATAAAATTATGCAGTAAAGAGTGTCTTTATTTAAAGATTTTTTAGGATATTTTAAACATTTTTCTGATTATTTTTTTTTAAAAGTCCGATTTTTTTTTTGATTTTTTTTAAGTTAACTTATTTTTTCTGTAACAGCCCTCTTTATTATCATTCCCTGGATCTCATATGTAAATTTTAGACATTTTCGCTCAGTAGTTTCTTTGCAAACAGTGTTTCACTTTTCAAACATTCATACAAACTGTTTTCCTAATTTAGTCACTTCACTCTGTCTGCAGTCTCGGCTTTCTCGGCTTTTTCCGGCGGCTTCGCTGCGTGTGATTGGCTCCTGCTCTGGTTTTTCCGTGGTTTTCGGCAGGTTAATCCAGATGTTTTTGAGGGGTTTCGGCATGCATTCGACGGGTTTTGCTGTTCATTTTCGTCTGGTTTGTGGCAACTTTTCCCTGCAATTCGGGGACCCTGTGGTGTTTGCTGAATACACCACAGGGTCACCGAAATGGGATCGGCAAAAGGAACCGAATTGTAGAGAAAGAAAAGTCACCGAACGTGCGGTGACTTTTCGAATCTCTTTGAATAACCCTGTTAATGTTAATTGTTCCACAGTGCTCGCCGTAACTACACCTTCACTTGGTGCTCAGACCGGATGCGGTTCCTCGGAGTTTGGTTGCCATCGGACCTTACTAGATTGTTCGAGGTTAACTTCCCGTCCTTATGGAGCACTCTACAGAAGGACCTGAAAGAGTGGACCTCCTTGAAGATCGCATGGTTTGGACGGATAGGAGGCTCTTATACCTATTTAACACGATCCCAATAGCTTTACCGTTGGACTTTTTAAACTCCATCCGGAAGGTACTCTCTAAGTTCGTGTGGTGCCAAGCACGCCCGAGGGTCAATCTGCGCACTCTGATGCTACCTAAGCTGGCTGGCGGTGTAGCGTATCCAGATGTTCGCTGCTACTTCTTGGCCTCACACTGAGAGTTGTGGAAAGGTCGACGGGGGGCGAGGGAGCCCTGTGGCTTGATCTGGAGGGAAGTACTGATGGCGTACCGTTGTGGGTTCTGCCAAGGATTGCCAAGACGGACAGACCATGTTCCACTTCAGTCCATCCACTTATTGCGGCCACACTGCGCGTCTGGGACCAGATTGTTCGGTCTCATCGCCTTTCCTCATTCCCCTCCCCTCTACTTCCACTGGTGCACAATCCGGCATTTCCTGTGGGTCTCTGTACCTCTCTACAACGCTGCCTGCAGAATCCTCACAAAGCACGGGTACTTCACCTGACTCGCGATTCTGCTTTTTTTTTTTTTTTTTAATTTTATTTAGTGAATTTATACAATACAGAAAAATCACGAAGTCAAACATATAGAAATGCAGCCACTTAAGGCCGGCCAAGGTAACTACGGTCAGCTGGTCAGAAAACATGCAGTGCAAAGAAGGACAGGGCGGTAAAGAGTAATAAAAAGGCAGAAAGTACCATGTGCAGGCAAAAAAAGCAAACGAACTATAAAATGCAGGCCGGGACTTATCAAAACAAATTATGAACCGTCCTAAGAGTCCAGACACTAGGCCAAGCTAGAGACCAGAGATACGTAAGCATATAAGAAAAATGCAGGGGTGGGGGTAATTCAGTGAAGCTCAGTCCTGGAGAGGTAGAGGGCAAAGAAACCAGCATTCAATCCGGCCGAGGGTCCGGAGGATCCGGTGAGAGGCCCGCAGCCGCAAGGTCAATCCAGGCCGCCGCGGGATCCGTGATGGTATAGGGGACGTTGGCGTGGGTCACCACCAAAGCTCCTGCCAGACCCCAGCAATATCGGACACCCTGTCGACGAAGAACTGATGTCACTTCACGGAAACGCCTGCGAGCCATCAGGGTCTGGAATGGGAGATCGTGATACTGGGCCAGGGTGGAGCCCTCAAAGTGTACGGGATCCCTCGCGCCCGGGGCAGACATAACCTTGACCTTGAAAACCACGTCACGGAAGACCACCACGACGTCTCAAGGAGCCCCTGGTGGGTTCATCGCAGGTCTCCTGACCCGGAACACCGACCCAAATATGTCAGGTGTGTCAGGGGGAAGCCCCGCGACCTGAAGCGCAAGACGGGTCACGTAGGACGGCAGAGCGTCGGAGGTAACAGAGTCCAGGACACCCCTGACCCTGATGTTTCGGCGTCTGTGTCTCGTTTCAAGCATCTCCACAGAGCGTGTCAGAAGCTCGACTTGGGATCGCAAACCGGTGACCTGACCAGACAGGTGAGTTTGTTCCGTTATCACAGCAGAGGATGTCTCCTGCACCACCTTTACCTAAGCACGCAGCGCAGCCACCTCCGTGCGGACCGCCGCCACCTCAGGCTGCCACACCTTACGCATCACCCGGAGCTCCTCCAAGATCCTGCGGAGATCCCCCTTCGTGGAGGGGAGATGGTCGTCCTCCTCCTGCACCTGCTGCTGTCGTGGTCCCGTCTCCACTGCAGACTGATGATCCGAGGTCACACTGTTACTGGCGGAGGTAAGGGGAATCTCAGCCGGGTCCCCATCAAAAATGTCCTCTGTGTCCGGCGATGCCCCGGACGATGTCCGCAGTGCTGCTTTTCTCTTCTCCTGTGCCCGTTTCCTAGCAGCCGCCAAGAGGGGTCGGGAGTCAGACGCCGGTGACTGCGGGGCAAGCCAGGGCATCCCAGTAATACCCCCGAGGTTCATAGTCGCTGTCAGCCTCCGAGGAGCCATAGCCCGGGGGGAGGGAGGGAGAAGCAGTCAGTCCCGTAAAAGCGGACCCACCTTGCAGAACATCCCGAATGTCCCTCTGTCGGGGGGGCCCGTCGCTGGGAACGACCGGTAGGCATGATTCCGGAGATGCTGGTACGTGGGCGCAGGGCGGTGAGGGGATTCCAATACGCCTCGAGTAGGCTTCCAAGATGGCCGCGGTGATTAGGCCCAAATCGCGCTGCCGGCAGTAATCCGTCCCCGGCGCGAAACTCAGGGCTAAATCAGGTACCTCAACTCTCCAGGATCCCTCGAGCCAACCGGGAAGCTCACAGGTCAGCGCAAACGGCGAAAAAGGCAGTAAAAATCTGTGGTGAACACAGAGCTCCTTCAAAGTGCTGCCGCTCGCTTCCACAGCTAGCTCCGCCCCGCGATTCTGCTTTTCACTCACCGTGGGATATTTCCCCACGACCCGCACCCCCGACAGTGTTAGAGTTCTTTAACTATTAACAACTAATGCACTATCTTTGGTCCTTGCCGGGAAGACACCGCTTACTGCGGGAGCGCACACAGTTGATCCTGTAAGTGCAGATTCGGTCAAGTTAGATTGGACCTGTCAAAGATGGGGTACATTGTTGACTGTGACAGGCTTAAGCAAATTATGATCATACTTTGTGAACTGAATCCCCATCATTTTACCTCAGTCAGGTTTTTTTGAACATTTTTTAAAACTATGTTTTTTTGCCACAGAAAATGATGGAAGAAGGTGGTCAATAATATGGAGTGCTCTTTCTTGGTGTTTTATATATATATATATATATATATATATATTATATATATATATATATATATATCTTGTGAGAAAGTTTGTGAGATTTGTGAGTAACCAATATCTGACATACAAATACTTAAAGTGTGTATAATTAAAATCCTCATTTAAACGTGGGGGAAACCAAGTTTGAAAGGTGTAGCTCTAGAATGATTCTCTTTGGCACAACATTTTATCAAAGTTTCCCTTTCCCGGTCCTACAGTAACTTTCTCAATCGCTTGGAAAGATAAACAAGACGGATTTGAATCGTGATTATATCGAACATGTCTAGAAATAAAGGTTTCTAGACTATTATGAAGTGAATTGATATGCAGAAGAATACGACGCTTAAACTGTTGCATGGTTTTTCCCACATATTGAACTCCACATTCACAAATTATCAAATATACAACAATTTTGCTTGAGCAATTCATATATTGTCTAATGCCGTATTTTTTACCGGTGCTGGAACTTAAAAAGTATTAGACTTCTTTACAAATTTGCAAGGTTTGCAATGCATTACAGAGTTGAACAATTTCATCTGACACGAAGGTATTGACCAATAGGTATGCTTCGTTTGAGGCTGGTTGGGTGGTAAGAAGACCAATTAAGAAAGGGTTTGGTAGCAGTTGGCTTTCTATGTAGCCTGGTAGTCAGGGCGGGCCCACGCCACTGTGCTGCCACAGTAACCTGCCGTGTGTACAAGTATCAGAGCGCAACACATATCTCGGGCCCTCTGTCACACACACACACACACATCCACATACAGACACACACACACAAACTTACCCACACATCCACATACAGACACACAAACTTACCCACACATCCACACACACACAAACCTACCCACACATCCACATACAGACACACACAAACTTACCCACACACAAACCTACCCACACATCCACATACAGACACACACAAACTTACACACACACAAACCTACCCACACATCCACATACAGACACACACAAACTTACCCACACATCCACATACAGACACACACAAACTTACCCACACATCCACATACAGACACACACACAAACTTACCCACAAACAAACGTACCCACACATCCACAGACACACACACAAACGTACCCACACATCCACATACAGACACACACAAACTTACCCACACATCCACATACAGACACACACAAACTTACCCACACATCCACATACAGACACACAAACTTACCCACACATCCACAGATGCACACAAACTTACCCACACATCCACAGACACACACACACAAACCTACCCACACATTTATAAACAGACACACACACAAACTTACCTCCCCCTGTGTAGGATGAATGAATGCAGACCTCTGAAGCTTTAATAGGAGCAGTCATCCAAGGAACTTGACAGTGCTGTAACGGGTTAATTCGCTAAAGCTGTCCCAGCTCCCTGTGATTGACAGCTCTGAAAGCAGCAGCCAATGAAAGAGGATCAAGCAGGGCCCCACGTGTGAGAGATTGCAATTGGCGGAGAAGAGCTGGAGGAGTATGGACCCACGTGGAGCTGGCAGCCGTACATAGAGCCGGAGGGAGGGGCCGCACCGGGAGACTGGGCCCTACCGGAGATTGGGAGACTGGGCCCTACCGGGGCCTTGTGAGAGGGGCTGGCACTGGCTGTCCGAGGCATGAGTGCGGGAGTCTGGCTGGTACTGAGAAAGGCCTGGGCAGTGGCAGGGGGAGGAGGGAGGCCAGCAGGCTTGAAAAGTATTGGGCTTGGTCTGCTGAAAGTGGTGGGCTCTGCCTGCCGCCTCGCTCGAATCAAGGGCGCGGGCATGCCCTCTTTGCATGAAGGGGCGGCACTGGCCCACTGAGAGGGGCGGGTGCAGCCTGGTTTCCTGAACTTGATGGAGGAGGGTGGGCCATGCCTTGTCCAGAGTGTGAGCTCCACGCCTCGGCCCTGGACAGGGTGGCAAAATGCCGCCCCTGACAAAGGGCCACCTGGCGCCATTGCTCCACCCTGCTCCATGGAAAGGCTGGCCCTGCTGGTAGTTATTTTATTGTCTGTATTGATCGTAATTAGGAGATTCAAAAATTCTATATTTGCACTGCCAATCACCGAGGTTAAACTCAAACCAATGTCATTGATGTTTAGAATAGAGAACCACTCATTTAAAATTTCTACTGGGCCTTGCCATAAGATCAAAATATCATCAATGAACCGCATCCATTTAATGACATGCTTGGTGAATCTAGATATTTCCTCAGTGAAAACGAGCAGCAGCAAGAATCAGGGACAATTGTTTTAACAAATGATTTACTAGCTCAGAGAGGAATTAAATCATGACATTGCTGCTGAAGGTTTATCCAGCAAGAATATGATATCTGCATTTGATACAACCCTCTGGCTGAGTATCTAATTTCACTCAATAATCAATGATGAATGTATAAACAATTACTGAGATCTGTATACATATATTTTTTATGAACCTTTGTCCCAGGTTGCTTTTTATTTTCCAGTTGCTACAGAGGGGTATGTGTTTTTTCACCTGTTGAGGCTAAGGGTTTAAAGTCTCTGGAATTACAAATCTAAAGTTCTGCAGCGGATCTGGAAAACTTGCAGGGTTATCCAAAGAGATTCGAAAAGTCACCGCACGTTCGGTGACTTTTCGTTCTCTTCAATTCGGTTTGTGTTGCCGATCCCATTTCGGTGACCCTGCGGTGTATTCAGCAAGCACCACAGGGTCCCCGAATTGCAGGGAAAAGCTACCGCAAACCTGACGAAAACTAACCGCAAAACCTGCCGAATGCACGCCGAAAACCCGCAAAAACATCTGGATTAACCCGTCGAAGACGCTGAAAAAACCCGAGCAGGAGCCGATCACACGCAGCGAAGCCGCCAGAAAAAGCCGAGAAAAAGCCGACACCGCAGACAGAGGGAGGTGAATAAATTAGCAAAACAGTTTGTATGAATGTGAAAGTGAAAAGCTGTTTGCAAAGAAACTACTGAGCGAAAATGTCTGAAATTTACACATGAGGTCCAGGGAATGATAATAAAGAGGGCTGTTACAGAAAAAATAAGTAAACTTACTAATAAATAAAAAAAAATCTGACTTTTTTAAAAAAAAAATTAAGAAAAATGCTTAAAATATCCTACAAAATCTATAAATAAAGAAACTCTTTACTGCAGAATTTTATAATGAACGGTTTATTAGATATTGAATTAAAACGGGAATATTTTTAACATTGAAGCTTATGGGATTCTCTTGAATAAACTTGCCGAATTAAACCACCGAATGGCAGGGCATTTCGGGAACCTTTCACTGCTGGTTGTGTTCTCTGAATAGCCGAAGCAGTGCATTTTCATGGGGATTTCACTGCCCTCGAACAGGCACCGAACAGGCACCGTATGTGCAGGCAATTCGCCAGGATTTGGCGAATTGCCTGCTCTCTGGATAGCTGAATGGCCAGGAAAGGTAACCGAACGCTGATTTTCAGCGTTCGGTTACCTTTCTCAAGCAATTCGGATCTCTTTGGATAACCCTGTTGGTCTTTTTTCACACACAGTGGATGTGTCTGAATGTTTTTAGATGTTATATTGGTGTTATACATCTTAGGATGTTGTTATGTTGTGCGTGAAGTATACTCAGGATCATATCCTATGCCAAACAGGTTTTTAAATATGTAATGAATTAAAGAAGATTACATTTTATACTTTCATAGGTTGATATTATTATTTTTTTTCTCCTACCTGAGGACTGGGAGCCTGCTGAGACCTTAAAGAGACAAAATCAAAGTAGGACTATCACACACAACTGGACCAAATAAGTGAGACCTACAATTGACTATATCAACTAGCACTAGCACTTTTTTGTGCATTACCAACTGATTCAGTACTCTGTGGGACTGTCATCTAAGGCTAGGGTCAGACGAGCGCATTTTCGCGTTGTCTGTGAAAAAGTACGTTCCAACGAATGGACGTATTTTTTCACGGAGTACGCGATAGCGGTCATACTATGCGCATTTGCGGCCGTGATTTTGTACGGATCATCAATAAAACACTTTGTGCATCTGGACGTTATGTTGGCCGGACATTAGCAGTGTCTGACATCTCCAATTCACGCACACACGCCTCTAGCGGACGCAGCGCACTCTGTACAACCGTACTAGTGGTTTTACGTTCTCGACAAAATGCGTTCGTTTTCCACTTGCGTCGCGTAGCCGGACTTTTGTGCGACCGTACTTCGTATATTGGCCGTCATTGCCTGGCATTTGCTGCTAGCGTGGCCGTGATTAAGTGCGCCTGCACGCGTGTTCGCACTGCCTCAGTCTGACCCTAGCCTAATTGGTGGCACCATGGACATTGTGTAATAAGTGCACCAGGAGACACCATTGATCTATTGTACAGTTTTTAAAAGTTTTAGTTGTGAAATACTTGCACTATATGCACTTTATTACTTGCAGTTTGCCTTTTAGAAGCACAAGCACTTTAGCTGATATTGCAATGAATGCATTTTCTCTGCACTTTGCACATGACTAGTATTTTCTCAAGGTTGCATTTTATACCAGTCCTTCTAGACTGTGCACATATCCTAATATTGGGATCCACCGTATTATCTAATATTCACTGTGTATCGTAGATATTGTCGTATTGTTTCTGTGTCAGTTTGCCATCAGCACTTTATGTGGCTCGTCGGCTGCTTACCTGTGTTACATCAACAGTGTCTACAGAATTTTTTAACTCTACGTCATTTTGTAAGGTCAGTTAAGACCGTATAGGACAGCTGCATTTGAATGCAATTGAATCTATTGGACAACCACTCTTTTGCGCCACAAGAGCTTCTCCCTACATTTTTGATATTATTATCCTCCTGGTTCTCAGTTGGATATTGAATTGACTTTCTTATTGAGGTTTAAACCCTCAAAATCTCCTGTGATCATTTACAATTGTGTGATTAATTTCGTATTAATGTGTTCTCTGTTTCAGAATTAGGTTACACTTTGCTATATCTAGTAACAAGTTTCCATATAACTATACAGTATTACAAAAAAGGAAAAATAAATACCACATAGGTTAAGTGTAAATCTCTTTTGTATCTCTATGTATCTGGGTTCCACTGGAGACAGGTAATATGAATTTTATGTTTCGGGACACATCTATAAAGTGCTGAAAATGTACATTAAAGCAGCTACGTTATTTTACCTGAGCTTTAATAGGAGTGAAAGTAATCTGGCATATCAAGACCTCCATGACAATTTTTAACAATGTACTGACAGCAGTATGATAAGCCTTAGGAAAGGACACTGTGTCCTAGAATAAAATGTGAGGGTTTAGAACATTATTAGGAGTGACTGTTATTCAGAATTGGCTAGCTGTGATAAAAAAAAAAACCTTAACCTAGAGTTGGCCAGCTGTTAAGGGGACATTTTGTTTATTTTTGAATGTTACTTAAAATCAGTTCCTCATAATAAAAGGAGAATTTTCCTAATTTACATCCATTATTTATTTCCTGCATTTAGCGACCTTGAGCAACTTTTACGTTGAATTACAGTTGACATATTGGGCAACAATCTGTCATGAACCCAGCCTTGGAGTTGAAGTAGAAAATATTATTTTAGCATCCATGAGAAATCTCTTCTCAGTCAATGGCAGCATCCATATAAACATAAGTAGCAGCAATATAAACTACTACTTTTAAGGATTAATGAAGAAGGATCCATAACAGTGGTTAAATAATGTAAAATAGAGAAGTTTTACTACAGAGAGAGTGGAATAGTAAATTCGCTCCA
Source organism: Leptobrachium leishanense (assembly GCA_009667805.1). Lineage (NCBI taxonomy): Eukaryota > Metazoa > Chordata > Amphibia > Anura > Megophryidae > Leptobrachium > Leptobrachium leishanense. The sequence continues at coordinate 181,259,588 of CM019066.1, forward strand.
TAACAAAGCTATTGATGCTTCCTCTTGTTTATGGCTTTTCTTTCTATTTTTTTGTTTTTCTTTTGTGTTTGTTCTCTTTGTTGACACATTAAATTTGAAATGACTCTTATATCTTAGGTCCAGGTATTTAGTTATCTTTACTATTTTTTCTCCCACCCTCGACCCCTTAATGCTAAATCCTGGCTCCTGGTCCTATTAAATTAAATATAATTTCCCTGAACTCTAGGGGTCAGGTATGTTTGCATAAAAGTACAAAAATTACAACCAACATTGCAAAATGAGAAAAAATAAGAACCCACATATTGTCATGCCCTACTGCCGGATGCCTCCGACCTCGACACCTGGTGGGTTGTGCTGGACCAGGGGATTGGGGAGGTCCGCCGCTGCGCTGGAGCCCGATGACCCTGTGGGATGCAACAGCTGGTGCCGCCCTTCTCTGCACCTCCAGGATTGGGGCAGTCCAAGATGGCATCCAGTGCAGTGAATCCCCTATGATGCATCAGGGGGTCCTGAGTGGCAGCTGCAGAGATCAGCTGTAGGGAGTGCTTCCATCCCAGGACGAGGCCAATAGGAAGGTGAGGTGTCGTTGTTTAGGAGGGCGTGACCACCTCATCTGTCCCTAAATGCTCCCCTGCTCAGTGTAGCAGTGCTTCAGCGTCACTTCACTTCTGGGAAAGTATCTGTAGCTTTCTTTCGGTTGTTCATTACTTTACTACTGTATACCAGTCCCGGATTTCTTTCCGTTATCACCTGTCCACCACCTGCCTTTCCTGACTCCGAAATTGGATTGCCCTTATCTGTGCCTCGCTCTCGGACATCATCTTTACCACTGGTTCCTGCTCCTCCCTCCAAGACCCTGACACCTACTGTCACTGTGGGTGCCAACTTGGGTCATCGTAGAAACTTGAAACAAGGAAGAGTTTAGCCCTTGAGGCAGGTTAGCTGCTGGCTTAATACAAGACAAGTAAATAATACAGATTCCGGGGCAAGAAATGAACCGACTGAAACTCAAGGGACAGGAGGACAAAGAAGAAAACTAAAGTGATCCCTAGCACTGGGGAAAAGATCCTTTAATGGTCTTTCTATCTATGGAAGCCTCACAAAGGATGACAAAGCCAGAAGAGGAGGAAGGGCGAGGGTTAACAAGACAGAACAGGAATCCTAAACTGGAGAGGTCCTTCTGATGGCCTCTAATCAATACTGACTGAAACAAACCAAACACATACTATATGAAACATATAGGAGAAGTCAGGACTTGATCCAAGGATATAGTCAGAGAATCGTTAGACAGGCAGAGGTTGGCAACAGATCAAAATACTAGATACAAGGAGCAGGCAGAAATGGATAGTCAGGAAAGCAAGCTGAGGTCAAAACCAGATAAACTATATGTGAATAAAAAGCAGCAACATGGGAAACAGGAACCAGGACCAGGAACGGGACAAGAACACCCAGGAAAGTAGCCACCATGAGAACTCATATCAGGTCCCTGAACCTCTGTGCTGCTGGCAGTTATATAGGGAGTTGGTCTGTGTGATTGGACCTTGTGACTCCAGACCAGAACAGCAGAGCAGAACCCTGGAGCAGCTTAAGGCAGCATAGCCAACTACAGAAAGGGAAAACTCAACATGAAGCCTCTCACCACCCGGTGGCATGGCTGAAAACAGAGGAAACGTGACACCTACAGAAAAAGAAGAAACGGTATGTACAGTTGTGTTCAAAATTATTCAACCCCCCAATGCTGTAAAGGGTTTTAGGGAATTTAGTGTACATTTGTAATTGTATTCAGAATGAAATCCTACAAGGACTTTTTAAAGAACCATATGCAACTAAAATGACATCAATTGGTTTTGTAATACAGTAGTAAATGTTTCTTTTGTGAATTCTTCATTGATACAATTATTCAACCCCTTAAAGACTACCACTCTGAAGAACAGAGGTTCATTCAAGTGTTTTCAATCAGGTATTGAAAACACCTGTGGATGTCACGTAGCAGCAATTAAGCATAATAAGCACCAATTAGGCAGCTTTAAAATGACTGATACTCAGCTCCTTCTAGACATTTACTGGTGTGGTTACAAACATGGTGAAGTCAAGAGAATGGTCCAGGAAGACAAGAGAAGAGGTGATTACTCTTCACAGGAAGGGCAATGGCTATAAGAAGATTGCAAAGATGTTATACCAAGAGAGACCATAGGAAGCATCATTCGCAAATTCAAGGCAAAGGGCACTGTTGAAACGCTACCTGGTCGTGGCAGAAAGAAGATGCTGACTTTGACTGCTGTGCGCTACCTGAAGCGTAGAGTGGAGAAAAGTCCCCGTGTGACTGCTGAGGAACTGAGAAAAGATTTGTCAGATGTGGGTACTGAAGTTTCAGCTCAGACAATACGGCGCACACTGCGTAATGAAGGCCTCCATGCCAGAACTCCCAGGCGCACCCCCTTGCTGTCTCCAAAGAATAAGAAGAGTCGACTGCAGTATGCCAAAAGTCATGTGGACAAACAACAGAAGTTTTGGGATAGTGTTCTGTGGACTGATGAAACAAAATTAGAACTGTTTGGGCCCATGGATCAACGCTATGTTTGGAGGAGGAAGAACAAGGCCTATGAAGAAAAGAACACCTTGCCTACTGTGAAGCATGGCGGGGGGTCAATCATGCTTTGGGGCTGTTTTGCTTCTGCAGGTACAGGGAAGCTTCAGCGTGTGCAAGGTACCATGAATTCTCTTCAGTACCAGGAGATATTGGATGACAATGTGATGCAGTCCGTCACAAACCTGAGGCTTGGGAGACGTTGGACCTTTCAACAGGACAATGATCCCAAGCATACCTCCAAGTCCACTAGAGCATGGTTGCAGATTAAAGGCTGGAACATTTTGGAGTGGCCATCGCAGTCACCTGACTTAAATCCGATTGAGAACCTCTGGTGGGACTTAAAGAAAGCAGTTGCAGTGCGCAAGCCTAAGAATGTGACTGAACTGGAGGCTTTTGCCCATGACGAATGGGCGAAGATACCCGTAGATCGCTGCAAGACACTTGTGTCAAGCTATGCTTCACGTTTAAAAGCTGTTATAATTGTAAAAGGATGTTGTACTAAGTACTAAGATTGAATGTCACTTGGGGGTTGAATAAAACTGATAATGATGTGAGCACAGAAAAGACATTTGTGGTTATTTCATTATAAATGTTATGTTATATTTGTCTGACCTACACGTGCCTCTTTGATTTAATTGTAAGCAAGATGACTGAATGATCAAAATCAATGTCAAACTGGCCAAAACACTCAATTTCAGTGGGGGGTTGAATTATTTTGAACACAATTGTAGCATATTCATTTTATCTTCCTTGTGTGTTAGTGCAAATATTGTCATGAGACCACTTTTACTTTATTTTAAGCCCTACTACAACATACCAAAAATGTAACATTTGAAACAAAGGTGCTGTATCAATTCAAATCACATCAAACTGAATAGAATATGCACCCCAAGGTAAGACATAATCATAAATGATGTTCCCTTATTGTGAAACATTAGAATTCACAGAACGTAACATGTAAAATCTGTATATAACAGACAAACGTGGCAGAATGCCCCAAACGACCAGTCAGCCCATGGACCGCGATTATTGTATTTTCACATTTAATCCAATTTGCAATCCCTAGTTTGTTACACTCTCTAAAAGTTCATACTGGTATAAAATCCACTACATTATTCTTAGAGTAAATCAAGCAGAAAAAAAGAAAATAGGGAACAAATTCCAAGTTACTTGGAATATATCTGAAGCAAAAATACAGAGATGGTCCAAGTGCCATATCAAAGCAATTACCAGTGGCAGGATTTCAGATCTATACTGAGCTTCAATTTCCTTAACCAGTTCTTTAAGCATTTGATGAGGCACAGTTCATATGCTTTTGCTCCTTTGTACCTTTATTTCATTTTCAGTAACTTATCATGAGAGCCGGCATTTATCCTCCTCCACAATGAAATATTGAATAAAGCCTCAGCTGTGGAACATGTTACTTGAGTCTGTTTTATTCCTATCCCTATTCCTATTTTATATCCCTAAGAGTGCTGTCCTAATTTAGCAGACTACATAACTGTCCCATCAGTAAATACAGAGTATCACAGTTGTTGATATTTAATCACTCTTACCCATGAGACATGTATTCTCTGTACAGATCATGTTATGTGCTATTTGTGTTTTATACGTTGCAACAGGGGTCTCAGAATCCAGTGAGTTCTCGCTTTCTTCGAGTACACTATTTATACCAAAGGGTTGGAGATTATTGATGTTTTCTTTTTGTTTTATACTTTTGTCCCTAAAACAGACAATAGCTATGTTTGTGTGGAACAGTCTCCATAGACGAAGTCTTTCGAAGAGCCTGCTTCTGTTAAAGCACCAAACTAGATTGTGTTATAAATGAGAGAACATAGGACTGTTGCTGGCAGGATTTGGGATTTTTCATGTCATATATTTCATTCTTGACAGACAAAGCATTTCTAACAACCTGATAAGGCCAAGCTTTAACTAGATTACTTATGTAAAACCACTTTATAAAACACATGCTGCTGTTTTGTTTGTTTGAGGTAATTGCATGTAAAAAGGGAAAATAAAATTTGTTATTTTATCTCCTGTTTCCATTTTCTGGATTTTTCCCATGATGCAACATTTACCAAAATCTGTTCAAAGGCTTTTCTTTACTGCTTTTGTTTATTTAATCTACAGTATTTAAATGCTAAGGAGGTGGAAGAGGGTATGTTTATATAATGTGTCTAGAGGCTATTGTTCTTCAGACTGAAATAAGAGATGGCAGCTGAATTACATAAAACAGAGAGTTTAAAAGACTTCTAATCTCCCGCTAGGTGATGTCTTTTGAATACAACCCACACAATACAATGATTTGAGCCAGGGACTTATCCATAGACTCCATTCTGTGGCCATTGCCTCACAGTGAGGAGCATGTGATGGAAAGATATTGTGGGGGCAGTTTAGAACATAAAAGATCACACAATGTATGCACCCAGTGACACATGTAGAGTAAAATATTTTCTTAACTAAACATACAAGGGAAAAACAAAGAACATGTAAGATATCAGCAACATAAAATAAACACAATAAGAACATTTAAATTTTTGGTGGTGAGCAGGACCTGGGACCAGGGCTGGATTTATAATTAAGAATATAGGATAAGGTAAGGCGCAATTTTTGGAATGGTGGTCAGAAGAGGAACCAGAAAAATACTATCGCCAATGCACCTACACGTGTTGTCCCTATAACCGACACCAAGGAAAAAACTAAATATCAAAAAAGAGGAGGGGTGTGGTGCTTCCCAGTGTTATAAAGATGGTCAATTGACATCAAATTCACTTAGCTTTGAATCAACTGTATGTTTCCATAATACGAATCAGACCTCGAAAAAGAGACATGATAACATAGCGCAATACACTACAGTAGGTACAGAATGATGGTATCAGATAGGCTAAAACTCACACTTCAGAGAGCCTAGCCTGGCTCTAGTGTATTCGCTTGTGAATGGATTTCACATGGCCCACCCAGTGGCTTCAATCAGGATTATGGTCTCCAGATGGCCTCAAAAATGAAGAAAGAGCATCATGGTGCAGATTGTTAAAATAAATAATATTCAAGGTATATATAAGTCAGCCCACTCGCGTGCTCCTGAGCCAACACAGGCTCTCTTGTATGTGCCCGGGAGTTCGTTTGATAAGGCACAACTCCTGCAAAAGCCTTTTGAGCATGGAAAATAACTTTCTTAAATGTATATTAGGGGGCGTGGCCGGCTGTTCACAGGAGCGGACGTGTTCTCCAGGAGCTCCGCACGTCTGCTCGGTATAGGGACAATTAGCAGACTTTCCCTACAGAGATTTTTTTCTTGAAGTGTCCCTGAACGGCTGGCTATCGTTTTAACGCTGTCCGGAGGCCGCTTGGTTCCCCCCCTCCGGACCTGAGACTAGAAAATTTGAGGAAGATGCCAAAGGCCATCTTGCGGCCTACCATCGGGCAGATCCCTCGACCGGGAGTCTAGAGTACGCCCCGGATGGGTTGTCCTTCCAGCAACCATCTCAGGGCCTTGCCCCACTCTGCAGCACCTCTGCTGCCCCCACCAACCCCTGCCTGGATGAATAATGGGATGACGGAGGGCCCCCGCCTCCTGGCATATATGACTGACCTGGTGGAAGGGGTGAGTGGAGTGCACACGTGGCAGCAGGAGGATGCCCTGACGCTTTCCTCGCTGACTGGCATGGAGGCACTTTTCCTGCACCTGGACACCCTGCTATTGGAGGAGGGAGAGGCTGATCGCCCGCTGATGAGGGGAGACATTAGGCGCTTCACAGCAGTCCTGCAGAGCTGCAGAGAGGCGGCTGCCTTGAATTCGCCTGAGCCTGAGGGGGTCCTGAAGGTAGCTGAGGAGTCTGGCCGTGCAATGGTGGAGGAGTCCAGAGACTTAGAGGATCTCATACCGCGCCAGAGTTCCCCGTGTTGGGGGGGCCCTGGGCTGCGAGTGAGCAAGGGAGAGCCTGCTTATTCGAGCATTCCCGGGATGGCAACCACCGGTCCGGACAGCGTGGCCCTCTCAGAAAATACTACAGTCGAGCAAAAGATAACGACGCATACAAAGATGGCTACCTGGGTTAGTGGACGGAGCTACCCGAAGTCAGTGGAGGACTTCCCACAGCGGGGTAAGAAGATGGCGTGGCTGTGTCCATTGGCACCACGACGGCCCTACTTCGAGCTAGCGATGCTGGGCTGCCTAAGATGACCCGGGGCCTTGGATATGTTTGGCGAGCTGTTTTGTGGTAGCAGATTTGTTGACGCTGATGGCCTTGGCCTGCGCAGTACCCCGCCTGCTGCACGTGAGATTCCGCTAAGGGATGCCGGCTGATGAGACTTCTTGCTTTTTTGCTGCTGTCCCCCCCCCCTTAATTTAGAGACGCTTCAGCCATTATTTTCTTTCTCCCGCTGACATTCCCCGGCTGGGGATCAATTTTTGCGTCACAGAGACCCTATATTTTTGCTTTGGTCTTATCTCCCCCCCACCCAACGAGGACTCGTATTTTACTTTTCATGTGGACTTTTTGCTCCCTTTTTGGCTGACTAGGAGGAAGTATCTTACCCCCCTTTATATTGTTTTGTATTCTCTTTATTAGTAAGCTGTGATTTCTTGTTATTGCAGACTCCCCACTATATGATTCCTGATGTTTCTCTTCTTGCTGCGCCTGTTTGATCTTTCCTCTGGCCCTGCGTGGCCTTATGTAGATGTTTATGTGACCATTCGTTCTAATAAAAAATTTTAAATACAAAAAAAAAAGTAAAGAATGGAATTTATTTCCAAAAGGGCCAAAAACAGCCCATAAAAGCAATATCAAAGAAAAACAGTAAAATATAACAATAAATGACCGAACGCGTTTCACCTGAGCATGTACGCTCCGCGGCTTCCTCAGAGGTACCGCTTGTGCTGTCTCTTGTGCGCGCTCTCTCACTGCACATTTTCTTTTGCTTTCTCTGCTTTATCTTACTGTATTTCTCTTTTTACCATTTCTTGCTGTGTTTCTGTGCTTTTCTTTGTTGTCCCTCTCTCTGCTGTCTCTTTTACTCCCTGTGTGTATGGATTTCTTTCCTTCCCTGTCTCTGCAGTAGCTGGGGGTGAAATATCAGCCCCGCCCTCCCTTCAGTTTACTGTGGAGGAGGGAGGAGGAGCAACTCAGACGCACATGCTCAGTGCATTTTTTATCTATATCTAGGTATAGTCACTGATTGGTTAGCTCAAAGTGCCTCCTGAGGTGGGCGTGGAAAACTCCAAGAAAGAAAAGTATCATATTTACTTGCTTTTTATGCCTGCTGAGTGAGACTACTGGCCCATTCAAAAGCATAGCATGTTTTTAAAAGCACACTAGCAAAGCATGCATGTCCCTTTAAGTATTACTAGGTGTTCTACAAAATTTAAATAACAAATAAACCAAATACAAATACTTATTTTTTCCTTACACAGCACTGTTGCACACGTTTCAGGTTTTATAAAGTGAACAATGATCCTGCACGAACTCTCCTTCTCATTTACCACATAAATGTGGAGGTGATGGCTAAATGCATTATTACACAAAACCTAAACTGCTGCACTGCAGTGAGGAGAGGCCTTTGGATCCTTACATCTCTGAATTTTACACCGCCCAAGGTCACATGAGGTGTAAACTTAAGGCTGGGGTCAGACCAGCGCATTTTTAACGTGCGTTCTGGCGCACTTAATCACGGCCGCACTAGCAGCAAATGACGGGCAATGACGGCCAATATACGATGTACGGCCGCACAAAAGTCCGGCTGTGCAACGCAAGTGGAATTTGAACGCATTTTTTTGAGAACGCTGAACCGCTAGTACTGACGTACTGAGTGCCCAGCTGCGGCATAGCGGCGTGTTTGCGTGATTGGGAGATGTCAGACGCTGCTAATGTCCAGCCTACATAACGTCCAGAAGCAAAAAGAGTTTTATTGACGATCCGTACAAAATCACGCCCGAAAATGCTCGTCGTCTGACCGTTTTTGCACATTCCGTCAAAAAATACGTCAATGCGTTCGGACGCACTTTTTCACGTTCGCGGGGAAAAATGCTTTCGTCTGACCCTAGCCTTAAGGTCGGTGCTTTGCCTTTCCAATGATGTCAAATATGACCAGGTAACGTGTAAAAATAAATAAAAGGGTTAGGGGTAGGCATAGAAATTTGGGTTAGGGTTATGTTACTATTTGTGCTTGTTTCACGCTTAGAGTTAACCCTAGTCCTAATGATCTCCATTTTTGCTTAACTTTAAGGCAACAGATTCTGCCCCTTCTTTTGATGGGAGTGCGGCGAGGAACTGTTTTTCAGTTATTTAAAAAAGCATAATTATTTTTTGTTTCCCTCATTTCATTTCTCCAAAGCAGAAATTAAAAAAAAATATTTCCCCCACTCTTGGCACCTTTTTTGGGAGGGGAGGGGGCAGAATTTTGTGTCTACATTTTCCAGAGATGTAAATCCGGCCCTGCCTGGGACCTATCAGTTTATGACTGTGTTCCTGGCAGTGGCGGAAGTACCAGGGTCGCAGCGGTCGCAGTTGCGACCGGGCCCTGGCATTCCGCCACTGGAGGGGGGCCCAGCGCCGCCGCCAGATTCCGGGAAAAAGCGCCGGAATCTGGGAGCCGCGCGCTGGCCGTCCTCTCCCTACACGAGCGGCCGCTGACATGCAGCTTGGCCGCTCACGTGGGAGAGAAACCACCTGACCAGCGCACGAGACCTCGCGCTGATCAGGTGGTTTCCGGCGAGCGGCCAAGCTGGATGTTTCCAGCGGCCGCTCGCCAAGGAGGAGAAGACGCCGGAGGAGAAGACGCCGACGGAGCCTGCCCTGGGCCTGGGGCCAGCAGAGCAGGTAAGAGCTGGGCTGGGGGCAGTATATCCATGAGCTGGGGGCAGAGCTGGGGCAGTATATCCATGAGCTGGGGGGGCAGAGCTGGGGCAATATATCCATGAGCTGGGGCAGTGCTGGGGCAGTATATCCATGAGCTGGGGCAGTATATCCATGAGCTGGGGGGCAGAGCTGGGGCAATATATCCATGAGCTGGGGGGCAGAGCTGGGGCAATATATCCATGAGCTGGGGGGCAGAGCTGGGGCAATATATCCATGAGCTGGGGCAGGGCTGGGGCAATATATCCATGAGCTGGGGGGCAGAGCTGGGGCAGTATATCCATGAGCTGGGGCAGAGCTGGGGCAATATATCCATGAGCTGGGGGGCAGAGCTGGGGCAGTATATCCATGAGCTGGGGCAGAGCTGGGGCAATATATCCATGAGCTGGGGGGCAGAGCTGGGGCAGTATATCCATGTGCTGGGGCAGAGCTGGGGCAATATATCCATGAGCTGGGGGGCAGAGCTGGGGCAGTATATCCATGTGCTGGGGCAGAGCTGGGGCAATATATCCATGAGCTGGGGGGCAGAGCTGGGGCAGTATATCCATGAGCTGGGGCAGTATATCCATGTGCTGGGGCAGTATATCCATGAGCTGGGGCAGTATATCCATGAGCTGGGGCAGTATATCCATGTGCTGGGGCAGTATATCCATGAGCTGGGGCAGTATATCCATGTGTTGGGGCAGTATATCCATGTGTTGGGGCAGTATTTCCATGAGCTGGGGGCAAAAATATCCATGTGTGAGCTGGGGCAATATATCCATGTGTGGCCTGGGGGCAATATATCCATGTGTGGCCTGGGGGCAATATATCCATGTGTGGTCTTGGGGCAATATATGTCCATGTGAGCTGGGGGCAATATATGTCCATGTGAGCTGGGGGCAATACTATCTTTTTTATATTGCAGAAAAAAAAAGGTAAAAATATGGATCTTTTTTGGGGGGGTTGGGGGGGCCCTTCATGGATTCTTGCACCGGGGCCCTCAGGTTTCTAGTTACGCCACTGGTTCCTGGACCTAATTGGGTGGATCTAGTACCTCAAGGAACCAAAAATATTAACTTTATATTATTGTCATAACATTTATATCCTGCAAATTATTAGTAAATGCCGATTTAGGCTGGGGTCAGACCAGCGCACTTTTAACGTGCGTTCTGGCGCATATAATCACGGCCGCACTAGCAGCAAATGACGGGCAATGACAGCCAATATACGAAGTACGGTCGCACGAAAGTCCGGCCGCGCAACGCAAGTGGAAAATGAACGCATTTTTTTGAGAACGCAGAACCGCTAGTACGGACGTACAGAGTGCGCTGCAGCGGCATAGCGGTGTGTGTGTGTGATTTGGAGACGTCAGACCCTGCTCGTGTCCGGCCAACATAACGTCCAGACACCCAAAGTTTCCTGGTTTGGATCTGTAAAAAATCACGCACAAAAATGCGCATCGTATGACCGTTTTCGCGTATTCCATGAAAAAATACGTCAATGCGTTCGGACGCACTTCTTTACGTTCGCGTGTAAAAATGCTTTCGTTTGACCCTAGCCTTAGTACATACCATGTTGATTTCAGAAACATGATTTCTACATGTTCTGTGACCTAAGCCCACCTTACCAAAAAAAGGTGACGAGGTGGCCGAGTGGTTAAGGCGATGGACTGCTAATCCATTGTGCTCTGCACACGTGAGTTCGAATCCCATCCTCGTCGTGCTTTTCTCTATAAATATACTTGATGTAAACAGTGCCTTCTAAATAGTTTCTGACAAAACTAATTAAACTTGAAGGTATAATCCTAACCATATCATAAAATGTGCCTTATTACTATACACTAAACATAACTCATAAAGGTTTCCAATTTGAATTCATTCTCATTTTCATTAGGAAACAAAGTAGCAAAACAAGAGGACATAGTCTTAGATTAGAGGGGCAAAGGTTTAAAAGTAACATCAGAAAGCATTATTTTACTGAGAGGGTGGTGGATACATGGAACAGTCTTCCAGTTGAAGTGGTAGAGGCCAAAACAGTAATTGAATTTAAGCAGGCATGGGATAGGCATAAGGCTATCCTAAACAAAAGATAAATCCAGGTAAAGTATCCATGTAATTGGGCAGACTAGATGGGCCGAAAAGTTCTTATCTGACGAAATTTTTCTATGTTTCTATGTTTCTACCACCCCTCTACTTTCATATGCACTTTAGGGGTTATTCAATAAACGTTTTCAGAAATCAATTGCAACATTGGAAATTCAGATCATCCGAATTTTGAATTGATGGTGTCAGAACTGAATCAGATTTGAAAAAAATTAAAATCTATATGTATTTTTCCAACAATAATTGACCAGATCCCAAAATAATTGGAAAAATTTGGAATTAATAGGTATAGTAAAAGAACGAAAAATAAACAAAGTAACACTAACCCTAATGGTAATAATGTAACACACAGAAACTGTAACCCTATCCCTAGACTTAACCCAAACCGTAGCCCTAGCTCTAGCACTAATTTGTCCAAGCCCATTGATGATGTTGTCTATTGTGCCATTTTGTTATTAAACAAAGTTTGTGGATACATTAGGGCCTCTATTCCAACTGGCCTTTAGCGAATGTCCGGACGCGTTAAGGAAAACAGCCTCAAATGATAGCTTAAAATTGTCCCAAGCTACCACAGCCGAGACACAAGCCCTGCTTGCGCATCGGTTGTTGCACAAGCTTACCGTAAATTCGCGTCTCCTATAATTTTTTATTGGAGACGCGAATTTGCACTTCCCTAGAGGAGAACGAGCTATTCCAACATAGATCGTCCTCTAAAAAGTCAGTATTCAGTACATCAATGCCATCTTTCAAACCCTGGTGTTAAGTGATTTTGGAAACTCACTTAATACCTTCAATTCAACTCCCAAAAAATCCCATACCTACCCATGGTGCAGAGTGTGCAGAATGCGGCACAATCCACCACTTCCTCTGGTCGTGAGCGTTAGAATGGGAACAAATAGTTACCATGTCCCTCCGTGTTTTCTTCTGTGGCCCCTGCACATTCGAGCTAGCACAGGGACTCGTAGGGCTTCATGGAGTCCTATGGTCTTCAGGAGGTGATACTTGTGGGGGGTACACAGTACCAACGCAAGTATCAGTCTGCGGCTCACAATTACTCCGAGACCAGATGCACATAGCACGTCTGGGCTGAAATAGCATCATTAACAGGGAGACGATAAAAGAAATCTGCTTGCAAAGATTTTTACCTTTACCGCCTCCCTGTATGAGCATCAGATGGAATCAGGCCCTATGTATTTTATATCAAGTCCATGCTTAGCTTGTTAGCAAGAGTCACAAAACAGGTAGCGTGGTACCAAGAACATAGCCAGAGGGCTTTACTCCTTAGTAGGTGATAACTTAACCAGAGCTGTTGTAAAGTTACCACAGCTAGTCATGTGCACAGCACAAAATTTCGTTTCAAACTAATGGATTAGTCCTAAAATGCAATTTATTTAGTTGCTAAAGAAATTCGTTTTCAGTTCTTTAGTATGAAAACTAATTTCATTCATCCGAAAACCAGTTGATACAATTACTATTGTAGTGGCTCCTCAGAGTGCTGAGATCGCTGCTTGTTACAGTATCTCTCACGCTCAGCACAATGTGTCAGGCAAAGCTGTTACAGTAACTGCCTGCTGCTCATCACAGCGGTCAGAGTTTCAGTCAAACTAGTAAATAATATTTTATATATAAGAGGTTAGAACAGTATTATTTCCTTGTTTTACTGAAACTCTGAGCGCTGTTACAGTCAGTTACTGTAACAGCTGAGCCTGATACATTGTTCTGAGAGATAATATAACAAGCAGCCGATCTCAGCGCTCACAGCCACTGGATTTAAAGGGCTTAAAAAAAGGCTCCTCTCTGTATAATGTATAGAACATCCTCCTGCATTAATACCCCTCTCTGTATAATGTAGATAACTTCCTCCTGCATTAATTAATACCCCTCTCTGTATAATGTATACAACATCCACCTGCATTAATTAATACTCCTCTCTGTATAATGTATAGAACATCCTCTTGAATTAAGGTTCCTCTCTGTATAGAACATCCAGCTCAATTTATACCTTTCTCTGTATAATGTATATAATATCCTCCTGCATTAATACCCCTCTCTGTATAATGTATAGAACATCCTCCTGCATTAGTTAATGCCCCTCTCTGTATAGAATATCCTACTGCATTGGCATGTGGAGGGTGCAGAACTTCGGAATGCAATGCTTATCCAGCACAGGAGAGGGAACTTTTACTTAAACTTTGTATTTCTGTGGGGGAGACAGACAGGAATATAAAAGCAGGGGAGAGGGAAAATAGTAACGTAAATCGGTCTGAAAGCTCAGAGAAGAGATGACTGGTGCAAATTTATTTTTATAAAAAAATAAAGCACTTTAAATCCAGGGAAAACATTCAAATAAATCACACTTCTGGCTCATAATGACAGAGTAACTGTGAGAGCTGGATACTAAATGTATCAGACGTAAAAAAAACCTTTATAAGAAGCAGCACTGGGAGAGGAGAGGGACTTTATATAAAACGTGTATTATAGATGAGGAAAGGGGGATAGTGCTCCTGGATAATATAAAATGTATCAGACCTAAGCCCCTATTATGCAGAGCAGGAGGGGAGATAACACACGTTTTATAAAGTCCCTCTCTTCTCCCAGCACTGCTTGTTATAAAGGGGGTTTTACTATCCAGCCCTCCTCTGTCATTAGGTTTCAGTGTGATTTATTTGAATGTTTTCCTTCTCCAGCTGCTTTTATCATCTTGTCTACCTCATAGACATGCAAGGGTTAAGTAAAGGTTTCCTCTCCTGTGCTGGCTGTCTGTGCTGCGAGTGAGTATTCTGGAGCTCTATCACTGACAGATTTTCGGGTAGGGGTCGGGAAGGATTACGCATACAAACCTTTTCTGTAGCTTTGAGATGTTGCGCTTCATTACTGGTCTCCTTCACTCATCAATGTAATATCACAAAAAGGACTGAAACTAAAATGTAGTGCATTTTATTTTAGTTTCTTTCGTTTTTTGTACTGAGCAGTTTCGTATCTCGAGTCATACGAAAACTAAATTATCCCAAAATTCGGACTAAATCATTTTAGTACTAAAACGAATGCACATGTCTAACCAGAGCCATTATAGTCTATGGAGTTAAGTTTACAACACCTCTGTATAAGTTAGCCCCAACTTTGGAATCTAGCCCAGAGTCGGTAGTCAGGAATCAGAGCAGGAGCATTAATAAAATTCTTCATTCAGTTTGAAGCAATTGAAAAGAAAAGCAATGAAAAAAAAGTATTACGAACAAAGCACAGTAAAATATATTACGTCACTTAGCCAGTGCTTATTTTATAAATCAGAAGGTGCCAGATCACAAAAGGAGTTATTCAGAGACCACCGAAATGTCACCACTCTCTCGTTCGGCGCACTTCGGTGATTTCAGTTCACCAACCCTGCGGTGAATCACCAATATTTCGGTGCAATTCGGTGTTCTCTGAATAGATTAACGATTACTTCTCTATGGGACAATTTCACTTCTGCTGAAGGTCGCCGAATTGCAGTGATCTGCGGCAAACTGCACTATATTTCGCTGGCAATTTGCCAATATTTGACAAATTGACAGCTTTGTGAATAGCCAAACTGCCACAAAATTGCACCATACATTGAAATTCACTGTTCGGTGCAATTCGATGGCAAGTTTGGCTCTCTTTGAATAACCCCATTAGTATTAAATCTCTGTCAGTTTGCAAATGAAGAGAAAAAGTTCTTTCTTGTTTACTATTTGTAATTGGTCCAAAATGTGGTCTGACCATCACCTAAGTCACAATTATCAACTAACGATTAGCAATTAACAATTATTTTGTTTACGGTGCATGCAATTCCACATCTAGCCAAGGGGAATTCTTAAAAATCCTCATGTATGTACTTCCTCTTTCATTCCATGCACAGAGCATTATAGAGGGATCAAGTAGACTAGTGAATCTTCTATTGATTCATGAGATCTGGAAACCATACAAGAAGGGGATATAGATTGTTACTCCTGTATAATATATAAAATAATTAATTTAAATAGCTCTTACACGAACACTGCAAATCCTACCAGAGTCAGAGAACAGGAATTACATTTATTTATTATAAATTATGTGACACATTGCTAATGCCCTAATAAGTCTTATGACAATTTTTTAATTCTGCACAATTTTTCCATTTTTCTAAATAGGTTACAGGATTTCTTGCTTACTTCTGACCTTCAGACTGCTTGTTTTATCAGCATGTAAAATGGCACAATATTAGGTAATTAATCCAATACATTTGCCTTATTTTTAGAATATGAAGCATTTTCTAATAAACTTGATAAGGTCCCTTTATCTCGTCACTCCTGCATTTTAAAAATAAATTTTTTAAGCCATGTGTTGATAATGTTTTATCAGAATGTTACAGTTAATAACGCTTCTAATTTACTCCCTGAAATGAAATGATTGGCAATTGTATTGATAAAAACATTAGCTGAAGAAAGTGATCCTATCCATCGATGCTCATACTGTCTTACAATATCTCTATTATGGCCATAGGATGTTTTACAAATTATTTTGCATTCAGCAGAACAAAAAGATATGATGGGCCTCAGGTGCCATTGGTGCCATATTGTCATCCCCCCCAGCAACTGACCCCTTCTATATACGAAAAACTCCAAAATTGCCCTCTAGCCACCATTGCAGGACCAGCTTTGTGGCGTCTTCATGGGTGAACATATGTTCTGGCGGCTGCCATCTTGGCACACAACAACCACCACACAATGCTACCTACGACCAGTACTGATGCAACCAAATCATTCGCTAAAGCTGGTCATTCCAAAATGATGCTGTAATGGAGTGGACCTGGTCACGTGAACACCACAGCAGGGAAAGTGTTTCATCAAGCAATCTTTATTCCTTGTAACACAGGTGTATACAGGCACAGCTGCTTGGTTCAACCAAATAAACAAAAGAAGAAAAAACCTTTCTCTTCTATCCAGCAATCTATGTAACAAAACAAAAGATTGTGTCCTCAAATCACAGGCCTTTAGGAGCTGTGTCTGTCTGAGGGGAGATCCACCAAAAATGAACCTCCTGTGCCTGTATAGGCGTGTCTCTTTTAAAGCCCCAGCAATCACAACATCAAGCCATTGTGTGTGTTGCTGGGCTGATCAATCCTGTCAAGTTAACCCTTTCCTCAGGGAACCTTATATACACCCCATCACACACCTCCCCCCTTAGAGTGGACCCCCAGGCACACTCTCCCACACCAAACACATCCCTAGATAGGAAATCCGCATTCAGGTGCTCCTTTCCGGGACGATGCCGGACACTGAAGAAGTAGGTTTGTAATTCCAAATACCATCTAGTGAGCCGTGCATTCTTGGATTTCATGGTGTGAAGCCAACGTAGAGGAGCATGGTCGGTCACAAGGAGAAAGTGCCTGCCGAACAGATAGTAGCGCAGAGAGTCAATAGCCCATTTCACTGCTAAACATTCCTTCTCTATCACGGCAAAATTTCTCTCTCTCTGGGACGTAGTTTCCTGCTTAAATAGAGGATGGGGTGTTCCTCTCTATCAAATTCTTGGGACAATACAGCCCCTAAGCCCACCTCTGAGGCATCCGTATGTAGTACAAACTCTTTGTCAAAATCAGGACTTCGCAGCACCGGCTGATCACACAGCGTATGTTTTAATTCGGTAAATGCTTTGGTACATTCGGAAGTCCAAATCACTTTGTTTGGAGCAGAGTTTTTGGTCAAGTCCGTTAAAGGGGCTACCAGGGTAGAAAAATGTGGCACAAATTTTCTGTAGTACCCAGCCAAGCCAAGAAATGCCCTGACCTGCTTCTTATTGGTAGGAACAGGCATTTTAGCCAGTGCTGCAACCTTGTCTTGCAAAGGCTTAATAAGGCCATTGCCCAAAACATAGCCCAAGTATCTGGTTTCTGTTTTCCCTAATATACACTTCGCTGGGTTTGCTGCGAGACCTGCTGACCTCAAAACCGCAGCCACTTTGTCAAGGTGGTCATTCCAATCAGTGCTATAAATGACCACATCATCTAGATAGGCAGAAGCATACTGTTCGTGAGGGGTAAGAATATGATCCATGAGCCTCTGGAACGTCGCAGGGGCCCCATAAAGCCCAAATGGCAGCACCCAGAATTGGAACAGACCTGCAGGTGTAGCAAAGGCTGTTTTCTCTTTTGACGCTTCTGTTAACGGGATTTGCCAATACCCTTTGGTTAAATCCAGTGTGGTAATATATTTGGCTTTACCCAGTCGGTTTAACATTTCGTCAACTCGTGGCATAGGATATGCATCGAAATTGGATATTGCATTTACCTTCCTAAAATCAATGCAAAACCTGACCGAGCCATCGGGTTTTGGTACAAGAACTATTGGGCTGCACCACTCACTGTTTGAAGGCTCTATAACCCCCAGCTTCAGCATGCTCTCTATTTCTTCTTGTACTACCTTCCGCAATTTCTCTGGTATCAAGTATGGCCTCAATCTAACAACTTCATCACTTTTCGTCTTTATGTGAGGTGTAATTAAGTGTGTATTTCCTGGACGTGTAGAAAACACATTGGTAAAGGCCTCCAGCAGCCGCTGTGCTCCCTTTTGCTGGGCTGGACTTAATTGTTTTCCCAAAGTCACGCCCATCGATTTCTCCTGAATTTCACGTACATCTGGCCCCACGTCTAGCCTATCCGCTCTGGGAGCAATAAACAAGTTTTCCTCGGCTCTCCAGAGTTTTAACAGATTAACATGATATATTTGTTTTTCCTTTTTATGTCCAGGGCGGAAGATTTCGTAGTCAACATCCCCCGTTCTTCTTATTACCTCATAAGGCCCTTGCCATTTTGCCAACAGCTTACTTTCTGAACTAGGTAGAAGCAATAACACTCTATCTCCGGGCTTAAACTCCCGGGCTTTTGCATTTCTGTTATAGCTGAGAGTTTGCGCCTGTTGGGCAGTTTCTAAATTACTAGCAGCAAATTGCCCGACCCTTTTAAGTCTCTCTCTCAACTGCATAGTGTACTGTAGGATATTCTGGTCTGAATTAGACTGCGCCTCCCACTCTTCCTTCACTATGTCAAGTATGCCTCTAGGTCTCCTCCCATAAAGCAACTCAAAGGGTGAAAACCCAGTTGAAGACTGCGGAACCTCACGGATAGCAAACAACAGATATGGCAACAATTTGTCCCAGTCTCTGTTCTCCCCATCCACGAATTTCCGCAACATTTTTTTGAGAGTGCCATTAAATATCTCTACCAACCCATCCGTTTGCGGGTGGTAGACTGACGTTTTAAGGGACTTTATGTTTAGGAGAGCACAAACCTCCTTCATAAGCTTTGAAGTGAAGTTTGTACCCTGGTCTGTCAGTATCTCTTTAGGAATACCCACTCTTGAGAACAACTTTATCAATTCATTGGCTATTGTCGAGGCGGAGGTATTCCGGAGAGGTATCGCCTCTGGGTACCGGGTTGCATAATCAACTATTACCAAGATATGATGGTTACCTGCTGCAGTTTTCTCAAGAGGACCAACTAGATCAACCCCAATCCTTTCAAATGGCAGTTCCACTAATGGTATCGGTATAAGTGGTGCTTTGACTTGTCCCTTTGGAGCCACTAGCTGACATTCCGGGCAGGACTTACAAAAATTTTCTACCTCCTTATATACACCCGGCCAGAAAAACCTGTACAATAAACAGGCCAGAGTCTTCTCTCTCCCCAAATGCCCTGCAAGGGGAATAGAATGAGACAGCTGTAACAGTTGTCTCCTATAGCCTTTTGGTACCAATATCTGCTCACATAGGTCTCCTGTATTAGGGTGTTTACAAACTCTGTATAGCAATTCATCCCTTAGCATAAAATGGGGGAACTGACTATGCTTGAGTGCATCCAAAACATGTCCGTTTGCAACAGCCAGACTGTCGTATGCTCCACTCAGTGTGGGGTCATTTTTCTGTGCCTTTCGCACATCCCTAGGACTTGATCCCAACTCAGTTATAGGGTCCCCAGGGTCCCCTGCTTGCTGTCCCATGTCTTCCCCAGCTATCACTTGCTGAACAGGGCATTTATGTTCCACGTCCTGTATGTCTGCCCATTTTCTTTTCTCCAGTTTCTTTTGTGTTTTTGATTTATGAACCCTAGCTCTTGTAGAAAACAAGTCTGGGTCCTTAAAAGGGAAGAGTCTTCCTATGTCTGCACTGCATTCCTCTTCCTTTCTTAGTTCCACATCTTTGACCTGAACTTTGAGGACTCTGCCAAAGTGTTCCCAATCTTTCCCAACCACCACTGGGTATGGCAACTTTTCAGCCACCCCTGTAACAACCTGGGATGCATATCCATCTATCTGAAGGTTAATTGCTGCAGCCACCAGCATGTACACATGCTGGAAGCACTGTGGGGGGTTACTCTGTGGACATGCTGCTCACGGTCAGCATAACGCAGAGCAGCATTTCAAACACGGGGCTACCCATAGGCTTCCAGCATGTGCCGCCGTCTGCTGCAACGCTTGGGAGCCGGGTACCCAAGCAGCAGCACCCATCAGGAGCGCTGTAAAAACTAAAATACAGATGGATCTTGAATTTCTGATTTTCGGAGTCCTCCAGATTTTCGAATTCCAAATAAGGGGTGCTCAAACTGTTTTGTAAGTTGTGATTCTGTGGTTTACACACGTAGTAGAGTTGGTGTATCAATCATCAAAGGTATGCATCTTTAGACTCCGAGGGCCCTATCAATTAACACTAGCGCAAGCGCTCACATACACAGGTTAAATGAGGTTAACGCCCAAACGCTAATGGGCTAAAAAAAAAAAAAAGTGCATCAGTGATAGTATTTTATACCGCAAGCTTACTGTACTTTGAGCTAACATGGGGAGCAGAAAGAGTAATTAGCGTTAGGATTGCAATTATACATATATTATACTTTTTTAAATAACTGTAAAACGGTTTCTTGCTACGATCCCAGCGAGCAACCTCTCCAGTAAGTGTCCTTGGGCAAGACACCCAACGGTACATACTCGCCACCCAGGACATACTTGAAAACGAGAGAAATCTCAATGTATCCTTCCTGGTAAAATCCTTTCTCAAAAAAAAAAAAAAAGAAGGGGCAGAACCTGTTGCCTTAAAGTCAAGCGAAAATGGAGCAGAATGTTAGGACTAGGGTTAACTAAGCCTGAATCAAGCACAAATAGTAACCTAACCCAAATTTCTAAGTCTACCCCTTACCCTTTTATTTATTTTTACTCATTACATGATCATATTTGGCATCATTGGAAACCTTTCTGTTTACACCTCACATGACCTTAAGCGGTGTTAAATTCAGAGATGCAGGGATCCAAAGGTCTCTTCTCACTGCATTGCGGCAGGTTAGGTTTTGCATAATAATGCAATTAGCCATCACTTCTACTCTTGCTGTTTATGTGCTAAATGAGAAGGTGAGTTAGTGCAGGATCAATGTTGACTGTATAATTGAAACGTGATCAACAGTGCTGCATTAGGAAAAAATATTATTTGTATTTTATTTATTTGTTATTTTAATTTTGTATAACACCTAGTAATACTTAATATCTTTGGAACGGCCATGTCCTGGCCTTTCCAATGATACCTCACATGACCCTCTAGTAGGTATGGTTCCGGAGATATAGGAGTCCAAATGATTTTAAATTGTAAAAAAAAAATATATATATATATTATTTTTTTTACACAGAAAGGTGTCCTCCTGTGGAAGGTGCCTGTAGGCATATGCCTACTTTTCCTAACTATAAATCCGGTTCTGCCGACACGCTGCTTCTGGCTGCCGGGAGCAAAGTGAGACTGGGGACAAATAGTCCCAAGTCTCCCTCAGCGAATCACTCCGAGGCCCTGCACGGTCTCACGAGAGCATGATCATGCAGGTCATGTGGCCCGGCAGCGCAAGCCTCCATGGAGTCCTATGGACTCCAGGAAGTGATAGTCACGGTGGTGATTTGCCACTGCTGTGAGTATCCAGGAGCTTAGCGCTTCGTTACATGGCAGGCTGCTGAATCAATGCCTGCCCCGTGATATTGTGTTAAAACAGGGACACTAAGGGAAAACCTGCAAGTGTCCCTGTTTTAGTGCACGGCAGATGATAGTGTAGCGCTCACTCCCGGAGGAGCCGCTGAAAATGAACCACGGGTCAGTCTCCCCGCACTAGGGAATAAATATACTCCAACACAGTTGTAAGTTTTTATATTTATATAGTTTACTAAAATATTTGAGCAGATGTTGAGACACGGTATTCACAAGTATTTTTACAGTATTTTCATATCCCGGTAAAACGCGTAGCGGAAAAGAAACGAAACACGAAGCTTCGTATTTCGGAAAATAAAATATTCACAACCGAACATAAAAGCAATGCAATTTCCCGATAGTTCAGAAAAAGGGACCCGTAGCAAAAACCCCAAACATACAATCCCTTTCGTATTACGGCAAACGCGCAGCGGGAAAAGAGAAAAATGTATTCGGAACGTATCTTCGTCTTTTAACCCCCGTTCCGATTCGTAAAAGGAAATGAGTCCTGTACAAGTTAAGTTCCAGAATGTAAGAAGCGTATCTGTGTGTGTGTGTGTGGTACCCGGGTACTGTTCAACTGGCCAGTGAATTTATTAAAGGAAAGTCTTCGACTAGTCAGTTGGGGCCCTGTAAACTTAAAAGAGAAAAACAGCAGAGCGTCCTTTAATCATACAAACAGCCTTGGAGGCCTCTCACCCATCTGATGACTGCTTTAGGCTCCGCTGACCCAGGACGTCTCTCCACCCGATTTTGACTGGGGATACTAGCGGCCGGATCCGTTGTCTACCTTCATGCAGCTTGTCCAGCTCCCCGCCTGCTCTCCGTTCGATTCCGCCGGTCTGCAGCTGTTGTCTGGGTACTGGCAAGTCTCCTTCTCCTCAGGTTGAGTGACCCAAATAGGAATTACAGGTCTCCCTCGGGCTTTGGCCTAGCTCCTCCAGCGGTCTCCTCAGTGCGTCTGCTTTCTCTCTTCCCCTGGCGCGCTCTGGAACTTTCTTCACGAGGCAGAGGATGTAAGACTCCAGTCTCCACCCACTTCCTGGCTTCTTGCAAAGCATGCCAGTTATTGTAGTCCCAAAGTCCAGCATCTCTGATTGCAATAGTCTCCATCTTGTGGCCAAAAATAGGTACTGCCACAGCAAGATTTTTAGCACAGCGCTACACTAGTGCCCCTAGACGGATAGCTATTACAACTGAAAGGGTACAAGGGGAAACTACTGCTTGGGTAGTAGCAAATAGCCCAAATTCTGGGAGCTCCAAGCCGATATCTCCTGTCACGGTGGACACAGTCTCCCACATAGGAGCAGATTCTGCCAACCTGCCTCCTATGACCATTATAGTTTCTAACGCCAGCTGCTTGCATCCTGCTTGCAGGGCCGGCTGCATCATTTATCAAGACTCATGTTCTGCGTCACTCTCCAGGTGCCGTTGTGTGCTCGCCATACCAGTGCCGTGGCGCACTCATATGACGCTACCCAATCAGTCAGGGGAGAACACTATTAAGTCTCAGACTGACGCATATTACTCTATCGTAGTTCTACCTTAGACCTGTTAGTCTGTCATTTACTTCTGCTTGTCATTCTGTTACTGACCTCAGCTATGTTTACTTGACTCTGTTACTTTATTTCCCTTTGACTTCAGCTACGTCTACTCGACTCAGTGACACTTGATTTCTCTTTACTTGACCTCTTGGTTATCTGCCCCCCTTGGCATGTTTAGTGTCCTCTCTTTCTGTTTATCTGCAGGCCACTCTAAGGACCGGAGTTAGGGCTTTTGCTGTGTGTTTTCATTTTCTGTATGTTAGGCCTCTCCTCTGCCACCATCATTGCAAAGCCCAGCCATTTTAAGGACTGGTATCACATTTGGAGAAACGTTTTTTTGGTTTTACATTTAGGATATTCTAGGGAGAATACTATTTCCTGTACGGTATGTTTTGGATATTAAAATGATATATTTCTACATACATGATCATGAACTCTCATGGCTAGCAGGTCACACAAGCCACATACAATCTGACATTGATCACAGGTTTCCATTAAAGATAAATCATTTAATAGTGAGCTGTAATTCAAAGCTAACACATAGGAGGTAAAATGTTCATGTTCATATTTAAACAAGCTGTAATTGCATCTTGGGGAAAGTGAAGCATGCTGTAATTAAAAAAAATGCCCAATGGCATATTTGTACTTTATTAGTTTCATAAAAGCATTTTTTTTTCTGGAATACGCTATTAAGGCATTGTCATGGGACATTCATTTAAAGCAAATGACTCAATAAACAAAATGAGAGTTGCTATTAATACAGCACGTTAAATAGAATCATCTTATGGATTTTAAGCTGCATCTTTGAATTGTCGTTATTGTGGTATATATAGCTTTATTATTGTTCACTTTGCACAAAACAATGTGCAGTACATGTGAAAATACAGACAAAAACATGAGAATTTAATTGTAAGATTCTGCGAATATCTCAATAGAATATAAAACAGATAGGAGTAAATGGACTGAATTAGGCTTCCTATTCTTTTGTTTCAATAATTTTTTAAACTTAAATTGGATATGATCAGTTCCAAAAAAGAAATATATAAATGTGTCCGTCTATAATGTCCCCATGGTTGCATGTCCTTATGATTTCAATGTTACTTTCTTAAAGAGAACTCTTATATATTTTAATTTAACCTTTTCATTTTAACGCTTACCAAATATGTCCTCTTTATCCTTCCTCCAATGTTAAAAGTAAAATGTAGACTTTAAAAAGGTGGGAAACATTATAGTTCCTCGTGGACTAATAACTGACTTCCCAACTTTGGCAGGTGTGAGATTGGGAGGGAGGTGTGACCACCGGGGTGGTGGGGGTTTGATTGTGACACTATTTGCGTCATTGATGATAGCCATACTCCAAATTAACTTGATTGGCTGAGTGCTCGGCTCAGCTTGAGTGTTCAGTGCTGGAAGAAGCAATCAGGGTTATTCAGAGAAAACCACACGAATATTCTATTCTAGGCGAAACGCGTTTGGCATGTATTTCGAATTTTATTTTTGTTTTTATAGGTTTTATCCAATAAAACCCCTTAACACATGCTGCTGACTTCTTACAAATCAAGCAGAAGCGGTTTTTTGTTTGTTGTACCGTGGAACAACTGCCTGGGCTTACACTTTTAGGACCTGGATTAGGTCCAGAACCACGTGAGTGATCCCATCTTCACTTTTTCCTTTTATCAAGTGTGCAGTCTACACCATGTTTATATATATCTTTTAAGATTCAACATCGAATGAAGGACCCAGTGGGCTGTTGGATGGCCACAAGTAACCCTGATGTCAATTCCCCCAGAGTCGGTTGGCTCAGGATAATGTGAGTGGGACCTTTTGGTGTGATATTATAAAATATTTCATCTGCAATCTGCACCATGATGGTTTCTCTCTTATTTTGAGGTCCCTACGAGATATTCGTTTGTCAACATACCTTTAAGGCATTCTATGCGCTACACTTGCAACTTTTCCTATTCAGAGAAAGGTGAAACTCTGGAGAACTTTTGGAGAAGTGAAAATTCTAGGTCAAAATAGCCAATCCAGAAAAATTCTCCCATTTATCTCACTTTACAAATCAGCTATTTTGACCTAGAATTTTCACTTCTCCAAAAGTTCTCCAGAGTTTCACCTTTCTCTGAATAACCCTGAATGTTTTTTTGGATATTCTGCTTACATTACTTATTAAAGATTGAAGTACATCCCAGAGGAAAACTGTTTAAAAATTATTTAGGCTTGGCACATTCATTAGACAAACTGTGATAAATGTTGGGAGCTTTATACAGTTATATTGGCCTTGATTCCAGGTAAGAACATAGACGTTCCACATTGTGTACATGATAATTACAATAATTATTTTTAAAGCAGAGTTACTCTGTCTCTCCGTTTTCAAAAGTAAACCAAATACAACCACAACAAAGACTGGCTCACGCCAAGGTTTTACAATGGGTCAAAATGGTGTAATTGAAGATATGACATTATGTTGGAGTGCATCCCAGAAAGTTAGAACACGGAGAAAACATGGACATCTTATTAATCAGTGAGTTTCAGTTAAACAGGAATATCTCCATAACGACAATAACAGGGAATGATAATAAAAATGAAAAATAAGCCAGGTGATGTGGGATGTCACGTGAATAATGGGATAGGGACAGACTGACAGATCCTAATGTGGAGAGTAAAAACCTGCCTGAGCTGAAAAAGCAAAGAAAGAACGATGTCACAATAAAGGGTGTATGAGTGTTTTTGTGGTACATTCCTGCTGAGACGGCAGGAAATAATCTCTGACTTTCCAACTGCTGTGGAACAAAAGAATTAATAGCAATGGTTATGTAGCGCTCATTCCCGGAGGAACCGCTGAATTTGAACCTCGGGTCAGTCTCCCCGCACTAGGGAATAAATATACTCCAGCACCGTCGTGGATTTTATAAATTATATAGTTTACTGAATAAACTGGCATATAATGAGTAACACGGTATACGTATATATATTTACAGTACTTCGTAATGCGAGAAACGCGCAGCGGAAAAGTAATACAATACTTCGTAATGCGAGAAACGCGCAGCGGAAAAAGGAAAAAAGTATTTTTAACCCCCTTAGTGGTTGGAGAGTGAGTCCCGTACAGGTTATGTCCCAAGGAATGTATGTGTATGTGTGTACTGGTACCCGGGTACAATATTCAACTGGCCAGTGAATTATTTATGAGGTATCTTCGACTAGTCACGTTGGGGCCCTGTGGGTTTTGAAGAAACTGCAGCGTGCTTTAGTATTTTACAACGGCCTGGAAGGCCTCTCACCCATCCGCCAGATACTCTGTGCTCCGCTCGACCCAGGACGTCTCTCCGCTCGATTTTGACTGGGGTTCTCTGTGTCACCGGATCCGCTGTCTTGCTTGTCTGTATCTGCCACAAGATGTCCAGCTCACCGCCTGCACTCCCTGTTAGATCGATCTGCGGTTCTCCTAACTCGGGGTCCAGCCGGAACCAGTTTCTTGTCCTCAGACCTCACAGCTTGGTATAGACAGATCTCTGCAGGGTCACTGTCCCATCCCCCAGCACCAGCGAGGTAGCCCCTGCGCTCTGGCCTGGTCACAATCCTTAACAGCTCTGCCTGCTTCCTTCTTTCAGCTCCCAGCTCACTCTGAGCATGCTTTCCACGAGGCTGCTGATGCCTTTCCTTTCCTACACACCCACTTCCTGTCCTCACGCAAAGCATCATGGAAAATGTAGTTCAGTGCCTTCTGTGTTTGTCCAGCATAATCTTGCCATGGTCTCTGTCTCCCTCTGGTGGCCATTGCAAGTAAATGCAGCAGAACAGTCTTTTTAAACACAGCGCTACAGTTATTTTTCTTAAAGATAAAAAAATTATAAAACAGCACATCTTTAGAGTGTGTTCATGGAAAATAATTCCATCTTGTGGTATGCAGATATTTAGAGGGGATAAATATGAAATAGTGTAGAACAGCCATTAATGGGGTAAATTACAATCTTTGCGCAAACGTTTGCGCCGGCGCAAAAAAAAATTAACGCGAGGGGTAAAACCATTTGCGCCGAATGCCGTATTACATAGTCAGTGCAACAAACGCGCGCAATCGTCTACCGTGGGTGAACCTGCACGAACGCTGCGCGAGCTTACTGCACGTCGCGCGAGCTTACTGCACGTCGCGCGACCTATACTTAACATTGTGAGCGCAAATGCGAATGTGCGCTGGTACACGGATGGTATTACAATCTGTTCGCGGTAATTAACACATAGCCGTTGCGCGCATAATTTTAGCAACTCCTAAAAGCTGGTGCTAATGGCAAATCTGAACAACCTGGCCCAACCCAAACACGCCAGCCCATAAAAAAAAAATGCTGCAAAGTATAGTTGCCCATTCTACTCATACCAAACCAATGAAATGGAGAAGTTGTGTGTGCATTTATTATTGCTGCAGCATATATACTCAGATTGACTGTGGCAGGCGCAAAAACTTAACATGAGATAATTGTGGTTCTTAATTCTGATTGGCTGAATCGTGAGAAAAAAACAGTGCGACACTGTTTTTTGTGTGCGACGTTACTGTGCGAGCATTTGGCCACGTCCTGTTTGCGCACGTTATTGATCGCTGGATGAAAATACACGCGAGGATTGTAATTCTAGCGTTGAATTGCGCGCACAAACGTTTAATGCTTGGCGCAAAAATTCCCACGTTGCGCAAGCGTTTTTGCGTGAAGATTGTAATATAGCCCAATGTCTTTGTCTCGTTAAATAACATTAATTATTGTATGCAATGTTTTTTCCGATCTTTAATTCTAGACAGTCTTGGATACTGTGGAAACACAAGCCTTTTAAGTTAGAATTAAAAAGAAAAATAATAATAAAATACTTTTGGAGTTTTATTTTTTTATAGATATTTTGGTGACCTCGACACACCGCTTTGCTTCCCAAGGAGATCTATAATCAACGAGAGCCAGTAGATATCGGTTATGACAGGAAATGCTCCAAAGCGAATTGCTATTGAGTAATGGATGACAGATGAAAGCTCATAGATTTATTTCATCAGAAAGTCGTCCTTTGGGATGCCAGGTACACCAGCAAATGGACAACTAACAGACTGCACAACACATAGCCCGGTGTGCATTTTTATGATTACAAATCAGTTTTCTTTGACGGAGCCCATTTTTCACGGCAGCGTCTTGAACTCCCTGCTGGTCCTGCCAAATGTTATAACTTCATCAGCACATGTGGGAATACACTTTCCAAAAGTGCCTTTTGCTGAAGTAGGGTATTACTTTTAAAGCCCGCAAAATGACTTCTGGTCTACAAACAACGCTAAATACTATTTCTGTAAAGCTTATAATAATACCGTTCAGCAACAAACACGCAGAGTGCAGATGCACAGGCTCACTCATGGACTGCAACCCATCACAAATTGCTGTGCTTGGTGTCATCCTCATTATTACTATTGCTTATTTAAAAAGGTACAACCAATTAGCTTTACAGTCATTGCACAGGATTAACACAGTAGGTAGTTACTCCCAGCTGTCAATTGATAAATTGATGTATATAGAAATGATGAACTGAATGCAAAGTTGTAATACCATCTGATCTTCAAGTGAAGCTTCAAAATGTATGAATACTAGGCAAATAATTGAAATACACATCTACCTATTTGTCACTACAGCTATATATATATATATATATCACATATTTAACGTATGTATCCCTCTATCTAGACATCTTTCCATTTAACATTGTGATCTATTCAATCAGTATGATCTATCTAATACTCAATATCAACCTGATGTTTATCCAATAAATATTTATCTGTCCATCTATCAATCTTTCACTCATCATCTAACATTATGTTATCGATCACCTATATATATTTATCTGTCTGCAATCTATTCTTTATCTAAAACCAGGAAAACTCCTGATGTTCACTCTTAATTTCTTACTCCTCTGTCATGCCTCCCGCTGCCGATTGCGCAAGAAGGCCAAGGCCAGACTTTCCATCTGCCATGTTTGGTGTCCAGTTTCCCAGGAATCCACATCAGATTTTAGCTGTCCTCTCCCATCTCAGGTGTGGCTCCTGAACTTCCTTTATAGGTGTACTCCACCCTTACACGCTGTTTAAATATTGAAGTCTCTCAGTGTATGTCTGACCTGCCTGCCAGCAACTTATGCCCCGTGATCCTCACTAAGCACGGTGATTCTCACTACCCATCGTGATGCCACCTACCCTTAGTCCCTCCCAGCATTCCTGTGCCATTCTCTGGTGTTACAAACCCTGCCAAGGAGACTGACCTTGCTTTCTGCCAGCTGCCTGCCTCGACCCTTGCAACAAACTTTGATCACTATTCTTGGTTTGCCCCTTTCAGGAAACCTCGCCTGGATTACTCCGCTACTCATTGTGTGCCTGCACTTCTGCCCATTCTGTTCTTGCCGTGTTACCCATTGTGTTCCTACCTCTAGAGTCCCAGTGGCTCCTGGTCCTCAGCCCCCTTCCTGTCCTGCCTATCTGGTTTCTGCAGGTCTCATTCTGTCCTTTAGTTTCTCTCTGTGTTTCCAGATTCTTAGTCAGCTCTCTTCCTGTCATGCCCCTTTGTCTTTATTTCAGTGTTCAGTGTTTCCACCATCCAGTACTATTCTTGTCTTACCCAGCCACCTCTGATACTTACTCCAGTTCCCTTCTTGCCTCGCCCTATGTCCTATGTCTTGTGTACCTCTGACCAGCCCTATTCCTATCTCGCCCCAGCGTCCTCCAATACTTACTTCATGTTCAGTGTTGCTTTTGGTTCTACTCCTGCTGTTCCCTGTCAATAAACCTTCCTTGTTGTGCCCTTGAATACCTGTCGAGCTCTACTGTGTGCAACTCCACACACTGAATCCTGGAATCCTCCCACCATCATTTTTTGCCTAGAAATTAAAATTCATGTTTCCTCTCATGTTTCCTCTCATGCTGCTCTTTCAGCTGGCCCACACCTTGTTGCTGCAGGAAGTAGGCTGGAGTTTTTCCAGTGAGGATTGGAGCATGCTCGACTCTGCACTCTGGTTAGTAGTAAAAGCAGGGCCAGATTAACAGAGGCAACTGGAGCAGCAGCTCCAGACCCATGCCCCATACTAGGCCCAGAGAAAGAATAACTATGTCTGCATTGATGGGCATTTGGACCCCTGTATCTTTGACTCCATAGCAGCTACAGGGTCATGTGAGGTATTACTGGAAAGGCCAGAGCATGCCCTTTCCAATACAAACCATGACCCTGTAGCTGCTTTGGAGTCAGTAAAAATAAAATAATGAATAAATATTTCTCTTTTTCTTTCTAGCACAGCAATATTGTAAACGTTTCAATTATAAAATGAACAATGATGCTGCACTAACTCAGCATTTCATTTATCAGGTCATCAGCAAGTGTGGAGGCGATGGCAAATCCATTATTATGCATTGTTCCATCAAAAACATATACTGCTGTTTGCACTGCAGCAAACTGGGGGGACTTTGGAACCAGGAGTCTTTAATCTTTACACTGCACAAGGTCAAGTGAGGTGTCATTGGACATGTCAGAGTCTGGCTTTTGAATAGATACCAAACATGACCATGTAAAATCTAAAAGAAGAAGAAGAAAAAAAAAACACCTTTACTTATTTTTAGTTCCCAAACAATGGCGTTGTCCATTTAACACATATAAAATGAGCAGCACCACTGCTAGTGCTCACCTTCTCATTTCCCACCCGGAGCAAGTTCAGTATTTTATATATAGTCATACTATTCGTAAAACACCATCCTCCAAAACACAAGTGAAAATTTTATTTTTTTTACAGTTTTGGTTAAGGTTGTGTATTTTTTCAGAAAAATGCAGTAACAGGTTCCAATTTCATTTTTTTAACAAGAATGCCCTATAGAATATATAACCACAAAGGTTTGGATGATAAAATGTGAAAAAAATAATTTTACACACTGTAAATGATTGAAATCTGAATGGAGATTTACTCACGCAGGATCTGACCATTAGATATACCCATATCTGCACTATTAAATAACATAAAATATGTTTTAATTTCACTAAATTCCAAAAGCAAGTCCACCAAAATGTTTAGCTCCATGCCCATATCGATCTTAATCCGGACCAGGGTAAAAGTGACTGGCAGAGTGTGTACCAGATCACATGCTGCACTCATTACACTCAGGGTCTGTCCTGCTACTCAGGAGACACCTGACAGACTCTGCAAAGCAATATCACTGCAGCAGCACTGTTCGCTTTTGTAATTGAAAAGTGGACAACACTGCTGCGTTAGAACAAAAGTAAAAGAAATTATTTATTTTGTCTTTTTTCTGTACATTTTAAACACTAATGTTTTGGGATCAATAGAATGATCAGAATCTAGTCTTTCCAATGACACCTCACTTGAAATGGTCAAAATGACTCCTGTATTTCCGATAATGGGATTGCAGCTTAGGGGGGGGGGAACACATGCCACCTGTGCCGTCCTCCATAGATCTGTCAGCGGCATGACTAGCACATATACAGCTGATCATTTGTCTTTTGATGCAGAAGCATCAAGTAGCAACATGGTGTTAGCAGACTGAACTAGCATCTTCTCAAAGTACATCAGCATGCAATCACCATTGACCAAATCCCTTAGAAAGTTGAGTGACAGGCTTCAGTGTGAAAGAAAGACCTCAGCTATTAAGAACCTGCCACAGCGACCAGGGACAGCTTGGGCATTAAAATCGTAATAATCATGAAAATTCACACCAGGTCACGGTGGCTATAAGGTCCCTGTAATTCTAGAGTTTAAATCATCATGGTTAGTCTGTTTAATTCAATTAACTTGAATGAACCAGGTGCATATTAAATATTTTGGGTATACTAATATGGTTATAATTATCTCTGTATCATGTATATTTGTTAAAATGTTTTGTTTATGATAACATTTTTATCCACATTCTTTTATTATATTGTACTACATTAAAACATTTTTAAAGATCATATAGTTTTCATTATTTATGAGCTGGCAATGAATGGAGGGATTTGTTTTCAATTGGATCAATTCAGAAGACTAAAATCAAGGAGGGCAAGGTATTTCATTATCTTTTGTTCTGTGAGGCTTTTAGTGTATCATTAATGAAAAATTATTTTTTGCAGTTATTGAAGTACCTGTGTTCATAATATTTCCTTTCTTGACTGCTGGTAATTATGTGTTAAAGTAATGGGCTTTAATAATAATATATCTACAGTATCGGTACTCATATATTTTCATGTTCTCAAATTTGTTTTAATTGTGTAGAGAATTCAGTACCTTTATTATACCTCTAAATTGCAAAAGAGAAAAGATAAAAACACTTAGGGAAAAATTTATAGAAAAAAATGTATTCAGTTACCTGCTATGAATGCTTTGTCTTCAAAAGAGAACAGTTCAAACTCAAAAAGTCATTTTCGCTCTATTAACGATTTCGGGTCCGTTTCACTTAATTTCGGACATCGTATTTTCGTATCATTTCGAGTCCGTTTCAGTTCCATTGCTGATTCCGTATCATTTCGAGTCTGTTTCGGTTCCGTTGCTGATTTCGTAATGTCACTTTTTTCACTTGTTCCAGTGCTTTCTTTCTACATCAATAATATATTATTTTAAATATTTAAGTAGCTTTTCCCTAAATCCCCAATCTAACAGTACAAGGTATTGATATTATTTAATGATGCTGCATATGATTCCACACACTGCCGGCCAGCACCTCTACAGTATAATTAATGCAGCATATGAATCCACACACTGCCTGGCAGCACCTCTACAGTATAATAATGCAGCATATGAATCCTCACACTGCCGACCAGCACCTCTACAGTATAATAATGCAGCATAGGATTCTGCACACAGCCGGGCAGCACCTCTACAGTATAATAATGCAGCATATGAATCCTCACACTGCCGGGCAGCACCTCTACAGTATAATTAATGCAGCATATGAATCCTCACACTGCTGGGCAGCACCTCTACAGTATAATTAATGCAGCATATGATTCCTCACACTGCCGGCCAGCACCTCTACAGTATAATAATGCAGCATATGAATCCTCACACTGCCGGGCAGCACCTCTACAGTATAATAATGCAGCATATGAATCCTCACACTGCCGGGCAGCACCTCTACAGTATAATTAATGCAGCATATGAATCCTCACACTGCTGGGCAGCACCTCTACAGTATAATTAATGCAGCATATGAATCCTCACACTGCTGGGCAGCACCTCTACAGTATAATTAATGCAGCATATGAATCCTCACACTGCCGGCCAGCACCTCTACAGTATAATAATGCAGCATAGGAATCCTCACACTGCCGGCCAGCACCTCTACAGTATAATTAATGCAGAATATGAATCCTCACACTCCTGGGCAGCACCTCTACGGTATAATAATGCAGCATATGAATCCTCACACTGCCGGCCAGCACCTCTACAGTATAATTAATGCAGCATAAGAATCCTCACACTGCCGGGCAGCACCTCTACAGTATAATAATGCAGCATATGAATCCTCACACTGCCGGCCAGCACCTCTACAGTATAATTAATGCAGCATAAGAATCCTCACACTGACGGCCAGCACCTCTACAGTATAATTAATGCAGCATATGAATCCTCACACTGCTGGGCAGCACCTCTACAGTATAATTAATGCAGCATATGAATCCTCACACTGCTGGGCAGCAACTCTACAGTATAATTAATGCAGCATATGAATCCTCACACTGCTGGGCAGCACCTCTACAGTATAATGCAGCAGCATATGATTCTGCACACTGCCGGACAGCATAATTATACTGTGGAGGTGCTGCCTGGCAGTGTGCGGATTCATATGCTGCATTATTATACTGTAGAGGTGCTGGCCGGCAGTGTGAGGATTCATATGCTGCATTATTATACGGTAGAGGTGCTGCCCGGCAGTGTGAGGATTCATATGCTGCATTATTATACTGTAGAGGTGCTGCCCGGCAGTGTGAGGATTCATATGCTGCATTAATTATACTGTAGAGGTGCTGCCCGGCAGTGTGAGGATTCATATGCTGCATTATTATACTGTAGAGGTGCTGGCCGGCAGTGTGAGGATTCATATGCTGCATTAATTATACTGTAGAGGTGCTGCCCAGCAGTGTGCGGATTCATATGCTGCATTAATTATACTGTAGAGGTGCTGCCCGGCAGTGTGCGGATTCATATGCTGCATTAATTATACTGTAGAGGTGCTGCCCGGCAGTGTGCGGATTCATATGCTGCATTATTATACTGTAGAGGTGCTGCCCGGCAGTGTGTGGATTCATATGCTGCATTATTATACTGTAGAGGTGCTGCCCGGCAGTGTGAGGATTCATATGCTGCATTATTATACCGTAGAGGTGCTGCCCGGCAGTGTGTGGAATCATATGCTGCATTATTATACTGTAGAGGTGCTGCCCGGCAGTGTGAGGATTCATATGCTGCATTATTATACTGTAGAGGTGCTGGCCGGCAGTGTGCGGATTCATATGCTGCATTAATTATACTGTAGAGGTGCTGCCCAGCAGTGTGCGGATTCATATGCTGCATTAATTATACTGTAGAGGTGCTGCCCGGCAGTGTGCGGATTCATATGCTGCATTAATTATACTGTAAAGGTGCTGCCCGGCAGTGTGAGGATTCATATGCTGCATTATTATACCGTAGAGGTGCTGCCCGGCAGTGTGTGGAATCATATGCTGCATTATTATACTGTAGAGGTGCTGCCCGGCAGTGTGAGGATTCATATGCTGCATTATTATACCGTAGAGGTGCTGCCCGGCAGTGTGTGGAATCATATGCTGCATTATTATACTGTAGAGGTGCTGCCCGGCAGTGTGAGGATTCATATGCTGCATTATTATACTGTAGAGGTGCTGGCCGGCAGTGTGCGGATTCATATGCTGCATTATTATACTGTAGAGGTGCTGCCCAGCAGTGTGCGGATTCATATGCTGCATTAATTATACTGTAGAGGTGCTGCCCGGCAGTGTGCGGATTCATATGCTGCATTAATTATACTGTAAAGGTGCTGCCCGGCAGTGTGAGGATTCATATGCTGCATTAT
This sequence comes from Leptobrachium leishanense, assembly GCA_009667805.1. Classification (NCBI taxonomy): domain Eukaryota; kingdom Metazoa; phylum Chordata; class Amphibia; order Anura; family Megophryidae; genus Leptobrachium; species Leptobrachium leishanense. Next base: position 181,294,717 of record CM019066.1, read on the forward strand.
TATACCGTAGAGGTGCTGCCCGGCAGTGTGTGGAATCATATGCTGCATTATTATACTGTAGAGGTGCTGCCCGGCAGTGTGCGGAATCATGTTTAATTGTTAAGATGCTCTTCTCACTAGAGAAATATATAATGTTTAAATTCCAATGTCTCCGGCTTATTTTGAAATATTGAATTTTTTACAGTTTTCTTATTAATGCAGAAACAGTGTAACACCTGAAATATATAAAGATTAATATTAAAATTCAATCTGCCAACTTTCGTTTATTTATTTATTTATAAAGTATTTTACCTGGAAGGATACATTGAGATTTCTCTTGTTTTCAAGTATAGTAACCGTAGTTCATAACACTTATTATAAAAGGAGTATACATCATATTTTGAAGGAGCAAACCCACAAGTCTACAAGGTACGGCACTCTCTGTAAAGATCCTAAAATCCTGTGGCTAGCTTGTTTTGTGTTAGTTCCACCTGTTCCCATTGGTTAAATTGATAGGAAACTAAAAGCGGAATGTCAAAGAGGATGCTGAAGCTTTGCCAAGGTGGATTATTATAGAAAATCACACAGAGAAAGATTAATTACCGCTGTCACTGTACTGATTATTTACTCATTCATGTCTATATCTCCCTCCTTTGTTAAACAAATTTGCACTAAATTAGTAAAGTCTATGGTTCATCCAATGAGCGGACTTCCAATACACAGGTAAATTACTGTGTGACACAACAGCATCCAGTTACATGTATATAACGATGAGTCAATGAGCACCTCAATGTAGGATTACAATCATGAATACAGCATGCTCCTAGTGCTATAAACACTCCTGATTTCATAATGATGCTGGTGGACTGATGGAGTATTCTAAACAGGGTTCTGTTGTAATGTTAAAGCGACACTACCACCAACAAAAACTAACAGGGCTATTCAGAAAGAGGTGAAAACCTTGAGAATGACTGAAAATTCTAGGTCAAAATAGTCCAGAAAAATTCTCCCATTTATCTCACTTTCCAAATTGGCTATTTGGTCTAGATTGTGCATTCTCCTGCCAATTCTCAAGGTTTTCACCTCTCTCTTAATAGCCCTGTAAATGATCTTATTTTGTTTATGTTGCCGATATTTTACATGTGCTTTGTTTTTCTCTTGCATGTTTAGTTAACAAGATATTTTAATATATATAGCTCACTCTGTGCATCTATTTTGTGATCTTTTGTGTTGTAATCTGCCTCCCTCAGCATCTTTAAAGCAATTTTGCCGCACTGTGTGGTCTTTGACATGGAGTGAATTGGTCAGATCTCCAAAAATCCAACTCAAGGATTGCATGTGCATGGGATGTTAGCAAACGAAAACAGCAGGGGGTAGATTAATCCACTATTTTATCTCATTCAGCTGCCATGTGTTTTCTCAGGTAGCCTAGACAACATAATAGGTCCCTTGCAACCTTGCCTAAACATTTCCTCCTCCACCCCATTGCCTCTGCACTACTGTTTTATCCCATACCACACCTGTAAAATGAAATATGGACTAAAACTTTGGTAAATGTTGCAGCATGTGAGAAATCCATAAAATGGAAACCGGAGATAAAAGAATATCAGGGTTATTCAGAGACAGGTGAAAACCAGGAGAATGACTAGAAAAGTGAAAATTCTAGGTCAAAATTCTCCCATTTATCTCACTTTCCAAATCGGCTATTTGGTCTAGATTGTTCATTCTCCTGGCAATCCTCCTGGTTTTCATCTCTCTCTGAATAAGGCTGGGGTCAGACGAACGCAGTGTTAACGTCCGTGTTGCCCGCACATAAGTACATCCGTGATAGCATACAATTGTGTTAAATGGAGTCCCACACACGAAGTACGTCTGCACAGAAGTGCGGAGGCTGACGGACGCTGCAAACGGACGCAGGTTAGGCAACAACGTAATACTGCTAGAACGGACGTGCAGAGTGCGCCACGTCCACAACGTCTGCATAGCTTTGTGTGTGAGTGATGGAGCGAGGTCAGACAGACTGCATTTATACGTCCAGCATTTTTGACGGACAGAATGTTTTTTCATTGTAATTTATTTTTCCCTCCTACATCCGTCAAAAATAACTTCAGTGAAAAAACGGACTGTGTGACCACTACTGCGTCATCCGTACTGACGATGTCCGTACTGCACGGACGTACAGTCCGTAGAAATCACGCTCGTCTGACCCTAGCCTAACCCTGTAAGTTTATTTTTCCTTTTTACATGCAATTACTTCAAACAAGTGGAAAGAAGGCAGCATGTGTTTAATAATTATTTTTTTTAGTAATGGACAAGTAATCTAGTTCCACCTAAGGCTGGTGTCAGTCGAGCGCAGTGTGAACATCTGTTTTTGCGCACATAATAACGTCCGTCGCAGCATAGAATAATCGCCAATGGAGCCCCCCACACGAAATGTGTCCGCACTGAACTGTGGGCGCACAACACACGCGGCAAACGGACGCAGGTTCGGCAAGAATGTAAAACCGTTAGAACGGACGTGCGGAGTGCGCTGTGTCCGCAACGTCTGCATAGCTTCGTGTGTGAGTGATGTACGAGGTCAGACGGACTGCATTTGTGCGGCCAGCATTTTTGACGGACAAAATGTTTTTAATATTGAATTTATTTTCCCTGCTACATCCGTCAAGAATAACGTCAGTTTAAAAAAACGAACTGTGTGGCCACTACTGCGTCTTCCATCAGAAAGTGCGTCCGTACTGCACGGGCGCACAGTCCGTATAAAATGCGCTCGTCTGACACCAGCCTTAAGTTTGTGGTAGTGTCCCTTTAAGTCAAAATTTTTTAAATGGGGTGAGGATATTTACTAATTGGGTAGTTGCTCATTTCAACAGTCACTTTCCAAAATGCTTAGATTAAAAGCAAGAAATCATGCACTAAAACACAAAAAAATCTTAATATCAAACAATGGCGAAACACCCAAGGGTGTTAAAAAAATAAATAATCAAAATTAACATTGAGACCAGTACACACAAAAGAGCTTAATGTAACCTCCCTGGCGTTTCGATTCTGACATATTTTATATGTCAGAATCAGTACAATTAATCTAGCCCCCTAGCGGTATAATGTGTGGCTCAGGGTTAACTTTCAATACTGAAAGAGTTATCCCGAGCCACACTCGGGCCGATACTTACATGTCCTGCGCTCCCTCGCTGTCCCCACAGTCACACTCCAGCCGATCTCGACATAACACTTCCTGGCTCACTCCTCGCGAGAAGGCAACCAGGTAGTGTGACGTCGCGATCGGCTGGAGGAAAATGCGGAGGTCAGCGAGGGAGCGCAGGACATGTAAGTATCCAGCCCGAGTGTGGCTCGGGGATACCGCTTTCAGTACAAAAAGTTAACCCCGAGCCACACTCGGGAAAACCGTCAGGGGGGGTTAAATGCCCACTCCATTTCTACTTGTTTCAATTTTAAAACATTATGCCCTCCCCTCCAATATATATTAACCCTTTGTATGGCAACAAACTTTAACCCCATTGCTGCGGATGATGTGTGGGGAACGTCCTAGTGTTTCCCTGCAACGTGCAGAAAATGTCCCCCACATGTAATAACTTTCTGGCAGCACAAGGGGGGGGGTGATCTCTCCTAGTCTGGGGGGAATTCTGCAGTGGTCTGACTTTCTGGAAGTAAAACCACACCTTGGGACCTCCCCCCGTGCAGCACTGTCAGAAACGGGAACTCCTCCGGCTGGGCAGGGGATTCCCTACAGAAGAGATACAGGAGTCCTTTGGGCCCCTGCATCTCAGCAGCCACAAAAGATAAAGAGATGGCCATGCACGATTGTGACAGAACACGCGGTCACTGTGCGACTTGGAGGGGGCTGTGCGCTAGCCTCCTGCCCAGAGACTATGGCCCCTGAAAAAGACTATTGAGGAACTGGTGGACCTTTTAAATATATTTGGTTTTCACTGTTTTATATATCTGCCAGTTTACTAAAGATTTCTGATGTCTGTGTGTTATTCCCTGTATAGTGTGATCTCTGTATTAGTACCTGCTATTGTGTAAGTTATCTCTGTAAGAAATTCCTTTTGTTTACCCTCCCTTTCTCCTTCCCCCATTCTCCATTGTTTGAAGGTCCTTTGTAGTTATCTGATCTGTGATGTTGTCTGTTTGATTGTATGCAAATGTGATGGTCCTTGACTCTATCTGCCCCCTCTGTGAATAAACAGTCAGTTCTATTCTGACCAAGCTTGAAGTTACAACTCATGATTTGGAGTACCAGGAATCTTCTGCCCGCTGTGCCAAGTAGACATGTGCATTCGTTTTAGTACTAAAACGATTTAGTCTGAATTTTGGGATAATTTCGTTTTCGTATGACTCAAGAGAAACGAAACTGCTCAGTACAAAAAACGAATGAAACTAAAATAAAATGCACTACATTTTAGTTTCAGTCCTTTTTGTGATATTACATTGAGTGAAGGAGACCAGTAATGAAGAGCGCAACATCGCAACATCCAAAGTTCTGCACCCTTCACATGCCAATGCAGTAGGATGTTCTATACAGAGAGGGGCATTAATTAATGCAGGAGGATGTTCTATACATTATACAGAGTGGGGTATTAATGCAGGAGGATGTTATATACATTATACAGAGAAAGGTATAAATTGAGGAGGATGTTCTATACAGAGAGGGACATTAATTAATTCAGGAGGATGTTCTATATATTATACAGAGAGGGGTATTAATTAATGCAGGTGGATGTTGTATACATTATACAGAGAGGGGTATTAATTAATGCAGGAATATGTTCTAAACATTATACAAAGAGGAGCCTTTTTTTTAAGCCCTTTAAATCCAGTGGCTGTGAGCGCTGAAATCGGCTGCTATCTCTCAGTACAATGTATCAGGCTCAACTGTTACAGTAACTGACTGTAACAGCGCTCAGAGTTTCAGTAAAACAAGGAAATAATATTGTTATAACCTATTATATATAAAAATATTATTTACTAGTTTTACTGAAACTCTGAGCGCTGTGATGAGCAGCAGTCAGTTACTGTAACAGCTTGGCCTGACACGGGGCAGTATTACATAGTTGGTGCTAACTTAACCAGAGCTGTTGTAAACTGTAAACCTCCATAGGCTATAATGGCTCTGGGAAGTTTACAACAGCTCTGGTTAAGTTAGCACCAACTATGTAATATGACTCACATTGTGCTGAGTGTGAGAGATACTGTAACAAGCAGCGATCTCGGCCCTCTGAGGAGCCAGTACAATAATAATTGTATCCACTGGTTTTCGGATGAATGAAATTAGTTTTCATACTAAAGAACTGAAAATGAATTTCTTTAGCAACTAAATAAATTGCATTTTAGGACTAATCCATTAGTTCAAGACGAAATTTTGTGCTGTGCACATGTCTAGTGCCAAGGAAAGGCTCCAGATCTACAGCTACGGCTTATTTCTGGGGGTGCTAGCCAGGCTCTCTATATACACCGGGCTTTAAGCTGCAGCTGAGGTACTAGAGGAAGGTGTGAGAGTCACGAGGAGAAACTGGGTGTCCAGCGAGGAAGCAGCATTTGGCAGATGTGACCCTGTCCGGGCACAGAGATCTGTTACAACGATATCCTTGGAAATGCCAGATCATGGCCTTTCCAATGATACCAAACATGACCTGGTTATTCATAAAAATAAAATAAATTAATAGAAATTTCCTTTTTTTTTATAATGCGGTTGTTCATTATAAAGATGAATTAATGAAGCCTCTGTGTTCACTTTATAATTGAATATATTTAGCTGTAGTTACTGTAGGTGTAACTGATATGAAGGTAATACAGCATTCCTACTAGCATTGCATTGTCGACAATGAAAGAAACTATCAGGGTTATTCAGAGAGCGTGAAAAGCAGGAGAATGACTGGAGAATGAAAAATTCTAGGTCAAAATAGCCGATTTGGAAAGTGAGATGAATGGGAGAATTTTTCATTCTCCAGTCATTCTCCTGCTTTTCACGCTCTCTGAATAACCCTGTATGTTTTGTGTTATTTATCCAGATAGTAACACTATCTTTCTATAACTAGAGACCAATTCCCTTCTGAAAGTAGGCACTCATCTAAATGTTATAATGGGCTTATCAACATTTAAAACCTTATCCTGTTTTAATACGTGACAATGTTTATTGAACCAAATGTTTTAAAAAAACTGGAAATTAGACTTTGTGAGGCAGGCCAATCAAGATGGCCGCATCTTAGACACACTCCGCAGCTGACCTGACTTTTTCACCAGAAAGACTGACTAGCGATGCTGCTTCCACTACCCTGAGACACCTGGAGGAGCTGTTTGTTGGAGGACGCTCTCTGGTATCTTTATTCCATATTGCATACCACTGCTGGCACCCTCCATCTACTCCCTGGAGGTTTTGCAGCCGTGCTTCGGCCAACTACTGCTCCCCGCGATTTACAGTGAGATTGTGATCTTCATTGTTCCCAAGCCAGGGGACTCACCAGATCCCACCGTGATTGTCCCTCTCGCCAGTACTGGAGAACCCCCACATCAGCACGATACGTCTCTGGGCCACCGCACCTCAGAGTTGGCTGCCATCATGGGCCTGTGTGTGGGCCTCTTCCTACAACCCCATAAGTGCCGTCCTCCACCACTCGGATGGCTTCACAATCTTGGTCATCATTTATGTGGTTTTGGAAAAAGGTTGTAGCGGTGGAACGGGCTCCAAGGCCTGCTCCTGCCATACAGTTCGAGTGGCTCCCTGACATGCTCGAGTTGCCTTTTTCAATTTTACTACCCCCCCCCACAGTCGGTAGTTTTACCCCAATTGGCGCATTCATAACGGCTTATTATATGACCCAGACAAAAAATTTTTGCTCTGACCTTTCTAGTGATATCAAATGTAATCCTATTCTCCTCACCGACCGCAAAATCTCTAACATAGGAATTCCCCACCATGTTCGACGATGACAGTGTAGCGCTCACTCCCGGAGGAGCCGCTGAAAATGAACCACGGGTCAGTCTCCCCGCACTAGGGAATAAATATACTCCAACACAGTTGTGAGTTTTTATCATTTAAATAGTTTACTAAAATCTTGAGCAAATGTTGAAGCACGGTATTCACAAGTATTATTACAATATTATCGTATTACGGTAAAACGCGCAGCGGAAAAGAAACGAAACAAGAGGCTTCGTATTTCGGAAAATAAAATATTCGCGACCGAACATAAAAGAATGCAATTTCCCGATAGTTCAGAAAAAGGGACACGTAGCGGAACCCCAAACATACAATCCCTTCGTATTACGGCAAACGCGCAGCGGAAAAAGAGAAAAATGTATTCGGAACGTATCTTTGTCTTTAACCCCCGTTCCAATTCGTAAAAGGAAATGAGTCCTGTACAAGTTAAGTTTCAGAATGTGAGAAGCGTATCTGTGTGTGTGTGGTACCCGGGTACTGTTCAACTGGCCAGTGAATTTATTAAAGGAAGGTCTTCGACTAGTCAGTTGGGGCCCTGTAAACTTTAAAGAGAAAACAGCAGCTTGACCTTTAATCACAAACAGCCTTGGAGGCCTCTCACCCATCCGACGCAGGCTTTAGGCTCCGCTGACCCAGGACGTCTCTCCGCCGGATCTTGACTGGGGATACTAGCGGCCGGATCCGTTGTCTACCTTCATGCAGCTTGTCCAGCTCCCGCCTGCTCTCCGTTTGATTGCGCCGGTCTGCAGCTGTTGTCTGGGTACTGGCGAGTCTCCTTCTCCTCAGGTTGAGTGACCCAAATAGGAATTACAGGTCTCCCTCGGGCTTTGGCCTAGCTCCTCCAGCGGTCTCCTCAGTGCGTCTGCTTTCTCTCATCCCCTGGCGCGCTCTGGAACTTTCTCCACGAGGCAGAGGATGTAAGTGTCCAGTCTCCACCCACTTCCTGGCTTCTTGCAAAGCATGCCGGTTATTGTAGTCCCAATGTCCAGTATCTCTGATTGCGATAGTCTCCATCTTGTGGCCAAAAATAGGTACTGCCACAGCAAGATTTTTAGCACAGCGCTACACTCTCCCCCTCCTAAAACTCTTGGGTCTCTCCAAGGAGGTACAACAGTAACATTACATTTCCACAATATTTGAATACAATTTACATAACATGTACAGGTTCAGCAGCATACATACAGTGGGTTAGGAACACTTCCTCAAGTTGACTCATATTTTCGGCTACCTCAGCTAGCATAGCAGACACTTCAGGCAACCTCCGCACCGTGGTGATGGCCTCTTCAGTGCTATGTCCTGGTGAGTCGTAGGTGAGTCGTTGGGGCGGTCGAACAGAGCGTTTTGGTTCTGGCTCAATCAGTTCCTCTTCAGGTGGAAGTACTATAGGCGTTGGCTCAGTCCTTCTCTCTATCACTGGAGCAGACGTTTCTTCAGAGTATGATCCCTCCAGCGAAGGCATAGAACTATAATCACCCGAGTAAGCTTCCGGAACTACCGAGATCCCCACATCCTCAGGGACTTCCAACTGAAATTCAAGAGGCTCAGGGATATCAACAGTCTCAGGGACCTCCAACAAGAATTCAGGAGCTTCAGGCCTCAAATTACTCTCCCATCGTTCAGGAACTGCGGTAATCTCTTCAGGCTCCGGTGAACGTATCCAGTCCAGACAGAAACTTTCTTCCTCACTGTCCCTTTCGCTCTCTTCGACAACCCGGGTCTGGTGAGACCGAGTAACAGGAGGCAAACATGGAACAGGCGGATTTGGCAGAGGCGGTTCGTCCCCAACTGGCATTCTCACAGCCTCTCTTAAAGGTAACAAATGATTCCGGTGCCAGTTCTTGAGAGGCCCAGCCTTTCCATCCGGGCGAATCTGATACACTGGTAGACCTGGCAGTTGTTTGCAGACAATGTAAACCTGGGAACTCCACCTATCCGCCAACTTGTGCCTCGCAGCAGCACCCAAGTTCTTCAATAGGACCCTATCACCGGGTTGTAGATCTTGTATTCGGACCTTCAAGTCATAGTTTCTTTTGTTTCTTTGCTCCCTGTTTCCCGAGGCCAACCGGGCCTGTTCAAATGCGGAAGCCAAATTCTTTCGAAGTCTATCCACGTAGTTTCTATGGGAAGCTACCGACGTCTGGTCTAGAGATAACCCAAATGCCAAATCCACCGGCAGTCGAGCCTCTCTTCCGAACATAAGACGGTACGGTGAGTATCCAGTTGCATCACTCTCTGTACTGTTATATGCGTGCACCAGAGTAGCTATGTGACGACTCCAACTCTGCTTCTCCACATTCGACAAGGTCCCCAGCATGTTTAACAGTGTACGATTAAACCTTTCAGGCTGAGCATCACCTTGAGGGTGATATGGTGTAGTTCGAGTCTTTTGGATTCCCAACAACTCTAACAATTGCCCTACCAGTCTGCTTTCAAAGTCTCTTCCCTGATCAGAGTGTATCCTCCTTGGCAGCCCGTAATGAACAAAGAACTTTTCCATCAACACCTCGCCACTGTCGGAGCGCGTTGATCTTTTGTGGAAAATGCTTGGGCATAACGAGTGAAATGATCAGTCACTATTAGAATGTTCCCTTGCCCACTAGCATCCGGCTCTAAGCACAAGAAGTCCATGCACACCAAATCCATGGGTCCCTGGCTCTGCAGATGGCTCATTGGAGCAGTTCGGGTCGGTAGAGTCTTTCTCTGAATACACCTCAGACAGGAATGACAATAACTTTCGACTTCAGCCCTCATGCAAGGCGAATAGAACCTATCTCGCACCAGTTTAAAAGTTCTTTCTGCACCCAAATGTCCATGTTCATCATGCAGTGATCGCAGCACACTCTCCCTATGTTTAGTGGGGAGGAACAACTGTTGGATCTCTTCAGCATTAGCTGAGGGGCCCCCTTCGGTAGACCACCCCATCCAGCATCTGTAACCGCTCCCATTCTTTGTAGACCAACCTGGCTCCACTCGGGGAGTTGGTTAACAAGTTCTCTCGCTGGTTTGCAGACAGGGCCTTTATGGTCAAGGCAATTAAAGGGTCTCTGGCCTGATCCGCTTTCAGGTCCTGTCTCGAAAAGGTAGGTAAACTTTCATCTCTTAACTGCGTAGGGTTACAGTAAAACTCAGGAACAGCTGCAGCCATGACTCCTATGGCCTCCGCCTCAATCCCTCCTTTGATCCGGCGCTCTGTCCCTTGACACAAAGCTTGCACCCCGTCTGGAGTCAACTGAGTCCATTCTGTAGTATAGGGTCTTCTCGATAACGCATCAGCATCTCGATTATTCACCCCAGGGCGGTACTTCAGGCTGAACCGAAACCCTGACAAAGCGGCCAACCACCGATGTCCCGTTGCGTCCAGTTTTGCGGTAGTAAGGATATAGGTAAGAGGATTATTATCCGTCTTGATCACAAACTCGGCTCCATACAGATAGTCTTTTAACTTGTCTACCACTGCCCACTTCAAGGCCAGGAACTCCAACTTATGAGTAGGGTAGTTCTTCTCCGAAGGCGTAAGGCTCCGGCTCACGTACGCTACAGGCCTCAGCAATCCACCATACTCCTGATACAGGACTCCTCCCAAACCTTCTCGGCTGGCATCCACATGTAACTCATACGGCTTGTGAGGGTCCGCATAGGCCAAAACAGGAGCTCTGGTTAGACTCTCTTTTAGTTTCACGAAAGCTCCTTCACATTGACTGGTCCATTCACCTTGTATAGACTCTCGAGCTTTCCTTGCCTCTGGAGCAGACGGGTTTTTATCAGAGACCTTGCAGCCTTCTTCTGTGGTTTCCTTCTGCAGGAGTTTGTTCAATGGTTGGGCGATTTTCGCAAACCCTCCCACAAATCTTCGATAATATGAACAGAATCCCAAGAAAGATCTAAGCTCAGTAACGTTTCGGGGTCTAGGCCAAGAAGCTACGGCCTCCAATTTCCGAGGGGCTGTCGAAACACCTTCTGCTGAGACCACATGTCCCAGATACGTAACAGACGGCAAACAGAATTGGCATTTCTCTAGAGACAATTTCAGCCCCTCTTCATGGAGCCTCTTCAAGACCTTCTCCAAACGTTGCTCATGTTCTTCCAGAGTCTTCCCAAACACAATTATGTCATCCAGGTATACTAACACTTCGATTAGATTCATATCCCCGACTGTCTTCTCCATCAACCGTTGGAACGTGGCTGGAGCCCCCGTAAGGCCTTGAGGCATCCTGTTGAATTCAAAGAACCCCAGTGGGCAGATGAATGCAGTCTTCTCCTTGTCTTCAGGATGCATGGGTATCTGATGATATCCGCTTCGCAGGTCGAGTACGCTAAACCACTTTGCTCCAGACAAACACTGTAGGGCATCTTCTATCCGAGGAGTGGCATATTGATCGGGGATGGTTCTCCGGTTCAACGTGCGGTAGTCTATGCATAAACGGACAGAACCATTTTTCTTCCGGACCAATACTATGGGAGATGCGTATGGACTCCTGGACTCTTGAATCACCTTGGTTCTTTGCAATTCATTCAGCTGCTCTCGCAGGTCATCCAAGTCTCCTAGCGGAACTCGCCTTGATCTTTCCCGAAACGGCTGGTCTTCTTGTAACCGAATACGGTGCTCAGTACTCTTTGCTAGGCCCACATCGAACTCATCTTTCGAGAACAATTCCTTCCACTTTAGGACTTGAGACTGAAGACGTTTCTTCCACTCAGGTGAAATGGGAGCGTCTTTGGGGTAGAATCTTTCATCTGGAATCTCTTTATCCACTCCCCCTCCTAAATCGGTAGAGAGGGGTGTAGCAGACTCTACTTGCCCGATAGGCATTCGCGCTTTAAGGACTACTGGAGAACCTGTCACATTGCACACGCTGCCTGAGACTCTTCCTCGTGTTCTCTTCAGAGCTTTGGTGGAGATTATTTCAGGAATTACTTCGACTCCGGTTTCACTCCCATGATCAAAATCGGTTCCCAGTACCACATATGGGCCCGGTTGCGATCCATTCAACTTGACTGAAGCCCAGAAACTCGCTACTTCTCCTGCTTGCAGAACCTTCTCTGTTCCACCCAGTCTCCACAGTCTTCCCACCTCGGCAGGTGCCTATCGCTCTTCGACCATCCTCTGATAGACCGGACGTAACATTGGGTGTACTCCTTGAGTCGAACCTTCTCTCAACACGATAGGCGTCAGAAGACGCCGCACTAGGTCAGTATTCGTCCCCACTATCAAGGAACTTCTGTTCGCACCCGAGGGTCGAGGACACACAATAGCCAATGCATCACAACCCCCAGACTGCCCGATGACTTCAGATCCCATCTCCAACCTCACTTGCAGGTACCCGTCATAAGGGAGTTTCTCAGTGCCGATACCCCATATTTCCAAATCCTTCAATTCTTGCAGAGGAATGTGCTTTAAGTGTTTCTCGTAGAAGTCTCTGTAGATCAATGTCACTTGAGCCCCTGAATCCAACAGGGCTTTGGTGTAGACTCCTTCCACTTGGATTGGCACAATAGGAGAAGGACCTATCAGTTGGTTGGGAAACTTGGTGGCGGTATCCGGACACTTAGACCCAGTTTGCTGTACCCTGGCCTTTTTCTTGGCCCGTGCAGGTTTTGGGTGTGCATTGCTTCCCCATGACGTAGACCCGGATGCTAAGGGAGTGACTCTTTCAGTCCTGGCAGGTTCTACAGTTGGCTCGGCTTTGGGCCTTTTCGCCCTCTTAGCCTTTGCTTGGTTTCTGGAGCGAGGTTCAACCCTCGGGCACTCAGATTGCTCCTTCACTGGTGCCCTCTGGTGTTTCCTGCCGGTGGGGTAGATAACAGTCCCTCCAGGGCTTCCAACAGTCCCTTGACTCTATCCTTCTCAGGCTTTCGGCCTTTGCACTGTGCGCGGAAATGGCCCATTTCTCCACACCCGAAACATCTCTTCTTAGAGAGCGGAGACGTAGTTGCTTGTTGAGATTTGGTTAAAGGGTTTGGACCAGACGCCACAGCAACTCCCGTCGTCTGCATACCTGTGAGGAATTTCTGCATTTCTGCCTGCATTTCTGTCACCTTCATCAATACCCGGCACAGTTCCGCGTGCGCTTGTTGCAATTCAACTTGAGCTTCCTGAACTTTCTTGACGGTTTTTGACAATTCATCCCGTTCAGGGAGGTTCGATTCTTTGGCAGCCCTCTCTGTAGACTTAAAAACAACTAGGTGTTCTTGCTCGTCCTCGTCAGATCCATAGGCATCTAGAGAGTCGCTTTCAGGCTGCGGACCGTCGTTATGTCTCACCGGTTGTGCATAAGCCCTTTCCCCCCCGCCTGAAAGATTTCTCTTCTAGTAAAGCCTCTTCCTCTCGTACAACTCGGATCAGTTCCAGGTACTTTAACTCTTGGTTACCTGCTCTGCTTCTCAGCTGCATCATCACTGGATCTAGAGGTTGAGAGCCCCTCAGGATCTGTTTTATTCGGATCTTATCTACTTCGGCCGGTTCGGCCCCTTTCTTCAGGAGTATCTGGTGTAGAATCTTATCCAGGCACCTCATGTACTCGGTCATCTTTTCACCTCTCCTCTGATAGGTGTGTTCGTACTGATATACCAGTTCGGCCGCCTTTTCAGTTCGCCCAAAAACTTCTTCAAGAACGTTTAAGTAATCTAAAGCAGTACAATCTTTTCTACTCAGTTTTAGGTTTTTTACCGCTTCTGACGCAGGTCCCTTTTAAGCTCTCGGTGATCCTTTGCTTTTTCTGGGCCTCAGGGACATCCCACTCATCCAGAGCCTGCATCGCCTGTTCCACCCATTCTTCAAAGGTTTCTTCTCCCGCCGGAGTTGGTACGTTTCCTGTAAAATTTCTTAACCGTCGATAACCGAAGTTAGTGTGAGGAGGGCTTGTTTTCTGACATTTAGCCAGTAGATCTCCAATAGCCACGATAAATTCAGGCCTATCATGGCCAACGGACTAGGCGCAGGAACACTTGCGGATACGCCACGTGGCGCACTTGGTTGAATCAGTTGAACCTCCACCTCTTCGGCCAGTTTCACGCTCGTGCCCTGAAAACATGGCGGCACACCCTTTCTCCATTCGAGAAGTACATACATGTGAGAAGTATCTGGGGTTTTTTCAATGTCCAGTATTAACCCCCGATGATCTGGTGCTCGCGTAGCCACGGCCTGGCGAATCTGATCTTCAGCCCAAGTGTCTGCGGGAATATCCATGACTATACAACAGTCTAACTGGCTACTGTGCTCCCCACACCACTCGGCAACAGTGTCTGGATCCATATTTAACCCTTTAGATGCGGTTTTTCCAGAGACTGGATCCCGGAAACGAGCCCCCACGTGTAGCGCTCACTCCCGGAGGAGCCGCTGAAAATGAACCACGGGTCAGTCTCCCCGCACTAGGGAATAAATATACTCCAACACAGTTGTGAGTTTTTATCATTTAAATAGTTTACGAAACTCTTGAGCAAATGTTGAAGCACGGTATTCACAAGTATTATTACAATATTATCGTATTACGGTAAAACGCGCAGCGGAAAAGAAACGAAACACGTGGCTTCGTATTTCGGAAAATAAAATATTCGCGACCGAACATAAAAGAATGCAATTTCCCGATAGTTCAGAAAAAGGGACACGTAGCGGAACCCCAAACATACAATCCCTTCGTATTACGGCAAATGCGCAGCGGAAAAAGAGAAAAATGTATTCGGAACGTATCTTTGTCTTTTTTTTTTTGTAATTCAAGGTTTTTATTTTGTAAGAATAAACACATACAGGGTTATCCAAAGAGATTCGAAAAGTCACCGCACGTTCGGTGACTTTTCGTTCTCTTCAATTCGGTTCCTTTTGCCGATTGCATTTCGGTGACCCTGCGGTGTATTCAGCAAACACCACAGGGTCCCCGAATTGCAGGGAAAAGCTGCCGCAAACCTGACGAAAACTAACCGAATGCACGCTGAAAACAAGCAAAAACATCTGGATTAACCTTCGAAAAAGCCGAACAGGAGCCGAACAGGAGCCGAATCACACAGAGCCGAAGCAGCTGTGAGGTAGAGGAGGCAGTGAATAAATTAGAAAAACCATTTGTATGAATCTGGGAAAAAGAAACGCTGTTTGCAAAGAAACTACTGAGCGAAAATGTCTGAAATTTTCACAGGAGGTCCAGGGAATGATAATAAAGAGGGCTGTTACAAAAAAAATAAGCAAACTGAAAAAAAAAAAAAAATCGGACTTTTAATTTTTTTTTAAAAAATTCAGAAAAATGCTTAAAGTATCCTAAAAAATCTATAAATAAAGAGACTTTTTGCTGCAGAATTTTATAATGAACGGTTTATTAGATATTGAATTAAAACAGGAATATTTTTAACATTGAAGTCTATGGGATTCTCCTGAATGAATTTGCCGAATTAAACCACCGAATGGCAGGGCATTAGGGGAACCTTTCACTGCTGGTTTGTGTTCTCTGAATAGCCGAAGCAGTGCTTTTTATGGGGATTTCACTGCCCTCGAACAGGGACCGAACAGTCACCATATGTGCAGGCAATTCGCCAGGATTTGGCGAATTGCCTGCTCTCTGGATAGCCGAATGGCCAGGAAAGGTAACCGAACGCTGATTTTCAGCGTTCGGTTACCTTTCTCAAGCAATTCGAATCTCTTTGGATAACCCTGATAGTAAATCAACAGAAGTGGCCTCGCAGGGCCAGAAGAACTCGCATACGTAATACATATGACACAAAAGATCCATCGACATAAAAATGTCTCAGAGAATAAGGGTGGGTGAAGGATAATAGGGAAGAAGGGGTTATACACGCAACGCTGCCAAAAAGATGGTGATCCAAATAACCGTAGAAAGGAAAAGGAAGAAAAACAAATCTAGGAGAAAAAAAAAAAAAAGGGGGGGGTGGGGGGAATGGCAAAGGCCATCTCCGTGACGCTCCTGGCACGCTCCCGAAAGAGGCCATGGAGGGACAATGTCACGAGGCCCGGGATCCTAATGGCCAATCATAACAAATAGTCATGGTGGCACACCTCAGGCAACCCAGTTTTGCCAAAAATATAAAAATAAAATAATAAAATAATAAAATATAAAAAAAATGGGAGGAGGGGAATGAATACACCATCTCCAGCAGAGCGAGTATCTAACATACCAACTAAGATAGAAGGGGAAAGGAAAGCGCACATCTAGTCTCAAAAGTAAAACAAGTCTTCGGGGTACATCGAGATAAAGCAGGAGTCCTCAGACACAAAACAGTAGAGGGGTCACATAAGTGCTTCGCAAGAAATGTGAAAAAACAGGGGGGGTTAATAAAGATCCCATCAAAAAGCAAGAGTCCTCAGAAAGCGACATAAGTAACATCAATCAAGGTCTCATAAAAGAAAAAAAAAAGGATAAACTAAAATAAAAATAAAGTCAGCCGAAAGAGGAACACAGCAATCAGCTGTCATCCCTTAGTGGGATCTCACGTGCAGCAGGCTCAGCGGGTAGTGAGTCGTCAAATAAGTGAAAGATAAAAAGTCTCATCATGAATGAAAAACACAATCAAGAAAGTCCTCGTGGCATAAAATTAAATGGAGGAGGGGGGGTTAAACTCAACAGAAATAGGCTTCTAAGGGAAGGCCAGGGCAGCACAGAGCACACTGGGGACAAAACAAATTAAGTAGTCCAGCTCAGCCCGTGTCGAGCCAGGAAACCACTCGGCAATCAGCAGCATTCCCGAAATCCCGGCGCTGTATCATCTCTCGAGGTGCTCCACCATGCATCTCACCACGTGTTAGGCCAGAAGCCTCCACTGACACCCGGCCTAAGGAAGCGAACGCAATCAGGCCTGCAGCTCCTGCGGATCCCCCAACACCGCAGACCACCGGAAAGTCACCGCCACACGGATCACATAGCTCCCCCTCAGGCCATCGATCCAGGATCAGCTCCTCCACCGTGTCCACAGGGCCAGCAGCGCACTTCACGGGAGTCTCGGAAAGCAGCTCACCAGTCGAGGAATCGGAAGGTAAGAACATCTCAGGCCCGTCCTCGGTCTTCACACTCGGCGTCCCGCAGGCTCGTAGTATGGCCATCATGCGTCGCCAGTCACCTCTGGTAACCGGGCTCTCCTCGTCGCCCTCCAGCAGCCCCAGACATTCCTCCAGACCACGCAGCATAGCCTCCCCCTGCCAACAGGGGGAGGGGAGTCACCCCGCAGACTACCCGCACTTCCATCCTCCGTTCCACAGCCAGCTATGTCGGCCGAGAGATGTGGGCCCACCATCCCCGCAGCCAGCATTAAGATACCCCTCGAGGAGGTAATTCTTCTAGGAGACAGAGGAGCGTCAGCGCAGAGTCCGCCAGGCACTAGGCCGCAAGATGGCCGCCAGCACAAGTCACCAAAACAAATTCAGCGTCCAAGATGCGAGTCTCTGGTCCGGAGGGGGGATCAAACAGGCTCCGGACAGGTACACCCTATGGCCGACCGCGGGGGGACCACAGCAGGAAAATAAGACTCAAAGAACCCCCCTGAACAGAGAGTCCAATGTGGAGCTCAATCAAACACGTCTTCTCCCTACCGCGGTCAGCCACGCCCCCCGTATCTTTGTCTTTAACCCCGTTCCGATTCGTAAAAGGAAATGAGTCCTGTACAAGTTAAGTTCCAGAATGTGAGAAGCGTATCTGTGTGTGTGTGGTACCCGGGTACTGTTCAACTGGCCAGTGAATTTATTAAAGGAAGGTCTTCGACTAGTCAGTTGGGGCCCTGTAAACTTTAAAGAGAAAACAGCAGCTTGACCTTTAATCACAAACAGCCTTGGAGGCCTCTCACCCATCCGACGCAGGCTTTAGGCTCCGCTGACCCAGGACGTCTCTCCGCCGGATCTTGACTGGGGATACTAGCGGCCGGATCCGTTGTCTACCTTCATGCAGCTTGTCCAGCTCCCCGCCTGCTCTCCGTTCGATTGCGCCGGTCTGCAGCTGTTGTCTGGGTACTGGCGAGTCTCCTTCTCCTCAGGTTGAGTGACCCAAATAGGAATTACAGGTCTCCCTCGGGCTTTGGCCTAGCTCCTCCAGCGGTCTCCTCAGTGCGTCTGCTTTCTCTCATCCCCTGGCGCGCTCTGGAACTTTCTCCACGAGGCAGAGGATGTAAGTGTCCAGTCTCCACCCACTTCCTGGCTTCTTGCAAAGCATGCCGGTTATTGTAGTCCCAATGTCCAGTATCTCTGATTGCGATAGTCTCCATCTTGTGGCCAAAAATAGGTACTGCCACAGCAAGATTTTTAGCACAGCGCTACAACAGTTTCGAGAGAAGGCCCAGGACGAGGGGCTGACATCCAAGATGGCGCTGGATCGCGGCCCTGGCACTTAGGGAGTTAAGAGGGGCATCACTGGAAAGGTCAGACTGTGATACCTCTCTTTTTATTGTGCCCCTTAGCGATGAGGAGAAAGAGGGGTCCAGAGGGGACCTGCCCTCCTCCTAAGGGCTCCCGGGATGGCTGTTAAATTAGACATCATCACAACATCTGAAATTATGGCCCTCACTGTTTGGCAACCTGGATCAGCGCCAGTAAATCACAGGGCTGCAGCAGGCCTCAAGGAGGTGCTGAGAGCATTGTCTGCACGAAAGCGTGAGAATTGACAACGCAATCAGTGTGTCCTTTGCAGCTAAGTGGTTAAGGGTCTTCTAACTTTTATGTTGGTATTGCCAGATATAATCCATGTCTTTTCTAAAAGACTGTGAAGGCAGTTGAAATGTTGCTCTGCTCTTGATTAAAATACCCAGCATTGGAGCGCCGGGCCCTCTCATTGTTTCTCTCAATACAAACAGAATGATCACAGTGACCTGACTGTGTACTTTCTCTATGCAGGGGTGAGTCCTGGTAGTCTTACCAAACCCACTGAATATGGGCTCTTACCACTGGCTATAGGAAGCTAAGATCAGGAACCACTGATCAGCACTTATCTGGCTTCCTGAAGAGGACAGGAATGTACCTATTACTTCCCACCCTCTAGCCAAAGGCTTTTGATGTGCTTGCTTTGGGAGAGATTGGATTGGCTGAAAACTGAAAATATATATCAACAGTGCATCCTACCAGATAATATCTATGTGAACATAGGTATCGTTTTCCTTCTATATAGCAGAATCTAACATAATAAAGTTTCTTATTACAAACTAAACTTGATACCGATAAAAAAACCACTGAAAAACGACTGGCACAAAACAAAATAATTTAAATATAATAGTGCATTTGTCTCACAAGATGAGGACATCTATCGACACAGAAGCCAGTGGTGTATATCTAGTTTTCTTACAGAGATGATATGACTATTCACCAGTACAGATGTTGCTCCACGTAAAGTGATGAAGATTATCTCCACAGGTCCAAAATACAACTGGAGCCAATAATGAATAAGCAGGTTTCGTCCTCACCAGGACTTCAACAGTAGTCTCTTGAGCATACTGCCTCCATGTAGTCGCATAACAAACGTGGACTGAACAGAAGGCACAGGGTGTCACATTAAGAGCAGCGCTGGAATAAAGGTAAGTTTATACCCTACTAGAAGGGTTAAAATGGGAGGGGGTTGCACAGAGGGTCAGCAAGGGTTAATGTTTAACCCATCTATTCCCCACTCTCATTTCAAACCTATAGTGTCTCCTTAAAACAAAGTGTCCTTTACACATGTATCTGTGGCTTTGCTAAAAATAAACCATCCCAATGTGATATATTAAAGTTTGATGGTTTCTAATCCAATTTTGCTCTATTGTCTACTGGTATTATCACGATACGTCTGATCCAATATTTTTTTACTTTGAAAGCATGTAAGTATTATTTTGAAAGAATTGCTTTAACTTCTTTCACTTTGATAAATATCTTTTACGAAATTGACAAAACCCATTTTTGGGCCTTTCACTTTAATCTGATCTGGTTTGATTGATCGACTTGAATCCAGGCATATCACTGCGGAGAAGCAATCATTCCTTCCTTACTCTACAAACTCATTATATCGCAGAGCAGAGAACATAGCCAGTGTTACTCGCATAGTAATCCTTCATTGACTATATATTTGACGTTCTCTAATCACTTACTTTTTGAGCATAGGATTTTAGTTGTCAATTATCTTTAATTCACTATATTGTTGCATCCTAAAGTTTGTTTTAAATTATTTTTATTTATTACAAAAAATTAAGAGTGTATGAATTTTTCATCAAATAAAATCAGTCCTGCTTTCTACTCTCACCGCAATATACATTGTTTTTATCTAGTCCCGATTCTTGCAAATAAAAACATACCAAAAAAGCATTAGCGGCACATCGAATTTCATAAATCCATGCCAAACAGAAAATGCAGAGTTTTTTAGTTAACGTATGGACCTTTAAGGTTTAAGCCCACCTGCCATGTCAAGGCAAACCTCTTACAGTGGGACTTTAATAAAGACAATGCAATCTATGAACACATATGTCATGTTGTAAGATGCGTAGGTATATCTTTTTACTAATGTTAAAAAATAAACATGATTTATAACATTCTGTTACAATTCATTTGCTTATTGTCAATGCAAACAACTTCTTCATCCATACATTCTGCAATACAAGCCATAATCCTGTCATTCCTCATAGCATTTTTCCAGCACCTATTTGCCCTCATGTTAACGCATCGCATTTGCACCTTGGTTTTACATTACCCCATATAATTGTATATATTAGTGAATCAAAGTCATGTAGTACCCACAATGCCCTGAGTGCAGACATCAATGGCCAGAGTATGAGCAGGTACTGCTACAATATGTGTACTGAATGAATACCGGATATGGATCAGGGGTGGACGGCTGTTTGATTTTGTTGCCTGAGCATACATCTGCATGAGAGAGATCCAGAGCATACACCTGTACAAGGGAGAACCTGAGCATACACCTGTACGAGGGAGAACCAAAGCATACACCTGTACGAGGAACACCAAAAGCATACACCTGTACGAGGGACACCCAAAGCATACACCTGTACGACGGACACCCAAAGCATACACCTGTACGAGGGACACCCAAAGCATACACCTGTATGAGGAAGGACCAGAGCATACACCTCTAAAAGGCATACACCTCTAAAAAAGAACCAGAGCATACACCTGTACGAGGGAGAACCAGAGCATACAGCTATACAAGGGAGAACCAGAGCATACACCTGTATGAGGGACAACCAAAGCATACACCTGTACAAGGGAGAACCAGAGCATACACCTGTACAAGGGAGAACCAGAGCATACACCTGTGCGAGGGAGGTCCAGAGCATACACCTATACGAGGGAGAACCAGAGCATACACCTGAAAGAGGGAGGTCCAGAGCATACACTTGTACGAGGGAGGTCCAGTGCATACACCTGTAGGAAGGAGGACCAGAGCATACACGTGTAGGATGGAGGACCAGAACATACACCTGTACAAAAGCAAACCAGAGTTTAAACACCTAGAAGAGAGATATCCAGATCCTATATGCAGTTAATGTATGCAAGGGTGTGGATTCACCCACGCACCCTTCAGGAGTGAATAGCCTTCAGCACTGAGGGAGCGTGCCCTAGGCTTTCTAATTCTAGTTTTACATTTTGTGTATAGTTGATCTACGCAATAGTAGATTTCTATTTTTTATGTTTAGAGGTTAATGGCAGCACCCAGAAATACGTCTTCGTAAGGTAGACTTTCAGGGTTATCCAAAGAGATTCGAAAAGTCACCACACGTTCGGTGACTTTTCGTTCTCTTCAATTTGGTTCCTTTTGCCGATCCCATTTCGGTGACCCTGCAGTGTATTCAGCAAACACCACAGGGTCCCCGAATTGCAGGGAAAAGCTGCCGCAAACCTGACGAAAACTAACCGCAAAACCTGCCGAATGCACGCCGAAAACCCTCAAAAACATCTGGATTAACCCGTCAAAGACGCCGGAAAAAGCCGAGCAGGAGCCGATCACACACAGCGAAGCCGCTGGAAAAAGCCGAGACCGCAGACAGAGGGAGGTGAATAAATTAGCAAAACAGTTTGTATGAATGTGAAAGTAAAAAGCTGTTTGCAAAGAAACTACTGAGCGAAAATGTCTGAAATTTGCATATGAGATCCAGGGGATGATAATAAAAAGGGCTGTTACAGAAAAAAGAAGTAAACGTAAAAAAATAAAAAATAAAAATCGGACTTTAAAAAAATAAATAAAATAGAAATTCAGAAAAATGCTTAAAGTATCCTAAAAAAATCTATAAATAAAGAGACTCTTTACTGCAGAATTTTATAATGAACGGTTTATTAGATATTGAATTAAAACGGGAATATTTTTAACATTGAAGCCTATGGGATTCGCCTGAATAAACTTGCCGAATTAAACCACCGAATGGCAGGGCATTTCTGGAACCTTTCACTGCTGGTTTGTGTTCTCTGAATAGCCGAAGCAGTGCTTTTTCATGGGGATTTCACTGCCCTCGAACAGGCACCGTATGTGCAGGCAATTCGCCAGGATTTGGTGAATTGCCTGCTCTCTGGATAGCCGAATGGCCAGGAAAGGTAACCGAACCCTGTTTTTCAGCGTTCGGTTACCTTTCTCAAGCAATTCGATCTCTTTGGATAACCCTGTTAGTTGTGTGACACACTAGAGACATTTCACCACAGTATTGACAGGGTCTGTTACTGTAAGGCTAGGGTCAGACGAACGCATTTTTCGCGTCGACCGTGGAAAAGTGCGGTCGAACGAACGGACATATTTTTTCACGGAATACGCGATAGCGGTCATACGATGCGCCTTTTCGTCCGTGATTTTGTACGGATCAACAATAAAACACTTTTTGCGTCTGGACGTTATGTTGGCCGGACATTAGCAGCGTCTGAAGTCTCCCAATCACGCAAACACGCCGCTATGCGGCCGCAGCGCACTCTGTACGTCAGTAGTAGCGGTTTGACGTTCTCGAAAAAATGCGTTCGTTTGCCACTTGCGTTGCGCGGACGAACTTTCGTGCGGCCGTACTTCGTGTGTTCCCCGGCATTGGACGTCATTTGCTGCTAGCACGGCCGTGATTTTGTGCGGCTAAACGCACGTTAAAACTGCGTTCGTCTGACCCTAGCCTAATTCTCACTCTTGACTGGGGTGTTAGATAAGTTTATTGGACTGTTTTGTCCATTTTTGCTGCATTCTCTGGTGCGATACACCACCAATCGCAAATTCGAATAGGTTATTGGGCTTAGTCTAGCGCAGTGGTTCCCAACCTTTTCTGGAACACCGTCCCCTTTCATAATAGTTATACCTAATTTTGAAATATTATTTCACATTAGTAATAATCTCAAAGGAAAAATTAAAACACTATCAAATGTATTAAAAATGTGTTTATTATGAATTGGAAAATGAATTTAAAAATCAATAGGTAATAAAAAAATGAATGAGATGGTTGAGGCTGGTGGTGTTTTAACAATTTGTTAATGTTGGGTTCCAATTTTGACAACAACAGTCGCAAATCGTCACCCAAATGACACCCCCCCCCCTCAACTACTACCAAAGGCTCAAATAAATACATAACAGTAGGCAGGGATTTCATTTATGTTTTTATTTACATATTTCTGCAATCCTACTTTACTCAAACCTACATCAGGTGCCACCTTTTCCTCTCCATGCCCCTGCACGGGGGAGGGGGGTTAATAGAATAGAGGCTATAGCTGTCATATCCATTTAAGTTTTTTTTGACTAGTGGAAAAAAGTAAAGTCCCCTCATTAATGAATTTACTGAACAGATAACTGTTCAAATACTTGCTTGTTTGAGATTATATTTGCTTGTTTGAAATAAAAAAGAAAATTGCTATCCTCTCAGCCTGTGCCCATCTGTCTTCCCAGTATACCCCCCAGCCTGTGCCCATCTTTTCCCAGTAACCCACCAGCCTGTGCCCATCTCTTTCCAGTATTCCCCAGCCTGTGCCCATCTCTTCCCTGTAATCCCCCCCAGCCTGTGTCCATCTCTTTCCAGTATACCCCCCAGCCTGTGCCCATCTTTTCCCAGTAACCCACCAGCCTGTGTCCATCTCTTTCCAGTATTCCCCCAGCCTGTGCTCATCTCTTCCCAGTATTCCCCCCAGGCTGTGCCCATCTCTTCACAGTATTCCCCCCCCCCCAGCCTGGGCCCATCTCTTCCCAGTATTCCCTCTCCAGGCTGTGCCCATTTTTCTTCCCTGTATTCCCCCAACCTGTGGCCATCTTTCTTCCCTGTATTCCCCCCAGCCTGTGCCCATCTTTTCCCAGTATTCCCCACCAGCCTGTGCCCATCTCTCTTCCCTGTATTCCCCAGCCTGTGCCCATCTCTCCTGTATTCCCCCAGCCTTTGCCCACCTCTTCCTGCATTGCCCCAGCCTGTGCCCATTCTCTTCCCTGTATTCCCCCAGCCTGTGCCCATCTCTCTTCCCTGTATTCCCCCAGCCTGTGCCCATCTCTCTTCCCTGTATTCCCCCCAGCCTGTGCCCATCTCTCTTCCCTGTATTCCCCCCAGCCTGTGCCCATCTCTCTTCCCTGTATTCCCCCCAGTCTCTTCCCATCTTTTTTCCCTTATTCCCCCCAGCCTGTGCCCATCTCTTTCCGGTATTCCCCCCAGCCTGTGCCCATCTCTTTCCAGTATTCCCCCCAGCCTGTGCCCATCTCTTTCCAGTATCCCCCCCCAGCCTGTGCTAAAACCTCTCTAAGTGCTGTGTCTGCAGGCTTTACATATACAAACATACGCTGGGAAGGTTACATATCCTGGAAGTTATGTACACTGGAAGCCGGCGTTGCCAGCTGCTGACACACACATTTAGTTGGCCATCCTAGTTACAATTTTTCTATTTACATTTATATTCACAAAGGCATATTTAGATGGAGATTGTACAGCGCTTCAGAATGTGTTGGTGCTTTATAAGGTAATTATAATAATCCTGCACAGCTCTGCTGATCCAAGTTCATATTTTTTTTTACCAGGGCTGTTCCAGCGGATTAGATCTCTGTACTGACAGTAGCTAGTGCTGGCCTTTCATAAGCGGTCATGTAGAAATTGCTCTGCCAGGTGGCCCATATTCCATTGAGTATTTGCTGAGTTTGCCCAATAGGTCAGTCGGCAGAGTCACTTGAATAAAAGAATAAAGAGAATGTGCGTTCTAAGGTTATTTTCTTAACTGATATTAAGACAATGTAAATGTTCTTCCTTCCATCCATAAACATTGTTTATAATAATATTTAAATTGTTTTTTTACCCTTAACTGGTCACCATTGTGCTGGCATTTTACAGTAATTTAATGTTATGCTTTGCAATCTAGTTACAACACATGCCAATGATGTGCAGTTATTTATAATGCACGCTATTATTCATAACAGAACGTATGAAATCAGAATAATCTAAAGTAGAACATAACATTTCAAAGCTAGGTTTCAGATTTCTGAGTATCAAAATATTTTCCAGGAGTATCTGTTTTACACATAGGTGTTTCAGGACATACCTTTTGTCATATTACATAATATATAATAAGACAGATGGTTGATGTCACTTTGTTTCATTAAGATGCGCACTGTAATGACTTTCCCAACCAGCTAATAAATTCTTTGCAGCATTGAAATTCGGGTCATCTCTGGCCCTAATGGCTTGTATCATGATTTGTGGTGAGATTTGGTGTGTGCTAGCTATGTGGGTAAATGTCTAGATGTTAGACAGGTTAAAAAATGAGGCGCTCTATTACAATCTTCGCTCAGAAACGCTCGCGCAACGCGTGAATTTGTGCGCCAAGCATTAAACGTTTACACGTGTAAATCAAGGCAGGCCCGATGATGGAGCAGAGTGGAGCGCATGCTCCGAGCGGCAGAAAATTGACAGCAGCAAATTTTTGCACCGCTGTCCCCGTCTCACTATTTTTTTAGTTACATCCACACGGGCCAGTGCGAGATTGTGTGGGCGGCCGGATCCTCAGGCTGCAACTGGGACCAGCCAGCCACCCGGTATGTGTGTGTTGCCTGCTGAATGTACTCGCAGTTGCAGTGGCCACACGAGTGAGAGATGGTCATTACGGAAGTTCGGCTCCACTCATTCTTGAACCCAGGACATACTTGAAAATGAGAGAAATCTCAATGTATCCTTCCTGGTAAAATCCTTTATAAATAAATAAATAAATAATTCACTGACTGGGGGTGATCACGTGGTGCGTGGTTGGTGATGTCTCTTAATTCCAGTCCCCACTCTGCCAGGTCCAGCTCCTCCTCCCCCATCAGCCACTTGCTCCCGCTCTGGCAGTGGCTGGCTGTGGCACACGTGAAAAAATGCTGGGGCCACGCTGTAATTCATTGGGAGAGCTGCAGCACCAGCCCGATTCCACTATGATGAGTTTCCTCAGGGCAGAATAAAGGTAACAAGTCAACCAATGAAAAGTAAATCCCCCCCTCCTCTCACCAGCAGTAGTGTGCTAGAATACCAGTCTGCCGTGTATACCAGTGTGCCATGCATACCAGTCTGTCATGCATAGTAGTGTGCCATGTATACCAGTCTGCCATAATACCAGTGTACCATAATACCAGTATGCCATAATACCAGTGTGCCATGTATACCAGTGTGTCATAATACCAGTATGCCATAACACTACTGTGCCATGTATACCACGTGCCATTATATATAAGCATAACGTAAATATACGCATAATGTATACTCTACAACAGAAAAAATGTCTGTCCAAGTACAACACTAGAGTCTTCAGGTTTGGTTTGAAGAAAAGGTGGCAACCCTAGGCAGGGGTCAGCTTGAAGACAGAGCCTGCTGGCAAGTATATTTTTCTATTCACCTATCCCTCTTTCTCTCTCCCCATCCATTCCTCTAATGCCCATCCCTACTCTCTCCCCAATCCCCATCCCTCCTGCACTCCCATCTCTCCCCCTCTCCCCTCCCTATGACTGGGTGTTTGTGTGTGAGACTGTATGTCTGGGTGTGGGTGTGTGAGACTGTGTATGGATGTGTGTATATGTGTGTGCATGGATGGATGTGTGGAGCTCTGTGATACACTCATACACACACCGCACATTACTGTGAGTTTTGTTGCTGTGGAGCTCTGATACAGTAATATGCAATGTGTATGAGCGTATCACAGAGCTGCACAGCAATAAAACTCACAGTAATGTGCAGTGTGTATGAGCGTGAGTATTATTGCTGTGGAGCTCTGTGATACACTCCTACACACCGCACGTTACTGTGAGTTTTAACACTGTGGAGCTCTGATACAGTAATGATCTGATGATTATCAGTAATGATAACTGATGCAGTGTGTATGAGCGTACATGTGTACATACGCTTTTACATGCCAGATGTTTTTTTGGGGGGGCAGCAATTCATCCGTCGCTCCAGGCAGCACAGTGGCTTGGGCCGGCCCTGGCGCAAATCACCGCTGGAATTACAATTCTCGCGCGTTTTTTCATCCGTCGAGCAATAATAGGCGTAAACCGGACGAGCACAAATGCTTGCGCAGTTCCATTGCGTGCAGAAATCAGAGTGCGGACTGTTTTTTTTCTCGCAATTCAGCCAATCAGAATTAAGAACCACGATTATCTCACGTTAAGTTTTTGCGCCTGCCAAAATGAATCTGAGTATATATGCTGCAGAAATAAAAAATGCACACACAACTTCTCCATTTTATTGGTTTGGTATGAGTAGAATGTGTAACTATACTTTGCTATATTTTTTTTTGGGCTGGTGTATTTAGTTTCGGCCAGGTTGTTTAGATTTGCCATTAACACCAGCTTTTAGGAGTTGCTAAAATTATGCGCGCAAAGGCTGTGCGTTAAATCCTGCGCATAGATTGTAATACCATCCACGTAGCAGCGCATATTCGTGTGTGCGCTCACAATGTTAAGTATAGGACACGCGCAGTACAGTATGCTCGTAATGGGTTCGCGCAGGCTCACCCGCGGTAGACGATTACGCGCGTTTGTTGCGCTTTGTAATACTTGCCTTACAGTCCTGATGTTGGATAAATTCAGCTCAAAGGGTTTTACCCCTCGTGTTAATACGTTTTTGCGCTGGCGCAAACATTTGCGCGAAGATTGTAATTTAGCCCGAGATGTTGATGTAGTTTTAGGAATCCCACAAGTTGCATACGATGTGACTTGCCATGCACAGAGTCGAGCGAGGCATTGGGCACCATCACAGGCATACAAAGTCCCGGGGGACCACAACCAGCAATTATTTGCAAATTGTCCTATGTCTTGGATAAGCTAGCAATGTATTTTCTAACCTGGAGCACTAACATGGTTAATTAGCTAAATTAGGCAGTTTATATTTACTGAAGCTCTGGGATGTTAATTATTGTTTTTCACAGCATTAATTTAATCCATGTTTCCTTCATTGCAGACATGGCATCTGTATCATCTTATACTCATGTTTTAGAGTGGTTTACAGAAAAAAGAACTGTTGCTTGATTTATATGGCATGAGTTGTATTTCACCTGACCTCATAGATTCTAGTTTTCTACATGGCTTAGGGCTGCTCATGTGCAAAACTTTCCTTTCTTCAATGAATAGAACCTAAAATATTGTCTGGTAAATAAGATCATATATAATTACAACACATACAGTAACCAATATAGGTGCGTGTAGAGGGAAAAAAGGAACAATAGGTGCCAAGTGCACGGGACTTGCCTTACAGTCCCGATGTTGGATAAAAAAAGTTTATTGGTAGCCTATATATGACAGGCTACTCAAAACACATGTAGTTCAACATACACAGGGTTCTTAATAAACATATAGCTTGCCCCACTGGAGCTCTCTGCTTTAATTTAGATGCCCCAAACTACAACATACGTAAAAGAAAAGAAACAGGCCTTCGAGGGTCTGCAGTAATAGGACAGGTAGGGCAGTTGGTGCTATGCTAGGAGGGTTTAAAGTGGGAGATGCTAAAAGACACACATACAAGAGAAGCGCCCACTGGAAGCCAGTGAGCAAATAGTGACTATAAGGCCGGGTGCACAGCACACAAGCAACTCCGTGAGAGTTGACGTTCCTTCCACTCAACGCACGCCTGCCCCCCCCTCAGCGGTCCAAAGCGCAATCCTCCTATGAGGATCGCACTTTGCAGCCCCATCGACGCGCATCCTAGAGCATCAACGGGGAGGATCTCTAGGCGGACGCATGCTACGCGCGCACTTCGTGCGTGCACACAAGCATGTGACCGGCCTCGTCGCAGCATCACATGGCTGCGCCGGGCGTCGATAAGTGCGTGTGCACGGGCGCACTAAGTGCTCTCGTGTGCACCCGGCCTAACCAGTCTGTGAGCGCTCCAGCAGACTGGATAATATTAGGAGCAAATAACAATCATAGGATCATACAATGGAGCCTGTCACTGAAGATGTGCCTGGAACAAATTTATTTTTTATTTTATAAAGGATTTTACCAGGAAGGATACATTGAGATTTCTCTCGTTTTCAAGTATGTCCTGGGTTCAAGAACATTGAGTGGTTACAGAAATACAAAGTAGTAAAATGCAAGATATTAACACAAAACCAAATATACAGAGTAACAGAAAAATAAATATGTAGGAAATAAAGTCATTATGTTACATGTTTACAGGTGCATTCCGTATTGAGGTATGTTAATAGGGAACTCTTAAGGGACTTTAGACTGGGGAAATATTTGATGGTGTCTGGGAGGTTATTCCATATTTGCGGTGCTCTGTAGGAAAATGGGATCGAGCCACTTTCTTTTTGTATTGCGGTATTGCAAGTAAGGTGCTGGTCCTGGATCTGAGGTTATAGGAAGAGGGAACTGCTGGGGCAATCAGCCTATTCAGGTAGCTCTTAATCACCAGGTTGGAAAGGTGAAGGGTGCGTCTAGATTCCAGTGATGGCCAGTTTAGTTCTTTTAACATGTCACAATGGTGGGTCATGTAGTTACATTGTAGCACAAAGCGGCAGAATGAGTTATACAATGTAGTAAGTTTCTGGAGGTGTGTTTGAGGGGCAGCTGCATACACTACATCTCCATATTCAATGGCTGGCATAAGCATTTGTTGTACAATCTGCTTTCTTACCACGGGGCTCAGACAGGATTTGTTTCTGTACAGGGCACCTAGTTTGGGGTAGAGTTTAGATGAGAGTTTTTCGATGTGGGGGCCAAAAGATAGATTTGGGTCTAACCACATACCTAGATATTTGAGAGAAGTGACTGTAGTCAGCGTGTCATTTGATCTTGTCCCCACACATAATGTAGATGGGGTGTTTACAATTTGTGTAGTTTAGGTGCGGTTCCAAAGAGCATTGTAACAGTTTTGTCAGCATTTAGAAAAAGTTTGATATCTGTGATCCACTTTTCTACCCCTGTGAATTGTTCTTGCCGCACTGCCTCCAGCTGCGGGAGATTTGGTTGGCTGGTATAGATTACAGTGTCATCTGCGTACATGTGTACAGTTGAGGCTTTGCAGCTCTACGTGTTTCGCTGTGTCATCAATAGCATCCACAGGAGTATTAAATAGGAGTGTGCAGAGAATAAATGAAAAATGCAACGAGACTGCTTGTTTCTGTTTTTTTCCATTTTTGTATGTTTTTTGTCAATGTCTTGTGACTCAATGTCAATGTCTAGGGTTATCCTCCAATTGAATAGTGGACTTGGCTATTGTTTCCTTATGCATTCCTCTTGTTTTTTTAATTCTACCAGTCGGTAGCACCATTGGGGTTGCATCCGATCTTTGTAGCCCCTGCTGTCTCCACATATTTTGTTCAACACATAAACCAGTATAAAAGGATTTCTGCTTAATAAGTCATTTTACTTCGTCAAAATTTCTCTTAAAATCAACCAAAGTCCTGGTCCGGATGGCTTTTCGGCAGAGTTTTACAAAAATGCTAAATGGCTATCTCGCCCCCATATTACTAATTTATATAATGATATTACTCAGGGTAAAGCCCCACCGAAGTCCTATAACGACTCAAGAATCATAGTCCCACCCACGCCGAATAACGATTTTTTACTAATCACCTCCTACCAGCCGTTTTCTCTTTTAAATGTTGATCTGAAACTTCTGTGAGGCATTATGGCCCATCCTTTACAATCACATTTGGCAGAGTTTGTCTCTCCTGCCCAAACGGACTTCCTCCCGGACCTCCACTCTACACAGAATGTCAAGAGGGCTTTTGCAGCCTTATGGGCATCTAATAACCTAATTCTTATGATTTTGTTCTCAACTGTGACGCTGAAAAGACCTTTGACAGAAATTCTTGGTTGTATTTACAACGATTCTTGAAATATCGTTAACTTTGGTGCGTCAGTGCTGAATTTATTCAATGTACACGTCCCCCCCCACACTTTTCTGATGACTGTTGGCCTTATCTTGGAACGTGGCACGCGCCAGGGTTGTCCCCAGTCTCCCTTCTTTCTTAACGTAGCAATTGAACCACTAATAAGAATCTTAAGGACAAAAACAGAATTTAAGGGCATCGAGGTGGGCTCTTGTTACGTTCGAGTGATTGCATTCGTGGATGACTTACTTCAATTCCAATCTCACCATGATCGGGCATTCCCAGTCTTGCTAAATTATTTGCAGAATTTTTATGTGGCTTCTGGGTTTAAGATTATTTATGATAAAACACTGCTTAGAAAGCAGCTTTTGGTTTCGTTAGGTTAGGACCCCTCTAACCAGAGGTGCCATGATGTGGCATGTGGGCTTAGCACTTTTATGGCCATTCAAGTAAACCAAAGCCTCTGTGTTTTGTTTCACATGGAGCTATAGAGGTAAGTGCAAATGACAGCCTTTTTTCTTGTTATGTTTTATACATGCAGTGGGCTGGATACTTCTGGTTTACACAGCCGTCCTGGTATGGAGTAGGCACAAACCCGTTTTTCGCCATATATGATAAAACACTGGCCATCAGTCTAGGCTCAGTCAGATGGATGTTGGAGCCCTTCACTATTCACTGGTGTGCAGAGGGTGTTTCAATATTTGGGGTGCTCCTCCCAATAGATATCCCAAGACTTTATGGGCTAAATATTCCACCAATCATATGCGAGCTCAAGAGTTTATTGTCCTCCTGGGTTAAATTACCTCTACCCAAAATGGGTAGATGTAACTTGCTAAACACCGTTGCTCTCCCACACCTGCTATGCCACATTCAGATGTTGCCTATCCTCCTTAAATGAAGGGATGCTTCAACCATACACTCAACATTTTCTAGTTTTATCTGGAGTGGTGGGAGAGTGTGCATAGCGATACGCAAACTTCAACTTTACTATAGCATGGGTGGCTTCAATATGCCCTGTATCGCCTGGTTTCCGATTGGCTCACTGACTCTACATTCACGGATTAGTCCTGGATCGGGCCATGGCTGTTACGTCCTCGGCCCCCGCAGCGCTGCCTGGGGGGTCTGGGCATGGTTCAGTGTCGCTGGCTGGCCGGGAGCCAGCACTTCATGATGGCAAATTGGCGTCTGAGGGGGCGGGGCCTGACGTGGTCACGAGGAGCCGCCGGGTTTAAAGCAGGGCGCGAGAGATTGCTCAGTGCCCTGACATGAAGTCTAGTTCCCGCATCGCCTGATTTCTCTCACGCTCATTGATATTCTGTTGCCAACCTGTTTCTGTCCAAGGACCCTGCTTACGTATCTGAGCCGGCTATACTATTTGACGATTCTCTGGTTTCTCCCTTTGTTGTTTGTCTGTGCGGATTTATGTTGCGCCGCATGTGTGCAGATTGGAGGCCTGCCCGTCTCCTTGGTCATTCCATCTCACACTCTTGGTCTCTGGTAGCTACCCAACCTGATCTCAGTCCTAATCGCAAGGCACATGATTGTGGGTCTATCTGCCAAGCCGTGAGCCCTGTTTATTGTAACAACAATCTGCTATCAGCACGGTTTGGTTTCTACGCATATGCCAAGTTCACCTATGATGTGACTGCCCTGCAGCCTGCACAATTCATCTACCGTGACAAACCATTGCTTGAAAACAAATGTAAAAATGTTTATGCTTATCTGATCTTTAGTCCTGCTCATGTCTCCAAGTTTTGTTTCTCTGCATATAGAGTTTATGTATCTTCACTAAGCAGTCAATTGGTCTCGAAACCAATTGAGCTTAAGTACTACTCAGGATTGTCTACCTGCTCCCTGGCTTGGGAGACCTGGTCTCATAATACCGATTGTTTAGTGAACGTTTGTCAGAAAAATCTGTCCATTACGATCCCAACTACGCTACTCCAGTGTGAGCGCTACAGCGCCCATTACAATGACTCACCCACTATCTTTGTTTGCTTTCCTGCACCTCCCCTTTTCCTCAATACCACCTCTCCTAAGGCTAGGGACAGATGAGCGCATTTTCTGCGGCCACCGTCAAAATGTACGTCGATGCGTGCGCACGCATTTTTTCACGGAATACGCTTAAGTGGTCAGACGATGCGCAATTCTGGACGTATTTCATGACGATGGGGTGAAAAGAAGTCTAGGGAAATCCGGCTGTTTGAACGTTATGTTGGCCGCACACTAGCAGCGTCTGACATCTCCTAATCACGCACACACGCTGCTATGCGGACGCAGCGCACTCTGTACGTCAGTACCAGCGGTTTAACGTTCTCGAAAAAATGCGTTCATTTTCCACTTGCGTTGCGCGGCCGACTTTTGTGCGACCGTACTTCGTATATTGGCTGTCATTGCCCGTCATCTGCTGCTAGTGCGGCCGTGATTATGTGCGCCAGAACGCGCGTTCGCACTGCCTCAGTCTGACCCTAGCCTTAAATCTAACGCTCTCCTCTCTGTGGATCGGGTGACCGGTTATAGGGCTCATAGGCTACTGGATTTATCCTGGAAGCCTTCATTTTCCAGCCCCTGCTACATAACCCGGCCATCAAGAACAGCTCGGCGGCACCGGTCTTCAGGGCCTTGGCTTGGAAGGGCCTGACGCAAATTAGACACCTTTTAGATATACCTTCTCAGAAACTACTTCCCTACAGGGATCTTTGTGCTCTGGTTGCCCCTATGCCTTTTCATCCAGTTTATTACATGCAGTTATCTGCATTTGTGGCAGCGCAACGGAGTTATTTAACCTCCCTGGCGTTTTTCCCGAAGGTGGCTCGGGGTTAACTTTCACTGCTGAAAGCGTTAACCCCGAGCCACACTTGGGCTGAATACATACCTTTAGGCTAGGGTCAGACTGACACATTTTTCGCGTTGTCCGTGAAAAAGTGCGTTCGAACAAATGGATGCATTTTTTCACGGAATACGCGATAGCGGTCATACGATGCGCATTTTCGTCCGTGATTTTGTACGGATCATCAATAAAACCCTTTTTGCGTCTGGACGTTATGTTGGCCGGACATTAGCAGCGTCTGACGTCTCCTAATCACATACACACGCCGCTAGTGGATGCAGCGCACTCTGTACGTCAGTACTAGCGGTTTGATGTTCTCAAAAAAATGTGTTTCTTTGCCGCTTGCGTTGCGTGGCCGGACTTTCGTGCGGCCGTACTTCGTATATTGCCTGTCATTGCCCGTCATTTGCTGCTACTACGGGCTTAATAAAGTGTGGCTGCACGCGCGTTCGCACTGTGTTCGTCTGACCCTAGCCTTACCTGTGCTCCCTCGCTGACCTCCGCGATCGCATTTACCTCTGTGCGATCGTGGTGTCCTGCTTCCTGGTTCCCTTCTCACGAGAAGGGAACCAGGAAGCATGGCATCGCGATCGTCCGGAGTGTGACTGCGGGGGACAGTGAGGGAGCGCAGGGACAGGTATGTATCCAGCCTGAGTGTGGCTCGAGGTTACCGCTTTCAGCAATGCATTTAACCCTGAGCCACACTCGGATACCACTAGGGGGACAAATAAATTGTATAGTTTCTGACATATAAAACATGTCAGAATCGTAACGCATGGGAGAGTAAAGGCTCTAGATTTTTAGAACCCCCTAGATAAGACAGTGGGTGTTTATTCATCCACTGCAGCCTTCTGGTCACTTACTAAACATCAATATGACTGGTAGTCTACAAACTCCGGCTTAGCCGGTTGGTGTCTGTAATTCCCCAAGTAATCCCCCTTCACCCTAATTGTAGCCACAAATAAATCACGTAAGCAAATTCCTTCTGCCCAGTATGGGGATATGTTTTTCAAGTTATTACGTGGAGTGTAAGTCGCCCCTCCCCCCCCCCCCGATTAGCCCTTTTGTTGCCCTATTCTGAACTACGGTTCGGAGATCTTGTTCCCAAGTTTTGAGTCTGCAGGTGCCTGCCACCCCAGATTAAGCCTTATTTAATATTCGCTTGGATCAGGAAACCCACTCCTTCTCTAGGTCCTAAAAAACCTTTTAGGTATTCTTTCCGCAAATGCTAAAAAGGTCATTCTGTTATAGTGGAGTTTCCCCTCCCCCTCCCCTCCCATGTTCTACTCTCGCTTTCATGCCATTTTGCAACACAACTTGGCGGAGGCCACTCTGCATAAGGAAGACAAGGTTAAAACATTTTTCGATACATGGAAGGTGTTTATGTTACATTTACCGATAATAAAAAGGTCTGTTACAGAAAAAGGAAAATTCGATTAAAAAAACACAAAACGGAAAAAAAGATTTGCCAAAAAAATTCAAAAAAATGCCTAAAAGATCCTAAAAAAAATCTATGAATAAAGAGACTTTTTACTGCAGAAAATAATAATAAACAGTTTATTAGATATTGAATTAAAACGGGAATATTTTTAACATTGAAGCCTATGGGATTCGTCTGAATAAATCTGTCGAATGAGACCACCGAACAGCAGGGCATTTTGGCAACTTTTCACTGCTGTTTGTGTTCTCTGAATAGCCGAACCATTGCTTCTCTATGGGGATTTCACTGCCCTCGAACAGGCACCATATGTGCAGGCAATTCGCCAAGATTTGGCGAACTGCCTGCTCTCTGAATAGCCAAATAGCCAGGAAAGGTAACGGTACGCTGAATTTCACTGTTCGGCTACCTTTCGGCCACAATTCAGATCTCTTTGAATAACCCTGTAAGTTTATGTGGGGGGTGAGATCAGTTTTGTCTTTGCACCATATGTTGGAATTACTGTAATGTTTACCTGAATCTGTAAATAAAGTTTATGCAAATCAACCAAAGTAGAAAGCCTTATATTTTTCAAAAGCATTTGGGGACAGGTTTATTATAGAAGTTAAGATACACTATATGGACAAAAGTATTGGAACATACCTCTTAACCCTTTCACTGCTGAGCCACTTCACCCCTGTGTGTTGAGCTCAATTTGACTGTTTTGTGCTCATGTACAAAAGTGTTGTAGCGCTGGTTTTAAATCCCCTGCCGTGTAGTACTTATTTTTGGCCACCGGAGGGAGACAAGCGCGATGTGAGACACTGAACATTGGGACTACATTTCCCGGCATGCTTTGCGGGCGGGACAGGAAGTGGGTGGGGGAAAGACGCTGACATCCTGAGCCTCGTGGAAAGAGCTGGCAGAGCACGCCTAGGAGTGAGAGAAGCAAGACGCAGGGTAGCTGACCGGGACAGTGACCAGGCCGGAGCGCAGGTGGGGCCTGACCGAGCTGGAGACCGGGTTTTCCGCCTTTATCTATGAAGACCCAGTGATCCACCACAGTAACCTGAGCTGATACGAGTGAGGTGGAGGACCCCGAGTTAGGAGAACCGCAGATCGATCCAAGAGGGAGTGCAGGCGGTGAGCTGGACTTCTGAGGCAGATACAGACAAGCCAGACAGCGGAGCTGGTGAAACAGAGAACCCCAGTCAAAATCGAGCGGAGAGACGTCCTGGGTCGAGCGGAGAACAGAGTATCTGGCGGATGGGTGAGAGGCCTTCCAGGCCGTTGTGAAAAATCTAAAGCACGCTGCAAATTGTTTCAAAACCCACAGGGCCCCAACGTGACTAGTCGAAGATACCTCATAAATAATTCACTGGCCAGTTGAATACTGTACCCGGGTACCAATACACTCACACACATACATTCTTTGGGACATAAACTGTACGGGACTCACTCCCCAACCACAAAGGGGGTTAAAGATATATTTTTCTCTTTTCCGCTGCGCGTTTCTCGAATTACGAAGCATTGTATTTCTTTTCCACTGCGCGTTTCTCGAATTACGAAGCATTGTATTTCTTTTCCGCTGCGCATTTCTCGAATTACGAAGCATTGTATTTCTTTTCCGCTGCGCTTTTCCCGCATTACGAAGTACTGTAAATATATATATATACCGTGTTACTGCCAGTTATATCAGTTTATCCAGTAAACTATATAATTTATAAAATCCACGATGGTGCTGGAGTATATTTATTCCCTAGTGCGGGGAGACTGACCCGGGGTTCAATTTCAGCGGCTCCTCCGGGAGTGAGCGCTACACGTGGGGGCTCGGTTCCGGGATCCAGTCTCTGGAAAAACCGCCCTTTAAAGGGTTAAATATGGATCCAGACACTGCTGCCAAGTGGTGTGAGGAGCACAGTAGTCAGTTAGAATTGTGTATAGTCATGGATATTCCTGCAGACACTTGGGCCGAAGATCAGATTCGCCAGGCCGTGGCCGCGCTGACACCAGATCATCGGGGGTTAATCCTGGACATTAAAGAGAACCCAGATACCTCTCACACGTATGTTCTTTTTGAGTGGAGAAAGGGTATTCCAGTGTGTTTTCAGGGTGCGAGCGTGAAGCTGACCGATGAGGTGGAAGTCCAACTGATTCAGCCAAGTGCGCCACGTGGCGAATCCGCGAGTGTTCTCGCGCCCAGTCCGTTGGCCATGATCGGGCCTGAATTTATAGTGGCTATTGGAGATTTGCTGGCTAAATGTCAGAGAACAAGCCCTCCGCACACTAACTTTGGTTATCGACGGTTGAGAAATTTTACAGGAAACGTACCAACTCCGGCGGGAGAAGAAACCTTCGAAGAATGTGTGGAACAGGCGATGCAGGCTCTGGATGAGTGGGACGTCCCTGAAGCACAGAAAAAGCAAATGATCACTGAGAGCTTAAAGGGACCTGCGTCAGAGGCTGTAAGAAACCTAAAATTGAGTAAAAGAGACTGCACTGCTTTAGATTATTTAAATGTTCTGGAGGAAGTTTTTGGGCAAACGGAAAAGGCTGCAGAGCTCGTATATCAGTATGAACACACCTACCAGCGGAAAGGTGAGAGAATGACCGAATATATGAGGCGCCTAGATAAGATTCTGCACCAGATACTCCTCAAGAAAGGGGCCGAACCGGCTGGAGTAGATAAGATCCGAATAAAACAGATCCTGAGGGGCTCTCAACCTCTAGATCCAGTGATGCTGCAGCTGAGAAGCAGGGAGGGTAATCAAGAACTGAAGTACCTGGAACTGATCCGAGCTGTCAGAGAGGAGGAGGCTTTACTGGAAGAAAAATCCTTCAGGAGAGGAGAAAGAGCTTACGCGCAACCTGTGAGGCATAACGAATGTTTGCAGCCTGAAAGTGACTCGTTGGATGCCTATGGATCCGACGTGGACGAACAAGAGCATCTGATCGCTTCTAAATCCACAGAGAAGGCTGTCAAAGAATTAAACCTCTCTGCGCATGGTGAGTTGCACAAAATTGTTAAGAAGGTACAAGACGCTCAAGCTGAATTGCAACAGGCGCACGCGGAACTGTGCCGAGCATTGTTGAAGGTGACAGAGACACAGACAGAGATGCAGAAGTTCCTTACAGACATACAGACAACCGGAGTTGCTGTGGCGTCTAGCCAGGGTCCTTCAACCGAATCACAGCGGGCGAATGCGTCTCCACTTTCAAAGAAGAGATGTTTCAGTTGTGGAGAAATGGGCCATATCCGCCCACAAGGCAAAAGCCAAAAGCCTGAAGGAAATAGAGTTGAGGAGTTCTTGAAAGCTTTGGAAGGACTGTTATCTACCTTACCGGCGGGAAACGCCAGAGGGCACAAGTGAAGGAGCAACCTGGGTGCCCGAAGGTTGAAACACGCTCCAAAAATCAAGCCAGGACTAAGAGGGCGAGAGGGCCCAAGGTCTGGCCAACTGCGGAGCCTGCCAGGACTGAAAGAGTCACTCCCTTAGCATCCGGACCTACGTCATGGGGAAGCAATGCACACCCAAAACCTACACGGGCCAAGAAGAAGGCCAGGGTACAACAAACTGGGTCTAAGTGTCCTGGTACCACCACCAAGTTTCCTGACCAGCTGATAGGTCCTTCCCCTATTGTGCCAATCCAAGTGGAGGGAGTCTACACTAAAGCCCTGTTGGATTCAGGGGCTCAAGTGACATTGATCTACCGAGACTTCTATGAGAAACATTTGAAGCACATCCCTCTACAGAAATTGAAGGATCTGGAAATCTGGGGTATCGGAACTGAGAAACTCCCTTATGACGGGTATCTACAGGTGAAATTGGAGATCGGATCCGAAGTCATCGGACAGTCCGGAGGTTGTGATGCATTGGCCATTGTGTGTCCTCGGCCTTCAGGGGCAAACAGGAGTTCCAGGATAGTGGGGACGAATACTGATTTGGTGCTACGTCTCCTGACAACCATCGTATTGGAAGACGGTTCTACTGAAGGGGTACACCAAATGTTACGTCCAGTCTATCAGAGAATGGTCGAAGAACAGAAGGCACCTGCCGAAGTGGGGCGCCTATGGAGATTAGAAGGAACAGAAAAGGTTCTGCAATCGGGAGAAGTAGCGAGCTTCCGGGCCTCAGTCAAGTTGAACGGATCGCAACCAGGGCCCTATGTGGTACTGGAAACCGATTTTAATCATGGGGGTGAAGCCGGAGTAGAAGTAATCCCTGAAATAATCTCCACTAAAGCTTTGAAAAGAACACGAGGAAGAGTCTCAGTCAGCGTGTGCAATGTGTCTGATTCTCCAATAATCCTTAAAGCACGAATGCCTATCGGGCAAGTAGCGTCCGCTACGCCCCTCTCTCCTACCGATTTAGGAGGGGGAGTGGATAAAGAGATTCCAGATGAAAGGTTCTACCCCAAGGACGCTCCCATTTCACCTGAATGGAAGAAACGTCTTCAGTCCCAAGTTCTAAAGTGGAGAGACTTGTTCTCGAAAGAGGAGTTCGATGTGGGCCTAGCTAAAAGTACTGAGCACCGCATTCGATTACAAGAGGACAAGCCGTTTCGTGAAAGGTCAAGACAAGTTCCGCTGGGAGACTTGGATGATCTACGAGAACAGCTGAATGAACTGCAAAGAACCAAGGTGATCCAAGAGTCCAGGAGTCCATATGCATCTCCAATAGTAATGGTCCGGAAGAAGAATGGTTCTGTCCGCCTATGCATAGACTATCGCACGCTGAATCGGAGAACC
This sequence comes from Leptobrachium leishanense, assembly GCA_009667805.1. Classification (NCBI taxonomy): domain Eukaryota; kingdom Metazoa; phylum Chordata; class Amphibia; order Anura; family Megophryidae; genus Leptobrachium; species Leptobrachium leishanense. Next base: position 181,334,832 of record CM019066.1, read on the forward strand.
ATCCCAGATCAATATGCTACTCCTCGGATAGAAGATGCCTTACAGTGTTTGTCGGGAGCAAAATGGTTTAGTGTACTAGACCTGCGAAGCGGGTATCACCAGATACCAATGCATCCTGAAGACAAAGAGAAGACTGCGTTCATCTGCCCATTGGGGTTCTTCGAATTCAACAGAATGCCTCAAGGCCTTACGGGGGCTCCAGCCACGTTCCAACGGTTAATGGAGAAGACAGTCGGGGACATGAATCTGATCGAAGTATTAGTGTACCTGGATGACATAATTGTGTTCGGGAAGACTCTGGAAGAATATGAACAACGTTTGGAGAAGGTCTTGAAGAGGCTCCATGAAGAGGTATTGAAACTATCTCTGGAGAAATGTCAATTCTGTTTACCATCTGTTACGTATCTGGGACATGTGGTCTCAGCAGAAGGCGTTTTGACAGATCCTCGGAAGTTGGAGGCCGTAGCTTCTTGGCCTAGACCCCGAAGCGTTACTGAACTTAGATCTTTCTTGGGGTTCTGCTCTTATTATCGAAGATTTGTAGGAGGATTCGCAAAAATAGCTCAACCACTGAACAAGCTCCTACAGAAGGAAAGCACCGAAGAAGGCTGCAAGGTCTCTGACCGAAATCCGTCAGCTCCAGGGCCAAGGAAAGCTCGAGAGTCTATCCAGGGAGAATGGACTAGTCAATGTGAGGGTGCTTTTACGAAGCTGAAAGAGAGCTTAACTCGAGCTCCTGTCTTGGCCTATGCGGATCCTCACAAGCCGTACGAGTTACATGTGGATGCCAGCAGAGAAGGCCTAGGAGGAGTCCTGTATCAAGAGTATGGTGGATTACTGAGGCCTGTAGCGTATGTGAGCCGGAGCCTTACGCCTTCAGAGAAGAATTATCCTACCCACAAGTTGGAGTTCCTAGCCTTAAAGTGGGCAGTGGTAGACAAGCTAAAGGACTATCTGTATGGGGCCGAGTTTGTGATAAAGACAGATAACAATCCTCTTACCTACGTCCTTACTACTGCAAAACTGGACGCAACGGGACATCGGTGGTTGGCCGCTCTGTCAGGGTTTCGGTTCAGCCTGAAATATCGCCCTGGGGTGAATAATCGAGATGCTGATGCTTTGTCGAGAAGACCCTACACTACAGAATGGACTCAGTTAACTCCAGACGGGGTACAAGCTTTGTGTCAAGGAGCAGAGCACCGGGTCAAGGGAGGGATTGAAGCGGAGGCCATAGGAGTCATGGCTGCGGCTATTCCGGAGTTCTACTGCAACCCTACGCAGTTGAGGGATGAAAGACTGCCTACCCTTTCAAAACAGGATCTGAAAGCTGATCAGGCTAGAGACCCCTTAATTGCGTTAACCATAAAGGCCCCAACTGCGAACCAGCGGGAAATTCTGCTGACCAATTCCCCAGATGGAGCCAGAATGGTCTACAAAGAGTGGGAACGGTTGAAGATGTTGGATGGGGTGGTCTACCGAAGGGGCCCCTCTACCAATGCTGAAGAGACCCAACAGTTGTTCCTTCCCACTAAACATAGGGAGAGTGTACTGCGATCGCTACATGATGAGCATGGACATTTGGGCGCAGAAAGGACTTTTAAGCTGGTGCGAGACAGTTTCTATTGGCCTTGCATGAGAGCTGAAGTGGAAAGTTACTGCCATTCATGTCTGAGGTGCATTCAAAGGAACACCCTACCGACCCGAACCGCTCCAATGAGCCATCTGCAAAGTCAAGGACCCATGGATTTGGTGTGCATTGACTTCCTGCACTTAGAGCCGGATGCTAGTGGGCAGGGAAATATTCTAATAGTGACTGATCACTTCACACGTTACGCCCAAGCCTTTTCTACAAGAGACCAACGCGCTCCAACGGTGGCGAAAGGTCTGATGGAAAAGTTCTTTGTTCACTACTGCCTACCAAGGAGAATACACTCTGATCAGGGTAGAGACTTTGAAAGCCGGCTTGTTGGGCAATTACTGGAACTGCTGGGAATCCAAAAGACCCGAACTACACCATATCACCCTCAAGGTGATGCTCAACCCGAAAGGTTCAATCGCATGCTGCTGAATATGCTGGGGACACTGTCAAACACAGAGAAGCAGAGCTGGAGTCGTCACATAGCTACGCTAGTGCATGCGTATAACAGTACAGAGAGTGACGCTACTGGATACTCACCGTACCGTCTCATGTTCGGAAGCTCGACTGCCGGTTGATTTGGCGTTTGGGTTATCTCTGGACCAGACGTCGGTAGCATCCCATAGAAATTACGTGGATAGGCTTCAAAAGAATCTGGCCTCTGCGTTTGAATAGGCCCGTTTGACCTCAGGGAACAGGGAACAAAGGAATAAACGGAACTAGGACTTGAAAGTTCAGATACAGGATCTACAACCCGATGATAGGGTTTTGTTGAAGAACTTGGGTGCTGCTGCGAGGCACAAGTTAGCGGATAGATGGAGTTCTCAGGTCTACATTGTCTGCAAGCAACTGCCAGGTCTGCCGGTGTATCAAATCCGGCCAAATCGAAAGGCTGGGCCTCTTAAGAACTGGCACTGGAATCATTTATTACCTTTGAGAGAGGCTGTGAGGATACCAGTTGGGGACGAACTTTCCCTGCCAAATCCGCCTGCTCCACGTTTGCCTCCCGTTACTCGGTCTCAGCAGACCCGGGCTGTCGAAGAGAGCGAAAGGAACAGTGAGGAAGAGAGTTTTTGTCTGGACTGGCTGCGCTCACCGGAGCCTGAAGAGGTTATCTCAGTTCCTGAAAGGTGGGAAAGTAATTTGAGGCCTGAGGCTCCTGAATTTCAGTTAGAAGTCCCCGAGACTATTGAAATCCCTGTAGTTCCTGAAGTCGAATCTTATGACTACAGTTCTATGCCTTCACTGGAAGGATCATACTCCGAAGAGACCCAGTATCGGTGTCTCCTGCTCAGTTCTGCTGTTTGTGGTGAGATAGCGGTTTAAGTTTTCATAGTGTCATTTTAGGGTGGTGCCGGTGGGGCTTACCAAGTCATCTCCAGGACGTCACACGGACACATAATACCTGTCTGGTGGTCTCTGGCTCCTTGCCGTGGAAACAGGGGTGCTTCCTTCTGGTTGTCTCCTATGGCTTATTAGCAGAAACCCCCTCCCCGAGACCTGGATTGATGTTCCCCTCTATTCATATCTCCTCACCAACTTTTTGCCTTTTTTTATTGATCTTTTGCTATTGAGAAACACTCTTTCCTGTTGTCTAATATGGACGTTCTACTCTAGGATTCATTTTGATGTCCATCTCATGCCCGAGGCAGCTTCAACTACTAATTCCGCATCATGATAAGAATCTCAGGGAATACCTAGAAAGGTACTAGTAAAAACAACAATTTTTCTATGTCATTTATGGCCAGTCTTTTGATTTGTAGGCATTTCTTTTAATTGTCTGTGCATCAAACATTATGATTAAAGTGCTGTAAAATATTAATAGCCATTAATTAATTTGACTGAATTATAAGTTTACAGCAACAAAAGATGACAATTACTTTTGTAATTGCCTACTTTATCTCACGAAACCACATTTTTTATGGCCTAATGCAGCATTGTCTCTGGTTAATAGCCTTCCAGGAGCCTCAACAGTATAAAGAGAAGCCATCCAGTTCAAATATTATTCAATTAAATTACTTAGATTAATGAGCCACCACTCAACTTCCAAAATCACTCAATAGGAAATGTTTTCTTATTATCAATTTTAAACTATGGGCTGGGAAGATTCTATATAAGAAGATAATTTAACAGCTCAGAGACACACTGGGCAGGTAACATTTGGTTTGGGGATTTAAAAAAAAAATATATATATATACACACACACACTAGGGTTGCACTCAACCTGAACATACATATCTCATAACGGTGCCAAAGAATTTTGTATGTTGTGTTTATCGGTCTCATAGCACTGTTATGTGATATGCATGTATAGGTTGAAAGCCACCCTATTGTTACATGTGTTGTCATGGAAGACAAGACCACTTCCCCAGTTTTTTTACCCCATGCTGTCAATTGGTTTCCATATTGTCCATTGCAGAGCTTACTTTTTCCTTGCACTGCAGAGAGCTCCAGGAGGATGTATGTGCCTAGTGAGTTATGCAGGAATGAGGTTGCCACATGTAGAACATGATGCCAATGGGTTACATTGAAGTAGCAGCAGGCTTTTGCAATGTGTGAGCACATCTTGTAACTAAACCACAATCTATTTGAAAAGAGTATGTAGCGCTCACTCTCGGAGGAGCCGCTGAATAAACCTCGGGTTAGTCTCACCGCACTAGGAAATAACTATACACCAGCACTGTTGTGGATTTTTATGTATTATATGCTTTACTGATCCCAATAAAGCAGCATATATTACGCATATACGGTATTTGAATGATAAGAATTCGTAACGCTGGAAAAACACACAGCGGTAAAAGAAACGGTTAACCCCCTCAGTTCTGGAGTGTAAGTCCCGTGAATAATAGCTTAAAAATGTGTATGTGTGTTGTCTCGGGTACCCGGGTACTGTATTCAACTGGCCAGTGAATGAAACAAAACAATCTTCGACTAGTCACCGTTGGGGCCCTGTGGTTTTAAACAATATTGCAGCGTGCGTTTCTTATTTGGGAACTGCGGCCTGGGAGGCCTCTCACCCATCCGATGGACGAGACTGTCCAGCACCCGATGCCTCAATCAAAGGATCTTCTCCGCTGTACACTTGGACTCCGTGCCACTGAATCTGCTCCCTGCTTGCCAAATCAACTGGAACAACGATCCACCGCCTGCACTCCCAATCGATCAGCGCGGTCTCCTAACTAGGGGTCCTGCCGGATCTAACTCTTCCTCCAGACCTCTCAGCGCTGCGCAGGTAGGTCTTAACACGGTCACTGTCCTGATCTCCAGCACCAGTAAGACAGCGTCTGTACTCAGGCCTGGTTGCGATCCCTGACAGCTCCAAAGTGTGTCCTCCACCTTTCACTGCTCCACTCACTCTCCCTGGCTTGCACGAGGCTGCTGATATCCTTCCTTTTCCTGTCCCACCTCCTTCCTGTCCCCACGCAAAGGATCATGGTACATGTAGTTCTGTTTTGTCCAGCATAGTCTAACAATGTCTCTGTCTCCCTCTGGTGGCAGCAATAGTTCAATGCACCAAAATACAGTGGGTTTTTTTTTTAGCAGCGCTACACTCCCCCCCCCCTTACACTCTTGGGTCCCTCCAAGGGAGTGTAACAGATACATAACATTGCAATATTTACATTAAGCAATACATTCAGGTTCAGTAGCAGACATAGAATGGGTCAGATATACATCCTCAAGACTCATGTCCCTGACTACCTCAGCTAGCGTAGCAGACACTTCGGGCAACCTTCGCACAGTGGTAACAGCTTCTTCAGTGCTATGACCCAGTGAATCGTAGGTAAGTCTCTGAGGGGGCCGTATCGAACGTTTGGGCTTTGATTCTGTGGTTCAACTAGGCCTCCCAATGGAACTCGTCTTGACCTTTCTCAACAAGTCTTATCATCCTGCAGACGAATGTGGTGTTTAGTGCTCTTAGCACATCCCACATCAACCTCATACTTGGAGAACTAATTTTCTGACTTGAGTATTGGAGACTGAACCCGCTTCTTCCGCTTGAACGAGATAGGAGCATCTTTAGGGTAGAACCGTTCAGCTTGAATCGCTTTATTCACTCTCCTCCCTAGATCAGTACTGGAGAGGGGCATAACAGAAGCCACTCGCCTGATTGACATCCGTGTCTTCAAATTTACTGAAGAGTCAGACACATTACAAGCGTTGACGGACACTCTTCCACTTGTCCGTTTCAAAACTCTTGCAGAGATTATTTCAGGGACTTCTCTGGACTGTATAACCTTCTCAGTCCCTTCGGTTTTCCTCTGGTGCCTCACTTCTGCAGAGGCTCTCTGTTCTTTGACCATCCGTTGACAGACCGTCCGTAACATCGAGTGCGCCTTTTTTGGAGCAGGACTCTCTTCCTTCACCCGCGGGGTTAGAAAATGTCTCACTATGTCAGTGTTCATCCTCACTATCATAGAACTTCGATTAGCTCCCGAGGGACGAGGACACACAATGGCCAACATGTCACATACTCTCGGTTGTCCAACGGTCGCTGAACTGAATTCCAGCTTCACCTGTAGATATCCATCATAGGGAAACCTCTCAGTCCCCATACTCCAGATTTCGAGATCCTTCAACTTCTTCAGGGGTATATGCTTCAAATGTTTCTGATAGAAGTCTTGGTAAATCAGAGTTACTTGAGCACCTGAATCTAGAAGAGTCTTTGTGTAGACCCCTTCCACTTGAACCGGGAAGATGGACGAAGGACCTATCAACTTGTCAGGGAACTTCTCTGCCGTAGTACAAGGTGGGGACCCAGTTTGCTCTCTCAACCGGGGTCCTCCGAAATTTTCCGCTTGCGAGACAGGCGACTGCTCCTTCAAGGCCTTTAGGAGTTCTTCGACCGATCTCTTCACGGGCCTCCTTTTTGGGCACTGAGCCCTGAAATGACTGATTTCCCCACAGCCAAAACATCTTTTCCTCGAGCGTGTGGGCACATTTTCTTCTTGTGGCTCATTTGAAAGCCCCCTGTTAGAAACCACAGCCACTCTTGTCATTCGTATATCTGCTAGAAACTTCCGTCCTCTTCGCAGTTTGGGTGGGCTGGGGCAGTCACGTTGATAGTGGTCAACCCCCCCCCCCACAGTTGTAGCAGATCACCGAACCAGAGGGTTCTCCAGCAGGAACATTCTGCACTGCCTCTCCCTCCTCAGGTATGGCAATCCTAGCAGACAGCAACATTATCAACTCCATCATTTTCGACATCTGAGTTTTCAAAGCCATCACTTCGGCCTGTATGTCCGCTAAACCAAGAGTTCCTACTTCTGCGGTGAAAACTGCATGTGAAGCATTAGCAATCTTTTTAGCCTTAATAAAAGTCTCTTCTTCTCGGATAGCTTTGACCAGTTTGGAATATGTCAGTCTCTTGCTCTGGTATCTAGTCTGAAATTTCAACATCATGGGATCCAGTGGGAGTGCTCCTTTGAAAATTTGATCCATCAAAGCTTTGCTTGCATGACTCGGTTCCATGCCTCCTTTTAGAATAATGGTGAGAAACAAGGGGGGTATTTGTGAGGGTCCTGAGAACGAGCAACAGCACAATGGCCTGCTCTACGGTGGGTGCCCGCTCAGGTCTCACAAACAAGGTTTTAGCTTGATTGTGCCATTACAGGGATGAATTTTCCATATGCAAATCAGCCTACTCTCACCCAGAAAGGGTGGCCAGTGCTGATTGCCAAGGACGTCATCCCTGCACGAGAGGTGCAGCAACCCCCGACGATCGTATCGGCCTTATTGGGCCTCGTCAGGAGGGTATAGCTGACACCCCTCTAGGCACATCAAGCAAGGGGTCCAAGTCTGGATGACCCTTTACAATTACAGTGAGAAACAAGGGGGGTGTTTGTGAGGGTCCTGAGAACAAGCAACAGCACAATGGCCTCGATCAACCTTTGTCTCTTCACGGTGTCCGCAACTTCTCATTCTTCCACAGCTTGCACTGCCTGATCTATCCAAGTGTCAAAGTCCTCTTCTAGAGTTGGCACAGGGACCTTACCGGAACAGAACTCCAACTTGCAATATCCTTAATTGGCAGACGCGGCTGAGTTCTGGGCCAACGTTTCCACCAGCTTCCCCATAGTGGTAAAGAATGTAGCAGGAGGGAACCCTGTAGTTGGGGTAGGGGTAGCATCGGGTATCTCGTCTCCTGACGTTGTTGGTCTAGTCACGGGAACATTTGCGGGATCACCACGTGGTGTACTTGGCTGGACCAGTCGAACTTCCACATCGTCTGTCAGCTTCACACTCGTGCCCTGAAAACACACTGGAACACCCTTTCTCCACTCAAAAAGAACATATGTGTGAGAAGTCTCTGGATTCACTTTAACGTCCACTATGAATCCCTGCTGGTCAGGTGCCAATGCTGCCACGGCCCAGCGGATCTGTTCTTCTGCCCAGGTGCCTGCAGGAATGTCCATTACTACACTCAACCCTAACTGGCCATTTTGTGCTTTACACCACTCTGCTGCTTCTTCTGGATCCATATTAACCCCTTAATAGCGGTATACTCAGAGACTGTAATCCCGGAACGAGCCCCCACATGTAGCGCTCACTCCCGGAGGAGCCGCTGAATAAACCTCGGGTTAGTCTCACCGCACTAGGAAATAACTATACACCAGCACTGTTGTGGATTTTTATGTATTATATGCTTTACTGATCCCAATAAAGCAGCATATATTACGCATATACGGTATTTGAATGACAAGAATTCGTAACGCGGGAAAAACACGCAGCGGTAAAAGAAACGGTTAACCCCCTCAGTTCTGGAGTGTAAGTCCTGTGAATAATAGCTCAAAAATGTGTATGTGTGTTGTCTCGGTACCCGGGTACTGTATTCAACTGGCCAGTGAATGAAACAAAACAATCTTCGACTAGTCACCGTTGGGGCCCTGTGGATTTAACCCTTTCGCTGCTGAGGCTTTTCACACCTCTATGCTGAGGTAATTTTTACCGCTTTCGCTCATCATGTTTAACCGCATTTTGAAGCCATATTTTGATATATGACCCAGACATATTATATATCGTTCTTTCCGGCAGACTTGGCAGATTCATAATATGTCATTATTATATGTATGCATCATGTCCTGTCTGTATATTATAACAAAAAATGCAATAAAATATGAATTTTCAATAATTTACTATGTGTAAAGTGTTTTTTTTCCACATTTTAACATGCGAGCATTTGCGGTTATATTTTGTATGGGGTGCACTTGTTAAAAAAATTAGAAATGGGGACTCGTCACATTTTTTTGGGGAGAAAATGTCGCTATTTTTAACAAACGCACCGCATACAAAAATCATTGGTGCAGCATCATTGTTCACATTATAATTGAAATGGGAACAATATTGCTGCATTAACAAAAAAAAAAAATAATTTTAGAATTTTTTTTAAATATTTTTTAATTTTAATTTTTATTTTTAAAAAAAAACTTTTTTCATGGTCATGTTTGGTATCATTGGAAAGGCCATGCTCTGGCCGATCCAACAATATCAAACATTAACCCCTAGCTGCCACGGATCGGGAGATGGAACCCCCTATCTACACCATTGCTGGCAGCTAGGGGTTAACTCCAGGACTGGCGTCATCGTGCTATGCACGATGACGCCAGTCCTCAGGGGGAGTTCCCAGAGGCCAGCTCAGGGAGAGGATCACGATCCGGTGCTTTTCTGCACCGAAGTGTGATCCGGCTCCCCAGGGGTTAATGACAGCCACCGTTTGGAAGGGCAGGCTGTGCCCTTCCAAACGGTGGCTGCCTTAACTCTGTGACCCCCGGCGATCGGGAGGGAGAGAGGTCCGAAGGACCTCCCCCCTCCCTTTCAGGCGCCTCCTCCGCACACGCAGGGGGCGCCTGAATTAGATGTCATCGCGCCGCCGCGATGATATCTAATGGCCCCGCCGGGGTCCCGGAATGCTGGGCTGACATCCAAGATGTCAGCCCGCACCGGGGGGGTGCAGCAATCCGCCGGAATCCACATAGCACAGGAGAACCACTTGGCTGGACGCGCTGAGTGCGTCCATAGCAGCCAAGTGGTTAAACAATATTGCAGCGTGTGTTTCTTATTTGGGAACTGCGGCCTGGGAGGCCTCTCATCCATCCGATGGACGAGACTGTCCAGCACCCGATGCCTCAATCAAAGGATCTTCTCCGCTGTACACTTGGACTCCGTGCCACTGAATCTGCTCCCTGCTTGCCAAATCAACTGGAACAACGATCCACCGCCTGCACTCCCAATCGATCAGCGCGGTCTCCTAACTCGAGGTCCTGCCGGATCTAACTCTTCCTCCAGACCTCTCAGCGATGCGCAGGTAGGTCTTAACACGGTCACTGTCCCGATCTCCAGCACCAGTAAGACAGCGTCTGTACTCTGGCCTGGTTGCGATCCCTGACAGCTCCAACGTGCGTCCTCCACCTTTCACTGCTCCACTCACTCTCCCTGGCTTGCACGAGGCTGCTGATATCCTTTCCTTTTCCTGTCCCACCTCCTTCCTGTCCCCACGCAAAGGATCATGGTACATGTAGTTCTGTTTTGTCCAGCATAGTCTAACAATGTCTCTGTCTCCCTCTGGTGGCAGCAATAGTTCAATGCACCAGAATACAGTGGTTTTTTTAGCAGCGCTACAAGTAATATTACAAAATCGGTGCTAACTTAACTAGAGCTGTTGTAAACTTACCAGAGCCATTATAGTCTATGGAATTGTTAAGTTTACAACAGCTTTGGTTAAGGCCGGTGTCAGACGAACGCAGTGATCACGTCCGTATTGCCGCACAGTTTAACGTCTGTCATAGCATAGAATCATGAGCAATAGAGACTCACACACGAAGTACATGCACACTGAACTGCGCACGGACAACGCACGTGGCAAACGGACGCAAGTTAGGCAAGAACGTAAAAACGCTAGTTGGACACACAGAGTGCGCCACGTCCGCGTAGCATTCTGTGTGAGTGATGAGATGTTGTCAGACGCAGCGCATTTGTGACGTCCAGCACCTTGACGCACAAAATGGCTTTTCATATCCTTTTAAATTTTTTATAGTTTTCCATATTAATTTTGTTTCCCATAATTCCCTTTTTTTCTAAGTCTGTCAACAAAAACGGACAGTGTGGGGTCTACAGTATCGTCCGTCCATCCGACCGTTGTGCACGCACACAGAGTGCGCTCTGACTACGTTCGTCTGACATTAGCCTAAGTTAGTACCAGCTTTGTAATATTGCCCAAAGTGTTTCATAGAAATAAAACCTAAAGAGCAATAGGAGACACTTCACAGATAAGTGATCTCCTGTTACTCTTTGGATTCCACCTTTGTTAAATGCTGGCATTTGTTGGTGGGCCAACACTGAAACACCGGCGCTTACTGAATAACACCCTTAGGGTAGTTATATTTTTGCATGTTCATTCACGGTGTAATCTACGGCATGCCTTCATTTAGGGTGCCATTTCAGGACTTTCATAATACTAGAAGTAGGGACACAAATTCTTTGAAGGGAACTACCACCAAAAAATGAAATGTTCTTATTGTGTTTATTTTATGTTGCTAATATCTTACACGTGCATTGTTTTTCTCCTGTATGTTTAAAAAAATATTTTACTCTATATGTGTCACTGTGTGCATCTATTTTATGATATTTGGTGGTGTAAACTCCCCCCCAGTGTCTTTACGTCACTTGCTCCTCTCTGTGTGGCATTGGCCAAATAGTGGAGACTATGGGTCAGGCAGTCGACTCACATCATTGTATGGTGTGGGATGTATTCAAAGGACATCACTAGGGCAGGGTAGATTCAAAGTTTTTAAGCTCCCTGTCATATCTCATTCAGCTGTTATCTCTTATCCCGAGTAGCATACAGAACACAATAGCCTTATCTAAACACTCCCTCCTCCACCCACTGACTGTTAAATACTGCAGAAGCTAAAACAAAGCAGTAAAACCTTTGCACGGATTTTGGTAAAAGTTGCATTATGGGAAAAATCCACAAAATGGAAACAGGAGATAAAAAAGCTAAATTTATTTTTCCTTTTTACATGCAACTACTTGAAACAAATAAAAAAACAGCAAGTGGTTTATTAAGTGGTTTTATTTGTATTGCACATGTAATCTAGTTACAGTTTATGTAAGTGGTAGTGTCCCTTTAAAACAAAAAAAATCTAAATTTTCAACTTCTTATGCATAAATATGCAAGATTTAAATTTTGCCATTATCAGTACTATAGAAGAATACACCCCTAAAGTAATTTAAGGTATATCCACAGATTAATTGAGTACCATGGGGACTACTGAAATATTAGACTATCTAGACCAGTGTTTCCCAAACCTGTCCTCGGGACCCTCAACCAGGCCAGGTTTTAAGGATTTCCTTGAGAAAAAGCAGACTGAAAACTGCAATCACTGAGCAGCAAATCATATAACCTGTGCTGTGTTTCACATATCTGTCAAACCTGGCACAGGTTTGGGAAACACTGATCTATACTAATCATTACTCCTTGTCGTCCCCTAAGAGTAAAGTAATAAAGTACCATTTAATGAAATTGGACATTCATGGTCTATCAAAGGCTTATAAACACACAGCTCCTGTAACATAAGGCTACTAAATAACAAGTCTATAAATGTGTCAGCAAAATGCCACATCATATAAAATACCACAGTAAGCAGCATATAACATTATCATAATACTGCAGCTGTCTGTTAAACTTATCTTAATTAGTACAATCAAGCCATCTAAACACCAATGACTTAATTCTTTAAAGTCTCTTAGGGGAGGTTAAGGAAATCAACTAAATGTTTCCTAGTACCGGTGGGTTAATGGACCAGAATTTTCCTAGCATTGGTGGGTTAATGGACCTGGCATACTAAATACTACTCCACTAAAGTAAATAGGCTAGAACAAGTTACAGTAGTTAAGGTCTTATAATCAGGAATGTGACATCTGATAGGTCATAAAATGTTCTGTGTGAGGAGATCTCTTGATTTGACTATGCTTCCTAGAAATTAATAATGAGATTTTCTTAAACATGGTGTAGTCAATATATTGTAGACCATGATTACGAGACTATTTATTGTCCAATCATAGTGTTGAGCAACCAAAACACCTGGGACCTCAGAGGAGAGACTCATTCTTGTTATGAACCAATACATCCTGTTACTATACACTAAAAATGTCTGCTCTTCTGAATTGCTCAAGCCTAATTTATCAGTCTAGACCAGGATCCAAGCTTCCTTCATGTGACCTGTAATGTAGTCTATGTTGTTATAGTTGTGAGGGTATATACTATTATATTACCCCCTTAGTGACCAGGCGATTTTACAAAAATCTGTCCTTTAGTGCCCGCTGCTGTTTTTACGTTTCTTTTTTTATAATTCAAGTTTTTATTTCAGAAAGTAAAGACAGATAGTACAGGATATCAAAACAGGTATACAGAATACAATATTAAGAATTACAGCTATATCAGAAATGAATTATATACAACCACAGCAACGCACCAACGGGGTAATATCATTGGGCACAAGAAGGTACGAAGACGTTCAGCGCAGCTTAGCAACAATGCCAGCCTAATCTTCGGTACCAGGTAGGAGTGGAGCAAGGTAAGAATTGTGCAGTCTCGCAAACCTCTCGTCGGAGGCTTAAACCTCCCAAGGAGTGTACTACCTCAGTCTTCGGAAGAGCAACCGTTGTCTGCGTCTCCATGGTTGCAAGAGAAAGGAAAGGAGAAAGTGAGAGAGAAAAGAAAAGAAAGGAAAAGGAGAGAGAAAAAGAGAGAGGAAAAAAAAGAAAAAAAAAAAGGGGGTGAGGAAGGGGGAAGGTGTAGAACAATCATGTCCAGGGGAGTTCGCCCCAGCAGCCAAAACCTCAAACTATCTCTAACGCACGGTGTGTAGTAGCCGCGTAAGCATCCCAATGGAACCACTTCAGTCCCATGTCTGTCTTCACTCCACGGGTCGTAGCCTCCAGAAGGTCTATTGAGCGAAAAGTCTCGACTCTATGTAGCCATGGCCGGATTGACGGCACCTCCGGAGAACGCCAGTGCATCGGGATCAAAGCCAGAGCCGCTAACATCATAAGAGTAGCACCGACCTCTTCAGGGTCCCAATGGGAAGGGGAATGTGAAAAAGCAGGAAACACCCTGCGGTGAATGGAAGATCCGTATCAGTCACCTGATGTATGGCAGAGTGGATCAGTTTCCAGAACCCAAGTACTTGTGGGCAGGACCACCAAACCTGAAGGTACGTACCCACGTCAGTATCACATCACCAGCAAGTGGGAGAAACGTCCGGGTAAATGCGTTGCAAGAGCGAGGGAGTCCTGTACCAAAAAGTCAGGATCTTATAAGAAGCCTCTTGAGTTCTCGAAGCACAGAATCCCTTATGTACCAGGATATAGGTCAAAGCCCATTGGGCATCCGTGATGGTATCTCCAAGGTCCGCTTCCCATCTAGATGTAAAGGAGGGGTCGGTCGTGTCCGGTGCTTGGAGCAGGCTATACAAAGCGGACACGCCATGATTAAGTGTAAATCCCCTTTGACAGAAGCGCTCGAACGGTGTGAGTTGTCGGTGTAAACTGTATCCACAGTTGAGGTCACGGAGGTACGTCCTAATCTGCAGGTAGTTAAATCTTTCCAAAAGTGACGGTGGGGTTTCCCTCGCCAAAACAGAGAGGGGCACTCCCATCTGCATCACAGGGAAAATCCAAGGCTCGTAGTCTCCTCGAACCCATTAGTCGAATGCACAAAAAAGGCAAGACTCCAGGTGGGAGCCTCGGATTATGATTTAAGGGCAAGAGGGGGGAGATAGCCGTAGACAAGCCATAAACCAGTTTACTTCTGTGCCATATACACAGTGTAACTGCGACCGGGTCTGGGTCTGAGGAGATTCCGCGATGAGCAACCGGTGGAAACCACGGCACCGCCCACAGAGGAGCACCAGAAAGGACACGCTCCAAGTCAAGCCACCTCTTAGTCGGCTCGGAAGCCGACCAATCAATAACTCGAAGCAAGTGGCAAGCCGCGTAGTACTGTTTCAAATCAGGGAGAGCTAAGCCACCTCTGGATTTCGGTCGACATAGTACATAGTTTTTACGTTTCTGCGCTGTTTGTGTTTAGGTCAAATTTTCCTCTTAGGCTAATGTCAGATGAACGCAGTCAGAGCGCACTCTGTGTCTGTGCATAACGGACAGACGTACTGATGGAAGATACCGTAGACACCACACGGTCCGTGTTTTTTTGACGGACGTAGAAAAAAAAAGGTAAATATGGGAAATAAAATATGAAAAATGCAAAAAATTTGAAAATGATATGAAAAGCCAATTTGTGCATCAAGGTGCTGGACATCACAAATGTGCTGCGTCTGACATCTCATCACTCACACAGAAAGCTACGCGGACGTGGCGCACTCTGCGCATCCATGGTAACGATTTTACGTTCTTGCCAAACTTGCATCCGTTTGCTACGTGCGTTGTGTGTGCGCAGTTCGGTGCGCACTTACTGCGTGTGTGGGTCTCTATTGCTCATGATTCTATGCTATGACGGACGTTAAACTGTGCGCCAACACGGACGTTAAAACAGCGTTCGTCTGACATTAGCCTTACTCGTTTATGGAACCCACACATACTATATACCATTTTTCCTGCCATTAAATGGACTTTCTAAAGATACCATTATTTCCATCAGATCGTATAATTTACTGTAAAAAAATATGAAATGATGAAAAACTGGAAAAAACACACTTTTTAAAAATTTAATCCCCAAAATCTACAACCGCCAAAAAAGACCCAGGCTAAATAGTTTCGAAATTTTGTCCTGAGAATAAAAATACCCAATTTTTACATGTTTTTGCATTTTAACCCCTTCAATGCTGAGCCAGTTCACCTTTGTGTGCTGAGCTCATTCTGACCATTTTATGCTCGTAATTTTTAGATGCCAGCTTAAATCCTATCTAATTAAACTCCCAGATTTTTTTTTTTTTAAAAAAACAAACTTGCTTTTATTAATTTTTTTATTATTTTTTTAAAAAAAATTAACGGATCGGGGGGGGGGGAGTAAAGGGGATCCAAAGGATCCCCCTATCTCCACTTGGCAGCTAGGGGGTTAACGGACCCACTGACATCCTCACACATATAGTTCGCCACCTCCGAGTTTGAATCACGATCCGGCAGCTATGCACCTCTGAAAAGGGGAGACTCTCCCCTTTCCAGCGGTGCAATTTGCATATTAATATCATTAACAGTTGGGGAGATAGAGGGTTCCAAAGGAGCCCACCCTTCACTGTATGATTTTTGCAGCAGGCGCCGGCTTGGCCCATGAAAGTGGCGGGGCAGGCTTCCAGCCTGCCGTGGGAGCCCAGTGAGGACGGTAAGTATCGGGTGGGAGGGAGGTTAGGGGACCTTGACGTACCATGTATGTCCGCGGGTCTAACGGGGGCCCCTGGCCATGACGTACATGGTACGTCCGCGATCCCTAAGGTGTTAATGGTAGTACTCATTCTGTGTACTTTAAAATAGCTTCTTAAATAGTATCAATCTTAGAGAGTGAATGGCATAGAACTTATTTATGTATTGTATATTCCTGATCCCTACACACAAACACTGCAAACCGTACACTGCTGGTCCTTAGAATAGCCGGAAATCTAGTAACAGGACAGATACACCCAGGGCTGGACTGGGACAAAAAAAAATCAGCCCTGGACTTCATCCAGACTGGCCGACTTTAATTACGTAAACACGCATAAAAATAGTATATGAACCAACCGGATCGCTCAACCAATCACTCTACAGATACTGGAGTTGCTGCAGAGCGATTGGTTAAAGCAACGCAGCGACACTGAGGTTGAGTGTGCACCATATCTTAAGGTGAGGCGGATGCGCAGCGGGTCTCACAGGCACGGTGGCCCCAATATGAGACTGCGGCAGACTGCCTCTGTTTTACAGACGATGAGGAAGTTCTAACCTCATCCATTAAGGGCAGTACGAGCCACGCGGTGAACCAGCATTCACACTGGCCCACTGAGTCAGTGGCCCACTGGGAATCTCCCTGTAGTCCCTATGGCCAGTACATGCCTGGATACACAGAAAAGACAGGGCTAAGAACAAGAGTCAGAAACCAGAGAGGGTAGTCAGAAAGGCCAGAGTTCAGTACACGGTGTTAAACAAATAACTCAGCCAAGAGAAAGGTCAGTAAACGGAGCTCAATACTCAAAGAATTAGAAATAGCAAGGGTTAATGATAAGAGAGTGGACAGAATAGACCGGGGGTCAATACTCAGAAAATCAGAATAATGGTGAACGAGACCGTGCTATCCGGTAGGAAGCACGACACAAAAATGAGGCAAACTCACTTCCTGGCTTTTGAATCCGAAGGGCGTCACATCATCAAGCCGTAGTCAATCCACCCTTTGTCACTGACATGTGCGACAGCAGGAGCCGGCAATATCATTCAGCGGTCGGGCAGCGAGGACAGAGCTGCCTACCTCCTATCTGTGACTTGTATGATGCTAAGAGTTTAAATGGACACTATAGTGTCTAGAAACAATAGTCATTAAGTGAATTTAAATATTCATGGTACCTTGAGTGCCTCCCCCAGCTATCCCGAGGTAGCTTTCCAAAACAGTGCACTAGCCTCTGTTCAAAAGGATGTTCATCAGCTGCTGCTGGATATCCTTCTTAGGACTGGATGCCTGCAGAAGCAAAAATAAGTCAGTGCACCAGCATAATTTAAGAAGGTCTGCTCGTGGAACAAGCCAATACTGTGGCTTGACCAATCATCATATGGCCAGCACCAAACTGCTTCCTGCAGCGAGGTGTCTTCCAAGCAGAAAATGCTGGGAGAGACCTCAACGAAGGACAAAATGTGAGTTTATACGTTATGGACAAAAAATAAAAATGAAAGATGGAATGCAGAAAAAAAACAAACCAGAAAACTTTTCACAGAGCTTAAAATGGGAAAAAAAACCAATCCTTCCAGTTGTCTTCCCTAGTTTATCTGTGTACTTGGCTGGTTTGGGGTGAAATCACTGGTATTATATTTGTCACAGCTCTGTTTTCAGGATTATACAGATAGCTCGTATTTCATTTAAGATAAGGGCTTTCAGTAGGTAATGTACGCTCGTGTTTCCACAAGTAATTTGTAATTTTGTCAGGGCAACTTCAATTATGATGTGAAACTTTCTTCAACACCTCAACAGAATCAGAGAAGATTAAACAAAAATACTGTTATTTACTAGAACTTTTTCCTGCACCATTTTTTTTTTTACATACTTTTTCTTGATTATCGTCTTTTATCTTAAAAATAGAAGAAGCAGCCACCATTCGTTAAATAATTAAACTCAAATAGACCCTTTACGGTGCTCCCGTTACTTGGAAACAAATCAATGTTTATTGAATGTTTGCCATTTTAATCAGGGAAAGCACATTTTACCACCCAAACAAAGGAACAATTGGCTACTGTCACCAGGGCTATTAGATAACATTATATAAAGGCAAACTGCAATAACAATTTATTTAACCATTTAGAAAAGAAAGAAGATCTTATAACTCTTCCAGGCAAGATATAGTGGGTTTATCCTTACACCCCAGATTGGTGATCAGTCACAATGTGATTAATTTGGAAAATGCAAATAGTGGAGCGTCACACCAAACAATGTCTCACACACCAAAGGCGCTATCTATCCAAATGGTGGTTTTCCCACAACCAGATGAGACCGAACAGATCCACAAAACTGTGAGGTACAGCACACAAATGAAACTACTATAGATACAGTTAGGTCAATATATGTTTTTGGACCCCGGCACAATTTTAGTTTTTTCCGGTATTTACCAAAACATATTCAAGCTATAGTTATAAAATGGATATGGTCTGAAAGTGCGCTCTCAGGTTTAATTTGAGGGTATGAACATCCAAATAGAAAGAAGGGTTTGGGAATTACAGTTCTTAAGAATAGTCAACCCCCCATTTTCAAAGGACCAAAAGTAATTGGACAATTGAATCAAAAGCGGTTTCATGGCCAGGTGCGGGCTACTCCATTATTTCTTCATCAATTAAGCAGGTAAAAGGTCTGAGTTGATTCTAAGTGCGGTATTTGCATTTGGAATCTATTCCAGTGAACCTACATCATGCTTTCAAAGGAGCTGTCCATGCAACTGAAACAGGCCATTGTAAGGCTTCAAAACCAAAACAAATTTTAGCAACATTAGGAGTGGCCAAATCAACAGTTTGGTACGTTCTGAGGAAAGAAGAATGCACCTGGTAATCTCAGCAACATAAAAAGACCTGGTTGTCCACGGTACACAACAGTGGTGTATGATCGCAGGATCCTCGCTATGGTAAAGAAAAAATCCCATGTATAGAGAGTATACATGAATGCGTGCATAAGAGAATACCATGTATAGAGAATATACATGAATGCGTGCATAAGAGAGTGTTATGCACGCATTCATGTATACGCTCTATACAGAACACTCTCTTATGCACTTGTAGCACTGTTTTAAGATATGTTGCTGCATTTACTTGGTTTGGCCACCAGAGGGAGACAGGCGCGATATGAACTATACTGGACACAAACGGAACTACAAATTCCATCGTGCTTTGCGAGAGAGACAGGAAGTGGGTGGGAGAGAGAGAAGGACATCCGCAGCCTCGTGGGAAGGAGAGCCAGTGTGAGCCGAGCGACGAAAGGTAGAGATGCACGTGAGACTGTCAGGGATCGAGACCAGGCCGGAGGGCAGGCACGGCCTAGCGGGTGCTACGGATCAGAGACAGTGACTTGGCGGAGACCTATCGAGAGATCGCTGAGAGGTTTGCACAGAGACAGAGTTCCAGTTTGGACCCCGAGTAAGGAGACCGCGATGATACACTGGGAGTGCAGGCGGTAGGCCATAGTCCTCGTTGCGGAGATCAGACAAGCAGGAGAAGCGGATCTTGTGGCACAGGGTTCCAGTGTAATCCAGCGGAGAGACATCCTTGATCGGGCAGCGGAACAGATTGTCTAACGGATGGATGAGAGGCCTCCTAGGCCCCAGTCTCAAGTTTAACGAAGCACGCTGCATTGTTGTTTAAATCTACAGGGCCCCAACGTGACTAGTCGAAGATTCGCTCATTCCATTCACTGGCCAGTTGAATATAGTGCCCGGGTACCTGAGTTCACACACACCTTCTTGAGACATTACTTTCGCGGGACATACATTCCAGAAACGAAGGGGTTAAACTTTCCTTTTTGCCGCCGCGTGTTTTTCCCGCATTACGAAGTACTGTCGTTCATATACCGTGTTTACATTATATATGCCACTTTATTGGGATCAGTAAAGTATATAATCTATAAAATCCACAACAGTGCTGGTGTATAATTATTCCCTAGTGCGGTGAGACTAACCCGAGGTTAAATTCAGCGGCTCCTCCGGGAGTGAGCGCTACACGTGGGGGCTCGTTCCGGGATTCCAGTCTCATAATAGAACCGCATTTAAAGGGTTAATTATGGATCCAGACACTGCTGCCAAATGGTGTGAGGAGCAAGATAGTCAGATAGAGTTAAGCATAGTCATGGATATTCCTGCAGACACTTGGGCCGAAGATCAGATTCGCCGGGCCGTGGCCGCGCTGACACCAGATAATCGGGGGTTAATTCTGGACATTAAAGCGAACTCGGATACTTCTCACACGTATGTTCTTTTTGAGTGGAGAAAGGGTGTTCCAGTGTGTTTTCAGGGCACGAGCGTGAAGCTGACCGATGAGGTGGAAGTTCAACTGATTCAGCCAAGTGCGCCACGCGAGTGTTCCCGCGCCCAGTCCGTTGGCCATGATCGGCCCTGAATTCATAGTGGCTATTGGAGATTTGCTGGCTAAATGTCAAAGAACAAGCCCTCCACACACTAACTTTGGTTATCGACGGTTGAGGAATTTTACAGGAAACGTACCAACTCCGGCGGGAGAAGAAACCTTCGAAGAATGGGTAGAACAGGCGATGCAGGCTCTGGATGAGTGGGACGTCCCTGAAGCGCAGAAGAAGCAAAGAATTACTGAGAGCTTAAAGGGACCTGCGTCAGAGGCGGTCAGAAACCTGAAATTGAGTAAGCAAGACTGTACTGCTTTAGATTACCTAAACGTATTACAGGAAGTCTTTGGGCGAACAGAAAAGGCAGCTGAGCTCATGTACCAGTATGAACATATTTACCAGCGAAAAGGTGAGAAGATGACTGAATATATGAGGCGCCTAGATAAGATTCTGCACCTGATACTTAAGAAAGGGGCCGAACCGGCCACAATAGATAAAATCCGAATGCAGCAGATATTGAGGGGCGCTCAACCTCTAGATCCTGTGATGTTACAGCTAAGAACCAGAGAAGCTAACCGAGAATTAAAATACCTGGAACTAATACGAGCTGTTAGAGAGGAAGAGGCTCTGCTAGAAGAAAAGTCTTTAAGGAGAGGAGAAAGCGTTTACGCACAACCAGTAAGACATAACGAATATCTGCAAACTGAAGATGATTCGTTGGACGCCTATGGATCTGAAGTTGACGGACAAGAGCATTTGTTATAGTTCCTATATCCACAAAAAGTATTGCCAAGGAGCCAACCCTTCCTGCATATAGTGAGTTACACGAGACCATTAAGAAGGTACAAGAAGCTCAAGCTGAGCTGAAACAAGCGCACACTGACCTGTGCCGAGTACTTTTGAAAGTGGCAGAGACACAGACCGATATGCAGAAGTTCCTCACTGATATGGGGACAGCGGGAGTTGCTATGGCGTCTGGTCCGGGTCCTTCAACCGAGTCACCGCGAACAAGTGCGTCTCCGTCTTCAAAGAAGAGATGTTTCAACTGTGGGGAAATTGGCTTTTGCATTTTGCTCGGAAATGACCTAAGGCCTGAAGGAAATAGAGTAGAAGAGTTCCTAAAAGCCTTGGAAGGGCTGCTATCTACCTCACCGGCGGGAAATGCCAGAGGGCCCAAGTGATGGAGCAAACTAGGTGCCCAATGGTTGAAAACCGCTCCAAAATTAAAGCCGTAACCGACAGGCCGAGAGGGCCCAGAATCTTGCCAACTGCTGAGCCTACCAGGACTGAAAGAGTTACTCCCTTAGTGTCCGGTCCTATGTCATGGGGAGGCAATGCACACCCAAAACCTACATGGGTCAAGAAGAAGGCCAGGGTACAGCGAACTGGGTCTAAACCTCCTGCGGCTACGACAAAGTTTCCTGACCAGCTGATAGGTCCTTCTCCCATCGTTCCAATCCAAGTGGAGGGAGTCTACACTAAAGCTCTGTTAGACTCAGGGGCTCAAGTGACGTTGATCTATCGAGACTTCTACGAGAAGCACTTGAAGCACATACCTCTACAGAAATTAAAGGACTTTGAGTTCTGGGGTATCGGAGCTGAAAAGCTCCCCTATGACTGATATCTACAGGTGAAGTTAGAAATCGGATCCGAAGTCATCGGACAGTCTGGAGGTTGTGATGCATTGGCCATTGTGTGCCCTCGGCCTTCAGGGGCCAACAGAAGTTCTATGATCGTGGGGACGAATACTGATCTGGTGCGATGTCTTCTGACTCCTATAGTAATGGAAGAAGGTTCTACCAGGGGAGTACACCCAATGTTACGTCCGGTCTATCAGCGAATGGTCGAAGAACAGAAGGCACCTGCCGAAGTGGGGCGTCTGTGGAGATTGCAGAACCTTCTCTGTTCCTCCCAATCAGGAGAAGTGGCAAGTTTCCGAGCTTCAGTCAAGTTGAACGGATAACAACTGGGTCCCTATGTGGTACTGGAAACTGATCTCAATTATGGGAGTGAAGCCGGAGTAGAAGTAATCCCTGAAATAATCTCCACTAGAGCTTTGAAACGGACACGAGGAAGAGTCTCAGTTAGCGTCTGTAATGTGTCTGATTCTCCAGTGATCCTGAAAGCACGAATGCCCATCGGGCAAATAGCGTCCGCTACGCCTCTCTCCCCTACCGATTTAGGGGGGGGAGTGAATAAAGAGATTCCAGCTGAAAGGTTCTATCCCAAGGACGCTCCTATTTCACCTGAATGGAAGAAACGTCTTCAGTCCCAGATCCTAAAATGGAGGGACTTGTTCTCGAAGGACGAGTTCGACGTGGGTTTAGCTAAGAGTACTGAGCATCGCATTCGACTACAGGAAGATAAGCCGTTTCGAGAAAGGTCAAGACGAGTTCCGCTGGGAGACTTGGATGATCTACGAGAACAGCTGAATGAACTACAGAGGACTAAGGTGATTCAAGAGTCCAGGAGTCTGTATGCCTCTCCAATAGTGATGGTTCAGAAGAATGGTTCTATCCGTCTATGTATAGACTATCGCACGCTAAATCAGAGAACCATTCCGGATCAATATGCCACTCCTCGGATAGAAGATGACTTACAGTGTTTGTCTGGAGCAAAATGGTTTAGTGTACTAGACCTGCGAAGTGGGTATCATCAGATACCAATGCATCCTGAGGACAAAGAGAAGACTGCGTTCATCTGCCCACTGAGGTTCTTTGAGTTCAACAGAATGCCTCAAGGCCTTACGGGGCTCCCGCCACGTTCCAATGGTTAATGGAGAAGACAGTCGGGGACATGAACCTGATCGAAGTGTTGGTGTATCTCGATGATATTATTGTGTTCGGAAAGACTCTGGAAGAACATGAGCAGCGGTTGGAAAAGGTCTTGAAGCGGCTCCACGAAGAAGGGTTGAAACGGTCTTTGGAGAAGTGTGAATTTTGTCTACCTTCCGTTACGTACTTGGGACATGTTTCAGCAGAAGGCGTTTCGACGGATCCCCGAAAGTTGGAAGCCGTAGCTTCCTGGCCTAGACCTCGAAATGTTACTGAACTTAGATCTTTCCTGGGGCTCTGCTCATATTACCGAAGATTCGTAGGAGGATTTGCCAAGATAGCTCAACCTCTGAACAAGCTCCTACAGAAGGAAGACGCAGGAGAAGGCCACAAGGCCTCTGATCAAAGTTCGTCGGCTCCGGGCCAAGGAAGGCTCGGGAATCCATCCAAGAAGAATGGACTAATCAATGCGAAAGTGCTTTCATGAAACTGAAAGAGAGTCTAACTCGAGCTCCTGTCCTACGATGATCCTCATAAGCCGTACGAATTGCATGTGGATGCCAGCAGAGAAGGTCTAGGGGGAGTCCTATACCAAGAATATGGTGGGTTGTTGATGCCTGTAGCGTATGTGAGTCGAAGCCTTACGCCTTCGGAGAAGAACTATCCTACTCACAAATTAGAGTTCCTAGCCTTGAAGTGGGCGGTAGTAGTAAAGCTGAAAGATTATCTGTATGGAGCTGAATTTGTGATAAAGACTGACAACAATCCTCTTACGTACGTTCTTACTACGGCGAAACTGGATGCAACGGGACATCGGTGATTGGCCGCTCTGTCAGGGTTTCGGTTCAGCCTTAAGTATCGCCCTGGAGTGAATAAATCGGGATGCAGATGCTTTGTCAAGAAGACCCTACACTACAGAATGGACTCAGCTAACTCCAGATGGGGTACAAGCCTTGTGTCAAGGAGCAGAGCGCCGGGTCAAGGGAGTAGTTGAAGCAGAAGCTATAGGAGTCATGGCTGCGGCCGTCCCAGAGTTCTATTGTAATCCTACACAGCTGAGGGATGAACGTCTGCCTACGTTTTCGAAACAGGACCTGAGAGCCGATCAGGCTAGAGATCCTCTGATTGCGTTAACAATAAAAGCCCTAAACACGAACCAAAGGGAAATTCTATTGACAAATTCCCCCGAAAGGGCCCGATTGGTATACAAAGAGTGGGAACGGCTGAAGATGTTGGATGGGGTGGTCTACCGAAGGGGCCCCTCGAACAATGCTGAAGAGACACAACAGTTGTTCCTTCCCACCAAATACAGAGAGGGTGTGCTGAGATCATTACACGATGACCATGGGCATTTGGGTGCCGAGAGAACTTTTAAGTTAGTGCAAGACAGATTTTATTGGCCCTGTATGAGATCTGAAGTTGAAAGTTACTGCCATTCATGTCTGAGGTGTATCCAGAGGAAGACCCTACCCACTCGAACTGCTCCAATGAGCCACCTACAAAGTCAAGGACCCATGGATTTGTTGTGCATTGACTTCCTGTGCTTAGAGCCGGATGCTAGTGGGCAGGGAAATATTCTAGTAGTGGAGAAGGGGGGAGATCCTAGTGGCGCAATCTTTGGGAAGAGTGATTATTCGTGTGTAGGTGGACACAGTTTCGGGTAGGCCTAGAATACTGTGTAGTCGCTGGCCTAGAGTGGGTGCACGGTCAGAAAAGACCACTAGGGTGCTGCCGTGAAGATCAGAGTACACGGTGGTCACTTTGCAGCTAGGCTGTTAATACATGCGTTAGTGCATGTGTTTAAAACACAAAAGAGCGGCCTAAGTCACATGTGTGCAAATGCATGAAATTGCATAAAAAAGGGATAAAAAACAGTAGAACGAGTAAAAACAATTCAAGGAACGGCCTAAAATCACATAATGTGCAAATCCAGAATTACGTATTAAAACAATTAAAATAAGGGAGCACCCGTAGGTTGTGCAATTGTAGTATCACATAAAGTGCAAGTGCAATCGAAAACACATAAGTGCGAATGCTTCAAGTGCAAAAAAGTGCAGTAAGTGTTCCTGGATAAGGTAATGGAGTCCTATTGGCCAAGGTATCTGGTATGAGAAATCAGATAAAGTTCCAACCGGCCGTGCGTTTTCCGTTGAAGAAGGGGTAGTCTGATTAGATTTCCATATGGGTCGTTTTAGGATATGCGTCTAAGTCCTGGTGTAATATCCTCACTGGAGTCCTATAAGGGCTTCCAATCCCCAAATAGTGGGAAAATGGAGTGAAGAGAAAAAAGAGAGAGAAGAGAACCAATGGTGCAATATGGTCTATATGAGGTCAGGTGTTCGTAGACAATGGAACACTTACAATTTAAAGAGCCTTATGGACCGGCTCTGGTGTGGATTGCCTCGGCCTAGTTGAGGGTGGCCTCTACCCTTCTTTAGGGTGTCCTTTAGCGGTGATTACTGCCGATCTATGGGTTGATCATCTCAAGTAGAGAGAAAAAAATTCATAGCGTAGCTTGCAGGTAAAGGTGAGGTGGATAGGATTAAACGAACTCACCGTTGGTGGAGCCTAGAGTTTCAGGCTCAGCTTGTAAGCGTTGAGTACACCTATTCGGTGGGTACTTTCACCTCTTTAGTCTGCGTGAAGTTCTCCTATATGCAATCCTCCTGCGTCACTTGTGTAGTGGGAGAGGGCAAATGGAGAGGGCAAATGGAAGGTTGGTTTAAAGACAGGCTTTAAACAGAGATGTTTAAAGCCTGTCTTTAAACCAACCCTCTCCATTTGCCCTCTCCCACTACACAAGTGACGCAGGAGGATTGCATATAGGAGAACTTCACGCAGACTAAAGAGGTGAAAGTACCCACCGAATAGGTGTACTCAACGCTTACAAGCTGAGCCTGAAACTCTAGGCTCCACCAACGGTGAGTTCGTTTAATCCTATCCACCTCACCTTTACCTGCAAGCTACGCTATGAATTTTTTCTCTCTACTTTGAGATGATCAACCCATAGATCGGCAGTAATCACCGCTAAAGGACACCCTAAAGAAGGGTAGAGGCCACCCTCAACTAGGCCCGAGGCAATCCACACCAGAGCCGGTCCATAAGGCTCTTTAAATTGTAAGTGTTCCATTGTCTACGAACACCTGACCTCATATAGACCATATTGCACCATTGGTTCTCTTCTCTCTCTTTTTTCTCTTCACTCCATTTTCCCACTATTGGGGATTGGAAGCCCTTATAGGACTCCAGTGAGGATATTACACCAGGACTTAGACGCATATCCTAAAACGACCCATATGGAAATCTAATCAGACTACCCCTTCTTCAACGGAAAACGCACGGCCGGTTGGAACTTTATCTGATTTCTCATACCAGATACCTTGGCCAATAGGACTCCATTACCTTATCCAGGAACACTTACTGCACTTTTTTGCACTTGAAGCATTCGCACTTATGTGTTTTCGATTGCACTTGCACTTTATGTGATACTACAATTGCACAACCTACGGGTGCTCCCTTATTTTAATTGTTTTAATACGTAATTCTGGATTTGCACATTATGTGATTTTAGGCCGTTCCTTGAATTGTTTTTACTCGTTCTACTGTTTTTTATCCCTTTTTTATGCAATTTCATGCATTTGCACACATGTGACTTAGGCCGCTCTTTTGTGTTTTAAACACATGCACTAACGCATGTATTAACAGCCTAGCTGCAAAGTGACCACCGTGTACTCTGATCTTCACGGCAGCACCCTAGTGGTCTTTTCTGACCGTGCACCCACTCTAGGCCAGCGACTACACAGTATTCTAGGCCTACCCGAAACTGTGTCCACCTACACACGAATAATCACTCTTCCCAAAGATTGCGCCACTAGGATCTCCCCCCTTCTCCACTGTATCCTTCACACATTTCAGTCGAGGTTTTGTGTACAAATCCCAGTAGGCTGCATAAACACCAATACACTCATCCAACAACACTAGCGCCTCCGCTGTACTCCCCCCCCACCCATCACAAGCACTAAACACTCGACCAGTGTTGAGGCAGCTGATATCCACAATGGAATTCAGATCCAAATTTGGCAAATGCTGCAACGACGAAATATTTGGAGATTTATGTATACCGAGCGAAGACCACAATCCAATCAATATCTATACTGCCAAAAGGCAACTTGAAAAAGACCTAAAAGGAGATCAGGAATAAATGGGATATCATTACCCTTGAAAAATACATCAAGGACAACATGGTACCCAGAGGCCTCCGCTTCTCCAAGAACTTAGCGGGAGACAATGACGATGTTATATTTCAGGAAAGATGGGAAAAGATGTTAGAAGGTTTTTCCCAACACAGCATGCGAGTAATTATAGACAGAAGGAATGAAATTTTGAAAGAACTTAATATTAGCATCGAAAAGAATCATGAAACATTGATTCAACTATCATCCGAGCAAGAGATGAGTAACTATTTAGGCAAACTTGAGAAAGACCTCGACAAATTAAATGAAGAGGTCAAGGAAAGAAAAAGGAAAAAATACCAACGCGACATCCTAGACTATAAAAAAGGAAACGTCTGGAAACAGACTGCGATAGACCCACTGGAATATCATCATCCAACCTTAAATAAAACACCCATGTGGGAACAAGTATCTAAATATTCCCAACACATACCAACACCAACGCAGGAATACCAACCTAACAAAACCTTTCCAAGAACACCCCTACCCCAAAGGCCGAAAGGGCGCTACAATCAAAATCAGGCCTTCCACAACGATCGGTTCACTCAGGAACCACCCCAATATACTAGACCCAGATATCACAATAGACCCCTGAACACTTATCGCCCACCAAACCGGACCTATCAGGGCTCTACAGGAAGACCCTGGATTGGCAACCCGAGGAGAAGAGACGATAATCATTTTACATATCAAACCAATACAATTCCAACTACGAACCGATACGACCCCTTGAGGGAACAAGGGGATTTTCACAGGAACCCCGAACAACCAGACCGAGACCTCACTACCCTGAGGAGAGGCTGGTCACCCGGCAAAAGACCCCACCGAGACGAGGATGCAGAGGAAGGCGAACTAGAGGAAGGAAAGAGGAGGGAAAAGCACAGCAGGATGGAGGGATCTTTAATTTAACCGACACTCCACTGACGAATGTAGAAATTCAGGTCCTTAAAAAGGGCATGAAATACGCACCCACCGCCCACATGAACCTATTCAACGTATACATTGACCTGCAGAAATTCAAAAAGAATCTGTGTTTAAAAAAATATTTTCTAAAAAACCCAATGGAAAGATCTAACAATTTCCATTTCTACCACCACACCAACTTGAAAGAAAAATCGACCTTCTTTCCAAAATCCCTCATCTCTCAGGAGATTAACACTTTTGAGCAGATGATAATGACCGATCTAGGTAAATTTAAGACATCCACGAAATCCAATAACCTAACTAGAAAGGAAAGAGAAGCACTGAAAGGGCTAACATCAAACGATAAGATTGAAATCAAACCAGCTGACAAAGGAGGAGGTACGGTCATCATGAAGGCCGAATACTATCAGGAAGAATCCAACCGGATCCTTAATGACGCCAACACGTACAAAAAACTGAATAAAAACCCAGGAAAGGACATTCAGGAGAAATTTGTACGATATCTCGATGAAGGGCATGCATTAGGCATACTTAATGATCAAGAATTTAAATATCTCAAAGTCGAACACCCAAGGACCCCAGTTTTTTACTTTCTCCCCAAAATACACAAGGATCCCATTAACCCACCAGGGAGACCTATTATCTCTGGGGTGGGGTCTGTATCCAGCAGAATTTCAGAGTACATAGACCATCAACTTCAACCTTTTGTGACCAATACTGCTGCCCACCTAAAAGACACCACAGAGATCCTAAATGTACTGAACAACATTACATGGGAGAATGACCTATTCATGGTCACGAGCGATGTGAGGTCATTATATACCATCATTCCTCACATGAAAGGGATAGAGGCCACGGAACATTTTCTGAGGAAAAATGACATTTTACAACCGGAACAAATCATTTTTATTTTAGAAGGCATACGCTTAATTTTAGAGAATAATTACTTTTATTTTAAAAATGACTTTTTTATACAATTAAATGGCACTGCGATGGGGACACGATTTGCCCCATCGTATGCCAATCTTTTTATGGCGTTTTGGGAAGAAACCTTCCTATCTAGATATGCCAATAACCTTGTATGTTACAAGAGATACATTGATGATGTGTTTTTCATCTGGAGAGGCGGGGAGAACACCTTACAGCAGTTTTTACAAGAACTTAACCGAAACGACAGGGACATCGAACTAACGACCACATGGAGCAATGAACGCATCAACTTTTTGGATCTAAGTATATTTATCCAAGACGGCTCAATCAAAACTGAGACCTTCTTCAAAAAAGTAGATGTAAATAGTTTTATAGAAACCAGCAGTTGCCATTTGCCCCAATGGTTGGACGGGGTTCCAAAAAGCCAATTTTTAAGAATAAGAAGAAATTGCACGGACTTGTCCACGTACGAGGCACAGTCTAATAAACTGAAAGCAGATTTCTTGGAAAAAGGATACGACTCAGCTACACTAGAAGATACTAGAATTAAAATCAAGGGCATAGAACGCGCCAACCTACTGGAGAAAAAAACGAAAATAGGACCTCAATACAACACCGATGTACCTTTTATTTTCTCGTACAACGCTGAAAACCAACAAATCAGAAAGACTATAAAGAAGTATTGGCCCCTATTGAGGAAGGACCCACTGTTAAAAGATATTCTACCGGAGAAACCAAGGATGATATGCAGAGGTGTTGGCAATCTCAAAATGAAACTGACGCAAAACCACACAAAAAAAGCCTCTACAAAAACCAACCACTACGAGATACAGAAAGGCTTCCACCAATGTGGAAACTGCCTAAATTGCCGCAACACGAGAAGCAAAAAGCAGATTATCACACAGGTGAACGGGATCACAGGACCTATTAAAATAAGGGACGTGATCACCTGTTTCACTAAAAATGTGATATATCTGCTAACATGTCCCTGCGGTTTAAGATACGTAGGAAGAACGACCAGACCCTTGAACATACGCATCCAAGAACATATTAGGAATATCCGCAATGGGAATGAGAATCACAGTGTCCCTCTACATTTTAAACAGAAACACGCAATGAATCCCGAAGGACTGTCCTTTATCGGGATCAGGAAAGTTGAGATACCCTGGAGAGGTGGCAACTTCGAGAAGACCATTGGTAAAGAAGAGATGAGTTGGATCTTCAATCTAGGGACACTCCAACCTCAGGGATTAAACGCCGATTTTGAATTATGTCATTTTCTCAACTAATAAACTTGAATTTTTAGCACCTTCCTTCTTAGGTTAATATAACCCACAGACCATCTCACCTATATTATGCCCCACCAATGCAACCTATAGATTTTCAGATACCACTGAATTCCTGTCCTTGAGACCCATTCAATTCAGGACCTACACTTTAGACCTAAGTGTAAGACCAGCCTCCAATCACGGACACCACTACAGATGTCTCCTCTCTCCCCCCTCCCCCCCCCTTTTCCAGTGTAACAGATACGTCCTAGCTCTCCACAAGGTCATTTATTCCTCTCCTATTACGTGCAATAGCCTAGATGTCCTCGATTTGGAAGAGATCAGCTAGCACCCACCATTTATCCCCTTATTCGTTTATGGATACCACCACAACGTTATTTGATTATTTAAACTCACAATTTTACGCAACAGCACCCATATTTGTTGCTGCTAATATCTTGATCATCATGCTCCATTCTATGAGGTTTTAATAGTATTCCAACCATTTACTGACTCCTTAGAGACTATTTGCACTCCGAGGCACACACTAATGCCCATTTTTTATTTTAACCCCTAATCGATTATGTGCAATAGCCCAGATGTCCCCGATTTGGAAGAGATCAGCTAACACTCATCTCTTTATCCCCTTATTCATCCATGGATACCACCACAACGTTTTTTGACTCTTTAGAGCCTATTTTTTAGGCACGCACTAGCGCCCATATTTGTTGCTGCTGAATATCATTGATGTTTTAATAGTACTCTAACTTTTATGACCCTTTGCATGGACACAATCATAATGCTATTGACCCCTTAGAGACTTTTTTAGACTTTTTACACTCGCACTCCGAGGCACGGACCAGCGCCCATATCTGCTGTCGGTACCTTGATCATTATGCCCCATTTTACGAACACTGTGTTTTAATATTCCAATCATTACGATCATTTGTAGCTTTAACAACATTGATACCATCTATGCCATCGAGTAACCTGACCATCGGGCCACTCTGGACCCACCATGCATACTGGGGACCTTTCCCTTGCGAACAGACTATGCTCTCTACCACCGCAAACCACATCGCCGAGTGGAACGCAAACAGACCCCAAATGGAACGCACGTCCAAGATGGCCGCGACGCATAGCGATGACGCGGCACGCATCACGTGACCGCACCATCCGCAAACCCGGAAGCGATTTCCGAAACGCCTGTGTTCAATCACTATATATACAGGGACACGTGGAGTGCCTCAGATCCGCTATTTTTTTACCTGCACAGGGACTGAAGAAGGCTTTATATACAGCCGAAACGCGTATCCCCAGCATTCCCCCTTTTTTTTTTTTTCTGTATTCTGTTCTGTTTTTACTAGTTTTATATGACCAATAAATTTTTTATGTTTTATCTACCTCTGTTTAAAGCCTGTCTTTAAACCAACCTTCCATTTGCCCTCTCCATTTGCCCTCTCCCACTACACAAGTGACGCAGGAGGATTGCATATAGGAGAACTTCACGCAGACTAAAGAGGTGAAAGTACCCACCGAATAGGTGTACTCAACGCTTACAAGCTGAGCCTGAAACTCTAGGCTCCACCAACGGTGAGTTCGTTTAATCCTATCCACCTCACCTTTACCTGCAAGCTACGCTATGAATTTTTTTCTCTCTACTTTGAGATGATCAACCCATAGATCGGCAGTAATCACCGCTAAAGGACACCCTAAAGAAGGGTAGAGGCCACCCTCAACTAGGCCCGAGGCAATCCACACCAGAGCCGGTCCATAAGGCTCTTTAAATTGTAAGTGTTCCATTGTCTACGAACACCTGACCTCATATAGACCATATTGCACCATTGGTTCTCTTCTCTCTCTTTTTTCTCTTCACTCCATTTTCCCACTATTTGGGGATTGGAAGCCCTTATAGGACTCCAGTGAGGATATTACACCAGGACTTAGACGCATATCCTAAAACGACCCATATGGAAATCTAATCAGACTACCCCTTCTTCAACGGAAAACGCACGGCCGGTTGGAACTTTATCTGATTTCTCATACCAGATACCTTGGCCAATAGGACTCCATTACCTTATCCAGGAACACTTACTGCACTTTTTTGCACTTGAAGCATTCGCACTTATGTGTTTTCGATTGCACTTGCACTTTATGTGATACTACAATTGCACAACCTACGGGTGCTCCCTTATTTTAATTGTTTTAATACGTAATTCTGGATTTGCACATTATGTGATTTTAGGCCGTTCCTTGAATTGTTTTTACTCGTTCTACTGTTTTTTATCCCTTTTTTATGCAATTTCATGCATTTGCACACATGTGACTTAGGCCGCTCTTTTGTGTTTTAAACACATGCACTAACGCATGTATTAACAGCCTAGCTGCAAAGTGACCACCGTGTACTCTGATCTTCACGGCAGCACCCTAGTGGTCTTTTCTGACCGTGCACCCACTCTAGGCCAGCGACTACACAGTATTCTAGGCCTACCCGAAACTGTGTCCACCTACACACGAATAATCACTCTTCCCAAAGATTGCGCCACTAGGATCTCCCCCCTTCTCCACTGTATCCTTCACACATTTCAGTCGAGGTTTTGTGTACAAATCCCAGTAGGCTGCATAAACACCAATACACTCATCCAACAACACTAGCGCCTCCGCTGTACTCCCCCCCACCAAATATTCTAGTAGTGACTGATCTCACACGTTATGCCCAAGCTTTCTCTACTAAAGACCAACGTGCTCCTACAGTAGCTAAGTTTTGATGGAGAAGTTTTTTGTTCATTATGGCCTACCAAGGAGAATCCACTCGGATCAGGGCAGAGACTTTGAGAGCCGGCTTGTTGGGCAATTGCTGGAGCGGTTAGGAATTCAGAAGACCCGAACCACTCCATATCACCCTCAAGGTGACGCCCAACCTGAAAGATTTAATCGCACGCTGCTAAATATGTTGGGGACACTGTCAAACCGAGAGAAGCAGAATTGGAGTCGTCACATAGTACGGAGAGTGACGCTACTGGATACTCGCCCTACCGTCTCATGTTCGGAAGAGAAGCTCGATTGCCTGTTGACTTGGCATTTGGGTTATCTCTTGATCAGACGTCTGTGGCCTCTCATAAAAATTATGTGGATAGACTCCGGAAAAATTTGGCTTCTGCGTTTGAACAGGCCCGTTTGACCTCAGGGAACAGAGAACAGAGAACAGAGGAGTAAGCGAAACTATGACTTGAGAGTTCGTATACAGGATCTACAACCCAGTGATAGGGTTCTGTTGAAGAACTTGGGTGTTTCTGCAAGGCATAAGTTGGCGGACAGATGGAGTTCTCAAGTCTACATTGTCTGCAAGCAACTGCTGGGTCTGCCAGTTTACCAAATCCGACTGGATGGAAAGGCCGGGCCTCTTAAAAACTGGCACCGAAATCATCTGCTGCCTTTGAGGGAAGCGGTAAGGATATCAGTTGGAGACGAACTTCCTTTGCCGAATCCGCCTGTTCCACGTTTGACTCCCGTTACTCGGTCTCAGCAGACACGGGTTGTTGAAGAGAGTGAAGGGAATAGTGAGGAAGGAAGTTTTTGTCTGGACTGGGTGCACTCGCCTGAGCCCAAAGAGGCCATTCCAGTTTCCGAACGGTGGGAAAGTAACCTGAGGCCTGAGGCTCCTGAATTTCAATTGGAAGTTTCCGAGACTTTGGAAATCCCTGTAGTTCCTGAAAATGTGTCTTTAGATTATAGTTCTATGTCTTCACTGGAAGGCTCATATTCAGAAGAGATGTCTGCTCCAGTGGTGGATTAAAGAGTTGAGCCCGAAAATGTGGCATTCCTGCCCGAAGAGGAGATGATTGAACCAGAGTCTAAACGTTCTATCCGACCCACTCAGAGAACCAGGACATCGCACTGAAGAAGCTGTTACCACAGTGCAAAGGTTGCCTGAAGTGTCTGCTATGCTAGCTGAGGTAGTCAGGAGTATGAGTCAACTTGAGGATGTATACCTGACCCATTGTATGTTTGCTGCTGAACCAGAATATATTGCTTAATGTAACTGCTGGAATGTCATGTAATTGTTACACTTCCTTGGAGAGACCCAAGAATTCAAGGGGGGGGGGAGAGTGTTGAGCGCTGTTTTAAGATATGTTGCTGCATTTATCCATACATGTATCCTTCCTGGTAAAATCCTTTATAAATAAATAAATAAATAAATTTACTTAGTTTGGCCACCAGAGGGAGACAGGCGCGATATGAACTATACTGGACACAAACGGAACTACAAATTCCATCGTGCTTTGCGAGAGAGACAGGAAGTGGGCGGGAGAGAGAGAAGGACATCCGCAGCCTCGTGCGAAGGAGAGCCAGTGTGAGCCAAGCGTCGAAAGGTAGAGACGCACGTGAGACTGTCAGGGATCGAGACCAGGCTGGAGGGCAGGCGCGGCCTAGCGGGTGCTGTGGATCAGAGACAGTGACTTGGTGGAGACCTATCGAGAGATCGCCGAGAGGTTTGCACAGAGACAGAGTTCCGGTTTGGACCCCGAGTAAGGAGACCGCGATGATCCACTGGGAGTGCAGGCAGTAGGCCGTAGTCCTCGTTGCGGAGATCAGACAAGCAGGAGAAGCGGATCTGGTGGCACAGAGTTCCAGTGTAATCCAGCGGAGAGACATCCTTGATCGGGCAGCGGAACAGATTGTCTAACGGATGGGTGAGAGGCCTCCTAGTCCCCAGTCTCAAGTTTAACGAAGCACGCTGCATTGTTGTTTAAATCTACAGGGCCCCAACGTGACTAGTTGAAGATTCGCTCATTCCATTCACTGGCCAGTTGAATATAGTACCCGGGTACCTGAGTTCACACACACACCTTCTTGAGACATTACTTTCGCAGGACATACATTCCAGAAACGAAGGGGTTAAACTTTCCTTTTTGCCGCCGCGTGTTTTTCCCGCATTACAAAGTACTGTAAATACGTAAAGGGAATCCACAAGGTAGAGGAAGGGAGTATATTTAAACGGAAACAAAGTAGCAAAACAAGAGGACATAGTCTTAGATTAGAGGGGCAAAGGTTTAAAAGTAACATCAGGAAGCATTATTTTACTGTGAGGGTGGTGGATACATGGAACAGCCTTCCAGTTGAAGTGGTAGAGACCAAAACAGTAATTGAATTTAAGCAAGCATGGGATAGGCATAAGGCTATCCTAAACAAAAGATAAATCCAGGTAAAGTATCCATGTAATTGGGCAGACTAGATGGGCCGAAAGGTTCTTATCTGCCGAAATTTTTCTATGGTTCTATGTTTCTGTCGTTCATATACCGTGTTTACATTATATATGCCACTTTATTGGGATCAGTAAAGTATATAATCTATAAAATCCACAACAGTGCTGGTGTATAATTATTCCCTAGTGCGGTGAGACTAACCCGAGGTTAAATTCAGCGGCTCCTCCGGGAGTGAGCGCTACACACGCATTCATGTATACTCTCTATACATGGGATTCTCTTATGCACACATTCACAATTACTTATGGTCTATACAGAGCACTCTCGTACAGTTACTTAATTTTCTGAATACACAACAGTACATATGCACACATTTACATACTCTCTCTGTATACATATGTAGTTGTGTATTCAGAAAAAACAAAGCCACAGCAATGAGAAAAATGAAAGGAGAGAGAGAAAAAATTAAGAAAGGAACGGGAAAACTGGGAAACAGAAAGCAGAGAGAAGTGAATGAAGTGAGAGCAGACAGAGTGTATATGCAGAGTGAGTCCTGGAAAACTTACCCGCTCTGGATCATTCACTCGGAGAATCCGCTGCTTTCACCAGGCGATCGCTGCTGCAAATCTTCCCACGGGTTATTATTGTGTGGGTGGAGGAAGGGAGGGCTACCCTCTGATTTCCGAGCCTCTCACTGAAGACTTCTCCCTCCTGGCCAAGCAGCACACACTTACCAGGTGTGGCCCCCCCCCGGCTTGTGCTCCTGGTAAGTGATGTGCATGCCTTAGAGGCCAGGAGGCAGAGGTCCGCAGACTCCTTGTTTACACACGACTAAGTCTGTATATGAGGGAGACAAGT
This sequence comes from Leptobrachium leishanense, assembly GCA_009667805.1. NCBI lineage: Eukaryota > Metazoa > Chordata > Amphibia > Anura > Megophryidae > Leptobrachium > Leptobrachium leishanense. Next base: position 181,371,406 of record CM019066.1, read on the forward strand.
AATGGGTGTAAATTGGGAGTATGCCCTTTTTAAACCTATAAGCTGGTTTAAGGAAAGCTCAGTGTCTGGGGGGGGATGAGGGCTGCCCGGCCATGGCCTCCTGGGCTGAGCTTGATAGTCTCGTTCAGTCACATTCTGCCCCCTCACGCCTGACAATGAGCCTGCCCTGGGGGCCCTGCCTGAGGGCCTGCGCCTCACAGCCTGCTCGGGTCCCGGGGATGGCTGCATGAGCTGCCCTCAGGCCTGGCTGCCGCTTCTCACCCGCTGAGGCCCATTCACTGTGTCTCGGCCTGGAGGGAGTGTTCGCGGTGCTGTCTCCCCAGTGCCGTGCGGGCTCTCAGCCGGCCAGGAGTCGCAGTCTGTCCGCCATTTTGTGCACCCCCCCTCACCTCGGAAGCCCTACTCACCCCCGTGGGTATGGTGGACAGGAGGTTGGACTTGGGTTCAGAGGGCCCCGCCGAGCATGGTCACAGCAGATCCCGGGCGCGGAGTGCAGCAGCGGCAGCAGGTCCCGGGCTCTCCCCCTCACTGATCTCTCCTCCTCAGGTAGGCAGTGCAGAGGCAGCCGCGCACGGTCCTGACAGGGCAAAGCACGGGGCGACGTCAGATTCCCGGGCCGGGCGCTGGGAGGGGCTGTAATGTGGGTCAGGGTGGCTGCGGTCAGAGGCATCACTTGTGAGGAGGGTCAGCCATAATGCACCGGCGGCAAATTGGATGCTGCCGCGGCGCACAAAAAATAGTGCAGCGCAGCGGGCAGAGTTGGTAAATTTGCTGCCCTCAAATTTCCGCCGCCTGGAGTAAGTGCTCCGCACTGCTCCATCATCGGGCCAGCCCTGCTCCCTAGTATAATTCTGTATATATAGATTGCACGTTCCAAATGAGACAAATTCACAATTACTCTGGATGGAGCCATCCCTGGTTCTTGGTTATGCCCGTATGTTTTTTTTTCTGGAGAAAATATACCAAACCTTCCCTAAAAAACGATCCAAGGCAGGATAAAATAGTGCTTTTAGTAAAACAAAACAAAAAAAAATTAATTTCGACACTTTAATGTCGTGACAGTTTTCCAATAAATAATTTAAAGATTTTGCTGAAAGCCTGTCCAGTTTTTGGAAGTGTTCAAAGCTATAACCCTACACCCAATTCACCCACTGCACAAGCCTGCATACACCTCAGACACACACACACAGACCTCAGATACATACACACACTCGCCTGCCAGACCTCAGATACAGACACTCACCTACCAGACTTCAGACAAAACACACACAAACACATGCCAGACCTCAGACACAGATACACTGGGGCCAGATGACAGAATGCTCTAACAGCATTCTCTAATTCTCTCATCAGGCCCCAGCCTTATAACGGTTTTCTTACCTGTTACACTCTTATCTGTCTTTCACCTTATGTAGCAAATCGTCACAAAAGGAAGTGTAAGGACCTCACCCTACTACATCGATTAAGCAGTTTTGTGTTCCCAGTGGAAGAGTTCACTCTTTGTTTAATTGATTCTTCCATATCTCAGAGTTTTGGATACATCACCCTCAATATTTTGTACTTACTAGAGGGACGACTGTGATTTGCCTTGTGCTTTGCCGGTTCAGAAGTCCAGGGTTATATGTTAATTCTAAGTTAAAAGGTTCCTCTGGCATATGTGTTCCACATAGCTATTGCTAGTGGTGGACATGGGCAGCTTTAGGCCCAGACTGTCAGGTTTTAAGGATTGCCTTGGAGAAATGCAGACTGAATCCTGCAATCACTGAGCAGCAAATCATATCACCTGTGCTTCGGATATCTGGATAACCTGACCTGTTGGGGGTACTTGAGGACCGCGGTTGGGAACCACTGGTAAGGCATGGGAACTACATATATCTAAAGATTAAAAAAACACCTGCCTTTGGTTTTAAATAGATGGGGGTTTTACTAGAAGAGGTGAACGCACATTGCATGATGATGGCTTTTGGGGCGAAGTCTGACCTTCATGGCAGTGGCATCTACCGCTTATTTAATGTGAATATTAAATATGGCTTAAATTTAGCCCTTCATTTTAGAGAATAATCACCTTACCAAATCCACAGGAGTGTTAATTAAAGTCTATCAGGGTTATCCAGAGAGCGTGAAAAGCAGGAGAATGACTGGAGAATGAAAAACTCTAGGTCAAAATAGCCAAACCAGAAAAATTCTCCCTTTCATCTCACTTTCCAAATCGGCTATTTTGACCTAGAATTTTTCATTCTCCAGCCATTCTCCAGTCATTCTCCTGCTTTTCACACTCTCTGAATAACCCTGTAAATCTTTTTGTTCATTCAGTGACATGCCATCAAACTTTGCTGACTGATACTAGGTGACCCAAGACCTCTGGGCAATTTTTCATATTTTCAGCCATTACAAATATCAAAATCCTCAGAAGTTACAAAAGGACCAATGTTTATGTTCAATAATTTCTATTGATAATGTAGCGCTCACTCCCGGAGGAGCCGCTGAATTTAAACCTCGGATCAGTCTCCCCGCACTAGGGAATAAATATACACCAGCACTATTGTGGATTTTAGAAGTTATATAGTTTACTGATCTCAAATAAACTGGCATATATAGAGCAGCACGGTATACATATATATTTACAGAAGTTCATAATGCGAGAAACACGCAGCAGAAAAGAAAAATGAATATTAACCCCTTCATTGTTGGAATGTGAGTCCCGTACAGGTTGTGTCCCAAGAAGGTGTACGTGTATGTGTGTGTTGGTACCCGGGTACAAGATTCAACTGGCCAGTGAATGATTTCAATAGGTCTTCGACTAGTCACGTTGGGGCCCTGTAGGTTTAGACAAACTTGCAGCGTGCTTTATTATTTTACTGTGGCCGGGAAGGCCTCTCACCCATCCGCCAGATACTCTGTGCTCTGCTCGACCCAGGACGTCTCTCCGCTCGACTTGACTGGGACTCTGTGCCACCGGATCCGCTTGTCCGTTTCTGTCACAAGATGCTCTGCTTACCGCCTGCACTCCCACTAGATCATCGCGGTCTCCTAACTCGGGGTCCTTCAGCAACTCTGTATCTTTGTTAATTTCCCAGCGGTGGATTACTAGGTCTCTGGCAAGTAATGTGAACCGATCTCCAGCTCTGCAAGGCCGCATCTGCGCTCTGGCCGGGTCGCGATCGTTGTCTGTCTCACGTGCGTCTTGCTCTCTTCACTACTCGGCGCGCTCTGGGTTTCCTCTGCACGAGGCTGCGGATGTAAGTCTTTTTCTCCCCACCCACTTCCTGTTCCCCACGCAAAGCATGCTGGAAAACGTAGTCCCATTGTCCAGTGTCTCTTACATTGCGCTTGTCTCCCTCTGGTGGCCAAAAATAAGTACTACAGCAACAGCGTTTTAAACCAGCGCTAGAATAATAAAATTAATCGCCCTTCATTAATACTTATATTATAAAGACTGTTAACCATGACAATAAATTATCAGCATTAAGCGGCTTCCTATAACAAGGTGCAGCAGCCAGAAGAAACCATAGCACAGAAAAAAAATAGTTCATACACTCCTCCAGATCGCTTTTCCATCCCCTTTTTTGCCTTGAACGTCCCTTTAAATAAAAGGCTGTGGTTGCCATGACACAAAAAAACCATTTGATTGTCTCAGGATTGTCTCAGGATTTGATTCCTTTTTATTTCCCTTGTCAAAAGTTTCAATAACTTCCACAATCGTGTTTGGAAAGTATATATATATAAATTCTGAATGGCTTTTATGAATGAGACCACTGATACATCTCATCATTTTTATAATGCTCTTTATGGTTACTATAATGAAAATATTTTTCCCATTAATTGCATCAGTTTCTTGATGTGAGATCAATTTCAATGCCACACAGTTGTATTGAAAAACGACTTTGTAAATCTGCATTTTAAATTTTAACAGACCCAATTTTTTTTTTTACATAAATGTATTACTTGTGAATTAAAGGTGGCACCGCTCTCATGGATACCCATGCATTGGATAATCTTAAATAATATTTTTTTTAATATAACAAAAGTGTTAATTTTTCCCACTACAATACAGTTTAAATTCATGAATTTTAAATTCGAGATCCACGACAACATTTCTACCAGTTAACGAGGAGGAAATATAGAAGGAAGCTCTTTGGATTTTTACATTGGGCAATTTTGAAATTTTGGTCTCCCTGCCAATATTAGCAATAGAAATTGTAAGAGTAAGATTGACAGTCAATCCGTGACTGCACTATTGGGGTAGGGATTTTTATATTTTTTTCTGAAATATTTGCACTTTTCTGTCATTAACCAGATGAGCAATTATGAGGTATTTTCATTGTGCTGTAACTAGAAACGTATACTTTGATTCCCGTTATGTGGTGAACATTTATATTTTTCCAGATTTTCCATAATTGATTATTTTTTCCTTTGTACTTGACATTTTTGAGAATTTGCACTATATTATTGTATTATTTGCATCACTTCATTATCACCGTATAAGAATCAAAATATACCATTTTAACTTTTAGTCAAGTGTTATTTTACTGTAACATAAGTAGAAGGTTATATTTTAGAAGTTCAATTCCTGTCTGGTGCTGAACATTTATACTGTACCATTTTTTTTAGTTTTCCTCTTTTTCATTTCCTGTGTTATTTTCTTAAGTATTTACACCATCCTATTACTTTGTACTAACTGTACTTTTTTTTTTGAGACGTTGTAACCTGAAGGTTACAGGATTGATCATCTTCTTGGTTATAGAGATTTTATAGAGTTCTTATGTTTTGGAGGTTTTATGGATTTTTTTTTTTTTTTACTAAACTATGTAATCTCAGAATAATGTTTTTCAAGTCACTTGTGTTAAATATGATTTACTTATCATTTTCCACTGAGGAAGCCTAATGGTTGGGAGACAGGTTTGTTAAATGTAAAAAAAAAGTGCCAATCTTTGTTGTGAATGCAAAGCAAATGACCAATACACTTTTTATTTTTTTTACTACAATTTTATTTTCTTAGTCTCTTAACTGGGAATAGCTTTACAAGGTTGTGCTCAAAGGATACAACCTAAAGACAATCCAGACAGAGACGGTAATGGGCTCTGGAAAGTGTGAGTGCCCATTGTCCATCATTGTAGTGTCGCTTATCTATTCATTTGCCCTGCACTATGATATGGTCTCCTGCTTTGTTTTGACGATTGAGGAGTCATTATTGGTGGCAAAATGGCTGAAGAGTGAGCCCTGAACAACCCCACATGCTTATCCTAAAGAGTCCAGAAGCTTCTCATAGTGTGACTGGAACATCTACAATATTGGTTGTTGTGTACACACATTACACATGGTTATGCTCTGTGTATTGTGCTCTTGCCTTTTTGAGGTGCATTGTAGAGTGAGATCTGTATCCACTGGACAAATTTCTGCCAAGACTTTGCCTATCTAGGTTGAGCCACCAAGTGTTTTGTATACATTTATATAAGTACATCTTACTGTACCATGTTTTCTTTGTGTATATGTGTAATACATCAGTTCTCTATAATACAGAATACCCGGGGAGGTTATCACTTTATAATATGTTATAGGAGGTTAGTCCTCTATAATATGTTAGTGACTGCTATTGGAAGAGGTTTCTTAGTGGTTTCTTCTCTCTTTATGGTACCTTTACATATAGAACTGGTGTGTTTTTTCCTGGATGTTTAGGCTTATTTATTGAATTTGCTGTACTTATCCCTGCTGCTGTTTTTTCTCAAGGAGGAAACACGCTGAATGTTGTGTTCTGTTATTTATGCTATTAAAGATTTGTTCTGCTACATTCCTGACTTCCTTGATCCTGCCTTCATTCATTAATCCAAAAGGAAGTTTCAGACAAGCTTTGTATTTGTATCCCCTGTAAGTGAATTTAGAACCAGCGGGGGCTATTCTAACCAATTTATTAAAATTACACAAGATTTGTTTTTCATGTTCTGCTCCAGTATCCACCCTCTTGGTTATATATAGTGGCATAACAAAAAAAATGGAATTCCTTGACATTGCCCAACACCGCAGACTCAATAAAATTAAATCTAAGATTTAATACAAGGCAACATTTGCTACCTGATAAAACAGCGTTTCTCTGAGACAATATGCCAACATAATGAAGTAAAGCTCTACAATACATACCACATGCAGATTATAATGATCTGCTCATAATTCACCTTCTATGGGTCAGTAAACTGCTTATGTTGATGTTCATACTATTTTCTAGCCACAGGAAGAAAATAACTGACTCCTTGCTACGTATTTTAGCTCTACAAAAGGGAATAACAAGTAATAAAAAGGTCATGCAAATCTCATGAACCCAATTTTTTTTTTTTTTTTGAAGAAAGGATTTTACCAGAAAGGATACATTGAGATTTTAATTTTCAGGTATGTCCTGGATGAAATCTGGTTTACAAAAAAGTGTAATCCCCACCGCATGTGCATATGATAAAAGGGTATAGTTAAAAGAAAGCTGACATAGTTAAAGGGACATAAAATGAGCCAGACAATTCTCAGTCTTTTTTTGTAATTATTTAACCCCTTCACTGCTGAGGCATTTCACGCCTGTGTGCTGAGCTCATTTTTACCGCTTTCGCTCATCATGTTTAAACGCGATTTGAAGCCACATTTTAATAAATGACCCAGACATATTATATATCGTTCTTTCCGGCAGACTCCGCAGATTCATAATATATCATTTTTATATGTATACGTCATGACCTGCCTGTATATTATAACAAAAAATACAATAAAAATTGAATTTTTAATCATCTGCAGTGTGTAAAGTGTTTTTTTCACATTTTCTCACATGAGCGTTTGCGGTTATGTTTTCTATGGGGTGCGCTTGTACAAAAAATTTGAAATGGGGACTTGTTACTTTTTTTGGGGGGAATTACGTGATTTTTAGCAAACGCACCCCATAGAAAAAATCATTAGTGCAGCATCATTGTTCACATTATAATTGAAATGTGAACAATATTGCTGCATTAATAAAAACAACACACAAAAAAAACATGTTTTTTTTTTTTTAAATTTATTTATTATTTATTTTTATTTTTTTATTATTTTTTTTTACTTTTTACCTAGTCATGTTGGGTATCATTCGAAAGGCCATGCTCAGGCCTTTCAAATGACACCCTCCATGACCCCCTAGCTGCCACGGGTCTGGAGATATCGGGGTTCACAAGAACCCCCTATCTCCACCAGGGGATTTCTTGGGAAATCCCCGGCAGCTAGGGGTTCCCCGGCTATCTGACGTCATCACGCTATGCGTGATGATGTCAGACAGTGAGGGGAGTCCCGGGGCGGAGCCGCCATCCAAGATGGCGGCCCCCACCGGAGATAGGTTGCACTTCGGCGCCGCAAGGCGCTGAAGTGCAACCCAGCACTTGAGGGGTTAAAGCCAGGCATCGCTTAAAGGGGAGACTCTCCCCTTTTAAGCGGTGCCTGGCTTTTACCGCTGCTCCTTCCCGATCGGGAGGGAGAGGGATCCAAACGGATCCCCCCCTCCCTTCCAGGCTATCTCCCGGCATTGCCGGGGGGTCGCCTGGAAATGATGTCATCGCGCATGGCGCGATGACGTCATTTACGCCGGGAGGCGCTTGACTTCAGCGTCTGAGGACGCTGAAGTTAGAACGCCGTGGGACCCCGGACAGAGAGGTGAGTATCTCCGCCGGGGGTCCCGCACAGCTGATGACGTGTGGGACACGTCCTCAGCATGCAACGTGCATCAATGAGGACGTGTCCCACACGTCTTCAGCAGTGAAAGGGTTAAAATATATATTTTATCTCAAGCAGAATTATGGCAAAAAGATGAATTTTTTATATAAGCAGAATAATCTTAAAGTCTCCCACTTACAGAACGTACATATTGCTCTAGAAACATAGAAACATAGAAAAATGTCGGCAGATAAGAACCTTTTCGGCCCATCTAGTCTGCCCAATTACATGGATACTTTACCTGGATTTATCTTTTGTTTAGGATAACCTTATGCCTATCCCATGCTTGCTTAAATTCAATTACTGTTTTGGCCTCTACCACTTCTACTGGAAGACTGTTCCATGTATCCACCACCCTCTCAGTAAAATAATGCTTCCTGATGTTACTTTTAAACCTTTGCACTCTAAACGTGAGTTGTATGCCTGAAGAAATATAACGCAAAGAAAAGTGAGAAAGATAAAAAAATAAACAAGTATGTAACAAGGACACAGACTCGAACATAATGCATAGGTGAAGAGGATTTGTGGTCCTAAAGAAGGAAGTAAGCAAAGAAAGGAAGGTAGAAAGGAAACTAAAGAAAAGAAAGAAGGAGGAGTACCACCGAGGAAAGAAAAGTAGGTATAAAGTAGGTGAAAATATGTCATCGAAAGGTTTTCTTATGTCCCAGGATTAGGGGAACGGTTTTTAGACCTTTGGTTTCCTGAACTGAAATCTCTGTATTGTGCCTTCATTTAAATAATTTACTTATTAGTGTTTACCCTCATTACTTGTAGTGTACTCTACCATGCACCTATACGAGCATCTGTATTGTTAGTGGAAATTTTCATTAGTATCCAATGACCTTAAAAGTTTAATCACTTGCTGATGAAGCCAATACGTAAGCAGCGAAACGCACATCGGACTTCCAAAGTATTTTATTCATGTATACATGTTTTCATCTTTTGAATGGAGCTAAAATTGATAAAAAAATGGGATGCCTCCAAAACTTCAGCTCATGACTAAATAATTACTTTGTACTTGAATTGGCTCCAGACTGTATCATGCCAAGAGGATTGGCGAAAGTAGGAAGGACGCCACCTATAACCACCGTAGAAGGGGAGAGGCGCTCCCAGGAATCGCAACTTATGCTCATAGAACACAGCCCAAGATGCTTTTATCCCTTGAAAGTGTCAGTGTTCATTCATGAAATATTCGTAATATCCACAAAACTTATACAAACTACACAATTCTGTTTACTTTTCATTATGAAGTATTCCACAAATTGTGAAATAAGTCTACACTTGCTGAACGAATATATAAAACTACACTATATGTAGAGCATGGTCAGGCTCTGTTCCCCGTGAGTTTGATTATACATATCTTACAAGGCTAAAAGATGCAAAATAGATTAGGCATCCTTTTTGTCTCTTTCCGCTTTGAAAAACTGGTGTAAAGAACATTTCTAAATTGGAATGTATAGATTGGCGAGAATCAACAATTGGTTTAAAAAGGCCAGTTTTTGTAGCACCATATTACATTCCTGTACTATAACTAAGTTATGCTCTAAGGGTTTGAGCATTGTTCAAAGACAGCCAACTATACGTAAAGATATACAAATGCAGGACTCAAAAGTTCCACTTTCCCAGGTAGAAATTTAAGCATGGAGAGTGGAAATTTGGCATTTTAAATGCATTGCAAATTCAATTTGGCAGCTTACCCTTTATATTTAGTCATTCAGTCTAAACAAATACACTACAAAGTTGTCAGTGCAGTGTGTGGAAGTGTGTGAGATGAGGAGTGACAAATAACTTTTTGGCCTGGCTAGTACTTTAATTTAAAAATTGGTTTACACCCCATATTTCGAAAAACGTTGACTCCTTTTGTATAGCATGTTTTTAGGATTATGCATTTTATGTCCACAGGTGTCTACTGTATAGCTGATTTTAGTTCACATATTTAGTTGTATGTCATGCAGGGAGAGAGGTGGTGGACTTATTTGTCATCAGTTTGCTCTTAAAAAGCCTGTAACAGATGGTCTGTTACATTATTGCTTATATATGCCGTTACAATCCCTCCATATGTATTGTTTTATTCTCCAAGCTCCTGGACCACTCCCAGGAGCCTTGGATTGGCTGCGTATCCTAAAGGGGAGGACCTCGCCAGCACTGTTTCTGGGTATAGCGGGACCTGAACACACGTGAGCAGCTTACATGGTGAATGGTTGTCCAGCCTTCTCATGTAACTTTGGGAAGCTTAAGAGATATTTAACCGTGGGGACTTTTTCTTTGATTATCCTTTCGGCACGGATAGGGGTGTGTTGCGTTAAGATTGCCAGTGCAGTGCAGGAGCCTGAACATCGCCCCTAAATAGCAGGATATCGGCGTCTTTGGAGGTAGGCGCTGTGACAGATTAGATCTTTATTTATATCGTGCTATGTATATAAGTATCTACCTGTGTCTAGGTGTCTATTTACCTGTCTATACACATCTTCTCCATATAGAGGCATATTCATAACTGATCTGGCCATATCCAGGAAGTGTCCAATTTCCCCAGCGCCTGGGGAAGACCTCTGTCTTGAGTAGGTGCTAGAAAGTAAGTAAAATGATTATCTTCTCCCCCTGGGAGGGATATAACACTTGGCTGCAAAATGGAATTTCTTTTGATACAGGACCAGGGTGGAAATAACCCATTTGGTCATGTATCCTCTATTCACACCTTTGAGTCTTGGCTGTAGACACCAAGGCACCAAGGTGTAAGTGGTCATGCCTTTCAAAGAAGGAAGCACATCCTTTGATCACTGGAGTGGTCTTTTGGGAGATGATTGATAGACCAGGAAATTAAAATTAATGAAGGAGTGCACTGAGCGTGCTCAGGAGAGGGGAATTCTGGGAATTGTAGGCAAAGGCTCTACCAGCTAGGAGGCTGCCCTATATATATTTTGAATCAAGCATGAGCTCGGGGCTATTTCCTTGGAGGTCAATCGAGAATTGAGGAAATATTGCCAGCTCTTAATAGAACCTCCCTATGGCTGATCGTCTAGCGTATATTGTAAGTAACTAGGATCTGCTGTTATCTCCCTTTTGTTTACTGTTTGTGTGTAATTATTGATTTATTATATACATTTTTCCTGTAACAACTGCATTGTGATATATTTATTATGATATAAACAAAAGTTATATAACTTATTAAGTTCTGCTTTCCATGCTAACTGAAGAGACTGGAGTATTGCTTGTTGTTTTAAGCTCGAGTAGCTACGAAATTGTGAGTTGTGGTCGCTGGGGACGGTTGGATAAGCGAGCAGTGGATTGTTGTCCATGTAGTCGTTATCTGGGTCTAGGATAGACAGATAGTGGGTTGCTTAGCCCTGTGCCCTTCGCCGCAACACGCGTAGTGTTCAGGGGAACTGGTGGCAGCATAACTAATAGAATAAGAAAGTGAGCTCAGGGATTGTGGGAAACGTAGTCATTACCCTATTCAAGAGAAGACTGGTACTGCATTGCAATCCTGGAACCATTTTATCGCGCTCTATGTACCTGTTGCGAGAGAAAGTGTGCGGGGACAGATAGGTAAGCGAGCGCGCGGGGATTGTTGTCCATGCAGTAATTATCTGGGCCTAGGATAGACAGATAGTGAGCGGCTTAACCCGGCGTCTTTCGCAGCAGCACGCATAGTTGTCGTGACAGGCACCATCTTTGATTGCTTGCTCATTTGGTGAGTAACCTACCTCTCCTCTTTTCCTATACACAGTATCAAACAGAAGTGAGTATGCCCCTCACATTTTTGTAAATATTTTAAATCTTTTCTAGGGCTGCAACAATCAATTATTTCAATAATCGATTAGTTGGCCGATTATTTTTTCGATGAATTGATTCATCGGATAAAAAAAAAAACTTTGTTTTTACTTAAAAGGAATATTAAGAAAAAAAAGGGGGGCGTGGTCGGCAGTGGACCAAGACGGACGTGAAGCAGTGGTGCTCCGATCCAGAATAACCAGCGGCCCGATCGAGGTTTTAGACCTGGAAAAACTCCACCAAAGAGACGCTGCTGCCGGCTATCGGTAGGTGGACCTCCGGAGCCCGTTTACTCCCCTCCTCCGGACCGGCGCTCGAGTCAGAGACTGTTGTGTTGCCGCATCCCCTGTCTCGTGGCGGCCATTTTGGGGCCTGAGGAGACTGACACCTTCCCGCGCTGCGAGGAGCTATCCTGTACCTGGATGGGGAAAAAGTCCAAGACAGACGGAGCGGCGGAGGGCACCCGCACCCCTGATATCCACCTCTCGATGGCAGGAGGACCGGTGCGACGGCTTCAACGCCCTGCTCTACCTGACGTGGAGGACCTACCAGTTTTGGAGACTGCGGATGCCCCACCTGCTTCCCACGTGGCGACATCGACCCTGGGGGAAGATGCTCTACCCGCCACTAAGGGTGATATTCGCGCCCTCCTGGAGGACGCCAGGAAATCCTGGCAAGCGGATTTTCAAGCCCTTGGCGCGGCGGTCGCGGAGACTCAGATGCAATTGGGGGATCTCCAGAACCGTACCAGAGCGAGAGAGCTCGCAGGCCCTTTCTTCCTCCTCCATACACGCCCTGCAGCAGCAGGTCAGCGGCCTACAATCAGCCGTGATGGCAATAGAAATGAGGCACAGACGCCAAAACCTGAAGCTCCGGGGGGTCCCGGAGACAGTACCAGACTCTGACATATTGCCCTATACTACGTGATTTCTGGAGTCAGTTCCCCACTCTACGGAACACTTGTGGGACTCTGTCCTCGCGGAATTCAACGTGAGGAAGGCGGCCTTGGCCCCAGCAAAAGCGTCGCGCGACGTGATCGTCACACTCAGAGATCGGGCCGTGCACTACGCGGTTTTTCGAGCAGTGCGGAATGTGCCCGAGGTCCTTTTTGAGGGGGCCTCAATCGCCGTATTCCGGGACCTGCCTTTCATGTTACTTGCCACCCGCCGGCAATTTTGGCCTGTTACCACCCTCCTACGCACGCACGATATCGGCTATAAGTGGTCATCACCATGGTCGATGGACAAGCGCTGGTGGCCACTTCATCAGCCGAGGCTGAAGGTCACCTGCACTCCCTCGGTCTACCTCCAGCTCTCTCGTGTCAGGCAGCCACACGCTCACCTGCAGGCTCTACACCATCCCCGAGCAACCCGGATTGAGACTGGGACTTGTTATTATGTTGTGGCTACTATCCCGACTCGTTATGGCGTTCTGCCTTTCTCTCCTCTCCTGTTTGTGTTTCCCTAGGATACGCGTCCCGTTGAGGTTGATGTTCTCCCCACCCCCCCTTTTTTTTGTTTCTTACGGAGACATCTACCCCCCTCACAGAGAAGCACGGCACAACCCCCCTCCCTTGTTTCCTCCTCTTTTCTTTCCCCTCCGGATTTTTGCAGTTAACAAGTGTACGGTTTAATGTGGACTCTGTCTCTTTACTAGTGCGAAGCTCTTCTGGTGTGGCCCTGCGAGTCCACTTTTGTCAGTCGATTTGTGACCCATTTTCTTTCAGAAATAAAAATTATTTAGATAAAAAAAAAAGAAAAAGAGAAAAAAAAATGAATCCCTGCGCCCCTTCTTTTTTTCGTAAACAATTTGCATAGTGTATATATCTTTTGTACGTATATACGCAAATTGCATACTTTTCGCACTAAAAAAAGACTAGCACCTGGTCAGAGTGATGGCTTGATGCTGCATGCGCAGCTTAAGCCCATGTCTGCTTTCTCCTCCAAAGGACACTGCTATGAGCGCTCAGGTAGACATGATGTCAACACGAAAACAAGGCGAGAAGGGGGGGGCGCTCTACGCAGCTTGACCATGTTAATAAGCTAAAGTGGTCATGCTGCGTAGAGAGTCCCTTTACAATAATTTCATGTACAAAATGACTGGAAGGAGGGTCCGGAGGTGGAAGGGAGTGAGTTTGGGCAAGGGACTTGACACGAGTATGAGAGGGAGTGGGTTTTTGCAAAAGACTGGACCTGAGTGTGGAAGGGAGTTTGTGAGAATGGACCGGACCAAAGTGAGAGAATGGCAGTGCCAAACCAAAGAGGGGGTGGCAGGCAGGTTGAGGTGGTGGCACAGGACTCCAGCTTCAAGTTCGTATAAAACACCAGCGGTACAACGCTCATACACAGTGGCAGTATCCCATCGTTTGTGTTATAGTGCTGCTACAGTTGTAAACTGAATAAAACAAACTGGTTGTCTGACATAACCCTAGAACCAGGGGGAGGGCGAATTGTGGCCCGTGGGCCACATGCGGCCCGCAATAGAGGTTTTTGTGGCCTGCCAAGCAGGGCTCGAGAACAGCGTTCCCGCACTTCTTCTGCAGCGGGAATGCAGATTCCCGCTGTGGGCAGCCGGGGCATTCCTCTAGCAGCCCCTGGCCACGTGTTCCCTCCGAGCCCTGTGTGATGATCCCTCGCACGGCCACATCCTCAGCCCTCTGAAAGGCTGTGACACGGCCTACAGCCAGGATTTCGCGAGATCGCGTCACAGCCTTCAGAGGGCCCAGCTATCTTCAGAGGGCCCAGCTAACATCCATAAGACCGGCGTCAACTATCTTCTCAAACAACATGTTCCAGGGCGGCAGAGTACATTAACGCCATGACACCGCCAAAGCCCGCCTAGCTGCAAGGACCATTCTGTTAATAAGGGCCTGTTCAGTGTGGGACAGGGAAGATAAAGAGCAGGAAAGAAGGTACACCGAAGGATCCATAGGAAATTGACACTGAATTTTTTTTAGAAACTCCGCATGCACCGCCGACCAAAAACGTTGGGCTACAAGACAATCCCATATATGTGTATATATGAACCCTTAGCACCACAATCGCGCCAACAAAAATCACTAGTGGTAACCCCCACTCGATATAGTGATACCGGTGTAGTATACCATCGTAATAGGATTTTGTAGGACTGTTCTTGATGGTTTACGCAGATAGAGGATCTAGGTGTTTGCTCCCAAATGTCTTCCCACTCATCGCCAAATAGGGAGTCCCCTAGGTCCGACTCCCACTTATCACAATACGTCAAAGGTGCCCACTCCCCAGATTTAGAGCTAAGCAATAAGTAAAGCTGAGATATCAATCCCCTCTGAGGGCCTTCAGCTGTACACATTCGTTCAAATATAGTGAGGGGAGTAGTAGAGATCTTTTCAAGGCTCGATGTCATAGCAAAATGCCGAAGTTGCAGGAACCGGAAAAGATCAAATGGGGTCAGATGGCATTGACCTTGAAGTGTGGAAAACGTAATAGGTTGGCCTGTGGGGAAATAATTGCGAAATCTATGTAGTCCTACACTTGCCAGTCCCTTAAAGTCTCTAATTTGTAGACCCGGGGGGAAATCCCTGTTGCGCAAAAAGGGGGTAAGAAAAGAAGGGGTACCCACCAGAGAGAATTTCCCCCTAGCCATGTCAAAGAGGTGCAGGGACGTCAGAATTGAGGGACGCACCATTTGCAAAACCGATCTAGAGTTTTTAGAGAAGCAAACATACTGATCGGGGCAGTCGGGGGACAAAAAAAACGCTTCCAGCGCAACCCAACGTCTAGAAGTCATTGGAAGATGCCAGGCCACTACTTGAGCTAGTTGGGCTGCCCAGTAATACAAAGATTAAGAAGACCTAATCCACCACAGGCCTTTGGACGATAGAGTATGCGACGTGCAGCCCTATGTCTCTCTTACGTTGCCACACAAAATCGATTAATCACCTGCTGAAATCCAACTAAATCCCTACAAGTCAATGGCAGAGGTAGAGTCTGAAAGAGAAAGGATACGTGGAAGCACATTCATTTTTATGCTGTGTATACTTCCTATCCACGAGCTGGGTTTATCACACCAGTTGTCTAAATTTCTTAATCTGAAGGACCAGAGGGATAAAATTCTTACGAAACAAGGCAGCAGGATCTGCCGTAAGAGATATACCCAAATAAGGCAATTCAGAGATAGACGGAACCCATATTCAGATTCAATCAGGGATATTTCAGCACTCGGCATGTGAAGAGGCATAGCACAAGATTTAGAATAGTTAACCCGAAACCCAGAGAGACCACTGAAAGTAAAAAAAAAATGGAGTGGAGATGGGTAAGAGACAAAACAGGATTGGTGAGGAGATCATCCGCATAAGCAGTATATGCTTCCTCACCAACCAAGACTCCCTTATCACCCGGATGGTTCTGAATAGCAGATAAGAGAGGCTCCAGTGAAAGAAGGAAAAGTAAAGGTGAGCGCGGACATCCCTGACGAGTACCATTCTGAATAGGGAATCGAGTAGGGTAACAACCCGGGATCTGTACCTACGCTGTCACTTCATTATAGAGGGCTCGAACCATTTTAAGATAAAGGTCTGGAAGACCAAAACAAGAAAGGGTGGAAAAAAGGTATGGCCACTCCACCCTATCAAAAGGCTTCTCCGCATCTAAAGATAACACAAGAGAAGGTGTCGCCTGGGTAGAAAGCCACCATATCAGGTCAGCACTCCGCCTAGTAATACCATATAACTGGCGATTAGGGAAAAAGCCTACCTGATCTGGGTGAATCAGACCTTGAAGAAAGGGGCTCAAACGGTTTGCCAAAACCTTTGCTAAAATTTTGACATCTGAGGTTATTAATGTTTATCTCCATTTGACTCTAAACCGTGTGTGCTGTACACGAATTGATTAATCGACATAGAATAGTTGACCACTATTTTCATTATCGACTAGTTGTCGATTAATCAATTTGTTGTTTCAGCCCTAATCTTTTCATGTTACTACACTGAAGAAATTATACTTTGCTTCAATGTAAAAGTAGTGAGTGTACAGCTTGTATAACAGTGTAAATTTGCTGTCCCCTCAAAATAACTTAACACACAGCCATTAATGTCTAAAAGGCTGGCAACATAAGTAAGTACACCCCTAAGTGAAAATGTCCAAATTGGGCAAAAAGTGTCAATAGTTTGTGTGGCCACAATTATTTTCCAGCACTGCCTTAACCCTCTTGGGCATAGAGTTCATCAGAGCTTCACAAGTTGCCACTGGAGTTCTCTTCCACTCCTCTATGACAACATCACGAAGATGGTGGATGTTAGAGACCTTGCGCTCCTCCTCCTTCCATTTGAGGATGCCGCACAGATGCTCAATAGGGTTTAGGTCTGGAGACATGCTTGACCGGTCCATCACATTTACCTTCAGCAAGGCAGTGATCTTGGAGGTGTATTTGGGGTCGTTATATACGTGGGTGTGGTTTGCATGTGGGCAGGCAAAATAGGGAAAGAGGGCCCAGGAGAAATAGGCAGAGGCAACAACAGAATCTAGGAGGGGTAAGCGAGAGACGTAGGAGAATACTGAATAAGTAATAACAATAGATAAGGATATAAACTAGAACAAAAGCTAGAAAGGCAAAATAAGAGCGATGCAGACACAGATACTGAATAGAGGAGAAATAGCTTCCTTCTCTCCTAGAGATACATATATCTAAGGAATAGGGAAGGAGAGATTGTGTGTGTGTATATATATATATTATATTATATTATAATATATACAGTTGTGTTCAAAATTATTCAACCCCCAATGCTGTAAAGGGTTTTAAGGAATTTAGTGTACATTTGTAATTGTATTCAGAATGAAATCCTACAAGGACTTTTTAAAGAACCATATGCAACTAAAATGACATCAAATGGTTTTGTAATACAGTAGTAAATGTTTCTTTTGTGAATTCTTCATTGACACAATTATTCAACCCCTTAAAGACTACCACTCTGAAGAACAGAGGTTCATTCAAGTGTTTTCAATCAGGTATTGAAAACACCTGTGGATGTCACGGAGCAGCAATAAAGCATAATAAGCACCAATTAGGCAGCTTTAAAATGACTGTGATACTCAGCTCCTTCTAGACATTTACTGGTGTGGTTTCAAACATGGTGAAGTCAAGAGAATGGTCCAGGAAGACAAGAGAAGAGGTGATTACTCTTCACAGGAAGGGCAATGGCTATAAGAAGATTGCAAAGATGTTAAACATACCAAGAGAGACCATAGGAAGCATAATTCGCAAATTCAAGGCAAAGGGCACTGTTGAAACGCTACCTGGTCGTGGCAGAAAGAAGATGCTGACTTCGACTGCTGTGCGCTACCTGAAGCGTAGAGTGGAGAAAAGTCCCCGTGTGACTGCTGAGGAACTGAGAAAAGATTTGTCAGATGTGGGTACTGAAGTTTCAGCTCAGACAATACGGCGCACACTGCGTAATGAAGGCCTCCATACCAGAACTCCCAGGCGCACCCCTTTGCTGTCTCCAAAGAATAAGAAGAGTTGACTGCAGTATGCCAAAAGTCATGTGGACAAACCACAGAAGTTTTGGGATAGTGTTCTGTGGACTGATGAAACAAAATTAGAACTGTTTGGGTCCATGGATCAATGCTATGTTTGGAGGAGGAAGAACAAGGCCTATGAAGAAAAGAACACCTTGCCTACTGTGAAGCATGGCGGGGGTCAATCGTGCTTTGGGGCTGTTTTGCTTCTGCAGGTACAGGGAAGCTTCAGCGTGTGCAAGGTACCATGAATTCTCTTCAGTACCAGGAGATATTGGATGACAATGTGATGCAGTCCGTCACAAACCTGAGGCTTGGGAGACGTTGGACCTTTCAACAGGACAATGATCCCAAGCATACCTCCAAGTCCACTAGAGCATGGTTGCAGATTAAAGGCTGGAACATTTTGGAGTGGCCATCGCAGTCACCTGACTTAAATCCGATTGAGAACCTCTGGTGGGACTTAAAGAAAGCAGTTGCAGTGCGCAAGCCTAAGAATGTGACTGAACTGGAGGCTTTTGCCCATGACGAATGGGCGAAGATACCCGTAGATCGCTGGAAGACACTTGTGTCAAGCTATGCTTCACGTTTAAAAGCTGTTATAACTGTAAAAGGATGTTGTACTAAGTACTAAGATTGAATGTCACTTGGGGGTTGAATAAAACTGATAATGATGTGAGCACAGAAAAGACATTTGTGGTTATTTCATTATAAATGTTATGTTATATTTATCTGACCAACACGTGCCTCTTTGATTTAATTGTAAGCAAGATGACTGAATGATCAAAATCAATGTCAAACTGGCCAAAACACTCAATTTCAGTGGGGGTTGAATCATTTTGAACACAACTGTATATATATATATATATATATATATATATATATATATATATATATATCTATATCCACAGGTTACAGGCCTAGAGTCAGAACTAAAGCAGAGAATAATATTAACGGATAAGGAACATTAAACTATACATAAGAGGGATAAACAGACTAAAGCAGAACATACTAAATATAGGGAGAAACTGCAGATCATAACAATGGGAAAACAGAAGCAGAGAATACTTAAGTTATATATATATGAATATATCCGAGTTCTTAGAGATATGGGCAAGTCCTTATAATCCAGGTAAGGTAAACTTGGGAAATCCAGGAGGATAACAAGTCCAGAGGTCTGTAAGTAAATAGGAGATCCAGGAGGTTTGCAAATAATAAGTCCAGGAGAGTTATGACAGGGATAGCCTTGAGAGGATAGGATCCAGCAGAGTATGGGTCATAGGATTCTTGGAGGAACAGCAGGTAGCTCCTTGCAGCTTGGATATTTCCAAGGCAATGTGGAAGCATTGGAAAACAGGTGTGGTCCAGTTTTATGCAGGAGTATTAGATGATCTAGATAACACCTGAGCATTGCACAGGCAGAGGTGAGTAGCGGTACTGCTATTGAAAGTCTCACTACTATGAGCCAGCACTAGGTTTAGGCTTTTTATTACGCCGGCGGCGACGCTCCTTACAACTAGTACCATTATCAAAACTACTTTAACCTGAATCAACTCTGTACAACGTGGCACACAGCACCAGAAGCTAAAAGGAGAATGCCGAGACGTCTTTCAGTGGAGCTCCGCACGTCTGCCGCTTTTGGGGCCCGTTTGCAACCTATTTCACCGAGTAAATTTAAATTTAGGGACTCCGGTTAGCTGGCCATCGGATCGGAGATGTCCAGAGGCCATTTTGTCCCCCCCTCCGGACCCCGAGATGCTCCCTGCAGCTGAAAGAATGTGGAAGACACGAGGGGCTGGTGGCCATTTTGCGGCCTTCATCCTGGCACCTTCGGCCTTTCTGCCTAACTGACCTGCAGCCTCAGCCTGGTCTGACCTTGTACTGGAAGTGGACGAGACGATGGGCCGCATCTCCTGTCTGCTCTTGATGGATGTCTCATCATAGGGCCGGACGGACCGACGGATGTGCGGTGGGATGGACCACCCTCCCCCTGTGGGCAATATAGACACCTTCCTGGCAGGCCTGTCTGCAGATCCTGGATGGAGAGGATCTAGATGGTCCGCTAACCAGGGGCATGTGTCAGCGGATGCCGCTTACATTGTAAAGCTACCGTGGGGCGGTGAGTCAGAGTGAGTCTGTGGAGGACGGGACTGCAGTGGCTTAATGCCCCGCTGAGACCCATATGACGGATGCTGCGGGGAACTACGCAGAGGGAGCTGAGAGAGGTGACACCCCTGAGACACAGGATGGGTGTACGCACTTGGAGACCGGTGGCCCGAGGGAGGTGAGAGGTGACGGAGCCCCAGATGCTGTTGGTCCCTGAAACTGACCTAGCAGCCTGAGGAGTTCGTGATCCACGCAATACGTACGGCCTGCTGTTTCACGTGGCACCAGGTGGAGCGCTGTCACGACCTGGAGGTCAAGATCACGGTTTGGGGGGAGTTGAGGGCCCCTCCTTGCCGATTGTGCAGATGAAGCCGCCCCTGCCTTCTACACCGAGCGACGCCACGCAGCAGATAGAGATTTCCCTTTGGGAGGCCGATGCCGGGGCTCTCTGGGTGTCCAGAGGCCAACCGAAGCTGGGGCCCATGTGTCGCGAGGTAGATTTGGCTCGGGCAATGCAAGCGGGCCTCCTGTGCGGCAATCTGCCTGCTGCACGAACACCCCTTTTCAGAGATACTATCGTCTCATTATGCTGTCCCTTTACGCTCCCCGGCAGGGGACCCTGAGACTCTCATTTCTCTTTGATGTCTACTTATGACTTCACATATTCACTCTCCGTGCTTTTTGATTTTCTGCTGAGTTTTTTCTCATCTTTTACCAGATGACTCTTATTATTTTATCAGTTTTATTTCAGATGACGCTTTTTTTTTTTTGCTCATCTTTCATGTGCTGTTTACGCGATGTCATGTCTTGCCCTGCGTGGCCATTTTCACTTGCAGTAGTTCTATTGTGTGGTTGTTGAAAAACTTAAAAAATTTAAAATAAAATAAATAAGGAGAATGCTGTTCTATTGCTGGCACAGGTCAGGCCAATTAGCTGGAGTATGATGGTTTTACTCTGATGTTTCTATTTTATTTCAACCTGTTTGCAGTAGTAATTAAGAAATGCATTTGCATTAGGTTTGCCATTACACATTAAAAATAACAAAGTAAAATTTTAAGAATATAAATGTATGATTTGATCCAACCATCCAGAGGCATAGTCTTGATCTTTAAGTAAATCTGTACACTATTTCTGCCAGAACAATTTATGTTGCTATTAAAAATCTGGGGTGCATTGCGCCAACCAGTATTCTAAGGGACACTAAAGCTTAGATTGAAAGAAATTAAACTATGTAAATTTACTACTGGGAACAATAAATTATATCTTCCTACCACCCACACCATTAACATTATAAATTTCCAGTCCCTTCCATATTTTAGATCTTGCCAATAAATGAAGAAATGCATTATAATAGAAACCACCTACAGTCTACATTAAATCAGTTTGTCGTATACTGGTGCCTCGGTAATTGGTTTTGCATGAACTATGTATTTTACATTCGTATACTACTCTATCATGGTCAATTCTTCAAAATGAGATTTTTATTTAGGAGTCGTAACCCTTTAACTGTAAACATGATTTTGCTTTGTAATGGATTAAAAAAACAGACATATAATTCAATCTTAATACATTTTTATTGCAAGATTACTGTGTCCCCTGGGGGGAAACTATATTCTCTGACATCTTACTCCTGTCACCCTATAAAGAAGCTACAAGGAGAAGCCCTCACATTCATTATAAAAATAAACTTTAGTGATGTGTTATAACAGCCAGGGAGAGGGCAGAATACAGGGAGAGCTCTGGGATTACGCACTACTATAAAGGGGTACAATTCCAGGAGACTATAAAATCCCCTGTTGTAAAAATCCCTGTACAGTACAGATACATGGTGTTACTCAAACTTCCATATGCAGACATTATTTCCACATACAGATATTATTGTTCTATGCTTTTAGTTTTTGGAAGCTGCATTGCTAATGAACTCTACAAAATACCCCATAGGCAGGATATAGAACTTTTTATTATCTTTCTTATTTGACACAAAGATCATTTTTTTCCAGAATCCTCATAATGCAGAGCCCATTTGACACTGTAAAATAAGGGAAACCAACTGGAGTTTAGAACCTTTTGTTGTGGAAATTTTATTATGTGGACATTATATTCTAGGATGTGCGTGTTTTATAAGTTGTCATCTGTCTCCCGGTGTTGGATTTGAATGTGGTTTTATATCAACCTGTCTCTATTCCTTCTATATGCCGGAGTGAGATGTTCCTGATGTCTAAATCGACCGAGTTACCGAAGCCCGAACAGATGAGACGCCCAGAAGACCAACCCATGGACCGGATACTGAGGATTTCAGACCGACCGAGTTACCGGAGCCCGAACAGATGAGAGGCTCAGAAGATCAACCCATGGACCGGATACAGAGGATTTCAGACCGACCAACGATCGACGCAACCCGCCACCTCATGTCCTCCCTCTGAGTCACCTCCCCTAAAGCAGATTCTACGTGTCAAGTTCTACGTGTCAAGATTTGTTTTAAGATTTGCCAAAAAAAATCGGCGTGTCAAGATTTGGTTTTAGATTTGCTTTAT
Source organism: Leptobrachium leishanense (assembly GCA_009667805.1). Classification (NCBI taxonomy): domain Eukaryota; kingdom Metazoa; phylum Chordata; class Amphibia; order Anura; family Megophryidae; genus Leptobrachium; species Leptobrachium leishanense. The sequence goes on from CM019066.1 coordinate 181,394,021, forward strand.
GATCCACGTGTCAAGATTTGTTTTAACACTTGCTTTAAGATTCGGCGTGTCAAGATGGACTGTCTGTTGTTTTCCATCTGTTTGGCTTTTTGCAGAAAAGAACTTTACAAGAGGAACTGTTTCTTTTCAAGGAAGATCGAGATTCATCGAGGGACACTGGGGAGCAAATGACAAAGAGGAGGGACTGTTGTGGAAATTTTATTATGTGGATATTATATTCTAGGATGTGCGTGTTTTATAAGTTGTCATCTGTCTCCCTGTGTTGGATTTGAATGTGGTTTTAAATCCAAACCAGCGGCAAAACCGTCAGTATGAAAACCTTCTTTTGGGTTTAGAGGCATACCTGCTTTTAAGACATTTAAGCCTTGTCTGGGCACTCGTACCGTGCACAGACAATAACTGAAGGTCTCCGCAGATATGTCAAAAATCCATAGGAACGAGTAGATTGAGCAGTATCTGAATGGGGTCCATACGTACAGTGATGGGGGATGGTCGGACAAACATGGCTGAGGGGGACCATGGAGATGACTCAGGGATGAGTCATCTCCAGGAGGCCGGTCGGTCATTCTAGTCCACTCCCCTGTCCTTTTGCTATGTAAATGTAATTACTGGACAAACTGGTTTTCTGTTGTACAACCAGTGGCCCCACTGGTCGTGTGCGAGTGTCTAATAAATTAAGCTGACCAGGAGCCACAGCCACACTTGGCCAGAGGAACTCCAGCTAGAAACAACGTGTGTGTGGCTTTTTCTGGGTGAGGATGCAATAGACCACAGCAGAGTCTCTGGGTCTCCTTGCTGCGGGCGTTCAGGTAAGTATGCCAGGGTTAGCAGAGAGCTGCTTGTAAGTGCAGCGGATCAAACTACATTAGGGAATTGATAGTAGATTAATTTCTACGACACTTTTGTCCCAGCAATGTTTTTAGAAAGGATAAATACATAATAAATCGAAAGTTTGATAGAAGAATAAAATTAATTTACAATCTCAGAATAACCAACTTCATTCAAAATTTCTATTTTACCCCACATTTGTGTGTTAACTGTTAACCCAGTTTTTTTTCATAAAAAATATTACATTTATTGCAGGAAAAACCAGAATGATAGTATTAAAATTGATTTCTAAACTTGAACTCAAATTTTGGAGAATCTGTTACAGATGGTGTTCATTTCAAGAAACTGAAAATAGAAGGTTCTGAACAATAGTAGTTTTGTTTATTTTTTTCTTCTTTCTAGAAAAACCTGATCTTAAAAACAAGCTATTTTAGGTAATAATGACTCCCCCACATATACGACACAGGAAATACATAATTTATCTGCGACAGACTATGATATACAGTTGTGCTCAAAATGATTCAACTCCCACTGAAATTGAGTGTTTTGGCCATTTTGACATTGATTTTGATCATTCAGTCATCTTGCTTACAATTAAATCAAAGAGGCACGTGTAGGTCAGACAAATATAACATAACATTTATAATGAAATAACCACAAATGTATTTTCTGTGCTCACATCATTATCAGTTTTATTCAACCCCCAAGTGACATTCAATCTTATAACTGTAAAAGGATGTTGTACTAAGTACTAACAGCTTTTAAACGTGAAGCATAGCATGACACAAGTGTCTTGCAGCGATCTACGAGTATCTTCGCCCATTCGTCATGGGCAAAAGCCTCCAGTTCAGTCACATTCTTAGGCTTGCGCACTGCAACTGCTTTCTTTTTTTTTTTTTTTTTTAATTCCTTATTTAGAGAATTATACATAACAAGAAATTCACGAAATCAAACGTAGAAAAAGACAGCCGTCTAGGGCTGGCCAAACTAACTACGGTCAGCCAGTCAGATAATGTAAGATGCAAGTAGTAACTGGTCAATAAGGGAATAATAAAAACAAAAAGCAATAAGTCCCAACCTCAGTGAAGGAAGAAAACACAAAAGAAACACATAAGCATGTAGGACTATCAACGTAAATGCCATAAATTGTCCTGATAGATTATACTCAGAGCTTATCTATAGACCAGTGACACGTAAACATAGAAGAAAAAAGCTGGGGGGGGGATAAACAATATCGCTCAGGTCTCAGTCTGGCTGAACTTCCGGAGGGTCCGGCGAGATGCCCGCCGCTTCAAGGTAGGACCAGGCGGTTTCAGGATCAGTGATGGTGTAGGGGACATTATTATGTGTCACCACCAATGCTCCCGCCAAGCCCCACCGATAACGGATCCCCCTCCGACGAAGAACCGCAGTCACAGGACGGAACCGCCTGCGAGCAAGCAGAGTCTGGAATGGAAGGTCGTGATACAAAGCCAACGTGGAGCCCTCAAATTTCACTGGATCTCTTGCGCCAGGAGCAGACATAAGCTTGACCTTAAATGCTACGTCACGAAAGGCCACCACGACATCACGGGGTGTTCTCTTCGAAAGCGCCGCAGGTTTCCGAACCCTGAATACCGATCCGATCACATCTGGCTTGTCAGGAGGGAGTCCCGCCATCCGAAGGGCCAAACGAGACACATAAGCTGGGAGTTCATCCGACGACACAGAGTCCGGGATGCCTCTGACCCTGACGTTACGACGGCGGTGTCTTGTTTCCAGCATCTCCACAGAGCGGGACAAAAGCTCGACCTGGGATCTTAGACCAGCGACCTGTCCCAACAGGTGAGTATGTTCCGATAGCACTGTAGAGGTCGTCGCCTGCACTGCTGTCACCTGCGCACGGATTGTTGCAACCTCCTCCCGAACCGCCGCCACTTCAGGTTTCCACACCCCCCGGATCTCCCGGAGTTCGTCCAGGATCCTCCGAAGGTCTCTTTTCGTAAGAGGAAGATCATCATCCTCCTCCTGCCGACTTTCCTCAGGCTGTGTCATACGGGTTTCGAATGAGGTCGCTCTCGTTTGTTGCGGTTGGGCACCCGGTCTCAAACCGTCCTGTCGTAATGAAGCCACACTACTGCTGGCTGAAAGCTGGTGTTCCTCGGCCGAATCCCCGTCAGAGAGGCCACCAGCAGTAAGTGAGGCACTCAAAGACGCCGTCAGCGCCGCTTTTCGTTTCTTTTGCGCCCTTTTTTTGCTGCTGCAGATAGTGGTGGGAGTCTGGTGTCCGAGATTGTGGGGAGATCCAGGTCATCGCAGAGCTACCACCCGAGTGCCAGGGGTCCTCTTCATCTTCCGAAAAGTCATAGCCCGGGGGGAGGGAGGAGGAGATCGCATCTCCCTTCGAAGTGGACCCACCTCTCATGGAGTCCCGAATGTCCCTCTGTCTGGACCCCAGCTTCTGTGAGCGACCGGTGGGCATGTCACCAAAAGCGCAGGCACAAGGAAGAAGAGCAGTAAAAGTTCTCAGAAATCTCCTTCCAGGCTTCTAAAATGGCCGCTAGTACTAGGCCCCGATTGTGCCGCGGGGGTTAATCCGCTCCGGAGCGTCAATTTCGGGGGTAAGGCAAACTCACCGAGTCCCCCAGTGCTCCCAGAGACCGTAGAGCTTTGCTCAAGTGCGAGCAAGCGGCGGAAATAACTTTAAAAACCGTGTTTATCACGGAGCTCCTTCAACATGCAGCCGCTCGCTTCCTCAGCTAGCTCCGCCCCCGCAACTGCTTTCTTTAAGTCCCACCAGAGGTTCTCAATCGGATTTAAGTCAGGTGACTGCGATGGCCACTCCAAAATGTTCCAGCTTTTAATCTGCAACCATGCTCTAGTGGACTTGGAGGTATGCTTGGGATCATTGTCCTGTTGAAAGGTCCAACGTCTCCCAAGCCTCAGGTTTGTGACGGACTGCATCACATTGTCATCCAATATCTCCTGGTACTGAAGAGAATTTATGGTACCTTGCACACGCTGAAGCTTCCCTGTACCTGCAGAAGCAAAACAGCCCCAAAGCATGATTGACCCCCACCATGCTTCACAGTAGGCAAGGTGTTCTTTTCTTCATAGGCCTTGTTCTTCCTCCAAACATAGCGTTGATCCATGGGCTCAAACAGTTCTAATTTTGTTTCATCAGTCCACAGAACACTATCCAAAAACTTCTGTGGTTTGTCCACATGACTTTTGGCATACTGCAGTCGACTCTTATTCTTTGGAGACAGCAAGGGGGTGCGCCTGGGATTTCTGGCATGGAGGCCTTCATTACGCAGTGTGCGCCGTATTGTCTGAGCTGAAACTTCAGTACCCACATCTGACAAATCTTTTCTCAGTTCCTCAGCAGTCACACGGGGACTTTTCTCCACTCTACGCTTCAGGTAGCGCACAGCAGTCGAAGTCAGCATCTTCTTTCTGCCACGACCAGGTAGCGTTTCAACAGTGCCCTTTGCCTTGAATTTGCGAATGATGCTTCCTATGGTCTCTCTTGGTATGTTTAACATCTTTACAATCTTCTTATAGCCATTGCCCTTCCTGTGAAGAGTAATAACCTCTTCTCTTGTCTTCCTGGACCATTCTCTTGACTTCACCATGTTTGTAACCACACCAGTAAATGTCTAGAAGGAGCTGAGTATCACAGTCATTTTAAAGCTGCCTAATTGGTGCTTATTATGCTTTATTGCTGCTCCGTGACATCCACAGGTGTTTTCAATACCTGATTGAAAACACTTGAATGAACCTCTGTTCTTCAGAGTGGTAGTCTTTAAGGGGTTAAATAATTGTGTCAATGAAGAATTCACAAAAGAAACATTTACTACTGTATTACAAAACCAATTGATGTCATTTTAGTTGCATATGGTTCTTTAAAAAGTCCTTGTAGGATTTCATTCTGAATACAATTACAAATGTACACTAAATTCCCTAAAACCCTTTACAGCATTGGGGGTTGAATAATTTTGAACACAACTGTACCTCGTAAACTGACATTGGGAAAAAAACTGCAGTTTAATTGTAAATATATGCTTGAAATAAAACTAGCAGAGTTGAATGGAAATAGGAGCCATATTCTTGGCAATTTAGCAAGAACAATGCATAGCCAAGAGTGCACTATTTAAGGGATGTCACGTAAATTGTGCATGGTATGTGAACGTTAATTTAGAAGAACAGTCCTGAATTTAATTCAACTAGGTACTCTTATTGAAACTCTTATTAGCCAATTAATAGATTAGAGGACTCCTCACACTAAAGAAAACAATGTGTTTTGTACAGTCCATTATTACAATGAATAATTCGGATGCTTATTTATAGAACCACCAAGGTGGCAAACGGTCCTGTCTGCATGCCTATTGTGCATCTGTGAAACCTTGTTGGTCTCTAATGTGATATCAATAGACAGACAACAGAAGCCATTCACAGTATAGCTCAAAATAACCAACCCCAGAATTAGTCGATAAGGATATGGCTGGAGAAAGATTATAGTATTTGGGAAACTATTTGCCCCTTTTCATCAACATTACAAACCAGGACACAATGATAAAAGCTTTGATAAAGATATAAGGAAAACATGTGTATATTAGCAGTTACAAGTACAGCACCAACAGATTCCGTAGCGCTTTACAATGCGGAAGCACAAACAAGAGATGTACATGATGCAAAAGGAAAGACAACCCTGCCTGTAGGATAACTGTCCAGGTAATACAGCACTTTAAACCAAGTGCTCAGGCAGACATCCCATGAGTTTACAATCTAAAGTCAGTGGTAATTGAAACAAATGGGAGCAGAGGGCCGGTGAAGTTGGTGGCCAGAAGAATATAGCAGAGATTGCATTGGAAGGACCAGAAGCTTGGGCTTAGTAAGAGTAATTAGAGAGACAAGTGGAGACAGCTGGATAGCTGACATTAGGGATGGGTGGATAGAGGTTGGTGGATGGGGCGGGTGGGGACAGCAAAGGGAGAGAGATGCAGGTCAGGCTGTGTGAGTGTGCGGTGTTGAAATATACAGTGGCAAGAAAAAGTATGTGAACCCTTTGGGATTACGTGGAGTTTTGCATGAATTGGTCATAAAATGTGCTCTGATCTTCATCTAAGTCACAACAATTTGAAAAACACAGTCTGCTTAAAATAATACAACACAAACATTTTATGTTTTCATGTGTTTATTGAACATAACATGTAAACATTCACAGTGCAGGGTGGAAAAAGTATGTGAACCCCTAGCCTAATGACTTCTCCAAGAGCTAATTGGAGCCAGGAGTGAGCCAACCTTGAGTCCAATCAGTGTGATATTATTGGATGTGTTGCTGAAAGCTGTCCTGCCCTTTAAAAACACACACCAGTTTTGGGTTTACTGGGTTCAAGAATCACAGCCTGATGTGAACCATGCCTCGCAGAAAAGAGCTCTCAGAAGACTTACGATCAAGAATTGTTGACTTGCATGAAGCTGGAAAGGGTTACAAAAGTATCTCCAAAAGCCTTGATTTTCATGTGTCCACGGTAAGACAGACGGTCTACAAATGGTGAAAGTTCAGCACTGTTGCTGCTCTCCCTAGACGTGGTCATCCTGTAAAGATGACTGCCAGAGCACAGCGCAGAATGCTTAATGAGGTAAAGAAGAATCCTAGAGTGTCAGCTAAAGACTTATAGAAATCTCTGGCACATGCTAACGTTTTTCTTGACACATCTACAATAAGGAAAACATTAAACAAGAATGGAGTACATGGGAGGACACCACGGAGGAACCATTGCTGTCCAAAAAGAATATTGCAGCACGTTTGAAGTTTGCAAAAGAGCACCGGGATGTTCCACAGCACTACTGGCAAAATATTCTGTGCACAGATGAAACCAAAATTGAGTTGTTTGGGAAAAAGCACACAACACTATGTGTGGAGAAAAAAAGGCACAGCACACCAACATCAAAACCTCATCCCCACTGTTAAAGGAGGGAGCATCATGGTTTGGGGCTGCTTTGCTGCCTTAGGGCCTGGACGAAGTCCAAAGGTTCACATACTTTTTCCACCCTGCACTGTGAATGTTTAAATGTTCTGTTCAATAAACACATGAAAACATATGTTTGTGTTGTATTATTTTAAGCAGACTGTGTTTTTCAAATTGTTGTGACTTAGATGAAGATCAGAGCACATTTTATGACCAATTCATGCAAAACTCCACGTAATCCCAAAGGGTTCACATACTTTTTCTTGCCACTGTAGCTGTCCATGATACACATGTATGTGTAAGTTTCAAATATAGCAAATGAGAACTTGTAAAATTGGCCTGAAAAGCATCTAGTGTGGCTTTCATTACAGAAAATCCTGTGCAAACATTTTAACATCGAAGATGCTAAAGGCTGTCTGTCTACATGTGTAGTTTGAGTGCTACAATAAAAAGTGGCATTAACTTATCATACAGTGCATACTGTGAAACTCCCTGTAATGTGTATTGTGAGGGTTCCTTAAGAATACCTTGGCATTTCTCTGCTCTTTTCATCATGTTGTGACAAGGATAGAGGTTGCATATTTCACCTCTGTCCACTGCACAATGCTGCAGCTTGAGTGAGGGGGAGGGGGGGACGGGGATGAAAAGTCCAGTTCTCTAGCTGCCTCACTGAGCATTGGAAAGGCATAAGAACCATATTTCACCTGGTCTTAACAGAAGACCATAAAACAATGCAACAGTATTACTCACTAAGCTGAGAATTGCTGGGAATTCATAAATGAATGTTTCCCAACAGGGTATAATAGATTGCACAGTGTTTCTAGTAGCAAAGAGATAATATATCAAATCAGGGATGTGAAGAAGGTATGTTAAATGGATTTGACAGCGATGTATGAACCACGTTTAGTTTACTCATGACTGTTACACCTTTTGTCCTGGTCATGTCAAGTAAACAGATTTAATGAGTAAATCAATATTTAGGAGAATTTCTGAAAATGGAATATGAACCATTGTTTATCTGTTTATTCATACGGAGGAATAAAGACAATGACTGATAGTGCTCATGGGAGTTTTTAGAGTGAAGAAAAGCTAAAAGAAGACAGCTCCAGGCATCTTATTGGAAAAGAGTTCCTGAGACTAATCCTAAAAATCTTCATTTGATGGAGGATGGGCAGGAAGAGGAGGGTAGTAATAAAAGGGTCGCTCAAACCACCATGACCATTGGACATGGTTAGCTCACTGGGTGTGTGCACCTGAAAGGCTTTCAAACAATATTTAACCTTTCCAATCCCAAACTCCCTTTTCAGCTAAGAGTATCCCTTTTGCAGAGGAACAGTCATTTTACCAAAAATCAACCTGTGATATCAAGCATAAGGCACTACCTATAACCCATACGAACCACTTTTTTAAAGAAAGAATTATACGAGAATAGATTAAATGAATGCGGTCACAGGTCTGTCCAGCCATGACAAAACATGGAAAGGTATTATAATTGCATTGTATCTGATCTTCTCCACAGCCCTACACATCATGTATCCTCCCCTACAACTTCCCATAGTTGTAGCCAGGTCAAGAATAGGGAAATGCAGTGTATTTGACATGCTGCACAGGCCTAAGCACTCCTTAGAGTCTTATCCACCATGCATCCCCCCTCCTGCAGCTTCCTAGAATTTTCAGAGGCCGTTGTATTATATTGAAGGATCCAACCCATTAACAGTGAAAAATAGAGCTAGATTGTAAAAGAACTTCCTCTGTTCACTACCAGAAACATTGTGCGATCTATTATACCCTGTTGGGACATTTATAATAGAAGATAAACTATGACCGATTACCAGAGCTGTGACATCATCTAATCTTTATTTTCAAATTAAAACAAAACTATCAAATAAAAAAGGTATATTATGAGTTATGGGTAGTTGTCATGCTTGAGATCATAGTATCATTTCTGAGGAAGTGGCATTTCACATGTAATATACATCACGCATGCTCCACGTTTCTCTGGCATATCCATCTCACCCTTCAATTCATAAAGCAAGATTTACCAAGTTATTGTAAGAAAGGACAAAGTATTCATGATAAATTATTGTGAATCTCTTTATTATCTCAAAAAAGTAAAAAAAAAAAAATGTATTGGATTAAGGAATAATTCATAATAATTGGAATGGGTATTTACACTTCTTTGTGCCCCAGTGGAAGAGCCACCATTACTTCCAGTTACAAACTGTATTCCTTCCCTGAAGGTAAAACAAATATATAACATACACTAGAGCAGACTGCATTCCAGCTTTTTATCTGAAACTGTATATTTGCTATGGTATAGTTAGTCCATTTAGCACTGGAAACGATAATGTGCAAATATAAATGCAAGTAAAAAAAATAATCTTCAGATCTTCAAATAGGCTACCTAGAAAAAGAGAAGAAAAGAAAGTTATTTTTCAGACTTGTAACATTTAAAACAATACTTCAATACAATTTTTTCTTCTTTTTACCATTCCTGGATAAAATGCTAAATGATTTAAATAAAAAATACACTTGACAGAAATGTGTACCATAGAGGATGGCAATGAACATAAAGCAAGTTTTTTCCCCCTATACGCTTAATTTGAAAAAAGTCTGGTCTCAATACAAACTTAATACTATACAAAGGTCTACAAAAATGCGCCAAGAGCAAAATTAATTTGTAATAATAAAATATGTTCAAGATGTTAGATATAATTCTGAATGGACAGAATCTTTTCAGTCACCCGGGCCTGAATGCAAGCAGAATAGCATGTCCTACGGCTCTCCGGCAACTCCTACGGCCTGCCTCCCTTCAATGCGACCAATTGACATCATTGACTGCAGAGGGGCTACCCGAGTTCAGCCAACGTTTCGGCTGCTAATGCTTGAGAAAGTCTGCACTAGCAGCTGAATCGCAGCCCAGATTTCAAAATAAACTTGCCTTTACTACTGGATCATGCCTGGCTCCCGTCTCTTTTCTCTTGGGCAGTGGTTCCCAACCGCGGTCCTCAAGTACCCCCAACAGGTCAGGTTTTCCAGATATCCGAAGCACAGCACAGGTGATATGGTTTGCTGCTCAGTGATTGCAGGATTCAGTCTGCATTTCCCCAAGGCGATCCTTAAAACCTGGCCTGTTGGGGTACTTGAGGACCGTGGTTGGGAACCACTGCTCTAGAGAGAAAGAGAAAGAAAGAAAGGAGCGAGACAAAGATTTTAAAAACCACACACCTTACCTTCTGCACCTTCAGGCTTTGCTATTCACCCCTAACCGACACTACAGTGGATGGGCTTAAAAATATAATGTATATGGAACATTTTAGTGTATTACACACAGTCAGGTCCAGAAATATTGGGACATCGACAAAATTCTAACATCTTTGGCTTTATACACCACCACAAAAGATGGATTGAAACAAACACAATGTGCATTAACTGCAGACTGTCAGCTTTAATTTGAGGGTATGAACATCCAACTCAGGTGAAGGGTGTAGGATTTACAGCAGTTTGCAGATGTGCCTCCCACTTGTTAAGGGACCAAAAGGTAATGGGACAGAATAATAATCATAAAATCAATCTTTCCCTTCTTAATACTTGGTTGCAAATCCTTTGCAGTCAATCACAGCCTGAAGTCTGGAAGGCATAGACATCACCAGACGCTGGGTTTCATCCCTGGTGATGCTCTGCCAGGCCTCTACTGCAACGGTCTTCAGTTCCTGCTTGTTCTTGGGGCATTTTCCCTTCAGTTTTGTCTTCAGCAAGTGAAATGCATGCTCAATGGGATTCAGGTCAGGTGATTGACTTGGCCATTGCATAACATTCCACTTCTGTCCCTTCAAAAACTCTTTGGTTGCTTTTGCAGTATGCTTTGGGTCATTGTCCATCTGCACTGTGAAGCGCCGTCCAATGAGTTCTGCAGCATTTGGCTGAATGTGAGCAGATAATATTGCCCGAAACACTTCAGAATTCATCCTGCTGCTTTTGTCAGCAGTCACATCATCAATAAATACAAGAGAACCAGTTCCATTGGCAGCCATACATGCCCACGCCATGACACTACCACCACCATGCTTCACTGATGAGGTGGTATGCTTAGGATCATGAGCAGTTCCTTTCCTTCTCCATACTCTTCTCTTCCCATTACTCTGGTACAAGTTGATCTTGGTCTCATCTGTCCATAGGCGCTTGTTCCAGAACTGTGAAGGCTTGGTTAGGTGTTGTTTGGCAAACTCTAATCTGGCCTTCCTGTTTTTGAGGCTCACCAATGGTTTACATCTTGTGGTGAACCCTCTGTATTCACTCTGGTGAAGTCTTCTCTTGATTGTTGACTTTGACACACATACACCTACCTCCTGGAGAGTGTTCTTGATCTGGCCAACTGTTGTGAAGGGTGTTTTCTTCACCAGGGAAAGAATTCTTCAGTCATCCACCACAGTTGTTTTCTGTGGTCTCCCGGGTATTTTGGTGTTGCTGAGCTCACCGGTGCGTTCCTTCTTTTTGAGAATGTTCCAAACAGTTGTTTTGGCCACGCCTAATGTTCTTGCTATCTCTCTGATGGGTTTGTTTGGTTTCTTCAGCCTAATGATGGCTTGCTTCACTGATAGTGACAGCTCTTTGGATCTCATCTTGAGAGTTGACAGCAACAGATTACAAATGCAAATAGCACACTTGAAATGAACTCTGGGCCTTTTATCTGCACATTGTAATTGGGGTAATGAGGAAATATCACACACCTGGCCATGGAACAGCTGAGAAGCCAATTGTCCCATTACCTTTGGTCCCTTAACAAGTGGGAGGCACATCTGCAAACTGCTGTAAGTCCTACACCATTCAACCGAGTTGGATGTACATACCCTCAAATTAAAGCTGACAGTCTGCAGTTAAAGCACATTGTGTTTGCTTCATTCCAACTCCATTGTGGTGGTGTATAGAGCCAAAAGATGTTAGAATTGTGTCGATGTCCCAATATTTCTGGACCTGACTGTATGTGCATAGTTTATACTTGAGTACAGTGAATATAATCTGTCTTCGATACATAAAAAAAACGGTGCCAATTGTAAGCAAATCATATTATTTTACAGTTCTTTAACGTTTCAATGTTGTTTCTAGTGTCTTTAGAATTTTTTTTAAAAAAAAGCATCTTTTCATAGCAGCCTCTATAACACTAAAAGTAATCTTCCCTGTATTTAAATACAGTTTGAGATAAAAGCATTGCATTTTGATTCTATGTAAGAAGAAGGAAAATGGATTTCCTCGGAAACCTGATTTTCTTTATTCTACAGCACTGGGCTCAGTGGCGGCTGGTGACGTTTCATGCTAGTGGGGCACCAGACTGGAAACATGCATGTTTTTAATCATTAACCCTTTCACTGCTGAGGACGTGTGGGGAACATCCTCATTGACTCCTAAGGAAAGATGGGGTGGAGATGGGGAGTTTAGCAGGGTCATGTTTGGTAGAGCATGGCCTTTCCAATGATACCAAACATGACCATGTTTAAAGTAAAGAAAAAAAATAAAAGTAATAATAAACAAAAGAAAAATATGTTTTTTTTAAGACGTGAAATGACTCAGCAGTGAAGGGGTTAATGGGAATATGTCTGTATGGCACTCCAAAATATGTTGACTATCCCATATAAAGGGAATAAATGAGGCAAAAAAAAGGCCATTTTGAGGCTAAATTCAATAATTACAAGTGTAATCCAGAATTTAGCCACAAGATGTATGAACTCCAGCAGGAATGAGACTTTAAGAAAAAAAAACTTTTGTCAGTGAGCTTCAAAGGATGTGGCCTAATAACAGGCTCCTGATTCAAAGATGCTCCTTGGAGCTGCTGAGGTGTGAAAGTCTTGATCTTTGATCAGCCAAGGAGATGGCTGATCGGAGTGGGTGTCTCAATTCGCACCGTGGTAGCATCTGGCTTGACCTAAACAGAAAACATGATACCTTCAATGGCCTGCATGGAGCCAGACTTCCACCAATTATAACCAAGAATCAGTCATTTTGTTCTTCGTGGTCTACCCCAAAATATTACATAATATCCCAGACGTGCATAACATGTGTATGGATGGTTCATGCTATCTATTTTTGCAAAGCCAAGAATTTGTCCTGCTGAATGATATCTAACATGATTATTCTGGAAGAAACCGTTCTCGGGAAATGGAAACGAGCACATTCACCCTATTAGGTGATAACCGTTCCAAAAATGTATAAAATATTCCAACGGCATGTGTGTATATAATCAGGACCGGATTAACATAGAGGCTGATGGTTCAGCAGCTCCAGGCCCATGCCCCCAGAATAGGCCCAGAGAAAGGATAACCATGTCTGCATTGATGGGCATTTGGACCCCTGTATCTCCAACTACAGGGTCATGTCAGGTATCACTGGAAAGGCCAGAGCATTGCCTTTCCAATGATATCAAACATGACTAGGTTTTTTGTTGTTAAAAAAAAATATATTTTTTTTTCTTTGTAGCACAGCAATAAGTTTTCACTTTTCAAATATAAAAGAACAATGATGCTGCACTAACTCACCATCTCACTTCTCATGTCACCAACAAGTGTGGAGGTGATGGCACAATCGGTTATTACGCATTGTTACATCAAAAGCCTAAACCGCCGCACTGCAGCGAAGAGCAGTGGGACATTGGAACCCTGCAAGGTCAAGTGAGGCGTCATTGGACAGGTCAGAGTCTGGCCTTTGAATTGATACCAAACATGACCATGTAAAATCTAAAAGAAAACAAAAAAACCCTTTGTATTTACTTATTTTTAGTTCCAAAGCGATGGCATTGTCCATTTGTCACGTATAAAATGAGCAATGCCACTGCCATTACTCACCTTCTCATTTCCCACGCCGGGACCAAGGTTACAGTTATATACAGTTTTACAGTATAGTCATATTATTCATAAAACACCATCCTCCAAAACACAAGGGAACTATTTCATTTTTTTAAATTTTTTGGGTTAAAAAATTTAATTTTCTCAGAAAAATGCAGTAACAGGTTCCCATTTCCTATAGAATATTGGAATATAAAACCACAAAGGTTTGGATGATAAAATGTGTAAAAATTATTTTACACGCTGTAAATTATTTAAATCTGAATGTAAATTTCCTCACACAGTATCTGCCTGGTCAGATATGCCCGTATCGGCCTGGTCAGATATGCCCATATCGGCCTGGTCAGATATGCCCGTATCTGCACTATTAAATAACCTAAAATAGGTTTTCATTTCACTAAATTCCAAAAAAAGCCCACCAAAATCTTCAGCTCCAGGCCCATAGAGATCTTAATCCGGCCCTGTATATAATTGAGATATATATATGTATAGATCTCAAACTCCTCTCAGGAGATAAATTCACATCTTGTTCAATTATTTACTGCTATGGGTAAGGGTGACATGGAAGGTAAAGGGGCCGGTCCCGATACTCCTACTGTGATACCCAGAAATCAGAGATACACGAGGGGCCATGTGCTTCAATTGGGGGTTAATTTAATTGCAGTGAATGTCGGGTTTCTACCAGCAGCACCCGGGACAGATTCTTACCAGCAGCACCCGGGACAGGTTCTGTAGTTCTAGCCGTGTATAAGTAACATAGGATTTGTTATATTTTTATCCTGTTTATTTTCTGTTTGTGGCTGTAAATATTTGTACCATCTCTTTTTACCTTGTATATGCACGGTGACCATTTTTCATGTCATAATAAATATTCCTTTATTGAGCTCTGCCTTTGTCTAAGTCCCATTACCTGAAGAGCCATTTTTCCTAATAGCCTTGGAGCAGTTAGTTTCTAGAATATCTACTAAATTGGGTTTGGCAGGGTTGGTTTACTAAACTATTTGTGGGTTTAATTGAACAGGGCATTTCAAATCACCTCCGTTTAATATTTGGCGAAATACCGGCCGATCGCTGTGCTCAGCGCGTCCTTCGCGGCGAAGTGGTAAGGAAAATGTGGCTGTTAAGGCAGAAATCTGCTGTGCGAAGATCTACAGTTGTGATCAAAATTATTCAACCCCCACTGAAATTGAGTGTTTTGGCCAGTTTGACATTGATTTTGATCATTCAGTCATCTTGCTTACAATTAAATCAAAGAGGCACGTGTAGGTCAGACAAATATAACATAACATTTATAATGAAATAACCACAAATGTCTTTTCTGTGCTCACATCATTATCAGTTTTATTCAACCCCCAAGTGACATTCAATCTTATAACTGTAAAAGGATGTTGTACTAAGTACTAACAGCTTTTAAACGTGAAGCATTGCTTGACACAAGTGTCTTGCAGCGATCTACGGATATCTTCGCCCATTCGTCATGGGCAAAAGCCTCCAGTTCAGTCACATTCTTAGGCTTGCGCACTGCAACTGCTTTCTTTAAGTCCCACCAGAGGTTCCCAATCGGATTTAAGTCAGGTGACTGTGATGGCCACTCCAAAATGTTTCAGCCTTTAATCTTTAACCATGCTCTAGTGGACTTGGAGGTATGCTTGGGATCATTGTCCTGTTGAAAGGTCCAACGTCTCCCAAGCCTCAGGTTTGTGACGGACTGCATCACATTGTCATCCAATATCTCCTGGTACTGAAGAGAATTCATGGTACCTTGCACACGCTGAAGCTTCCCTGTACCTGCAGAAGCAAAACAGCCCCAAAGCATGATTGACCCCCCGCCATGCTTCACAGTAGGCAAGGTGTTCTTTTCCTTCATAGGCCTTGTTCTTCCTCCTCCAAACATAGCGTTGATCCATGGGCCCAAACAGTTCTAATTTTGTTTCATCAGTCCACAGAACACTATCCCAAAACTTCTGTGGTTTGTCCACATGATTTTTGGCATACTGCAGTCGACTCTTCTTATTCTTTGGAGACAGCAAGGGGGTGCGCCTGCGAGTTCTGGCATGGAGGCCTTCATTACGCAATGTGCGCCGTATTGTCTGAGCTGAAACCTCAGTACCCACATCTGACAAATCTTTTCTCAGTTCCTCAGCAGTCACACGGGGACTTTCTCCACTCTACGCTTCAGATAGCGCACAGCAGTCGAAGTCAGCATCTTCTTTCTGCCACGACCAGGTAGCGTTTCAACAGTGCCCTTTGCCTTGAATTTGCGAATGATGCTTTCTATGGTCTCTCTTGGTATGTTTAACATCTTTGCAATCTTCTTATAGCCATTGCCCTTCCTGTGAAGAGTAATCACCTCTTCTCTTGTCTTCCTGGACCATTCTCTTGACTTCACCATGTTTGTAACCACACCAGTAAATGTCTAGAAGGAGCTGAGTATCAGTCATTTTAAAGCTGCCTAATTGGTGCTTATTATGCTTTATTGCTGCTCCGTGACATCCACAGGTGTTTTCAATACCTGATTGAAAACACTTGAATGAACCTCTGTTCTTCAGAGTGGTAGTCTTTAAGGGGTTGAATAATTGTGTCAATGAAGAATTCACAAAAGAAACATTTACTACTGTATTACAAAACCAATTGATGTCATTTTAGTTGCATATGGTTCTTTAAAAAGTCCTTGTAGGATTTCATGCTGAATACAATTACAAATGTACACTAAATTCCCTAAAACCCTTTACAGCATTGGGGGTTGAATAATTTTGAACACAACTGTACATTGAAGCCTTAGATGTGAGCTTTGGCTAGGTTTGTTTGAAGGCCATCAGAGTTGATTCTTAAAATGTCCCATAGAGTCCTTTTTAGATTTCTGGATGCTGTCCAAAACAAATCAGATTATTTCTCTCTCCCCCCCCCACTCAGACTAGCAACAATTAAGGAGACAAGGACACTCCTTAAAAAGGGACATAATAGATTTGATCAAATCAGGCACATGTCAAACGATGTAGTTTAAATTGTTTATTGAGAAGAAAAAAAATGGTGGGCGCTGCCCCATCTGACCCCATGGACAAGCATCCACTGCTGGGACTTTAAAACTTGCTTAAAGCCACTTCAGTTCTGTTAACAGAGGTGATGTAATAGGTCTGAATGGCAAACCATAACATGCAAGTCAGACCCTTCTTCAAAGAAGAGCATAAGAGAGCAGTCAAATACTCAACACTGTATTTATAAACATACTTTACTAACTGTAAATCTTAAATATAAAATATATATCTATAATCGTTACTTTGATGGCATTCACGTTAGAATTGGAAGCCCAAAACAGTCATGCAGAAATATACGGATTTTATTGTACTCATGCTGTTCCTGTTCTGAACCGGCAATCATGAAAGCTGGGATAATAGGAAAAAGCTGCTACTGAAGTGATAGCAGAAAAGTGATGTATTACGGAGACAGTGCCAATGTAACAATGTCAGTGTGGGTGCCCCACGATATGAAGCTGCATAGTAAATGGCTCATAGAAACCAGAGAGAATTACAAATAGAAGACCGGGAACACTGCATACTTTGTGCATTAATCATCTCAATATCAACCTCATAATCCTTGTTACTAAAAATACTCTAATAAAGACATACAATCAGATCCAAAGAGGTTTTGGAGACAAATAACACATGGTTACTGGCTGACTTATTGTTTTTGTTTTTTTATTTCACCCCGAAGCAGAAACACAAAAAATTCATCAATAATTGAAAATCTCATAAACAGGAAAATAAACAATGTTGCCATTGCAGATCCAAGAATATCAATCCTCAGAAACACCAATACTAGAAAGGAATGTAGTGTTCAGGAAAGCAGGTATACACTATATATAAATTTATATATGAAAAGGTTGACGTACCCAAAAAAATAGTTCTAAGTTTGATTGAATCAGTTTTTTTCCTCTGGTTGAATGAAGTTCACTCTTAGCCTATGCGGGATGAGCTTTTATTTTAAATCTGTTAAAGAAATGCAAACTACACGAACAAGCAAAAACTGCATGTCCAGTAATATTGATGTGACGGACCACCTGGCACCCTGTCAGTGTCTGGCTTTCTCCCTGCTGGAACTCAACATTAAGGATTCGCAGTCCATACCTCCCTAAAATCACCAGGCAGCACCAGTGTGACAGCAGAAGACTAACCATTTTCAAAACATACAGCTATACATGGTTAAGGGACAACCCTCTTCATGAATAGAACACAGATAAGATCAACAGATCCAGTAACAGAACAATGGGAAGGGACTTTCTAAACAATGGACAGTTTACACAGGCAACCTTTATCTTAAACTCTTAAACTGCCTGCTAGTTCGTGGGAGAAGGGGGGGTTGAGGGAAGCATGTGAAACAACGGAATATATTCTTACAGCAGGTGTACACTATACAGAGAGCAAGGGTAGCTAATACGGGGTAATGTACACAGTATATATGTCACGAGGACGATGGTGCTCACCTAAGATCAGCGTTGTTTGGATCCTTATGGACAGATTACTACAATGCGTAATTTGATAGCAGTCAGGACTGTAATACCTGGTATCCCAAGCCAGGGAGGTAATACAGAAATCTAAGTACCACCCAACACCAAATGGTTGTGTGACCAAGAGGTTGCTGAGCGAAAGCAAGTTAACTATACACTTGTTCTCAATAACAAACAGTATTTGCTCAAGGTATTCCGCAACCTGCAGGGCAGGTCTACAATCAGAGATAATGTTTGGTACATGGACTTGGCGTCAAGCCGGTAACTGGAAAGGTTGGTGGATTTATCAACCGCAGGGCAGAAGCACTCACGGAAACCATGTAATATGTTATGTAATTAAACCATAGACTTGACAAGCAACATGAAGTATGGATAGATTTCCCCACCTGGAGGACAGTCCCACAGACTGGGATCATATGATACGGTATGATCTGCACCTAGACCGGGTAGTTGGCAGACAGATAGAATTAGCAACCTGAAGGGCAGACCTTCCAACAGATATCATGCGGTACAAACTATGCATACACTCTGTGATCACAGCATACAACAAGTACACACATAAGGGTTAATCGTAAGAATCGTCAGTAGGCAGTCCGGGTCAATCAACATTAGCAAGGTGTAACGGGGGGGGGGGGGAGTAGCGCACACTAGAGAGTAGCGGAGTTGAGATCCTTAAGGACTGATAAATCTTTTTGACGTTTAAACTCTGCTTGGCATACGCAGAATTATACACTTGAGGCAGCGAGGATGAACAAAACCCTGAGCTGCTACTAAGCACTAAAGGTTTCGAGTCCGATAGAGCACGTTCAGGAATACACAGATACGTCAGACAGTTGGTGAATTGCGCGGACTGCAGGGCAGTCAGGAAATAAGCTGCTTTAACGTCTTCTGATAATCGGGAGCAGGTCAGCAGTACCTTAAGATAGTCAGCGGCAATACATACACCTCGGGGTCTGTCGTAAGTACAGTATCGAGTATATTTGATGGTGAGAGCACATTGAACATGAGCCGCATATAAACAGTACCTTTCGATCGAAGTTCTTATAAACATCTGTGGCTGGAGAACTTGAGCCCTGGGTTGGGTATAGGAACCTAATGAGGCCAAAGACGATACCCACAACTTAGAAGGGACAATACCCCAGTAACGTGTAAACACCCCAGCGGCAAGCATGGGGTTAAACCACGAAAGCACCACACAGGCGATCGTAATCTAGCAGTAATAGAATAGTCAAAACAAGCCGGGTCAAAAAGCAGGTGCAGGGATCGTATCCAGAAAAAGGTTGGCAACAGAGAAGCAATACACACAATAGTTAGCGTTGCGGAAAACAGACTCCACGACAGGGTGACGAGGCAACTCCTTGTGCCCTGTATTAACCCCTTAGTGACCGCGGACGTACCATGTACGTCACAGCTACGGGTCTCTTTTAGACCCGCTGACGTACATAGTACGTCCTGAGGTCACTTGCGCGAAAAGCCATTGCAAGCTGCCTGGGAGTCCAGGCATCCGTACAATGGCGGTCTGAACTGCCGGGGCCCCTTGTGATCGCTCCCCAGGAGCAATCAACATCCGGTTTAACCTGAGAGCACTTCTAGAGAGTGCTGGAAGCGATCGGATCGCTTCCAGCTGCTCTGAGTATATTGCAAGGATGCCTCGACATCGAGGCATCCTTGCAATATGGTTACCTGCCGCCGGTCCGCTCAATGATCGCTCCCCCGAGCGATCACTTCCGGTAGCGGCAGGAAGTACTGAGTGCCACGAGGTAGCGTGGCACTCAGTGCAAAAAAGAGCACATAAGTGATCAGGTGCTCTGCTGGGTGCCTCTAGGGATCAAGGCACCCAGCAGACTAAAAAAAAAGTGTAAAAAAATAAAATAAAAAAATAAATGAATAAAAAGTGACAGAAGGGCAGCGCCATCTTGGCTAAGGGCAGGGTCATCTTGGGGCTGTGTGGAATGTTCCTAGCCTGCCTCAGAGAGGCAGGCTAGCAACATTCAATCAGAAGTTAGAAAAAATATAAAATAAAATTTCTAATTTGTCAGGTCAATATTTTGTAAATATTGGCTCTGACCTCTGTGATTCTCCCTCCTTCTCCTCACTTTTGTTTTGGTGAGCGAGAGAGAGATCAGATTTGACAGGTTAGAGATTTTAGGTAGATTTAGGGAGATTAGACCAATTGAGGCAGGTTTAGAGGGATTTAGGAGTTTATTTTTATTTTCTTGTGAAACCCAAAGGTTCTTTTGAGAACCAATAATCCGTTTATATATATATAATAATTATAAAATTTTATTTTATAATCTATTGTATATAATGTCTGAGAGGGTGTACAGCACCGAGGAGGCATATGCCATCCTGGTGTCAGAATCTGAGGCATCTGCGTCTGACTCAGACCCAGATTTTGACCCTGCCAGGCGCTCAGAGACATCGCTGGATACATCATCTACGCTGGCTGATGTATCTTCCAGTGAGGTTTCTGATGCAGATCCTGGGCCATCACCTGCCAGCAGGAGATGCACAGCTCCAGCTGAGGAGTGGGTAGTGCCTCATCGCCAGAGGCCAGATATCCATCCTTTCACGGCAAATCCTGGCATCAATATTGATGTTGCAGGATTTTACCGCCACACAGTTTTTGCAGGTGTTTCTGGGGGATGATTTGTTGGGCCACATTGCTGCCAAATCAAATCTGTATGCCCATCAGCATTGTGCTGCGAAGCGAGACTCCTACTTGGCAAGGCAGCAATGGACTTCCCTAGATGTGCCAGAATTTATGAAATTCTGGGCACTTACTATGCTGATGGGCATCATAAAGAAGCCCTCAATTCTCTCCTACTGGAGCAGTAGCCCATCTGCTCTACCCCCATTTACCCCCAATCAATGTCACATAGATGGTATGAAAACATTTTGCATTTCATGCACTTCAGTGACAACAGCCTGTGCCCCCCTAGAGACCATCCCCAGTTTGACAGGCTGTATAAAATCCACCTCCTGATTACCCACTTCGCCGCCAGGTTTGCAGAGGCTTATACACCTGGATGAATCCCTAATGAAATACAAGGGAAGGCTGGGATTCAAGCAGTATATTCCTTCCAAACGCTCCAGGTATGGAGTGAAGGTGTATAAGCTCTGTGACAGCGAGAGTGGGTATACTCAGGCCTTCCGGATGTACGAGGGAAAGGATAGTAGCCTTGACCCTCCAGGTTGCCCAGAACACATGGGAACCAGTGGCAAGATTGTGTGGGACCTACTTTTTCCCCTGATGAACAAGGGGTATCACTTGTATGTTGACAACTTTTATACAAGTGTCCCTTTGTTCAAGCTGCTGTATTGTTTTGATACAGTAGCACGCGGTACTGTTCGCAAGATCCGCGTAGGTTTCCCAGCACAGCTTGCCCGCACCCGGTTAAAAAGGGGTAGACCTCAGCTCTGCGCCAAGAGAGCTCCTGTACAGAGACAAGAAGGATGTATACCTTCTATCCACCATCCACTCAGAGGTCTGTGGAGGTCTCTGTACGTGGCAGAGCTGAGCGCATCAGGAAGCCAGTGTGCATCAAAGCCTATAACCGGCATATGGGTGGGGTTGATCTGGCAGATCAGCTGCTCCAGCCCTACCAGATTATGCGGAAGTCAAGGGCCTGGTACAAAAAGGTTGCAATTTACCAGATGCAAATTGCAACCCACAATGCCTTTTTGCTCTGCAAAAAGGCAAACCCCGGAGTGACACTGTCCGCTTTACAGTTTCAGCTCCAGGTCATTTCAGGGCTTTTGTACCAGGATGCACCTGCTCCCCGGGTGGTGATGGGGGACAGAGTTGGGGCTACACATTTGATTTTTAAAATCCCCCCCTACTGAGGGCAAACAGAGACCCCAAAAAAGATGCAGAGTGTGTTTCAAGAGGGGGCAGAGGAGAGACACAACCTTTTACTGCCCAGAATGCCCTGAACAACCCGGTCTGTGTCTTGGGGACTGTTTCAAGGTGTATCATACTGTGCGTGATCTGTAATTTTTTTTCCCTTTCAGTCTAGTTAGTTAGTTCAGTTTAGTTTTTTTTTTCTTTTACTGCACCAGACTTTTCAGGGCTGTGGAAATTTTAAAAAAATCTACTTGTCCAACGGACTAAGTAGTAGTCCAATCTACTTGTCCCTCAGGACGATCAACTTGTCCTGATAATTTCAACAAAATAGTGTTTAAATAGAGGTCTTTATTCATAACAGCCTATAGAGGCAGCGTCAGATACATGTGATGAATAAAGACCTTTAAACACTATTTTGTTGTATGTATATATTAGGGATGCACCGATACCACTTTTTTTAAGACCGAGTACGAGTATCGATACTTTTTTTCAAGTACTCACCGATACCGAGCACCGATACTTTTATTTTATGTCATGTACCACTTTCCAGTAAGAACAGACCTCATAAAAATGCCCCCAGCTCACATGTATATATCCCCCGAGATATATGGATATTGCCCCTGCTCATGGATATTGCCCCCAGCTCATGGATGCTGCCCCAGCTCATGGATATATGCCCCAGCACATGGATATATGCCCCAGCATATGCCCCAGCTCATGGATATATGCCCCAGCTCATGGATATATGCCCCAGCACATGGATATGTGCCCCAGCACATGGATATGTGCCCCAGCTCATGGATATATGCCCCAGCTCATGGTATACTGCCCCCACGCCTTCATGGATATATGCCCCCAAGCTCTCATGGATATTGCCCCCCAGCTCAGACCCCAGACCAGACATGGGGCGGCTGTTCGAATGCTCTATCGGCATTCGGACAGCCGCCCCTGGAGCTCTATGGCATACTTCCCTTCCCAAGCGGCGCCGACAAAGTCTTCGCGCTTGTGCTCGTTGAAGGACCCCCAGCCGCGATCATGTCGATAGAGCATTCGAACAGCCGCCCAAGCCCCTCGGATGCCGGCAAGCCGGCTCAATGTCGGCTTCCGGTATCGGGGGCGTCCCTGGAATTAGTCCGCAGTCTGGCGGGCTTCTAGCCCGCTGGACTGCATCTCAAAACAAACTACTCGCCTGGCGCCCGGATCTTCATGTCCCGGGCGTCGGGCGATACAATTCCCACACCCCTGCTTTTACATTTCATTCCTACATTTTTATGTTCTACAATTGGTGCTGTATTTTGCCAAAATCTTGGCAAACCTATGCATGGGGGGGCATGGGTGTACTCAGGAGACCTTGCAGAAAGGAGAGTTTTCATGTAGTAACCGACAACAGTGTCTCCTAAATCACAGTCCAAATCTAATGTGGGCGTAAAAAAAATTAAAAATTACCGCTACACACCTTCTCAAATATTTTGGCCTAAAACCGTTGCATCCATGGCATCAAAACACTCCATATGCAATACCTTGGGGTGTCAACATTTCAAATATAAACACTTTTCTGGCAATAATTCAAACTGGGGTATGCGGTAGACCAGTGACGTGCGGTGAGGTCAGTGGCTGGTGAGGCACTGGCTAGTATCAGAGCCAGATATACACAGGGTTACGCAGTCGCAATTTACGCATTTGATTATCGTTATATAGGAGAATAGAGTTTCACTATTTATAAAGTTTGCATTTTTTTACAGCTAAGAGCATGCACTTACAATACTGACTAATAGAGGGCGCTATTACACACATGCTGATTGCTGAGCTCTGCCTGCCCCCACACGACTGTCCTGCGTCAATCAATCCATGGGGAGCTATGCCTCCCATGGAGGGCGTTTTTTTTTAAAAAAAAAGAAGTGCTTGAGACCAATGGAGCTTTCCCATTGGCTCAAGCTTTCAATTACTCTCATTGCCTCTGGAGGCACAAAAGAGCGTAGAACCAGGAAATCAGCTTGACCTACACAATTAGTGTAGCATTCAGCTGGGCAAATTGAATAGGCTAGGCTGGCTCAGTGCTGCCCCCTGCTGTCTGTGTAGTCAATCACACAAACACAGCAGCCGGCAAACTGAAAGAGAAAAATAGCGGAAGACAGAAGCAGCAAGGGAGCGTGGAGAGGGGAGTATGAGAACTTTTTTCAATAAATAACATTTTATTTACAGTTTAAATATACACATATTACATATACACATCACACATTTCATTACAGCACAATGACCACATTAATTTACTGGAATGGCAGGGGAGGCTCTGCCTCCCCTGCCACCCCTGACTGCACGTCCCTGCGGTAGACCCAAAATTAAAGATAGGCCTAACTGAAGAAATAATCTCAATTTCAACTCCAATCACAAAGTCATAAAAATTGTATTTGAACCTTCCCAAAATCCTGCAAACTTATGGGGGGCATGGGTGTACTCAGGAGACCTTGCAGAAAACAACCTGGAGAGTTTTCATGCAGTAACCAACAACAGTGTCTCCTAAATCACAGTCCAAAACTAATGTGGGTGTAAAAAGGACCACCACACAGTATCCACTTTGTTTGGGGCAAACGGTTGCATCCATGGCATAAAAACTCCATTTTACAATACTTTGGGGTGTTCACTTACCAAATATATGCACGTTCATGGCAAAAAAAAAAATTGGGGTATGTAAAAAGGCCCCTAAAAAGACGATAAGCAAAGATATATCAAATTAGAAAAAAGACAAGCACATGTCAAAAGATTGGCGTAGCACCCCAAAAACAACCCAACAAATCTATATATGGGTGGTATGACTTGTGTTTTTTGGCAGTAACCCATAACTGGATTTGACAATTCATGCCTAAAGTACAATGTGTGTGAAACAACAACACAAAAAGTGACTACCTGAAAGTTTGACAAAGAGCTAGTGCATGGAACGTGTTAAAATACAACTCTTTGAGTACCCTAGGGTGTGCCCTTTCTAAAAATATTTGGTTTGATAGGGGAAATTACTTTGGCCGGCTTCAAAAATGTCCCAAATAGGACATGGGTGCATATTGACGAAATGTGAAAATTCCAAGTTGGAAAACTGAAATGCGCACCCCCCCAAATAAGACCTATTAGCCCCCAAATGACCCGACATACCTATACATGGGTGGTATCAATTTACTCAGAAGATGTTGCTTAACATATTTTGGGGTGTTTTTTTGGCAGTAAACCTTAAAGTTCTCCATACATGTATTCTTAAATTGCACAAAAAAAAAAAAAAATCACCAAAAAGTTTTTTCAAACTTTGGCATAGATTTGTGGTAAAATGGTTGCATGGAAAGAGTCAAAATACCCAAAGTTTAATACCTTGATTTGTGTACTTTAAAAAAATATGTATATGTGGAGGGTTATTCAGGAATTAGTGACAGATATCAGTGTTACAATGTTAATTTAGAAAATAAACCCTTTGGAAATGGCAAAGTGCTACTTGCACTTATTGTCGCATAAGATAAGGAAAAAAGCGAGGAATATGTAAACATTGGGTATTGCTAAATTCAGGACAAAATTTAGAAACTACCAAGGAATTAAAAAATTTTGACGGTTGTTGATACATAAGAAATTTTGGGGATCAAAGTTTGAAAAAGTGGTGTTTTTTCAATTTTTTTGTCGTATTTCACAATTTTTTTATAGTAAATTATATGAAATGATGAAAAAAATGGTATCTTTAGAAAGTCCATTTAATGACGAGAAAAACTGTGTAAAATATGTGTGGGTTGCATAAACGAGTAAGAGGAAAATTTGACCTAAACACAAACCGCACGGAAACGTAAAAACAGCAGCGGTCACTAAAGGACAGATTTGTGTAAAACCGCCCTATCACTAAGGGGGTTAAACCCGACGGCTCCTCGTGACCATGCTAGGCCCCGCCCCCTCGGACGCCGTTCGGCCATTCCATGGTGCTGGCAGCCGCCAGCTCTTGGCACAGGACCTTGCCCAGACCCCCCAGGCAGCGCAGCATGGGCTGAGGATATGACACAAGGTCCTCGTACTAGCAGAAAGTCAGCAACAACACAAAACGTAACACTGAGACAAGCTCAAGAGACAGCTGGCGATGCGGGAAAATAACTCCACGTCAGGGCGACGAGCAGATCCTCGCGCCCTGCATTTAAGGCCGGCGGCTCCGCGTCACCACGCCAAGCCCCGCCCCCAAGACGCCGATCTGCCAGCTCTAGCTCCTGGCACCTGCCAGAGAGCGATGCCGCCGGGGGCCCAGGCCCCCCAGGCGCTGTGGGGGCCGAAGATGTGACAATATATATAACATGACACTATAATAAAATACAGAGACAGAAAATAGAGCATTACTGGACCAAAGGTAGTTGCTTCTGGGGTAACCGGCCATTACCCCGAGACCCCTGGAGGAATTTTCCACCACCCCTAAACAAAACAGATCCCCGGAGAAATATTAACCCCTGCAGCCTGGGTCTGTCACAACTGAGTTTAAAGAAACTTTGTGGTTGTCAAAGTGTGCTGATGAGGACGTCAAATTTAGGTAGACAAACATTTCAAGGGAAAGTTCAATGTGGTGCAAACATTCAATAGATAAAAAGGAGGTTCTTTTTTACTGAAAGGAAAGGAGAGGACATTTTTTTGTATAGATTGATTTTAGGTTTCAAATTGGACCAAAGAGAATTTGTTGTTTTTCCCCATTGCAATTGACTGCACATCACTCAACCAAATGGACGTTCTCTAAATCTATGGGAGGACCAGAAAACAATGAGATTTAAACCACTTACCAGGTTAAAAGAAACTGTAAAATAAATAGGCACTGTTAAATTTACTGAACAATGTATCGCCGATTCCTTTAATCTGTACTTTTCAAATGATGGTCTGCTCTCGTTACTTTACATGCACTCAAAAATTGCCACATTAAAAATAGCAAAACTCCCGCTATAGATAGATCCACTCGATCTGAGTTACCTTTGCCTGGACCAGGATACAGACAGGATAAAATATTGGGTGATTTTATCCACACCCTGGTGTAGTGGATATTTGGAGGGGTTTACACCCGTCAATTAGAGACTATACTTACTACTCGGTGCCTATGACAGTTCTCGTATTGATGGGTTTTTGATTTCTCCTAGTATGCTACCTGCGGTAGTTGAGACTTCTATAGCCCCGATTACGTGGTCAGATCACACAGAGATTAAATTGACGTTATCCCTCCGAGATGTCGACGGCTCGTGGTCTTGGCGGTTAGGTCCAACGGTTTTACAGAATCCAGCTATTAGAGAGGCGGTACTGGAAGAGTTGAAACAATACTTTGTGCACAATGATTTAGCGGAGGTCTCAATGGCTACATTATGGGCAGCCCATAAAGCTGTGGTTAGGGGGGGCATTTATAAAGCAGGTTTCATTTTGGAAAAAAACTAAAACCAGAAAACTTTTGGATTTACAATTACAATCCCAGCATAAAACTTTAGAAATCGATCACAAAGCTTCATCCGCTTGCGACTCTTAAGGGCTGCTGAGGACATTTCGTCAGGACATAACTAAATTGTTGATCGAAGAGGTTTGCAAATCCCTCTTGCGGTCCAAAAGGTATTTCTTATTAAAGTCAAATAAGATGGACACGTTATTGGCACAGACTTTACGCCCTAGAGGGAGGAGAATGGGCCCGTGTCCCTACAAGATATAGATGGTATTCTCCGACACTCAAAGGAAATCCAAAGGATTATCTCTGAGTTTTATAAACTTCTTTATAACCACTCACCTACTCATACCATGACCAATAAGGACCACTGTCAAGAAATATGGCTCTTTTTGCAAACGCTGAAAATTGCAAAGATTCAGGAAGGGCAGATTGGAACATTAGCTGCACCTATTACAAGGGATTAAATACAGATGGCAGTTTCCTCTATGAAGTCACATAAAGCCCCAGGCCCAGACAGCCTCAAGGCAGTCTATTATAAAACGTATTTTTCTATACTGCAACCTCATTTACTCTGTTTAATGGCAAATTGGGATGCGACAGGTTTCATCAAAGGGATTTGAGAGCATCGGTAGTCCTTATCCCCAAACCTGAGGACCAAACAAGTACGGCGAATTATAGACCTCTATCACTCATTAACACTGACCTTAAGATATTAGCTAATAGATTGGCACCTTTACTACCATCTCTAATAAATATCTATCAGGTGGGCTTTATTCCAGGTCGTCAGACCTATGATAATACAAGACGGGCTGTTGATTTGATATGGTATGCCGCAGACCTGGGATGTCCAACATTGCTCCTCTCATTAGATGCCAAAAAGGCTTTTGATAGAGTTACTGGCCTTCTAGGTTTCTACTACTGGAAGAGGTGGGGTTACCCTGGAAATTTCAGGAAGCTGTACAGGCTCTATATACATCACCTGTAGCGCAAATTATAGTGCCGGGCACATCTCCAAAGCCAATTTCTATCTTCAATGGAACAAGGCAAGGTTGCCCTTTATCACCACTCATTTTTTTCCCTTGCACTTGAACCTCTTGACTCAAATTCGTTTGACGCCCGAGATACGAGGCATTGACATGGCCGGTTCATATTATGTGCTCGCTGCATATGCAGATGATGTGTGGTTACCTCTCCGTCTACTTCAATGGCAGCACTACAACCCATTTTTGATAATTTTATGGAATATACCGGTTATAAGATTAATTTTGATAAATCTACAGCTCTGGGAATCCGTGATCACGATTTGTCTATTTTATCTGTTCAATACGGGTTCAAAATGGCCCAACGAAGTGTTACATATCTGGGGATAAACCTTACTCACTCATATGTTACCCTGTATGAGGCCAATTATAAGCCATTGTATGATAGACTGCGAATTAAATTGGGATCTTGGGACAAGGAGTATATATCATGGATTGGTAGAATTCACAGTTACATAGTTATATAGGCTGAAAAAAGACATGCGTCCATCGGGTTCAGCCTCTCCCACATAACCTACTGCTGTTGATCCAAAAGAAGGCAAAAAACCCAGTCTGAAATGCTTGCCAATATGCAACATACTGGGAAAAAATTCCTTCTTGAACCCAGAATGGCAGTCAGATTTCTCCTTGGATCAAGAAGCTTTTACCCACATATTAAATACTATAACCCTTAATAGTCTGTGTCTGCAGGAAGTCATCTAGTCGTTTTTTAAAAGTCTGTACAGACTCTGACCCAACCACCTCAACAGGCAGAGAATTCCACAGCTTTATTGTTCTCACCGTAAAATAACCCTTCCTATGCTTTAAGCTAAATTTTCTTTCTTCCAGTCTAAATGGATGACCCCTTGTCCTATGTATAGTCCTGTTAATGAATAGGTTATCAGACAATGGTTGATAATGGCCCCAGTGTAAAGATGAATATTCTTCCCTGGCTTTTATACTTGTTTCAGGCATTACTGATTCCTCTCGTAGAGGGTGATTAAATAGTTTCCAGAAACAAGTGTGTAATTTTGTCTGGCGGCATAAAAGACACAGGATCTCCCGTAGCGTTCTCTGTGCTTCCAGACAATCCGGCAGCTTAGGGTTGCCGGATTTCCGGTCCTATTATGTAGCCACACAGCTGGCTCAAGTAGTGGCGCTACATGCTCCTAGAAATATTAGATGGGTGGACTTTGAGGCGGATACCATGGCACCCGATACCCCTGGTCTTTGGCTTCAGCGTCAACGTCGTCCGAAATGTACCTCCTTGTGTCTGGTCCTACTCAATACAATTCAAATATGGAATAGATGGGCTTTTATGCGTCATTTGATGCACCAACCTTCACCATTAATCCTATTGGGATGTAACTTAGACTTTCCACCTAGGATGGACACTCTACATGGCCGGGCTACGCCAACCGGAAATTCTCCGTGCCAGGGATATGTTTTATCAGGGTCGGCTTTGTACCAGACGACTTTTCTTCTAGATCACACTTATGTCCAGTAAACTTTTTCAGTTATATGCAATGTCGTAATTATGTATCTACGCCTTTGATTCGAGAGGCCATTAATGGCCCCCTAACTTTTCTGGAGAGGGCATGTCTCCAGGGGGGAGTATCCTCAGGGTCTGAGATCTAGTCTGGTCTTGAGATCCCATGAGGACGCAGAACCCATGAATTATATGGCGACATGGGAGCACGACCTTTGTACTGTTGCGTCAGGAGACTGGGTGAAAATATGGGACTATTTCTAAATCCTCTATCAACGTCTCCCTACAGGAACAATCATATAAAACTATGATGCGTTAGTATGTGACTGTCTCTTCTTCATAAAAGAAATCCCGCAGTGCCTGATTTGTGTTGGAGAAACTGCGGAAGTAAGGTCTCTCATGCCCATACGTGGCTGTCATGCCCCATGACTCAAGGTTTGTATATTTTAATGTTATGTATTGAATCTGCCTTTTACTGCCTGCTATTAGTTCATAGCTATTTTGATCCTGCTGGGTTTCCTTAGCCTTGCTGTATCCAGCTAGCTCCACCGCTTTTTGTTCAGTCTAGTTCTTACTGGTCACCTAGCAGCCATCTTAGCTCAATGCTGGACAGAACTAATGTCTTTTCACCTGCATTGCTGTACTCTATTACAAAGATTGTCAGTCTGATTATTAAAGTTTTCAACTGGATTCATCTTTCTACGTGTCAGTTTTGCTGAGTTGACACAGTCTGCTGAACTTTCATCGTGTGAGTACTGGTCAATACAGACTTAGCTAGTCTCAAGCACCCACGCCTCACAGCTTTGCTAGGGAGGCAGAATAGTGGTGGTATTGTTCGATTTTTAGCCCATTCTAGGAAAAAGTTCATATTATGGCATCTGGTATTTTGGCCATTCAAGTTCCAATGGACCCATGGACTTTTCTTATGTCACGACCGCTAGAGGTTCCATCTTCGTCCCATAATAGACTTTTATCAAAGATTGTATTGGCAGCACAGAAAGCAATGGTGGAGAATTGGCGTTCTACAGACCCTCCATCATGGAGGAGAGTGAGGCAAATTATAGAGGAAGTCAAAGTTATGGACGAATTATCTGCCAGACTGCATGGTACAATGGGGACTTACCATATGATTTGGGATACATGGGTAGAGATGGACTATACCTAAAGCTCTGTGTTTTGTTGAGTATACAGTTGGGTCCAGAAATATTGGGACATCGACACAATTCTAACATCAGCTCTATACACCACCACAATGGAGTTGGAATGAAACACAATGTGCTTTAACTGCAGACTGTCAGCTTTGAGGGTATGTACATCCAACTCAGGTGAACGGTGTAGGACTTACAACAGTTTTAACAAGTGGGAGGCACATCTGCAGAGACCAAAGGTAATGGGACAATTGGCTTCTCAGCTGTTCCATGGCCAGGTGTGTGATATTCACTCATTACCCCAATTACAATGTGCAGATAAAAGGCCCAGAGTTCATTTCAAGTGTGCTATTTGCATTTGGAATCTGTTGCTGTCAACTCTCAAGATGAGATCCAAAGAGCTGTCACTATCAGTGAAGCAAGCCATCATTAGGCTGGAGAAACAAAACAAACCCATCAGAGAGATGGCAAGAACATTAGGCGTGGCCAAAACAACGGTTTGGAACATTCTCAAAAAGAAGGAATGCACCGGTGAGCTCAGCAACACCAAAAGACCCGGGAGATCACGGAAAACAACTGTGGTGGATGACCGAAGAATTCTTTCCCTGGTGAAGAAAACACCCTTCACAACAGTTGGTCAGATCAAGAACACGCTCCAGGAGGTAGGTGTATGTGTGTCAAAGTCAACAATCAAGAGAAGACTTCACCAGAGTGAATACAGAGGGTTCACCACAAGATGTAAACCATTGGTGAGCCTCAAAAACAGGATGGCCAGATTAGAGTTTGCCAAACAACACCTAACAAAGCCTTCACAGTTCTGGAACAAGATCCTATGGATAGATGAGACCAAGATCAACTTGTACCAGAGTGATGGGAAGAGAAGAGTATGGAGAAGAAAAGGAACTGCTCATGATCCTAAGCATACCACCTCATCAGTGAAGCATGGTGGTGGTAGTGTCATGGCGTGGACATGTATGGCTGCCAATGGAACTGGTTCTCTTGTATTTATTGATGATGTGACTGCTGACAAAAGCAGCAGGATGAATTCTGAAGTGTTTCGGGCAATATTATCTGCTCACATTCAGCCAAATGCTGCAGAACTCATTGGACGGCGCTTCACAGTGCAGATGGACAATGACCCAAAGCATACTGCAAAAGCAACCAAAGAGTTTTTGAAGGGACAGAAGTGGAATGTTATGCAATGGCCAAGTCAATCAGCTGACCTGAATCCCATTGAGCATGCATTTCTCTTGCTGAAGACAAAACTGAAGGGAAAATGCCCCAAGAACAAGCAGGAACTGAAGACAGTTGCAGTAGAGGCCTGGCAGAGCATCACCAGGGATGAAACCCAGCATCTGGTGAGGTCTATGCATTCCAGACTTCAGGCTGTGATTGACTGCAAAGGATTTGCAACCAAGTATTAAGAAGGGAAAGCTTGATTTATGATTATTATTCTGTCCCATTACCTTTGGTCTCTTAACAAGTGGGAGGCACATTTGCAAACTGCTGTAAGTCCTACACCCTTCACCTGAGTTGGATGTACATACCCTCAAATTAAAGCTGACCGTCTGCAGTTAAAGCACATTGTGTTTGTTTCATTCCAACTCCATTGTGGTGGTGTATAAAGCCAAAGATGTTCGAATTGTGTCGATGTCCCAATATTTCTGGACCTGACTGTATCTAGTATTTTTAAAGGGTGGGTGCACCCTTTCTCCTTTTTTTTTAAAGTTTATTTTATGTTTGTTTTTTGTGAGACGGAGATAGTGTTGTCATTAAATAAGAGTGTATTACCAGAGTGTTTATGGATGATATTTTGTGTCATATTATACATATTATACGTATAGGTGTTATAATAATATATGTAAGATGTTCTGATTATACATTTCTGAAATAGAAGAAAAAAAATTATATATATATATATATATATATAACAGCTTCTGCTGTATATATTCAGTATAAAGTGCATGATATAACATTCACATACAACCATAAGGATAAACAGTTACCATGTCCAAAAAATTATTTTTAAAAAAAAAGCAAAAAACTGTAATATTTGATAGTTGTGTTCTGCTTGAAAGGCTTAAGGGTTCTTGGCTTTGAGCAGGAGTTCAAATGTGTATGTAATCCTATCGTGTGCATTAGTTTCTAAAGTATACATGAGTTATATGCCAACTATAACTATCATTTTCTTACTGCACGTCACTTTAAAGAAAGACTTCTAGTGGGCTGTAACATAGCATGCAGGAAGGCTACGACAGATTTTCTTCCACTGTTTTAGCACACTTGTGTGCCACAGGGCTTTGCCGTGCGATGGCAGAATGATATGTACGAGTAACAGGACTGTGACATAATCTTGGTGTAATGGCACAGTGGCACAAAGGAGATGTATTATTCAATAGAAATTAAACAGAAGCTTACTTTTGTAAAATATATCTTTAACCTACTCGACACAGGACAAGCTGAGGTAGGCTTCCCGTATGTAGACAAAGTGCTCAGTATATCCTGTCTGTACTGTGGGACTGTCCCTGCCCAACAGATACCATTGCACAGGGGCGTGGTGATGTCAGAAACAGGGCTTTCTTTTGCCTGGCGGGAAAGCCCATGGAAGGAGATACAGAGGTCCTTTGGACCCCTGCATCACGGTACCACACAATCCCACATGGTCATATAAAGAGTTTATTGGAAAGGATAGAGTCTGGTCTTGACCATATATGGCGAGAAGCGAAAAACCCCTCACAAACACTGAAAAAAAAAAATATATTTTTTTTTCTAGAGCGGCACCATTTCAATTATAAAGTGAACAATAATAAATTTCATATACTGGAACAAAGTGTGGATGAGATGCAGTGTTTCATCAAAAACAATCAGCTGCCTGTCACGGGCATTCCAGGCAGATGCCAGAGAAGGCCCTTTATAGCTTTAATTTTTAAGCCCTTTTAGGCAGGTTTGCGGTCTGCTGCATTTATGCAGAATCCAGCACACACACACTACACACAGACCGAACAAGAGATGATAGTGCAGAATACAGACACAAGAGGGAGACCTGCACTGGGTAAGATTTCTGATCTAATACAGATTACAGGGCTAAGGGTAAACACCACAATAAACGACAGGAGTTTGCAAGAATTACAATAAATACGCCCAGCAGCAAGACAGAACCCTAAACCCTGGGGTCCTTAGTAGTTGGCCTCTAAGGCTAGGGTCAGACGAAAGCATTTTTCCCCGCGAACTTGAAAAAGTGCGTCCGAACGCATTGACATATTTTTTCACGGAATGCGCAAAAACAGTCAGACGACGCGCATTTTCGGGCGTGATTTTGTACGGATCGTCAATAAAACTCTTTTTGCGTCTGGACGTTATGTAGGCTGGACATTAGCAGTGTCTGACATCTCCTAATCACGCAAACACGCCGCTATGCCGCAGCTGTGCACTCAGTACGTCAGTACTAGCGGTTCAGCGTTCTCAAAAAAATGCGTTCAAATTCCACTTGCGTTGCACGGCCGGACTTTTGTGCGGCCGTACATCGTATATTGCCCGTCATCTGCTGCTAGTGCGGCTGTAATTATGTGTGCCAGAACGCACGTTAAAAGTGCGCTGGTCTGACCCCAGCATAATACTACCTACACTATGCTGCTGGGTAAATACAACATAAACCAAGAAATAAAGACATACACAGGTTATCACAGAAATACAGGTTCCAGGGACTAGGCAAGAATGGTCGAGGAACATAAGCAATTGTTCATACATACACAGGTTGTCACAGAAATACAGATTCCAGGGAACAGGCAAGAGAGTAATCCAAAAACGAAAGCCAAAGTCATACACGGGTATTATATACAGGAGGACAGAGTCAAAACACAAAGTGCAGGTACTCCGTAAGATCTATCCGAGACCAGAGAACAAGTGCACTGCTGGCCATATAAATAGGGCAAGGCACGTCATGTGATCGCAGACTCAGCCACAGGGCTAAGCCAACGAACCTACCAGAGCTGATGAGCTCCTCTCTCCTCACCAGGGGGCATGGCAGGAACCAGCGGAAACGTGACACTGCCACACAGATGCAAGGAGAGGCAGGGCTACTTTGGATCACTGTATCTCCATGACATATAGCCCCCGAGGTCAATTGAAGGGTCTTTGGACTGGTCAGAGTCTGGCCTTTCTAAAAGATATTAAACTTGGCTAAGTAAAAATAATGGAAAAAAGGTGTATTTTTTCCCCCTAAGGCAGTGATATTGTGTAAAATGTGCTAAAGTAAATTTACATGCTGTAAATGTTTAAAATACGAAAGGAAATTTAGACTTTTACATTACATTTTTGTTATTGTGTTCTGACCTTAAATACACACAGAAATGATATAATTTTGAATCTGGTTGGTGCGGTGGAAAGAATATATAACACTGACCAACACATTTGGTGTATTCAGCGCTGCAGAATATGCTGGCGCTTTATAAATAAAGAATAATAATAATTTTGTGCCTCAACCTGTTTCTGGGTTTATTTGACCTGCGGATTCCAAAAATAGCACCTGTTTCCCCCATCACATCTAGTTTTTGAGATATAGAACATATACCACTCACTTATACAAACCATTAATAGCTTTGGCTTTAAATTACCACCACTATGCTGTCAGCGACTGTTAATCTGGCATTTCCTCCTGGATGGCCTCTCACCACCTAAAGATTAACATGTCCAAGATTGGGCTCCTAATTCCTCCCCACCTCCTGACTTCTCTATCATGGTTGACGGCAAACCAGGTTTGCTGTCTCGGAGTTACACCCGACTCTGCTCTTTCCTCCTCCTGCTAGAGCTGGTGCGTTCTATCCAATGCAATTTTTGAATCAGGGTCCAAATTAACCCCAAGAACAGGCCTAAAAACCAAGGCACCAAGATTTTATTTTTTTTGCTGGGCTCTAATTTATCTGGATCCTAAAATAAAACATGACTTCAAATAGTATTTGAACATGAAGAGCAAACAATGGTGGCAATAAGCTCATCGCACAGGGGTAAACTGCCTCACTGATGAAGGGGTTAAAAAAACCTGTGTGCCATGAAAGTTTTGTTCCTTATAAAGTAGTAGGGATGCACCGAAATATTGGCCAATGAAATAATCGGCCAAAAAAAAAAAAAAAATCAGCCATCCGAACTTGGGCCTGGAGAACCAGCTGAACCGGGGGCTCGCCTGAGCCTGGTCGAGCCGAGAGCCCGGCTGTTGTTGGGGTGAGATCGCATTACCTACATTCACATATTTCAGCCCCAAGCTCCTCCAGCGGTCTCCATGGCAGTATTCCTGCATTGGATGCGCAGGCCCACTGCTTTCTGCTCTGAATGCACGCATGGAGAATGAGAAGTAGTGGGCATGTGTATCCGATACAGGAGGACTGCTATGGAGAGCCCTGGAGGAGCTCAGGGCCTCGAATCCTGGCCGAGCAAGGGTTCGTCTGAGTCTGGAGGCGAGCCCCTCGCTTGGCCGGCCTCCAGGATCAGATGACTGAGTTTCGGTCTGCGGCTGAGCTTAACCTGCGTTTTCGGGTTCAGCCAAGCTCAGCTGCGCTGTAACATCAAATAGTTGAAAATTCCTGGGTAGGACCCTTTTCAGAAAAAGATGTACCTTATTGTGAGGATGTATGTATTGTATTTTTAATGTATGATGGTGATAGAAGAATTGTGTATTTTTGTTGCTGTTAGGCAAACAGATTACCACAGCCCCCTCCATCCTGCTCTTCACAAGATCTTCTCTAACTGCTTTATGAGATATATGTGAGAAGCCAAAGGACAGATGTTGTATTACACAGTAGCCATAAATCATGGCAGAGCTCGAGATGTTCCCTCTCATCACTGGGATTTAATTAGGTGAAGTTAAACATTATAAACACAAAGAGCAAGCTGGAGGCAACCTGATCCATGCTTTCTGCTACTACTACAAGTACCCCTAAGCGATTTTTTATTATTATTCTTGTTCTCAAAAGATGAACCAAGTCAATACACCATTTGCCTTGACACAGATATACTTTTTGCAAACTGCTACCTTATTTTTAATGTATTTTTGGCTGTCAACTTAGAAAATGACAATAGGAATGTCATAACACCCATACTTTTTTTGCCATTTCAAAGATTTATGACCACGTACTGATTTGTGCCAACAACAGTGATTTGTGCAATTTCAATTTTTTTTGTTACTTTGAACTGATCCGTGATCTATATCAACGAATTAAAATATTTTGAATATCTAACATAAGACATTCAGCTCATTCGCTCTTTCACATTCTGAAAGGCTAGATGCCCCTTGTCTTCTGTGTGTTGTAGTCCATTGTAAAACAAGGCTGTGAAAAGGTCACCAGTCCAGATAATCAACTTGTGTATTTCTTATACATAAATATAATCTGAACTGACCAGAAAAATAGGCTTCATTGTTCCAATTTCATACAGTCTCATAATCTAACATAAAGTCTGTTGTGAAAAAATAGATAGTTATGCATATAGCAAAAAGCAGATGGCACAGGCACCCAACCACAAGGAGGTCTGAAGAGACTTTATTGGTAGGTGAACATGCAACGTTTCAGCTCTATTGGTTGTCGTGACCCATGGATCCTATGTATGTACTGAGGTGAGGGCATACTTCCCTATGGATATAGAATTTTTGCATTCAGCATACCAAAATCATTTAACAAAAAAAAAAAACATTTTGAAAGACGTTTTTATGACACCAATTCGCAGGCCAGTCTTACATCTAAGGCTGAAAAACAAATCGAGTAATCGGCAACTAATCGATGAGAATAGTGGTCAATTAATTGGTCTGTGTACAACACACTCTATTCAGATTCAGACTGAGTTAAACGTTAACCTCAGATGCTACGTCAGAGCTGATTGGTATGATTTAGCTCTAGGGTTATGTTAGACATAGCCAGTTTGGTTTTATTTAGTCTACAACAGTAGCAGAACTATAGCACAGACCCTGGGGTACTGTCACTGGGTGGAGAAGCTGTACTGCCGATGTTTTATCCCTACTTGGAACTCGAGTTTTATGTCACCACCCCAGCCTCCCTCTCCCCGTTTGGAGCCACCATCCCTCCCTTTGGACCAGTCTGTTCCCTCAAACCCTCCCACATTTGTGTTTTGTTCCTTGCCCAAACTGACTCCTTCCCACCTCTGGTCCCTCCCACGCAATTTGTTCATGTAATTACTTTATAGGGACCCTCTACGCACCCTGACCACTTTAGCTTAATAAAGTGATCAGGCCCCTTCTCACCACACTTTGCATACTGACATCATCATGTCTATCCGAGCACTTATAGCAACGTTCATTTGGGGAGAGACCAGATATGGGCTCGAGATGCTCTCGCAGCATCAATCCATCACTCTGACCAGCCGCTTGTGTAACTTGTGTGAAGTACCCAAGATATGCAATTTGTATACGTACACAAGAACGTTACAAAGAAAAGGGGAGGGGGTGGACAAGAGAGGGGTTGAATTTTACATATGGGTTTATTAACTAAAAAGTGAAGCTCAGGAGAACGGCAGGAGTAGTCAACACTCTAGGCCAAAATAGCCAATTTGGAAAATGAGATAAATGGGAGAAGGTTTCTGGTTTTGCCATTTTGACCTAGAATTTTTACTTCTCCTGACATCACCCTTTAACGAATAGACCTAAGTAAACTGTCTAAATAAACAGAACTTTTAATTTTTTATTAAATAAAATTTTTTTGCCCAACTAATAGATTGATGTAAGTAGGGCTGCAACTAACGATCATTCTTATCTACCCAACCATCGATTTCTTTACATGCATATTATCAAGCTCTACAATTTTCTAAAGAACACAATTTGACAAAAGCTAAAGAATGCCAAACAATCACACAAACTGGAAACCTAGGCATGCCTGGTGTACCCAGGCTCGCCCTAATGTTTGGCGAAAGGTTCATTCTTTGATTCCCTACATTGATATTTTGGATGGTCCACATGTGGTTTAAATTAAATGGCATGAACATTAACTATCTTTGCATAAACATTGGTTATTCCCAACTAAAAATACGTGTCCTGTACAAAACTATCCAAGCATAGTCATGTAAATAATAAATGTTCCATTGGTGCACACCCTCCCTAATGAAAGGGGTTTGCACGCTATTCAGTAGAAACATTTCATGCTCTCTGTAGTGCACATGCCTACTTTATAGCGTATAAATAAAGTGCTACAAAAGTGACACGTTTCCAGAAGACAAGGCCCAGTCTTTCAAGTACATACTAACTAGCATGTTGATGAACAAACAATGGATTTTGGATAACCTTTTATCCTCCAGAAAATGTACTTTATCAGAACCTTGAATTTCCTCTCCATGTGTTTTTTCCCCTTAAATTAATTCTTTAGGCATCCGTTTATTTTCTTTGCGCTGTTCTATTTGATTTTAATTTACATTTTTATTAAAGACTTCCGTCTTGCCAGACTGTACAAACACAGAGTTAGAAAGACAGGGTGAGGCGACGGCCTTTTTTAATAAAGTCATAAACTTTGCGAGTTAGCCAGTCAGGTGGTAAAGTGGGTATAAAGAACTTCAGGGACACTGACTGCAAATCATAAATAGACACATAGATAATATATAGGGATGCAAGCAAGCAACAAGGACGTAAACGTCTTTGTAGCTAGTGCAACATTTGGTTGCAGATCTTATTTCCATTGCTGCAGAACAACAAATTCTTATTTTATGGGGCCAAAATCTTCGAGCTTAGGACCTGCCAAATTAAAGTTACTAAGAGTGGGGGAGATGTGAGCGTAAAAATGTAGGAGAAGTCTGAGACATAGAAAGGATTATACCAACAGCATTCCAGAACAATCAGCTTCCTGACCATCTCGGTTAACCATTATGGTACACTGTACCGGCTGGAAGGAGAAGAGGTAACATTGTAACCGGAGTCAATCAGGTTCACTTCATTAACGGCGCCGGACCAGACACAAGCAAGGATTGTCCAAACACTAGTCTCTTCAGGAAAGGCAAGATTTTATTGTGTCGTCACACAAGTGCTCACACAGGATTGAATCGCTTAGAGTGAGCCCCGATTACACAGAGACATGAGGTTTTATGCCCCAAATACATAATTAGGTACATCCCCATTAGCCCACCTCCCTATGACACTCTATTCCACCCCACGTGGGTTAATACCTCCCATCATTAATTCGAACACAAAGAACATTCCACATATAACTATAAATTGATACACTTCTCGTTAGTTTGACAGTCTGTGATTTGTTTGTGCTGTCTTTCTCCGGGCAGTGCCTCCCTCCCTCGGCTATGTTTATTCAGATGGCCTGGGGCCCGGTCTTCTATACTCCTTCGTCTTTCCGCGGGCCCCACCGACCTTGGAGTCGCTTTTCTCCTCCGTGCCAGGAACAGACAGAGATCTTTCATAAAACTTTAATTGCTTTTCTGCTAATCTAAACGCATTCCTAAGTTTCTACGTATACCTCATTCTAGTCTCAGCTACAAACCTGTCTATTTATATACAAGTGAACCAATATTCTGAACAAGATGGCCGTCTGTGTACAATGGCGGCCGTCTTTCAGCCTATTTCCACTTCATTCCCCCCTTGGCTCAAGTGTCAGGATCTTTTCCTGGCACTTGTAGCCATTACACTCCACTATTCTGAAACTACTGAAAAAGGGGGGTTTCTTTCACTGGGAACATACCCTGTGGAATTATCAGTGGTATCTTCTGTGTTTGTGTAGATATCAGTGCTGTTTTGCACAGTGGCCATAAACATAGCCCTATACGGTATATCAGTATCCCTATGATCAAAATCACCACTATCATAAGTATCATGGATCCAATCCTTGAGATAAATCGTAAGATAGAACCAAACCATTCTCCCATTGCTCCAAACCCACGGAGCAGATTCCAGCCTTCGGCAGCAATCCTTCTGGCTGTGCCCTGCAACTGTGCTACCTTCTCCTGATGATCTTGAATTACCTGGTAATAGTTTGGGACTTCGTGTGTAGTGTTTCTGATGAAGGTGCAACATTCATAGTGCATTGTCATTTCACACAACCCATTCAAGGCCACTGATCTGCTCAAGCGCCATTTCATATATCATTTGCACCTTTCGTAACTCACGCATTTCCAGATTCAACAGCTGGATATCCATACTGGTCCTATTCAGAATCTCATCCATCAGATTGACATAGCTATTCAATCTCCTCATCATCTCTCCTCCCCATCCAGTCCATGCTGGCAACCATGTCCATATTTGATCCATCTTCGCAAACAATTCTCTCTTTGGTCTTTCAAACACCAGTGGGTACCTAGGGTGCAGTTCCGTGTCTGTGTTTGTGTCTTCTCCCCTTAGTCTCTGGATTGGGACCAGCTTAGCCAAATAACACATTCCCGTTATCGTTGGTGGTACCCATGTGTAACACACCCTTTCACAGCACACCTGGTACCCTCCTGTCACTATAAATGGTGACGAATGTAGTGTTCCCTTTGATATCTCTATCGCAAGGTGTCTCAGCCGTCTCATCATATCCACTGCACCCTGCCTCCCATTGGTCACATTCCCAATCACCGCCTCTTGGTCTCTAGTGAGTTGCCTGCATCGTATGTATAAATAAGTCGCCTTTTGTCCTGCTTTAAATATATAAATATATGATGTCCAGTTGAACTGACTTGAGTTACATAACCCACCCTCGTTATTTGTTTCTTTATCTGGTCCTAGTTGAAAACACCATTCTGGTGGATACACTGGTCCTATTATGGGGTACCCGGGACTGACTGATTCTGTCTTTTCCCTTTGTGCATCGACAGCATGTATTGTGATATTCCCTGATACAAACATACTCAAATTCATTGGAACAGAGGCAAATGGTATATGAATTGTCTCTGGGTGCAGTCTACTACACACCAGCATGCAGTTTGCCCAGACTTTTTAGCATAGTCATATTTGAATTGCACAAGTAAATGTCCTCTTGGGTTGGTTCCAGATAGCGCCTCTCGTTTTTGTCTCCACATGGTACGGTTCTCCATCACCGGGTGCGTACTATTCCAGATATGGGAAATATCCACTTTCCCCACATTGCCCGTACAATTAGAGCATACTCCACGCGAGAGTCCATAAATCAAATTAGCAAAATATAAAATCAGCACCACAAATGCCCCGAGTGTCAGAATTCCTTGGGCAATTCTTTTTACAGTCACATAAACCCAATCCCTCCCCACCGGAATTTCAAAAGTAAAAAACATTTCTGGATGATCAAGGGTGGGGGCCGGGCCCCTAAAAAGCACCCTGTGGTTATCCCCCGTTGGCAGGTGGTCAGGGTCTGTGCCCATCAAAACACCCACTTGTTGATCCTCTGAATCATCAGGGTTAGGATCATTTAGGTGCTCGTGACTGTGGTCTTTGTCAGCTTCAGCCTCAGCGGATTGGTCTCGTTGGCGACGACCTTCCATGTTAGCTCAGGACTGGCAGCTGCTTTTACTCTGGAGTGATGTATCCACGGGACCACCTCGGCAACCTTTACTGCTATAGGGGTTGATAACAGGACAAAATAAAAACCTCTCCATTTTGGACCTAGTGGATCATTTTTCCACTCTTTTACCCATCATTACTACCTGATCATTTAGTTTAATTTCTCCCAATGCCCGAAGGTCCCCCCTTAGTCCATTAATCAGAGGGGTTGGCCGTCCAAACATAAGTTCGTACGGACTTAGCTTCAATTGGGGGGTTGGTCTGCACCTAATGTGCAAAAGGACTATCGGCAGCAAGTCCAACCAGCCCAGTGACGTCTCTTGGCACAGTTTGGACATCAAAGTCTTTAGAGTACGGTTCATTTTTTTTTTTCAACTTTTCCCGAACTTTGGGGCCTGTAGGCGGTATGTAGCTTCCAGGTGATGCCCAGTAGCCGGGCAAGTTGTTGCAAACAGTTCTGGATAAATGCAGGGCCATTGTCTGACCCTATCTCGAGTGGAAGCCCGTAACGTGGTATTATTTCTTTCATCAGGCTCTTTACCACTTCTGTAGTCTTTTCAATTCTTGTTGGGAAGGCTTCCACCCATCCTGTCAAAGTGCACACCATCACTAGTAAATAGTTGTATCCTTTGCAGGGTGGCAGCACTGTAAAGTCTATTTGTAATAATGCCCTTGGGGATAGCCCGATGGGCCTGTTCTCAAAATAACAAATCCTGTCTGTCTTGTGAATCTCTTACTGCTGGTATGAAAAAGTTCATTACACTTTTCTTCATTCTTGGCAGTCTGTTCTTGATAAGGATCTCCTTGAGGAAGAACCTCACCAGTGGGACTTGGTATTCTTCTGCTCCCAATTCTCCCAGACTGTGCAGTATTCGTGTGATTCGTAGATTATTGTGAGAATTGATTGTCAAATTTTCAAAACGTGACGCGAAATTTTCTGCTCGTTCAACTTCAGTTATTTCTTTGTCTTCCTCCTCCCCCACTATTTTTACGCCGAAGAATTTCAGCATCATCTTGTAAGCTCTGCGTAGTCTTTGCTGAACTTCTGAGGTGTTGATCATTAGACGTGTTTCTTGCGGGTTTAGGGGAGTAGAGTAGAAATTCCGGCCTTGTGTCCTTGTTGGAAAAAGCCATTGGATATAATCATGATTGAGTTCTAACAGTTCATAATCATCATGCCATTTGTTCAATATTATTTCAATGAACTCCCCGTGGGGTTCAAATTTTGTTTTTTTTAAATTCATATAGAACTCGTAATTTGGCATGGAAGGTTAAGGTTCTTGCTTGCAGATCAGTACTTTAGCTTGATCTTCTGTTGGCGGTGGCGGTTTTGCAGC
This sequence comes from Leptobrachium leishanense, assembly GCA_009667805.1. Classification (NCBI taxonomy): domain Eukaryota; kingdom Metazoa; phylum Chordata; class Amphibia; order Anura; family Megophryidae; genus Leptobrachium; species Leptobrachium leishanense. Next base: position 181,437,848 of record CM019066.1, read on the forward strand.
TGCTTTTGCGGCCTGGTCTGCGCGTCTGTTACCTTTTGGAATTTCATCATGGCCTTTTTGGTGGCCACGGCAGTGCCTGATGCTGACAGCACTCGGTTTCCACACTGCTTCCAGGAGGGCCGTGATTTCTGCAGCATATTTAATTTGTTGTTCTGAAGACGTGAGTAGGCCTCTTTCTCTTTAGAGTGCACCATGTGCATGGACTGTCATAAAACGTATTTGGAGTCTGTATAGATATTTACTCTTTTGCCTTCAGAAATTTCAAGGGCTCTGGTTAAAGCTGTTATTTCAGCTAGTTGTGCTGATGTATGGCCTGGCAGTGGCTTTGCTTCGATGACTTCTTCTGTTGAGACTACTGCATAGCCGGAGACTTTCTTCCCATCATCCATGTAGCTGCTTCCATCAGTGAATAGCTGTAGATCGTATTTGTCTAGGGGTACGTCTTTCAAATCCGGCCTGCTACTGAACCAGTAACCTCCTGTCACATCCAGCAGAGCCTTGACAGCGTGGGGCACCTTGACATGAAGAACTTGTCCAAGGGTCAGTTTGTCTGCTTCTGCTATTAGCATTGCGGTGGCAGCCACTGCTTTCAGGCATGGGGGTAGGCCGCAGGCCACAGGGTCGAGTTGCTTGGAGCTCCTGGTCTTTAGTTGGGGTATGCGGCACACTGCTTCTTTTCTTTCTGCCCCCAGTGCACGTTTGGTACCTGTTAACTGGAAGCCCAGGTATTTTACGCTCTGTTTACATATTTGTGCTTTCTTTTTAGACACTCTGTAACCTGCTTGGCTTTCTGTGGGATATAATATTGTCTTAGAGCCACCGGTGTTGCGCCGGGCTGTGATTCAACTCATCTGGGCGGGTTTTCCTCCGCCCCCACCTCAGGAATTCCAAGGAGTAGTGCGTGCGGGGACAACAGGCAGAGTAGGTGCCGTGCGCCATTCTTCTTCCTTTGACATAACTACTGCGATTTTCACAGATTGGGGGTTGTGCGGGCTGGCTGGATCATGCTGCCGAATAGAGCCGCCACTCTCGGGCAGGTCTAATTGAGCGTGACCCCCGGAAAAAAAAAAAAACATAATTTGGGCTTGCAATTTGCAAAAAATATCCCGCCCCAGGAGCTGGATGGGACATTCGGGCATATACATATACACATTATATAAATAATATTCTCAGAAATATTTTCCCATAGCCCAAAACAGACTCTTAATACTACATCAAAAAAAAAACAATAAATCATTCCATCAAAAATCAAACAAAAACATACCTTTTAAAAACAGTAACCATATTTCAATTTGTTAATAAATTTCATATTTTGGTAGACAATTTTGTATACCATTACATACTTATTATTGTTTATATGTAATAATATAAAAACCAGGAATCCCTTTTCTTTTTTTTTTTTTTTTTATTTAATTCTAGCTCTGAACAAAACTAAAACTTTCGGACTAATATTTAACACAAAGTATAAACATATATCTTGCACTCAGACTTCAGACAAATATTCTATTGTAACACACATTAAAATTAGCTAAGCATAGTACGCTGCATAGATACACAAAGGGTTAGCTATCAGAGAGCAAAGAAAAAAAACATCCTCCCTTGGCATATTTTACTGACTCCCTCCCTTCCCCCTTCTCTCTTGCAAACAGTCTGTCAGAAGCACTGCCTATACACCAGAGACGACGCTCAATCTCAACTTTTAATTGAACAGTTTAATAATCAATTAAAAAAACACAATCGGACAAAATCAGTCTGAATCACACACACACAAACTATACAGCACCGCAACCATCTCACTCCGTAAAATATTAATTTATTTTATGCTCCCATAATATCAACCTTATTTCCCATTGGAGATGCAATTTGCTTTGTTACAACAGAATATTCGGCACCTGTATCAACCATAAAAACTTCATCTTTATTTCCCACTCTCATTGTGACCGTGGGCTCGTGGCTACCGAGCGGGATGGGCCCAGATCCCCGTCTATATACATCCTGCCCTTCAAATGATGTCCCCGCCAGTCCCACAAACCCCGCTCCATTCCCTTCACTTCTTTATTTCCTCTAAATCCCGGTTATGATACACCTTATTAGCGATCTCAACTAATTCACTAATACCTTTCCCCAAAAACCCATCTATTCTCTGTATTTTGTTCCGTATATCCCTCTTTGACTGACCCACAAACGAGGAGTTAATTAACCTCTGATTCTCCGTTGTTTCAGGATCAATAGGACTATACATCCTGTACGCATTCAGCAATCTCTCTAGAAACGCACTTGGGGATTTTTTTTTTTTTTTTAACCACTTGAATGCTAAGGACGCGCTCAGCGCGTCCTCAGCATTCCCGCTGGTATGCGGAGGACGCGCTGAGCGCGTCCTCGCATTGGGGTCAGCGTTCGGCCGGTTCCGGCCGATCGCTGGCCCCTCCGGTGCGGGCTGACATCCTGGATGTCAGCCCGGCATCCGGAGCAGTGGCCGCCATTATTAGGTGTCATCGCGCCCCCGCGATGACACCTAATTCAGGCGACCCCCCCGCATGTGCGGAGGAGGCGCCTGAAAGGGAGGGGGGGGGAGGTCCTTCGGACCTCTCTCCCTCCCGATCGGCGGCTCACAGGGGCTTAACCCAGGCATCATTTGGAAGGGCACAGCCTGCCCTTCCAAATGATGCCTGGCATTAACCCCTGGGGAGCTGGATCGCAAATCGGCGCTGAAAAGCGCCGATTTGCGATCCTTCCCGGGAGCTGGCCGACATCTTGGATGTCGGCCAAGCTTCCGGGAACTCCCCCAGAGGACTGGCGTCATCGTGCGCAGCACGATGACGCCAGTCCTAGCATTAACCCCTAACTGCCACGAACTGTGGAGATAGAGAGTTCCAATGAACTCCCTATCTCCCGATCCGTGGCAGTTAGGGGTTAAATTTTGATATCGTTGGATCGGCCAGAGCATGGCCGTTCCAACGATACCAAACATGAAAGTAAAAAAATTGTAAAAAAAAAAAAAAAAAAAGAAGAAAAATAAAAATAAAAAAAAATTAAAAAAAAAAATTAAAAAAAAAAAAATAAACACTTTCTTTTTATTTTTTTTGGTTTGTTAATGCAGCAATATTGTTCCCATTTCAATTATAATGTGAACAATGATGCTGCATTAACGATTTTTGTATGCGGTGCGTTTGTTAAAAATGGTGTCATTTTCCCCAAAAAAAAATGTAACGAGACCCCATCTCTAATTTTTTTAACAAGCGCACCCCATACAAAATATAACCGCAATTGCTCGCATGTTAAAATGTGGAAAAAAACACTTTACACGCTGTAAATTATTGAAAATACATATTTTATTGCATTTTTTGTTATAATATACAAACATGACATAACGTATACATATAATAATGACATATTATGAATCTACCGAGTCTGACGGAAAGAACGATATATAATATGTCGATGTCATATACTAAAATAAGCCTTCAAAACAGGTTTAAACATGATGCGCAAAACAGGTAAAAAATGACCTCAGCACAGGGGCGGGAAAAGCCTCAGCAGCGAAAGGGTTAATCTCTTGCATCACATCTGCTATTTTTTTCCATGTTTGTGGGTTTCTTCCCTCCCGCTTTAACACCCATAATTACAGCAGTTCTGTATGTCTGCAGATGGGCAACTCCTTCAACTGTATTGTACGGCCATTTAGGATCTGTTTTGGGGTAATGTTCCTCTGCCCATGCTTCTGGATAAGGCTTAGCATCTGCTACAGCTTGGGCGAGTAAAATCTTTCGCGCGCTACTATTTATCCGGGCTCTTTCCTCTGTGGTAAACATTGTCAACATTAATTGCTGACAATCTGCCCATGTGGGGTTATGTGTGAGCATAACTGACTCTATCATACTGGCCACTGCTGCGGGATTTGTGGAATACAGTGGTGTGTGTGTTTTCCAATTAAAAAAATCCGTTGTCGTGAACGGGACATATGTGTATTGCATTGGCCCTGGATTCCCATCCGCCAAGGGGGGGGCCTGGCACCTCTCGCAAAGGCAACTGCATAGCATTCTTGTAGGGATTGTGTTGGTACGGATCCCGGGGTCTATATATACTATTCGCTGCGCGTGTGGTAACTCCCTGGTTCTCATCTTCCTCTTTATCATCACTATTCCCGTGGGGCACTAATTTATATACACTCCCATCGGGCATCTCAATCTTCTCTGGCTGCCCCATAACATAATAGATAGAACGGGGGCAAAACATCACTCTCTCTCTCTTTCTATTATTTTGGGGGTCCTGTTTCTTATTTCTCCCCGCTATCATTATAAAATAACTCTTATTTTTAATACAATATCTCCATATATCTATATACGGGTATTCTTCAGGATATCTGTACTGCTCTGTAACCTGGGAATATACCTTCTGTACCAACTCCGGGTCCATTGACCCCTGCTCTGGCCATCCTGGGACTAATAACGGCCACACAACTGTACACATTACTTTTAACTTCTCTTTTGTCAATTCTACACCATAATCATACGTTTTTATATAATGCTTCAAAATTTCGCACCATATATTCTAGGGGCATCTTACCCTCCTTTACCTTCTTGGGCTTAGATGACCTGTTACCCATTGTCACTCTTGAAAACAATACTTTTTGCGATACAATTATCTTATTTCAATAACAGTTAAAATCTACAGTCTGATACTTCAGTCAACAATTTATCCGCATCCACATACGCTTCCCCCTTCAGTAGCCGACTGCAGTCGCCTGAGCCGAAACCGTACGTTCCAGGGTCCACTCTCGAATTTGCTTCCTCGCGGAGCGAGTAGGCGCACGTTCACTCACAGCACTCAAGTCAATTCATTCACAACACATTCCGTATCAGATACTTTCAGCATAATATAGAACATATATCACTTCAACTCTTTCCATTAGCCGAGGACGTATTCCCTCCTTAGTGGCTCCTTATACCCCGTAATTTGAACTCTAACTCTTGACTGCTTGTGGCTATGTGCACCCCGTTCCTTGTCTACACTTCCGTCTGCAATTCCAATCTGCTTTATGGATAATCTACCCACTCAGCACCACTATCTCTGCAGCTATCGTTGGCTTCACTATAAGCCCTTGTCACTATACGACGTACACACTAGGCACTGACTCAGGCTCTCAGCCCAGTCACAGAAAAATCCTCCTCCTTTCCCGTTTACCCACGTGGTGAAGCTCTATTTACAAACACTGAACTATGCAACTCCACGCAGCTACTTTCTCCCTCTCATACAGAACTACCCTTTGATTGGCATTCAATTCCCCCGAATCCAGACGCCCGCTAGCCACTCTGGCTCCTTAGCAATGTCAGCGCTACCAGCGGCGGGAAAGATATGCCAATAGGATGGTGGCCATCGCATCCTCTTATCCGTCTATCGCAGTCGGACGTTTCCCTTAGATACCGGTATTTCCTTTAGACATACAAAACATAGAAGACACGTTACCTATCGCCGGCGCTGCTTGCTGTTTCCTCGGACTCTGGTGTCCCAGCTTCCCGGGTTGGGGGGGTCCGTTTGGGACGAGATGAGGTCCACTGTACAGGAAATCCTGCTTGGCGCCTGCAGATGTCAGCTCACCTTCAATGGACGCCCCCAACCATCGGGATTCTGGCACTGCTGCAGTCAAGCGCCGCACTGTGTTCAGCAGCCGTTGCCTGTGTCTTGGCAAAAGGCCCGTTATCCCGGCTATCGAGACCCCAGAAAATGTAACCGGAGTCAATCAGGTTCACTTCATTAACGGCGCCGGACCAGACACAAGCAAGGATTGTCCAAACACTAGTCTCTTCAGGAAAGGCAAGATTTTATTGTGTCGTCACACAAGTGCTCACACAGGATTGAATCGCTTAGAGTGAGCCCCGATTACACAGAGACATGAGGTTTTATGCCCCAAATACATAATTAGGTACATCCCCATTAGCCCACCTCCCTATGACACTCTATTCCACCCCACGTGGGTTAATACCTCCCATCATTAATTCGAACACAAAGAACATTCCACATATAACTATAAATTGATACACTTCTCGTTAGTTTGACAGTCTGTGATTTGTTTGTGCTGTCTTTCTCCGGGCAGTGCCTCCCTCCCTATCGGCTATGTTTATTCAGATGGCCTGGGGCCCGGTCTTCTATACTCCTTCGTCTTTCCGCGGGCCCCACCGACCTTGGAGTCGCTTTTCTCCTCCGTGCCAGGAACAGACAGAGATCTTTCATAAAACTTTAATTGCTTTTCTGCTAATCTAAACGCATTCCTAAGTTTCTACGTATACCTCATTCTAGTCTCAGCTACAAACCTGTCTATTTATATACAAGTGAACCAATATTCTGAACAAGATGGCCGCCTGTGTACAATGGCGGCCGTCTTTCAGCCTATTTCCACTTCAACATCACTGCTATATAACCGTGGAGACCCAAGTTCAAATCCTGGCCAGAGCACCTCTCCAATAAGTGTCCTTCGGTAAGACACCTAACAGTACATACTTGCCTACCATATCGGCTGGGGAGACCAGTGGTAACATCCCTGTGCCCTTCGACTGTGGAGAAGCAAGTCAAATCCCATTCAGCACATCCCTCCAATAAAACTATGGAGAAGTCTCGACTTTACGATATCGAGACCAAAAATAGGCTGCAGCTGAAAAAACACAAAGCAATTGTTCAGCGGTATGCAATGGAGTCTCCAACCGGAATTACTTTCAAATTAGATCAAGGACAAAATGCAGAAGAGGCAATGGCATTTCTGTGGTTAATAACTCTTATCAAGCGCCACGTAGTAAAAGAGACTACAAATCTAAAGTAAAAAAAGCAAGTACTAGACAGTATAAACAGAAATTTGCCAGTCTTAATAATTCCAAGACATTTAACTATGGAGAGAGTGCAGAGGATTGCAGGTTAGTTTATACCTCAGCGGTTCATGCCGCCTACTATACACCAAATTAAGACAGAAGAGGTAGAAAGTTCAAAAAAGGGGTTTACTGTTATAAAAAGACAGACCTGCAACTCGACGCGTTTCACCGATATTTGCGGCTTTATTAAGAGTGAAGGGACCCCCCATAGTCCTACCTGTATTTATACGGGTTGCCTGCCAGACAGTTGCTCCATTCTGACTAATTTTTCACCCCCACTTCCGGGATTGCGTGCGCACCCTCTGACGTCTAATAGACTTCCTCTCTATCAGACTGGCGTCTAGGTTATCAAGTTACCTGACAGAGGGGACATCTATTAATGACGTTGACGTCAGAGGGAGCGCACGCAATCCCGTAAGTGGGGGTGAAAATTAGTCCGAACGGAGCAACTGTCTGGTGGGCAACCGGTATAAATACAGGTAGGACTATGGGGAGCCCTTCACTCTTGATAAAGCTGCAAATGGCGGTGAAACGTGTTGCGTGTCTGTCTTTTTTTACCAGTAAACCCCTTTTTTTAACTTTCTACCTATTCGCTCTTAATTTGGTGTAATGTAGGCGGCATGAACCGCTGAGGTATAAACTAACCTACAATCCTCTGCACTCTCTCCATGGTTAAAGGTCTTGGATTTATTAAGACTGGCAAATTTCTGTTATACTGTCCAGTACTTGCGTTTTTTTACTTCAGATTTGCAGTCACTTTTAGTACATGGCAATTGGGAGGCGTTATTAACCACCAAGATACCATTACCTCTTCTGCATTTTGTCCTTGATATAATTTGAGAGTAATTTCGGTTGGAGACTCCATTGCATACCGCTGAACACTTTGTGTTTTTTCAGCTGCAGCCCATTTTGGTATCGATATGGGGCAAATTATGGGAATAGGAGTTCCTGCCTAAGTGATTGATGGTAAACAACTGTAAATCCTGGTTTATTAGCGCTACTTTTCTAAGACACATATATGTCTATTATTGAGTGCCTTTTGTGGAACTGGCAAACTACCTAATACTTGAAGGGTTTGTTCTACCCTATAGCCTATATAGGTTTTTAAATGGTCTATTGCGTGTTTTTGTGAGCTTTGAAAAATAAAAGGTTTAAATATAATTTGTAATCACACCAGATCTAGCCTTCTTGGCTACCTCTCTGACTCTAATACAGGGCAAGTCCCCTGGGTTTATGTCCCCATTACCTTATCTGGTTACTAATAGTGCACGTTCTAAGGACGTTAGTTTGTTCCTTTGTTCTCTTTTTTCCTTTAGTTCATTAACCCTTGCCACCGTGGGGCGTACTATGCCTTCAATGGGTCTTGTTTGCCCCAACCCACCAGACAGCGCACACCGCACAGTGTTGGCTGCCTGAACTCACCGGAGGACCCCCCCCCCCGGTGCAGCCACCTAGCGGTACACCCTAGTACTTTAACCTGCCCAGAGGCATAGAGTTAATGAAGCCACACATTGTTTTGAGAATCAAAGCCTTCACTGGGAACACAAATAAGACTGGCATAAGGGCCACTCTAACCAATCATAACGTTGGGTGGTCTCAGAGCTTAAAGTGCCCTGACCCCTCTCCAGAGGATCAGCTGGCCGATTCAGCCCTCCAAGAGCAGGGAAATACCTCTGCCAAGGAGATGACAATTAGAAGTGCTAATTGCAGCTTCTGTGGAGATTCAGGAAACTGGACCCATTCAAGGGCCAGCTCCTGCTAATGTCTCACACTGCATCACATTACGAGCCATTGAATTAGCCACTCAAAGGTCCAGCCATGTTGTCGTGTGACATGCTGTAACGCAGTTGAAGCAGCAATATGTCACATCAGGAGTAGCTCAGAGGAAGGCCAATGCTGGATTCTACAAGTTAAAAAAAATAATAAAAAAAAATGAATAAACTCATGTCTGTTGGAGCTTTTCGAAACTTCAACCATTCTGGGCAATGGTTCACAATACGATTTCACAATTTACGGACAATCGCTTCCATCTGACATGTTACTTTATGCATACCTTTACAGCATCCGTCAAGGTCATGAAAAAAATCCTTTGTTCTCAAACTTATTTTGGTGTCCATAATGCTGATCCTTCTTCACTGGCGCAAACAAACTATACAGAGGCGAGTGGAGGGGGTGTCTAAGATCGAGTAGCATAGGGGGCTAGACAGCAGAGTGGCAGAATTGGAGGCAAAATTGGTGTTTTTTTGCGGTCCTGGGTCTGCTGAGATAGGCATCTGGCGCAGTGGAGGGCAGAGGAGACTTATGTAAGGGAGGAGCGATGATATTTAGAGGAGGGCCAAGTCATTGTCCCCACTCAGGGTGCTGGGTTTTCAGGAGATGCGGCATAGGCGAGCATTCTCATGAAAGTTGGACTCCCTTGGCCGCCCCAATTCCCTACAGTTGCCCTCTCCTCCCCCTTTTTTTCTGCTTTTCTCTGTTGTTTTCCTTCCCTTTTGGTACTGGTGTGTCTTTGCAATCTATTGCAACACACTGCTGGAACTGTTAAGATTTTCAGAGAAGGCTGCTTTATCACATTTTACCCATAAGGAAGTTTGCTGAACTCTACTTTTTATGTTTTCTTCTGTACTCCTTCATGGAGGGCACATCATATTGAACAGTTTTCAACTAGGTTTCACGACTTGAACAATTTCCCCCCATTGCCATTTTCTGACCTTTGTATAGTTCCCCAGTCTGAAGTCACTCAAGTGATCTCTACCAATATAACTCGATACAGAATGCACATGTAACATGAGTATATTTCCTACATATCTATTTTCTGTGTTAATCTGTATATTTGTGTTTTGGTTTTTATATCTTGCATTTATTCCTTTGTAACAATTCAATGTTCTTCAACCCAGGACATACTTGAAAACAAGAGAAATCTCAATGTATCCTTCCAGGTAAAATACTTTTCAAATAAATAAATCTTATTTCTTTACTCCCTATATCCAAGTCTTAGTTACTACAATAAACTTTGAAAAAACCCCCACAAAAAACACCTAATAGGCCAAACTGGTAGAGGTAATACAGAGGTATGGTATAGGCCGGGTGCACACTAGGTGTTTTTTTTGTGCGCATTAACGCGCGTTACCGGTGTACATCGCAGCATATAATTACGCGGATAGAGAAGAACACACGCATAACGTGCGCCGACGACGTCTGTCATGGAAACACCAAGGCTTGTGCGCTAGGACTGACACGACGTTGGCCGCGTGCTGAATGTCAAATGCCCTTTTTTTTTCATTCAATTCAAATTCAGTTTTAACGACGTGCGTCAAAATTAATGCATCGTCTGGGGTCTACCATCTCTTCCATAATTTTTAACGCACAGGTGCGTAGTTTTTAACGCGCGTTCGTGCGCACAAAAAAACGCCTAGTGTGCACCCAGCCTTAACCCCTCCATTTAAGTTTGCTCCCAATAAGATCGCTTTAGTAGATTGTAAATTCAGAAATGGTATTTTAATACAATAGCTGCCCTCATCTTGTCAGTCCTTTAAACACAAGTAGGGGTTTTAGTTGACAAGCAATGAAATGATGACCTGCAAGCTGCTGTAAAGTGTAGTCCAAAATAAATACTCACTAGTAGCAGAGCTCACATGTACAAGAGAGTTTTGGGCAGGTCTCCAAATACTGCTGAGAAATGCACTGATTCAATGATTTGGTTAAAAAAAAAAAAAAAAAAGCCTAGCCTACAAATATACTTTTGTGCGGCTGAAGAAAAAAAAAAAAAGCCTTAATGTTAGAGGGATGGGTAAATGGCTCGATTCAGAGACCGAAAGATAAATTACAGCTGAACACCAGGTTGGGAAAACACAGTACAGAGGTGAGGGATATTATGAAAACTGGAAGGGCATTATGGCACACAGACGGATATATTGTTAAAAATGCAACATTAAATTCCAATACCCAACTGAAATGACAGTGTTTACGCAGCACTTTTGGAGCTTCATCTCTTGCCAACATATACTAGGATGGAAGTAATTTGCCGTAATGGTGCCAATCCACTGAACCAGATGCAAAACAAGTGCTGCCGCGTGTCGTTATACATTATTTATTTGGATGACATTCACTTTGAGTAGAGTCTGGAATTTCTTCAAGTTAAAATCAACACAAATGCTAAATTTCCATAATTAAGCATAGCTTTTGAAGGAGCATTATGATGGTTAAAGTGACATGGCAGACCAGAAGATGTCCATAATTTTATATTAACGCATTATTATACACCAAAGACCCAAGAAAAAGACCCTCAGGTCTTTCGTTCGGCATTTGGTCAAAATATGTTCGCCCTAACCCTCCAGACAGGGGACAACACTCCTTAAAACATGGATTGAACCTACTCAACAACTAGTAAATCTACCAAAAAAAAATAGATGTGGACCACCCGTAGCTTCGTATAAGGAGTGCTGAGAATTCATAATTATAATCTTTATTGATACCAAGATAAAAAACACTGCCAGGAGAGTCAATAAAATCCAATCAGCACCCATACATATAACGAACACATAATGCAGTCAAAACAGAAAGAACCCAAAAGGAATAGTGTTAGAAGGGACTAAAATTAAACCTTATCCGATGGAGGGTTCAATATGTGTTCATAAACTGGAAACTCCCTCCCTCAGTCCCTGTGTAGGTACTTGATTCATTTAAATAAGCGACACGCCTATCTTAAATCAGTACTATTCTACAGTGCACTTATAAAAACACATTGGAGAGTGCATAAGCACCTGGCATCAAATGTCCAGACCTGCTTAATATTGAGTCTTCGCTATCCATTAATAAGTAGCTAGACCTTCTTGCATAGATTTCTACTCTTTCCCTACTGCATAAGCAGATACACGAAACAAATTCAAATCATCTCCAATTCGACACGTGTTTCGCCGACCGCATGTCAGCTTTGTCAGGAGCCACAAATAAGGGTAACTGTATGCCGCGTTCTCTTCTCGTATAAATAAGTTAGATTGACACGGGGGTCCACCAACCAATGCCTAGGTGCCTCCCCCGCTCCATGGTCTTCAATTAAGGTACGTCCAAGCAATCTCCGCTACCCAGGTCACATGTCTAACTTGAACCAATCATCATACTACATGGTAATCCAATCGATTCAATTAATTACCACGTGACCACATTAACCTCCCTGACGGTTATCCCAAGGGTGTCTCGGGGTTAAATTTCACCGCTGAGAGCAGTAACCCCGAGACACACTCGGGCGGTTTACATTACCTCTCCCTAAGCTCCCTCGCTGATCCTCGCAGCCTCCTCCGGCGATCGCGACCCTCATACTTCCTGGTTTCCTTCTCGCGAGAAGGAAACCAGGAAGTATGAGGGTCGCGCTCGCCGGAGGAGACTGCGGGGTACATTGAGGGAGCGCAGGGAGAGGGGATGTATCCAGCGGTATCCCGAGTGTTGCTCGGGGTTACCGCTTCCAACATAGGAATCTAACACCGAGCCACACTCGGGATACCGCTAGGGGGACAAAAAAAAAAAAAAATAGAGCGCTGTTAGACAGGGAATTTTAAAATAAATAGAGTGCCAGGGCGGTTAAACCAATGAGGCCTCTGACATCCAGAGGTCATGCCACCTATCTAGATTCTCCATGACGTAGGTAACAGCCGGAGCCTAAGCAAAGGAGGACTCAAAATTTCAGGTCCTGAGCTACTAGCCAGGCCTTATAAGTTACTCACCATCAGTTAACCTACCTAACCCAGTCCCATACTGCATATTTTCCTTGCAGTGATAGAGGGGTGACCCTATGTAAAGGATATATGGCACTGAAGGGGTGTTTGCTTCAGTGGATGACTGGTATTCTACAGAGGGGGGTCTGTATTAGAGACCCCCTCTGATACGGATTAACGTCTCACCATCCAGAACAGATGGCGAGGGTTTAAACATTACAGATAACTAGGGCTGAAACAACTAATCGATTAAATCGACAACTAATCGATGATTAAAATAGCTGTCAACTATTCCCATTCTCGATTAATCGGTGTAGATTAATCGTCCTCTGTACAGCACACACTGTTTAGAGTCAGACTTGGTTAAACGTAAACGATTGGAGAAGACGCGCCGCTGCTTTACTCGGTATGATTTAGTTCTAGGGTTATGTCAGACGCAACCAGTTTGTTTTTATTCCCTTTACAACAGTAGCAGAACTATAAAAACACAAACAATACAATACTGCCACTGCGTGAAGGAGCTGTATGCCTCTGTTTTATCCTTACTTGAAGCTGCAGTCCTGTGCAACCACCCCACCCTCCCTGCCACACCCTCTTTGGTCGGGAACTGCCATTCCCTCCATTTGGTCTGGTCCTTTCCCCAAACTCACTCCCACACTCTGATCCGGTCTTTTGTCCATACCCACTCCCTCTCACACTCCGGTCAAGTCACTTGAGCAAAGTCACTCCTTTCCACCTCCAGTCCCTCCTCCCACTCAGTTTGTTCACGAAGTTATTTAAAAGGGACACCCTACGCACTCTGACCACTTTAGCTTATTAACCCCGTTTTCATGCTGACATCATCATCTATGACCAAGTGCTTGTAGCCACGTTCATTTGAGAAAGGAAACCTGGGCTTAAGCTGCGCATGCAGCATCAACCCATCCCTCTGAGCAGGCACTCGCATAGCTTGTGTGAAAAGTACGCAAGATACACAATTTGCATATGTACGTACGAAAGTTACGTACACTACGCAAATTGCTTATGAAAAAAGGGATTGTGGTTATTTTTTTTTTTACATCACATTCCTTTTAAGTAAACACATTTTTTTCCAAATTAATAAAATCGGCCAACTAATCGATTATGAGAATAATTGTTAGTTGTAGCCCTACAGATAACCCTGCTGGTTTTCACACGGTCCAGGGCTGTCCGCATCACTCAGCTCTTGACGTACTGCTGCACAAGGGCTCCTGCGCCTGCATGTGTGTGGTGAGCTGCAGGAGGTGTAGAATGAGATCATTCTATGTCCCATAAGCCCTTGCGCTGCCCTTGTGATACAGGCTAGCGACTCTGGTTACATTATTTTCTATGGCAGAATAATAAATGGAGGGCACACACTAGCGTGCAGCCAATGTACACCGCCAGAGCCATGACATTGTGTTGCCTTCGTCCAAAGATGAAATACTGATGCTCCCCCCTCAAACTATTCCCAAAATACACACCCATGCTTATCACAGAGTTTCACAGAAATGTGCGCTGTGTATGAGCGTATCAGAGCTGCACAGCAATAAACCTCACAGTAATGTGCAGTGTGTATGAGTGTATCACAGCTCTACAGCAATAAAACTCACAGCAATATGCGGTGTATATGAGCATATCACAGAGCTCCACAGTGCAGCGGTGCTATGCCCCGCAGATGGAGCTGACATCCAAGATGTCGGCCCCCTGCAGGAGAAATCCGCGATTGGCGCCAGACTGGTGACAATCAACGGAACTTGCATCATGGGCTGCAGACGTCCTCCGCATCTTAGCAGAGGAGCGTCTGACCTGCCGGTAGGTGTCAGTACAACTGGAGCGTACCAGCAGAAAAAAAAAACCTGGTTGCTGCTAGTGTCGGCACAGAGCTGATGCCAGTACCTGAAAGAAAATGCCATAGTTACATAGGCTGAAAAAAGACATGCGTCCATCGAGTTCAGCCTCTCCCACATCACCTACTGCTGTTGATCCAAAAGAAGGCAAAAAACCCAGTCTGAATGCTTGCCAATATGCAACATACTGGGAAAAAATTCCTTCTTGACCCCAGAATGGCAGTCAGATTTCTCCTTGGATCAAGAAGCTTTTACCCACATATTAAATATTATAACCCTTAATATTTTGTGTCTGCAGGAAGTCATCCAGTCGCTTTTTAAAAGGCTGTACGGACTCTGACCCAACCACCTCAACAGGCAGAGAATTCCACAGCTTTATTGTTCTCACCGTAAAATAACCCTTCCTATGCTTTAGGCTAAATTTTCTTTCTTCCAGTCTAAATGGATGACCCCTTGTCCTGTGTATAGTCCTGTTAATTAATAGGTTATCAGACAATGGTTGATAATGGCCCGTATATATTTATATAAGGTTATCAGATCCCCTCTAAGGCGCCGTTTCTCTAAACTAAACAGGTTTAAGCTGGTCTTTCCTCATAACTTAACCCTTCCATTCCCCTTATTAATTTAGTTGCCCGTCTCTGCACTTTTTCTAGCGCTAGAATATCTTTTTTTTAAGACAGGTGCCCAAAATTGCACGGAATATTCAAGGTGCGGTCTGACCATTGATTTATACAGAGGCAAAATTATGTTTTCATCCCGAGAGTGAACTCCCCTTTTAATGCATGCCAATACTTTGCTGGCCTTGGCGGCTGCTGTTTGACATTGCACATTGTTACTTAGTTTGAAGTCTATGATTATTCCCAAATCCTTCTCCTGCTTGGATTTCCCTAACTCCGTACCATTTAGGGTATAAGTTACTTGTGTGTTCTTCACTCCAAAGTGCATAACTTTGCATTTATCTAGATTAAATTTCATCTGCCATTTAAGTGTCCAGTCCCCCAATCTAACTAAATACCTCTGCAGCGAAGTAACATCCTGCTCACATTGTATTACTTTTCCTAGTTTTGTGTCATCTGCAAACACTGATACATGACTTTCAATGCTTATCTCAAGGTCATTTATAAATACATTGAATAGTATTGGTCCTATAACAGACCCGAGGGACACCGCTTACCACTGGTGTCCATCTTGAAAATGTACCATTTATGACCACTCTCTGTACCCTATCTTTTAGCCAGTTTTCTATCCAAGAACAAGTATTTTCATCTAGACCAATTTTTCTTAATTTAAATAGTAACCTTTTGTGTGGAACTGTGTCGAAAGCTTTGGCAAAATCTAAGTAAATCACATCCACTGCGACCCCCTGATCTATACTTCTACTTACTTTCTCATAAAACGTAATTAGGTTAGTCTGACATGATCTGTGTTTCATGAAACCATGCTGATTTTTGGCAATTACATTATACATTATATTTTGCCATTGACTGCTCCATGCCGATGCTAGCATTCTAACTACAGCTCAATTTTCACTCGCCCTCTCTCAATTTCTACTCGCAAATTGCAAGAGGGCGAGTGGAAATTGACCTCTGCTAAGCGCATTGTTAGATGCAATTACCATAGTGACCAAGGGGGCGTCAATATACAAAGTACGTCAGAGTAATATTCACCTCTACTTATCACCATGGACAGATTCCTCTAGTTAAAGGATTACTACATGAGCAAGTTAAAAACATTTAACCTGTCGCAAAAATATCCTGCTCACTACTAATATTATTGACTAAAGATGACCATGCTAATCCATTGACTGCATTATGTGTTTGTTAGAATTATGGGTGTTTGTGGGTTTTATTGAATCTCATGGGAGTGTTTATCTTAGTATCAATTAAGATAATTAAGAGGTCGCAGCACTACATATTTTATGATGCAAAGCTACAGGTGGTCCGCATCTATTTTTTGGTAATTATTATACAAATATTTTAGAAATATGTACATACATATCATATGTACAAGCCATAGCATACCAACTTCTACCATGCATGCTGAGAGACCGATTTACACTCTGCAATGATCCAAGGGGGGGGGGTAGAAATTTTGAATCTACTTGCCCTTTACATAATTTGTTTGACCAGAATGTAGACTTTGTCAATGACATTGCACTGGGAACCATGGATGTGTAGGAACCTATCCAGACTGGCAGAATCTTGTGCCAAGTAAACAGAAGTCAATTCGTAACAGAGAAACAAGCAGATCAGAACATCCTAACCAAGGTTAAGAATCCAGAGACTCATTACTTACAGTCCTCTCCTCCTGTTTCCAACCCCAACCCTCCTAGATTGTGAGTTCCTACGGGAATAGGGCCCTCATCTCCTCCTGTACTGTTTGTCAAATGTTGTTCAATGTATTGGAACCCTGTCTATACTGTGCCTATTGTACAGCGCTGCGGAATATGCTGGCGCTTTATAAATAATAATAATAATTACTTATTGTTGCCATTCTTATTATAAGGGTAGGATAATCGGGTATAGAAGAGAAGTCTTCTATAAGCATGGACAGAGAAGAAAAAAAAAAATCTATAAAAAAAAAAAAAAAAAAAAAAAAACACACACACACATACTTTATTCTGTGTCTATTACAACAACACCAATTCTGCTTCCTGTTCCAGGAAGAAGGGGGAGGAAGCAACTTTAAACTTCTGTGAACATATAAAACAGTACACTGTGAGAACACTTTCAACTTGTATCTCAACACTGTTATATAGAACAATGCTCAGGGCCTTTTCCGATTTCCAAAACTAAAGTGAAAACAAGTGTTGCCATCAGTTGTAGTGCATTCTTTAACAGGACAACAAACATGTTGGAGGCTTTATTTAAGCAAGCCAAAAAGCAATATTAATACTAAACTTTCCAAAATGAAACACCAATTTCAGACCTAAGAATTACAACACTAAACGGGTTATTGAATAGCCTCCAAATTGGCCCCAAATTGCTGTGAATTTCACCATTTGGTGCAATTGTGGGTTAATTGGTCAATTCACTAAATATATGCGAAATGACAGTGAAATAGGGTGCAATTCGCTGGCACCGAAATCGTTATAGAACGCCACCAAAATCAGGACGAAATGCCCTGACTTTTGATGGTTCAATTTCACAGGTATAGACAGGCAAATCACGTTAGGTTTCAATGTAAAAAAGTAATCTTTAATATTTTCTTTTATATATTAGTTTATTCTTTTTAGTTTTTGCAACAACCCATTTTTAAAAAAGAAGACCTTTTTCGCATTTTTTGCCATTTGTTATTTTTTTAACCCTTTACCGCCGGGTGGATTGTGCCCAATGGGAAGGTTTGAACGTCGGCGACTCCTGCGGCAGGCCCCTCCTACGCAGCTAATACATGTCACTGACTGCAGGGGGACGGCCTGAGTTCAGGCCATCCCACAACAGCCAATGATGCGCCAACTGGCAGGCGGAGTTATCTTTTCCGTTCGGTTGAATTCAATGTCAATTTAGTGGTGAATAGCACAATTCAATGTTTTTTGCCGATGTCTGACAACTGTTTCGGCAACTTAAATTTCGGCAAAATACAGTGTTTACTAAATAGTGAATTCACCATACTTTCAGTGAAATTGAATTGCCAAAATGCAGTGAAACTAAGCACCGAAATTGCATGCAATAGATCCTTAAGGGTGATTTCGAGATGGAGATGAAGGGCAGTATTACAAACCTGGTGCTAACTTAACCAGAGCTGTTGTAAACTTACCAGAGTCATTATAGTCTATGGAGTTGTTACGTTTACAACAGCTCTGGTTAAAGGGATATGAACATCTAGAATTTTTTTTTAAATTGACATTTAACCACTTGGCTGCTATGGACGCGCTCAGCGCGTCCAGCCAAGTGGTTCTCCTGTGCTATGGACGCGCTGAGCATCTTGGATGTCAGCCCAGCACTCGGGACCCCGGCGGGGACATTAGATGTCATCGCGGCGACGCGATGACATCTAATTCAGGCGCCCCCCCCGCATGTGTGGAGGAGCGCCTGAAAGGGGGGGGGTCCTTCGGACCTCTCTCCCTCCCGATCGCAGGGGAGGAGGGAGTTAATACAGGCACCGCTTGGAAGGGCACAGCCTGCCCTTCCAAACGGTGGCTGTCATTAACCCCTGGGGAGCCGGATCACGAATCGGCGCTGAAAAGCGCCGGTTCGTGATCCTTTCCCGGAGCTGGCCGACATCTTGGATGTCGGCCAAGCCTCCGGCAACACCCCCTGAGGACTGGCGTCATCGTGCATAGCACGATGACGCCAGGCCTGGAGTTAACCCCTAGCTGCCATGCCACCAATGGTGGAGATAGGGGGTTCCAATGAACCCCCTTATCTCCCGATCCGTGGCAGCTAGGGGTTAAAGTTTGGTACTGTTGGATCGGCCAGAGCATGGCCGTTCCAACGAATCCAAACATGACTATGAAAAAAGTTCTTAAAAAAAAATAAATTTAAAATAATTTTTTTTTAAAAAAAAAAAAAAATAAGCAAGTTTTTCTTTTTTTTGGTTTGTTGATGCAGCAATATTGTTCCCATTTCAATTATAATGTGAACAATGATGCGGCACTAATGATTTTTGTATGCGGTGCGTTTGTTAAAAATCCCGTAATTTTCCCCAAAAAAAAATGTAACGAGACCCCATTTCTAATTGTTTTAACAAGCGCACCCAATACAAAATATAACCGCAATTGCTCACATGTTAAAATGTTGAAAAAAAACCACTTTACACGTTGTAAATTATTGAAAATTCATATTTTATTGCATTTTTTGTTATAATATACAGACAGGACATGACGTATACATATAATAATGACATATTATGAATCTGCCGAGTCTGACGGAAAGAACGATATATAATATGTCTGGGTCATATACTAAAATAAGCCTTCAAAACACGTTTAAACAAGATGAGCGAAACAGGTAAAAAGGAGTTCAGCACAGAGGCGGGAAATGCCTCAGCAGCGAAAGCGTTAAACACTTTTATATTTTTAGACAATCTAGAATAAATCAAAAGTTTTTAAAATGTAAAAAGGTTTATTAATTATTATTCTTTATTTATAAAGCGCCAGCATATTCCGCAGTGCTGTACAATAAGCACAGTATAGACAGGGTTACAATACATTGAACAACATTTGACAAACAGTACAGGAGGAGATGAGGGCCCTATTCCCGTAGGAACTCACAATCTAGGAGGGTTGGGGTTGGAAACAGGAGGAGAGGACTGTAAGGTGAGTGATTGATGGTTGCGTCAGTGAGTTGGGTGGTAGGCTTCCCTAAATAGGAACGTTTTAAGGGAGCGTTTGAAGGAAGAGAAGTTAGGGGAAAGTCTGACAGTACGAGGGAGAGCGTTCCAGAGAGTGGGGGCTGCGCGTGAGAAATCCTGCAGTCTATCATGGGAAGAGGTGATGCGGGGAGAAGCTAGTCGCAGGTCACTGTTTGACTTTAGGGAGCGGGCCGGGGTGTATTTGGTGATTAGTGAGGACAGGTAGTGGGGAGCTGAGTTAGTGAGGGTTTTGTAGGTAAGGATAAGGATTTTGAACTTAATTCTGCAGTGGATGGGGAGCCAGTGAAGGGACTCGCAGAGGGGAGCGGCAGAGACAGAGCGGCGGGTGAGGTGAATTAGCCTGGCGGAGGCGTTCAGGATGGATTGTAGGGGGGAGAGGCGGGACAGAGGGAGGCCAGATAAGAGATTATTGCAATAGTCGAGTCGGGAGATTACCAGGGCGTGTACGAGTTGTTTTGTGGGGACAGCGGTAAGAAATGGCCGAATTCTGGAAATATTACGCAGTTGGTATTGGCAGGAGGAGGAAAGAGACTTGATGTGGGGGATGAAGGAAAGAGCAGAGTCAAGTGTAACTCCAAGACAGCGAACTTGGTTTGATGGGGAGACGGTGATACCCTCCACCGTGAGAGAAGTCAGGAGGTGGGGAGGCATTGGAGGGAGGAATAAGTAGGAGTTCAGTCTTTGACATGTTGATCTTTAGGTGGTGGGAGGCCATCCAGGAGGAGATGCCAGATAAACAGTCACTGACTTTTGAAAGGACAGGGGGAGAGAGATCAGGGGTAGAGAGGTAGATCTGAGTGTCATCAGCGTAGAGGTGGTAATTAAAGCCAAAGCTGTTGATGATTTTGCCCAGGGAGGAGGTGTAGATGGAAAAGAGCAGAGGACCAAGGACAGAGCCTTGAGGTACACCAACAGATAGAGGCAATGAGGAGGAGGAGTTACCAGCAAAAGACACACAGAAGGACCTGTTGGATAAATAGGAGTCGACCCAAGCGAGTGCAGTGTCACCGAGACCCAGAGAGTTGAGGGTCTGTAGAAGGAGGGGGTGGTCAACAGTGTCAAAAGCAGCCGAGAGGTCAAGCAGGATGAGAATAGAATAGTGGCCGTGTTTTTTAGCAGTTAGGAGGTCATTGGTGAGTTTGGTGAGGGCAGTTTCAGTTGAGTGTAGGGGACGGAAGCCAGATTGCAGGGGGTCAAGTAGGGAATTGGAGGACAGGAAGAGGGAGAGGCAGTTGAAGACTAGTTTTTCTAAGAGCTTTGATGTGAAGGGAAGCAGGGATACAGGGCGGTAGTTGGATGGAGAGTTGGGAATCTAGGGATGGTTTCTTTAGTAAAGGGGTAACTAGCGCGTGTTTGAAGGCGGATGGAAAGGAGCCAGTGGAGAGAGATAGGTTGAAGATGTGTGTGAGAGCAGGGGTGAGGGAGGAGGAGAGGGGAGGAGAGGAATTAGATGTGAGGGAATGGGGTCGAGCGGGCACGTGGTGAGATGTGAGGAGGACAATAAGGAATTGACTTCCTCCTCAGTGGCTGGGAGGAAGCGGCAGAGGGTGGCAGAGGGGACCTCTGGGAGTGGAGGTGGCAGATAACTATCTTGTGTTGGGATGTTGCTTCTGATAGAGTTTTACTGAGGAAGTAGTCTGCCAGGTCTTGAGCGCTGAAGGCAGCTGTGGGGGGAGGTGCAGGTGGGTAGAGGAGGGTGTTGAAGGTGGACCAGAGCCGTTTAGGGTTGGAGGACAGCGTAGATATAAGAGATGAGAAGAAGGATTGTTTGGCCAAGTGGAGGGCAGAGGTGTATGACCGGAGAATAAACTTGAAGTGAACAAAATCAGCTTCAGAGTGGGATTTCCTCCAGGCACGCTCTGCAGTGCGGGAGCATCTTTGCAGGTAGCGTGTCTGGAGGGTGTACCAGGGCTGAAGCTGGCGGCGTGGGGCCTTACAGAGTCGAAGAGGAGCAAGAGTGTCTAGAGCAGAGATAAGAGTAGTGTTGTAGTGATTAGTGGCAGCATCAGGGCAGGTGAAGGATGAGGTATGAGGGAGGTGGTGAAGTAGGTTGGAGAATTGATGGGGGTCCACAGCATGTAGATTTCTGCGAGTGTGTGTGCGGGGTGGGGGAGCAGGGTGTTTAGGAAGTCCAGATAGGTTGAAAGAGAGAAGGTCAGAGATGGGGAAAGGGCGACAATTGAACTCAGAAATGGAGCAGAGGTTGGAAAAGACAAGGTCAATAACGTGACCATCGCGGTGGGTAGGGGAGGAGAGGATTGTGTGAGTCCAAGGGAGGACGTGAGTGAAAGAAGTTTGGAGGCAGCAGGGGTGGAAGGATCGTCAATGGGAATGTTGAAGTCCCCGAGAATTAGGCATGGAAGATTAGAAGACAGGAAGTGAGAAAGCCAGGTAGCAAAGTGGTCAAAGAACTGGGAGGTTGGTCCCGGTGGGCGGTAGATGACTGCCACCCTGAGAGCCAGAGGAGAGAACAGGCGGATGCAGTGTGTCTCGAAGGAGGAGAAGGAGAGGGATGGGGGTGGAGGGAGATGCTAGTAGGTGCAGGTGGGAGAGCGCAGGATTCCGACCCCCACCATTTCTCTCACCCGGTCTGGGGGTATGGCTCAAGTGTAGACCGCCATGTGAGAGAGCAGCAACGGAGGCCGTGTCAGAGGGAGTTAGCCAGGTTTCAGTTAAAGCTAGGAGGTTGAAGGAGTTTGAAAGGAAGAGGTCATGGACGGCTGTGAGTTTGTTGCACACAGAGCGAGCGTTCCAGAGGGCGCAGGAGAAAGAGGACAGGCGCTGAGGGATTATGGGAATGAGGTTGCTGGGCTTGCAGGGAGGTGATTTATGTGTGATGGAGATAGGATGAGAGGGAAGTATTGGATGTGTTGTGGGGCCAGGGTTAGGGGATATGTCACCTGAATAGAGTAACAGCAGGAGGGTGAGAAAGAGAAGGTGGGAATGGGATTTGTGGGAGTGGGGGTGATTGGCAGCACGAGAGATAGAGGGAGACCATGTTCTGAGGAAACAAAGGAGCTCATGCGAGGCCATCATGTGGGACGAGAGGAGGGAGGGAGAGATGCAGATAGTGTAGGGGTCGGTGGTAGAGGGGCAGGAGTTCCATTTAAGGAGAAAAGTAGAAGTAAAGAGCAGAAGTGTGAGAGAAAGCATGATATAGACGTGTGTTTACCTGGAGTAAAAAGTGGGCCTTGCAGTTCCTTCCTCTAGTCCCGCAACTCCAGGAAATCACCTCTGAACGTCCACTTAGGATGCCACTTGGGGAGGTCACAAGAGCCAAGGCTCAAATGGAGCCAGTGTTAGTTGTTATATAGGGCGGACTGATTGCATTCAGGCAGTTAGAAGGTAAACACCTGAAGCTGGATGGGCTGTGTCAATAGGGCAGGAGATTCACATGCTAATTAGCAAAGCAAATGGTGGAGAAAAACAAAAATAAATAAAAAAATAGAAAAAGACCAAGGTAACGTTACAATGTGGGTGCCTGCGAATACTGGGTGATAATGTCTTACCAGCAAAAGTATGCAGGGGATCAGTTGAGATGTGGGTGTCTGTGAATAATGGGTGAAAATGTCTTACCAGCAAAAGTATGCAGGGGATCAGTTGAGATGTGGGTGTCTGTGAATAATGGGTGATAATGTCTTACCTGTGGAGAGAGGAGACACAGGAATTAGAGATCGTGATGGTGGATGGCATAGGGGATCTTGGATAAAACTCCAGGAATCAACTCTGAACGTCCACTTAGGGTGCCACTTGGGAATGTCACAAGACATTTGTATTTTCTTGCTTTAAACGGTCATTTCATCTTCTCCGGCGAAGCCCCTCAGCTACGGGTGTTTCTTCAGCTCATACTTCCTGAATATTCCTCGCCTTCTCCCCACCCACTACTCCACCCACTCTTGCACCCATCAAAGCTTCACATGAACTACATTTCTTGCTCAATCCTGACTACAGCCACACATGCACCCCACTACTTCACATACTCAGCTATTACCTTCGCCTAGCGTGTCACCCCTCTCCTCTTAGGCCTGTGTCAGACGAGCGCACTGCAGAGTGGAAGGAACGTCCGTGAGAGCGGACGTTCCTTCAACTCTCTGCTGCCGCTGACTGCCCTCAGCTGTGCAAATCGCGATCCTCCTATAGAGGATCACGCTTTGCAGCTCCGTTGATGCGCTTTCTAGCCCATCAATGGATTTGTTCCCTAGACGGACGCTTGTTGCGCGCACAGTTTATGCGCTCGCACAAGCGTGTGACCGGCACCCGTCGCTACATCACGCGGCTGCAACGGCCGCCAGGGGTGCACGGCTGCACTAGGTGTGCTCGTCTGACACGAGCCTTAGATTGTAAGCTCTTGGGCAGTGTGACGATCCCGCTACTCGGGGAGAGTAGATCCGCTGTCAGCGCCGAGTACACCTGGAGGTCGGTAGTGTGGTAGCGAGGTGCCGCTGGTGCTCGGAGAATACCCCGAGGGTGCAGCGCTGTAGAGAGGTCCTTGAAGCGTCTCGGTTCCCAAAGCCCTATTATCCCCAATTACTAGCCGAGGCAGGAGTAAAGGTTCAAACAAGAGTGATTTATTTTTCATGGAGAACACAGTTTATTTATGGGGAAAAAAGACATTGTTCTCCCCTGGTCCGCCCTCAGCCCTCCCGGGGTGATTTCTGCCACTGCCTAGAGCCATGGCCCAATTTCCCTTTGTTCACCTTGGGCCCCCCTGGTGGGTGCAGCCCTTATGTTGAGGCTCGTCTGGTGAACTTTCCATGGCTCTGAATGAGCGGGGAACAGGGGAGCAACAGGGAAAATCATATTGAGGTACTTCTAAAAATAAGGGCCAACGAACATTTAATAACACACAAATAAATAAACACTTGAACTGTTGTACTGCGCTACAGCGTAGTGGCGGCCGTCCCGTCACAGGCAGGGTCCTCTCTCCTACTGTTCTGTGTGTTTAACTTGTATGGACATTTGTTATTCTGTCTCACCCATTGTACAGCGTTATGGAACTTGCTAGCGCATTTTAAATACCTGTGACTGTATGAACGAACACAAGCTGTGCAGCTCAGGACCTCAGACTGGTGAAGGACACAAACTGAATATTAGCATCTCTGCAACTGTGAAAGTAAAACTCACTCCCCCGCTGACTCGCTCACACACTCACGCCCTCTCACACACAGACTCAGCCACACACAGACTCAGCCACCCACAGACATGCTCACTTGCGCTCAAGATTTTGCATACTCCCTGTCTCACTCAAAGTCCCTCACACAGTCACTCCCTCTCACTCTTTCTTGTGCTGTTTGTCTCTCGTGCTGTCTGCTGCGCGCGCTCTCACTGCACTTTTCTTGTGCTTTCTCTACTTTATCCTGCCGTCTTTCTCTTACCTTTTCTTGCTGTGTCTGTGCTTTTCTTTGTTGTCCCTCTCTCTGCTGTCTCTTTTTCTCCCTGTGTGTATGGATTTCTTTCCTTCCCTGTCTCTGCAGTAGCTGGAGGGTGAAAGTTCAGCCCCGCCCTCCCCTTAGCTCACAGTGCAGGAGGGAGGAGGAGCAACTCCGATGCACATGCTCAGTGCCTTTTTCAGCTCTCCATAGGTATAGGCACTGATTGGTTAGCTTAAAATGCCTCCTGAGGTGGGCGTGAAAAACTAAGAAAAAAGCAGATAAAAATGAAAAAATATCATATTTACTTGCTTTTTATGCCTGCTGTATGGCACTACTGACTCATTCAAAAGGCATTGCACGTTTTTAAAAGCACACTAGCAAAGCATGCTGTCCCTTTAAGGTTAGCACCATCTTTGGAATACTGCCCGTTGACTTTAACACAAAAAAGTAATGCATTAAAATATTCCCAAGAAGAATATATGCACATACATAAATAAAACCGAGATACCTTTGTTCTTACATAAAGTAAATGTGCGGTGTGTACAAGTGTATCACAGAGCAGTACAGTCCAGTATTATTGTTCACTTTAGAATTAAAAAGCGAACAATAGTGCTGTATTATGAGGGGAAAAGGAAAAAAAATAAATTGTATTTAATTTCTTTTACATAAACACTTGCCAAGCTTGGTATCATTGGAAGGGCCATGATTTAGCCTCTTGTAACCTCTTATGACCCTCTAGCATCTATGGTTCAGGAGATACGGGGGTACAAATGAACCCTGTATCTCTCTATAGGGAATTCCTGGCCAGTGGGGGGGGGGGGTCCTGTTTCCGACGTCATCAAGTCCGTACGCGGTGACATCAATGGGCGGGGGACTGGTCCTGCAGGCAGCTGACATCCAAGATGTCAGCTCCCTGCGGGAGAAGTCCGCGATCGGCACCAGAGGGGCGCCAAGCCGTTGGGCTGCTGTAACGAGCACCGTAGCGCTCACACAGGAGTAGCGAGGTTGACATCTTTTTGGACAGAAATACCTGCTTGATTTTTACCAAATACCTCGGTATTCACAGACTTATACTCCAAAGCCAAGGAGCATACAAGAACTGATTTGCCACTAAGTTCCAAAGGTTTCAAGACCAACGGACAACTTAGAGAACATTCAGAAAACACAATGATACGTTTGACACTCAGTGAATTGTGCAGGCTGCAGGAGAGTCAACAAATGTTCAGATTTAGCGTTATTAGATAAACTCAAGCGGGTAAGAAGTACCTTACAATTATCAGAGGCGGCTGACACACATACGGGTATACAGTTGGTACAGACCTGGGTATATTTGGCGGTTAGGGTGCAATGATCATAGGCGGTATTCAAACAGTATTTCTCTACCGTTTGTACATATGCTTGTAGCAATGAAACCTACACCTTGGGTCTTAAATAGTAACCTTATGAGGCCACAAATGATACCCCGGGGCGAGATGGGAGTAATCCCAGATAGCGAGTGAAAGCCCCAACTGCAAACATAGGGTTAATCCACCAAAGCCCAATACTAGCGATAGCTAATGGTAGAAGCAACAGAATGGTCAGGTACAAGCCGAGTCAAAATCAGGAGCAGGAATTGTAGACAGAAACTGGTCGGCAATTTAAACAGCAATGAGAATAAGCTTAGCGATGCGGGAACAGAACTCCACGTCAGGGTGACGAGGCAACTCCTCGCGCCCTGCGGCTCCTCGTGACCATGCCAGGCCCCACCCCCTCAGAGGCTGCTTGGCCATTACAAGGTGCTGGCAAACGACCAGCCAGTGGCACCGAACTATGCCCAGACCCCCCGGGCAACACAGCAGGGGCTGAGGATGTAACAGCTGCAGACCTCAGCGTAGGAGCGTCTGCCCTGCCAGTAAGTGGCAATACTCCGTATCGGCAGAAAAAAAGCCATAGTTATAGGTATTTTGGCAATGTAGAATGCCGATGCCAACCTGAAAAATCCTCAATGTCGGGCCCTATTATCGGTATTACCGATAATTGATCAACCAAATGTTTGTAAACAGTGTTGCTGAATTGGATAAAACAGTAAAATTGTTAAACTTTTAGAACTACATACATTAATATGTAGTGGGTAGGGTGCTTTGAGCATCTTATTATTGCCAGTTTCAAAACAGGAAGCAAAGCTTTCAGCTTTGATTGGAGTGGCTGTTTACATTAGAATAAAGACCGTATCCCAACATTAGAACAGTTGTGTGACGGAAACCTCCTCCACCTTTTCAATGACTTGGATTCCAAGTGTCTGAAACTGGCTGGCGTGGGCACTCACATGTCCTCACTACATATAGACTGCGTGCCCTTTGGAGAGGAGCGGTTGCCAGCCTTGTGCCCGCAGACTACGGGTAGAGAATGTTCATAGAGCATTGCCATACTGTTTGATTTGGTTTAAAGCTTGTTTCTATGTTATGCAAGAATGCCATTGTCTGTCTAGTGTATGGCCCTTGTGTACCTTGTTATCTGTTAAGAATTAGCTTCCCAGCCCATCCTGGTCTCAAGAATGTGTTGATATGAAGAGTTTGTAAATCTATTTAACAGGGCAGCAGAGTGTTTGCCTGATAATCGGTTTTAAACTGTAATCTGGTTATCCCGATTAACATTGACCTGCCTCAATAGAAGCGTCAAGAAACGTTTCATTTTACCGGCTGTCCCTAATCTAATTAGGTTTCGCATTCCAAGAAGCAAATGTTTAACCAATTATCTGTTTCAGTCTAATTAGGTCCCCCAATAGTTTCTGGGAGGGGGGGGGTTGTAGATGTAAACTCCCCATGCAAAACTGTATAAATGTATGTGTGTGTGTCGCTGATTAAAACAGTTCTATTCTGACCCTACATGCAGTCACGACTCATGGTTTGGGTAGAAGCTACAGTTGTGTTCAAAATTATTCAACCCCCACTGAAATTGAGTGTTTTGGCCAGTTTGACATTGATTTTGATCATTCAGTCATCTTGCTTACAATTAAATCAAAGAGGCACGTGTAGGTCAGACAAATATAACATAACATTTATAATGAAATAACCACAAATGTCTTTTCTGTGCTCACATCATTATCAGTTTTATTCAACCCCAAGTGACATTCAATCTTAGTACTTAGTACAACATCCTTTTACAGTTATAACAGCTTTTAAACGTGAAGCATAGCTTGACACAAGTGTCTTGCAGCGATCTACGGGTATCTTCGCCCATTCGTCATGGGCAAAAGCCTCCAGTTCAGTCACATTCTTAGGCTTGCGCACTGCAACTGCTTTCTTTAAGTCCCACCAGAGGTTCTCAATCGGATTTAAGTCAGGTGACTGTGATGGCCACTCCAAAATGTTCCAGCCTTTAATCTGCAACCATGCTCTAGTGGACTTGGAGGTATGCTTGGGATCATTGTCCTGTTGAAAGGTCCAACGTCTCCCAAGCCTCAGGTTTGTGACGGACTGCATCACATTGTCATCCAATATCTCCTGGTACTGAAGAGAATTCATGGTACCTTGCACACGCTGAAGCTTCCCTGTACCTGCAGAAGCAAAACAGCCCCAAAGCATGATTGACCCCCCGCCATGCTTCACAGTAGGCAAGGTGTTCTTTTCTTCATAGGCCTTGTTCTTCCTCCTCCAAACATAGCGTTGATCCATGGGCCCAAACAGTTCTAATTTTGTTTCATCAGTCCACAGAACACTATCCCAAACCTTCTGTGGTTTGTCCACATGACTTTTGGCATACTGCAGTCGACTCTTCTTATTCTTTGGAGACAGCAAGGGGGTGCGCCTGGGAGTTCTGGCATGGAGGCCTTCATTACGCAGTGTGCGCCGTATTGTCTGAGCTGAAACTTCAGTACCCACATCTGACAAATCTTTTCTTAGTTCCTCAGCAGTCACACGGGGACTTTTCTCCACTCTACGCTTCATGTAGCGCACAGCAGTCGAAGTCAGCATCTTCTTTCTGCCACGACCAGGTAGCGTTTCAACAGTGCCCTTTGCCTTGAATTTGCGAATGATGCTTCCTATGGTCTCTCTTGGTATGTTTAACATCTTTGCAATCTTCTTATAGCCATTGCCCTTCCTGTGAACAGTAATCACCTCTTCTCTTGTCTTCCTGGACCATTCTCTTGACTCCACCATGTTTGTAAACACACCAGTAAATGTCTAGAAGGAGCTGAGTATCACAGTCATTTTAAAGCTGCCTAATTGGTGCTCATTATGCTTTATTGCTGCTCCGTGACATCCACAGGTGTTTTCAATACCTGATTGAAAACACTTGAATGAACCTCTGTTCTTCATAGTGGTAGTTTTTAAGGGGTTGAATAATTGTGTCAATGAAGAATTCACAAAAGAAACATTTACTACTGTATTACAAAACCAACTGATGTCATTTTAGTTGCATATGGTTCTTTAAAAAGTCCTTGTAGGATTTCATTGTGAATACAATTACAAATGTACACTAAATTCCCTAAAACCCTTTACAGCATTGGGGGTTGAAAAATTTTAAACACAACTGTATATTCTGTTCGCTGTTCCAATGCAAAGTTCCAGACATACAGCCACGGCTTATTCCTAGGGGACGCGAGCAAGGCTCTCTACGTGTACACGTCTTTAAGCTGCGGCTAAGGACCGGAAGAAAGGCACGAGAGTCAGGAGAACACGGGGGTCCAGCAAGGAAGCGGCATTGACAGCATGTCATGTGGCATGTGACCCGGTCGGGGTACTGAGATCTGTTACAAGTTGTATTTGTTGGCAGCAATACTGACCTGTATCCTTTAGGTCTTGTAGAATTGTCCTGTCTTTACCCATTGCACCATTGTACAGAATGTGTTGGAGCTTAATAAATCTTTGATAGGGGTAATGAATCTGCCAGGAAGCCAGCCCTAAGAGACACAAAAGTCCCAACACCTGTGTCCACAATAAATTCCATATGGAGGCTGACTCCAATCGATGGTCCACTCCTAATTTTCTCTGCTGCACTTATGCCCAGGTGCACTCCATCCCATTCTGGTACCACTCAGCATTTGCCCTGTTCCGGTCTACCCCAGGTGTAATTAGTAGCTGTGATGTACCTTCCTCAAAGGAGAGCTACATCCAGGGATCAGTGATTCTGCATGAAGTTGCATTTGGCATGTCCAACTAGAAGCTATTCCTGGAAGGCTGATATTCCTGGGCTTCCTCTACTGCAGCCCCTGTGATTTGTTCCTGCCCGGCTTCCCTCCGAGGACTATCCATCGAGTATGCCCATTGCCATCGATTATTGCCAGTGCTCCTAGATCCCTGTTGCTTTAATCTTTCTGTGTTACTCCTGTTCTGTTCTTGCGCGGTCAGTTCTCTTCATGTGTCTGCCCTCCTGTAGTCCGATCTCTGTGGTCACTGTGATCCATCCTGTACACTGTACAGTCAGGGCCGGCCCATCCATGGAGCAAGGTGGAGCAACCGCTCCAGGCAGCCCTTTCTCAGGGGTGGCATTTTGCCAATGCAAGGTGTTCGCTCACAGACACTTGTGTCTGAGAGGGGCCCTTGCAAAGTCTGCTGTCGGTGCTCGCAATGATTCAGGTGTGGGTCCATTTTAGCCTTGTGCTTAGCGGGTGAGTGGCTTGTCTGGGGCGTGTCGCACTCTGGTCGATGCTCGCTGTGTGCGGAGCGGTTCAGTCCATGAGGGACAGCCAGCGGCATGTGTAGCTGGCGGAGGGGGCGGTGCAGTCCGCAGAGGGATGCTGCCATCCTGCTTACCAGACAATGCCCATTACTCAGCATTGGGGGGCTGTGATTGGCTGGCGCAGGTGCCCTGTGAGCGGATGTGCTAAGTTTCCAGCAAGTGACCACTCTGTGTGTGTGTGACCTGTGGCTCCTCAGGAGGTGCTTCATCCCCATCAGGCAGGACAAACATGCTGCACGGGAAAATGCATTATTTAGAGCACCACAGATTCCTCCAGGAGCCCAGGCGCTGTTTTCCACATTATCCAAGTGATCCCTGAAATCAGGCAACACTTTTCACATACTGTTAGGCCTCTGTGACATGCTCATACACACCGCACATTACTGAGTTTTATTGCTCTGCAGCTCTGTGATACGCTCATACATGTCACATGTTTTTTTTTTTTGGGGGGGGCAGCATTTTAGTCATCACTCCAGGCAGCACAGTGACTTGGGCCGGCCCTGTGTACAGTCTGTGCTTCCCAATGTTGTTTCCGCTTGAATCCAATGTATCCCCCTTTCACCTTTACTCGGTATTCTCCATTTGTTTAGCCACTGTGTCCAGTATCATCATCATCATTATCATCAAGTGCCCTCTGTATGCAGTAAACCACATATTGCACCATATTATATGTGTGTTTTGTATTGCTGCAGTTGGGCTCACATCCCGGACACTCCAGGACAATAGGGTACGGAAATCCAAGACAGGACGGCATCAACTAAGGTGCAACAACTAGGTTCTCCAAACATCACATTTGATTAAAGATTAGCAACAACGAGAAGGAAAAATCGAGCCAGCACAAGAACATAAATGACGCAAGATGCCTTGAAGCAGAACACAGAAGGCTTACATTTTTAATCGCTACAATTGATTAGGATAAAAAAAAAAAGTAGAGAATATGGCACTATATTGAAAGCAAGAGCTGCACATTTACAAAGGAAACAGTCCAAATATAAAATGTAATGAAGTTAGAAAGAACAGCATTAAAAAAGAAAAAAACTGCAATTAATAGACGGCCTCCTTTTTTCTCACATCTGTGTCACTCGCCTATGTATTCTTGCCAAGTAGCCTATTCTCCATTTGCAGCCAGTTTGAGAAACAAGGAATTTTAGTATTCTGGAATTTGTAAGAAGAATTGGTACAAATAACTGAGGGGGGTGCCACTGCCTTATAGAAATCTTTGTTCACATAAAGGATAGGCCTGAGATTATGCAGCTATAAAACCCATTTCAAGGCACAAATGCAGTTTTCCCACTAATCTAGAAACCTGGTCACTTGGTTCTATGTGATTTAACAAGCTCTCTGGGGACAAAGTGACAAGAACCATTTCATGTAACGACTTGCATACTGCCTTGTTAGTGTTGGATCAAAGTGTTCCAATCACTTAAAAATGGCAGAAACCGCATAAAAGGTAAATCAGACGTGTGAAATATATAAGCACACATATAATTAGAAAAGTCAATCGTTTCATGTGGACATTGATTACAGAAACACATTCTGCCTGGTGCTTTGTCCACCCGATAATCCTGGTACTTTTTCCGCCTGTTCTTACTGAAAGATGTTATGAACCATCTATACCGGTTTGCACAAAAATACTTTATTTCAGATTGGACAACATTTCTCCCAAATTGTCATCAGGACTCTTAAGAGTGTCGTTTCGAATACATACAGTATTTTGAATAAACCTGGAGCTATGTAGCTAAAATGAGCTTGATAAATAAATGCACGACTCTGAATTCTCTCCATTTTCGAACGTGGCATTCCTTCAGCAATTGGGGTTCTCTGCGATGTCTTGATTATTAAATTGGAAATCAGATTTGGAGTCTTAATCAACCCCTCCAGTTTCTAATTGCATATACGAATGAACGATACGCGTTGCCATTTCTCAAACTTTGTAATCTCCCTGTTTTCTAGTATATTTTAGCATTTCGATGGTAATGAGAAGGAAAAAAAAAAGTATTTTTAAGGAAGGAGAATCTCCTACCATATAATTAAAAATGAATCACCTCTAGGATCTAATTCCAGCTTGATTTTTAATCAGACTCCGCTAAGTCAAGTAAGATATTTTACTTATTTTTAAAAATAGGTTTACATCCATTTTCAGTTCAAGGGGTTCATGCTTTATTCTTCTATCTAGGAAACGTTTCTAAAACATTAGGGCTATGTGACCTTCTTGATCATCTTTATTTAAAACGCATCATATGTGATTGTATTTTGGTCTATTTTAGAAGGAAATAGTAATTTCAAGTGTAATAAGAATTGTTCTATTTAAAGCTGGAACACCGGGACGTTAATGTGTAACAAAGATCCGCTTTTAATGAGTCTTTTTGGGATTACCATAATTTAAATCAAATGGCAATTTACAAGGGACATTCTAGTGTTTCTTTTATATAGTGAGTCTTCACTAATCCAGCATGGTAAAAAGGCATTTTAGCAGTTGAATCTACATACTTATTTCCTGTCTACAATGAGTAAATCACATTTCTTCCGCGGCCTTCAATGGCCAGCCAACCACAACTCCGATCCTTATTTTCCTGATTCTTAGCAGGGGGGAATTTCTGCAATTGTATTCTACAAGTACCGGCTGGATGTGTAGAGCAGTGTTTCCCAACCGCGATCCTCAAGTACCCCCAACAGGCCAGGTTTTAAGGATCACCTTGGGGAAATGCAGACTGAATCCTGCAATCACTGAGCAGCAAATCATATCCCCTGTGCTGTGCTTCAGATATCTGGAAAACCTGGCCTGTTATGGGTACTTGAGGACCGTGGTTGGGAACCACTGGAGTAGAGGTAACACGACTGCTCAATAACCGTGGAGACACAGGTACGAATCCCGGCACATCTCCAGTAAGTGTCCTTGGGCAAGACATCAAACAGTACATACTCGCCATCCAGGACATACTTTAAAACGAGAGAAATCTCAATGTATCCTACCTGGCAAAATAATTTAAAAAAAAGAAAGAAAAGAGAGCAATGGAGATCTATTTACAGAAAGTTTGAGGGAGAGAAGGCAAAACAAGATATGTTGTGAAACTAAAAAGGTAAAAGTTAGAGAATCATGATGGGCGTAGATAGTAAAAGAAATATGTACAAATGAATCTAAGAATTTCCCTTGAAATTTTCTATCAGGGTTATTCAGAGAAAGGTGAAACTCTGGAGAGCTTTTGGTGAAGTGAAAATTCTAGGTCGAAATAGCCAAACCAGAAAAATTCACCCATTTATCGCACTTTCCAAATCAGCTATTTTGACCTAGAATTTTCACTTCTCCAAAAGTTCAAGTTTCACCTTTCTCTGAATAACCCTGTTAATTTATTACGTACCAACCACAGAAATTCCAAGTCAGCCCTTTTCCAACGCTTTCAACAATTCTACCAAATGAACTGTGGACATTTTAATTTTGTGTAGTATAGTCTTCAATCTTGAACAGGCTGAATTTCTATCACCAGATTTATAAGCTGTGCTCTACACAGAATGATTCCCCACCACTAATCATCCGTTATACTTTAAAGAACTTATCCGAAATCCTGGTCCATATAAGATTTGCCTTTTCAAGTCGCTTACATGGTTAACAAAAAAAATAAAATAAAAGCCACTTCCATTAATCATTCCTAACACTTACAACACTATCGCTATCCTACAAGACATATCCCAAAGTGAAAAGGAACCTACCAGTAGACATGTGCATTCGTTTTAGTACTAAAATGATTTAGTCGGAATTTTGGGATAATTTAGTTTTAGTATGACTCAAGAGATACGAAACTGCTCAGTACAAAAAACGAAAGAAACTAAAGGAAAATGCACTACATTTTAGTTTCAGTCCTTTTTGTGATATTACATTGATGAGTGAAGGAGACCAGCAATGAGGAGCGCAACATCGTAAAGCTACAGAAAAGGTTTGTATGCGTAATCCTTCCCGACCCCTACCCGAAACTCAGACAGTGATAGAGCTCCAGAATACTCACTCGCAGCACAGACAGCCAGCACAGGAGAGGAAACCTTTACTTAACCCTTGCATGTCTATGAGGCAGACAAGATGATAAAAGCAGCTGGAAAAGGAAAACATTCAAATAAATCACACTGAAAGCTAATGGCAGAGGAGGGCTGGATAGTAAAAACCCCTTATAAACAAGCAGCGCTGGGAGAAGAGAGGGACTTTATAAAACGTGTGTTATCTCCCCTCCCGCTCTGCATAATAGGGGCTTAGGTCTGATACATTTTATATTATCCAGGAGCACTATCCCCCTTCCTCATCTATAATACACGTTTTATATAAAGTCCCTCTCCTCTCCCAGTGCTGCTTGTTATAAAGTTTTTTTTACGTCTGATACATTTAGTATCCAGCTCTCACAGTTACTCTGTCATTATGAGCCTTCAGTGCGATTTATTTGAATGTTTTCCCTAGATTTAAAGTGCTTTATTTTATTAAAAATCAATTTGCACCAGTCATCTCTTCTCTGAGCTTTCGGACCGATTTACGTTAATATTTTCCCTCTCCCCTGCTTTTACATTCCTGTGTCTCCCCCACAGAGATACAAAGTTTAAGTAAAAGTTCCCTCTCCTGTGCTGGATAAGTATTGCATTCCGAAGTTCTGCACCCTCCACATGCCAATGCAGTAAGATGTTCTATACAGAGAGGGGTATTAATTAATGCAGGAGGATGTTATCTACATTATACAGAGAGGGGTATTAATTAATGCAGGAGGATATTCTAAACATTATACAGAGAGGAGCCTTTTTTTTAGCCCTTTAAATCCAGTGTCTGTGAGCGCTGAGATCGGCTGCTTGTTACATTATCTCTCAGTACAATGTATCAGGCTCAACTGTTACAGTAACTGACTGTAACAGGGCTCAGAGTTTCAGTAAAACAAGGAAATAATATTGTTCTAACCTCTTATATATAAAAATATTATTTTTACTGAAACTCTGAGCGCTGTGATGAGCAGCAGTCAGTTACTGTAACAGCTTTGTCTGGCACATTGTGCTAAGAGTGAGAGATACTGTAACAAGCAGCAATCTCAGCCGTCTGAGGAGCCACTACAATAGTAATTGTATCCACTGGTTTTCGGATGAATGAAATTAGTTTTCATACTAAAGAACTGAAAACGAATTTCTTTAGCAACTAAATAAATTGCATTTTAGGACTAATCCATTAGTTCAAAACGAAATTTTGTGCTGTGCACATGTCTACCTACCAGCTCTCAATCTGAGCAGTTACGAAAGGAAATTATATAGTTGAATAAGGATTAGGAATTGGGATCTGTCTAATAAAAATGTAACAAGAGCCTGGCTCTTAGCTGTATAAATGGCAAGATGGTGAAAATAGGTAAAATGATACAATTTTAACTTTAAAATATTTAAAAAAAAATTGAAAACGAAAAAGGACATTGAATCCTAGATTCTGTTCTAATATGCCGATTATGTGGTGCCAATTGTGGAATCAAATTATGTATAAAATATTTAGCGACCAATGACGCCTATGCTGCTTTTTTAGGATGCACATTGTCAAAATACCAAGGACATACTTGAAAACGAGAGAAATCTCAATGTGTCCTTCCTGGTAAAATACTTTATAAAATTACCCAAAAATGTCACTTTTTTTGCATAAATCAGGCTGCCATGTTTTCCATATTTTAACCTCCCTGGCAATTTTTTCAAAATTTTGTGTCTAAAAGCGTCTCAATTTTTTTGGAAAGGAAATGTGTTGTTTTATATAGTAAGACTGTAATAATTAGGAATAAATCACTGATATCCGTGCAAACAAGAGTCTAGTAAACACACGGAGTCAGATAAAGTATGAAACACAAAATAATTTATTATCCCAAAAATAATTATCCAAAATAATGCAAATAATTAATATTCAATAATATAATCAATCAAACCAAAAACACTGAAAATCTTTCTGTAAACAAAAGGTGCAATATTAGTCACTGAATATTGCCTCAGTAAACATCCTTGGTATAATTTATTTATTGATTTATCTAGAAACCTGGGATTGCACAAATCACATTTTACTGTACTTTAATTTTTTTTTTACAGTTCAAATTTGCTGCCTGGTCCCACCCCGTCGCGTGGCTCACAGGGAGCGGAACCAGGAAGCAAGTCGCCGGCCGCCGCGATCACAATGCGGAGACAGCGAGGGAGCGCAGGATGTGGTGAGTATGTATACAGCCCGAGTGTGGCTCGGGGTTACCGATTGCGGTAGCGAAATTTAATCCCGAGTCACATACCAGGGAGGTTAATAATTGTTCAAAATGAAGCTATTTTCTGAAAGAGGAGGGTCTGCTGAAAAAAACTAATTTGTGTGATAATCTTAGAGATAGATGGCTGAAATTGGTGATTAACTACTGAGTGTGCCTATGGAGGAGAAATGGCTCAGCAGTGTATGGGAGGCAGCCACATGTCCCGCCTCTAATAAGGATAGACTATGCATATTTGAAAGGGCAATTTGACATTTATTCATTTTCTTTTTGATAAAAAGTAGTGGTAATTTAGAATTCGAAAAATAAACTCAGTATCTACCACCTAGCTCCAAAGAAATAACTAGGGATCTACCTAGTATCTGTACCGAGTATCGGTACCGATACCAGCATTTGCAAGAGTACTTAGTACTTGTGCAGATGCCCCCGATACCGGAAGCCAGCATTGAGCTGGCTTACTGGCATCCGAGGGGCTGGGGCGGCTGGCCGAATGCTCTAACGGCATTCGGACAGGCCCCTGCGGCTGGCCGTGTTCCAACAAGCGCAGCCGGCAAAGTGTTAGAGCGGCTGCTCGTTGTGAAGCCCCCAGCCGCGATCCCATGAGATCTCAAACTCTGCACGAGATCGCGGTAGGGGGCTTCACAACGAGCAGCCGCTCTAACACGTCACTTTGCAAGCTGCTGCTCGTTGGGACGCGTCTGGTGTCTGTTGGGTAAACATGTATCTGATGCCTGTGGGGTATATTATACATAAATAATATACACCACAGGCATCAGATACATGTATACCCAGAAACCAGACGTGCGTGGTGGGTAAATGGGGTGTCTCGCCATACTTTGCAATATCAACATAAACAGGACAGGCTTTCAGTAAAATCCTAAATTTATTGGAAAGCGGTCACATGACTAAATAAAAGTAACGGTACTCTGTATCGGTGAGTACTTGAAAAAAGCATCAGTAGTAGTACTAGTACTCGGTCTTAAAAAATAAATAAAATGGTATCCCATGCATCCTAGAAATAACACTCATGTTGAGCAATATGTAGTTGCCAGTCACAATGCTCCACATCAAATAATTATTTGTTAATTTGTATTAAAAATAATCCACATCACAGTACAGTGGTTACAATAAATTGGGGGAGGACATAGATGGTCAAAGACGTGAGGTAGAGGAGCTTACGTTTAATAAAACTAGCAATGTCCGCTACATTTTGTCATGTTCTAGAACACAGCTATTAAGGAAACAGTCTAATAGCTCTTAGAATTGTCCTGGCTCGTGTAGTGTTGGGAAGAACATTAATATCGGGCCAAACCAATTTATCAAGTGTTTGTTTCTTGTGGCGGCTGCATTATTTCTGGGCAGAAGGCATTCTGAAAGCGAATGTAAAGGTAAGATGGTGTTGTACAAACCCCTGACTCCTGAGAATCTCTCTCAGGCGGCGGTGCTATATAATTACTGAAATCCGCAGTAAGCGTGGCAGGTGGAGGGTCATTTATCTTTTCTAATTTGCCTTTTTTTAAAAAAAAAATCTGTAACAAACAGCAGCAGAACACTAAGGGCAGTATTACAATGTTGGTGCTAACTTAACCAGAGCCATTGTAAACTTAAAATCTCCATAGGCTATAATGGCTCTGGGAAGTTTACAACAGCTCTGGTTAAGTTAGCACCAACTATGTGATATAGCCCTACGTTTTTATTTGTAACAAGGCATCAAAAATATCCTTTGCAATATGTTCCATTTAACAAATGTCAAGAACACGGTCAGAAAAAACATAGGATGGCAAACAGCTGCCACATGGAGACTTTAAAAAGGACACTCTAGCCACCATAACCATTTAATATATTTCAGTATATTGTGTGTCTCCCCCCTCTCCCAGTGGGTGTCTGATTGGGATGACTCAGCCTTCCAAACTGGTGAAAGCTGTCAATCCGTGGGAGATGCTTAGCTTACTAGAGTTTAGGTCAGGAATACACAGCTCTGAGCATTCTTGACTAGCCAATGACACTCATTACCCTGGTAATGAGAGGAATTGGATTGGCTGGACACTCAAGTAATGGAAACATGGGCTGAAAAGTGGAAGAAGAGAAGGAAAGCGAGCCCAGTGCTGTAGAAAATACAAGAGTCAAAGTGACACTCGAAGATACAAATTAGGGAGATGGCAGTGTAGGGTTAGTAGGGGTTAATATTTAACCCTTCCAACTCCTTTATCTTAGAGGATCCCTTTAAGTGTAATGTGGCTTTTGTGTGTAATGAAACTTAGCGTTATTGTGTGGAAGCACAGTTTATTAAAATATCCTACTGTATCAAAACACAATCTGAAACAAATGGTATATGATGCAGTCAGAAAATGTCTAGAGGGACATGCTAACCATCATGTTACCTGCCACAGCTGTCACTAGTCATCGTAGCAGTCCTTGAAAGTGGTGGCACACCCTCGCCCTAAAGACTGTCAATCAGCGGCACTGAGCAGCATTCTAGGAGCTGGGTTTGTGTGCTAATGAGCACTGACTTAGTTCGAGGTGGAGTTGTTGGTTGAACCCGCCAACTGTGATGTCTCACACTGCTTCTGCATCGAGAGGCATCAGATTGTCTGTTTTGCGTGCTAGAAACGCATATTTTAATCTACATGGCCAGTGAGGGGGGAAAAAAAGGGTTTAGACAGCACTCCCTTTGAGGCAGATCTGCTCCATGGTGCACTTGATACTTGGATTTATCCACACCCAGAATGAAGTCCAATACACCAAAAAGTACCAGCTCTAGCGTGCTCGGTCAAGCTTCCAAAAATTAAGTAGGTTAACACATTGCTGGCGAGAGTGGTACCTATCCATAAAAGTGGAGACAATACTTTGGTATCCAACTACCGTCCAATATCATTGCTTCCTGTAATGTCAAAAATTCTGGAAAAATGTGTTTACACTCAATTACGCGATTACTATCAGTAATGGAACTATTTAACTCCAGATCAATCCGGCTTCCACCCAAATCATTCAACCACAACTGCCCTTTTAAAAGTTTCCAATGATATCCAGGCTGGTATGAAACCTAACTGGAGCCATCTTCCTTGATTTTGCCAAGGCCTTTGACACAGTAGACCATGGCATCTTATTACAAAAACTTAAAAACTCTGGTATTGGTTATCGCACACTAACCTGGTTTCAATCATATGTGTCTGATCGGTCACAATATGTTTCCATTTCTGACAGCACTTCCCTCATCCTCCCAGTTACCTGCGGTGTACCCAAGGCTCGATACTCGGCCCCCTGCTATTCACAATATTCATAAATGATCTGCCCAATGTCTGCAAAGCCTCAACAGTACACATGTACGCAGACGCCACTGTAATCTATACCCGCAAACCAAATCTCCCACAGCTGGAAGCCGGGCTGCAAGACCAATTCACAGAGGTAGAAAAGTGGATCAAAGATCACAAACTTTTTCTAAATGCTGACAAAACGGTTACAACGCTCTTTGGAACAGCACCTAAACTACACAAATTGCAAACACCCCATCTATGTGTGAGGACAAAATCAAATGGCACACTGACCACAGTCACTTCTCTCAAATATCTAGGTATGTGGTTAGACCCAAATCTATCCTTTGGCCCCCACATCGAAAAACTTTCATCTAAACTTTACGCCAAACTAGGTGGCCTGTACAGAAACAAATCCTGCCTGAGCCCAGCGGTAAAAAAGCAGATTGTACAACAAATGCTTATGCCAGCTATTGAATATGGAGATGTAGTGTATGCAGCAGCCCCGCAAACACACCTCCAGAAACTTACTACATTGTATAACTCATTCTGTCGCTTTG
The DNA here is from genome assembly GCA_009667805.1 of Leptobrachium leishanense. Lineage (NCBI taxonomy): Eukaryota > Metazoa > Chordata > Amphibia > Anura > Megophryidae > Leptobrachium > Leptobrachium leishanense. Next base: position 181,478,659 of record CM019066.1, read on the forward strand.
TGCTACAATGTAACTACATGACCCACTATTGTGACATGTTAAAAGAGCTAAAATGGCCGTCGCTGGAATCTAGACACACTCTTCACCTTTCCAACCTGGTGTTTAAGAGCTTTTCTGGGAAGATACCACCCTACCTGAATAGGCTGCTTCCCTCAGCAGTTCCCTCATCCTATAACCTCCGATCCAGGACCAGCACCTTACTTGCAATACCACAATACAAAAAGAAAGTGGCTCGATCCTCATATTCCTACAGAGCACCACAATTGTGCTGGCTGGGTGGAGTAGAGGTATTGTCACTGCTCTGCATGGAGAGAGCCTGTGGAGTCATGGGTTCAATCCCAGCGAACAACCTAGTAAGTGTCCTTGGCAAGACACCTAACGGTACATACTCGCCACCCAGGACATACTTGAAAACGAGAGAAATCTCAATGTATCCTTCCTGGTAAAATCCTTTCTAAAAAAAAATAAAAAATTATGGAATAACCTCCCAGAAGCCATCAAATCTTCAACAAGTCTAAAGTCCCTTAACCTCCCTGGCGGTATTCCCAAGTGTGACTCGGGGTTAAATTTCACTACCACGAACGGTAACCCCGAGCCACACTCGGGCTGGATGTTTACTCACCTCCTCCTGGCTCCCTCGCTGTCCCTGCAGGAAGCGAGCTGCTTCCTGGATGACTCCCTGCGAGTCACATGATGCAGGGGGGCTGGACGCAGCAAACTTCATTCATAATACTCACTGAATACAAATGGAAAAGTTTATGAACGGCCACTAGGTGGCAGTACAGGATAAGAAATAGACCATACCTCGTCTCACCCTTGTTCTCAGACAGATTTCAGTGTTTTTTGTTGTATTTTATTGTACATCATTTATTTTTATTATTTTGGATAATTATTTTTGGGATAATAAATTATTATGTCGTGTTTCAAACTTTATCGGACTCCGTGTATTTACTATTTTTTAAAATTAATAATAAATTTATTTATTTATAAAGGATTTTACCAGTAAGGACTCTTGATTTCACAGATTTCAGTGCGTGATTCCTAATTATTACAGGCTAACTATGGACAAAAACACGTTTCCTTTAAAAAAAAATTGAGACGCTTTTAGACACAAAATTTAGAAAAAATTAGACCGCCAGGGAGGTTAAGAGATCTCTATTAACATACCTCAGTACAGAATGCACCTGTAAACATGTAACATAGTGACTATATTTCCTACATATTTATTTTCTGTTAATCTGTATATTTGTTTTGTGTTAATGTCTTGCATTTTACTACTTTGTATTTCTGTAATCATGTTCTTGAACCCCAGGACATACTTGAAAACGAGAGAAATCTCAATGTATCCTTCCTGGTAAAATACTTTATAAATAAAATAAATAAAAACAAAACATTAGTGTGAAAGACATCCAATAAAAAGGCATTTCAGTAAAGCCTACGAGTGCGTGTACTTTTTGGTGACTTAACCTATGTGGCCAGTCAGATGAGTGGCAGGATAGAGAACGGTGTGCAGACAAAACAAAGTGGAACGTGGAGAAAACCTGGAGTGGTGGTCAGCAAGGGCTGCTACCACATCTGCCCCCCCCCCGAGTATTCCTTGAAAAGCTCAGTTTTATATGTAAAAGGACACTCTAAGTACCAGGAGCATCTAATGTAATTTGAAAGATATGGGGGTCTCACTAACCAGACTGACAGGATTCCTGCAGCCTTTATTCCCTTTCCCAAGCTTCAACAGGCTTTTTGATTAACATTATGAAAGCGTCCCGAGTTGTAACTGGCACAGGCCTCCAAGCTTGTAACTTCAATCTAGTAATTTCAAACTTGGCTGATCTCTATTTACAGAAATTTAGTAGCGTGTTGAATCCATTTCATCTTCCGCTGTTCCCTTCAGAGTACTACTGTATGCTTTAAATGTGGTAAGAGTTTTAATATATACATACTTATCCTTTTGTACAATATATGAGTATTTTAAAAATATGAAGAAATGTAAAGAAGAGTGAAATAAAGGTTAAATACACAGTATATTAAATATATGACCCTTGATAAGGATACATTTTTATTTTACATAAACGGAGAGGCCCAATCAGATGTAAGAAGTGCCCCCCCCCAGAATTTCATTAAATAACTGGAAAAGAAGAGGAGTTGGGCAGAGCGAGTCATTAAACATGTGTATAGGCTATGATTTAGAACAGACCACCCTTCTATTTCAAAGCTGTCGTCGGAGACGGAAAGTTGGAGCAGGTGTGAGGCTTGGTTTAAGAAGTTGAAACCAGGTGACTTGGCATGATGTGCTTATCAATAAGTACATCCAAAACCTTAATACCTCACATGGCTAGATGGAACGGTTTATATAAAACATACACAGCTGTGGCAACAGGGATACAAACAATGGCAGGTACCCACGTGCCTCAAGCCGGCTGTCAAACACTTCCAAGCCACTGTGTTATAAAATAGGCGAATGCTGCCTGACGAGAACATGGCTTTGACAACATGTATTTTCCAAAGGAATAACTTACAGTAAGTCTGAATGATAAATGATGTTTTTATTGGCTTAAGTCATGTTTCAGAAGTTAAAAGATACCTCAGACTCAAGTTTTGTATTGTTATTTTTCTGTTTATACGGTCAAATCGCTAATCCCGAGGAGTAAGAATTAATTTTGAAAGTAATGGTAAGTAAACTACTAAGGGATACTATATTAGCGTTCCCTTTTTTATTGCTCTTAAATAATAGCTCACAGCTTCTGCCCAATTATTTTTTTTATTTTTTGGGCGATTTTATGAGTCTCTTTCTTCACTGCATGCAGCTCCTCCTCTTTGGCTCTGGGACTTGAGTTCTCTGAAGATATCCAGTGCAATTTGAGCTGCTACGCAACTTGCATAGCATAGGAACAGCAAATTGTGCACCACTATAGTACTTTTTCACTTTATGAAGGCAAGTTCTGCAGTGCATGCGCAGAACGATAGAACAGAGCTGTGCGCTGCTGCCTTAGACAACTGTTACCTCGATTGGTCTCACAGATGGTGACGTTGACACGCTCTCTGCATGCTAACGTCACTAGTGATCGATCTGGTGACCAGCAGCTGGAAATTCAAAAATCCCGGCTGCTGGGGACGCTGAGTGGGGTGGAGGAAACTCATCCACTTCACCCAGGTTGGGTGATGCAGTATGGCAATGATCCTAAACGCTTAACTAAATCCATTCAGGTAGAAACTGAACTAATATGTAGGTGTAGATTTTAAATTGTATAAATAAGCAGAAACACCACTTATATAATAAAATGCTGCCCTCCAGAAAAAGCCATTAGTAACAGATTCTCATTCTCAGAAAGTAATCCTGTCATTGTGCAGGACTGGTGAAATAAAATGTTTATTTTGCACTGCATTAGAAAGTCTCCTACATTGTCAGGAGCTGCCTACAGTGATTCTTAAACTCTGCTTCTTCAATGTACAAGGGCTACAGTGATGGTATATAGCATCTCTTGGAGTTGGTGGGGTTTGAGTCAGCTTGGGGCATCACCTTCCTAATACTTAAGCCTTCCTTGGGACTTTGTTATTTTAGAGTTTGCTGACCTCTGCATCCTTGGTGTCTGTTACTGGGGTTTCCAGCTCAGCACCGGGACACAGCGGTGAAGCTTGTTAGTGTAATTCTTCCAGCTATCTGACACAAACGGAAGCATCTCCCTGGGGTTCGTCTCCTGCAGAGAAGAAAGGATCTCAATACTCATTACTGGGATACGTGGCCAAAACTTCAAACTTAACACTACATATCTCATGAGGACTTGTGGCAATTATAACAAGTACCAAACAAAAGTATTTTCTTTTTTTAAATACATAGCACCTTGCGATAACATTGCAATACAGGAGACTACAATCCAAGTAGAAATAGGTTATAAAGCAATGGAAAAATATTTTGCTGGCTGGAGTTCTTGCCAGGTGAATAGTACTTGGGAAACATCAGATTCACATTTTTTAACATAAAAATAATAAGGGACACCAAGGCACATCGATGTGCCCATTAAGAACCAAGAAATGTCATTACAAGGCAGAACCCTCATTTTGGCAGTGGTACCTGCTTTATCCACTAAAAATCATATTCTTTCCATTTACATAAAAAGGATCTGGGTCGTATTTGTTTCACTTCTGTATCATGGAGGGGGGGGGGGAGCGGGAGCAAAAAAAATAAATAAATCTGTAACAGTGCCAATTCCAATCAGGATATTGAGCTAATGTCAGGTACAGTGAGGTGGGATAGATTGGAGGGGGGGGGGGGAGAATAAAAATAAAATCACCCTACATGTTAGCTTAAAGTCGTCCCAAGCATCACAACCTGGACGCAAGCCCCATCTGTACCTCTGTTGAGCTATTCCAATTTAGCTTGTCCTCTATTTAGTAACAGAATACCAACTCTGAAACCCTAGTATTAATAATCGCTCAATACCTTTATGTAACCCCCAAAAAATCCTAGCTCACCTAAGATCCGACAATGCAGTGCTTCCTCTGGCCGTGAGCAGCATGAAAATGGGAACAAATAGTTTCCATGGTCCCTCTGCGCATTCGAGTTTGCGCAGGACTCCATGGAGTCCTATGGACTTCAGGAGCTGATATTTGCAGCGGAGCACAACACCAAAAGAGTATCAGTCTGTGTCTCACAATTGTTCCGAGCCCAGACTTACAAAACCTTTCTCCTTTTCCAGATTGGTTGGAATCAGGCCAAAATCTTTCCTTATTTCTGTCCCTGCCTCTTCCCATAGTCATCCCTTTTCCTGTCTTGTCCATCACCATCCTTCCATATCTTCATACCATTGGTCATACTGCCATTTACCCAGGGCCGGATTAACATAGAGGTGGATAGAGTGGCCGCTCCAGGCCCCTTCCTGAAAATAGGCCCACAGCCCAGAGCATGAACGGCTTGCCAGCAGGCCTGCAACTCACACACATTGGGCCGAGGCAGGATGATGCAGCAGGGCTCCTTCCTCGTGGTTCAACCCTGGTGGTCTGAGTGGCTGTGGGCATGCAATGCTATCTGTGCATCCAGCACAAACAGCAAAACACGTCCACGCTGGACTCCGGCACTCAGATGAGGTCAGAGAGTGCTTGCACTCAGCTGACATGTCAGGGAGCGCTGGCATCCAGCATGTGAGCTCAGCCACTCTGACCACCAGGGGGTCCAGCATCACTGACCCACTCCCCTTCTTCCTCTGCCACTGGACCACCAGGAATTCAGCCTCTTCCCTGCAGAACAGGTAAGCAGGAGAGGGGACAGTGTATGTATGTGTTTAGATTTATGGGATTGGGAATGGTTAGGTGTTTCTTTAGGTGTTTGGGAGTGGATGTATGTTTTAGGTTTATGGGAATGGCTATGTCTGGGGGGGATTAGGTTTGTGTGTGTTTAGGTGTATGGGAGTGGATGTGTGTGAGTTTAGGTGTATGAGAATGGCTAGGTGTTTGGGGGATTGTGGATGTGTTTTAAGGTTTATGGGAATGGCTATTGTGACATGCATCATCTTTGGGGATGATTAGGTTTGTGTGTTTAGGTGTATGGTAGTGGATGTGTGTTTAGGTTTATGGGAATGGCTAGGTCTTCGCGGGTGATTAGGTTTGTGTGTATGGGAGTGGATGTGTGCATGATTAGGTGTATGGGAATGGTTAGGTGTTTGGGGGTGGTTAGGTTTGTGTGTAGTCGTATAATAGGGGTGCATTGGTGCACATGTAGTCGTATAATAGGGGTGCATAGGCGCACATGTAGGTGTATAATAGGGATGCCTAGGCGCACGTGTAGGTGTATAGTAGGGGTGCGTAGGCTCACGTGTAGGCGTATATTAGGAGTGCGTAGGCACACGTGTAGGCGTATATTAGGAGTGCGTAGGCACACGTGTAGGCGTATATTAGGAGTGCGTAGGCACACGTGTAGGCGTATATTAGGGGTGCGTAGGCGCACGTGTAGGGCGTATATTAGGGGTGCGTAGGTGCACGTGTAGGTGAATATTAGGGGTGCAGATAACTGATGAAGCCGCCTGTCTGAGCGGTGAAACGCATTTTATTAAGGACATTTACAAGGACAATTTCTTATTAACCATTTTAAGCCCATTTTTTATTTGTTTTATATATCATGTGAATAAATTCCACTCCCTTTATTGGCAATCCATGTCTCCAGCGTATGCTTGAACAAGGCATCACTAGAAGACCCTAACACCCCTACCAAGGGTAGCACTGGATCTATTGAGCCCTGAAAACAACGCAGCAGGAGCAGAGGAGGAAAAGCCCTAGGAGGAACGTGGTCTCACATTACGGCAGCTCACAGCAAACAACCATCACCCGTGTAAGTGTGAAATTTTTGGCTATAACCATCTACACACCTATACTATATGGCACAATCCTAATCCCACTTTCTCTGAGGAACAAGAGAGACATAGGATTCTTCAGACGTGCCATAGACGGAAGCCTGACATTTTCAATCACAGAAAGACTGATATATACGGACACTATAAGGTGATATACCACCAAAATTATCGAATATATCATCATTGTATGGACATTGTACTGCTTAGATACCTATTACCGTGAGATATATCTCTACTTACGTATACCATCCGCTGGGTACCTATTTGCGCTCTGGAATGTGTTTTTTGTTTTCCACATTGTATATTAGGGGTGCGTAGGCGCACGTGTAGGCGTATATTAGGGTTGCGTAGGCGCACGTGTAGGTGTAAAATAGGGGTGTGTATCTATAAAAAGGCCCACCTAAATCCTCAGCACCAGGCCCATGATACCCTTAATCCAGCCCTGCATTTACCAGTGCTACCAATAAACCCCATTGCATTGTGGGCTCATACCCTCACCCCCTACACCAAGATTGTGACAGTCGACTCCTTAAATACCTTCACTATAGATGGCTGTTTAAAAAAAATAACATTTGAAACATGGGAAGCGTATTTAAAGGGGTACTACCACCTACATAAGCTGTAACTGAATTGTGAATTACAAATAAAACCACCTTATAAAAACACATGCTGCTGTTTTATCTTTGAAGTAATTACATGTAAAAAAAAATTTAGATTTTTTTTTACCTCCTGTTTCCATCTTGTGGATTTTTCCAATGATTCAAGATTTACCAAAATGTATTTCACAGTAATTGGAGTGGGGAAGAGTGAATGGTTAGATAAGCCTAAAATAAGCCTAGATAAAGGGGGCCTTTTATTATACAGGCTACCAGAGATAAAAGATGAGCGCTGAATGAAAAATCAGGGGAGCTTAAAAGACGTCTCTAACCTACACCTTGGTGAGGTCCTCTGAATGCATCCCACGCATCAACCCATTCACGCCATTCTATGGTCAACAACACACAGTGAGGAGCAAGTGGTGTAAAGATGCTGTGGTGGTGGGGCAGTTTTCATGATAAAAGATCACAAAATTGTCACCCAGTGACAGTAAAATATTTTCTTAATTAAACATCCAAAAAGAAAACCAAAGCAAGTATAGGATATCAGCAACATAAAATGAGAACATTTGAGGTTTTGGTGGTAGTGGCTCTTTAACAAAAAGTAAAGTAAAACACCACTTAAGCACAGTAAATGTTATGCCAATATAGCTAAAAACGCACGTTTCTTTTTTGTTTGCTCATCTTGAAGCGAAACAGTATATTAATGAAAATAGACACCAAAAACTGCTGCTGCAACAGCTATTCATAATGTAGAAAAGAAGAGAGAAATAGAATACATTTAATAAAATGGAAAATAGTAATAGGGCAATCATAACTAGTGTAAAGCAACTAAACAAGTAAAAACACTGCTGTGCAATTGAAAAGAATATAAATGCTAGGTTTTACAAAATAAACTGCAGCGTTCCTATGGTGGCATATATTACAGGGTGCGCCTCAAATTTATTCATACACTTGCTACAGTTCATAAACAAAAGAATGAATACTGAAACTAGATTTTGTGTGGCTGCAAACCAAAAAAGGTCTTATTTCAAATACAGACTTTATAAAAGATTAATGCTGAGCATTTGACTACTTTTAGAAATATCTTAAGATATAACACAACAAATTCCATATGATAGGATCAAAAAACCATGGCACAAAAATATAAAGAAAATGTAAACAGCTGCAATTATAGTTACGCTTATAAAAAGAGAATTCCAAAATAGTCACAGGAACAGATTTGTAATTCAAAAATAGTAAAAAAAATATAAATAATTATTGTAAGTTACTAGAGTGCACGCCATGGCTTCTCTAAAATAGGTCCCAAAAAACTACTTTATTTGGGAAGGAGGGAGAGTGGAACAAAAGAAACTTCTTTGTGTTCTGTTGGACGCTTAACCCGTTACTGCCACGACACGTACTATGAAGTTTGCACGGCAGGCGGGGCGTACCGGTATGCCCCTGCTGACTTCAATGGGCTGCCTCCTGCAGCATGCACTTGCCGTTGGCTACACGTGCTGTTGAACTCCTGGCCTACATCCCTGAAGAGGTTTTCTATTCAACAATTGAAAGTACTTTTCAAACATTAAGACCTTCCCATCTCTAATCGCAACATAAAAAGAAAAGCCATGGACACCCTAAACGGTCACGATTAACACAGTATCCCATTCCCCCAATAAGGGGTCCATTTTAGTCCGCTTCTTTTTGCACAGTTGTTATGCCCAACATAAGTAGGGGCTAATTTAATAGAGTATACAAGTGTTAAAGTTTTCTTCGTAACACATACAGGTATATAACAACATTGAGTAATTTCCAGCTACAATTTTGTCACTTATTTCCATGTTATATCAGAATGAAGCAGCTACTAACAGAAGCACAATCTTTCAGTACAGCCCTACACTCTGACAGCTGACAACACACCAGCTGACAAGTCAGTGCGTCATCGTCACCACTGAGGGCCAGTTGCTGATTGAAAATGACTCCCATGGAGGAGAAGCATAGTAGTGCTGACAACTAGTAAGAGATATTGTATCGATCCTTAAGACTAATGTGATGTCCACCCCAATGAGTGCAGAGAAAATTAGCCTCTTACTGCTGGGTGGATTGTGCCCGGCGTGAGGATGTTAATGCCGGCAGGGGGTCCTAGTATGATCCGCTCTCCAGCTGTTATGGAGGGCCCATCCTCTGGCCCTCCTATGTAGCTGATGTGCGGCGCGCGTCATTGGCTGCAGCGGGATGGCCCGAGGACAGGCCAATCCGCTGGAGCGATTGAAGTGTGCCGCGTGCCAACTGCTGGGCGGGCATGTTGCAGGCCAGAGAAGCCACCGAGGCGTGATGTCACCCCGCAGTATTGAAGTCCCACCCATCGTTGGGATGGCATATTACAACCCGTGGCATAAAAGGGTTAAACTGCTGAGTACAGGTTCACTTTAGGCTGAAAAATGGAAAGAGTGACTAGGGTAGGGGTCCGGAGTCATTTATTTAAGGACTAACAAAACAAAGATTTACTAAGGTTTTCAGAAATATTCCATTGACACTGCACCAGTAACACAGACAAGAAACAAACATACCACACCTTAGAAATCGTACTAGAAAAGTGGTGCATATTTGTACTACCAAATTATGGGAAATTCCAACATTAAAAATAAAATGCATTAAAAAAAAATATGAAGGTCAAGGATTTGAGGGAAAAAAAATATACAATGTTTGATCCCAATATCGAACAAATGAATAGGACACTTATGGAAAACTTCTATACATCCATGGAATGACATGGACTTTCCAAACATTTATGGACTGTAATATCATATCCAACATAACTTATTTGGACGCAGCTATATAGTCGTCTGCTAGAAGCTTAAAAAGAGGCGCTTCCGCATGTGATTACTAGGTCTACAGAACGCAAATTACAGAAGAACATTCAGAACTGGTCAATATATACATTCCAAATCATGATTGCCAGTGATTTCTAAAGCATGTTGTGAAGGAACCGTTTCCTTCCGTCTGTCCTGGCTCTCCAGACACCCCTTCGTTGCGGTCAGCCCGGCTACTGGGAGCGCTGTCCTCAGCGCCTCGAGCGGCTTGACCTGCCTGCTTCTGTTCCTCTGCCCTGGAGCCGTTAGGAATCTCCAGAAGGCCGCTCTCTGCCTTCTGAGGGTGAGTGTGGAGTGTAGCGTAGTTTGTAATAAAGACACCAGGCGCGGCTGTATGCTTTAAAACAGGATCCTCTCTCTCTGAGCTCTGAGAGTTCTCAGACCTTTTAATGAACAACCACCATTTATGCTGAAGTCCAACAGTCATAATTTGCATACCCATACTAATTACATTAGGTCAGTTATTTACAATAAACGTTCTTTACATTCTCTAGCCTTTCAGCTCACACAACATTTGTATATCTATTGTTCTAACACATAAGATTAAACACACACTATCAGAGATCCCTTGAATTAAACATGCAGCTAGATAATGGGAAAAGCCCTGGTGCATAAATTACACAGCAGTAAAGCTTGTTTACTGTTTACACAAAAACACATTTACCTACAGGAATATAAGTATTTTTAAAACCAAAGCTACGCCATTACACTAAACTAAATTAAACTAAAACCAAACGATGTAAAATATATTTAAAACCACACGATAAAAATTAACATAAAGTCTCCTGGGGTTTGAAGCATGGAGCGTTACATCAGCTCCATGACACATGTCATCATATCTAAAAGGAAATGGTTGAGGAAGAAGAAAATCAATCATTGATCTTAAATGTCCACTGCAGTCTCCAGACTTCAATTAAAAAGAATATGTTTGGTTTCACCTTAAGAAAACTGACAATGTATTAAAGTAAAGAAATTGGGGGATTTGTCCTGGGAGAAATGGTAAAGATAATACATCATAAGCTTATTAAGCATTACAAGAGGATTCTTCTCAAAGTCAATCAAAGGTCTGAGGTTTTATACTTTAACAGATTATAATTCTTTAAGGAACAATATGACTGGTTGTAAGAAGGTGGTTTATATGCTTATGAAGACGTAACCATGTCTTAGTTTTAAAAATACCATCACATTGCTCTTTTGTATCTGCTATACTAGATGCAGTATTTACAATAAAACAAGAGCTAATTCAGGGCTTGACAAATTTGCTTTGAATCTAGACGCCAGCTACAAAAGTTAGGAGCCAACCTTTTGGCAAGGATTCGCCTTCATCGAGGTATACCTGGTATACCTTGATAAAGGCGAATCCTCGCCGAAACGTTGGGAACCTTACCTCTGCATCTGGGAGTTGGTTTGTGCTGACCCAAATTATGATTTTAGCTGCTTCTATTTATTTATCACTTTGTTACCCGGTGCTTTTTGCTGTTAGGTATTTTTTGTGCATGTGGTCTCTTGGCTACTTTTCTGAGCCTAGAAGTGTAGACCGTTGCTTCGAATATCAGTTTGGCTGCACTGATATAGATACTTATATTATTTGTGTTGATAACATCTGTACATTGTGACGTTGTGATTGTTTTATTTACTCATTTTCTTTGCTCTGTTGTCATTGGACTCCCTACCTACCCACTGCAGACACCGACACACACACACAGAACTAATTTATAAATACATACACCAGGGTTGGATATATTTACATTAAATGTAGGAGACAGGAAGAAAACATTGAAGCCAACTAGATGTTTTTAGTTGCCAAAGACTGCTTTTAGATTGGTGTAAAATAAACTGGAAAGTTAGGAGCCAGGAGTAAAATTCTAGGAGCCAGTGGCTACCAGGCTTCGGGCTTTGTCAAGCCCCAAGTTAATTAACGTTTAAGTTTTACAATTTGACATCTTCATAATACGCAGCATCTTCTTCAGTTTTAAAGCCATAAACTGGTGATGGGTAATTTATGGATCTGGTGATGTTAATGATCAGTATGAAGGAATGACATAAAACAGGGGGTCAGAATGGTTATCACTCATTAAAAAGCATAGAATGATGGCAATTACCTGAATGGGTGTTAAATTGTGCCCTCTCTGATTAAAGCGCTTTGTGTTGACATTATAGCATACATTTCCAGTGCCTCTGTCATGGGAAAAACTACTTTTGCCCATTGGACCAGGCATCTTCTCTCCATTTATATTGATCAGCGCTTTTCCCCCCACTGACCTATATAATTGAAACAGACATGGGTTCGATCCCATCAAGAGCACCTCTCCAGTAAGTGTCCTTGGGCAAGACACCCAACGGTACATACTCGCCACCCAGGACATACTTGAAAAAGAGAGAAATCTCAATGTATCCTTCCTAGTAAATCCGTTCTCCAAAAAAAAAAAAAAAAAAAATGTTTGCCACATGTGGGCACTACTCTCCTACAGTCGTGGACTGTGTTACCGCCAAACATTTGACACCATGCATGCCAAATCAGAGCCGGATGATAGAATTTCGAGATATCGCACAGGCATGTATCAGAACCTTTCTACAGACTATATTATCTACTACAAAACCGATAAAAAAAAAAATCTTTTGTACTGTATTGCGCGATTTGTTATTTTGAGATTTGGATTTTCACAAGAATGTACATTGAAATGTAAAAGCTATAGGTAGGGATACACGGATAGCACTTTTTTAAGACCGAGTATAAGTACCGATACTTTTTTTCAAGTACTCACCGATACAGAGTACCGATACTTTTATTTTATGTCAGGTGAACGCTTTCCAATAAAAACAGACCTCATATAAAAATGCCCCAGTTCACATGTATATACCCCCAGCTCTCATAGATATGCCCCCCAGTTCATAGATATGCCCCCCAGCTCTTGGATATGCCCCCCAGCTCTTGGATATGCCCCCCAGCTCTTGGATATGCCCCCCAGCTGTCATGGATTTGCCCCAGCTCACCTGGCACCTGGAGCTCTCCGATCATACTTACCTTCCTGAGCGACGCCGGGAAAGTTTCCGCACGTGCGCTCGTTGGAAGGCCCCCAGCCGCGATCACGTGGTCCCACGTGATCGCGGCTGGGGGCCTTCCAACGAGCGCACGCGCGGAAACTTTCCCGGCGTCGCTCAGGAAGGTCAGTATGAACGGAGAGCTCCAGGTGCCTGTCCGAATGCTCTATCGGCATTCGGACAGGCACGGCAGCTGCTCTCCGCGGCTGGGGGCCTTCCAACGAGCGCACGCGTGGAAACTTTCCCGGCGTCGCTCAGGAAGGTAAGTATGATCGTGGAGAGCAGCTGCAGGGCCTGTCCGAATGCCGATAGAGCAGTCGGACAGGCACCTGGAGCTCTCCGTTCATACTGAACTTCCTGAGCGACGCCGGGAAAGTTTCCATGCATGCGCTCGTTGGTAGGCCCCCAGCCATGGTCACGTGGGACCACGTGATCGCGGCTGTTGGTCTTCCAACGAGCGCACGCGCTAAGACTTTCCCGGCGACGCTCAGGAAGGTAAGTATGATTGCGGAGAGCAGTTGCAGGGCCTGTCCGAATGCCGATAGAGCATTCGGACAGCCGCCCCAGCCCCTCGGATGCCGGCAAGACGGCTCAATGCCGGCTTCCGGTATCGGGGGAAATATCTGGGGTACTGCACGAGTACTCCTGCAGTACCCAGTATCGGCACCGATACTAGTATCAGTGCAACCCTAGCTATAGGTATTGTTTTCACAGTATCATGAGTCATGGTGCTTAATCGCCTTTTTACTGCACTTTTTCCCCTGCACTATATAAAAAAAAAAATACAGTTACCTGTTCTATATTCACTTTTTTTAGTGCCATTATATTTATCGCTTTTGTTTTCTTGAGTTCACAATCACAGATTTGTGTTAAAGGTTTATATAACCCTAGAAATTTATTGTACGAGGTTACATTTTGGGATATTGACACTATGTGGTTTAAACTTACACTTTAGGCTGGTGTCAGACGAGCGTAGTGTTCACGTCCGTGATGGCGCCTAAAAGTACGTCCGTGATAGCATGAAAGAAAGCCCATCGGCCCAAGAAAGCCCATCGGAGCCCGACACACGAAGTACGTCTGCACTGAACTGCGGACGCACAACGGCTGCGGCCCACGAACGCAAGGCAGGCAAGAACGTACAACCCCTAGAACGGCCGCACAAAGTGCGCTGCGTCCGCAACATCTGCATAGCTTTGTGTGTGAGTGATGGTACGTGGTCAGACGGACTGCATTTAATACGTCCAGCATTTTTCACAGACAAAATGGTTTTGCCTTTTAATTTATTTTCCTTGCTACATCCGTCAAAATATATGTCAGTGAAAAAAAAAGACTGTGTGGCCACTACTGCGTCTTCCGTACTGCACGGACGTACAGTCCAAAGAAATCACGTTCGTCTGACCCTAGCCTTAGGTTACAAAAAATAAATATGACATATTATGGCACTGATGCTAAGTGCCATAATGGGCAAAGTTTTCAACATGACAGGTGCACTTTAAGGGGTCACTGAAGGCTAAAAACAATGGGGAGTGGGAGAAAGTGCTAAAAGGTTCCATTATTAACCTCTCCTGGCCTCTACCCTAGTGTCCCTCATCTGTGTTTAGTTTAGATTGAGTGCCTTAAGCCTGAACACCTTATCCATGCCACTTTCTCACTAAGCACTGCTCCAGCCAAAGGACACCTACTACAGGAAGCAACGAAGGCCATTTGCCAATCATTTGGTTTAATTACCCCCAAACTGGTCCAAAGGATGTCCAGGAAGAGCTGCCAGAGACCTCTGCATAGGAAGCCACCAGGAACAGTCAGGATTGTTGCCAATAGAAACCTTTACAAACCATAAGTCTACTATAGTAAGTAGAATTGAATGAGGGCAAGGAAGGACATTCCCAGACATACATGTGCCCACTATCAATTGCTCTAGCTTTTGACTTTTTAGGTCTTTATCCAAATTTGGGTTTTTCTAACTTGTCACTGATAAAAAAAAAGCCATGAAAAATAAGTTTGATTTTATTTACAGTTTGCAAGTAATAAATATAATGTAGGTGCACACCCTAAAAAATGGGCTGCACATGCCAAAGTTCTCGGATAAACTCATCGTTATTTTGTTGGGAAAATATAACAGTAATGGGGCTTTGAAGCCCACACACACACCTGTTAACCCCCAATGGTGTTCCCGAGTGTGTCTCGGGGGTTAAATTTCACCGCTGAGAGCGGTAACCCGAGACACACTCGGGCTGTATATATTACCTCTCCCTGCGCGCCCTCGTTGATCCTCGCAGTCTCCTCCGGCGATTGTGTCGTTTTACTTCCTGGATTCCTTCTCGCGGGTTGTGATCGCTAAAGGAGGCTGCGGGGGACATCGAGGGAGCGCAGGGAGAGGTGATTTATCCATCGGCATCCCGAGTGTTGCTCGGGGTTACCGCTTCCAGCATAGGAGTTTGACCCCGAGCAACACTAGGTATACCGCTAGGGGGAGGGGGGGGGATGAATAGACTGCTTTTGGACACAAATTTTAAAATAAATAGACCACCAGGGAGGTTAAGTGTAAATACATAACATTTTAGAATTCACAGAAGCTTATATCTGGAAAAAGTAATTAACCCCAATGCATGAGCATTCAACCCGTGTAATAATAAACGGTCAGATGAACTATGGGACAAATTAGATACTGCCAAGCTAAAGTTAATGACTCATAGCAAATTCAGATAGAAAAAAAGGCTAAAACTCAAATTGCTTGTCCCTCCAACCTCAGCTTCACTAACTAAAGCAAACAAGTATTGAACTATCAAATAAGAGGCAATAAATGTGTGCTATCCAGGCTGTGTTCTGCGTGCAGCTACGCCTTTGCTTTCCATACGCTTTGCTTTTTTATAGGTTTTGTTATATTGGAGCTCTCCCTCATGCCTGGCTATATTTAGACAACGCACAAATAGCAGGCACTTGCAGAACTGATGCATCAGCAATCTAAGGAGATATATTACTCACACTACTAATATTGAACACATCAGGAGCCACAGAAAAGTGTGCTGCACCAATAATGTCATAGAGGGATAGCAAAATCATTTATTGCATAAAAATAAGGTCAAGAGGGAAAGGGAAGAAAATGAGAAATATATTAACGTGTTCAGCTCTGGACTGAGAAAAAAATATACAGAGTGGATTACATGTGACAGTAATGATGACCAACAAAATACAGCTGTGATAGGAAGAGACACTTAACCCACTACAAATGGAGACAGATCTCGATTGCATGTACATATATATATATATATATATATATATCCCCTGTTGTTTTATTGTGGAAGAGATGGAGGGGGGGGATCTTGTTGCAGTCATGTAGTGGAAATAGGCTGGAAGATGGCCGCCATTATAAGCCAGGCGACCATCTTGTTCAGAATATTGGTTCACTTGAAAATAATTAGGTAGTTTGTAGTTGAAACTAGAATCAGGCATACATAGAAATTTAGGAATGTGCTGAGATTAGCAGAAAAAACAATTAAAGCGCTGAGAAAGATCTCTGCTGTTCCCGGCACAGAAGAAAGATACATCAAGGTCGTTGGGGCCCGCAGAAATACAAAGAAGTATAGAGATCAGACCTGGTGCCATCTGTAACAAATAATTGAGGAAGCTAGGGAACCAAGCACAGCCCGGAACAGTAGGAGTAACTAATCATGATTTACTGTTACTAACACAAGGTTTGCAAATTTACGGCCAATTTAATGGAATGTCTTTGTATTAGCCAAAGGGAGGTATTAACCCACGTGGGGTGGGATAGAGTCACCGGGAGGTGGGCTAATTGGGATGTACCTAATTATGTATTCGGGGTATAAAACCTCAGGACACTGTATAATCGATGCTCAGTCTTTGCGATTCAATCCTGTCTGAACATTCTGTGACGTCACAATAAAGTTTGCCTTTCCTGAAGAGACTCGTGTTCAGACAATCCTTGCTCGTGTCCGGTCCGGCCTCGTCCCGAGTGAACCCGTCTGATTCCGGTTACAGTCACAAAATTCCATTTGGTATGTACTGTAAAGGTTACAAAGCTGGCAGCGCCAGGCTTAATCCCTTAACTACAGAGAAGGTGTGGGGAGTTTACTCTGTTTTCCCTACATGAGGTGGAAAACGCTCCACACACCATCTCCTGTTGGATACGTTCTTTTAAATTGCTCCCATAGCAATCTCCCCCCCTATACCCAAACACATTGGCTTGCAGTCAGATCTGACAGGAGAAATCCCCAGAGTGTACAGATGTCATGAAACCCCCAAACTCCAGCAGAGCTGGAGAGAACTCAAACTTGGGAGATGGCCCCAGTAAAGAAGAAAAAAAAAATCTCCGTTGGATCTAAATTAACACATTCTCCGGCTGCCCCTTGAAAGACTTCTGAAGTCACCCATTCACCACCTTGCAGACGTTTAGACGCACACAACCATACAGGGTTATTCAAATAAAGGTGAAAACCAGGAGAACTTTTGGAGAAGTGAAAATTCTAGGTCAAAATAGCCAAACCAGAAAAATCCTACTATTTATCTCACTTTCCAAATGGGTTATTTTTATCTCGAATTTTCACTTCTCCAAAAGTTCTCCAGAGTTTCACCTTTCTATGAAAAACCCCTGTTGGTCTCTTGCAGGCTTATAGGGAACAAATGATGACATTTTGACCTGGCTGAAATAAGATCAGTACTACATACTAACAGGCAATGGAAGAACAGTGTAATATATGTCCCACCATCTTCAAACATAACCAGGCAGCAATGTATCCTCAATGCACCTTCTTGCACCTCCACTAGAAAAGCCTACATACTATGTTCACCATTTTCACAAACATATGTAAGTTTTTTTTCTTCTAGTTATCCTACGTAAAAGGGCGTAGCTCCAAGAAGTATACTTCTATGACCAATGGTTTACAGTTCAAGGCGGCCATTGGTGTTCTAGCATTGCTGTTTTAAATTAAACATAATAGTTTGCGAAGGCTCAGCATTGGAAACCATTTATCCTTTCACCACTACGGTATCCCTTCAACTCTGTAATCGAAAGGATTAATAAATAGGTTACGTGCAATAGCAGAGCAGGCAAACAGCACCGAGATGTCCTGTATATTGCTTCTGGAAAGCAAATATTATTCACGGTCAGAAGAGAAACTTGGAAACAATACGGCACCATAATTAGTGACCCTCTAGTAATGGAGACCAGGGCTGAGAGCCTGTGAAACGAAAGAAGCAATGATGACAGCTGAAAGCCCACTTTACGCAGGACATAAAACGCTGGCCATGGATAACATACACAGAGTGCAAAACAAACACGCCGAGATGGAGAGAGTGAAAATGTCATAGTCAGCACAATTAAATGGAAATAATTCTATCTGCAAAATGTGAGTGATTATATAGCTGGAGGCTGCAGGGAACGGGCCAGAAACCTTTAAGATGTTAATGTAAACATTGCTGGCAAAATATGCAGCAAAGCAGAACAATAACTGGAAAAATAGGGCAAACACAATGCGCTCGTATATTCTAGCTTTTATGCGTGCCAGAGTATTGCTGATGCTAAGCTTACTTTGTATCAGGATTTTTTTTTAAGAAAACATGGGTAAGTGACAGCTTGTATTAAATCTGGATTTATTTCTCTATCAGGATAGTCAATAGAGGTTAACTACTCTTCCAACCTTTGACAATCAAAAGAATTCTAGACCTATGCAGCGTCACACACTTGACCATCACATCTATTTGTCAATATCGAGATCAAGATAAAAGTATTTCTTTGTGTGCAATGACAAATGTACAAAATACACTGAGTGGCCAGATTATTATGACCACCGGACTTTTTTAGGCAAATTATCTATAATTTTGCGCTGAAGTTGCTAGCGGGCCAGACCATTATAAATAGGGAAGCAGGTTGTTTACCACGACAAAAGAAGTGATTTTTATTCTAAAGATATGAGTAAACAACGCGATTTAACAGCCTTTGACCGTGGGATGATTGTTGGAGCTCGGAGTCATGGAGCGAGTATCAGCAAAACAGCAGAATTTGTTAAATATTCAAGAGCAACTGTTAAAGTGTTTAAAGACTTGACTGCAGCCGAAAGTCTGGGTCTGAGCTTGCAAATTGTGGCCGTCAGCGACTAGTCAATGTTGGGGCAGAACGGAGAGTGGCAAGATTGGTACAAGACAACAGAAGGGCAACAGTGCTTCAAATTACTGCAGATCTTAAATCAGGAATCCTCTCAAATGATCTCTAAAGGCACGGTTTGCCTTACACTGCATCGTATGGGATATGGAAGCAGAAGGCCTGTTCGAACACCTTTGTTGTCTGCAGTTAGCAAGATAAAACGTCTCCAATTCGCACAGGAACACAAGGATTGGACAGTCGAGGATTGTAAAAAAGTCATGTGGTCCGATGAATCACATTTCCAGTTGCATCATGCAGATGGCAGAGTGAGAATTTGGTGGAAACTGCATAAAGCATGCACCCCACATGCAGGAGTACAACCCTTCAAGCTGGTGGGGGCAATGTTATGGTTTGGGGCCCTGAAATTCGTGTGGAACAACATCTGAATAGCACAAAATACCAAAGCATCTTTGCTGATCAAGTTCATCCCATCATGTTGATGGCGTATCCCAATGGAGATGGCTTCTTCCAACAAGACAATGCGCCATGCCACGGTGCTCGTATTGTGCAGGAGTGGTTTCAAGAACATGAGGGAGAATTTACCATGCTTTAGATGGCCCCCACAATCACCAGATTGCAATCCAATTGAGCATTTGTGGGACGAAGTTGAAAGAGCCATCAGGCAGCTGTTTCCGCAACCATCAAATCTCACAGAACTGGACAATGCTATTCATCAGGAATGGTGTCAGATTCCTCGCATCGCCTTTCAACATTTTGCGGGGGTCAATGCCAAGAAGAATAGCCGCAGTATTGAAGGCAAAAGGTGGCCCAACGAAGTACTGATGGGGTGGTCATAATAATCTGGCCACTCAGTGTGTATATCCCCCCCACTCATTGAGACCCTAAATCGCTGTCTATAGAAACTGACTTTCCTAATGGTTACCTGAATCTTCAATAGGATTTTAGATATGTAGAAATCTTACCAACGTAATTTCCCAATTCCCCCAAAAAAATTTATAAACAACTTTATAGGCGACTGTATAAGGCAAAGCAGAAATACTATGAAAGTGTGTCAGCCCGGTTTCAAGTAGACTGATCCTTTGCCGACTGTAACTGAAAGCATGATTGTTACTGTCCTCCTGCCTCAAGCCAGAGAACATGCCGCCGCCGCCGCAGCCACAAAAGGGCCAAAGTTGGTGCCGCACCTTCCCTATATTGCTCTGACTTCTTGCTATAGTTCCTGTTCCAAAATATCCTACCTCCAAGTGCCCCTGCATCACCAAATCTCCTGTCAACCCTTTACCTGTCCTGCTGGTCTCAATACGTCTCTTGTTGTCTTTCCCTTAAAGTGTCTGTGTATGGTTATTCCTTCCCTTTTGTTCCTCATCCATGCTTTCTCTCAGTCAGTCCCTTTCCTGGGGATACCCTTCATTCACTTAATTCCTATTTATTGAAATAAGCTCCCCATTTGACCTATTCCATTGCCTCTGTAGAATCCAAACAGCCTCAACATAAGATTCACGGAGGAGAAGCTTTTCCTGCAGCTGCCTGGATTTCTGTTTTGATAATCAGAGTTTATTGAATTTTATAAAGAAGGATAATACAGAAGTAAAAAGATAAGCCAGTAATAACAAAAATACAGAAGACGCACAGGGAATGAACAGATTACTAGCCGTCAATAGGCCGGAATGTCTTAGGTCCCATCATAAATGTATAGAAACCATGCACTAAGTCAAAATAACCAGAAACGCTAAGGTAATTTCAGAATTGGAATCCACTCAGAGTCCGGTGCATTTTAAACCACATGCTTGGGAAAGGGCAAATAACAACTGTCTCAAAAGTCTAAAAGATAGAAACGACTGAATTCTTGGAGGTGGAAGAAGATCTATGGACCTGCGATGGGAGTTCAACCCTGTATCAGAATCATGAAGATAGCAAAGAACAGAACGTGAGAAAAAGAAAGAAGAGAGATGAAGAAAGGGGGGGGGTGGTGAAATGGGAGGGGATAGGGGGAAGCGAGATATCAGGGTAGAAAGGGAGGTGGAAACGAGTTATGGGGAAGGGACAGGGAAGGAAATAATTATATACAGCTACAAAAGATGAGTGATAAGAGGAGACCGGAAAGAAGAGGAGAGAGAGCGGGGAAAAGAGAAAAAATTATATGAGGTATGCAGAGAGTCCAGGTCAAAGTGCCCGGAGCAAAACAAAAGATTACCCTGAGGACTGCCTAGGGGCAAACACACCAGTCTTACAGCATCCTTGAACTGGGTCATGTGGGCCTCCATCGCCGTTAGCTCGGATCTGAGCATTGATATGTCTTGCTGTAGGGACTCTCAGATGTCCGAGATCATCTCCCGTATGCCTGTACTCCCTGCCAGCGAATTGAGCACGTACTTGCCGTGCTACCTACAAGAACTCTTGACTCAGGGGAGTGGCATCATTTTCAATGATGAAGCACATCGTGCAGCGATAGATTGTGTGCCAAAAAAGGCTTTCATCTCCATGAGGGTTTTGGGGTTGCCTCTGACCACGTCGTTTAGACTGGACCATAAACGTGGGAACTATGCATTAAGTATAGTTTGGTGGCTGAGGTAGATAGAGCTCCTCTAGCAAGAGGCCATCTTGATTGGCCAGCAAACCACGCTCCTGGATTTCTCTTTTGCGTTTTTTGGCGTTGCAACAGCAGCTATTTTCAGAAAGGTATTTACAACATCATTGCTTTCTGAATAGCCCCCTAAGTATTATTTCTTAAGGAACTATAGCAGAGCAACATATTTTCTCCTACACTCCCTGTTCTCGCAGTGGGTTTATGGCATGGTCGACTGTCACCATTATTTTCTACGAATGCTCCGGCACTATTAGCCACCGAATGGTCCAATACAATGGCTGTCTTAGTGACTCATGACTGATGAAGCCATTACATTTTTTGCCACACTATGGTTGACCATTAACTGGCTGACATTAGAGAACTTGTTTTAAAACAGGACATTCTGGGGGCCAAGTCTGTGCTTCCCATACAGTTCCTGAATGAAGAACTGAAGTAAGTATTACCGTACTGCTAACATTTTTATTTTGTAAAGCAAAGAGTTTATCCGACAAAAAGTCATTCGTCTTTTAAATACCGAGCAACATACAAATAAACTGCAGTGGAAGCAATAGTGGAATAAATAAAGGTTTTAACATCTAGTACGTTCCCAGTCATGCAATTTGCAGGGCTAAGTAAAAGTCACATCTTTGTGCTGGTCGATTGTCCTTAATTACGTGAGGTGCTTGTACCTTCATTTAAATTAACCCCTTCACTGCTGAGCCATTTCACGTCTTAAAAAAAAACCATTTTTCTTTTTATTATTTTTTTATTTACTTTAAACCTGGTCATGTTTGGTAACGTTAGATAAGCCATGCTCTGGTCTTTCCAAGGATACCAAACATGACCCTGCTAGCTGCCAACAGTCAGGAAATATCGGGGTTCAAAGGAACCCCTTATCTCCACCCCTATCTTTCCTTATGAGTCAATGAGGACGTTCCCCACACGTCCTCAGCAGTGAAAGGGTTAAAAAAGTTTTTTTAAACTGTGCGACCAACAGAAATGCAGAAAATTTGGACTCCGACCACTAAGCAGTAATACAAGCACGCAGCCCAGAGGTGTTAAGAAGAAACTGTTCTCATTTCACACAACCAGGCAAAGTTTTTTATGAGACAAGTTAAAATATGTAACGGTGGCTAGGAAGAGAACCAAAATTGAACAGCACTCACCCATGACTGTTTGCTCTCGCCTTTTAGGTAGAAATAGTTTATGCAAGCTCAGCAAAAGTAATACACATTCACATTGGCTTATTAAATTGTCAAGTTAATGGCAAAGGTTCTAAAGCAAATCTTACTGATGCGTACAAAAAAAATATTCTATAATTTCTGCAGTGCTAGTTTTAGAGTATTACTGTAATTTGGTAACAAAAAAGTGAAGCCATATATAATCCTATAATATGATTCATTAGGTATGTGATTTAATGAAAATCTACATTTCAAATAAATAAATATATATATATATATATATATATATATACACACATACATACTTGTAGGCTACTGTAATTGGATACACCATGGACATTATTCGATATACAGTATAATCTACTTTTGAAATATAACCTATTATAATAGGATGCCCTAGGTGTATGTGGAAAAAAATCCAATGAGCATATAAATAAATATAAATAAGCACTATGAATGCTTGACTAAAAAAAAAACAAAAAAAAAAAACACACACACACACAACCAATTGCAAAGGCGACCACACACACTGGATAACACTAGGGCTGAAACAACTCATCGATAATGAGAATGGTTGTCAACTATTTTCATTATCGTTTAATCGATTTGTGCATAGCACACAATACACCGTTTAAGAGTCAGACTGAGTTAAACGTTAAAACCTCAGATTCTCCTTTGTTCTGTGCCACCACCTCAACCTGCCTGACAACCCCTCTTTGGTCTGGAGCTGCCATGCTCGCACTTTCGGTCCCTTCCCACAAACTCCATCCCACACTCAGGTTCAGTCTTTTGCCCAAACACACTGGGGTCAAGTCCCTTGACTAAACTCGCTCCCTTCCACCTCCGGACCCTTCTCCCGCTCAGTTTGTTCATGAAATTATTGTAGAGGTACATTCTAATAGGTTAAAATGGTCAAGCGGCGTGGAGTGCAATACATCACTGACCAGGTGCTCATGCACCTTCTGTGCGAAAAATTTGCAATTTGCATAAGTTTTTCTCTGATAGATTGAATCGATTAATCTTAAAAAAAAAAAAAAATTGCCCAACTAATTGATTATGAAAATAATCGTTTGTTGCAGCCCTCGAAAATACACAGATTAAGGCTGGCCGTTGTCCACTAGGTCTGTAGTCTGACGACCGAACAACGGACAACTTTCTTGAACGATCTGGGTCGTCTACTGCAAGCGACTATGGATGACCCAGATCAACCAATAGGCAGACTGCCAGACTCAAGGGGGGGGAGGGGGACCCGCCAAAGTCTGTCGGGCTGAAGGTAACTCTGGCTGCTGTCCCTGGTGCTGAAAGGGCTTTTACAGGACATATGGGGGGGGGGGGAAATAATAAGGATCAGGAATCAAAAATTTCGTAAAAAATAAAATAAAAATACAAAAAGGTGTTCAGAAAAAGAAATTTATTCTTTTAATTTTCAGCAAATAGTCTAGACTGTATAATAAACTATGAAAACGAAAATCTCTTAAATGGAGTCCTGTTTTACAGGAACTGAATCACCGAAAAGTTGGACATTTTTTTCATATTTTCTGTAACAGGTCGTTTATCTTCATCAGACAAATCCCATTCAAATGAAAAAGATCGATAACCTGTTGCCACACAAACTCGTCTGAAGTCATCCAATGGAAGTCAGAGGCAGTGGAAGAGGGTTGATTCTCTGTTGTGGGATTAGTCTGCTGACTACAGACAACTTGTTCGTCACACAAATACTGACCCAGTGGACGGCCAGCCTAACTCGCATATCTAAGCTGCTCATACTATTAAAATGTATAACTAATGGCTGATATGTGATGGATAGGTTTCCCCTCCAATGCAGTGCTGCAGTTCTGGGTTAAAGAAACACTCTACTCATCCAGACCTCTTTACAGTTCTAAAGTGGTGAGGAGTGCCCCCCATCTACCCCTATCTGACAGAAAAGCTGGGTGAAGTGGAGGAGTTTCCTGATCCGGCGTCTACAGCAGCCAGGATTTTCTAATTTCCCATCTGCCAGTCATAGAAACATAGAAAATGTCGGCAGATAACCTTTCGGCCCATCTAGTCTGCCCAATTACAAGGATACTTTACCTGGATTCATCTTTTATTTAGGATAGCCTTATGCCTATCCCATGCCTGCTTAAATTCAATCACTGTTTTGGCCTCTATCACTTCAACTGGAAGGCTGTTCCATGTATCCACCACCCTCTCAGTAAAATAATGCTTCCTGATGTTACTTTTAAACCTTTTGCCCCTCTAATCTAAGACTATGTCCTCTTGTTTTGCTACTTTGTTTCCTTTTAAATATACTCCCTTCCTCTACCTTGTGTATTCCCTTTACGTATTTAAATGTTTCTATCATATCTCCTCTGTCTCGTCTTTTTTCCAAGCTGTACATGTTAAGATCATTAAGCCTTTCCTGGTAACTTTTCTCCTTCAAGCCGTACACCATTTTAGTAGCCCTTCTCTGAACTCTCTCTAAGATGTCTATATCCTTCTGGAGATACGGTCTCCAGTACTGCACACAGTACTCCAAGTGAGGTCTCACCAGTGCTCTGTACAGTGGCATGAGCACTTCCCTTTTCCTACTGCTAATACCTCTCCCTACACAACCAAGCATTCTGCTAGCATTTCCTGCTGCTCTATTACATTGACTACTTACCTTTAGATCCTCTGCAATAATAACCCCTAAATCCCAACCCTCAGATGTTGAGGTTAGGACTGTATCACCAGTGACATTGGCATGCAGAGAGTGTGCTGACATCATTCTTCGAGACCAATCTGAGTAGCGATCAGTCGCAGAGAGGCTTCCGATGGAGGGAATCTGCACATGCAGAGAACAAAAATGTCACAGGGCACTCATGGATATGCCAGGGCACTCATGGATATGCCCCAGCACTCAGATACCGAATGCTGGGGAAGCTGGCCGCGTGCATGAAAAGCACGCGGCCAGTGTTCCCCTCCGGCGGCAGCAATACTCACCCGTCCGAAGGTCCGGTCGCAGGCTGTGACGCGATCACTTGGTCACCGGGCGCTTCTGTGACGCTGCCTCCAGCCGAGAGGCAGCGTCACAGAGGCACCCGGTGGCCACGTGAACGCATCAAAGCCCTGCGACCGGACCTTCGGACGGGTGAGTATCGCTGCTGCCGGAGGGGGAAACGCTGGCCGAGTGCTTTTCATGCACGTGGCCAGCTTCCCCAGCCCCATGGATACCGGCAAGCCGGCCCACGCTGGCTCCCGGTATGGGGGGGGGGGGTTGTATCGGGCCATTTGCACGAGTACCAAGTACTCGTTCAAACGGCAGTATTGGCACTGATAGCAGTATCGGTGCATCCCTACTTCTACACATGATAATATATTATCAATCTGCCGTAAAAAAGGCTATATAATTTGTTTGGGTCGTGACGTCAAATCGCATTTAAAGATGATGATGCTCAAGACAGAGGTGAAATGGCTCATCAGTGAAGGGGTTAAACTTTAGTTCTCCACTAATAAACCTCTCAATTTAAATATATTAAACTTTCAATTGGAACAGGAGGATGAAAATAGACATTGAGAAATGGGAAGGTGCAGGAAATAAATCCATGTGTCCAAGACAACACACAGAAGGGAGCTAGATGTATGACTGTACCAATGTAAGAAGTTTGACACCAGTCTCTTTCGTTATACAAGCCTGGCAGAAATGCCTATATTCATCTGACGCTTCGAGAATAATATATTACAAGGTTTGCAATATGTGTGCACTCAATGGAATGGTTATAGGTCCATAGCCGTATACTTAAATAAAATGCAACACTGTGCCTCTGCTCTCCCAAAGCCGTAAAAAAATTGTGTTTGCAAAGTAAATGAAGCAAAGTATCACCTAAACAGCAATGCAAATTAAATAGAATTTCTGAACTGACACAAGTTGATTGCATTAATGAAAGTGAGCAGGAGGAGGTTACGCTTTTGGAACTAAAACCCAATTATACTAATTAATTATATTATTCATTGGCAATGGCAGCAAACAAAGCATGACGTTCCCTTTACCTGAACAAATTAAATATCATGCATCAACTCTCTACTACAGACTGCTTAGAGGACATTCATTTAGTTTGCCATTCAGCTATCCTACAGATACATACATTTAGGCTGGGATCAGACGAGCGCCTTTGGAGAGCTTGGAGAGCGGAAGGAATGTCCGTGAGAGTGGACGTTCCTTCCACTCTACTTCCGTCTGGCCACCTCGCTGAGCACAGTTACTGCGCTCAGCGCTGCAAGACTCGATTCCCCTATGTAGAATCGCGCTTTGCAACCCAGTCAACGCGCGTCTAGCGATGGGGAGGCTTTGTGCACAGATTCTTGCAGCACGCACGCCACAGCGTGTGACCGGCCCTGTTGCAGTGTCACAACGCTGCGACGGACCCCCGGTAGGCACGTCAGTACAGGTGCACCTACAGCGCTCATCTGACACCGGCCTTAAATATACTCCTCCTCCTCCCTAAGACCCAGATTTGCAGTAAGAATGACCAACTGCACAATTCTCCCAGCTTAAAACACAGGATAGGCAACAGTGAATTCATTGAATATATGTAATTAAAGATATACAGACTTTGTCTTCCTCAGGTAAACCCATCCCGCATCCAAAACAATCCTGCTGTTTTTGGATTAGTCACCCCAAATATTTCCTTTGTCAGGCCTGGTTTTCTTTCACAGTTTTGACAGAAGCAAAATACTACTGATTTGTCCCCTCCCTACACAAACAGACAATAGCTCTGCCATCAAAATGTAAGGTTATGATATACATTTCAATACCACACAGGCAGTTACATCCTTGCAGGCCTTCCTCTCGATATCCATCAGCCATGCTGAGAGGACACATTTTACCTCCTTCACTGGTAATCACTACCTTACAGTGAGTGCATTGTGAGGTCACCACATGATACGTTTTTTTCCATGTTGTGAGTGAATGTGTAATATGACATCAGAACAGGATATCACTATTAGTGGAAACACATAAGGACGATGTTAAGGGAATATTTCCATCGAGCACCGGTAATACATACTATGGTGGTACAAGCAATTACAGAAAATCTTAACTTGTTTTTTAAAGTTTTTTTTTCCTTCTCTCAAATAAGACTTAAAATTGCTTCTTTATCCAGAATTATCAGCTGAGACAAAATATTCCTTGCATACATGCGTTAGTTCAGGAGCCTGCAGACCTCAGCAGTGACCCTTATCTTCCTTGTTCATTGGAAGGGGAGGAAATTTCAGCTGTTTACAATGCTGAGGAGGAATGACTGATTTCAGTTTACAGAGATCCAGGGTGGAAATAGGATAAAAGAGCAATGTATTAAAGAAACACTATTAACCTTTTCTGCCGCAGGGTGTACTATGCCGTACCTGTGGCAGATGAGCCTTGAAGACGCAGGGCATACTAGTACAACCCGTTTACTTCAATGGGCTGCCTTGACCCCACCAAGCCGTCAGCACTCAGGCCGTCCCTCTGGAGCCAATGACATGCGTCAGCTACTAGGCAGGCAGGAGGGGCCCACGCAGCGGCTGGCGTTAACTCCCTAATACCAGGCACAACCTGCCCGGAAGCAAAGGGTTAAATGATAGATTTTTTAATTGTTTATGTTGCTGATATCTTGCCCGTGCTTTGCTTTTCTCCTGTATGTGTACTTAAGGAAATAGTTTATGTAGGTCACTGGGTGCATCCATTTTGTGTTGTAACCTTAACCACCCCCCCTATCTTTACAGCACTTGCTCCTCACTTTGTGGCATTGAGCATAGAATAGAGCGAATGGATCAGAAGTCCAAAAAGCCAACTCATAGCATTGCATGAGATATATACAAAGGACATCACCGAGGTAGATTAGAAGTCTTAAGCTCCCTGTCGTTTCATTCAGCTGCCGTCTCTTTTCTTGGTTAGCAAAGGCCGCAGAATAGACCCACTGCAGCCTTATCTAAACATTCCCTCCGCTCTACCTCTCAACTACTGTAGAGGCTGTACCACAGCTGTAAAGTAAAACTCACCATGAGATTTTGGTAAATGTTGCATCAAGGGAGAAATTCACAAAATGGAAACTGGAGAATAAAACATTTTTAATTTTTACATGCAATTACTTCACGGGGAAAAAAAAAAAACAGTAGCATTCAGAGATCTAACTGCTTCAGTGCAAAGGATGTGCGTGGTGTGTTTTTCCTATGGCGCGACATTGATGTTCCACGCACGACTCAAGGGGTAGTCACTAGCCAATAGATTCCCTGGCTCTGGCTCTTTTTAAAGATTTTAGATATGAACTTCTGACTCCATCCCATCCCATCCCTCTCACGCCATTTTTATCTTAAAAACCTAGCTTTGCGCTAATGTTAGGGGGTGTCTCCTGCTTCAATAGAAGAGTGCCTAGGATGTCAGCCAAAAGAGCAGCCAATCCATCACTCAGAACATGTCCTGTAATGTGCACTATAAGGTTGTCCAGTAGGAGCTAATGGTTAGTCTTCTGAGTGGAGACAAGAGCTCTGCTTAAATGGCTGAATCGGGCCATGAGGGAGTTGGGGGGAGGTCATTGATACCAAGCAAACCATGACCATTTAAAAAACACTATCAATGTTATTCAGAGAGGTGAAAACCAGGAGAATAACTGGCGAAGTGAAAATTCTATGTCAAAATAGCCGATTTGGAAAGTGAGATAAATGGGAGAATTTTTATGTTTTGGCCATTTTGACCTAGAATTTTCACTTCTCCAGTCATTCTCCTGGTTTTCACTAGGGATAGACCAATATTAGGGATGCACCGATACCACTTTTTTAAGACCGAGTACCGATACTTTTTAAAAGTACTCACCGATACCGAGTACCGATACTTTTCTTTAATGTCATGTGACGCTTTCCAATAAGAACAGACAATATAAAAATGCCCCCAGCTCACATGTATATCCCCCCGAATAAATATATATATATATATATAATTTCATACTGCCCCAGCTCACACATGGATATGCCCCAGCTCACACATGGATTTTCCCCAGCTCACACATGGATATTGCCCCAGCTCACACATGGATATTGCCCCAGCTCACACATGGATATTGCCCCAGCTCACACATGGATATTGCCCCAGCTCACACATGGATATTGCCCCAGCTCATGGATATGCCCCAGCTTATGGATTTGCCCCCCAGCTCACACATGGGTTATGCCCCCCAGCTCACACAGGGTTATGCCCCCCAGCTCACACATGGTTATGCCCCCCAGCTCACACATGGTTATGCCCCCCAGCTCATGGATATGCCCCCCAGCTCATGGATATGCCCCCACAGCTCAGGGACCGGCCCCCAGCGACGATACTTACCTTCCTGGGCGCCGCCGGGAATGTCTCCGCGCGTGCGCTCGTTGGAAGGACCCCAGCCGTGACCACGTGGGACCATGTGATCGCGGCTGGGGTCCTTCCAACGAGCGCGTGGGGAAACTTTCCCGGTGTCGCCCTGGAAGGTAAGTATCGTCCGGAGAGCAGCTGCAGGGCCTGTCCGAATGCTCTATCGGCATTCGGACAGGCCCTGCAGCTGCTCACTGTGTTCATACTTACCTTCCTGAGCGACGCCGGGAAAGTTTCTGCGCACGCGCTCGTTGGAAGGACCCCAGCTGTGATCACATGGTCCCACGTGGTCGCGGCTGGGGTCCTTCCAACGAGCGCACGCGCGGAGACATTCCCGGCGGCGCCCAGGAAGGTAAGTATCGTCGTGAGCAGCTCCAGGGGCGGCTGTCCGAATGCCGACAGAGCATTCGGAGAGCCGCCGCAGCCCCTCGGATGCCGGCAACCCGGCTCAATGCCGGCTTCCGGTATCGGAAAAAATATCGGGGGGTACTGCACGAGTACCAAGTACTCCTGCAGTACCCAGTATCGGCCCCGATACCGATACTAGTATCGGTATCGGTGCAACCCTAACTAATATATATCAGTTTTACCGATTATCGGCTGCCGATATTCAGAAAATTACTGATATTTGTATCAGCATTTTATTTGCCGATAATTGGACAAGTTGGCTCACTGCAGCTGCGACACGCAAGATTCCACAGAACTGTGCTAATCTGGGGCTTCTCCCACATAAGGCTGAAAGCCGTCAATGCAGAATGACCCCTGCTTACTGACCGTACTGCGCATGAGCATGATGACAACTGAAATGGGGCTTCCATCTCATCTGGCAGGGAATTCCCTATACAGGAGATTCAGGGTCTATTTCCTACAGCATGGGTCAGCAACCTGGGACCTCCAGATACTTTGGAACTGCAAGAGGCTCCAAGAACCTAATGAGAAGCTGAGCATCATGGCAGATGTAATTCCAAAACATGTGGGGCACTATTACAAAGTCAGTGCTAACTTAACTTAACCAGAGCTGTTGTAAACTTACCAGAGCCATTATAGTCTATGGGGTTGCTAAGTTTACAACAGCTCTGTGTGACGGACGTCCGGGGCAGATGCCATGGAGCACCCTTGGTACTGAGTGCGGTTAAGCCCTTTAGCGGGTATGTGATTTGCTACATGATGCAGAACCCTGCACACAGTATAACAACAGAACCAGATATGACAGAATACAGAGACAAGAGGAGGCCCTGCTCTGGGTAAGGTCTTTGAAAAGGCTTCTAATTCTATACAGATTACAGGGTTGGGGTAAACACTAGAACTGCAACGAGAGTTTGCAAGAAATACCACAAAGAGATAGCTTAGGGCCTGTATTGCTCCTGGATAAGAAAGAGGTCCTTATAATTGGCCTCTATATATTCCAATATGCTGCTGGACAACAATATATAAAGACTAGAATATGACATACAGAACATACAAAAGAATAACAATCGTCTGGGAATAGCCAGGTCTAGAAGCCAGAGTAGATAGTCATACAAGCCGAGGTCAGCAACAAGAGTGGTTCTCAGACAAGCC
Organism: Leptobrachium leishanense; assembly: GCA_009667805.1. NCBI lineage: Eukaryota > Metazoa > Chordata > Amphibia > Anura > Megophryidae > Leptobrachium > Leptobrachium leishanense. The sequence continues at coordinate 181,510,263 of CM019066.1, forward strand.
GGGTCAGTAACAGGATATCAGAATATGCGGTACAGGGAAAAGACAGAATAACCAGAAAACACGCCAATAGTCAAACACCAGAATATCAGAACCAAAATCACAAATGCAGCACTCCGTAAAGAAGACCTATCCTGAAGCAAGGATTTGATCCACTGCTGGCCATATATATAGGGCAGGGCCGGTCATGTGACCACAGACTATCAGCCACAGGGGAGATGGTCTGCAGAGGCTAGCCCAAATAACCCACAAGAGCTGCTGAGCGTTGCTCTCACCACCAGAGGGCCAGGCTGCGATGTGGAAACGGGACACTCTGGTTAAATTAGCACCAAATTTGTAATAGAACCGTTTGACGGTCAAGGTTGCTGAACCCCTTACATACAGGGTTATAGGAGGGATCTTTAAGAAAGCCAAAGACCCAGTCTTATGGTTTGTAAAAATAAAAAAATAAAAAATAAAAATCTTATTAAAATTGAATGAAGTGGACGTGGTGCAACGTTTAAATGTTAAACACATTGAGTTCATGGCATAATGTCAGATTTGTGCTGTTTTTTTCACAACTTTAAATTTACAGAATATCGGCACCAAATATCGTCTATCGGCCAGAAAAGCTGCTGATAATTGGTATCAGTCCTGAAAAAATGATATCGGTCCAACCCGTTTTCACCCCTCTCTGAATAACACTGTATGGCTTTTATCACGGTAAGTAGAGTGTTCCTTTAATGAGTATTCAAAGGGTGGGGAAATCAACCAAGGCACAGCAAGTTAAAATGACAACGCACCCTGAAGACTTTGTAGATTGATGACGGCATGAAAAAAAGCTATAGTCAGGTCCAGAAATATTGGGACGTCAACACAATTCTAACATCTTTGGCTCTATACACCACCACAACGGAGTTGGAATGAAACAAACACAATGTGCTATAACTGCAGACTGTCTGCTTTAATTTGAGGGTATGTACATCCAACTCAGGTGAACGGTGTAGGACTTACAGCAGTTTGCAGATGTGCCTCCCACTTGTTAAGGGACCAAAGGTAATGGGACAGAATAATCGAATCCTTTGCAGTCAATCACAGCCTGAAGTCTGGAACGCATAGACATCACCAGACGCTGGGTTTCATCCCTGGTGATGCTCTGCCAGGCCTCTACTGCAACGGTCTTCAGTTCCTGCTTGTTCTTGGGGCATTTTCCCTTCAGTTTTGTCTTCAGCAAGTGAAATGCATGCTCGATGGGATTCAGGTCAGGTGATTGACTTGGCCATTGCATAACATTCCACTTCTGTCCCTTCAAAAACTCTTTGGTTGCTTTTGCAGTATGCGTTGGGTCATTGTCCATCTGCACTGTGAAGCGCTGTCCAATGAGTTCTGCAGCATTTGGCTGAATGTGAGCAGATAATATTGCCCGAAACACTTCAGAATTCATCCTGCTGCTTTTGTCAGCAGTCACATCAATAAATACAAGAGAACCAGTTCCATTGGCAGCCATACATGCCCACGCCATGACACTACCACCACCATGCTTCACTGATGAGGTGGGATGCTTAGGATCATGAGCAGTTCCTTTAATTCTCCATACTCTTCTCTTCCCATCATTCTGGTACAAGTTGATCTTGGTCTCATCTGTCCATAGGATCTTGTTCCAGAACTGTGAAGGCTTTGTTAGGTGTTGTTTGGCAAACTCTAATCTGGCCTTCCTGTTTTTGAGGCTCACCAATGGTTTACATTTTGTGGTGAACACTCTGTATTCACTCTGGTGAAGTCTTCTCTTGATTGTTGACTTTGACACACATACACCTACCTCCTGGAGAGTGTTCTTGATCTGGCCAACTGTTGTGAAGGGTGTTTTCTTCACCAGGGAAAGAATTCTTCCGTCATCCACCACAGCTGTTTTCCATGGTCTCCCGGGTCTTTTGGTGTTGCTGAGCTCACCGGTGCGTTCCTTCTTTTTGAGAATGTTCCAAACAGTTGTTTTGGCAACGCCTAATGTTCTTGCCATCTCTCTGATGGGTTTGTTTTGTTTCTTCAGCCTAATGATGACTTGCTTCACTGATAGTGACAGCTCTTTGGATCTCATCTTGAGAGTTGACGGCAACAGATTCCAAATGCAAATAGCACACTTGAAATGAACTCTGGGCCTTTTATCTGCACATTGTAATTGGGGTAATGAGGGAATATCACACACCTGGCCATGGAACAGCTGAGAAGCCAATTGTCCCATTACCTTTGGTCCCTTAACAAGTGGGAGGCACATCTGCAAACTGCTGTAAATCCTACACCGTTCACCTGAGTTGGATGTACATACCCTCAAATTAAAGCTGACAGTCTGCAGTTAAAGCACATTGTGTTTGTTTCATTCCAACTCCATTGTGGTGGTGTATAGAACCAAAGATGTTAAAATTGTGTCGATGTCCCAATATTTCTGGACCTGACTGTATGATGTGGAGTCAAGGGCCAAGTCCTTAAAAATAAAGTGAGGGAACCCACCTGTCCCCCAGTTTGCAATTATCGCACACGTAATACAAACATTTACTGAAATGTGCTACATTTACATATATAGGTGGAGTATAGTGAAAATGTATTATAAATTATATAGGTTTTGTGATTTAGGGAAAAATATGACTGACCACCTAAATATGAGCTTTATGGTGCGTGTGAGACCAATGGAAACTCTCCCTCTGAAAAAATAGTGGAGGGACTGCATTCCCACGCACGGTCCCTTGACGCCATTGTGCAGTCATAACCTATATCATCGCAGGCATGTTTTTGCACAAGAGCACTTTGAAGGAAATATGTGTCTTCTGATGTGTGCACATCATCTGTTACTGTGTACTGATTCAAGGCCTTGGGCAGAATGGAAGTCAAAGCAAGAGAGGCAGATAATTCACAAGGAAGAAAATAGTGGAGTTGTGAATGTAGCAATTAAGCCAATGGAAGAATCTAGCAGTGTAAAGTAGAAACATCAGTGCGTAATGAAGGATAGGTTTAATTGCCTGGACTATTGCAGGATTACGAGAAAGTAGTGCGGTGTGTCAAAGGTTACTTAGGAGGATTAACACAAAAAACAATGAATCATTCATTTGAGAGTCTTTGGAAACAGATGACAAGAAATGGAGCACTTTCCAAGCCATTACTCCTGCCGTGTGTAATCTCTGATCAAAGAATATTCCTATTAGATATCCAAAAACACACCACAGACACAAAACGTGAGCTCCATTTATAGATTTATAGTGCAGTATAGCTCCCATTAATTAACTCTGAGGATTAACACATTTGTCCTTTCAAACAGGTCACCTGGAAAATCCACATTATTGGGCAATTATAAATACTGTACTAAATAATCCTGGTTTCAATAAGCATTCGTTAAAGAATAGGAACTGGCAATCCTCTTTATTAAACGATTCCACAATCAAGATATATATATAGATATATATATATATACACATACATATATTTTTTTTTTAATAAGAGCCAGAACTACATTTATTTCAAACAGTGACTAGTTTTAAGATTAAAGCGGCTATATCGTTTGTAGTTTGCTGTTCAGAAACACGCCAATAACTGAAAAACCTGTGTATTTCCACTATTTGATTTTTTTTCCCCACTTATTTGATATTTTATAGAAATATAGGACAATGTGATATCCATCCCCTGATGGGATATTGTAGTTCAAGTGCACCTAGAACAGTGGTTCCCAACCCTGGTCCTCAAGTACCCCAACAGGCCAGGTTTTCCAGATATGTGAAGCACAGCACAGGTGATATGATTTGCTGCTCAGTGATTGCAGGATTCAGTCTGCATTTCCCCAAGGTGATCCATAAAACCTGGCCTGTTGGGGGTACTTGAGGACCACGGTTGGGAACCACTGACTTAGACAGTACAGGTGCACTTTAATTCCACATATATGAACAGCTCTTTATGCATATTTAGGTCGCCTGGCATAGTATGACTGCCCCCAAACCCCAGAATGTCTGCACGCATTCTGTCTTTGCATTATTTTATACTGTACTTTTTAACAGACTCCTTGTACACAGAGTGTGTTTATGCTTTTTAAAATAGGTTTACATAAAGCCACTTTAATTTACTCCTCGCTTACAGCTCTGCCGTCTAATTGATGACTGATTTATTACTATATCCAGAGGCTTTACGACTTCACATCAACCTTCATAGAACGTAAAGTTTGTTCACCGTCCTTCGTTTATAGTAACAAATTAAGCTGTCAAATCCTCAAAAATTGTGAATCTGAAGAGTTATGGATGAAGTAACAATTTCTCAGACATAATAAAAGATATAATCCAGGATACAATAAATCCAGCTCCCAATCAGAATTTTGGCTAAAAATTTACAGAAAAAAATAAAAAACACCCAGGAGCAAGTTTGTTTTAAACGAGAACACAGCAGCTCTTCATGCGCACCCAAGATTAATACAAATGGACAGACGAATCGATTGGGGGTTCCAGGTCGTCTGGAGAACATCAAACCATGGATTACTAGTCAATAGAAGACAACACAAAGTCAGTGAATGGAAAAAGCAGAGAGAAGTCTCAATTTGTAAAATGCCTTGTGAGAAGAATTTCTGGGGAGGGAATTTCTTGGAAAAGGCTACAAGCGTACGTGAAAAGATTAAAAGGAACTGGCAGAATATAGAAAATATACACAAGATTTAAGTCTCCCCCTTGTATTTCAAAAATAAAGTAGTATAAAAAAAATATATGTCACAGATAATGACTAGATAGTGCGTATAAAATGAGCCTATGCACCATTCTACGAAACATTAATTTGTTCTGGCTCTACAGAGCACTGCAAGGAGTCATCGAGCATTACCGATTAGGGAAAAAGGAGCTTTGTCATCTCTGGGGAAAGATATGGTGACGCAAATACTGAAGACTAGAGCAAGGATTCCTATTCCCAACAGCAAGATTGGAGAGATCAGTCTAAATTAAGTGAATTGGCAGCGACTCTTCACGCTGTTTAAATGAGCTCGAGTGCCAAGCTGTGTGCGTAACGTATGATTTTCCAGCACACATGTTCATAAAATCTCCACAAAATGATGCCTGAAGTGCCTGGTTTGTTGACATTGTAAACAACAATGACAGACCAACATAGAGAAGCAATCTTGATTAATTCAATGCATCATTTGAAGTGGCATACAAAGCATTGTCCGAAATACAATTACTGTGTTTCATTTTATACAATAACCTCAGCAGCCGCTGTTAACATGGGCAGTAAATAATTTAAGATGAAATCGAGATAACATAATTACCAAGTGCACAAAATAAATAAGTGAGGTCTTCCACTTTAAGCTTTATGTTCACTTACATACAAGTGTATCCTGGTTGAGTTATGTTCTTCATTTCTAAAGCTCGAATAGTACCCGGGTTTCCCATCTTAGGATATCTGTAGCTATGCAGTTCCATTTATACACCTTGCTACCATCATATCTTTTTTTGCATCTGGCGGTTTCATGATTAGACAAAGCCCAACTGGGAAATTGCGACCGGAAAAGTTGGCCAATTCTACATGTAATCGAGCTTCCTGTACAATGACTGGGTACATCCATTATTAGCGCTACCTAGAACTGCACAGATGCTCCGAGTAAGTCCAAGTATCCAGTCGCCACAGAGGCTTAGTGTAGATACAGCACTAAACGTAGTTAAGGCAGGAACAGATTTATTTTGGGTTTACAACCCAATATATACACTCAGGGCATACCCAGGAAAAGGAAGGAACAGGAGAACAAATGGGACAACACACACAGAGTATTGACAGTCCAAAGGTAAAACATGCCTCAGCATTAATATAGCTGAATAGCCCCCCCCCCCCTCACACTAGGGTTCCCAGATCAGCCACATTTCCCTGGACACATAAGTTATTAAGGCTGATGGATAGTGAATGAAAAATATAAACCTGTAGTATGTAGAATCTATGTAAGACTCCAAAGTAGAATCCCAGATGATTTGCCCTGATAAGATAACGATTTCCCTCCTTCAAGTCAGCATTTTTGTGTACTCTCCCTCTTCATGGAATAAAACATGTCCAGAAGAACATGGCCATTCTGGCAACACACACCCTTGTGCAATGGAAGGAACTCCCACCTCATGACAGTAGAGTGGTGCAGTTCCAGGACTGGTTTCTTCCAGCTCCAGAGAGAAGGCCATCAGAGATCTGGTTTAATCCAGTTTAAGCCAATCGGCACCGGATCGAGGACTTCTTCAGGAAGTTGCTGACATCCTGGATGTCAGGCCAACCTCCGGGGGGCATCCCCACCCACTGATGTCATCACGCATGGGCATCTGTAAGAGAATTAACCCCTAGCTGCCCAGGGAATTACATATGGAAAATACCTACGGTAGAGAGGTGGTCATTTGGATCCCTGTATCTCCTTTTCGGTGGCAGCTAGAAGGCCATGATTGGTGGTGTTGGAAAGGCCAGAGCATGGTTATGTGTAAAAAAAAAAGTAAAAAAAATAAATAAATAATTGTTTCCTTTTTTATTTATAACGCAGTACTATTGTTCCCTTTTCAGTTATACTGTGAACAATGATGCTGCACTCTCACCTCATTTCTCAGAGAAAAATCAGTTTTGTGTATCTTAGGCTAGGGTCAAATGAACGCATTATTCGCAGCGACCGTCAAAAAGTGCGTCCGAACGCATTGACGTATTTTTTCACGGAATGCGCGAAAACGGTCATACGATGCGCATTTTCATGCGTGATTTTTTTACAGCTCCAAACCAGGAAGCTTTGGGTGTCTGGACGTTATGTTGGCCGGACATGAGCAGCGTCTGACGTCTCCTAATCACGCACACACGCCGCTATGCGGACGTAGCACACTATGTACATCAGTACTAGCGGTTCTGCTTTCTCGAAAAAATGCGTTAGCTTGCTACTTTCGTGCGGCTGTACTGCGTATATTGGCCGTCATTGACCCTCATTTGCTGCTACTGCAGCAGTGATTAAGTGCGCCTAAACGCACGTTAAAAATGCGTTAGTCTGACCCCAGACTTAATAGGGTTTTCATTTCTCATTTTTGTTTCTTCTTTATTTAACAAGAGTACCCCAAAGAATGTATAACAAAGGCTTGGATGATAAAATGTGAAAAATTATTTTACACACTGTAAATGAATGAAATTTAATGTAAATTCACCTTTTTTACAGCATTCCTTCAGGACATGCCATATACATGTAATATATTATTAACCTGCTGTGTCTGCTGACAGTAAGGTAATCACATTTAAACATAAATGAGCACAAAACTGTCAAAATGAGCTCAGCACACAGAGGTGAAATAGCTCAGCAGTGAAGGGGTTAAACTTTATCATATACCGTATTTTTCGCTCCATAAGACGCACCTAGTATTTTAGAGGAGGAAAACAGGAAAATAAATATTCTGAAATCAAATAGTGTAATAATGGATATTGCCCCAGCTCCTCTCATGGATATACTGCCCCCAGCTCATGGATACTGTCCCCCAGCTCATGGATACTGTCCCCCAGCGCATGGATACTGTCCCCCAGCTCATGGATACTGTCCCCCAGCTTATGGATATGCCCCAGCTCGCACGTGGATTTGCCCCAGCTCGCACGTAGATTTGCCCCAGCTCGCACGTAGATTTGCCCCAGCTCGCACGTAGATTTGCCCCAGCTCGCACGTAGATTTGCCCCAGCTCGCACGTAGATTTGCCCCAGCTCGCACGTAGATTTGCCCCAGCTCGCACGTAGATTTGCCCCAGCTCGCACGTAGATTTGCCCCAGCTCGCTTGTGGATATCATGGGGCATTCGCTCCGTAAGACGCACCCACTTTTCCGCACACTTTTTGGGGGGAGAAAAGTGCGTCTTATGGAGCGAAAAATACGGTAACTGAACCTTAAAGGGATACTCTAGTGTTAAAACAGGAAAGGGGGAAATGGACGCGCTTAACATTAACCGCTTTTGCCCGCTTTTAACTCTTTAGTTTACGGTTAAACTTCCCACTTACTGTATATAAGCACTGGTCCAGACATGACTTGCTTCTGGGTTCCTACAAGCTACAGCAGTCACATGACCATGGGGAGGCTAAAAGTACCAGCAAATGGCTACCCAATTCAATGGTTCTCAATGCCAAAGTGCATGGAGCCACTGGTTGGAGCCAAGCACTGAAATACAGAACCTGCAATTAGCACTCCTATTCTTTGAAGGCTGATTAATGCCCGCACATTGGAGTGCCAAAAGTTACAGTGACCACACAAAGTACATTGTGAGGTGACAATACACAGCGTGTCCCTGTTGTATCTTAACCATTATGCCTTTAACACTTTCAGATTTTTCAATGAACCTATGGTGGAAAAATCTGAATCATAGGCTAGTTCACTGCAGAATGCATTTTATATTAAAGATTCTATACAATATTAAATTTTGGTCCCCAATTTTTCAAAATGTAAAAGGCCTTGGGGCATTTTCAAGTTTTTTTGTATTCTACAAAAAAATATTAAAATCGAAGCACTGTGACTGAGGCCTGTGACCTCAACAGTCAATAGCCAACATTGAAACGGAGAAGCTGACATTTCCGTAATAACAGCCGCAATCAAATGGAAATGTAATATTCCGCAACTAAACAGTCCCATATATCATGATGAGAATTCAATACTTGCAAGAAACCTGGCGTAACAGCAAGTAGAGGATGCCATGGCAAGGGTAACAAACAGAACACAGATTATGTGTCACTATAAAGCAATTCTTTGCAGGAAAGACATGAGTGGTGAGATATGGAAGATTTGAGAGCAGCAATCATGAAGAACTCAATGATACCATATGAGATGACTCAGATAACTGTGTATGAGACTGTCCATTTTATTTTATTTGCGGCAAACATCTCAAAATGTAATTCCTTTATTGAATCATGCTGATGCAAGTGCAATGACAGAACATCAGGAAGCATTATTTTACTGAGAGGTTGGTGGATACATGGAACAGCCTTCCAGTAGAAGTGGTAGAAGCTAAAACAGTGATTGAATTTAAACAGGCATGGGATAGGCATATGGCTAGCCTAAATAAAAGATACATCCAAGGAAAGTATTCATATAATTGGGCAGACTAGATGGGCCCGAAAAGTTCTTATCTGCCGACATATTCGATGTTTCTTCACAATTTGGATAGAAACAAAGCCTGATGATTATCATTCCATTACTCAACTACTAACCAGTACCCTCACTGTGCAATATAGTTATATAGACGAGGAAACACAAAAAGGTAAAAGATAATATGGATTTGCTACCATTTGTCCTTTTTCCACAAGTGCCTAATAATAATCATTAAACAGCTTCAGATATATTTCAGGGGTTAAAGTGCACTTCACATCACACTATTTCGAGATATATGGTGCTGTGAAGGTGCTATTTGATTGCTGTGCTTTATGTGGTTGGTCACTCCTAAAAACACTTTCTTTTTAAATAATTTTTTATTTTTTTTAAAGGGACCCATTTATAATTCCTGTGCCTCCACAGGCATAATAAAACGCTGGAAATACAGACAGTTTCTGACCATCTCCACCATAGAACCAAGTCTATATGGAGAGCTGGACAGCAGGTTATTGAAATAGTATTACCAAAAATCAATCTTTCAGCATTAATAAATAATTACCACATAATAAATCCAATTTTTTTTTTTTACCAGAAATGAAGAATTGAAGCTGACCACCAAGGATGATTTTTGGACCATTTATCATTTTGGATATCCATGAGATTCAGGCCTGGCACTTGAACTTACTTTAAATGGAAAGTATAAGGGGTTGTTTTTGTTAACGGATTACCAAGAACTTCACATTTCGAGTTATCTATCTGCACCTTTAGAAAAATACATCCAGGTACTGGGATCTGAGAAGTTCCAAGCTATGCTTTCTAACAAACACCTCAAACATTCGCCTCCCCAATTGATTCTGAACTACAACTCCCATGATTCTCTGGTCATCTATTTGCATTTTAAGAATTCACGGAATAGCAGCCTCCAACTTCTGGGAAGCCGGATGCCTGTTCATTTCCTCAGCAGCTGGTGAATTGCTACATTGCAGCAGTTCAGTTTGCTGCAGCAGTCTCACTGAACGCTTTGGCTGTGAATACTGAAGCAAAAGGGCGTTGGATTGCTTAATGAAAGGTGCAGTTTCTGCAATATCCACTGTTGTCCATTTTATTACCACTTTAGTGTTAAGGTTTACTAGGTTCCATTAAATATTTGGCGTTCTGGTCCACCAAAACGTCAAACTGAACATTTCCTTATTGGATTATTTGCTCCGTGGAGGCGGCCATCTTTCCCACGTCACACTCAGCAGCACCTCTCTAATTGGTTGCAAGTGCCAAGTTAGCAGTACTGAGCGCTGAACTGCAGCACAGCGTTCAGTGCCAAGTTGCTAATTTAGCACTTGCTGATGTACTGAACGCGCCTCAGAGCTTGAGATCCATATGCTGTAGAAGGATCTTGATAAGTAGCCGATGTCAGGTTTAAACGGGGCTTTTATGATGCAGGAGATATGACTCCCCATGGAGTGCAGTTTTAATGAAGTGGAAAAAGATCATTCCATGTTCTAACAACAATCATGCTCATTAACTTTACTAACCGAGAAAGCGAGTCACTGTACCGTCCATTTATAGTTGGATTATGGGAGGATTGAAATATCCTGATAACTATATGACCAACGTCCAACTGTTGTGAAGGAGGACTCATCTGTAGAACTTGTATGCCACCTGTTTAGGTAAATTCAGAATGGATTGTGGACAGTTGGCTTAAGACCTTATGAATTTTGCAAAGTGACATAACTATGGATTAGGGGTTGCTATGTAACGGTTACAATGTACATAGTAAGAATGTTAACAGATTAAAGGTTGCATGCCTGCAGCTTTTATGCAGAAAGCAGAGAAGTACAAAAAAATTAAAAATAACAATTTCCTAATAAAACTTCAGAAAGATGAAACGTTGTGAGACTAGCACCATAAGGCTGGGCGTCCACTGGCACCGTATTTGTGCGATGGTGCGATCATCAGATAACGTCCGTCGTCGTCCGTCCGATCCAACAACATGCAGGTGAATGGACCATCGTCCATTGCGTCCGACGTCCGTCTTCCAGCGACAGGTAAAGACAGCATCAGATGGGCGATCAGAACCAAATCACTTGTTTGCATCGCATGTATTTCAGCAGATCAGAGAAGATGGATGTGGAGAAACTGATCAGGGGAGTTATAAATAGTTTATTTTAAATGCTTTTATATCAGGGATCTCAAACTCTGGCCCCCCAGATGTTTCTTAACTACACCTCCCATTAATCTCTGGCCATTTATTGCATTCAAAGAATTCTGGGATTTGTAGGCAATATACATCTTTGGGGCCAGAGTTTGAGATCCCTGATTTTATATGTATGTGAGATGTGTGGGACTGGCCCTGTTTGTGTAGGGGTGGGGTAGGGAAGGCTCCTTGGTTGATTGTAAGCTCTTGGGTCCTCTCTGCTACTATTCTGTGTGTACTTGTATGTAGATTTGTATTCTGCCTCACCCATTGTCCCACAAAGGACTGCAGTGTTTAAAAAAGCAGAATGAACTGTTTTATATGTAAAACCAGTTCATCCTGGTTTTGGCAGTCTCTGCACTCCACCTCTGAAATCTATCTGATCGTCCATAGTTGTTCCGACAGATCGCTTGCAGTGGAAGACAGTCGGACGACGGATGTCCGACGTCGTACATAGTCGGATGAACGCATCGGTCGTCCGACTACGGTGCCAGTGGACGCTCAGCCTAAGACAACCAACACACAAAAAAAGCTTGATTCATTTGAGTTTGCCATGGAGTTGAGCCGTTTGTTCTTCAGTTGTGAACCATGGGTCTGTCTTCCACAGGTTTCCTTTTTTTTTTTTAAATAAAAAAAAAATCATAAGCAGCACAGATGCCAAATGTCTAAGCTCAGGTATAAAGAAAACAAAGTATCATCTTAATGGATTTTACTAGAGCCAGATCTATTTAATGGTTTGTTTGCACATGATCCTACAGGGGATATAAAGATAATAAAATGAGAAATAATGGAAGAGAGCTGGACATTTTTGTAACATATCCAGGTGTTAAATACTGTTGTACTAGCTTTTTTCAATATTTAAAAATTCTATACAACAATTTTATTACGACACTATATTGAATAAGCAACGGAAAAAAATAAATCTCTTATAATCATAATAGACTCCAAGAATTAACATGACCAGAAAGGAAAACTGAATCCTGGCTGTGCACGATCAAAGCAATCAGTCCACATGGAAATGGTCATGAAGGACCTTGTCTGGAGAAATCAAAGTTATATGTAAAAAGCTTTTTAGTTGACTGGTAGAATTACTCATGGGGACATAGTAGAATAATGTAAAACGCTTCCCATGGACACTTTAAGAACCTGAACATGGAAATTAAACCTTAGGATTTTATGAACCTTCCTCACTTCTTTGTAATCTAAGAATCTAGTCATGTTCTTAATTTGACTTTTGCACAAAAAAGAAAAACATGTGAAAAGCTTACAAATTAGCATCCATAAAGGGCTTCAGTTAACAAGAATAGACCAATAGAGAAACAGAAGTGAGACATTTACATAAAAAGTAATTCTAGTGAAACAGCAAAAGCCTAAGGAAATCTGTGCACCACTGTGACATAACATGTTTAGAACATTCCGATTACCATTGAATGCTAGTCTTGTAGGTATGTAAGAGAAAGAGTTTAATTTGTCAACCAATTCTGAATAACATGTTTGCTTGGGTCTGTCGAATAATAATAAAAAAATATATGTATTATTAAAAAAAAAAAAAAAAATCTTCATATAAACTCTGCAAAAAAGATTTATGTGAAGGCTCACTTTCAGCATCAACCACTCTGCTACAACCAAACCTACTTCAAATATTAGTAATGTTCAGGAAGGATAAAAGGAAGGAGGCAAATTGCGTGAGGTCAATCACAGACCGATAGCTGCAACCTACCCCAAAAGGGATTGAATAGTCTTTGATAAAACAAACATAAGGACAAGAAAGATAAGAAATGACAGAGGTATTGGTCAGAAAAGGTCAACAAACCAAAACAAGGAAGCCACAGTGATGCGTTGTGATATTATTATGAAAGCCGCATTTCTGAGGATTAGAACCAACGATCCATTCATGCAGATGACAAATCTGAAATTCCTGAGGTCTTCAAAGCATATGTTAACTGAAAACTTACAGTGTTCGATAAATAAATGCTATCAAAGTGTCTGTCTTTACCCATGACAAGTGCTACATAACATGATGAAATGACAAATGCATAACAACGGCTATTGGTGCTCTATACAGTGTTAAAACACAGTGGTTCAGAAATGGATGTCTAAAGGTGGCAGATAAACTACCAAGATCATCTATATCTGCAAGGTACCTCCTGGTACCTCGAGATCGAGCTTGGACGATATGGTTTTCCACAGAAGCAATGCAAAGGAATTTCATTTATCGCAACCAAACAAACTTCATTTTTATTTGGGCTGCAGAACATGCTCCTATAGGTTTTAGCACCCTGGAAATGATTCACGAGGAGCTAACAATTTTTGAAACCATCTGGGAGTGTAAATGGCATATCCCACAGTTAATCCTGCATGTAGCTCAAAACTGTAGTAACTCCATTTGGCCAGCAGATGGTAAAATCTGCCTGTCAAATAGGTTATTACAGTAAGGAATACATTTGGAATATTTCCAAATATGTTTACAGAATTATACAGTAGGAAATAACTTCTGACACTGGTATTCTGAAAAACCCCTTGGTAGTCAAGGGTTAAGACTGCTAGCACCAATGATTCAAGCTCCTGCCACTGACTCCAACATTATTCACATTCTTCATAACTATCCTTATATTTAATTTATATCGCACTTGAGGCTCCAACCTATAGTTCACATTTTTACCATGGTGTGATTTACATTATGAAGAGCGTCTTAATACGACACCATTCCAAAGCAGATTTGAAAAGCGCTTGTAAAAAGCAAAGGTGAAGGGTTGACACTTAACTAAGCATTATGTAATAACTTATGTTTCTGTTATACCTGCTCTTAAATAGTATTACACTCTATATTCCATTAGCTATGCAGCACAGCTTGCTGATGTTTTCACAGGCCCTATTTGCATAATGCTTGTGAATTAAATGTGAGAGGAACACCACAAGTGAGGAGCCACTTCTCTTTAAACATTTAGGCAATAGCTCTTAAAAAGAGATCTCTTGAATATTTTATATACACTGATTCGGTTCAAGAAGCCCTTAAAATCAATGTAAAGCACCATTAAATCCCATGATATTCAATTTCTCCAATTTAAAATTTTCTATTATTGATATTTTCCCTAATACTGGTATCACACCAAATTAAGTTATATTAATTTGCATAATACAATGCAAATGACAATGTCACATGTGTAGCTACACAAAATACAAGGTAATCCGTAAAGTACAGGGAAAAAATTATTTGATCCCCTGCTGATTTTGTACGTTTGTCCACTGACAAAGAAATGATCAGTCTATCATTTTAATGGTAGATTTATTCTAACAGTGAGACACAGAATAACAAAAACATCCAGAAAAACACATTCCAAAAAAAGTTATAAATTTATTTGACCACTTCGCAAAACACAACTTAGTACTTGGCAAACCCCTTATTGGTAATCAGAGGTCAAACGTTTCTTGTAGTTGGCCACCAGGTTTGCACACATCTCAGGAGGGATTTGTCCAACTCCTCTTTGCAGATCCTCTATAAGTCATTAAAGGTTTCGAGGCTGACGTTTGGCAACTTGAATCTTCAGCTTCCTCCACAGATTTTCTATGGGTTTAAGGTCTGGAGACTGGCTCCAGGACCTTAATGTGCTTCTTCTTGAGAAACTCCTTTATTGCCTTGGCCGTGTGTTTTGGGTCATTGTTATGCTGGAATATCCATCCACTGCCCATTTTCAATGCCCTGGCTGAGGGAAGGAGGGTCTCACCCAAGATTTTTTGGTACATGGCCCTGTCCATTGTCCCTTTGATGTGGTGAAGTTGTCCTGCCCCCTTAGTGGCAAAACACCTCCAAAGCATAAGGTTTCCACCTCCATGTTTGATGGTGGGGATGGTGTTCTTGGGGTCATAGGCAGCATTCCTCCTCCAAACACCGAGTGGGGTTGATGCCAAAGCTTGATTTTGGTCTCGACTGACCACAACTTTCACCCAGTTCTATGAATCATTCAGATGTGCATTGGCAAACTTCAGATGGGCCTGTACATGTGCTTTCTTGAAGGGGGACCTTGCGGGCGCTGCAGGATTTCAGGCCTTCATGGCATACTGTCAATTGGTTTCTTGGTGACTGCGGTTCCAGCTGCCTTGAGATCATTGACAAGATCCTCCCTTGTAGTTCTGGGCTGATTCCTCATCGTTCTCATGATCATTGAAACTCCACAAGGTGAGATCTTGCATGGAGCCACAGACCGAGGGAGATTGACAGTTATTTTGTATTTCTTACATTTGCGAACAATCGCACCAGCTGTTGTCACCTTCTCGCCAAGCTGCTTGGCGATGGTCTTGTAGCCCATTGCAGCCTTGCGTAGGTCTACAATCTTGTCCCTGACATCATTGGACAGCTCTTTGGTCTTGGCCATGGAGGGGAGTTTGGAAACTGATTTCTTCGGAGGACAGGTGTCTTTTATACAGGTAACAAGCAGAGATTAAGAGCACTCCCTTTAAGAGATTGCTCCTAATCTCAGCTCGTTACCTGTGTAACAAGACACCTGGGAGCCAGAAATCTTGCCGATTGATAGGGGATCAAATACTTATTTCACTTAAAATGCAAGTAATTTTTTTATTTAAATGCATTTTTCTGCTGTTATTCCGTCTCTCAGTGTTAAAATAAACCTACCATTAAAATTATAGACTGAATTTCTTTGTCATTGGGCAAACGTACAACATTAGCAGGAGATCAAATAATAACGAGGGCCCTCGTTTCCTCCTGTACTGGTCAAAATGTTTCTCAGTCTCAATGTATTGTAACCCTGCTTATATTGTGCCCATTGTTCAGCGCTGCAGAATATGTTGGTGCTACAAAAATAATAATAATAATTTCCCTCACTGTATTTCATACAAGGTAAAAAATAAAGCCTCCGTTACATTTTATTACATTTTGGCTTAAGCAATATTTCTTTAAACATTCTAGTGGGTTGCTCCTCCCAGTTCATTTGCAGATATATAGATTTAAACCTATATATTTTTTTAATACTTTACTTATTGGTTGAATGCTCTAAGGAGGAGACAGATTTGGCGTATAACGATATGTATACCCATTACATTTAGTACATTATATCTGGTACATGAGTGCAAAAGTCTTTGTGGTGTTAACTCCTTTGCGGCAGCACATTGTGTCGCAATTTAAGTTGACTTGATGTTCTCCCACGAGGGGGGACACCACAATTCTACATTAAAATTGACGAGGGGGTTTCTTCGGCTGAATTGTTAATTTTACTGTCTGATGCAGTGAAGGGGGTTAAAAAGGGATATCCCAAAACCATTCTGACAGTTTTGAAGGATTGGGGTATTGTCATCTGAAGTTATGCTGGGCTTCAGTCTATAGGCTGAAATATGTAAATGAGATTACTAGAGTTTTCATAGTACCTTCATATTTTTTGATGTAACCTGCAAAATGATTTTCCATTTATTCTGAAATCATAAGGCAGAAAGCTTACATCAGGCTGAAGACTATACAATGTCCATGATAACTGAAGGGCTCTTAAAGTACTCCAGTGATCTACGAATTGAAGGTTGGCTTCTAAATTAATCCTTTTCTTTGGGAGGGGAAACCATTGGCCTAGCTTGAGCGCAACCCAGAAGTCAAGTGAAGGAGAATCGAAGCACCTCCACAATTATTTCCCTATTAGTCCAAAGCGCTAAAGCTTTGATTGGATTTCAACAATAGGTTTCATTTTGTCACCAGAAAAATATTACTATTCTAACAATTTCCTTACATAACACATGCATGAAGCACTTCTGAATGTTGACAGTCACTTTATTATCCAAAATTACATGTAAACAAGGTTCCTGCAAATTTGCAGTCCATTAATACTGTGTAAGCCAGGGGTCAAGAACTTCAGCCCTCCATTGATATTGGAATTTTGTAAATTTCCCACAAGACTAGGACAATCCAATGAGTGTCTGATCATCTTTGAAGATCTAGTTCCAGAACATTTGGAGGGCCAATGTTTTTGAACCTTGGTATAAGCAGCATTGCAGTAATCTGATTGTACATAGTAATGTAAAACAGTCCAGATGAATAAACTGTAAATTACGTGTAACTATATAACTAATATCACACAGTCCTGATCCCCACTGACTAGCTGGGGCTCACGCTGTATCCACATGCTTTAGTGTGTAGCAGAGATGAGACTTCTCGTCTGTCCTTCTATCGCAGAGGTAAGACTTTTGCTGAGTTGCAGCTTATTGACAGACTGAAAACTAGCTACATTAACTGTCACAAGAGGTTTGCCCAACTGCACAGATTGCAAGCTCTGCCTAGTTGATGACAGGTATATAGGGAAGCCTCAGTGTGCCATCCAACCAAACCAGGAACTAGTCAACACTACAATTTTATTAAACACTGGTATTAAATTTGAGTGTGGTGTTACGGGTTAAGTGCAACTTGGAAGGGATTAATTGTGGAGCAGAAAGTGAGAGTTCCCACGCTTTTCTTTAAGGACTAGACCCTGGTGCAACCCATTCAGATACCCACCATCTTCTGTGGCAAGCCACTTGGCCAGTGGATTCCACATCTGATGTGGCCGATACGTCAATGCCATGGAGACCCAAGGTTGACTTAATGTAGCTGTACTCCAGACGGCTAGATTTATTTTTCAAAGCAATGTTTATCAAGCCACTTACCTGCCAATCGTTCATGAAGCGTAGGGAATGTGGCAAAGATGAGTTGTTGATAGACAGAAGCAGTAGGAGTTCCAGGCATGTGTGGGACGGGAACGTTAGCACTTGAGCACCAGTTTCATTAATCCATTTATCCGCAAGCCTAAGACCAATAAATATTTAAATTCGATCAGAAATACTAAAGAATAAGCATCATTCCTCAAAATAGCTTGTTTTTTTCTCACAAGGCAATAAAAAAAGTGTCAGTCTTTTTCACAAGTTCTATTAATAAAAGGATTAAAAACCAATTCAGAGGCAAACACCTGCGAGTTCGTTCCATCTGTGACAAAATTAGGATATCAGAACATAACCAAAAATGATAGTATACTCAGTTACTGAATGAAAGCTTTAATGCATGATCTGAACACACAGAATTTAATAATGTCCACAGAAAAGAGTCACAGAAATCAAGCTGTACCAGAGGAAAACGAATGACCTTGGCTGACCCTATAAACACATTTTTTTTAACTGCCCAACAGCAGACCCGTATGATAAAGGACATATGAGGAGAAGCATCAAGCCTAAAAAGTGGTAGGGCAAAACGTCAGAAAGAGCAATGGTAATTGGCGTTTCAGAATAACTGGCGTTACTTAGGGATCAATTCGAAGTTAATCTCCTGAAGCCAGTATATACATTGATAATGATAGAACAGACACATTTAATGGTTTTCAGAATCAAATAAAACACCTCTAGTTGTCAGTCACAGCTGTGCACATTACAAACAGAGGTGTTTGCTATAAATTCAGTTAAGATTTTGGCAGAGAGAAACACTGTTTGATCAGCTTTGTGTACGGTGACGGATCCAATCTCAACGTGGAGTAGGGAATTGGCTGGATGGCTTGCCAAAGCGTAACACGCCAGAATGGCCTGGATACAACCGTCACACACACATAAATAATTCTAATGAAATTTCTTCAGCAAGCCACCTATTGATTTGGAAGAAAATAGCCTTCTCTACAAGCTAAAAATAAAGCCTTTTTGTTTTTCAAAGCTTGTACTAATGAAATATTTAACACACACACACGTGCGCGCGTTTGGGGGAGGAGGGGGACCAAAACAAAAACCTCCAATCTCAGCACACAAAATGGACTTTATCCATTTTTCAGACACAACACTTCTCGTGATTAGAGATTACGTGGTGTTACATTTACAAGTATTTATAAAGTCCATAACTAAAGTGTTAACACGTTCTGTAGCGCTGTACAATGGGAGAGACAGAATAACAATTATTGATACAAATTAAAACACAGACCAAAAAGAAAGAGGACCTTGCTTGAGAGCTTACAATCCAAGAGGAGAGAGGTGACACTAGGTGAGGGTAAATAGAGAACATGAAGTAGCGCGGTGCATGTGGGCTGGATCGGAGGATGGTGCAAGAAATGAACGGAGGGGGGGGGATTATGGAGTGAGCCGAAAGGCTTCTCTAAAGTAATGTGTTTTCAAAGACGTCTTGAAGGGCTGGAGACCTGAGAGTTTAATGTTGCGGGGTAAGGCATACCATAGAAAGGGGGCAGCTCGGGAGAAGTCCAGAAGGCGAGAGTTGGGGACACGGGTAAGAGGAGATGGGAACATTGGCAGAGAAAAGTGGTTGGGACGGGATGTATCTGCTAATAAGGGAGGAGATGTAGACAGGGGCGCGGTTATGGAGAGGTTTGTATGTGAGCACCAGTATTTTGAATTTGATTCTAAAAGGAAACAGGAAGTCAGGTGCAGAGATTGACAAAATGGGTGAGGTGTGAGAGGTGCGGGATGTGAGGTGGATGAGCCTAGCAGACGTTCATTACAGACTGCAGTGTGATAATCTGGGATCGAGGCCAGAGAGAAGGAGGTTACAGTAGTCAAGCCAGGAGATAAGAGCTAGGATGAGCATTTTAGCAGAGTCCTGATTAAGAAATGATGAGTGGATGAGTGCAATTTTTTTGTGGAAGTAGCAAGATTTGATTAGTGACTGAATGGGAGGAGTGAAGAGATCAAAGTTGAAGGTGTGAGCAGATTGTCGTGCAGTTATGTTATACACCACACACCAAGTTAACTTCAGTTATTTATAGAAAAGTTTGATAAAGGCCCATGAGAAGCCAAAATGTTGCTTCTGGATGGGGCTCCAATAAACCTTCCCTAGGAGAAATAACTGGAGTACTTTTTTTTGTACAGATGTCGGAAAAGGCCTATCCTGGATCCTATGCTATGGCATCCATCGATTTCTATTGATTGTTGCTCCTATTGATCCATTATAAGCATCCCGCTCTATTTTTTGGATGTAGCAATACGTATCATTTATAGAGCATCAAGTTTCTGCAGCTCTTTTTTATAAAGAGTGGGGAATTTAACGGAAACCAGAACATCGAAACAGAAAAAAAAAAAAAAAAAAAAAAAAAGAAGAGGGGCAGCGGGAGCTGTTCAGACAACCTTGAAATCTGCTTTAACCCTCTGATTCCTTCCCCTCTGTTTTAACCCTATAGTATCCTTCAACTTACCTTATAAAATTCCTGCACAACAAGCTTGTATAAAAGGAGGGCAGGGTTACTGGAAGTTGAAGTTAGATTATGTAAATGATACCCCTGTAGAACACAGCAAGGAGAAATAAGGCCACCATAGTGGTGTGGATCATATCTTTAACTTTGTATTGCGGGCAGTAGAATTCTCAGTAACGGTTTCTAGAAACAAATGTTACTGAAAATTACATCCAATAATGAAGCTAGAAAATGGCAGCATGATCTTTAAAGCACAAGTCGTGACAACTTGTTTCTCCAGAGTCCACTCAAAGAACTCTTATGAAAAGTTAGTCTCGTCATTTTCCAGATTACTTTTTCTACGGTGTTGCCACATATCCTATTTTTAAAAGTAAGCACGGCCTTCTCCTATTCTAATTTTACAATCGTATAAATTCCAAATTCAATATTTCTACCCTTCTCTCTTCACCTGTTCGAGACTAATTTCCTTCCTTAATTATATTCCTGCAGGAATTATGCGGTGCCTCACTGCTAAAAAACAAGCCCAGATATCTATTGTAGCTCCTCATTACCATCGAGGTATGCCAAGCGAAAGTTATTGGTGTAATTCCACAGCAGGATGCAATCTGAAGAACTCCCAGCAGTGAAGCGATGTGCCTTGCTATTAAAAGTTGAGCAAAATTATTCACGAGGCACTTTGAGTGGGTGGTATTTGAAAAGAGCTTACATTTATGTTTTATTATAGTGATGGCTAGCTATGAACAGGCGTATCCTGGCACAAAAGGTTGCGTCTCCTTATTTTGTGGTTATTAACAACATCTATCAAGTAGTGCTGCAGGTGCAGAGTGAACAGAAGTTCCAAACTTCTATAGAATCCAAGCAGAAAATGATTAAATCCATGTTATCTTGGGTCTAATCTCTTCCCACCCACCCCGTTCCCAGAAGACTCCACTGGAAGACTAAGCAGCCAAGACTAACACTTGACTATCAGCTAAAATCATAACAAGGAATGTTGAAATGATATGTCCTTATATGGATGGCTCAACAAGTAGAGAAGAATAAATGTCCACCTAAGTCATGGTTGTAAAAAGAAAAAAAGGGCGTAGCGTTCTACGTAAAACAGCAAGGGCCATAAAAAAAAAAAAAAACTGTGCAGGTATCTAACGATAGGTCTTCTAGGAACAGCTGATGTAGAGCATGGAAGATCAATACATATGGTTCCCAGAGAAATGTAAACCTCAAAGAGAAAAATAGAGGCAACATATTGTAATCCCGTAATAAAACCCACAAATAATGTGGTAATCAATGTCCAGCTCACTCACACATGGAAGAGCCTCTTAGGGAGCTTATACAGGAATCACTTATGGGTCATTAGATTGGCCACCCATCAGCCTAATGAAAACTTCTACGAAGGACTTCAATTCTTCCTTGAAAGACATACACACATACACATATATATATATAGACCAATAGTGTGACTCTATATATACAACAGGTCAATATCAAAGAACATAATACACTCACGTGATACAGCGCCCAACCTGACTCGATAACTGCACCCAAAAGTTGTTTGGGGAGGTACAACTCTCCAGAAAACCTTCTAATAAAATCTCCAAGATTCAGTGTCTATCCATAAAATTTATTGCATTATAATAAAACCACATAAAACAAAATAATGAAACAAAAATATGCCAAACACATTTCACTTCGGGTATCTAATCTCTCTGGCTTCCTCAGTGGAAGTATATAAAGAGTCATACTATTGGTCTATATAGATTTCTTTCCAGGGTGAATTGAAGAAAGCCCTTCGTAGAGGTTTCCAATACCTTGAAGGCTGATGGGTGGCCAATCTAATGACCCACAAGTGATTCCAGTGTGAGCAAGCTGGACTTTGATTACTACATTACTTGTGTTTTTATTACGGGATTACACTAGGTTGTCTCTATATCATTCTCGGAGGTTTACAAAATTTTTCTGGGAACCATACGTATTTGACTTCCATGCTCTACATCGAAGACCTATCGTTAGAGGTAACTGCACCTGCACAGTGTTTGGTCTTTTATGGGCACTGCCAATTTATGTAGAACGCTACACCCTTTTTACTTTTTATTTTTTTGCTTTGGTGTTGAGCATAGAACACCACTTTGGGTGTTTGAACGATCGTTTTTTTATTTTAGTTATAGGTACTAAATCGATCACCATTACCTTATTTTTGTTTAATGCCTTGTAAAAAGTTGGACTCTCCGCAGTTGTGTAATGACAATTCCCATGAAGCATTAGCAGTGGAAACTGAAGGAGCTGTACATTTATAAATGTACTTTATAAAGCCAGACTAATGGGTGGCATTGCAATGCTTCGCACAACAGCTTCATTGAGTTAACATGATCTTCAAAAGCAACATCAGGTCCCAGAGATTGGGGTAACGTGATGCGGATATTGGCTTCAGGACATAAAGTTACAGAACAGTGTACATTCCAGCCGAACTACTGAGACTTGTTTTGGAGACACTCCGTGATCGTGCTATACTGGGATGGACCAGCAGAGGCAACAATTTACCTGTTAAAACAGTGAATAGTCTCTAAATTCACTGTAATGATGTATAGCGTGTGAGAGTGTGAGTATTTGTGCAGGTTACAGGGTTAAGGGTAATTTAAAGTGGTTTTCCATAAAACCGTTCTGAGGCAATATGCCAAAAAGTTCCTGCCTGTGGTTAAATGGAAAACCACTTAATAGCAAAAGGGTCATGGTGTTACGTAGCACATACATTTGTCACTAGGCAAAAATGAACACTTCCCAAAAGGATGTGTTCAGGACATAACATAACTGCGATTGGTTTGCAACCAAAGACACTCCGCTATACCCTCTTCCTGACGTCACATGCCAGGAAGTGAAATAGCATGTCACTATAAGCTGGAGGATACTGACTGAGAATGCAAAGGCATTTCAGCTAACAGCATCTAGGGAAAAGGCATCCTTATTGTAAGCCATTTATAGCAGTTGTATTTTATTTTTTTATTGTATAGTTCTTTAGAATAAAATTACTTCTTAATTTTTTAAAATGGTGTGGACTGTCATCCAAGGACAATTCTTTTTTTAGAGGCACAGTCACTGGTCCAATGTACCTAGACATGCTTCGCATATTAATTTTACCGGTCATTCATGCACTTTACGCAGATGAGCAATTTTACTTCCAGCAAGATGGCGCACCACCTCCCTACCACCGAGATGTAAAATCTTGATGACATTGTGCCAGGTCATTGAAAAGGATGCAGAGGCACTGTTATATTCCCTCCACGTTCCCTGGACTTAACACCCCCTCAATTACCATCTGTGGTAAGAATAAAGAATGTGGTATAATGTAGAAAACCACCTACACTGACTGCACTATGTGAAGACATTGAAATATAATGCAGAGCAATCCCTGTAGACACTCTAGTCAATGTTAATGTAGTAGTGCACAGAAATCAAAAGTGTCTGGATGCTAATGGTGACCACTTTGAGCACTTAATGTCATTGCATAATTCAAACATGACTTACAGCTCTGCCCTTTGATGTTTATATAAATCTAGTACAACAATTTTATGCATATATTTTTCATGTTGAAGTGTGTATACCTTTTTTTGGGCCCCTCTGTATATAAAAACATTCATTTTCTTCATGTACCTCTGAGCATTGCGCAAATCACATTAATGAAGAAAGACTGAGAAGCCAGCACTTATTTTTACGAAGACCAGAGGTATGAAACCATCTTACATAGACAAAATAAATGTTAAGGTAAGAAAATAAAACTTTAACAAACGCAGCACTGGTGCAGCAAAATAAATGCTAGATCAAACAAGATATAGGTTTTAAAAAGAGTGAAACCACTCCATAAATTAAGATATGGCTGTGCAGCCTGGCTGTTGTGACCAGTGAGCTTTACCTTTGCATGACAACATCAAGCAAGCCCAGTTTCTAACATCACACCCTTCCATGACGATTTAAGTAGGTAGGGGACAGAGAGGGGGATAACTTCCATGATTCCAGACTGTTAAAGATAAAGCCCCAAATCAGGGCCGCGCTGCAGGATGGAGACAGTGTGCTGGACATGTCCTACGCATCCAAGCAGGAGACCGGAGGACGTGTCTGTTATGACTGCTGCAATGGGGTTAACACATTGTAAGTAGGGTATATGTGAATAGTCTCATTTGCTAAAATGTTTATAAGGATTTATTTAAGGACATTTCCTATGCCTCTTCAACATCTGCCAAATTATTTAAAGGGATAAAGGGAGGCGGGTTTAGTGTAGAGTGGCACTTTAACCTTCATAATGTTTAATCTAGGGATGCACCGATACCACTTTTTTAAGACCGAGTACGAGTACAGATACTTTTGTTCAAGTACTCACCGATACCGAGTACCGATACTTTTATTGTCACGTGACGCTTTCCAATAAGAACAGACCTCATATAAAGCCCCCAGGTCTCATGGATAATGCCCCCCAGCTCATGGATAATGCCCCCCAGCTCATGGATAATGCCCCCCAGCTCATGGATAATGCCCCAGCTCATGGATATTGCCCCAGCTCATGGATATTCCCCCCAGCTCATGGATATGCCCCCCAGCTCATGGATATTGCCCCAGCTCATGGATTTTCCCCCCAGCTCATGGATATGCCCCAGCTCATGGATATTGCCCCCCAGCTCCTGGATCTGCCCCAGCTCCTGGATTTGCCCCCCAGCTCATGGATATTGCCCCCCAGCTCACGGATATTGCCCCCCAGCTCACGGATATTGCCCCCAGCTCACGGATATTGCCCCCCAGCTCGTGGATATTGCCCCCCAGCTCGTGGATAATGCCCCCCAGCTCGTGGATAATGCCCCCCAGCTCGTGGATAATGCCCCCCAGCTCGTGGATAATGCCCCCAACTCGTGGATACTGCCCCCCAGCACGTGGATACTGCCCCCCAGCACATGGATTCCCCCCCTCCGCTCATACTTACCTTCCTTAGCGGCGCCGGGAAAGTTCCCGCGCGTGCGCTCGTTGGAAGGACCCCAGCCGCGATCACATGGTCCCACGTGGTCGCGGCTGGGGACCTTCCAAGGAGCGCGCGCGCAAAGACTTTCCCGGCGTCGCTAAAGGAAGGTAAGTATAAACAATGCGGAGAGCAGCTGCAGGGCCTGTCCGAATGCAGATAGAGCATTCGGATAGCCGCCCCAGCCCCTCGGATGCCGGCTCAATGCCGGCTTCCGGTATCGGTAAAAAATATCGGGGGTACTGCAGGAGTACCAAGTACTCCTGCAGTACCCGGTATCGGCACCGATATCGATACTAGTATCGGTATCGGTGCAACCCTAGTTTAATCCTTTAATTTGATGCTGAAAGGCAGGGTCAGTAACAAAGATCTGAAATAACAAAAAGTAAAAAAAAAAACATCTCTTTGTATGCACAAAAATATGCTCCCTTTCATTTAAAAAAAAGATTAATGAAAGTGCTTTCCTTTGCAGGCACATATGAACCTACATTTTTATAATTAGTTTCTTTTTTGATAAAGCAACTTTGCTCGTCCATTGTGATCATAATTTGTACATTTGTGACATCACAGAGCATATGACATGTACGTGTTATTCTGTCTAAATAAAAGGCCTGGGATTAGCAGGGACACATCCGAGTGCATTGATCTAATGCAAAAAGATTCAGAAACAGTATATGCAGGGGTGTGAAGATAAAATTAAAAAAAAATCTACTTGTCCAATGGACTAAAGTGGAGTCTGATCTACTTGTCCCTCAAGCAGATCTACCTTTCCTGATCAAAAAAATTCTCTTTACCATATTACAGTTTCTGCTTTTAGAGTCACTTCTTGTATAGGGCTACAGCTTCTGCTTGTATTTTTATTGCACTGTGCTACAGAGTGTGTTGGCATAGTGTTTTAACGTGCCAACATATTCTGCAGTGCTGTACATTAAAAAATAAAGGCAGAAGATTAATTTCCCCATACCCTCTTCTGTAATATGCAGTTGTCCTCTCCTACATCCCCCCACCCTCTTACCGGGGACGTTTTATTTATTATTAAATTTTATTTTATAACAATGTCAGCGGTACAACAAACAGAAAAAGGCCTCACAGGGCCACATGAGACTAGTTATCAGGAAAATCAACGTAAATAAAAATAACAATAATAGACAGCAAGGGTCCACAAAGTGAACAACATTAAGATGGGACGGGGAAGGGACACTCGACATTGATGTCTAGACCACCTCCCTGGTCACGTAACATACATGGGGCAGAGCAACCAAGAAAAAAAAAGGGGGGTTATAAGGGGAAAGGTGGAGGACAGCCCGGAAAAAAGTGGCATTCCTGGCTCACTCCAGCAACCTCACAAGGAGACTGGAGGCCACGGAAGAGGCCACAGGGCCAGGCATCCTGGGGCCAGAGGAAGCAGTCAGAGCCATGGTATCCGCTCCAATGGCTCGCCCAGGGCAACCTATCGTCCCGCACTCAGAAAAAAAAACAAGGGGGGGCAAAATAAAAGAGTGGCCAGATGCCCGAACCGTCACACCAAACCACGTCCTGGACAGTTGAAGCAAAGTCCACTAAAGAGTGTACGGGGGGGGGGGAATCAGCAAGAGTCCTCAAAAAGATGCATGTGTGTGGGGGGGGGGGTGTGTCAGCAGGAGAAAATGCTTCTAGGGAAATTAGGAAAGCAGCTTCACAAGAAAGAGGTCGGTAGCCAGGAGGTCGATAGCAGGGTCATCTAGCTCAGCCAGTGTCCAGAAACAAAAGACACAAGGCCCGATAACATACTGTCCCACATCTAGTATCCGAGGTCGGGGTCTGTAGGGGCAGGAAATCACAGGCAAGTCCAAGGTGCGCGGGCACCCGAGCAGAGGTCGCCACACCTGATATCCCATCCTCAACCATATGGGGGGCACGCAGGGCAATCTGCTTCTCCAGGGCTCCAGTTGCGTCTCCAAAACCGCAGGGGGCACCTCGAACAGACCGCCACCGCCAGGCAACTCCTGCGGCCCCTTTAACAGCGCTGCAGGTCCGATAAAGTCCCAATGCGCCACCGACAGTCCCAGGCCACACCACTACTTCCTCCGATCCAGGGGGATACACAACAGCTAGCTTGGTGACCACTCCACAGGTATCCGGCCCAGAACCAGCGCCCGAACCAAGAACCGACCCCAGAAGGGAAGGATCCAGCTCCAGGACCAGCTCCGTGCCAAAGCCACTGGATTTGGCACTGCAGACCCCGGCAGTGGCAGCTGGTAGACAGACATCCTCTTCACCCATCGGGAGAGCAGCAGCAGCAGGTATGAACTCTCGCGGGGACCTCTACACCCTGGCCGATGTGCACTGCAGCCATCAGCCTGCGCCAATCCCCTCTCGTAATCACCTTCTCGTCGGGACCCGAGAGCATCTCCAAGCAGTTATCCAGGTAAGTCAGCATGGCACTCACAGCCCCAGCAGGGGGAGGGGTATCTACTTGCCCCCGAGCCATACATCCACCTATGTCCTCCTCCCGGCGGATCTCCAGCGCGGTTGAGAGGCGTGGGCCCACCATCTCAGCAGCTTGCGCTGGACCTCCTTCGGGGATCAGAGCCCCCCAGGGAAACCGCGGAGGGAAGAAAGTCATCGGGAATAGGGCCTCAAGATGGCCGTCGGCACGCTCTGGGGCCGAAATTCAACAGCCGAAATAAAAAAGTCTCTGTTCCGGAGGGGAGGGGGACAATGCGGGCTCCGGAAGGCAAACACCTGGTGGCCAGACGCGTCGGGGCCACAAAAAGGGGAAAGTCTGTGGGAAAAACACTGAAAATATCCCAATTTCAGGGATAAAGATCAGAGCATCGCCCAAACACGCCTTCTCTCCACAATGTCCGGCCACACCCCCTCCTTGCCGGGGACGTTATTATGCACAAGTAACAGTTTTTGTTTTTTTCTTGCCGGTCTGTATAACTCCCAGTGACATTCAGCGCTATTAAATCTCCTGCTCGATCAGCAGAGGGTGCTTCTGCGCCTGTGTAGTGCTGGCAGCCTGACTTCCATTGGCTCACCACGGTGACCAATCAGGAGCCGGGGGTGAGGACAAACTGCTCCCTCTGGCGCAGTGCGAAGGATCTGGAGTTGAGAGACGCTGACGAGCCGTGCAAGTACACATACCGACCAGTTACTAGTCCACCAGGCTGTCAGCTGGTCACCACATGCTCGCCCAGCACCAGGAATAAGGTGTCTAGGGCTTCGGGCAATACAAATCGCCCATCACTGTAATGACATTTTTAATTTACTACCCATATAACATATGGAGAATAAATCGCCAGAAGACATACCTTTCTATCAAGGATGAGCTTTAGAAATTAGCTTAACTACTTTAGTTAAAGTGTGTATTTGTACAAACTGAATAAAGAGCATTACAGCGCAAACTTAAGAGTGTTTCTTTTATTTAAAATAATCTACTGCCATCACAGTAATGCAAGTCTTTAATAGTAACGCCAATAAATGAGCATTAACCCAGGGCTGTTATCAATTCGTAAAAATGAATCCAATACTTTTAGAAATAGAGGGCGGGTTGTAAATAGTCAATTTCTTACACAGCGAACACCAGTTTATTTGTATTAAGGTCGATCTTTACAGACGTTACATATTGGATTGGTGAATTACATTTTCCCAATATCTATTCTATAACATACGCAAGTTAGGAGGGGCTAAAGTACCACTTGGGTAAAATAAATAAATATATACATATTATTGCACACTTAACCCTGTCCTAATCTGTAAGAGTGTGCAATTAGTGTATTCTCAAAAGCCAGTAAACTAAACCTAATATTCTAGAAGAGTATCATTGCAGCAGTTAGTTAGGTCTCCATTAAATGAAAATGTAGACTGCTGATCGCTCACCCTTTTTCTTCAAGCTAACCCCTTCTTTACCTTCGACAGATTGTTTATACTGGCTGACATCAGAGCATAACATTGTACTGATCAACAGAAAGTTCCACCTATAATCTATTTTCTGGAGCATCTTACAGCCATAACCTGAATATCTTTTTGTCAAGGGGCTTAGATTTTTTTGGTCAGCTTCCAGGCAATAAATTGCGCACAAGGCCACAGGAACATATGCACCTTAAAGTTCTGGATGCAAGCTAGAGCCACATGGAGACAACCTTGAGATCCAAAAAAAGAAAGAAAAAATTAAAATGCAGAATTGGAGTGCCGGGACAGCTTTTCCTCTTTATTTGATAGCTTCAAGGCTTTATCTCCTTTACTACCCAGTGATTTCCTTAAAACCACTGCCAGGATCCAGTGGATTTATGGAAAACCACTTTCGGTTCCAGAAACTGTAAATGAATGTAACGTTCATACACACATTTTAGAGACAGTCCATGTATTTGAAAGGCTGGCAAAAAACTGCTGCAACGTGTATAATAATACAGCTGCAGCTCTATGTTCCATTGAAAGAAAAAGATCACCAAGCTGGTCAAACAGCTTCAGCACCTTGATAGGCCTGTCCATTGTGCTGAAAATTCAGAGGCACATTTTGAGGCGGTTTTCAATAAATAAAATTTCTTTGCATGCTTCCAGGATAAAACCAGATTGATCTTTTTAAGATCGGGTATACTCGATCTACCGGTTTGTTTCTTAAAGTGACATTAAAGCATCATATTTTTTTTTACATAAAACAGTACTATAATGTAAGCCTTACTGTAATCCAGTGTAGTTTTTGTTCTCTTTGCTGCTGTTCCATTTAAATCTTTATATTTTGTCATGCTGGGGACAACTTCCTGTTTTTAAGTGAATGCCTGTTCTCTGAAAGTACTATGGAGTCACCGTGCACAGCTCAGTGAGAACTACAGGATGAGTCATCCAGACATCCCCGCCCACTTGTGATTGGGAAGAGCTGCAGTGGTTTTTTTTCTCTTCTGCCTTGTCCTTCTCCTAATCAGAGTAATTTTTTTTTTGGGGGGGGGTTTTAAACAAACTTTATTGGTTCTGTTTTTTCATAAACAACCTATTCATTGCATTGTGAACGGTGTGATTTTTTTTATTATATATATATTTGCCACCTGCTCATATGGGTATATTTGCCACCTGCTCATATGGGTATATTTGCCTGCCCCAAGCTCAATTGACCTCTTGCATGACCCTAAACCTGGTTGAAATATCTGCTCTCCCCCTAAGGGTTATAATTCCTAGATCATACCAAATTCCTACAATTGCATATTAATGATAAAAAACAGATTTCCACTCAAAATTTGGTGAAATTAAGTGAGGGCGAGTGAAAACGCACATGCTGGCAGCACAATAAATTATTTTGTGTTGTGCATTCCGGCAGTGACACCATGCAGCCCCCCTTCCCTCAGCTGTCTAACCTGACCCAGCTCGTATATGTCACTGGCAGGGGGGTGGAAAGGAGCTTCCCTGCCTCCTCGGCTCTGCTCACACTGGGGTTTGATGACTGGGTATACATGTATCTGGGGTCTGATGTCTGGGTATTAATGTTATTTTTGTAACGTTATTCTAAATAAAACCTTTTAACAGTGTAATTTCATAAAATAATTTAAGGGTGTGTGTGTTTAGGGGCAGAGTTAAGGGCTGGGTAGAGATTAGGTAGAGCAACTGGTGGTGAGTAACTCTTAAAGCCTGGTTAGTAGCTTGGGACTTGAAATTTTGAGCCCTGATGAATGGATTAACCCACTACAGAGCATCAAGCAATATAAAAGGTGCATTTTTAGAGCATTATCGTCAATATATGCACACAGATGAAATCCACAGCAGGAAAAATAACACATACCAGATGAACCGCCTTTATAAGGTGAACCACTCTGCGTACCAAGAGGAGTCTATGATAGACCTCCTGCTTGACCCTAAAGGTGGTTAAATTTCTGCTCTCTCCAAGGTCTATGATCCCTGGATCAGATACACAGTATACAGTATAATATATATATATATATATATATATATATATTCCCCCCCCCAAAACCTGGGAACATAGTTAAGATGAAATCAGCATTTTAAGGTACGCTCGACGCATGTTTTGCCGTCCTCCTTAACGGCTTCCTCAAGAGTTTATAATCTCCCATACACATCACCCTCCATGGAACACCCTATCATAAAACTCAAAGAGTAGGCTACACCTGATCCTCACAAACATCCCCCTTTTCTCACTGTAAGTGTACAGGGTCATCCAGACGTGGACCCCTTGCTTGATGTGCCTAGAGGGGTGTCAGCTATACTCTCGTGACGAGGCCCTATGAGGCCGAAATGATCATCAGGGGTTGCTGCACCTCTCGTGCAGGGATGACGTCCTTGGCAATCAGTGCTGGCCACCCTTTCTGGGTGAGAGCAGGCTGATTTGCATATGGAGCATTTATCCCTGTAATGGCACAATCAAGCTAAAACCTTGTTTGTGAAACCTGAGCGGGCCCCACCGTAGAGCAGGCCATTAGTGCTGTTGCTTGTTCTCAGGACCCTCACAAACACCCCCCTTTTCTTACACCTGATTGCAATCAACCTAAGTAGCGTTGTTCTGTGTCGAGACTGACGTGAGTCACATGGGTTTCCTGCCAGCCTATCCAGTGGATCACCTTTCACTCCCTCAAATCCAAAATGATAATCTCGGTTCCATTGTGGATACTGTGCGAGGTGGCTCTTATAAATGGGGATATCCATTAAAAATGCTGGATATTCCTACAAGATATGCAAGAGGCGTGCAGTGCTCACCCCTCGGTCCCAGTCAATAGCGTCTAAGCCCTGCCCCTGTGACATCACACGGGGTCCCATAGGTTGCCAACTCACCAGCAGGGGGTGGTCCCTCTGATTGGACCATGAAGAGTCATGTGACACTGCGTGATGTCATAGGGGCAGAGCTTAGATGCGATTGACCGGGACGGAGGTGTGATGCACTGCATGCCTCTAGCAAATCTCGTAGGAAAATCCAGTAAATCTTGTAAATATGCTATGAGGGTTTAATCCCAAATTTTTGGGTGTCACTACGCCTTGTGCTGGTGACCGTACCATTGGTACAAGGTTTGTCACCTCCTTGTCTGTGTTTAACCACTGGTAGCTCGGATCTGATCAAAGATCACGTTGTCAATTCTGTCACCAAGACGGCGGCGCCCTGTAGGCAGGTGGTACAGGTGCACAACGGCTTTCTGTCTTCAGCACAGGAAATAGTCTAAATCATAAACTAAATCTAGACTAAGGTCTAAATCTAAATCCTAAAGAGAAAACAAAAATAATCCATCTATTTAGGAATGACGTTATATTCCTAAATTGCACGACTTTTCAATGAACCATTTCATATATACAATGTGTTTTTTTTCCCCTGATATTTGTGAAATGCAAGTCTATTTGACAAGAAAGTAAACTTTATGCAAGAGGGATTATACAAGAAGGATAATACAATTTTTTTTTTCCTCCTGATCGATCCGAAGTTCAGCCTGGAAGTCACAACATTTACATCAACTGCAAGTGTCATGCTAATGCCGGATAATCCCCATTATTAGCACGAATCTCAGAAATGCAAAACACGTTAATATCCTGAAGGCCCTAGATGCATCCTTCCCAAATAATTAGATGGCTATAAAGAACAGTTCCAAGCGCAGGCAATCTTCACAATTTGTTTTGTCAATTCCGGTTTACAACTGGCGGGGACTGTATTATAATAATCCTTTCTTTGCACGGCTAAACAGAGAGGAGGGGAGAAAAATAAGTTTGCATTTCATAAGGGTTTAAATAAATAATCCCAAATCCCTATTGGCCTCGTTATAGTAGCCTCATACAAATTTCCTTTTTCTATATGTGCTCAAATAAAAGTGTCTACCTTGCAATTTGAGCTCCTGCTGACTCGTTTTTGCCTTAAGGAAATATTTAAATTCACGTTGCTCATTATCCTGAGCAGTTTTAAGCAGCCTATTGTGATAAATCATTGTGGAGGGTTGTCAAATTAAAGTTTCTTCTGACAACGAAAATAAACCTGAACTGAAAACACCAGTTCTCTCCCCCCTTTATTTCTTTTTTTCTAAAATACAAAACACTCAGATATACAGCGTCGAGGTCTTTTTCAGCCACGGTGATAGCGACAAAATCAAAGCTAGGCTCTGTGAAAACAGATAGGAGAAAGGGAAAGGACGAGAGCGGCTCTATTCACATGGAAATTTTATAAAAAGTACAAGGAAGGAAAAGGCGACCGCGAAAAGAAAAACAAGTACCAGTATTTACTTTCTCCCATCTGCTTATTTAAATCACTCCATGTTTATTTGGACTATACACATTACCATACATTACGTGCAAGCGAGAAAGAGGTGCTAATAGCCGGCGGCTCCATAAAAGGGAGGGGGGGGGGGGAACAAAAAAAAGAGAGTATTCTTGTTTTAGTTTATAAATCAAGATTGAAAATAAAGCTCATCTTTTCCCAGCACACTATGAACTCTGCATTGATCTTACATCTTTGCATAGCGGTATTTTCATGTAGACACCTGTCTATCCCATGGTGTTCTGAACCCTGTTAAACTGCAATTAGTATATTATTATTGTCATCAGTTATATAGTTTCTGCAGCACTTTACAATAACCAAAGGGAACGAGAGCCAGATAAATGGACATAGGATGGAAACAAGAGGTGTAGCGTGCCGTACTATGACAGTCCTTAAAATGGGACACAACTATCCTCCTTGCATGGGTATTTGGCAAGATGGAGCCCAGTGCCGCTCCCTAGACATAAAGCTTTTTGCAAAAGTCACAGTTTATACATAAAAAAGAAGATTTTCACCCTTCTATCCTTGTCTGTTCAAACAACTGCTCATCCGTTTCTGTGAAGGAGCTTGAGCAAGTCCGTTGTGCACGTCCATTGTCAGAAAGAGAAAATTTGCTATACGACGCCGTGAGAACCTGCACATCAATCACAGATGCTGTATAGCAACGTTTAGCTTTGGAAGCCGTTATTTTAGCCCAATAACAGAAAAGGCAGCATATGTTGTACATGACTGGCCAAAGCATTTCCTAATATATATATATTAGTAAAAAAGGAATTTTAGTAGCTTGAGGAAGGACATTGGGTACAAATTTACATCTTTAGTGATAACGAAGTAAAGGGCACAAGAGATATTGCACTCAACCTATGCTTTTAAGGAACATACATGGGTCTGGGCAGAGATGATGCTTTGGAGGACAAAATGAGGGGGACATGGTTTATCAAGCTAATTTCTAGCATGGGAAGAGCAGCTGTCAAGTTCCCTTTATTCCTTCCATTAGGTGATTTTGGATTTTGTTTGCTGTATAAAAAAAAACCAAAAAAAAACCTGGGATAACATAACTTATTAAACTTCTACATTTACATTACATTTTTTATAGAATATAAATTGAACTCTTCATTGCAAGGTATTGTCACAGTGATGGTGACCACCATAAAAACTGTGATGCCGTCCAGATACCTATTCCAAGCTTGTCAGCAACAGGAAGCTGCTAGAGGAAAATATCAGTATGTGCCGGTATCCTTTAGCGACTTCCTGTTACAGTCTGTTACGAGTCAGGCACTGTTTTAGTATCCATTGGCCTTCACGGAGCAAAGTGAGAACTTTTAAAATCCCGGTCATATCGCATTCAGCTGCCAGCGCTTTTCTCCGGTAGCCTGGAGAACACAATAACCTCCAGCAGCCTTATTTAAACATGCTCTCCTCCACTCCATTGACTTAAATACTGTAATAGCTAAACCACAGCAGTAAAATAGAACGTCTGCACAGATTTTATGTTGCATAATGAGAAAAGTCCACAAAAAATGGAGACCGGAGATACAAACCTAATTTGATTACTTCAGAAAAAGACAGAACAAATAGCAGAGTGTGTTTTAGAAGGTGGTTTTGTTTTTAATGTACAAGCAATATAGTTACAGCTTGTGGTAGTGTCCCTTTAAGATAAAGCAGGAGCTGTTAATGTACACTAAGCTGCCACTAATTCAAAGCCACGAGTAATGGCACAATCAAGCTAAAATCTTGTTTGTGAGACCTGAGCGGGCCGTAGAGGAGGCCATTAGTGCCGTTGCTCGTTCTCAGGACCCTCACAAACACCCCCCCTTTTCTCAAAGCCACGAGTAAGCTTGCAGCAAGGTCTGAATAGTGGCCTGAGCTTTTAAAATGCAGGGTTGGAATGGGGATCCAGTCATTTGCAAAATACTAGATAGTAAGTAAATTAAACCAGGATTTGCAAATATTCTCTTTTTCTTTTGAGTATCAACATGAACCACCGAGTTGTACAATAGACATGTCTGCAAAAACAACATTATGAATTTATGTGAACTCAAGCTTAAAATTGATGTACTTGACAGAAACCTAATCTCTAAAGTCACTATGCCCCTCTGTCTAGTTCTATAGTCTATAGTTTCACATATTGCAAAGTAGCGCATACGCTCTCCAGAGGCTCGAGCCTTGGTGGGACCATAACCCTTTTTCCTACATGCCTCAAATTCCTCTTGATCCTCTCAAAGCCACCACACCACACACCACAAACCTTTCCTAATAACCGTTACAAGTATTTATAAAGTGGTAATAAATCCCATAGAGCTGTACAATCGGAGAGACAAAATAACAAACATACATACATGTAAACCACAAAGAACAGTAGTAGAGGACCCTGCCGTAGAGCTTACAATCCAAGAGGAGAGGGGTGACACAATAGGTGAGGGTAAAGAACTGGGCATGTGAAGTAGCAGATGCGTAGGGAGCTGAGTGGAAAGATGGTGCAAGAAACAAAAGAGGGGAGATCATGGAGAGAGCCGATAGGCTTCTTTAAAATGAATGGGTTTTCAGAGACTTCTTGAAGGACTGGAGAGACGAGCAGAATCTAATGTTGCGGGGGAGGGAGTTCCATAGCAAAGGGGCGCCTAGGAGAAGTCCTGAAGGTGAGAGTTGGAGGTGCGTGTACGAGGAGCTGATAGCATCAGATCATTGGCAGAGAGAAGTGGCCGAGATGGGATATACCTGCTAATAAGGGAGGAGATGTAGGCAGGGGCGCGGTTACGGAGAGTTTTGTAAGCGAGCACCAATATTTTGAATAGAATTCTAAAGCAAACAAGAAGTCAGTGTAGAGATTGACAGAGGGGCAAAGTGTGAGAGGTACGGTGGATGAGCCTGGCACAGGCGGTCATTACAGACTGCAGAGGGAGAATCTGGGATCTCTTAAAGGCCAGAGAGAAGGAAGTTGCAGTAGTCAAGGCGGGAGATAAGAGCTTGCATTTTAGCCAACTGATTAAGACGTGGCGGATGCGCGCAATTTTGTTTAGGTGAAAGTAGCAAGATTTGGTTAGCAACTGAATGTGAGGAGTGAAGGAGAGATCAGAGTATACGAGAATCCCAAGGCAGTGGAGCCAGAGAGGTAGAAGTAATGTGGCACCTGTGGAGAAGCAGGTACTGCGGGCACAGCAACGTGGGTTTTCTAAGCGTTTTTATTTGCAGCAGCAAAGGGGTTTTCCACCAACAGAGAAAATAAACAACAAAAAAAAAAAAGAAATCCTATTCCCTATTGGGAGGCTAACTGACAACAGACAAACCTGTCTACTCCTGGGCCCACTAAACGGGTTCCCCCAGTAAAACAAAACACACTTTCCAATATAACAGATTCCTTACTTTTTCACCACAGTCTCCAACTCCTTCCTCCTTCCGTCTCCAAACCCCTCAATGAACTGGAAGGAACTGAGACTTCTTATAGGGAAGGGTGGGGCAGCTGTGGTGAATGAGCAATCACTCAGTTAACCCTGAACTGGGAAGGTGGCTACTTCCAGCCTTCTACTCAGGTACCGGCCCTCACATAGCCTGCCCCGAGTGAACCCGTCACACATCCCCCTCCCCAGCGCAACACCAGGGTGAGAAGCGACCACAGCGGAGAGCCCATGGGCCCGAGACAGCGCATCGGCGCTGCCGTGGAGAAGGCCCGCCCTGTGCTGCACCACAAACTTGAAGGGCTGCAAGGAGAGGAACCACCGAAGGATCCGGGAATTGCGGTCCCGGTTACTGTGCATCCACCTCAGAGGGGCGTGGTCGGTGACCAGGGTAAACTGCCTGCCCAGTAAATAGTACCGTAGCATCTCTGTGGCCCATTTAATCGCTAGACACTCCTTCTCGATCACGGCATAGCGTTGTTCCCGGGGCAGCAGTTTCCTGCTCAGGTAAAAACCGGATGCTCCTCACCATCCACATACTGCGAGAGCACAGCCCCCAAACCAACCTCTGAGGCATCCGTCTGCAGGAAGAACTCAGTCCCGAAGTCCGGTGCCACGAGGATGGGCCGGTCACATAACGCAGAGCGCAGATCGCCAAAGGCCTCCTCAGCCTTACCGTCCCATCTCACCATATCGGGGCCTTTGCCTTTAATAAGGTCGGTTAGCGGCGCCGCCCTAGTCGCAAAATGGGGTATGAATCGGCGGTAGTAGCCGACAATCCCTAGGAAGGCCCTCACCTGTTTTTTTCTAAGAGGTTGAGGCCAATTCCGTATTGCCTCCACCTTATGGACTTGGGGTTTCACCGATCCCCTCCCAACCACATAGCCCAAGTACTTAGCCTCCGCCAGCCCAATAAAACACTTGGGGGGGTTGGCTGTTAGACCGGACCTTCTGAACGTGTCGAGCACAGCCTCAACCTTCGGCAGATGGGACTCCCAATCCGTGCTATGGATGACGACGTCATCCAGGTATGCCGCAGCGTACTGGACGTGAGGCCTGAGCAGCTTGTCCATGAGCCGCTGGAAGGTGGCTGGGGCTCCATGAAGGCCAAAGGGCATAATTCTGTAATGAAATAACCCGTCTGGGGTGGCAAAGGCGGTTTTCTCCCTGGCCCTTCCGGTTAGGGGTATCTGCCAATACCCTTTCGTCAGATCAAGAGTCGAGAGGTATCTGGCCTTTGCCAATCTCTCCACCAGCTCATCCACATGGGGCATGGGATAGGCATCGAACTTGCTGATTTCATTCAACTTCCTGAAGTCGTTACAAAATCTGGTAGAGCCGTCTGGCTTTGGCACCAAAACGATGGGGCTGGACCAATTACTGTGGGATGGCTCAATGACCCCAAGCTCTAGCATTTTCTTGACTTCTAGTCTGACTGCCTCTCTTTTGGCTTCCGGTATCCGGTAGGGTTTCAGTCTGATCGCTACACCGGGTTCGGTCACAATGTCGTGGAACACGTCATGTGTTCTACCCGGTACCGGTGAGAACACATCCCTATTCCTCTCGACCATTCGGTTGACTTCCTCTACCTGGCAAGGAGTCAGCTCAGGGGAAATAGCCACCCCCGGCTCTGGGGCCTGAGGACCGGACTGGGCATGGCCGGTCTGGGACACGCAGGCCTCTGTCTTGCCATGGCTTCAGGAGATTGACATGGTAGATCTGCTCCTTCTTCCGGCGGTCAGGCTGCCTAATCCTGTAGTTAACAGGGCCTGTCTGTTCCAGGACCTCATATGGTCCTTGCCAATGAGCCAGAAGTTTGCTTTCTGCAGTCGGGACCAGTATCATCACCCTGTCCCCTTGCGAGAACCGTCTTGCGGTGGCCTTCTGGTTATAGATATGGGATTGGGTCTCCTGTGCCCTTTCCATATGCTGGCGTACCAGGGGGATAACCCGAGCCATCCGCTCGCGTATGTCTACAACATATTGTATCGGGTTGGTTCCGGTCACTCCCTGCCCCTCCCAGGTTTCCCTGAGTATATCCAGCAGACCACGTGGGTGCCTGCCATATAGGAGTTCGAACGGAGAGAAGCGGGTCGAGCTCTGGGGAATCTCACGTATAGCAAACAACAAGTACGGCAATAACATGTCCCAGTCCTTTCCTTCCCTGTTGACAACCTTCCTCAGCATCCCCTTTAGGGTGCGGTTGAACCGCTCGACAAGCCCATCCGTCTGCGGGTGATACACGGAGGTCTTTAGCGCCTGTATCTTTAACATGTGACACAGCTCTTTCATCAGACGTGAAACAAAAGGAGTACCCTGATCGGTCAGGATCTCTTTCGGGATGCCCACTCGTGCGAATACCTGAACCAACTCTCGGGCAATGTTCCTTGCATTTGCTTTGCGCAAGGGAACGGCTTCAGGATACCGAGTGGCATAATCCAGGATCACCAATATGTACTGGTGCCCACGTGCGGATTTTTCTAACGGACCCACAATGTCCATTGCGATCCTTTCAAAGGGGACATCAATGACCGGGAGGGGTATGAGAGGGGCTCTCAAGTGTGGCTTAGGAGATGCCAACTGACATTCGGGGCATGAGGCACAGTACCGTTTCACCGCCTCATAAACCCCCGGCCAGAAGAACCTGCGCAGGACCCGCTCCTGGGTCTTCTCAACCCCTAAGTGCCCTCCTAGCACATGGGAATGAGCGAAGTCGAGTACCTTTCTGGTCTGAGAGGACGGAACCACCAACTGTTCAATTTCCTGACCTCCCTCCATGATGACCCGGTACAACAGATCACTCTTCAAAATAAAGTACGGATAACTCTTTATTGCCCCTTCCACCGGCACCCCGTTCACCTCAATCACCCTGCTTCTCGCAGTCTGTAACAAAGGATCACTAGCTTGGTCGTTCCCAAAAACAGTGTTCCGGAAACCCCCCCCCTGAGTCATTCCCATCAGAGGTAGAGCCCCAGAGT
Organism: Leptobrachium leishanense; assembly: GCA_009667805.1. Classification (NCBI taxonomy): domain Eukaryota; kingdom Metazoa; phylum Chordata; class Amphibia; order Anura; family Megophryidae; genus Leptobrachium; species Leptobrachium leishanense. Next base: position 181,550,235 of record CM019066.1, read on the forward strand.
TAGGAGCCTCATTCACCTCCTCACTCGTATGTGTTACAGGGACCCCCAATTCTGTCTCTGTCACCTGGGTGGCCACCCCCTTTTGAGATCTTTTGGACGGGGTGTTCACCAGAGCCTCAGCCCGAGCTCTGGTAAAGCCGTGTTTGGCTTCTCGCCTCTCTCTGCGTGTTTTCCGGGGTTTAGGAGGTTTCTGACACAAAGACGTATCGTGGAATGGGAACACCTCGGTGATGTCGTTAGTACCCTCATCAAGGTCGGCAGTGGCCGTACCAACAGATAACCCCTGCAATATGGTCTGAAAGTCCGGGAAATCCCTCCCTAAGACAAGGGAATAGGGTAAGTTGGGTACCACCACAGCTGGGACAGACCGTACCCTTGCCCCCACAGAGACAGCGACTAACGCCGTGGGATAACGAACGGTACTACCATGTACGCACAACACTCCCACAGTCTTATCTTTCTGTAAATTGGCCCGGCCCACCAGTTTGCCTGACACCAATGTTATGGCACTACCGGAGTCCGCAAGTGCCACTGCCTGTAGTCCGTTCAGCAGGACGGGCACTCGAAAAGTCTGAGTCCCTTCCACCAGGCCAGTCATACATATCAGTCCGCAGAAATTCCGGGGGTCCTCACCCAGCCCACACTGCATGGGCTCGGACGTGTTAGGACACCTGGCTCGAATATGTCCCAGTTCGCCACACTCAAAGCACTGTATCGAGTTCCTTTGGGGCTCATTCCCTCTTCGAAAAGTGCTGCTGTGGTCTGAGTAACGCACTGGTCCCCCAGGTGCTGGCAGGATTGCCGACCCGTTCGACCTAGTTGTGGAGCCGAAGACTTTTTGAGGCTGCTCCTTTCTATGGGTGGGGATGCTCCCCACAACGACCTTTGGCGACCTCCTGGGCGAGTCCTCGAAGTCTTTTGCAGCCAGGTAGCGCTCTACTTGGGCCACCATGTCATCATAGGTACCCGGGTTCCCTTGTCCCACCCATTCACGGAGGCTGCGTGGGAGTCCGCGTAGGAACTTATCCAACACCAGGGTTTCCACTATCTGCTTGGGGCTTTGGTGCTCAGGCTGGAGCCACTTCCGAGCCAAATGCATTAGGTCGAACATCTGCGTCCGGGGTGGTGTCTTCTCCTCATACGTCCAGTTAGAGAAGCGTCGCGCTCTCACAGCTTTTGTCACTCCGAACCGGGCCAGGATTTCAGCCTTTAAGAGTTTATAGTCCGTAGCCTGGACTTCCTCCAGGTCATAGTAGGCCTTTTGGGCCTCTCCAATCAGGAAGGGTGCGATAATCCCCGCCCACTTGTCTGTAGGCCAGGCCTCCCGAGTAGCAGTGCGCTCAAAGGCACGGAGGTATGCTTCCACGTCATCCTCAGGCAACATCTTCTGAAGGTAGCAACTAGCTTGAATCCTGGTCTCCTGGCTAGGGGGTGCTTGCGTCGCCAAACCTCGTACCGTTGCTTGAAGCAGTTCGTGGTCAGCTTTCTGGGCCTCCATCACGGCCCCAATCTGTGCCTGTATTAGGCGGTTGCTCTCCTGCTGTGTTGCCGTGGCACATACCAGTGCTTTTAATAAGTCCTCCATTGTAACTGTGGGTTCTGTACCCTTGTTGCTACTGCCAGCGCACAGCAGGTACAAAATCCCACCGCTGCCACCACTTGTGGAGAAGCAGGTACTGCGGGCACAGCAACGTGGGTTTTCTAAGCGTTTTTATTTGCAGCAGCAAAGGGGTTTTCCACCAACAGAGAAAATAAACAACAAAAAAAAAAGAAATCCTATTCCCTATTGGGAGGCTAACTGACAACAGACAAACCTGTCTACTCCTGGGCCCACTAAACGGGTTCCCCCAGTAAAACAAAACACACTTTCCAATATAACAGATTCCTTACTTTTTCACCACAGTCTCCAACTCCTTCCTCCTTCCGTCTCCAAACCCCTCAATGAACTGGAAGGAACTGAGACTTCTTATAGGGAAGGGTGGGGCAGCTGTGGTGAATGAGCAATCACTCAGTTAACCCTGAACTGGGAAGGTGGCTACTTCCAGCCTTCTACTCAGGTACCGGCCCTCACATAGCCTGCCCCGAGTGAACCCGTCACACACCATTCATCTGAAGGGAAATGGGTGCAGAAATGAAAGTTGTAGAGGGAGGGAAGAGGAGAAGTTCCGTTTTAGAAATTCTTTAGGAAACGGGAAGTCATCCAGTTAGAGACAGCTGACAGGCAGGCTGTAACACGGTCCAACACAGGAGGAGGTAGATTGGGAGAGGAAAGGTATATTTGGGTGTTGTCAGCATATAGATATTGGAATCCATAGAAAAAAAAAATATGTTGCCGAGCAAGGCGGTATAGAACGAGAAAAGTAGGGGACTCAGAACAGAGCCTTGAGGTATCACAACTGGAAGAAAAATGGGAGGGGGGTGTAAAGAAGCACCAGCAAAGGAGACACTGAAGGAGCGAAGAGAGAGATTAGAAGAGAACCGGGAGAGAGAAGTCACGGAGGCCAAGTTGACGCAGCCCGAGGAGCAGGAGAGGGTGGTCAACAGTGTCAAATGCAGCAGAAAGGTCAAGAAGAATAAGCAGGGAAAAGAGACCTTTGGTTTTAGAAGAAACTAAATCATTACTCACCTTGGACAGGGCAGTCTTAGAGTGCTGGAAGGGAAAGCCAGACTGGTGCGGATCAAGTTGAGAGTTAGCAGCGAGAAAATCAGAGCTGGTTATAGACCAGGCGTTCTAATATTTTGGAGGCAAAGGAGAGCAAAGATATGGGACGGTAGTTAGAAAGAGAGGTGGGATCAAGAGATGGCTTCTTTAGAAAGAGGTGATCAGAGCACGTTTGAATGCAAAGGGGAAGACTCAGGAGGAGAGGTAGAGATTGAAAATATGACTCAAAGCAGGGACAATAACCGGTAGGACAGACTGAATAAGAGGCGAAGGGATGGGGTCAAGCGGCAGGTGGTTGGGCAGGAGGACATGAGAAGTGCAGAGACGTCCTTGTCTGAGACTGGAGAAAATTAAGACTTACAGGGTAATTCAGAGAAAGGTGAAAACCAGGAGAACTGACAGGAGAAGAGAACAAGCTAGACCAAATAGCCGATTTGGAAAGTGAGATAAATGGGAGAATTTTTCTGGTTTGGCTATTTTGACCTAGAATTCTCACTTCTCCACTCATTCTCCTGATTTTCACCTCTCTGAATAACTCTGATAGTAGAAGAGGGGGCAGGGAGTGAAGGAGCAAATGAGAAAGAATGGTTAATGGAGGAGGGCAGTGAAGAGATTTCCAGTCTAAATTTAGTAATCTTATCGGTTAAGTAGTCAGCGAAGCCGACAGCAGTGAGGTCCGCGAAAGTAGGACGCATTAGCAGATCGAAAGTATGAAACAGATGTCTGGAATCATGAGATGAGATAACAGCCATATAGGTTTTAAACCGGTTTTCACAATGACTTAACATGGAGTTTTTATGCATCAGAAGCACACACATCCCATGGTCCAATAGATTCACTGTCAATACTAAGTTCTATTCAAGCAGCTCTATGTAGCGCACTTGGAAGGAAGCTCATTTCTGCAAACTCTATATTTGAGAACGGTCTGTGTCACAAATTCGATACCTTGATCTCAATCCCATGTGGCTTCCTGGCAAAATATTTGTCTTCCGCTTTCTATTAAGAGCCTTGCAGTGGGTGGAAGCTAAGACTACAGGGTGTCAGAGACCATCATACTTTCAACAAGTATAAAAGTGTGTTAAGTATAAACAAGTATATCCTTCTCAGCAGGCGCATCGGTCCAGCAATACGGTTCTTTATAAATAGGGAGTCTATGAATTAGCAACCCAAAAGGTTCAAATGGCTTACGGCTTTCTTCCATTTGGCCAATACTCTCCCTGTGCCAATGGACTGCGCTCTGTTCAGCCTGGGAGACTTCTTGAAGGTGTGAATGGGTGGATGAGATGAGGACAGAAAGCCGAGAGGCAAACTGTGGAAAACTCTTGCCCAACCAGACGGTCACCTACCTCTCAAATATTTAGAGCAGCTTTTAAAATCTATTTAGAGGAATTTAGCATATGTTCTACCAACTCTCCACTCCAGACACTGCTCTCACTTGGCAACGTAGGTATTGTGAACTTCCTTTTGTCTACACTCTTTAGAATGAGAGCTCCGTTGCGACTAGGGCCATCTCTACGTCATGTGTTTATAACCATGTACAGTTGTGTTCAAAATTATTCAACCCCCACTGAAATTGAGTGTTTTGGCCAGTTTGACATTGATTTTGATCATTCAGTCATCTTGCTTACAATTAAATCAAAGAGGCACGTGTAGGTCAGACAAATATAACATAACATTTATAATGAAATAACCACAAATGTCTTTTCTGTGCTCACATCATTCAGTTTTATTCAATCCCCAAGTGACATTCAATCTTAGTACTTATAACTATAAAAGGATGTTGTTCTAACAGCTTTTAAACGTGAAGCATAGCTTGACACAAGTGTCTTGCAGCGATCTACGGGTATCTTCGCCTCCAGTTCAGTCACATTCTTAGGCTTGCGCACTGCAACTGCTTTAAGTCCCACCAAAGGTTCTCAATCGGATTTAAGTCAGGTGACTGCGATGGCCACTCCAAAATGTTCCAGCCTTTAATCTGCAACCATGCTCTAGTGGACTTGGAGGTATGCTTGGGATCATTGTCCTGTTGAAAGATCCAACGTCTCCCAAGCCTCAGGTTTGTGACAGACTGCATCACATTGTCATCCAATATCTCCTGGTACTGAAGAGAATTCATGGTACCTTGCACACACTGAAGCTTCCCTGTACCTGCAGAAGCAAAACAGCCCCAAAGCATGATTGACCCCCCGCCATGCTTCACAGTAGGCAAGGTGTTCTTTTCTTCATAGGCCTTGTTCTTCCTCCTCCAAACATAGCGTTGATCCATGGGCCCAAACAGTTCTAATTTTGTTTCATCAGTCCACAGAACACTATCCCAAAACTTCTGTGGTTTGTCCACATGACTTTTGGCATACTGCAGTCGACTCTTCTTATTCTTTGGAGACAGCAAGGGGGTGCGCCTGGGAGTTCTGGCATGGAGGCCTTCAATACGCAGTGTGCGCCGTATTGTCTGAGCTGAAACTTCAGTACCCACATCTGACAAATCTTTTCTCAGTTCCTCAGCAGTCACACGGGGACTTTTCTCCACTCTACGCTTCAGGTAGCGCACAGCAGTCGAAGTCAGCATCTTCTTTCTGCCACGACCAGGTAGCGTTTCAACAGTGCCCTTTGCCTTGAATTTGCGAATGATGCTTCCTATGGTCTCTCTTGGTATGTTTAACATCTTTGCAATCTTCGTATAGCCATTGCCCTTCCTGTGAAGAGTAATCACCTCTTCTCTTGTCTTCCTGGACCATTCTCTTGACTTCACCATGTTTGTAACCACACCAGTAAATGTCTAGAAGGAGCTGAGTATCACAGTCATTTTAAAGCTGCCTAATTGGTGCTTATTATGCTTTATTGCTGCTCCGTGACATCCACAGGTGTTTTCATTACCTGATTGAAAAAACTTGCATGAACCTCTGTTCTTCAGAGTGGTAGTCTTTAAGGGGTTGAATAATTTTGTCAATGAAGAATTCACAAAAGAAACATTTACTACTGTATTACAAAACCAATTGATGTCATTTTAGTTGCATATGGTTCTTTAACCCCTTAAGGGCCGCTGACGTACCCTGTACGTCTTGTCCTCGGGTCTCCCTTAGACCCGCGGACGTACAGGGTACGTCAGTAACGCCTAATCCCCCGGCGATCTGGCAGGGAGGAAGCCTGCCCATGTGATTTACATGGGCAGGCGAGGCTGATGACGTCGCCACGCTGCGTGGTGACGTCATCAGCAGGCGTCCCCGTGCATTTCAATGGAGGGGAGGGGGGCGCCTTCGGAGCCCTCTATCTCCCCAACCATTGAAGCTAGGGAGATGCCGTTTGCACCGCTGGAGAGGGGAGAGCCCCCCCATTTCCAGCGGTGTATGGCATTAACCGTTTTGCCGCCAGATCACGTTGCGGCGCCAATTGGCGCCAAAACGCGATTCAAACCTGGAGGGGGGCTGACATCTTGGATGTCAGCTAAGCCTCCAGGTCCCCCCCCCACCCACTAACAACCTCACCATATGTGTGAGGATGTCAGTGGGCCAGTTAATCATCTAGCTGCCATGTAGAGATAAGGGGATCCTAAGGATCCCTTTATCTTCCGATCCATGGCAGCTAGATGGTCATATTTGCCATCATTTGAAAGGCCTGATTATGGCCTTTCAAATGATACCAAAGATGACCAGGTTTGGTTTTAAAAAAAAATTAAATAAAAAAAAAATAAAAAAATTAAAATAAGTTGTTTTTTTTTTGAAGTTTTTTTTGTCTGGGGGGGTTTAATTAAATAGGACCTAGGCTGTCATCTAAAAATAATTAGCACAAAATGGTCAGAATGAGCGCAGCGCACATATGTGAACTGTCTCAGCAGTGAAGGGGTTAAAAAGCAAACGCATGTAAAAATTGGGTATTTCTAGTCTCGGGACAAAATTTTGAACCTATTTAGTCGGGGTCGTTTTGGGTGGTTGTAGACTTTGGGGATTAAATTACAAAAAAGTGTGTTTTTACCATTTTTTTCCTCATATTTCATATTTTTTTTTATAGTAAATTATTCGATATGATGGAAATAATGGTATTTCTAGAAAGTCCATTTAATGGCGGGAAAAAGGGTGTATAATATGTGTGGGTTGAATAAACGAGTAAGAGGAAAATTTGACCTAAACACTAACAGCGCAGAAACTTAAAAACAGCAGCGGTCACTAAGACGGATTTTTGTAAAACCGCCCGGTCACTAAGGGGTTAAAAAGTCCTTGTAGGATTTCATTCTGAATACAATTACAAATGTACACTAAATTCCCTAAAACCCTTTACAGCATTGGGGGTTGAATAATTTTGAACACAACTGTACTACCTCAACGTCTAACCCCTGTACCGCGCCATGGAAAAAAAGAGGAGGGGGGGGAATTGGTTCTTTCTCATCTATAAACTCATAGGATATTATAAAATAATACAATGAAAGGGAAATCTTATCGTTACACAGTATCCCAGGGTGGTTGTTTCCTCGACTCCATCACTTACAGGAAGTTACATTAGATGTCTACAGAAGAAAAACACTGGATGAAGCAGAATTTAAGCCACAAATCAATCTTTGCACTTTGTGAAGCACCTCCAATTTCATCTACATTTTCTGTAATGTGGTCCCTTGTGTATTCATCTGAAACTCTTCACGCGGAATTGGATTAATAATTCTAAACCCACCTTGCTTGTCCTTCCTAGCATCCGAAAAGAGAATAAGGCCTGCTCCATGTGTGAAAAATGGAACATAAAACGGAAAAACGATGGAAAAAAAATAACATTTGCTATATTATAGGATAGTGTAACAATAGGGAGCCAAGTATAGAAAAGGTTGAATATAAGGGACATGTGTTTTATCAACCTATATTACTGTATGCCACTTTGCGAGAAATATGGTGTATTGCCTTTTAGATTATAGAAATATGCTGTGTATTGTCTATTAGATTAAGAGACACCTCGCTGAAAGTTAACGGTCCTTCTTAAGTCAAAGTTGCTGAGTCTTCTAAGCTTCCACGCAAACTGCAGGAAGCTGGTCTGACTAGCGAGCTAAGCATTTCTCCAGCAATGCAAAAAAGAGTACAATGGCAGAAAGACGAAATTAATTAGCCATAGACATTGCTATTAAAGTAGCATAAACTATTTTTAACTGCAATTATGAAAAAGTAACATTCCACGGTGGTTCTCCTTTAAGTTACATTTCTGATCTTGACCAGTTTTCATGAAAGTGTCAAGGAAATGGTTCAAAGGCTTCAGCTAAAAGTCTATTTTTAATTTGTCATTTCAGGGACAGCATATTTTTTTCTTTTTAGCATGCAGTAGCTACTAAACTAGATTCTCTGAAAAGTTCTATGAATGTTCTGAAGGATAAACGGAAGAGAGAAAAGTCTATTAATAGTTGAAAGACACTTGCAGATACGATGCTATAGGATTTAGGGGAAGGCTTAAACATTAAATACTGTAAAGAAACTGCTGAGGTCCAACTGATTCACTATCCTGACTGTGTTCTAGTCTATCAGAAGCTCTTCAAACTATCTAGGGGTGCTGCATCCCCCTCATGTTTGGCATTTTGATTCCTGTTTCCTGGGATCAGTGTCGTATGGAAATGAATTGGGCTCCTCTTTAAAGTTCATAGCTTTCAGAGAAGTTGAAACACATACACATAGCCTGTGTATGGATGTGTGTAGCTGGTGGCCTGACATGCTCCCTGAAGTTGGGAGAATTGAATGCAGTCGCTGTCCACCTTCCATAATATCCTCCTAAGCATAAACTGTTATGGTGTTGGATGGCCCTGTTAAGATCATCTTTGCACACATCTTGTCCAAACAATGAAGACCAAGCTTTAGAATATTGTACATTTTGACAGTCTTTAGTTATGCTTTTTGGGAAAATTAAAAATAGTAATAAAAAAAAAAAAACATTGTGACAATCATAGACGCACCGATGTGTGGTATGTGGGTAATACAGATCTGCAAAAAAAATAAAAAATAAATATGAAACTGACAGTCTAGTTAACCTTTTCTGTACCAAGCACTTTGTTGAAAAAAAACCCATTAATTTGAAAGCTGGGGGCATAGTTGTAGGATAAAAGAGTAATTTTGCATAAAGAATGCTATACTTTCCTTGATCGTTTATAGAAATATTACTGTGTTGAAAGGATCTAAACTGTAAATATCTTGCATAGGTTCGCAAGGAGACTGCATAAACTGCATACAGGCAGAAATGACCTTTGTGTCAAACACAGTAAAAGTGATAAAGAAAAATGCAGAGAAATCCGGCTTATGAGCATGTGTGGTGACCATTACGAGAAAAATACTAGCTCTATGTGGCATAATACTTGCACATGACAATTACAATAACACATACAGGGTTATTCAAAGAGATCCGAATTGTGGCTGAAAGGTAACCGAACAGTGAAATTCAGCGTATGGTTACCTTTCCTGGCCATTCAGAGAGCAGGTAGTTCGCCAAATGTTGGCGAATTGCCTGCACATACGTTGCCTGTTCGAAGGCAGTGAAATCCCCATAGAGAAGCAATGCTTTGTCTATTCAGAGAATAGAAACCGGCAGTGAAAAGTTACCGAATTGCCCTGCTGTTTGGTGGTTTCATTCGACAGGTTTATTCAGGCGAATCCCATAGGCTTCAATGTTAAAAATATTCCCATTTTAATTCAATACCTAACAAACTGTTGATTATAATATTCTGCAGTAAAAAGTTTATGCATAGAATTTTTTAGCGAAAATAATTTTTTAGGGGTTTTTTTAAAATCGCTTTTTTCTGTAACAGCCCTTTGTATTATCATTCATTGGATTTTAGATGTAAATTTCAGACATTTTCGTTCTGTAGTTTCTTTGCAAACAGCGTTTCACTTTTCAAACATTCAAGCGTACTTTATCATTCGTCTGCGGTGTTGGCTTTTTCCGGCGGCTGCTCGGCTTTCTCCGGCAGGGTTAATCCAGATGTTTTTGCAGGTTTTGGTGTGCGTTCTCCGGGTCTTTGCATTGAGTTTTCGTTGGTTTGCGGCGGCTTTTCCTTGCACTACTACGTCCCTGTGGTGTTTGCTGAATACACCGCAGGGTCGCCGAAATGGGATCGCCAAAGCGCACCGAATTGAAGAGAATGAAAAGTCACCGAACGTGCGGTGACTTTTCGATGCTCTTTGATTAACCCTTATAGTATCTGTACTCTATAGGGATTTTCAGCAATTCTAACTAACTGAATCTATCAACTTATCAATACAGCAGTGAGTGACCCATGCCTCTGCCTGTTCTAATACAGCAGCGAGGGTTTTTGATCTTGTAGTTACTATAAGGGTGAATATGTTGCTCCTTGCAGCTTTACAGACATAAAGTGGCAGGAGCAAGATAGGGAAATTTAGTTTATCCCAAGTATGTCAATGCAAAATCTTGTACACACATTTTTTGCTATTGATAGGGTACTAGTAATGCTGACCAGGGTGAACTAAAAGATGTCAACTATATTCCATAGTGCAGAAAAAAAGGACTGCAAGAAAACACCGCAAAATCCTCTGAGAAGTTATAGTAGGGTTTATTCACTAACCACCATTGTAAGTAAGACCACTGCTGCAATTATAGTGGATTTCAACTGTGCACATCTGTGCCACCATCATTCTTATTAAAAGTACTAAACTATGGCTGTTTTCCAATTCCAATTGTTTGTAATACCAGTGAATATTTGATTATTTTAAAGTGGCAATTTCCATTAAACTCTGACAGACACTATCAGGGTTATTCAGAGAGCGTGAAAAGCAGGAGAATGACTGGAGAATGACTGGAGAATGACTGGAGAATGACAAATTCTAGGTCAAAATAGCCAATTTGGAAAGTGAGATGAAAGTGAGATTTTTTCTGGTTTGGCTATTTTGACCTAGAATTTTTCTTTCTCCAGCCATTCTCCTGCTTTACACGCTCTCTGAATAACCCTGTATGATGGTAACAGTAAAAACAATTCTAGACAACTTCAAATGAGACAACAGTGAAAACAACGTTGAAATCCAAGTATAACTTCAGCAGATACCATAGTGGAAAGAACTATGGAAATCCTATTGAACGGTGCATTGAGATTTATGCTAAACAACTTTGACAGAAACTGAATTTTGGTGGCAGTGCTGCTAAACAATGTAAGACGCTATAGTAAGACGCACCAACGGATAGCTGATCCATGCCCTTAGTAGACTACAGGGAATAAAAAAACATTGTCCTCCAGATCTTTTGAAACTACACCACCTCTACAAGTCTGTAGTTTGGATTAGCCGCAGCAATTTGGAATTTGATCATCAAGGCATGCGGCCAGTGTGACAGTACAAACCTGGCACTGAAAATATAATAAACAAATGTTGGTTCTATAGCTTACGTTTTGTTAACTGGCCCTTTGTCTAAGGTTCTGCTCAACAGTAAATATGTTAAAATTAAAAAAAATGAAGACAAAAAGCATAAGAATGGAGAGAAACAAATCAAAAATCGACTTACTCCTTCTTCGTTTGTTGCCTGCATGAACAGAATAATACCCTTACAGCATTTCTGACTTCAAGCGATCCTGAGGAGGGGGCAGGGAAATTTCCAAAGAAAAGAGACGTCACTGTGCCAGATCTAGTCCCCGATTCAACCAATAGCGTATCAACGTTCAAGAGCCAAAGCTAAACAATAAAAGGGATAAAAAAAAAAAAAAATACAATTATAGGCTAAATCGACACAAATTATAAAACAAAAATACGATGCACAGCAATGTTTGAAAGGCAGAGGTTACAAAACTATGCAGTTCTTCATTCAAAACCGTCCTCCCCAGTGTGGCAACACGAGATTATAGATGTAGTGGCAGAAACCGAAATGGGGTAGGTCAGAAAATATACAAATAGTCATACAAATAGTACTCCATAAGACTTAAAGAGCCAGGAAATGCATACAATTGAATTAAAAACCTAAAATCTTGAACAGAAAAAAAAACCACAGCACGTTCAGATAGCAGTTGTCAATCACAAGTGGACGGGGATGTGGATGTCTGCAGGACGTCCTCTTGTAGTTCTGGGTGAAAACACTGACACCATGAGGCATTACAGAGAAGCGGTAGTCATCTGAAAACAGGAAGTCCAGCCAAGCATGATTAGAGATGAGGATTTAAAAAACAGAAGCAAGGAGAAGGAAAACTACACTGGATTACAGTAAGGCTCACATTATAGTACTGTTTTAGGTTAGAAAATCTGAGGGTTTAATGCCACTTTAATTACTTTCACCTATCAAAACACATGCACTGCGTCTGTCCTGTGGCTTGGCGCATTCGTGAGTGTGCCATTAGGAAGTTGGGACTTGCTTTAGGGATGTAGAATCTCCTATATGCGGTATTGCTGCAGAATTACTTCTTCCCAAAATTCCTGTACGAGCCAGAGATCAATTTAACTCATTCTGGGCATATTCTGGAGTGAGGGAAAGCAATTTTGTTTATTGAAATCAAATAATCCTAAATTATCAGCACCTTGGATATCTCCGATCTACAGCAGCTGTTTGAACACCTTGGTTCTTTTTTTCCTTCAACAAAACACGGCACACAAGCTATATTATTATAGTAGTAGCACCTTTTGGCCAGCAGGGAGAGCCTATGCCTATCAAATAGGTGTACTGTTTCTTAAATGTATAAATGTAGACATATTTTCATACTGTCTGTAATGGAAAGGGTCTTTGCAGGAACCAATGAGATCAGGGAGTGGTTTTATGGAAAACCACTTTGTAGTGGATGGGTTAAGCACCAGTAAGGATGTCATGTAGAGTCAGTCAACTGGATCGAATTGTACAAGAAATTTTGGAAGGACACCATGGTATTCTGTTTCTTTTAGTGGAACAATGCTGATAAACGTGCTCCTCATGGTTTCCAGTTTTGACTCCATGAGAACGCCTGAACAAACACCCTTCACCCAAAGAAGATTCATCTCAACTCCTGAGTAACCACTGAATGACAAAGGATGGGCAGAAATTGTTACAAAAGAAACAATGGTATTCTGGAACTAAAAAGATACTTTGAGCCAAAGATTAATATGAATAATTCCGATTTAGTTGGTATTTCATATTTTACTCTTCAGAGACAATACCAACACGAATAAAATCGCTACCAAAAGTATAATGTAACAGCACTGTAAAAAAAAAAGTAAAAAAAAAAAAGGGAAAATACATTTTTATATATGTAAACAAATTAAACAGAACACCAGTTATATAAAAAAAGAATTCTTAAACACAGATGTAGATTTTGTATGTCTAGTAGCTCCATTTGCAAAGAAATTGAATAGATCTAGAGCCTAATACATCAACCACATGCAGCAGAAAAGCAATTACATTCTAGGTTTCATGAAACATTAATTTACTAAACGAACAAAAGGACGGCACATTCAGAGAAAATAACTCAAGCATATTATCTTCAAATAGACATTACAGGAGTTATAGCAGTAATACAATGTTTAAAACATCAAATTAAAAGAGGACCACATGTAACATAGGCGAGTGATATGGATCTAGGTGTAAGAACATATCAAATATTACGGTGATGGCTAAATGTAGCACCTAGGTGTATCAGAACTACATGTACCGTGATATGCTTGCAGCCTTAGCCATCAGTGGTGTTAAAGTAGGAAAGTGGGGGCGTGGCCTGACCGCGGAATATGGCGGCTGCGTGATCGCTCGGCTCCGGCACAGGGAGCTCCATCCACGCATATCCACCCAGCGAATTGACCCTCAAACAGTTTTTTCTGTGTGGGGAACGAGAGGGAGGGTGAGATGGCATCACAGAAGGGCACAAAGAAGTCAGCGAAAACCGAATTTTTCACGCCTCGGACCCCTAAGCGCAAGGAGGAGATGGCCGCGCAAGATGGTGGCGGATCTCCGCGGTCCTCTCCACGTGCAGATCACGACTCAGATACTCGGTCAGTAAACTTGGAGGCTGTGCTCCATCGAATGTCGGAGATGCTTGGTGAACTTTCAGATAAATTAACAGCTCGTTTAGACGGGGTCTCTGCAGAGATTCGAAGGGACATAAAAGATATCGGGGATAGAACAGACAAACTGGAAGGGAAGATGGCGGAATATGCAGGGGCACATAATGTTATGGAGGAGAGAGTGGAGGGTCTGGAAGGAAAATTGCAGGACGCCTTGACTAAAATAGCGGACCTCGAAGACAGGTCGCGTAGACATAATTTAAAAGTGAGGGGAGTACCGGACTCTGTTGCTCAATCTGAGCTCACTACCTATGTGACTGATCTTTTTCAAACACTTCTTCCAAATGCAACTCCGGACTCACTGCTGTTTGACCGGATACACCGTTTGCCAAAGCCACCCTCAGCTCCGTCTAAAGCACCTAGAGACGTATTGCTCCGTCTACATTATTTCAAGCCGCGTGAGGACCTATTGAAAGCCTTGAGGGATCCTTCCTCACTCGCGCCAGATTATGCTCATATTTCCGTCTACCCAGACTTGTCTAGAGCGACCCTCCAGTATCGAAGAGCATTAAAGGACGTCACAACGGTGCTGAGAGATCGGGGAATTAACTATCGGTGGGGTTTCCCGGTCAAGTTGCTGATCTTCCGCAACGGTACTACGCACGTCGTGTCTACGATGGAAGCCGGAATGACACTGCTCGGCGAATGGGGCCTAGTGCTACAAAAGTCTCCGGTCCGACTGCGTACAGCGTCTAGAAAGCTAGACCCGGAATGGCGTGTTAAGGGCCAGATTTCTTCTTGAGGTGACTTTCAGCTGGATATTTCCTGGCTCGTCCCGTTTTCTCACACTCTCTTTATATGACGCTTATTTTTCCTTTTTTTTGTGTCTGGTGTGTACACCTGGAGGCCAAACTGATGGAGATGGTTGGTTCCCTGGAGCTGGTCGGACGGTCCCAGGCCTATACCCCCTGTCTCCCTCCTCGGCTGAGGAGTATGGGAAGCAGTCCCGACTCGAGGGGCTTCCCACAGGAGTTTTACCCGCATGGGTTTGTATATAGTTTTTCGTCCAAGAGTTATTTGGACTTTGGTTTGAAGTGTTTAAATTTTTTTTCCTTTGCCTCTCCCTTTTTTTTTTTAAATGTCTTCCGGTCTGCCGACAGCTTTGAAATTTTGCAGGTTGTTTTATTGAAAATGTTTTATGAAAATTGTCTCTTACAACGTTAAGGGGTTGAATACCCCATATAAAAAGGCACGTGTTGTACGCTGATCTCAAGAAATGGGGGGCAGAGATAGTGTGCCTCCAGGAGACACATTTTAAGAGGTTGGTCCACCCGAATTTGGATCCTCGTACCTACCCGACTCAATATCATGCTACAGGTCCGGCGAAAGCACGGGGAGTCTCGGTCTTGGTAAGCCACCGGGTGGCTTTTCAATTACATCGAAAATTATCAGACCCTCAGGGACGATATTTGATAATAGTGTGTTCGGTAAACCATGAGCTTTTCACGATAGTTAATCTTTACTCTCCAAATGTAGACCAAATGTCCTTTGTGTCCAGCGTGTTGGCTAAGGCTCAAAAGGTCTTATCGGGTACGCTGCTGGTGTGCGGGGATTTTAACTGTAATATGGACCCCAAGATGGATGTTCGCTCGGTTAAGACCCCTACTCCATCTGCTAGGCAGATTCGCCAAGGTACCAAATTTTTTGATTTACTGCAGTCCTACGGGTTGTATGATGTTTGGAGAGTATTTCACCCCGGGGAACGGGATTTCTCTTTCCACTCTATGGTACACAATTCATACACTAGGATAGACTATATCTTTATGCCTGGTGACACCTTGCCTCGGGTTCTAGATTGCTCCCTTTCAGATATAACTTGGTCGGATCATGCCCCTCTTCTTCTTACTCTTCATGACAGTTATCGGTACACGAATCGTCCACCTTGGAAGTTAAATGAATCCTTATTGTCCGACCCTGCGATCGAGAAAGATCTTGAACAAATTATGACAGAATATTTCGATTTGAACGCCACTCCAGACATGTCAGCCGACATATTATGGTTGGCACACAAGGCAGTACTTAGGGGGGCATGTATTAAATGGGCATCTCACTTAAATAAGACTAGACGCACTGACAGGGTGGAACTTTTAACTCAGATACAACATTTGACGCGCGTAAATAAATTGGACCCCTCAGCCACTAACCTCGGTTTACTTTCGGCGGCACAGGCGCAGTTGACGGAACTGAATCAGAAACGACTACTTTTTTTTCAAAAACGCACGCAAGCTAAATATTATGCATTTAGTAACAAACCGGGACGTCTTTTGGCTAATTGTCTGCGCGTATCCCAACCTACGAAGAACATCTCGCATTTAGTTACGGGACCAGGGGGACAGAAGGTGTTTAAGCCTCAAGATATTAGTAACGAACTGGCGGCATATTATAGTAAATTATACAATCTCCAGACAGATGAACAGCTACAATCTCATCCCTCGGAATTTATAGATAAGTACCTTTCGTCTCTACATTTACCCTCCCTGTCTCCTTCGCAGTCCCAGGCTTTAGCCTCACCTATAACGCTACAGGACGTTCGGTTGGCTATCAATCAGTTACCACTTCACAAATCGCCGGGCCCGGACGGATTCTCGGACGGTTATTATAGAAAATTTGCTGGTATTCTGGCCCCGAGATTGCTGTCGGTATTTCATTCGGCGGCTGCTAATGGCGTTTTTCCGATTGAAATGCTGCGGACAGTTATTGTCCCGCTTCCTAAACAGGGCAAAACCCCAACGGTACCTGCTAACTTTAGACAGATATCGTTGCTGAATGTCGATGTGAAGTTATACGCCAAAATACTGGCGGATAGGATAGCAGCTTTTTTGCCGGCATTAGTGTGTAATGATCAGGTTGGGTTCATTCGAGGTAGGCAAGGCCCACATAATACTAAAAAGATCATTGGGTTACAATCGGTTGCACATCGCTCTGGACTCCCGTGCATTGTTATGGCCTTAGATGCAGAAAAGGCCTTCGACAGGGTGTGCTGTGCTTTTTTGCGGCGGGTTTTGGATAAATTTGGCTTTCCTAAGGCGGTGATAACTAACATTTTTGCACTTTATAATCATCCAACTGCGGCGGTGATACAAGCCGGTTTTTTGTCGGAACCGTTTGAAATCTTTAACGGGACAAGGCAGGGCTGCCCGTTGTCGCCCCTTCTATATGCCTTGGCGGTTGAACCATTAGCTCAACATATCAGACAAGATTCGTTGGTGTCGGGTATTGATATCGGGCCAGACAGTTTTAAAATAAGCCTTTTTGCAGACGATGTATTGTTGACCCTGACGAATCCCCTTACTTCTCTGCCCAGGCTACATTCGGTTTTGGCAGAATATAGTAAAGTTTCGTACCATAAGGTAAATGTATCTAAGTCGCAGATAATGCCCATCCACGTCCCTATCCCTGTACTGAAACTACTTAAAAATATCTACCCCTATGAATGGAGAACAGACTATATAAACTATTTGGGGGTTAAACTTACGGCTTCCCCTTTCCGTTTATATGACTATAATTATAAACCGTTTTTATCGAAATTGAGACAGATCTTCTACCAGTGGCGGCATGCAAAGACGTCATGGGTGGGCCGCGTTTCCTCCATTAAAATGACAATATTACCCAAGCTTTTATACCTGTTCCGCACCCTTCCATTGCCTCTACCCACATCCTATCTGGAGGAGATACAGTCCTACTTCCTGACTTATGTATGGCGGAGGGGACGTCCCAGAGTGCCGGCTAAGCGGTTATATTTGTCACGTTGTAATGGGGGTATGGCTATGCCGAACGTTACTCTTTATTATAACGCAACATTATTGGCCTCCATGGGAGAGTTTTTCCTGCAGTCGTCGACTCCTCGGTGGACTTCTGTAGAACAGACTTGTGTGGGGACACATCTGGTTACCTCTCTGATCTGGCTTACTCCTAAACAGAGGCCAGAGCTACCTTACATGCTACCCTCTACTGCTTTATATCTCAAGACATGGGATAGACATCGTAGTCGGTTACTGAATAACCCTTTCCCGTCTTTAGCGACTCCTACGGACGTATTGAGGTATTGGATAGACGGGTTTCCGTGTTCCAGATGGGTGGGGAAGGGAGTTACCCATCTCTGGCATCTGGTGTTGGGAGACTCGCTAGCGTCATTTGCAAATTTGTCTGGACGATACGGGTTGCCAGACACTTTTGTGTTTTCTTATCGCCAATTACATTCTTTGTGGAAAACTACGAACTTGCCGAGCATCCTCGTTGGTTCTAAAGTTATCTTAACGGGGTTTGAAAGTTTCGTACTGAACCCGGATGCATCGACTAGACTGGTATCAATGTGTTATGCTGCATTGAATGCGCTTATTCCAAACTATAAATGGAATTTCCAAAAGGCGTGGGAGAGGGAGATAGGGCAGGAGCTTACTACCCAGACATGGCATAAGGCATATGAAGCGGATAAGGGGGCATATAGCTGTACGTCTTTGCGAGAAGTGAGACGGAAAGTGATGTATAGATGGTATTTGGTTCCCGCCCGGGAGAAACACATATCAGGGGCGTCCTCTACTTGCTGGAGGTGTCTCTCGGAAGTGGGCACTATGTTACATGTGTGGTGGGCATGCAAGGAACTTCAGACGCTCTGGCAGGACACGGCGGAATTGGTGACCGGGGCGGTGGGTGATCAGATCCCCCTCACTCCGGAGGGTTACCTTTTGGGTGCTCCGTCGTCGGAACTCTCGGTGGCGCAACGTAAAATGTTTAATGTTATAATCAGCGTAGTTTTGTTACTGGTGGCAAGGCATTGGAAAAAGACGGCAGTCCCTAGCATTGTTGAGGTCCGAAAGATGATTACATCTATGAGGGAATATGAATTACAGGTTCAGGTGACGAGTGGCCTTCCTCCACCACAGAAGGATCATTGACTGTTCTGGGACCTTTTGGGGTCATCATAACCCTCTCATGCGCGTGCAGGTTATAATCAGCGATTGTTGCATGGTTTTGTTCCAATACTGGTATTGGTTCTAGATTTTTGGTCTGTGTATTACCTACTGTTGGCAGAGACTATTATTATTGCTCTCACTGTGTGTGTTTTTTTTTTTTTTCTCTTATTATTATTTAATGTTTTTGTATTATCCCCCTTTTATGTTACGAAATGTCTTACCCCCCCTTATTTTTTCCTTTTTGTATCCCGATGTTTATATTGCTCTGAAAAAATAAAAAATTTTGAATTTCAAAAAAAAAAAAAAAAAAGTAGGAAAGTGAAAGTGAAAATGAGAGCATAAGATAAAGAATACTTCAAAAACTAAGGACACCTGGCTTATTTAAGACCAAACCTGTTGTCCCATACTATACCCAAGAAAGGCCCCTATACAGGCAAAGTGGAATTGCGTGGATGACAATTTAACATGAGCTGTCATGTCTAAGTAGACCCCATTAGCAATTTACAGGAAGCCACTATTACTAGCAGTGCTGCTGCTGCTAATCTCTTCAAGAATCCATAGGACTCGATGGAGACTTGTGCAAGATCACATGTATGCGATACCACAGGGCTGCACAATGCAGATGGACACTGGAGTGCAATTTGTTCTGTGGACCCTCTGGTCCCTCAATGAAGAAGGGGGGGGGGGAATACACTACCACATCAAGCACTTTTGGAAGATTTTAAACATATTTTATGTGTCACTCTGTAATGCGATCATGTGCTATTGAATGCATTTTATTGTGGAACACTTATTATTATTGTCATCATTTATATAGCGCCAACAGTATCCGCAGCGCTTTACAATAACCAAAGGGAACGAGATACATATTAATGGACATAGGATGGAAACAAGAGGTGTAGAGGGCCCTGCTCATAGGAGCTTACAGTCTTATTCACATTTTGATCACAACTATTATTTGTGCCTCTCTTGAACGCTTTACCACCTATTGTTATATGTAGGTGTCTTTTAAATGCATCACTTTACATATCTTTTAGCAGTTACGTCAGCATTTAAGCAGGTGTTTTACAATATCAACACACACACTACTTTCTCTACCTGAATATTTGTGTGCCCTGTGTGAAAGACTGCTGTATGATGTATGAGAATGAATCCTGTATGAAAGGGTTTTATTGCTGTGGTGCTCTGCGATACAGTAATGTGCGGTGTGTATGAGCGTATCACAGAGTGCCACAGCAATAAAACTCACAGAATTGTGCAGTGTGTGAATGTGAGTTTTATTGCTAGGGAGCTCTGTGATACAGTAATGTGCAGTGTGTATGAGTGCATTACAGCTACACACTGCACATTACTGTATCACAGAGCTCCCTAGCAATAAAACTCACATCCACACACTGCACAATTCTGTGAGTTTTATTGCAGTAGAGGTCTGTGATACGCTCATACACTTCACACATTACGGTGAGTTTTATTGCTGCAGAGCTCTGTGAGACATTCAGACACCACACATTATGTGAGTATTATAGCTGGGGAGCTCTGTGAAATGCATAGGTGTGATTTTTATTGGGGGGGGGGGGGCAGCATTTCATTCTTGGACCCAGGCAGCAAAATATCTTGTTTTGCATAAAATTTAAATTCTTTCACCACATCGAGGTGGATGGTCATTAACCTGCATTCATGCCTTTTATTACTCGGGAGTATCTGCCCCGGGTGCCAAATACCCTAAGTATGCCTGTATATCTACGGTTAGATTTTTATCACATGGCACTGACAAATACAGCTCAATAGCCAGTGTTTTTCTGCAGGACAGCGGATTACAACCGCTCTTCTACTGGGCAAAAAGAAAACAATCAAGAAGGATTTAAGCAAAAACACGGAATATGTGAACTCCCATCTTCACTAGGAATTCTTTAGCATTACTTTACAATGCAATGACAATACTTAACATGAATTAAAATGGTAGAGACTTATAATGGCTGTAGTGCAATTGTATGTGGGGATCCTAAATTCATCACCTATAGTTCCCTTCATGTAATCTTATGGAACAGGCAAAAATAGCTGCTGTAACTGGTCCGGTCTTTAAGAAACACCAGCGATACTTAAATAACCCCCCATGTTTTCCTGCTGAGTAATGTGAGGATAGTGCATGACATATGTGTGGTGCCTACTGCTGGCATTTCTGCAATGTCTCATCTTGGTATCATGTACTCCTGTATCTCACAAATGTTAATTTTCTTTAAAAATCATGATAGTACAAAAATATAGATATTACTAGCACTATATGTTATGAATATTTATTGATACTTTTGGTTTCCAGGAGAGAATGCTTAGTTATTGCTGTGCATTGAGGATATATTATATTTCTGTATTGCTCTAAAGAAATTTTGTTATTTTAAATGTAGGACTTTTTTAAAATAATAATTCCCTATTTTGCATCCTTTGGAATTCTCCCTCTGCAAATCTACACCAACATGTTATAAAGTTGAAAATAAACTCATTCCTTAAATTGCTCTAGCGGCCAGATGGACTATCAGGGAGCTGCTGAATCACGAGCAGGTTCCCATTGTTGCCAGGGTGCAGAAAATAAAGGATGCTGTTACTATGGTTCACTCTGTCCTGGTAAACAATACAGCTAACATCAGTGGATCTTAGAGCAGCACTGACAATACGGATTCTCAAAAATATATATCAAATCCAATGAATGGAGGAACCACGAGTAAAAACATGCATATGACAACATAGGGATTACGTTTCCTACCAGACATGCTGGAAATGGGACTAGTACGCCCCGTTGACTTCTATGGGTCGCCTAGGCTCTGCTGAGCAGTCAGCATACATCGTTGACTGCTACAGGAAGGCCTGAACTCAGGCCATCCCCCTGCAGCCAATGACACGTGTCAGCGGCCAGAAGAGGCGCTTGCTGAAGAGGCCAGCAATCACCCCCTCCTGCCGGGCACAACCAGCTGTTAACCACCAAAAGATTGCTCAAGGACATCCAGAAAGATTAAACTTAAACACAAGTATAGAAAAAAAAAAAATCCCTCCTTCAACACCCCTTTCTTCCACAATTTGCGTATAGTACGCAACTTTCACACGCACACCCGCAAATTACATAATGCGGTATTCTTCGCACACCACGTACGCAAGTGCATGGTCAGAGTGAAGGATTGATGCTGTGTGCGCAGGTCAAGCCCATGCCGGCTTTTCTCCCCGAAAATTCGCTGAAAAGAGCACTCGTATAAACATGATGTCAGCACGCAAAGCAGGATGAGTGGGGAGGCACGCGAACACATCCTGACAACCTTAATATGCTAAAGGGGTCCGTGTGCATAGAGTTTCCTTTTAAAATAATTTCATGAACAAACTGTGTGGGGGGGCAGAGGTGGAAGGGAGTGAGATTGGGCAAGGGACCACACCGGAGTGTGGAAGGGAGTTTGAGAGAAGGGACTGGACCAAAGGGAGAGATGGCAGCTCTGGACCTGAGAGAGGATGGCAGGGAGGATGGGGTGGTGGCTCAGGCTCCAAGGATAAAATACCAGCGTTACAGCTCCTCACCGCCCAGTTGCAGTACTTCAGGGTCTGTGCTATTCTACTGTTGTAAACTGAAAACCAAAGTGACTATGCTTAATATAATCCTCGAACTAAATCATAGCAAATGAAGGAAAAGGCGCGTCTTCGCCAATCAGCTCCGAAGGAACGTCTGACGTTAACATTTAATTCAGCCAGAGTCTAAACAGTGTGGGCGGTACACAGGCCAATTAAAATCGACTCCCTGATTAAATTGTTAATGAAAATAGTTTACAATTATTCTCATTATCGATTAGATGTTTCAGCCCTAATTGAGACGTATCAGACACTCGCCTAGGCAGCCAGAGGAGCTTTCAACAGGAGCCTAAAGGGGCACTACCACTTACGAAAGCTGTAACTAGGTTACTTATGCATTACAAATAAAACCAACTTATAAAACCCATGCTGCGGTTTTGTTTTTTGTTTGAAGCAATTGAATATGAATATATATATATATATATATAATATATATATATATATATATATATATATATTATATATATATATATATATCTGGTCTGAGGTCTATATTTATGTCTGGTCTAAGGTCTGTGATATATATATATGTATGTTATGTATATACATACACACAAGTATGAGAAAGTAGCCAAGTCTGGTCTGAGGTCTGTATATGTATATCTGTATATATATATATATATATATATTTGGCCATACATTTCAATATAAACATAAACTGGACAGGCTTTCGGCAAAATCCTAAATCATTTATTGGAAAGCGTCAGAGGACCTTAAATAAAAGTATTGGTACTCTGTACTCGGCCCTAAAAATATGGTAGTTGATGCACCGATACCACAAGTCTTTATTTAGGTATTCACTTATGAAATGCTAGCTCTTACCAGTAGATAAAGCTTCCCATCTTGTCCTTGAACACAGAACCTGTAAGTGCTCTTGGAGGCAGATAATTCCATCAGCAGTTGGACGATAACACTCTCCATAAACTGGGTTCTGCGGAAACAAAGATCAGTCTTCACAGCTTGCGTCCATAATAACGATCATGGGAGAGACAAGCGACTAATGGCATGGGTTATTAAGAGAAAGCAAAACGTGCACATTATCCATTTTCCTTTACATGCTGTCAGCACCCCTACTGTATAGGAGAGAAAGATATCTGGCTTGGGATTGTTAACGGATAATGACACTGCCAGCTCCTACATCAGCTGGTTTGAAAAACACAGGGAATTCGCAATTTTGGAATGTGATAATTCAGTGTCAGCAAACAAAACAACTTAATATACTTACACAGCAGTGTGCAAAACATTTGTCCTACATTAATAAGCTTAGCGGTCTCACCTTTTATTGCGGGGGGGGGATAAAAGGTGTCTGGCTGGTGTGCAACAATATCATTATACAGATTTATGTTTACAAGGGAGGTAATCCAAACTTATTTTATAGGTGTTTAAATAGTTTGAAGTGCAGTAGGTAGACGGGCTATTCTTTTTTTTTTAAAATTCAATAGATTTTTATTAAGGGAGAATAAACAATACAGAAAAGAGGAAATACAGTCAAGTCTCGTATCAGCTACGGTGCATACGAGATTCCCGACACCAAAATATGCATAACTGCGAACATTTCAAACTACTCCCACAGTTATTTTATAGGGTAAGGAGCTATGCGCAAACGAGACTACAACATCTACTGTCTAAAGATAAATACTGTGAGAGAAGCATAAAATAAGAAAATAAGAAAGGGGAAAAAAAAAAAAAAAAAAGAGAAAAGATGCACAGGGGAGGGGAGAGGGGACGAAACCGCGGGTCCAACCTCGTCGGATCTTCATCTAACCTGAGAAAGCAATGCGAGCAGAGGCCGGGGAGGCAAACGCCACCAGCCACGGCGACCAAACCGTCTCAAAGTGGGCCATCCTGTCGAGAACCACTGCCGTCAGGCGTTCCATCGTGACCATGTGCCAAATTTTGGCCTCTATCAGCTGGCGCGGGGGAGGGGGCCCTTCCAGGTCTTGGCCAAACAGATACGCACCGCAGCACACACCCTAGAGACCAGGGAATGCTCATCACGTGTAAGACGTGCCTCGGGGTGCGGGCGGTTGAGGAGTGCTGTCCAGGGATCCGGACCTAAGTGTATCCCTAGTGCCCTGCTCAAATCACCAAACACCTCCGTCCAGATAGTCCTGACCATGCCACAGTCCCACCATGCATGCATATACGTCCCCTCTTCGCCACATCCCCTGAAGCAAGTTGACGGCATCCCCGGGTACATCTTTGCGAGGCGCCGCGGGTGGATATACCACCTCACCATGACCTTGTAACAGTTCTCGCGAACCGCAGTACAGATTGTGACCCGTGAGGTCCTGTCAATAATGTCTGCCCACTCATCTCCCTCCAGAGAGCTCCCTAGATCATCCTCCCGCCTCGTAACATAAGGCGCCTCCTGCGGAAAGGTCGCGTCAAGGATGTGGGAATAAAGCGACGATATCAAACCGCGTCCTCTGTACTTCCGCCGACAGCAGGTCTCATAGAGGGTCAGTCTGCGGTCTGGCGTCTCTCTAAGAGTTCCACTGACAAAATGTAGCAGTTGGAGGGCTCTAAATGTCTCAGAGGGGGGGTAGCGCTTTCGACTCCCGTAGATAACCAAGGGTGACCGGGAAGCCCTGCAAAGTCAGATCGCGCAGTTCTGTGATATCAGATCTGAGCCACCAACCGAACGCCCTGGGAGGGTTACCCTCCGGGAACTTCGGATTATAGAATAAAGATTGGAGGACAGATCATCTCCATCTCTATAGAGGTTCCAGAGGCGCAGTGAATGCTGCAGCGTGGGGCTATCGTGGAGGATCTGGGGAGTAGCTTTAGGGGCCCATTGAAGCGTGCGCAGTAGTTGCGGTCCCCCCATATCTTGTTCAAGGGTAGTCCAAAGCGGTGCTCCGTGTCTCAGGTTAATCATAGAGAGCATCGCAAATTGGGTCGTCTTGTAATATGAGTAAAGGTGTGGGACTCCCATGCCTCCCCGTCGTCTGGATTGAAACATAAGGTTTTTAGGCAACCGACCTCGTCGCCCTCCCCAGATAAAAGAGTGGATAGCCGACTGGAGGAAGGTCAGGTCCGCCCTGCGAATAGGAATTGTCAGTGTTCTGAAAAGGTACAGCAGCTTTGGTAGCAGGGTCATCTTGACCGCATATATCCGACCAAATAGCGAAAGGCGTAGATGGGACCATGTCGATAGCAATGCATGGAGGGTAGGAAGCAGTATCCCATAATTTGCCGCATACAGCTGATCCCAAGTGGGAGTCAGCTGAGTCCCCAGGGAGCTCATAGAGGAGCGGCACCATCGAAAAGGGAACCGATCTCGAACCACCGCCCTCTCCCCCTCTGTTAGGTTAAGGTCAAGCACCTCGCTCTTATCTGCATTAAGTCTATAGCCCGAGACCCTACCATAGTCCCTCAGGGCCCTCATCAGGTTGGGGAGAGTGGTGATGGGCGAGGTCAGGGACAAGAGGACATAGTAAGCAAAAAGAGACAGCTTATATGGTTTACCCCTTACTTCCACCCCTCGGACATCAGGGTGGTCCCTAATATACGCCGCCAGGGGTTCAATAGATAGGGCGAATAGGAGCAGCGACAAGGGGCATCCCTGTCGGGTCCCGTTTAAAATAAAAGAAGGGGGCCGAGAGGAACCCCCCCGTGTCTACCTGCGCCCTGGGGCCCGCATATAAAGCCCGTATTGCTGTCAAGAGGTCTCCCCGTATTCCGAAGGCGGTCAATGTAGCCCATAAATAGTTCCAATCAACCCGGTCAAAGGCCTTTTCGGCGTCTAGAGAGAGGAGAAAGGAGCCTCTACCTGAGGTTTTAGCGACATGAATCAGATTAAGGGCCCGTCTGATATTATCCGGGGCCTCTCTACCGGGGACAAATCCCACCTGGTCGGGATGAATAACCTCAGCGATATAACGACCAATTCTGTTAGCCATAATTTTTGCGTAGATCTTCATGTCCACGTTTATCAGGGAGATGGGCTTATAACTGAGGCATACCGCCGGGTCCTTGCCCGGCTTGGGGATGACCACAATACGGGCCAAGAGCATGTCAGAAGATGGGACCTCCTTTCCCTTCATGTAGGTATTAAACAGTCCGGTCAGGGGCTGGAGCAGGGACAGGCTCAATCCCTTATAATAGGGGACCGAGAATCCGTCCGGGCCCGGGGATTTAGAGGAATGTAAGTGTTTAATCACGGCTGCTACTTCTTCCGTTGAGATGGGGGCTGCCATGTCCAGACGCTGCGGGTGGCTGAAGGAAGGCAAAGTGGTGCGGCCGAGAAATTCCCGGATAAGTGCCTCCCCTGCTGGGCCAGGCGTCGCTGTAGTGCCGTTATAGAGGGACTCCTAATAAGAGCAGAATTCCCTTGAAATATCCCGGGGGTCGGAGGTCATTTCACCCGAACCAAGACGTACCGCGCGCACCGTACGCTCCCGGGTCTGCTGCTTCAGCCGGCGGGCCAGAAGAGTGTCAGGTTTGTTACTCTTCTCAAAAAACTTCCGACCCGTCCACTGAAGAGCCGCCTGGACCTGGCGGGATAGCAACATGTTAAGACTACCCCTGGCCTCCAGCAACTCCCTCAACCGAGTGGCGTCCCCAGTGCTTTTATGCTCCCGTTCTAAGTCGCCCACCCTAGTTGTAAGTGATTTCATCTCAGCTGCTCTTTCCCGCTTGCGGCGGGACGCTATAGCGATTAGCTTGCCACGCATGAACGCCTTGTGCGCCTCCCACACTGTGGTGGCAGCTATGCCTGGAGTGGAGTTGCGCTCAAAGAAGTCCGTCAAGTCAAGGTTCATGGTGTCTTTCAAACCAGGGTCAAGGAAGAGGGAAGCATTAAAGCGCCACACACTAGCCGAGCCCGGTACCCCCCAGCCCAGCAGTGCTATCTCAACTGCAGCATGGTCAGACCACGAGATTTCGTGAATGGTGGAAGAGACGAGGGCCGTAATGTTATCTCTACTGCAAAAAATATAATCCAATCTGGAGTACGAGTCGTGGGGATTTGAGTAAAAGGAATAGTCTCGGTCTCTAGGGTGGAGCAACCGCCAAGTATCATACAGATTGGCCGCCTGGACTACCCCACGGAAGGTCTTGGAGCTGCGGAAAGGAGCACGGTTAAGTGCTGTCTTACTGCGGTCAAGGTAAGGGTCCATGACCGCATTAAAATCTCCTCCTACAAAGACCCCCCTATTCGGTAGCTGCGCAAGCCGTTCCTCCACTGCCCTCCAAAAAGGTCCCTCTGGGGGGGGGGAAGGAGCATATACGTTAACAAAGGTGACCGGCTTACCTCCAATTGTCCCAGTCACCCGCAGGTATCTGCCGTCCAAAGCTGACTACTGATGGGTAAGATGAAAACGAAGACTACCTCGCATCAGTATCGAAACCCCTGTTTTTCGGGAGCTACCAGCAGAGTGATAATGCACGGTGAAACCATCCCCCCAATATCCCGGGACTCTGCCCCGTGTAAAGTGAGTCTCCTGCAGGAGGACTACATCGGCACGAAGTTTCCGGTAATATCTGGTGGCCCCTCGTCTCTTGTTCGGGGACAAAAAGACCCTTTACATTATGAGAAATCACCTTGAGGCGGGCCCGCGCCTCGCCTCCCCCCTCCACCATGGGGGATCAAGCGAATAAAAGGGATGGAAGGAGAGGTGAGAAAAAGAAGGGAGAAAGAGGTAAAATAGGAGATAAAAAAGTAGGGAGAGAAGAGAGAGAAAAAATAGAAACAGAGAGGAAAGAAAGAAGAAAGGGAGGAGAGGAGAAAAGAAGGGAAAAGAGAAAGAAAAAGAAGGGGGGAGATAGAAGACACTAGAAAAAAATGTGTCTGGTGGTGGATTGTACCGACCACAAGATACGCACTCGGGGGCGAGAGCAACAACAAGGAGAAGGTCGCCAGCCCATAGACTCCCCTAAGGGAGGACCGTGACCTAAAAATCAGCATCTAAAACCTTGAAACCCCCACCCAACCCTCTCCCAAAGCAACATATGAGTCAATGTCCAGGTACAGCTGGCCCATCTAACTCCCCCTCCCCCCCCGTCGCGGAGTAGCCAGGGCAAGAGGCTGTAAAGGACCCCGGGGGAACTGGAACTTGGAGGCTTCTAACAGGGAGCATCTAACTAGCAACAGGGCTACCGCCACGAAACTGAGATCTAACTCGAAAGGGTCCGACGGGTGTGGGTTCTCTCCGGGTATCTGACATGGCTCCCAGACCCGCCTCACGAAATCCCAAGATGGGGCTCTGGGGGACCGAACAGAGCCCAGTAAATAAAGTCCCGTGGAGAAGGTGGGGGACGAGACCCTCTCAGGTGGTGCAGGGGGACGGGGGTGATGGTAGCAGCGACCTGGAGGTTAACGCAACGGGGAGCGTCTCCGATCCTGTCTCCTCGGCCTGCCCCTGGCTTCTCCCTGCGCAAAGAGATCCAGGGGTTCCGGGATGCCCAGCGTCTCCAAGACCGTCGAGCTGTCCGCTGGGGAACGGAGAGTCAAGAAAGTACCGTTGTGAGGAATGAGAAGGCGGAATGGAAATCCCCAGCGGTATCTGACATCCCTCTGGCGGAGAAGATCAGTGAGGGGCTTGAGCGCCCGGCGCTTCTGGAGTGTGGAGGGAGCCAGATCATTGTAGAAGTGGGGAGTGATGCCGTCAAGAGTCGGAGTAGCATTACGCACCGCTTGAAGTATAGCTTCTTTGGTGGTGTAGTAATGACATCTAAGTATCACGTCTCTAGGAGGATCAGTCTCCGAGGGTTTTGGGCGTAAGGCTCTGTGGGCCCGGTCAAGTAACAGTTCCTCTTCGGGTGCCTCGGGCAGAAGCGCCTGAAAGTAGCGATGAAGAAAGTCCCGTAAATTCACCACCGTCTCAGGGATGTTTCGAAGTCGAAGGTTGGAGCGACGGGACCGATTATCCATATCCTCAACCGCCTCCTGTAAGAGTTCGTACTTGTTTTGAAGGACCGCCATATCCGCCCACACCTCCGCGTCCGCCTCCGCCTCCCGGGCCTCATCTGCTCGTAGCTCGAGGGCCGTCGTGCGTGTCCCCAGATCTGCTCTCAGGCCATCGATTCCAGCCCTGAGATCTGCTTGCAAGTCATCTTTGACAGTCAGAAGGAGTTGGCGCAGGTCTTGTATATACCGGCGCGTACACGGTGCGTCGTTGGTCGCCGTCTCCTCGGCGGGTGTCGTCATCTTGGGAGATGCGGAGGTCGTTGATCGAGCCGGGGTGAAACACCGGGAAATGTCCTTTTGACCCGGGTTACGTCCAGATTTAGTCCCGGGCATGTCAGGGGGGGGTCACGTAAAAAATATGTAACTCAATAGGTCGCTTAGAAGGCTTTAAGGGAATCTCATGGGCTTGGCGCTACAGCCTCAAGCGGCCATCTTCCCCTCCCGACAGGATCTAGACGGGCTATTCTAAAATAACTACAAAAGGAAACACCGTGTGTGATGAGCATCATGGAAGAGAAAATTAAATTAAAAAATTCTCTAAATCGAGAAAACACATTAATGTGAACTTGACGTGAACCGGTTCATGTTATGTCCAGTATGCCTTTTAGTGATGGATCAATGCTACATCTAGTTGCTTGACTAAATATTCACAACCCACATCCATTGCCAGTTCTTTGGGTGTGACGTGGTGCAGCTGGAAGGGACACCATGGCACCAGATGCGTGGCTAGAAGCCAATTTGTCCCTCAAAACGGAAGTGCCCCTCAGAAAAAATACCAATGTCAATTTGTGTGTCTTTGTCAGAGTGTCTCCTCCTGTGTGTCTCTGTCAGAGATTGCGCCTCTGTCATCAACTGCATCTGTCAGCGTCGTTTTGTATATCAAAGTCTGTTCGTGTCGTCGTCTTTTGTTTCGGTGTCAGTTGTTCAATGTGTCTGAGGGGTTAGGATATTAAACATTGTCTGGTTTTAATTTGTTAATCGTGGTTTTATTTTATAATTCTACTTATTTGCACTTAAAATTTTAACACCTGTGAGCTTTATCATCACTCTTTTATGGGGTCACTAAGAGTGGGAGGTTTTATATGCTGGGGGTATGTGTCGAGAGGATGTGACCATGGAGGGGGTGTTGTTAAGGGTGCACATTGGGCATCTAAAGGCTTACGGTTGGCCCATATTGTATCTGACCATGGTCCAATGGCAAGTGCCTCCATCACACAGCTCCATGACCACTGTCTGACATGGCAATCGTGCAAGGGCTGTCTAATTAGCCTCCCATGGCAACAATGACGCTCTGATAGCAATGGCAATCAACAAGCTTCCATGACTTTGAGAACCTTTTACACAAATGAACACAAAAAAAACAGCACAGCAACCTTTGCCTTCCGGAGGTTTTGGAACTACATCGCCCATGAAGCTCAACCACAAATTAGACTGGATGTGACTCGTTAGAAATGTAGTTACAATCCTTTTTCAATTCCAAGGCTGCTGACCTCTGCTCTAACATGTTCTCGCTCTCTGGCATAGGGATCTGCCCTGACTTATGCCAACAGAAGAGAACAGGAGGGGGTGTGTTTGCGGTACAAATATTTGGTAAGTCATGAATAAAGTCTAGAAATTTTAGGTCACTATAAAATAATGCTACTGTGTTTGAACAACAGAATTACATTAAACCTAGTAAACTGGCATCTTCATCTGAAATGGTAAGATTTAGACACGAGCAACGAGGTCCAAACAGCCTTTTAAGTTGTGTAATGTTATACAGAGCATGAGTAACAGGTTTGGGGGGGGGGAGAAATCGGATGCACATAACACATACCTTGAAATTATTTGAAAATCTTGACAGGATGGTCGAATAAGAACTTCTGTGATGTAATACTTGACAACATCTAGAGGGGGGAAAAACAAACCACAATTACTGACACTTTGCCAATAGAGGAGAGATTATAGTCCAGCTATTTGCAGTGTGTTTACTGAAAACACTGCAGAAGCAGCAAACTTGTTAAAAAATGGCAACCCAATCGTAAAAGGTAATCCTGGGGCCACGGCATTAACTTGCAATGTCTTCCCTGCCTGCTCGAGGGTCATGGAGAAGGTAGGAGTGAATGCCGAGGCACCCAGACCCACGCACCCGCTGGGAGGTTCACTGCGTCTTTTCCGCCTCCTCTATGACTTTCAAGCAGGCAGGGAAGGTACTGTGAGCCAATGTTGAGGTTGCAGGACTCAAGCAAAGAGTCTTGCTGACCGGCATCAATCGAACTCTGAGGGGTCAAAAAAGTTGATCCCTCAAAAATCCTGAGATTGGGTCTCCCAGGGATCTAATATTGCTGTGCATCAAGAAAAGTATATTTTCTTAAGTGTGTTTTGCTTTGAAAATAAGTCTGGATTGGAGGAGGGGGATAAAAATGTCAATGTATAGAATTTAAAATTTTTAGTTGTTTTTCCTCTGAAAGAGAAAATAAAGCCGTTTAAAGGTGTATATACTTGAAAAACTGTACAACGGTTCTTGAGAGCTGGTACAGTAATCATCCCCATTTATATCTTTCTCTCCTCTCTCTACACGGCTTATTTTCTGCTCACCATATAGACTTTTTTGTTGTTGTACAATCTCCTTTGTAACACTCACATATAGAAGGAAAAAGCTTTAATAAAAACCTCAAATGGAAAAAATAACTGAAGGAAAGGGTTTATGGCCGTAAAGGGAAATTTATGTAGTATATATACTAACCTTGCGTATAACTTAATACGAAGTGTAAATTATCGTTAGTTGGAATTCAGGAGTGCCGCCGACAGATTTCCTGAAACATTTGGATTCGGTTTCCTTTCAAAATACCTCGCGTTTATGGCTTCCTCACTCCTCCCAAAAAAAACCCTAAATTTTGCATTATGGCCTCCATTCTATAGAGTTTAGAAAGAAATTCCGGGCCAGCAATATCTAGGCTTCGAAAAATCATACAAATCGTACAACTCACATACACGTTTATTACGGTTGCAAGAATTTAGAAAGCTACATACTTAGCACACACACTACGTGAAACTACTGAACGGGAACAGGTACATGTTTGAAGGCCAAAGTTCCCTGTCGTCACAACCCAATATACACGTATACCTGCGACGTGCGTCACTTTGGACTCAAAGTACATGGGCCTAGGAATGTATTGGAGAGGTGCGAGCATGAGGTTTTATATGGTTTTCCTGCTCCTTCCCATGTTAAAGTCACCCTTTATCTACAATTATAGATGCAGGGTGTTTGTGTTCTGTGCCCTATTCCCTCATGTCTGTGTTATAATTAATATTCCCTTATGTATTTATTGTGAAGTCTGTGATATAACTGTATATACTGTGTAGGGATACACCAAAATGAAAATTTGGGACCGAAAATGCACGATGAGCTTGGCTGAAAACGATACCGAAAATTACTTTATATACACATACTGTGTGTAAGGATTCAGGAAGTGGAACCCAGGATGCGGAGAGGAGGAAGGCGAGGACAAGTATACCCAAGGCTTTAGGCTGAAGAAAGGTCTGAGCGTTCCGAGGTCAAGGCAGGCGGCAAGAATCGTGGTCGTGAGAAAGCTGAGGTTGGCAACGGGAAGGTCAATCAGATAGGGATATTGGGATAGTTAGGGAAACAACAGGGAGAGCTCTTGTAGCAGAGGTACCACAAAATCAATGAGCGTCTTTCCTCTGGTACTCAGGAGTTTTATGGAGGAGTCAGGAGTTAGCTCCGCCCACCCATCAACCCCACCTCTCTAGTCTCTCCCTCCTCTGATTGGCGCTGCGAGGGGAGACTCTGGGGATCACCTTGGGCTCTCCCCCGGCGTCTGAGGTTGAAGCCACGCCCCCCGCCGATCCGCCGCGCACACGCTGTCCCGCCCAGACGCCGACCACTCGAGGAACCTGCGCCATCTTGGACGGACGGAGGACCCCGTGGCCGGCATCCGGACCCTGCAGCCCGCGCACTTGGGTCGGGGGAGCCGCTTCTCAACCCCCTCTCGTTCCGGAGGGCGTCCTCGGGACCCGGGTGAGTCTGAGAGGTCTGGGGGTCTGCAAGATGGCGGCCGGAACCTGACACTGTGTATACATGTGTCTGGTGTGAGAGATATATAGATATATATATATTGCTCCGAAATGAAAATTTTGGAACGAAACCGAAAAGGACTTTTCCCCCTACAATTTATTTTAAGGTGTTTTTGGATAATTGTATTAATTATAGACTTTATTAAATATCATGAATTTAAATCCACATTAAAATGTTTACGATATTTTTGTCCTATTTTGCATCTAGTACACACACACACTTAGAGTTGCAGAAGACATTTATAGATCCCAGCAATTCGGAGAACTCTGAATTGCTGGGATGTGTATAGGTCTTCTGCAACTATAAAGTTTATGATTTGTTGTGTGGAGGATTTTAATCAAATTTTTTTGCCCTCCAACACAACTTAAATGAGTAGATATATATCTATAATCAATAATGGCTCAGACGGAGTCTAAACATCAGTTTCTCTTTATTATTTTTTTTAAAGTGCAGAAAAACAAAGCATTATAAAAGGGGCCTTTAAGATGCAAATGAAAAGACAAACCATTGCAAAAGAATGTATACGTTCCATTAACTTTTTGGAGGCATGGATGTAAGCTCCCACATTAACCCCCCCCCCCACTTCTTGTCCTCCGAGCAGACACTGCTGGCAGGAGGTCAGTGATAAATCACTTGTTCCTTGTCACTGAGAGGCCAGAGGTTACGGCTTGCCCTGATAGTGTGGATCATGCAGTTAACCCTTTGTGTGCAGAAACAAATATGTGTAGCAGCTCCTGCCTCTTTCCAATTACAATTATCTCCAGCTAAGCAGCATTGAAACAGTGCTCACTCCGTGTCAGCTGGGATCAGCAATTTTCGGCTGGTGTTTTGCTTTCGGCCGAAACAGATAACCCCATTATCGGCAGATATCTATCGGTGGCCGAAATTCCGGTGCATCCCTGATACTGTGTTATTCTTTTCCTTTGTGAGTTTGGGTTCCTTTGCTTGCATCACCCTCCCCGTGAAAACAGTTGTAACCAGATTCCTACTCTCCAAGCCATTGTTTCATTGCTAGGCGTGTTTCAATTGTTTCTGTACCTTCCCTGTGTGTTTGTTTTAACCAGTTGCAAAATGTACAATCAACGCAGTCTCCATTTGAGTTGAAACTATAAGGATCTCCTGTACGTTATTGCCGGCGTTCTGGGCCAGAAGAAGTACTGCTGCGGAATACAGACTTCAAGGGGAGCATTCAGCACGTGGACAGAAATACCCACGTTACAGTACAGCTCTGCAGAATATGCTGGTGCTGTATAAACAGGTGGACAAGGGGGTAATTAGAACAACACATAGCTTAACAAGGATGAAATGGTATGAGTTCCCCCAGGAACAGGGTCCTTAAATCTATAATGGATTTACAGTGTGAGGTAGACAACTATATATATAATGACGTATCTTGGTCCAAGGACAGCTGATGTTGAGGTATCCTGGGATCCAAGCATACTTTTCCACAGCTGTAACGGTGTGCTAGTGAGGATGAACCGGTTTCTTCATGGTTGTAGAGCAGTGATGTTTGCACTATGCTACCCAGCTGATGTATTGAAGTCAGGAGCAGATCCAGGCACAAGTTTTGGGAGGGCCACTTTAACAATTTTGACTAAAGGCCAAGGTTTGGTACATACTAACAGACAGGCAGAGCTGGCGCTAGATCGCAGGCTGTGTTCACCACACTCACTTTCTCCAGAACAGTGCTGCACAGCAGGGATATTCAAGTTTTTTTGATTCGGGAGCCACAATTGCAAGAGGAGAGCTCCACTACTGAAATACGTGTGGCCTATCAGTTTACCCCCCCCCAAAAACTGTATATTTTAGAAAAAATCCTAGCTTTAAATCAATATGGAGATTAGCAGAAAAATGCATTAATTACCATAACCGGAATTTGTCTCAGCTTTTGACTTTCCCATTTTTTTCACTCGGCCTCTTTCTTTACTCTGCCTTTTTCTTTCCTCTGCCCTCTGTGCCCCTTTCCTCTGCACCTCTTATTACTTTCCTCTGTCTTTTGCCTTTCTTTCACCTGCGCCTCTTCCTTTCTTCTGCACCATCAGGTGGCACCTGAGCATCACTGGAAGATGCCCACCTTCCGTGCCGCTAGCAGGGATCCGGAAGCAGCCATTGTCTGCTATGCGAGCCACACAATGAGTATCAGTGCCACACAGAGGCTGTCCTCCTGCGGCTCAAGTGTCACCTTGCAGACACTGCACAAAATTGTTCGCATTGAGAAATAAGAAAGCGAGTAATTGCAGTGGCACTGCTTATAATTGAAAAGTGGAAAACACTGTGACCGTAGACAAAAAAAAAAAGGGAACAAGAACAGGAGAGAGGGTTCCAAAATACCTCCATCTTCTATAACAGGTTTGAATATCAAGGGGGAACATGCCCCCCCCCTCAGATCTACCAGTGATTGGGGTGAGAAAATATACTTACCACCTTGCAAGGACATTAAGATTAAGGCGTTGCACTGACTCACTATGTCAAGAAAATGAGGTGGAACATTGAGCGCACAGACATTCCATCCACTGTTGCAAATTGATTTGGCTAGTTTAAACCCCTCCTTGTGGCAGCGCAAGGGTGATGTGAGGGAAGCTTAGAGTGGCTTACCCTTCTGCAAAATGTGGGTTGAGCTATAAGGAGGAGATCTGTTCCCTGATATCAGCATTCTTCAGGGATCATCCCTTTCAAGCCTATTGGATCCTTGGGCCCGTGACATGCTAGGTAGCCTCCCAGCTGGAGAACCACAACCTCGACATTGACTCACAGAGTCTCCTTAGCATGCTTTATGACCCACGAGCAGGCAGGGTAGCGCCACTAAGCCCCGGCATTCCCTTTCATGAGGTAGCTGCCAGTGCAAAGACAGGTCATGCTATGCTGAATCGGGACTCGGCATCCACCGATCCCAAGTACCACACGGCCTGGATCAAATCAGGGACCAGAAAAATCATGATTGGGACATCCCTACTAAGCTACATTGACAAGCTCACTACATTTATTAAAAGTAGGGAGGTTGGTCTAGTTTGCGTTTGGGAGGGCAGTAGATGTCATTTGTCCATACGTTCTAGCTAGGGTTTCCCCGAAAATAAGACACTGTCTTATATTTTTTTTGGCCCCGAAAACCCACACTAGGTCTTATTTTCAGGGTAGGGCTTATGTTTTTGTGGTTTTTTTTTTGGTGGTGTACGCCTAGTATCACTCCTCACTCCACCTGTGACAGGAGCTGGCACTAGAGGAAGCATCACCTAAGGCTGCGGTCACATGAGCGAACTGAGTGCGTCCGTGTGACCGCACTTCCCTGCGTCAGTCGCAGCTTTGTGAAGGTTGGACGGGGAGAATCACACAGGGTAGCATGCGCGCCAATTGCACGCGCTACCACTGGGCGTTATTTTAGCCTCACTGTCAAAAAGCTACGACGGACGCAAATGGAGCTACAAAGTGCAATGCTTCTAACTGCGCTCAGCAAGGTGGCCACACGGCATCAGAGTGGAAGGAACGTCTACACTCCGTGACGTTTCTTCTGCTCAAAGAACGCTCGTGTGACTGCAGCCTTATGCGGCTCTGCTCCCTCCACTGTCGCCTCGCTTCCACCGTGCAGGCATCACTCATTCTCTCCCGTGACTCAAGTTTTCCAACTAGGTCTTATTTTCAGGGTAGGTCTTATATTTTAGCAGTTATCAAAAAAACGCACTAGGTCTTATTTTCGGGGAAACACGGTAGTTTAAGGCAGACAGTTGAATACACTTTGGGGCAGTGCTCTCCTGCCCAGTTCTAAGAAAACACTGATGGAATGACTGACAAGTGGAAAAGGAAGATCACCTTTCAATACTTTCCAACACTAAACTATACATTTGCTAGCAATTTTGCCAACACAATATAAGTTGTATTATTTTCAGCTCTTTGAAGAGAGTGGTACAAACAGATCATGACCGGTGCATTTTAATGACATGCTAAAATTGAATATCAAGAGGTGGAGCTTGGGTGCAGAGGAGGGTAGATGTGTTTTACTGGAGCTCCATAATTTGGGCTCCTTATTGAGGACTTTTTTTGACCTTTCATGGGCCATTCCTACTCCCTCCTTGGCTTTTATTGCACAGGGGCACCAGAGATCCCAGGCCAGGGGTTTTCGGACAGAGAACACGGTGGTTGTTCCCCCCCCCCCCAGACCTCTGTTCTGTTTGGCAGCCATTTTGGAGCCTGTCTGGCAGTGGATCTCTACCATGCTGGGCTTAAAGGTCAATGAACGCTGTCGTTTTGCCTGGGCAGCGTCTATAGTACGGTGGGGAGTGTTGCCTCGGAGGACAGAGGGCCCCTAACGCTCCCTTAAGACATTCCTGTTTAGGGAAGCCAACCACCCGACTCACTGATACACCTCACTGACGCAACCAGTCCATCACTCTCACCTTGCAGTCCTCTCCTCCTGTTTCCACCCCCAACCCTTCTAGATTGTGAGTTCCCACGGGAATAGGGCCCTCGTTTAATTTTGGACCAGTTTGTCAATTGTTGTTCAATGTATTGTAACCCTGTCTATATTGTGCCCATTGTACAGCGCTGCAAAATATGCGGGCGCTATATAAATGAAGAATAATAATAATTTATGTCGATGTTTCCTGCAAATGTCTGAAACAAGCTGTAATGTTTTCCCACTTTTTACATTGCTTATATATTGTAAATGACAATTCAAAAAAAAGAATTTAAAAAAAAAAACTGAATATCAAGGTAGAAATCAGTGGAATAAAGAGAAGGGAATCACATTGTAAAATACAAAACTAAATTATAGTATATATTACTGGAAGATAAAATTATTATGTGCATCCACATCACTCAAACTAGTCTAAATATACAACATGAAATCGTGCTTTGCAGAGAAATCAAAATGAAATATTTATGAAAGTTATATATGGTATTGCCTCCAGGGATAAACTATAAGCTGGTCAGTACTGAAGTCTGTAAAGTAAATTATTCTGCAGAAGGTACAGAACAAAGACTGCAACCTGTGATCCTACCGGCCACCCACATCTCTCTCGCACCCTGTGATCCCAGACTGTTTGGAATAAAAATGCTTTCCTGGCTTTCATCTTTACTTTAATGTGTCCACTGCTCATCTTCCTCAGCGGATCTTTTTGTGGTTTTATTTCTAGGTGTGGTTTTGGCAACTCTCACCTCCTCTCCTGGCACACAGTCTCCTCTGCCCACCATATTAATCAGTTTGACTTTAAGCGCCATCTGTATGAAGAGGCCTCACGACTCAACCTCGCATTTACAGTCTGGCAATAAAACAGTGGAACCGGGGAGACCATAAAAATGACAAAACCCCTCAAATAAAAGCCTGCTTTATTCAAACACATCCTACCCAGATTCATGGACTACACAAAATATGTCATACACATATGAAAATGTGAAAAAAATGTCTGTAGTCTTAAAAAGGTCACAAATACAGTTTTATGAACATAAAGACGTAAGCACGCAATTATTTTAAAATGGCATTCCAAGTACTTAAATTCTCTGTGTTGATATAATGGTACAAGGAGGTCCTCAGAAGCAGTTCCATTATGCTTTTACTATTTTTATAGCACGCCAACATATTCCACAGCACTGTACAAACCAACAAAGAATACAAACATAAAATTAACAAATGGATCCTGCTCAGGAGAGCGTACAATCCAAGAAGAGTTGGTGGATACATAAGCGTAGCGCAAAAAATAGTGTAGAGCAGGGTAAGCAACCTTGGCCCGCCAGAGGTTTTGGAGCTATATCTCCCATGATGCTCAACAACCCACTAGGTTGGCTTGAGTCTCATGACAAATATAGTTCTAGAACATAAGGAGGGCCAGGGCTGCTGACCTCTGGTGTAGAGAAAAAGCAGTAATGGGATGCATGGGGAATTTTTTTTTTTTTGCAATTTGTAGAATTATAAAAGTAGGCCAACGGGCTTCTCTAAAATTCTGTGAAGGACCAAAGCCATAGAGAAAGTCAAATATGGTGAGGGAGGTAGTTCCAAACGCTGGGAGCTGTGGTGGCATTGCACCTATCACTGCTCTCTAGCCCTCATTTTTATAACTACTAGCCTCTTTGGTTTTCATTTCTAATTACAATATACCATTCCCTTGGAAAGACATACCTAATCCATTATACACATTGAACTCTCTGCAGTTCATTTTATGCTTTCTTCTTCTTGTCCTGCTGACTGGACAGTCTTCACTGTTCTCATGATCATGTATTGATAAGTATACATTGAGGGCCGTCGGCACTCTGGGCCCATTTGTTATGGTGAACATTGGAGTAAATGTTGTATATATGTATATGTTATTTATTTTGTATTTCATTCCAAATAAAGGTTTAATATATAGTGTACAAATATGTCTTGTGCAATGTATCTATTTATATTGTGGTTGGATGAGTGGTACATCACCAGATATAATTAATAAGGGCTCAGAACAATACAATGTTAAAACACATGCTTTCTCAAGGTAAAATAACATGGATCATGAATTGCCATTTTGGCATTCGGATGGACCTTTAGTACAAAAGAATGACTAAGTCGTGAGACAAAACATAGCTGTAATATTGCTCTACCTCCTCCTACTATTATGGTTCTACATTCATTGTTCCTCAATTCCTGTCACTACACAAAG
This sequence comes from Leptobrachium leishanense, assembly GCA_009667805.1. Classification (NCBI taxonomy): domain Eukaryota; kingdom Metazoa; phylum Chordata; class Amphibia; order Anura; family Megophryidae; genus Leptobrachium; species Leptobrachium leishanense. Next base: position 181,589,994 of record CM019066.1, read on the forward strand.
ATCAATGGTTATGCAGAGGCAATGGGTTGCAGACATACCAGCAAGAAACGAATAAAAAATTATTCCATGAGCATCCAATACAGCACCAGTAACAAGTGAACCTGGTGAAGATTTAAGAAAGACCTAGTCTGAAGCAAAATGTAGATCCACTTCGCTTTTAAGCTGGGTTACAAAGCAAAGAATTGATGGCTTTCAGAGCAGGGACGTGCAGTGAGGGGTAGCAGGGCCATTCCAGCAAATGAATGTGCTCATTGTGCTACAATGACATGTATGTATAGTTAATCTGTAAATAAAATGTTCATTGAAAAAAAGTTTTCATACTCCCCTCTCCACACTCCCTCGGTGTGCTTCTCTGTCCTCCGCTTTTCATTTTCCCTGTACTTTCAGTTTGCCGGCTGCTGTGTATGTGTGTGTGTGTGTGTGAGATTCACTACACAGACACCAGGGGCAGCACTGAGCCAGCATAGCCTACGCAATTTGCGCAGCTGAACGCTACGCTAATTGCGTAGCTCAAGCTGACTTCCTGGTTCTACACTTTTCAATGCTTCCAGAGGCACTGAGAGCAATTGAAAGCTTGAGCCAATGGGAAAGCTCCATTGGTCTCCAGCAATTCATTTTAAAAAAAAAAAAACGCCCCCCATGGAAGGCAGAGCTCCTCATGGATTGATGCAGGACAGTCATGTGACTGTCCTCGTCAGTTGTGGGGGGGGGGCAGGCAGAGCTCAGCAGTCAGCATGTGTGTAATAGCACCCTCTATTAGTCAGTATTGTAAGTGCATGCTCTCAGAACTAAAAACCTATAAGTAAACTTTATTTTAAAGTAAGAGTTGTAATAGCGCCCTCCATTACTCTGTATTTTAAGTGCATGCTCTTAGAACTGTAAATAAAAAAAAATGCAAACTTTAGTTTATGAATAGTGAAACTCTATTCTCCTATATAACGATAATCAAATGCGTAAATTGCAACTGCGTAACCCTGTGTATACTAGCCAGTGCCTCACCAGCCACTGACCTCACCGCACGTCACTGTTTCACAGTCACCTAGTAGTGATGTAGAAGAGCATCTGTTGGGGCATAGGACTAAAGACACAGGCATGGCTTTAAATGACAAAGAAGCTGACCTTCACAACATCGCTGGTGTATTTTTGGACACGTGTTATGTCCATGATGCTCGGATTTGAGCGGCTTGGGCTGTCTTGGTCTATACCAGTCTGAAATAATACATTCCCATCAGACGGCTTATTCCGGGACCCCACAGTCATATGCAGGATATGATTGAAGTCAGATCGCTTAACTCATCCCTTTTTGAAAGCACACAAAGTCCTTTGTATTTTTCTTTATCGGCATAATCCGATAAAGGAAAGATGTGTACTGTGACTGAGCAGATTAAAACGAAAAATCTGGATGCATGTCTATTTGAGGGTAAAAGTTATATCTAGGAAACCTTAATATCAAGTGGCTTGCTGTTTCAAGCAATATACAAACCTATATACATTTCATTGCAACGGACATCCTGGGAATACAATCTGGGTCAAGCGTGCCCTTGACAATGGGAGAAGGTAATACGCCGCTTCGTTAGAAATACCGATGCATTGATCAATTACTCTGGCAGTACTCTTAAGGGCTTAATTTAAATATAATGAGCCATTTAGAAAAAGTATGCAATTTACACAGCATTGTGCCAACCTCTGCCTGTACAAGCACCTTATTAACCAAGGTGCATTAAAAAACGTCATCTCTGCGGAAAATGACAATTCACCTTTTTCAAATGATATGTCTCTCAATTGGACATAGAATTTTTTTTATTTTTTTTTAAAAATGAAAACATAAAACATCTTGCAAAGTACACTGGTGAATATTAAAATTTTTCATATTGTTCCTGCAATACATACCTGATGACACAGTCTCACCCAGCATTGTCTTGCAACGCTTGCAAATGACTTTGGTATTTTCCTTTGAGTTCTGCAAGGCAGAAAAATGTCACTTAAATGTCACATTACACCTTAGAAAAAGCATATATAATTTTACATATCCTCTCCGGAGGGCACAATGAACTTTATTTTGCTCCTCTTTAAACGCTGACATTCTGCGACATATGTCTTGCAGCGAGACTGGCTAACCAGTCTTGCCAATGTGAACGCACAATTACAAAGTCCCCCTCACCACCCAGCAGATGGAATTTAATGGATACAAAGCAAGGCTTTGCCAGTTTTAAAGCAATCTTAAGGATGAAGGGTGGAAATCGCAAACCTTTTCTGTCTGCCACACAGTACCCATAGAACATAGTGTTTGTTATGCATTTCCAAAACCATGTTGTGTCTTATGAGCGATGGAACAAAAAAAAAAAAAAAAAAGGAGGGACAGAAAGCCCCCCCCCCCGAGAAAATCGCCGCCGCCAGCCGTTCTCCCTACGAGCGGCCGCCGGCATGATGCAGCTTGGCCGCTCGCCTGGGAACCACCTGACCAGTGCCTGAGATGCCCGGAGTTCACGTGAACGTGGCTGCGCTGGTCAGGTGGTTCCCGGCGAGTGGCCAAGCTGAATCATAAAATATATCTTCATGTGATGAGCTGGGGGCAATATGTCCACGTGATGAGCTGGGGGCAATATGTCCACGTGATGAGCTGGGGGCAATATGTCCACGTGATGAGCTGGGGGCAATATGTCCACGTGATGAGCTGGGGCAATATATCCATGTGTGAGCTGGGGGACAATATAGTGGTAAGAAAAAGTATGTGAACCCTTTGGAATTACGTGGAGTTTTGCATGAATTTGTCATAAAATGTGCTGTGATCTTCATCTAAGTCACAACACTTTGAAAAACACAGTCTGCTTAAAATAATACAACACAAACATTATATGTTTTCATGTTTTTATTGAACAGAACATGTAAAGATTCACAGTGCAGGGTGGAAAAAGTATGTGAACCTTTGGACTTAATAACTGGTTGACCCTCTTTTGGCAGCAATAACCTCAACCAAAGGTTTCCTGTAGTTGCAGATCAGACCTGCACAACGATCTGGAGTAATTTTGGACCACTCTTCACAAAACGGTTTCAGTGTAGCAATATTCTTGGGATGTCTGGTGTGAATCGCTCTCTTAAGGTCATGCCACAGCATTTCAATCGGGTTGAGGTCAGGACTCTGACTGGGCCACTCCAGAAGGCGTATTTTGTTTTGTTGAAGCCATTCTTTTGTTGAATTACTTGTATGCTTTGGGTCATTGTCCTGTTGCATCACCCATCCTCTGCGGAGCTTCAGTTGGCGGACAGATGGTCTTATGTTTTCCTGCAAAATGTCTTTATAAACTCTGGAATTCATTTTTCCATCAATGACAACAATCCATCCAGGCCCTGAGGCAGCAAAGCAGCCCCAAACCAGGATGCTCCCTCCGCCATGTTTTACAGTGGGGATGAAGTTTTGATGTTGGTGTGCTGTGCCTTTTTTTCTCCACACATAGTGTTGTGTGTTTTTTCCAAACAACTCAATTTTGGTTTCATCTGTCCACAGAATATTTTGACAGTAGTGCTGTGGAACATCCAGGTGCTCTTTTGCAAACTTCAAACGTGCTGCAATATTCTTTTTGGACAGCAATGGCTTCCTCCGTGGTGTCCTCCCATGTACTCCATTCTTGTTTAATGTTTTCCTTATTGTAGATGTGTCAACAAAAATGTTAGCATGTGCCAGAGATTTCTGTAAGTCTTTAGCTGACACTCTAGGATTCTTCTTTACCTCATTAACCTCCCTGGCGGTCTAATTTTTTCAAAATTTCGTGTCTAAAAGCGTCTCAATTTTTTTTAAAGGAAACGTGTTTTTGTACATAGTTAGCCTGTAATAATTAGGAATCACGCACTGAAATCCGTGAAATCAAGAGTCCTTACTGGTAAAATCCTTTATAAATAAATAAAAATAGTAAATACACTGAGTCCGATAAAGTTTGAAACACGACATAATAATTTATTATCCCAAAAATAATTATCCAAAATAATGCAAATAAATGATATTCAATAAAATACAACAACCAACACTGAAATCTGTATGAAAACAAGGGTGAGAGGATGTATGGTCTATTTCTTATCCTGTACTGTTTATGAACATTGCACTTTGGATTCTACAGCGTAAAATTATATTTTTCTAAGTTTGCTGCTGGTCCCGCCCCCCTGCATGCTGTGACTGGCAGGGAGCCTTACCAGGAAGCAGCTTGCCACGTTCACACTGCGAGGGAGCGCAGGAGGAGGCGAGTATGCATCCAGCCCGATTGTGGTTTTGGGCTACCGTTCACGGTAGTGAAATTTAACCCTGAGTCACACTCGGGAATACCGCCAGGGAGGTTAAGCATTCTGCAATGTACTCTTGCAGTCATCTTTACAGGACAACCACGCCTAGGGAGAGTAGCAACAGTGCTGAACTTTCTCCATTTGTAGACAGTCTGTCTTACCGTGGACACATGAACATGAAGGCTTTTGGAGATACGTTTGTAACCCTTTCCAGCTTCATGCAAGTCAACAATTCTTGATCGTAGGTCTTCTGAGAGCTCTTTTCTGCGAGGCATGTTCACATCAGGCAGTGCTTCTTGAAACCAGTAAACCCAAAACTGGGGTGTATATTTTAAAGGGCAGGACAGCTTTCAGCAACACATCCAATAATATCACACTGATTGGATTCAAGGTTGGCTCACTCCTGGCTCCAATTAGCTCTTGGAGAAGTCATTAGGCTAGGGGTTCACATACTTTTTCCACCCTGCACTGTGAATGTTTACATGTTATGTTCAATAAACACATGAAAACATATAATGTTTGTGTTGTATTATTTTAAGCAGACTGTGTTTTTCAAATTGTTGTGACTTCGATGAAGATCAGAGCACATTTTATGACCAATTCATGCAAAACGCCACGTAATCCCAAAGGGTTCACATACTTTTTCTTGCCACTGTAATATATATATATCCGTGTGAGCTGGGGGAAATATATATATCCATGTGAGCTGGGGGCAATATATATATATCCATGTGAGCTGGGGCCAAATATATATCCATGTGAGCTGGGGCAAATATATATCCGCCTGTCACTGCGAACCCAACACCAGCTCTTGGCCAAAACTGGTAGAATGCCCCCCCGAAACCTGTGTCTGGATCCACCCCTGACATTTGGATCAAGTGGAAGAACTCAAACCGATATTCAATAGAACACTTTTGCTGCGGGTGATGTGTAGGGGACATTGTCACTTTTTCGCAGCAGAGCTTGCAATCACCTCTATTCTGGGTGATTCTGAGCTGGTCTGTGTCGGGTATATTAGAATGGAAAAATTTAAATGGATGCCTGTAGCCATCTTGTTTTAAATGGAAAGTCTTTTCTTTTTCAATTTTCCCTAGTTTTAGGAATGAACAGAGATTTTTTTTTTTAAATACTTCACGGCTAGGAGAAACTATAAGAGCTTTTTTGTTTTTATAAATGCCAGACATGATCAGAGACGATAAAATGTCTTTATGTGATATAATGCTGAAGGTAAGTGCCAGACATGTCATATTTAAATTTATTGGTGTTTTAACTAGTTTTGAAAGAAAATATATTTTCTTTTTGGGTATAGGAACAAAGTTAAAATCTTTGCAAATGTATGATTATATTCACAAAATATATTTTTATAATCAATGTATATTTTATTATATTTACAGTAGAAAAAAGATGCTCCAATAAATATTTGTAGAGTATAACTGGTAAATAGTATGATTATTGAAGAATAGATTCTGTTGATTTTAATTAGAAAGGAATTTACTTAGTAAAAACTTTGAGAGTAGAGATATAAATTTAATTCTTGACAGGAGAGACTCAAAGTCTAGTATTGAAAATAGGGTCTTTGTTAAGTCAGATTGATCTCTTGACCTGAGATAAGATATATAAAAATTATATGGTGGAATTAATTGGAAGTGCAACACTGCCCTCTAGAGGTATAGTAAATATTATATTAATATAAAGAATGTAATATTTAAATGGAAAAGGGTAGATTTTCAGTGACGTCAAATTGACTATAATTGAAGCTGTACTGTTCGTTGCAAATTCAGACTTACAGGACACGACTTCATTCAGACTTACATGACAATGCATGCAGACCATCCCAGGACACAATGCACTCAAGATTTTAGGTCCACATCTCTAACTCACATGCATTGACTATCTACATTGATAATTTTCACATATTCCAAAACAATATTACATAAAGAATATTCAAAGGCTGTAACTCATTGAATCCAGATTGGAGGTAATGTATGAGAAAGCAAATAATTATATAAATCTGGAGTATTTCTTGCAACAGATAGACTGAGATATCTCAGATTACTGTTAGATCTAGAGTCTTCAAAATATTTCTATATCTGCAGATAGAGATATGAAGACGAATCGGATATAAGGATTTATCCTAAAGTAATTGTTGCCAAGTGAAATACAATAAATAAATAAATATATATATATATTGAATTTGGAAATTACTATGATTGAAATTAATAAGCAAGGAATTATATAACTAAAATATAATAAAAACCCAGAAGATTAGAAGTTTAATTCTCGATATTAGGGGAGGATTCACTAAATAAGTTTTTATTACTTAGACTAAGTGATAGCTCATCTTTTGTTGATCCACGTAGCATATAGATACATACAGTTGTGTTCAAAATTATTCAACCCCCAATGCGGTGAAGGGTTTTAGGAAATTTAGTGTACATTTGTAATTGTATTCAGAATTAAATCCTACAAGGACTTTTTAAAGAACCATATGCAACTAAAATGACATCAATTGGTTTTGTAATACAGTAGTAAATGTTTCTTTTGTGAATTCTTCATTGACACAATTATTCAACCCTTAAAGACTACCACTCTGAAGAACAGAGGTTCATTCAAGGGTTTTCAATCAGGTATTGAAAACACCTGTGGATGTCACGGAGCAGCAATAAAGCAAAATAAGCACCAATTAGGCAGCTTTAAAATGACTGTGATACTCAGCTCCTTCTAGATATTTACTGGTGTGGTTACAAACATGGTGAAGTCAAGAGAATGGTCCAGGAAGACAAGAGAAGAGGTGATTACTCTTCACAGGAAGGGCAATGGCTATAAGAAGATTGCAAAGATGTTAAACATACCAAGATAGACCATAGGAAGCATCACTCGCAAATTCGAGGCAAAGGGCACTGTTGAAATGCTACCTGGTCGTGGCAGAAAGAAGATGCTGACTTCGACTGCTGTGCGCTACATGAAGCGTAGAGTGGAGAAAAGTCCCCGTGTGACTGTTGAGGAACTGAGAAAAGATTTGTCAGATGTGGGTACTGAAGTTTCAGCTCAGACAATACGGCGCACACTGCGTAATGAAGGCCTCCATGCCAGAACTCCCAGGCGCACCCCCTTGCTGTCTCCAAAGAATAAGAGTCGACTGCAGTATGCCAAAAGTCATGTGGACAAACCACAGAAGTTTTGGGATAGTGTTCTGTGGACTGATGAAACAAAATTAGAACTGTTTGGGCCCATGGATCAACGCTATGTTTGGAGGAGGAAGAACAAGGCCTATGAAGAAAAGAACACCTTGCCTACTGTGAAGCATGGCGGGGGGTCAATCATGCTTTGGGGCTGTTTTGCTTCTGCAGGTACAGGGAAGCTTCAGTGTGTGCAAGGTACCATGAATTCTCTTCAGTACCAGGAGATATTCGATGACAATGTGATGCAGTCCGTCACAAACCTGAGGCTTGGGAGACGTTGGACCTTTCAACAGGACAATGATCCCAAGCATACCTCCAAGTCCACTAGAGCATGGTTGCAGATTAAAGGCTGGAACATTTTGGAGTGGCCATCGCAGTCACCTGACTTAAATCCGATTGAGAACCTCTGGTGGGACTTAAAGAAAGCAGTTGCAGTGCGCAAGCCTAAGAATGTGACTGAACTGGAGGCTTTTGCCCATGACGAATGGGCGAAGATACCCGTAGATCGCTGCAAGACACTTGTGTCAAGCTATGCTTCACGTTTAAAAGCTGTTATAACTGTAAAAGGATGTTGTACTAAGTACTAAGATTGAATGTCACTTGGGGGTTGAATAAAACTGATAATGATGTGAGCACAGAAAAGACATTTGTGGTTATTTCATTATAAATGTTATGTTATATTTGTCTGACCTACACGTGCCTCTTTGATTTAATTGTAAGCAAGATGACTGAATGATTAAAATCAATGTCAAACTGGCCAAAACACTCAATTTCAGTGGGGGTTGAATAATTTTGAACACAACTGTATATCTCTATAAGATCTAGCTTGTTAAACATTGGTTTGCTGGAAAATACATGTTAATGGTTTTCGTTAAGCAGAAATGTTTATTAACCATTTGTGTATAGTTACTAACTGATAAGGTAAATGATATTAATCATATATGCAGTTAGTAACAGGAGATACATATATTGAGAAGCTAGTGTCTATGTGCTGATGGATGGATTGTGGTTTATAAATTTTTGTTTATGATATGAGATTTGAAACTCTTGTATACGTAATAAATATATATATTTTTATCCGATTATTGATTAGTGTATTCTTCAAAGCAAAACACAGACAATTTAAAGAATTTAGGAGAATTTCTAGGAAATATAAACTATTGATATTTTTGTCTCTTTTTGAATATAAATCTCAACATGTTGTAAGCACGTGCAGAGATAAGAATCCCTACATCTGACTTCTTCAAAGTCTTAAGCCTCCTCCGAGGGATGGCCCAATAGCCACTAATGGCCTTTAAGCCTCCACCACCATCTCCAAGAACCCAACAGCTAGGGCATGGGCCATCTGGCTCTGGTGGCGATCGGTTACGAGACGGAGGAAGGCTGCCAGGCCAAGTTGCACAAACGCCCTATATGTGCAGCACTGTAATGATTGACGCCCACTTGGAGTGTAGCCCTTTAGGCAGGTGAGCTTGATACAGAACAGATCAATAATACAGATTCCAAAGCTATGCAGGAACCAGTCTGAGACACAAGGGACAGGAGGGCCAGAAAGAAATCTAAAAGGGATTTCTATGCTGGGAATGATTTCTATCTAGGAAACCCTCACAAAGATTAACAGAGCAAGGTGGGCAAGGTTAACAAGACAGACGAAATTCCTATACTGAAGAGGTCCTTGTATTTTGGCCTCTGAGTATGCTAAACTTAGGAATGGTCATAACAAGTAGAGGTTGGCAACTGAACTGGAATACAATGATACAGAGAACAGGCAATAGAGAGAATCCAGAGAACACGCTAAAAAAAGTCATACACAGGAATGGTTCTCTGCCAGGCCAGTTCAGTAACAAGATATCAGAAAATACAGAGTACTGGGAACTAGAAAGAGACTGTCCAGAAACGAAAGCCAAGAGTCAAAACCAGAATATATGAGACTTGAAGCTTATCAGCAACGCGTGAATCAGTGATCAGGGACCAGGAACATGACACATGAATCAGAACCACCAAGGAACTCTAAACAGTCAATGAAGTTCTGTGCCGCTGGAATATATATAGGGTGTGGATCCGTGTGATTGGGCCATGTGACCCCAGACCAGGAGATCACAACAGAACCCCAGATCAGCCCCAGACAGCACAGCCAAACACACAACAGGGAAGAACAGACATGGAGGCCCTTCACCACCAGGGGGCGCGGCCAAAACCAGGGAAAATGTGACAAGCACTCCGCGAACAGGCACGGGGTGGTTCTCTGAGCCAAGGTGTGCCAGGCCCTGGAGACCCTGTGCTGGGCCCGACAGCCTCTGCGAGGGGCCCTTAACTCCCCCACCACCCCAAGGCCTAAGGCCCGGGCCACCTGGCTCTGGCGACACTCTGTTCCGAGGCAGAGGAAGACTGCCAGACAAAGTTGCACAAAGGCACAGGATGCACAGCAAACGGGCGCAGGTGGTTCTCTGGGCCAAATTGCGCCGGACACCTGAACTGGGGAGGGCCGCCCGACCGTGCTTACACTGGGAATATTAGGAAGGAGGGAGCTTTAGTGCATTTAGAGCTTTCTCCTTCTTCCCTCCCTACTTTTCGCTCTGTAACCGAAGCTCCCTCCATCTTTGTGCCCTCACCACACACTTTGAGAATCCTAATTGGTTTTCATTCCTCAGTGTGCCTCAGTCGCGGTTACGCTGTCGGCGGGTGTGTGGGTGCGTGCTCTCGAACAAAACTGGAACGCTCCGATGGCGAGACACAAAAGCTTGACTCAAAAGGACAAATTTCAAAAGCAGAGCAGCTACCTCGCTGCGATCTACGCACAAAACCCTGACCCATATTTAGGTAGTCAACGAATGATTTAGCACCCGGTTCCACACAAACTTTCGGTGCGCTACGGGAGAGAGGCGGACCCCTTCTGGCCCCACTCCAGTCCTGAGGCGAGCGGCTCTGCAAGCCAGCCTCACCCGGGGGCGGCTATCACAGGCCAACCGAGGCTTCTCGGTGTTGTGGTATCACCTTTAGGGGGGGGAATTCTAACTTGGTAGCGTCGCCCCATTGGCTCCTCAACCAAGCACGTTCACCAAAATGTTTGAACCTGTGGTTCCTCTTGTACTGCACAGAATTACTATTGCGACAACGCCACCATCAGCAGGGTAAAACTAACCTGTCTCACGACTGTCTAAACCCAGCTCACCATCCCTATTAGTGGGTGAACAATCAAATACTTGGTGAATTGTTTCACAATGATAGGAAGAGCCAATATCGAATGATCAAAAAGCAACATCGCTATGAACGCTTGGCCGCCACAAGTCAATTATCGCTGTGGTAACTTTTCTGACTTCCTTAAAACCCAAAAGAAAAGTCAAAACGATACTGGAGGACCCACTTTCCCAACGTCTGTATTCATACTGTAAATCAAGATCAAGCAAGCTTTTGGCTTTCTGCTCCGTGGAGGTTTCGGTCCTCCCTGAGCTCGCCTTAGGACACCTGTGACTCCGCTGATTCCGCCAAGCTGTTTCCTTGGCTGTTGTTTCGCTAGATAGTAAGTAGGAACAGTGGGAATCTCGTTCATTTATTCATGCGCCTCACTAATTAGATGACGAGGCATTTGGCTACCTTAAGAGTCATAGTTACTCCTGCCTTGTACCTGAGCTTCATTAAAATTCTTCACTTTGACATTCCGAGCACTGGGCAGAAATCACATTGCGTCAACACCCACTGCGGGGAAAGGCACGTGTCACATCTGGAGTGATCCACAGGAAGGGCCGGGCGAGCATTCAGAGTTGTCACTGCCGCCCTCGCCCCCGGGGGAGGGGCAGGACAGAGGATCCCTTTCAAACAGCCAAGAAGCGTCCCTTCCGAATGGCACTTGCCTATCTCTTGGGAGCATCTGACCCATCTTCAACTGCTGTTTACATGGAACCCTTTGGCTTTAAAAGTCCTCGTTTAAATATTTGCTACTCCCACCAAGATCTGCACCCGTGGCGGCCCTCCTATTAGTCACGACCTAGCCCCCGGGGAGCTCGCTCAGCGACGGCCAGATATGGGCACGACGCTCCAGCGCTATCCATTTTCAGGGCTAGTTGATTCAGCAGGTGAGTTGTTACATGCTCCTTAGCGTGTTCCGACTTCCATGGCCACCGTCCTGCTGTCTATATCAACCAACACCTTTTCTGGAGTCTGATGAGAATTGGCATCGGGCGCCTTAACCCAGCGTTCAGTTCATCCTGCAGCGCAAGTTCTGCTTACCAGGTGGCCCACTAGGCGTGCTCATTGCACGCCCAGGTCAGGCCAGCAAGCCAGGCTTCTTACCCATTTAAAGTTTGAGACTAGGTTGAGAGTTTCAGCCCCAAGACCTCATTCGCTTTGACGGATAAATCTGCGTGGGGTGAGCGCCAGCTACCCTGAAGGGAAACATTAGTCTTTCACCCCTATACCCTGGTCGGACGACTAAATTTGTAGGTCAGGACCGTTGCGGACCTGAACCAGACTTTCCACTGGCTTCGCCCTGCCCAGACATAGTTCACCAGATTTCAGGTCCTATCACGCACGCTCCTGCGCCATCTCCTGGACGTGGCACCCCAGCCTTCACATTCATTGTGCCGGGGGTCTGGCTGCGAGTCGTCCGACTCGCACGTGTGTGCATTAATACTCATTGGTCCAGGTTTCAAAATAGGTCAGGTAGGACACAGATGTCACCACTGACCCCTGGTGCCCCTGAGGGCCCTATAACCACGTCCCATGGGGGCGTCAGGACAGGACTGTCAGGACAGAAAAAAGCTACCTACCCTGTCGTCACGTGCAGGAGGAGAGTGTACCAAGGGGTACAGCTCCAAGCCTCTGTACTTCCCAACTCTACCCACTCTCAGGGCCCCAGGTTATGCCAACCTAACCCCTTTAAGCCGTAACACCCCCTTCCGAATATACGCTGCCACCACGAAAGTAATAGGGCACTTTCGAAACCCCACTAGCTGTATACCACCCCCAATCCAGGAGCCCAACCATAAAAAGCTAACATCTCTACCAAATGTTATACACTACAGTATCGATAAACCAAGCTATTCTAGTCGAGAAGCATGAAATATCTAGAGCAGAGACAGTACTGGATTTTAAAGTTTTAATGGAAGAACATAAAAATACAAACTTTACACATTGCGGAGATCACAAAAACAAGACATACAAAATATAAGAAAACATGCAAATATAGTTCTTGAAATAAAATGGGACTTACATAGAAAACTTAGCTTTCATTAGGCAATTTCCATGGGTATTTCCAGATTTCAAATGTCCCAGAAGGTTCTTTGATGTTCACCCACTCCAAGTCTTCGCCGAAATACCCTGCGTTTTGGATGAGCATTCTATACAAAGAGCTTGCCCCTCACACTCTTCCCCAACCCATTTTGTTCCCCGATCAAGTTTCCATTCAGCCCAAGGGAGCAGATCAGATAAGGGCCTGTATGTGCACCCCCTCAAAGCTACGCCGGGTGTCCATCCCCAACTAAATTTAAGTATATTACTAAGCAGATGTAAAGAAACCAGGATTCCCTCAGTAACGATGATGGAAGAGCCCAGCAACGAATCCCCATCTGCCCAGCGGGCATAGGAAATGTAGCATAAGGGAGACCGGACCTCCAAGTCCTACTGATAGAGGCCCAGCCCGCAGACAGTGTTAAGCTGATGGCGACCCGGTCTCCTCAGAGTCGGGTTGTTTGGGAATGCAGCCCAAAGCAGGTGGTTAACTAAGTAACATCGAAGCCTAAATACCAGCATGAGACCAATACTACTATTGGTCTCATGCTGGTATTTAGGCTTCGATGTTACTTAGTTAACAACCTGCTTTGGGCTGCATTCCCAAACAACCCGACTCTGAGGAGACCGGGTCGCCATCAGCTTAACACTGTCTGCGGGCTGGGCCTCTATCAGTAGGACTTGGAGGTCCGGTACCATAAGAGGAAGTTGAAAAGAACTTTGAAGAGGGCTTGAAACTGCGAAGAGGTAAATGGGTGGGGTCAGTGCTGTCCGCACAGAGAATTCAACCAGGCTACCCCCTCACGCCGTCCTCCTGCAGTGAGCCGCCAGGGTTCTGGGCCGGGCAGAAGCATTGGGGACCCACAACCACGCTCTGGGTATAGGGGCCACCAGAGGCCCCTGCAAGAGAATACGGAGGTACGAGCTGTACCGACGGACTGCTCCCCCATATCCGGCAGCGTGTGCCAGGTTTCCCGATTCTCACAACACTTGCAATCTTCCAGCAGAAAGCGGCACTTTCCACAGGAGGCCCATCGGAAGCTGGCCTTGCGTAAGGCCACCGTGGAGGGCTTCCTGGAGCCCTCTAGGGGTGAATGGACGACGAGAGGCCCCTGCGAGGGGACGGAAGTTCAAGCGGGACAAACCATCCTCTCATATCCAGCGGCGAGTGCAACGAGAGCATTTGGGGCCTGTTTCTGCATGCACACGCCTGGGGACAGAGAGGCAGAAAGCATCTAAGCCCGTGCAATATGATGAGTGCAGAATGGTAAAAATGAGCTCACCACAGAGGGGTGAATTGGCTCTGCAATGAATATTCAGAGACAAAGATTTAACTTTATAGTCTAGCCACCATCACTATTTAATTGTTCATGGTGAGGCAGGTGTCTCCCTCCTATACCCTAGTGCAGGGCTCAAAATTTCAAGTCCCAAGCTACTAACAAAAGTTATTCCGAGCTTGGTCAGGTTAGGCAGCAGATCCCTGCCACCATGCAGCCTGGGGAAGGGGGGGGGGCTGCACAGCGGCATCGCCAGAATACGCAGCACAAAATAATTTATTGTGCTGCCTGCGTGTGCAATTTTGAGCCCTGCCCTAATGTCTTAGTGGACAGTTTTCCAAAGCCAAATACTTCTTTTGCTTGGAGGTCTGTTGTACAGCTTGCGGAGGACTGTCGTCCGAGGGGGGTTCGCATAGCACTGCTCAAGGCTGACCAGCCAATGACTTTAAATTCTGTTCCATTGAGAAGCAATTTGCTGCGTGTGTGAGTGAGGGTTTAGCCTATTAACAGAATCTGTTGCAGGCTGAACACAAAGGGATGACCCCGAGGCTGGAAATCAGGAAAGCTTAAAAAGATACTTTAAGATTAAAAAGAAAAAAACAAACTGAGTGTGTGATTATTAGTGCGCAAAAGGACAGCGCAAATCAATGGCCCATGATGCAACACTCACCAAAATCTTAAGGGAGTTTTACTTTGTGGCTGTGCTTAAACATCTAAAGTATACAACAGTTATTGAGGTGGAGGAGGGAATATTTGAAGAAGGCAGCAGGGGGGCTATTTTCCTGCATCTGCTACCTGAGATAAGAGCTGGCAGTTGAATGAGACAAGACAAATTAAAAGATTTCTAATCTACCCCATGGTGATGTCCTTTGAATAATCCGTCACTATACAATGGTTTGAGTCCGTGATCGATCCATAGACTCCATTATATGGCCATTGCCACAGAGTGAGGAGCAAGTGCTGTAAACATACTGTAGGGGGGCAGTTTATAACATAAAAGATCCATAATGGATGCGACCAATGACACATAAGGATCTATTCACAAAGCACAGCAATTTCAGTGCTTTGCGTTCAAACCCATTTCACCAAAAATACTGAAATCACTACTTAGCGATTAGCAAATGGTCACTGTATTTTGCCAAAATTGGAGAAGCCGAGGCAGTTATTGAACATGGTGGAAAACAACCGACTTGCGTCGAATTTGTGTAGGCAAAATCTGCTGGACTGCAAAATAATTAAAAAAAAAAAAAAGAAGACTATTAGGAGTATAAATCGATGAAACGTGTCCGTAACATAACAAAAATGTTGTGTAAAAAATAAAAAGTTTTTGCTGAAAATGAAAAAGTGTTAACGGTCCTAAAAAATAAACAAAGATATTAAGTCTTTTTTACATTGAATCCTATGGGATTTCCCCGTTTAAACCTGTCAAACCAAAGGTCAGGGCATGTCGCTGGAATTTCGGTGCAGTTCAACATTCTATGACTAGAAGACACAATAGTCTTCTGTGGGGGGCCATTTTGGTGCCGCCTAATTTTGGTGAATTGATAGCTTGGTATATAGACGAATTGGCCCAAAATTGCAGAAAAGGTGGATTTCACCTCCCAGTGCGATTCGGGGCCAATTCAGAGGTTAGTGAACAACCTCTAGAGTAAAATCAAAATCTATAGAGTAAAATCAAAAGTCAGCGACTGTTTATCTGGTGTCTCCTCCTGGAAGGCCTCTCACCACCTAAAGATTAACATGTCCAAGACTGGGCTCCTTCTAATGCCTCCCCCCCTCCTGACTTCTCTGTTGTGGTTGAGGGTATCACCATCTCCCCATCAACCCAGGTTCATTGCCTCGGAGATACACTTGAACCTGCTCTTTCCTTCATCCCCCACATCCAGTCTCTCTCCCCCTCCTGCCGCTACCACTTGCGTAATATCTCCAGAATTCGGCCATTTCTTAGCGCTGACATCACAAAGCAACTCCTCCACGCCCTTGTAATCTCCCAACTCGACTATTGTAATAATCTTCTATTTGGCCTTCCTCTCTCCCCCCTACAATCCATTCGAACACCTCCGCCAGGCTCATCCACCTCACCCATCACTCACTGGCTCCCCATCCACTGCAGAATTAAATTAAAAGGTACTTACCCTGACCTACAAAGCTCTCACTAACTCAGCTCACCCCTACCTGTCCTCACCAATCACCAAATACACCCCAGCCCACTCCCTAAGGTCAAACAGCGACCTGCACCTAGCTTCTTCCTGCATCACCTCTTCCCATGATAGACTGCAGGATTTCTTACGCACAGCTCCCATCCTCTGGAATGCTCTCCCACGTACGGTCAGACTTCCCCCTAGTTTCCTTTCCTTCAAACGCTCCCTTAAGACCTTAAGACATTCATATTTAGGGAAGCCTACCACCCGACTCACTGATACACCTCACTGCCCCAAACAGTCCATCACTCTCACCTTGCAGTCCTCTCCCCTCCTGTTTCCACGCCCAACCGGTCTATTGTGAGTTCCCACGGGAATAGGGCCCTTGTTTCCTCCTGTACTGGTTTATCAAATGTTGTTCAGACTCCGTGTATTGCAACCCTGTTTATATTGTGCCCATTGTTCAGCGCTGCGGAACATGCTAGCACTAAATAAATAAAGTATAATAATAAAAATGTTTTCTTAACTAAACATACAAGAGACAACCAAAGCACATGCAAGATATCAGCAACATTAACAAAATAAGGACATTTCATTTTTTGGTGGTAGTGGCCCTTTAAGGCTGGTGGCACACGAGCGTTTTGAGAGAATGGAAGGAACGTCCGTGAAAGTGGGCATTCCTTCCACTCTCTGCGCTCAGCGTACAAAGCGCGATCCTCCTATGGAGAATCGCGCTTTGTAACCTGTCAGCGTCCGTTTAGCTTTTTGACGGGGAGGGCTTTTTCACGTCCGGTGGATGGCCTTCCCCGTCAAAAACGCACGGATGCAGGGAATTGCGGGCGCACATGAGCTGTAAATATGCTCGTGTGCCGGGGGCCTTAAAAGGTACTCTGGGAACCCTGGAGTCCCAGCGGAGCTCTGCGTTAAGACGCTTTAAAGCCACCATCACACAGATTGAGAGGATTGGGTAGTGGAAAAAATATATATATATTATATAAAAACACGTATAACATAGCATGTTCAATTGGCCTGACAAAAGCCCTGCATTTTTAAATCAGATTTGCGTTTTAACATTGAAATTGTGCAGCGACTGTTTAACTTTTAGTAGTTTTATCCTGGTGTCCTGGCAGAGATCTCGCTCTCTCCCCAGGGTCATTACATTTCCAGATACATTTTGAGACACCAGTACTGGGAATTTTGCAGGTTACATTCACCCACCTTAGAGAATATACCTATTACACTGTTGCTGCAAGTTTGGCAAGTCAGCTGTTTGGATTTGTGTGACTTTTAATAAAGTACAATTAAGCACAATGGACTGCAAGCTCACCAGAACAGCAAATATCAAGCCAGCGTGGGCATTAAAAGCCCACAGACAACGCTTATTAAAAAAGCTTAAGAAGACGACCACAAGAGACTTTCAAATGCTACAGGGAAATTATAATCATAATCTATATATTTTAATTCCCATTAGTGAATATGTGGCTTTACCTTTGGCAATTACGTCTTACATCTACACAATTGCGGATATGTAAGCAGAACTATTCAAATGTGGGCTATGAGAGGATCCATCAACTTTTCTTTAATGTATGTGCAAGAGTGAGATTCAATGGGGGGGGGGGAGAGAGTATGAAGATATAGATCACATCTATACTGACAGATTATGCTGAGATGGTGGGGAATAGATATATTGTGAAAGGAAAATGTATTAAAACTGTGTGTATATTTTATAGATACATATAAATACAGTGGTGTTCAAAATTATTCAACCCCCACTGAAATTGAGTGTTTTGGCCAGTTTGACATTGATTTTGATCATTCAGTCATCTTGCTTACAATTAAATCAAAGAGGCACGTGTAGGTCAGACAAATATAACATAACATTTATAATGAAATAACCACAAATGTCTTTTCTGTGCTCACATCATTATCAGTTTTATTCAACCCCCAAGTGACATTCAATCTTAGTACTTATAACTGTAAAAGGATGTTGTACTAACAGCTTTTAAACGTGAAGCATAGCTTGACACAAGTGTCTTGCAGCGATCTACGGGTATCTTCGCCCATTCGTCATGGGCAAAAGCCTCCAGTTCAGTCACATTCTTAGGCTTGCGCACTGCAACTGCTTTCTTTAAATCCCACCAGAGGTTCTCAATCGGATTTAAGTCTGGTGACTGCGATGGCCACTCCAAAATGTTCCAGCCTTTAATCTGCAACCATGCTCTAGTGGACTTGGAGGTATGCTTGGGATCATTGTCCTGTTGAAAGGTCCAACATCTCCCAAGCCTCAGGTTTGTGACGGACTGCATCACATTGTCATCCAATATCTCCTGGTACTGAAGAGAATTCATGGTACCTTGCACACGCTGAAGCTTCCCTGTACCTGCAGAAGCAAAACAGCCCCAAAGCATGATTGACCCCCCGCCATGCTTCACAGTATGGAAAGGTGTTTTCTTCATAGGCCTTGTTCTTCCTCCTCCAAACATAGCATTGATCCATGGGCCCAAACAGTTCTAGTTTTGTTTCATCAGTCCACAGAACACTATCCCAAAACTTCTGTGGTTTGTCCACATGACTTTTGGCATACTGCAGTCGACTCTTCTTATTCTTTGGAGACAGCAAGGGGGTGCGCCTGGGAGTTCTGGCATGGAGGCCTTCATTACGCAGTGTGCGCCGTATTGTCTGAGCTGAAACTTCAGTACCCACATCTGACAAATCTTTTCTCAGTTCCTCAGCAGTCACACGGGGACTTTTCTCCACTCTACGCTTCAGGTAGCGCACAGCAGTCAAAGTCAGCATCTTCTTTCTGCCACGACCAGGTAGCATTTCAACAGTGCCCTTTGCCTTGAATTTGCGAATGATGCTTCCTATGGTCTCTCTTGGTATGTTTAACATCTTTGCAATCTTCTTATAGCCATTGCCCTTCCTGTGAAGAGTAATCACCTCTTCTCTTGTCTTCCTGGACCATTCTCTTGACTTCACCATGTTTGTAACCACACCAGTAAATGTCTAGAAGGAGCTGAGTATCACAGTCATTTTAAAGCTGCCTAATTGGTGCTTATTATGCTTTATTGCTGCTCCGTGACATCCACAGGTGTTTTCAATACCTGATTGAAAACACTTGAATGAACCTCTGTTCTTCAGAGTGGTAGTCTTTAAGGGGTTGATTAATTGTGTCAATGAAG
Source organism: Leptobrachium leishanense (assembly GCA_009667805.1). NCBI lineage: Eukaryota > Metazoa > Chordata > Amphibia > Anura > Megophryidae > Leptobrachium > Leptobrachium leishanense. The sequence goes on from CM019066.1 coordinate 181,609,274, forward strand.
AATTCACAAAAGAAACATTTACTACTGTATTACAAAACCAATTGATGTCATTTTAGTTGCATATGGTTCTTTAAAAAGTCCTTGTAGGCTTTCATTCTGAATACAATTACAAATGTACACTAAATTCCCTAAAACCCTTTACAGCATTGGGGGTTGAATAATTTTGAACACAGCTGTATGTCCTACAGGCCTGAATCGTTAATGAATGTGAGTGTGAGTGTGGAAGTCTTGAAAAATGTCCTTCGGGCCGGAAACCTCGATTGCATAAAGTAACATTCTAACAGCTATGCAAACACTTGCAGGTCTATTCAAAGAAAGGTGAAACTCAGGGGAATTGGCAGAAGTGAAGAATCTAGACCAAATAGCCAAACCAGAAAAATTCTCCCATTTATTTCACTTTACAAATCGGCTATTTGGTCTAGATTCTTAACTTCTGCCAATTCCCCTGAGTTTCACCTTTCTTTCAACAGACCTGTCTGTGTTGCTGGACATCCTGTATGTTTATATTGAAGCGACCAAGTGCCAACATCGGAGCCTGCAATCCTGTAGTTGAAAAGTGCGGAGAAATATATACATACAAAACCAGGGAGAGAGCACTCCAGTCAACACATTCAAAAAACCTGCAACAGCTTCATGCATGGGTACATTATACCAGATTTTACCACATGTTGAAAAAATCTTAAATCTTAGAGCTTTGTTGAATAAAATAGTGGAAATTTAGTTTGCATTGAGAGGCCGTTCATTGCAAACTAAATTTCCACCATTTTATTCAACAAAGCTCAGATTTAAGAATTTTTCAACATGTGGTAAAATCTGGTATAATGTACCCATGCATGAAGCTGTTGCAGGTTTTTGCATGTGTTTGTCTGGAGTGCTCTCTCCCTGGTTTTGTTTGTATTTTATTTTTGAGACGCACCCGCACTGAATGCTTAGTTTAGGTTGAGTGCTACCCCCCCATGTGTTATATATATATATATTTATACATACATATATCTATCCAGAACTATCCCCTGTAGGTGCATCTTGTACTAAAGCCCAGTGCTAATGAAATAAACACAGTGGTAGAGAAGACACACTGGGACTTACTGAAATATGTTAAGAAATCTAATAAAATGTATTAAATTACATCCAGCCATTTCAACATTTTCAAGAAGTCTCACAGTGCATCCTCATCGCTCTACCATTATGCGTGTGTGTATAAAATATTAAGAATATAAATATGCTATATGCCCCCTCCCCAGATAAGCACTGTTAATCCAATGAATAAATTATTAGGATCATTATAAATATAGCTGTAAGAGAGAATGTAATGTAAACGTTGTGCTGTGGTATTCGTCGAGGTTTTGGATGTCATTTTACAGGTGAATATATATTTTTATATAGCCGATGCACAGAATTATGCATGAATATAAATAAAGTGTTTATTCCCAGTATGAACTAAACAAACGGCTTTGAATACAAGATAAACACAAAATGCCAGACCCGCGTGGCATGGAGCTGTAACAGCTATTTATGCTCATCATAATTAACCTTTTTATTTATTTAAAAAAGTACATTTCTTGTAATACTATCAAAAGCACAAATATGAAAGCAGACATTGGTGGTGTCATCAGTAAAAGAGACTCTGAACTCCCATGGATCGGGAACTAGCTTCCACTAACAGTGTCACCATCGTGGATCATGTGGGTCACACAGAGGGGTCAAGTCATGTCTTTCTAGGTTTTAAAATTAAGAAACTGACGGCAGAATACATAATAACCTGGCTTTCAGCAGAGTAACTTTGTTAAATTAACTGTATTGAGAAGATGTTCATTTGCGAGCATTAACACTATTCCAGCTTCTCTCCCAAAAACAAAGATCACTTTTTTTTTTGCTATAACATGCCTGGCAGAGAGGCCAAGAGTCTGCTTTGACTGAAAGCAAATATCAATTAAGATAATAAAGTTATAGCGGGTAATATAAATGTACCAATTAGGTTGTGTCATTAACACTAATAACTTACCGAAACATTAGCATCAACAGAATGAGGAGCAGATGACTTCTCATTAGTCTCTTCAGGGGGGTCTGAAAGATTTGCTCTGTTCACCAAAAGGAAAGTGTCTCCCAGAAAGCAGTCGTTAACCTTGGGCAGGCAATTGCGATTGGCAAAGGGATCAGGATGGCAACACCATTCTTCGACCAGAGAGCTCCAGTTCTCGCTTGGTAATGGGAGAACCCTTTGGAATTGCCTGGAAAATGAAATACAAAATAAATATGGAAGAGTATCGCTTACAATATAATAGAATTACAGTTCAACTATGTTATATTATGCTTAAAACATGTACACTGCAATCAATAATGCCATGTGCAGAGAACATGGTCTAAAACATACAAGAGATATGCACAGCAATAAAGGGCCCCCCCAAATGTTCACAAGTAACAGAGCCACCTTAAGCATGGGGGGGGGGTGGAGGCTTGGCGAGCCAAGTTTGTGAGAGCCTAAACAGTCACATAATTCATTGCTGCAAATCAAACACTGACATATGGAAAACGAAACCTGGCTCTCTCCTTCCGATACTGCAACACCTGCATTGCTAATACAAAGCGGTCTCCAACTGACACACACCCCTAGACCAAGTGACAAAAAGGTGGCAGCATGGGGTTCTTACTTTCTCCCCACTGCTCCTTTCAGGCCATGCCTTCGTGCCCATCTATACTATTTGCCTACTGAAACCTCTAGCCGCTCGTATTGCTGTTATCTTCCAACCCCCTGGCCAACCTCTTCTCTTCCTTGACCAGTTTCTTCTTTGCTCCCACATTTCATGTCCTCTGACTTTCCATCCCTCCTTCCTGGTGAGTTTAACATCCCTTTTGACTCACCACTTAGCTCAGCTGCCTCGCGATTTTCTCCATTACATCCACACTTGGCTTTACTCCGTGGTCCGACTCCCGCACGCACACAGCTGGCAATACTCTGGATCTTCCCTTTTCTACTCGTGCCCCATCTCTAATCTCACAATTACACCTCTCATGCGCTCTGACCATCTTCTGACTTGTGAACTCAGCTATCCCCTCGTTCCTCTATCTGAACCCAAACTTTCCACTCTTGATCCACAGCAATTCTCCGCTGATATATCTGTATCGCTCTCGTCTGTCCCATCGCTGTCCTAATGAAGCCATCGGCCGCTACAACTATACTCTTTCCTCCACCCTTGAGAAGTTAGCACCGTCAAAACCTTTGTCAATGAGGCGACAAACCCTGCAATCCTGTCACAACAAGTTGAACCGGTATCTTCAAAGATGTTCTAGAATAGAACGCCATTGGAGGCAGACCCGCTTCCGCGCCAACTCTCTTCATTATAAATGTATGCTCCAGTCCTACGGCTCTGCCCACTTTCTAGCCAAGTAGTCATATTATGCGGCCCTCATACACACTCACTCCCAGAATCCAAATCGCCTATTCGCCGTATTCAACTCCCTTCTCCTGTGGCTGTTCCTCACACTGACCTCAATGTTGAAGACCTAGCGTGCTTTTTCACAGCGAAAATAGAACAGATAAGAACTGATCAACAATGCTGCTATCACACAAGCAGGAAGAAGTTAATCACGTCTATCCTCACATGGTTAAGCGTTCCCTTCTGCAACTGAACAAGAGGTCTTTAAGTTATTACGATCCTCTCATCCCACTACCTGCCCATCGACCCTGTCCCCTCACATCTTACCAAAACACTTTCCGTTTCTCTTGCACAGTCCTTGACCCACCACCACCTTTAATCTGTCCTTAAACAGGTAACTGCAGTACCAATCCTAAAAAAGATGTCTCTGGATCTGACTGCTCCCTCAAACTACAGCCCCGTGTCCCTGCTCCCTTTTGCCTCCAAATTCCTTGAAAAGCTTGTGTATGCCAGTCTGACTACCGCAACACCCACGCTCTCCTTGACCCTCTGCAATCTGGCTTTCGCTCACTGCACTCAAAGAAAACAACTCTTGCAAAACTGACTGATGACCTTGTAAATACAAAATCTAATGGGTGCTACTCTCGGCTGATCCTTCTTAACCTCTCTACAGTTGACAACTTGCTCCTCCTTCAAATGCTTAGTGATCAAGGTACAGTTCTTTTATGGTTTGCTTCCTACCTGTCTCAACGATTGTTTAATGCCTCATTTTCTGGAAGTAGCTCCTCCCGGCAGCCTGTCTCTGCTGAGGTGCCCCAAGGCTCAGTACAGGGCCCTCTTTTCAATCTACACTGCCTCTCTAGGCAAACTGATCGGCTCCTTTGGATCCCAGAACAACCTATACCAGAGTTTCCCAAACCTGACCTCGGGACCCTCAACCAGGCCAGATTTTGCAGATCACCTTGGGGAAAAGCAGACTGAATACTGCAATCACTGAGCAGCAAATTATATCACTTGTGCGGAGCTTCAGATATCCTGCAAACCTGACAAGGCGGAGGGTCCTGAGGACAGGTTTGGGAAACACTGAACTATACGCTGATGACACTCAAATATACATCTCCTCTGACCTCTCCTGGATCGAGTCAATGACTGTCACCACCGTCTCAAATTGGATGTCTTCCCGCTTCCTTAAACTCAATCTTGCCAAAACTGAAATTCTTATCATTCCCTCCAAAGAAGAACCCAATACCACCTATCCCTGAGTAAATGGAACGCCGATTAACCTGACGTCTCAAGCTCGCTGCCTTGGTGTCACCTTCAATTCTGATCTAACGTTCTCTCCTCATGTCCAGACATTGACCAGATCCTGTTATGATCAACTCTCATCAAGAACATCGCCCGCATCCGCCCCTTTCTGCCACAAGACACCACATAGGTGCTTCATGCTCTTGTCATTTCACAACTTGATTACTGCAACTCGCTCTTTATTGGCCTCCCAAACTCCTGTATTGCCCCTTCGCAATCTAATGAATGCAGGTACCAGGCTTATTTTTCTCAGACACACCTCACGTACCTACCCCCCCACTGCCGGTCCCTCCAATGGCTTCTTGTACATTTCAGGATACAGTTTAAAATACTGGCGCTCACTTTCAAATCACTCAATAACTCGACCCCCCCCTTACTTGTATTCATTGCTCCGCAAGCACGTCCCATCCAGAAAAATCCGGTCGGCGGGCGATCTCCACCTGTCATCTGTCTATACCCGCACTGCCAACTCTCCCCTCCAAGACTTCTAAAGGGCAGCTCCGGTCCTGTGGAATGACTTGCCTCACCCTATCAAACTCTCCTCGGATCTTCGGGCCTTCAAGAAATCCCTCAAAACCCATCTCTTCAGATTAGCGTACCACATCACTGATGCAACTCCTCCCTCTGTTCACGCATTATTGAAGCTGCAACTATGGCCACACCATTCCGAAACCACCGGTACCAATGATCCTGCCATCCAGTAAAATTCCCCTTGTCGTCCTCAACCCCAATCCTTCTATACTGTAAACTCCTATAAGCAGGGCCCTTTACACCTCGTTTCCATCCTATGTCCTTTTATCTCTAGCTCGTTCCGTTTGGTTATTGTAAAGCACTGCGGAAACTGTTGGCGCTTTATAAATGGTGACAATTAGGGTTGCACCGATACCAGTATCGGTATCGGGGCCGATACTCGTGCAGTACCCCCCGATATTTTTCCCGATACCGGAAGCCGGCATTGAGCCGGCTTGCCGGCATCCGAGGGGCTGCGGCGGCTGTCCGAATGCTCTATCGGCATTCGGACAGCCGCCTCTGGAGCTCTCTGGCATACTTACCTTCCTGAGCGATGCCGGGAATGTCTCCGCGTGTGCGCTCGTTGGAAGGACCCCAGCCGCGACCACGTGGGACCATGTGATCGCAGCTGGGGTCCTTTCAAGGTGCGCGCGGGCGGAAACTTTCCCGGCGTCACGCAGGAAGGTAAGTATCATCGCGGAGAGCAGCTGCAGGGCCTGTCTGAATGCTCTATCAGCATTCGGACAGGCCCTGCAGCTGCTCACTGTGTTCATACTTACCTTCCTGAGCGACGCCGGGAAAGCTTCCGCGCGCGTGCTCCTTGGAAGGACCCCAGCCGCGATCACATGGTCCCACGTGGTCACGGCTGGGGTCCTTCCAACGAGCACACGCACGGAGACATTCCCGGCGTCGCTCAGGAAGGCAAGTATCGTCGGGGGGGGGTCCATGAGCTGGGGGGCATACCCATGTGTGAGCTGTGGGGGCATACCCATGAGCTGGGGGCAATACCCATGTGTGAGCTGTGGGGGCATACCCATGAGCTGGGGGCAATACCCATGTGTAAGCTGGAGGGAGGCATACCCATGAGCTGGGGGGCATACCCATGTGTGAGCTGTGGGGGCATATCCATGAGCTGGGGGCAATACCCATGTGTGAGCTGGGGGCATACCCATGTGTGAGCTGGGGGGCATACCCATGTGTGAGCTGGGGGCATACCCATGTGTGAGCTGGGGGGCATACCCATGTGTGAGCTGGGGGGCATACCCATGTGTGAGCTGGGGGGCATACCCATGTGTGAGCTGGGGGGCATACCCATGTGTGAGCTGGGGGCATACCCATGTGTGAGCTGGGGCAAATCCATGTGTGAGCTGGGGCAAATCCATGTGTGAGCTGGGGCATATCCATGTGTGAGCTGGGGCATATCCATGTGTGAGCTGGGGCATATCCATGTGTGAGCTGGGGCATATCCATGAGCTGGGGCATATCCATGAGCTGGGGCATATCCATGTGTGAGCTGGGGCAGTATGAAATATATATATATATCAGGGGGATATACATGTGAGCTGGGGGCATTTTTATATGGTCTGTTCTTATTGGAAATCGTCACATGACATTAAAGAAAAGTATCGGTACTCGGTATCGGTGAGTACTTTTAAAAAGTATCGGTACTCGTACTTGGTCTTAAAAAAGTGGTATCGGTGCATCCCTAGTGACAATAATAATATATACTGAATTCTACAGAAACAGTTCTAACGTAGTATTGGTGTTCCCAGAAAGTTAATTACTAACCAGATGCAGATTGACAACCAATGGGGCCCCAAGCAATAGGAGATTATGAGGCCCCCTTGTGCCATGCGCACAGAAGGCCACTCACATACAAAACTCCACCCATAAAATGCAACACCCACACGTACATTGTTGTGTTAGAGAATTTATTTCTTTACACAATTCTCAAAATAATGATTTTAAGGTGTTAAGAAAATCCACTTGGGCACACCAGCGAATTGGGGAATCTGTTGTGCCCCCCTCCAGACTTACAGATGGCAACCGCTCTGCTGCAGCAGCCATCACCCACTCATTGCAGCTAAGGATACACCACAGCACAGAACGTCCCTGTGGCACATGTGGGAAGCTGCCAATCCCTTTACAGGTTACAATACTGTACATTACGGATACTCTTTATATTACAGAGCTCCACAGAACTAAAACTCACCTATTTTACTTCTTAAAGTATATAGTATATTGAAACGGTATTTAAAATATTTTATTTAACAATATAATTCATAAATAGTTAAAATCAATTTAAACATACATACATACATTAGTGCAGCAGCATTGATGACTTTAGGAGAGGAAAAAAAAAAAGACATTTATTTTATCATTTACAAGTTACAGTCATGATGGGCATCATTGGAAAGGCCACACTCTGGCCTGAACGTCCTTGTGGGATGCAGAGATACCGGGGTTCAAAGGACCCCTGCATCTCCTGTAATGTGATTTCCCTGCCAGGCAGGGGGAAATCGCAATTTGTGATGTCATTGCACGCACACACTGCCAATGACTAGGGATGAGCCGAACACTCCCCGAGTTAGGTTATAGCCCAAACCCGAACTTCCCATTTGTTCGGGACCGAACCCGAACCCCCATGCAAGTCAATGGGGCTGAAAATTCGGTTTTCTGGAGTGCCCTCCAAGAGGGCATATATGCTACATATTTGCCATAAAAGGTGTATGGGGGTCTGGGTAGTGCCGTGGGGGACAGGAAACAAGGACAAAAAGTTTTAAAAAAAAACGTTTTTAAAAGGGACAGTGAGTTTTCCATGAAATAAGGGTTAAAAATAAAAATGAAAAATTCCTTCAAATATCGTGCCTAGGAGGTCCCCATAACCTGCCCGTGAAGTGGCGGATTTCTAGGATGTATAGAAATATGTAAAAACCAAAAAAACTGACATTTCAAATGACGGTAAGTGCTTTTCCTTTAATCTATCCATAAACAACTGCTTGGGGCGGCAGTCTGTATGAAAAGAGGAGACATTTTAGGACACGCAGAAAAAGTTTACCGATTTTGTGGCGGTGAAAAGCAGGAGAATGGAAACTTCTAGACCAAAAAGCCGATTTGGAAAGGGAGATAAATGGGAGAATTTTTCTGGTTTGGCTATTTTGACCTAGAATTTTTCATTCTCCTGAGTTTCACCTTTCTCTGAATAACCCTGTCAGGGTTATTCAGAGAGCGGTGAAGAGCAGGAGAATGACTGGAGAATGGAAAATTCTAGGTCAAAATAGCCAAACCAGAAAAATTCTCCCATTTAGGCTAGGGGCAGACTAGCAAATTTTTAACGTGCGTTTAGGCGCACTTAATCACGGCCACACTAGCAGCAAATGACGGGCAATGACGGCCAATATACGAAGTACGGTCGCACGAAAGTCCTGCTGCGCAACGCAAGTGGAAAATTAACGCATTTTTTCGAGAACGCAGAACTGCTAGTACGGACGTACAGAGTGCGCTGCGTCCACTAGCGGCGTGTGTGCGTGATTTGGAGACGTCAGACCCTGCTCATGTCCGGCCAACATAACGTCCAGACACCCAAGGTTTCCTGGTTTGGATCCGTAAAAAATCATGCACAAAAATGCGCATCGTATGACAGTTTTCGCGCAATCCGTGAAAAAATACGGCAATGCGTTCGGACGCACTTTTTGACGGTCGCTGCGAAAAATGCATTAGTCTGACCCTAGCCTTATCTCACTTTCCAAATCGGCTATTTGGTCTAGATTGTTCTCTTTTCCTGCCATTCTCCTGGTTTTCACCTTTCTCTGAACAACCCTGAGAGAGAGGTGAAAGCCAGGAGAACTGGCAAGAGAAGGGAACAATCTAGACCAAATAGCCAATTTGGAAAGTGAGATAAATGGGAGAATTTTTCTGGTTTGGCTACTTTGACTAGGGTTGCACCGATACCGATACTAGTATCGATATCGGTGCCGATACCGGGTACTGCAGGAGTACTTGGTACTCGTGCAGTACCCCCGATATTTTTTTCCGATACCGGAAGCCGGCATTGAGCCGGCTTGCCGGTATCCGAGGAGCTGCGGCGGCTGTCCGAATGCTCTATCGGCATTCGGACAGGCCCTGCAGCTGGTCACCTAACTTTGTTTAATACTTACCTTCCTTCAGCGCCGCCGGGAAAGTCTTCGCGCGCGCGCTCCTTGGAAGGTCCCCAGCCGCGACCACGTGGGACCATGTGATCGCGGCTGGGGTCCTTCCAACGAGCGCGCGCGCGGAAACTTTCCCGGCGTCGCTGAAGGAAGGTAAGTATTAAACAAAGTGAGCAGCTGCAGGGCCTGTCCGAATGCAGATTGACCGGAGAGCAGCTGCAGGGCCTTACTTACCTTCCTTCAGCGACGCCGGGAAAGTTTCCGCGCGTGCGCTCGTTGGAAGGACCCCAGCCGCGATCACGTGGTCGCGGCTGGGGTCCTTCCAAGGAGTGCGCGCGTGCGAAGACTTTACCAGCGCCGCTGAAGGAAGGTAAGTATGAGCGGAGAGTGGGGGGATCCATTAGCAGGGGGGGCATATCCATGAGCAGGGGGGGCATATCCATGAGCAGGGGGGCGCATATCCATGAGCAGGGGGCGCATATCCATGAGCAGGGGGCGCATATCCATGAGCAGGGGGGCGCATATCCATGAGCAGGGGGGCGCATATCCATGAGCAGGGGGGCGCATATCCATGAGCAGGGGGGCGCATATCCATGAGCAAGGGGGGCATATCCATGAGCAAGGGGCGGCATATCCATGAGCAAGGGGGGCATATCCATGAGCAGGGGGGGCAATTATCCATGAGCTGGGGGGGCAATTATCCATGAGCTGGGGTCAGGATATCCATGAGCTGGGGTCAGGATATCCATGAGCTGGAGCAAATCCATGAGACCTGGGGGCTTTATAGGAGGTCTGTTCTTATTGGAAAGCGTCACATGACATAAAATAAAAGTATCGGTAATTGGTATCGGTGAGTACTTGAACAAAAGTATCAGTACTCGTACTTAAAGTGGTATCGGTGCATCCCTAATTTTGACCTAGAATTTTCACTTCTCCAGTTATTCTCCTGCTTTTCACCGCTCTCTGAATAACCCTGTGAATGTTTAATCCCGAGGTGAAAAAGAACATTGCTTTAGATTTTTTCCAAACACCAGTTAAATGCAGCATATTAGGATGTTTTAGGGAAATTAATTCTCGAATCTCAATCAGAAGCAGACACCACCCCACCCTCAGTATATTGTACAATGTATCAAATGGATTACCAGACTAAAAACACCTGGTGTAATGCCCGTTTGTGAACAGAGGTCATTTAGAGTTGATAATCTTTCAACGTACACATTAGTTTTTAATTCAATATCTAATAAACTGTTGCTTATAATATTCTGCAGTAAAGAGTCTCTTTATTTCTAGATTTTTTTTAGTATTTTTTTAAGCATTTTCTATACTTTTTTCAAAATTCCTTTTTTTCGAACCCGAACCGAACACGCCCAAAAATTTCAAAATTCGCAAACTTTCCAACTGCCAAAGTTCGGGTCGAACTCCGAACCCGAACAGCTCATCCCTACCAATGACTCCCAAGGCCCAGGAGACAGTCCTACATTGAAGGCTGACATCCAGGATGTTAGCCCGCTGTGACTGCTGCCCCTGCTCAGAGCCAGAGCGGCACAGAGCAGGGACACAACAGGACGTGCGCAGAGCACCCTCCACAATGGGGAGGGAATACCCTTCATGCTCCACACCCGTCCCATCACTTTGGACTGCAAGGCAGACTGATGGGGCCCTAATCTTGGCTCCTCCCCCATCCAGGCCCTCAAGCAGTGCCCAAATGCCCAATGGGTCAGTCCAAGTCAGTTAACTTTAAAAAGTGTGGATCCAGAAGGATCAATTATTAGCGCCTACAGTCCCTTTCCCCATTTATTTTTTGCTTGGAGCATGAGCATTCCTTTAAACTGTTCCACAATATATCCTGACACTGGCATCTTTACAGTCTGCTGGTTTAGTTGAAATTTCTGACCGCTATACTGAGAGGGGTTTATTCCTTCCACGTTCATCTCATCTTGAGCTTGTATTTATGAAAGAAATACAGACTCCAAAACTGGTGTTAAGGGATTTTGTTTTTGCAGGTCTTGCATTCAAAATTAGGGATAGTCCAATATTTTTTCAGAGCTGATACCAATTGGGGCCTTTCTGTTCGATAGCCGATATTCTGTACATTTAATATTGTGGGGGGAGAAGAAAAAATAAAAAATATCAGACACTCCACCATTAACTGAATGTGTTTAACCCCTTGGATGTGGAAGATGTGTGGGCAGCATCATGGGGATTCCCTGCTATATGCGGAGGATGTCCCCCACACTTCATCTGCTAAGGGGACTCTCCCTCCTTATACTCCTCTCCCCCTCTGGCGACGGGCGTGATGACATCAGTTTCAAGTACCCTCTGGCAAAGCTGGATAAGCGCCTGAAAGGAAGGGTGTCCTTTGGACCCCTCTCCCTCCCAAACTGGAGGAAATATTCTTAAAAGAGGCAGCAATGTAAAGGTCAGGATGTGACCTTTCCAGCGATGCCCCTCTTTAACCCGAGGTGCCGTTCTGCGATCCGGCACCATTCAGTGCCAGATCACGGACCTCTTTGATGTCAGCCAAGCCTCCGGGACCTCTCCCATCGCTCAATGACATCAGTTGGAGACTTAACCCCTAGCTGCCAAGGAGCTTCCCTATGGAAACTCTATAGTGGAGATAGGGGGTCCTTTGGACCCCCTCCCCATATCCTGATCAGTGGAAGCTAGAGGGTCATTTTTGGTATGATTGGGAAGGGCAGAGCATGGTCTTTCCGATAATACCAAACATGACCATACAAGTAATGAAAGATTTAAAAATAACAAAAAACTTTTTATTAATTTAGTACCATTGTTCGCATTTAAATTATGTGAAAAATGCGTTAACATTTTTTTTTTCCGTTTTAGCTAAAATAATGTAATTTTTCAGAAAAATAAACAGGTTCCCAGTTAAATTTTTTTTTTTTTTACAAGTGTGCCCCCTTAGAATATACAGTACTGTGCAAAAGTTTTAGGCAGGCTCGGATGATAAAATGTGAAAGAAAAAAAAATTACACGCTGTAGAGGATTGGACATTCGCTTCTTTTAATTTTTTGTTATAGCATTCTGACAGGGCATGACTTATATGATATATTACGAATCTGCCGAAAAAAGGGATATATAATTTGGATAATAAACAGGACTGGCGTGAACAGCCCATCACATTAGGGTGTGCACCCATGATACATTTATTAATTGAAAACTTATATTTAGAGGGTTTAATACAAAAATGCACATTTTCATTAGAAATAACAAGCCTGTAAGCAGAAACAGTCAGCTTTTATGTTATTCATCATGAACCAGATAATGGACATCTAAAATGTCAGTGTAGGAAGTGATGAGGAGAGGACCTCTTCACTCAAAATTAGGGTGTGCCTGGGCACACCAGGCACACCCCCTGAGCACACCTATGCCTTATATATGTAAGGGGTACGCAACCATAGCCCTCCAGATGTTTTGAAACTACAAGTCATCTGCTGTGGAAGAAGCTCCAGATCAGCATCAGGCTGATGGACTTCATGTGTCATGGCTATAGTGAGCCACCTTAGCAAATTATTGGCAAATAAGAGGCCGATACGGATTATCAGCAATTTGCTGTAGATTGGCTGCCAATAAATCGGTCTATGCCCATTAACAATCCCAAACTTACTGGTGATTCCACAGTGAAGAAGGCAGCATAATCTACTACTTCAAGTCACTATATGCAGCGGTGGGCCTTATCCTCCTGCAGTTACTGTGCTTTCCAGCTCAAGCAGAGCTTGTGGCAGAATTGTGTTCGGCTCTATGGAGTCTTACGGACACCACAGATACCAGCACCACTATCAGTATCTCTTTACGGATCCTGGTTATTCAGACTGTAGACACCAATTACAGCAGCTGGGTCAGAATACGTCCTGAAACAGGGAGTGAGGATATCCAGCAACATTGGAACAGGATTCCTAATGCATCTCTGGTCACAATTAGCCACTCGTGTTCCAGGAAGCTGCTCTCCCACACCTACATATAGAAATACACACTCGTGATGGATTCTATTCTCCCTCCTCCACTCCTTACGGTCAGCTTTCTCAGAAGGAAGACGGGAAGAAAGCAGGAGAAGTCACATGTAGCGGGAGCCTCTCAGCCCAGCTCTGGCCTTGTGTTTCCCACTGCAGCTTAAGACTTATATCAGCAGCTGTGGGGGAATCCCCCTTCCCTTCTCTGTTGTGCAGTGAGTGACAGGCATTCACAGACAGGGCTGCCTACATTAGCTCCCTCCCCTGACTCTTCATTGGTAGAGGAAGCTGACTGATCCAGGGAGGACTGGGAGAACAGCAATGCATTCAAGGACATGTAGTCCTCAACACAGATGGCCCAATATAATCCCTGAAGGAGGAAACTATACATCCCAGCAGCCCAGAGGCAGAGGGGAGATTTTACAGCGTGGCGGCCCGCCCCTTCCTGGGGAGACAGGATGAGCACGTGCCTGTGGATGGGAGGAGAAGAGAAGCCAGGCCCAGGAGTTTGAGAGACCACGAAGAGAAACAGACAGGCTATCATCATCCTGTATGGAAGATCGCGTGCCCTGTATCGCTCCCATCGTCATCCATTCAGCTGCGACAGCGATCAAGCTACCAATTGCTGGAAGGAAGATATAATGAGTGCTAGGGATGCACGGATACCACTTTTTTAAGACGAGCACCGATACTTTTATGTCATGTGACCGCTTTCCAAAAGAACAGACCTCATATAAAAATGCCCCCAGGTCTCATGGATTTGCCCCCCAGCTCGTGGACAATGCCCCCCAGCACATGGATTTGCCCCCCCAGCACATGGATTTTTCCCCCCCTGCTCATGGATAATGCCCCCCTCTGCTCATGGATAATGCCCCCCTCTGCTCATGGATAATGCCCCCCTCTGCTCATGGATAATGCCCCCCAGCTCACCTGGAGCTCTCCGCTCATACTTACCTTCCTTTAGCGACGCCGGGAAAGTCTTCGCACGCGTGCTCCTTGGAAGGTCCCCAGCCGCGACCACGTGGGCGACCACGTGGGACCATGTGATCGCGGCTGGGGTCCTTCCAATGAGCGCACGCACGGAAACTTTACTGGCGTCACTAAAGGAAGGTAAGTATGAGCGGAGAGCAGCTGCAGGGCCTGTCCGAATGCTCTATCGGCATTCGGACAGGCCCTGCAGCTGCTCTCCTCACTTGGTTTATACTTACCTTCCTTTGGCGCCGGGAAAGTTTCCGCGCGTGCGCTCGTTGGAAGGACCCCAGCCGCGATCACATGGTCCCACGTGGTCGCAGCTGGGGACCTTCCAAGGAGCACGCGCGTGCGAAGACTTTCCCGGCGTCGCTAAAGGAAGGTAAGTATAAACCAAGTAAGAAGAGGAGCTGCAGGGCCTGTCAGAACATTCGGACAGCCGCCCCAGCCCCTAGGATGCCGGCAAGCCGGCTCAATGCCGGCTTCCGGTATCGGAAAAAAATATATCTGGGGTACTGCACGAGTACCAGGTACTCCTGCAGTACCCGGTATCGGCACCGATACTAGTATCGGTATCGGTGCAACCCTAATGAGTGCATCTAATGGTGAGAGATCTTCTGCCATCCTCGTGTGAGTTGATCTTGCTAACTTGATTAGATCCTATTTACTGCCAATGCAGCTCTATCTGAAGGAGGATCACTACAGTTGGTAATCTTTGTTACCCTGTGACACTTTGTGAAGATTTCACTTTCCATTTTGTGGATTACAAATTTGCTTCACAATAAAAAAGGTACCCAACTACAGAATTCAAAGGGCCCCAACGCTAGCAGACTTGTGTGTGCAGAATTCCCACTGGCCAGTTAGGTTCTTAATGTCAGTTATGTTACTTTTAGAGAATAATTGAGCAGTGTTGATGTATGGTGTAGCTGACCGTTTCGTTCACCCATCACTCCGCTGAGTGGTTGTATTATATTATTTTCAAAGAATGTTGTTGTAGTGTTAATCATTTTATTGCTTTTCAGGGCTTATCGTCAGTTCTAATAAAGCCCTTCTAAGAGTATAAGCAGTGTCTTGGTGTCACTTGGATCCAGGAGGGGAGAGGTGAGTGATCACTGGTGTAGGACAGAAGGCCCGTATACTACAGCAGCCCTTGCGGGGGTAGCGCTACACACATTATAAGCAGGAATGTAGCGTCTCTGATAAGACAACCTGTGGAGGTCAGGCAGGAAGTCAAACTCGTTTTATACCGAACTGTGTCACCATGAAAGTGTAGATCTCTACAATATAGAGGCAGTCATCTATGCCGTTGGTAGAAGAAAAAAAAAATCTATTCACTTGATTCGAGTAAAAGCATGATTTTCTCTAGTATGTCATCATCATCACGGGAACCTTTAATAAATCAAGTGTAGGAATCTAGGACAGGCACAATTCATCTACTACACACATGACCTCTGTAGAGCATAGATATGAGGAACAACATGTAATGGATTAATAGGATTGTTTTATTTTACCAGTGCACGATGTCCAAAAAAATATATATTTTACACATACATACACGCATATGCAATATTTGGAAGTGTGACTGCAATCACTTATGCCTTCAATCTTCCGTTTTTATTACGGTGTGCACATAAAGTTTAAATGTTTCAGCTCACAATTTTGGTGCATGCGGGGAAAGCATTATTTTAGTGTTAATTATGGTTACTTTTAATGCTCCTTGCTTGCCTGGTTAATACTATGCTGCTAATTGCATTATCGTCTAACATTTAATGCCTGCAGGACATGACTAGTGCTTTTATTACATTTACATACGCCAAAGGTGTAATTCTATTTTCATCCTTCACCCAGAGGAAAATTCTAGGCACGAGGCATCGGTCACAATATTCCTGCTTTGACAGGAAGCCTAATGATTTAAATGCACAAAAAGTAATGAAGAGGCTGCATAAAATTTAGCAAACCACCTATATAATCAAAATAGGAACAATTAGAAAGTTAACCAGTTACTGTTACAAGTATTTATAAAAGTGCCAACAAGTTCCGTAGCACTGTACAATGGGAGAGACAGAATAACAAATATGCATACACATTACAAACCGGATCACTAGGAGAGATGACCCTGCTCGAGAGTTTACAATCTAAGAGGAGAGGGGTCACACGCTAGGTGACGGTTGAGTAAAGAGCAGGAAATATTGGGGCGCATGTGGGCTGTGTGGGAAGATGGGGTAGGAAATGAACCATGAGGGATTATGGAGTGAGCCAATGTGTTTTCAGAGACTTCTTGAAGGACTGGAGAGATGAGGAGAGTCTTGTTGAAGGTTGGGGGAGTTCCATAGAAAGGGGGCAACTTGGAAGAAGTCTTAAAAAAAGCGAGAGTTAGGGGTGTGAGTATGAGGATATAACTTATGTTTTATGGTTTAAAATGGTTTACTAAAATGCATCTATATCCACATCTGTGCAAGTATGCATACAGGTACATACTACCCAGCACATTCGCATGTGCTGGATAGTATGTGTCGGATTCCCATTAAAGAGAAAGTGAGAACATTTGATGAAAAAAGCAGTTTCTGTATCTATGACCTAATTATTCTGGCCATGTGGCCAATCAGCGGCTCTTCAGCCATGAGAAAGAAGAAGACATTAAAACAAACTACATAAAAACAAGTTTGCACTAATATAACAAAACCCTGTTTTTTACTGCTCATCATCCTTGGTACCTGGAAAAGAGATCGAGATATATCTATATCTATCTATATAATTGCAAACTAAATTTCCACCATTTTATTCAACAAAGCTCACATTTAAGAATTTTTCAACATGTGGTAAAAGCTGGTATTATGTACCCATGCATGAAGCGGTTGCTGGTTTTTGAATGTGTTGACTGGAGTGCTGATTTTTGTTATATATCCCCCCCGTTAAGCAAAAAGTAGGGTCGCCTTGCACCGACACAACTGAGGACCAGACTCATCCTTGTTTGGTTCCGCAGAGTCCTGGAAACCATGACATCATACATAAAGCATAATCCCGTGCAGTTTTGTGATGATCTCTAAGGCAAACAACAATTGGATCACACTTTCACATGTATGATAAATCACTTCGTTTTCTGACACTAGGTCAGGGGTGTGGGAATCCTATAGCCCGACGCCCGGGACATGAAGATCCGGGCGCCGGACAAGTAAATATTTTTGAGATGCAGTCCGGCGGGCTACTGCTCCTGGCACACGAGCACCGTCGGGATACAAAGCACGATCCCTCCTATGGAGGATCGCGCTTTGTACCCTGAGCGCAGAGAGAGCAAGGAACGCCCACTCTCACGGACGTTCCTTCCTCTCACTGAGCGGCGCGATGAGGGGAGGGGAGGGGCAGGGTTGTGTAGCACAGGGGGAGGGGATTTGTTGCTGTCAGCTCAGTGGTTGCAGTGTGCATCTCTTTCACACCCTCTCTGCGCATCCTGTACCCTGGCAGCTTCACGTGTCCTGTCTCTCATCCCATATGGCGTGCAGTAAGTTGGCACTGCATGCCAGGATGGTGCTGGGCAGCGGGGTTCCTGGCAGAAGGGCCAGAATGTCCACCGCAGCGGCGGCCCCCCAAGGTGAAAAGCTCTGGGGTCCAAAACAGCAGCACGTGGGTGAAGATGCAGAGGAGACGCTGTACAGGATGGAAGCCCAAGTGGAGCACATGGAGAGGAGCAGCGGGGATCCTCTGCCCAGGCCCTGCCCTGCTGAATCCATTCACTTTGAAAATACCCAGGAAGCCTACAAGAGCAAAAACACATGGGAGCTGATGAGAAGCCTCATGGTCTTCTGGCTGTGCTCCCTTGATACTCTGGTGGACAAAAACCAGCAGGCAAGTAGAGGTGTACTGTTTTCGTGAAGGTTTAGGAGAGCAAAACATTTCCCCACACACTGTACAACAACACCTCTTGCTTATAAATAAATTCTCTTTATCTGGTCTGCGGTCTACATCTGTGGGCATTATCTGGTCTGCGGTCTACATCTGTGGGCATTATCTGGTCTGCGGTCTACATCTGTGGGCATTATCTGGTCTGCGGTCTACATCTGTGGGCATTATCTGGTCTGCGGTCTACATCTGTGGGCATTATCTGGTCTGCGGTCTACATCTGTGGGCATTATCTGGTATGCGGTCTACATCTGTGGGCATTATCTGGTCTGCGGTCTACATCTGTGGGCATTATCTGGTCTGCGGTCTACATCTGTGGGCATTATCTGGTCTGCGGTCTACATCTGTGGGCATTATCTGGTCTGAGGTCCACATCTGTGGGCATTATCTGGTCTGAGGTCCACATCTGTGGGCATTATCTGGTCTGAGGTCCACATCTGTGGGCATTATCTGGTCTGAGGTTTACATCTGTGGGCATTATCTGGTCTGCGGTCTACATCTGTGGGCATTATCTGGTCTGCGGTCTACATCTGTGGGCATTATCTGGTCTGCGGTCTATATCTGTGGGCATTATCTGGTCTGAGGTCCATATCTGTGGGCATTATCTGGTTAAATTTCCACATCCCTGTAGGTGATATCCTATGGCGAGGACACACAATTGATTCATTCCTTACGTTTTCTATGTATGCATACTGTACATTTAGTCGAAAAGGTCAGATCGCATGCCATAAACAGATAAAAATTATCTTCCCAAGCTAGACATGCATACGTCTGTATAATAGATATGCTAAATTATTTTAGAACCAAACCGGTTTCATCACGCATATTGCTAGACGTTCTGGACTTTGAGGTTTTTATATTTGGTTTAAATTAAAATAAACAACACAGGAGTACAGTACATTAAAAATGGATGGTCCTGGAAGCTGAAAGATGGGTATACATACAGAGAGCTTAAATAATGTAATGTCAAATGCATGTGAAGGTGCAATGAAGTTTTTATCGTTGAAGAAGGAAGAAAAAAAAACCTCCACAGCCATGACTTACTTTCCACACTTTAATTAATCTTTGTAAAGAGTTATTGTAATGGAAACTGGCCAGAAATAAGCCGCCATGATGGTTCATAACGGCCATCTTGAGCAAGACTTTGGTTCACGTAAATGTATATAGCGAATATTGGTTGAATTAGACGAGTTTGCATAGATTGCTGGAATTCCTGAAACTAACAAGCAGAGCAATTAAAATAAACAAGATCCGGGCTAGCACAAGCAGGAGTGTCAGAATACGGATTTAGCTACATCAAGGTTAGAGAGCTAGAGATGAGAACAAAAGGCCTACGTTAGACAATCTGCACGCTTATCAGTAAACAAGTCCCGGGGAGGCGGATGGAGACAGGATCTGGCTAGATATTAAATTATCCAATTGTCATAACAATGTGTGAAAGCTGCCAATTTACTGCAAGTTTGTGGAATGTCTTTGTATTCAGCAAGGGGAAGGTACGGATTGACTTGGGGTGGACAAGTATCGCCCATGGGTGGGTTGCTGGGATGTACCTGTTTATCCATTCATGTATAAAATGTTATGACCATGTGTTCATGTCACTCAGTCTTTGTGATTCAATCCTGGCTGAGATTTGACGTCAAATAAAGGACACCTTTCCTGAAGAGACTCGTGTCCGAATAGTCATTGTCCGCACCGGGCCGACCTTTCTCCCGATAGAGCCGAGTGGATTCCGGTAACATTTTCAGTACTATAGAGAGGGATCAAAATTTCAAGTCCCAAGCTACTAGCCAGGCCTTAAGGCTAATGTCAGACAAACGCATTCTGAGCACACTGTGCGTCGGTGCACAACTGACGTACTTTCTGACTGATGATACTGTAGACACCACACGGTCCATTTTTTTTGACTGATGTAGATGGGAAATAAAATTAATATGTAAAATGAAAAAAATTGATACATGATATGAAAAAACATTTTGTCCTTCAAAAATACAGTCCGTCTGACTACGTTCCATCACTCACACACAATGCTACGCGGATGTGGCGCACTGTGCATCCGTCCTAGCGGTTTGATGTTCTTGCCTAAATTGCATCCGGTGCCACGTGCGTTGTGCATCCGCATTTCTGTGCGGATGTACTTAGTGTGTGGGTCTCTATTGATCATAATTTTATGCTACGACGGACGTTAAAATGTGCAACACAGACGTGATCACTGCGTTCGTCTGACACAGGCCTTAGAGTTACTCGCCACCAGCACCACAGAAATAAAACTCACAGTAATGTGCAGTGTGTATGAGCGTATCATAGCTCCACAACCTTTTTTTTAATCCCCCCATGGCCCACTCATTCTTTTTACACCCCTCATTCAACACACACACACACACACACACACACACACACACTTTCCGTTCCTTCCACACACCCCCTTCATTTTTTAGTAGTCACTCAGGGCTCTCGGCTGCTTTGTCCTCCTTCCATGGTCTAGGCGCAGACTGGCTCCGCTGCCGATGGCGCCCTTGCCTCTACTGCAGCACATCACTGTGTCGCATCATGTGGGTGGGTCAGGTGACCCACAAATGTGATTCTCACAGGTCACATGGGAGAAGGCGGCAGTCAATGCAGCGTGCCGTTCCCAGACTTGTGTTACGAGTGTGGGAGGCATCCTGCAGACCTGTGAGAAGTCTCCCCTTGACTCTGGGATTGTAAACTTCATAGAGCTGTAGTCAGGGGTTCCAGAACAAATAATTATTTGGCAAGCCATTTCATATACAGACAATAAAATGGTTTCAATTGCTAAAATGCTCAAAAAAAAATAAAGGATACGCGAGCCATCATACTTTTCCAAGTTAAAGGAGTTCCACCATCCCCAGCTGTTACTGGGCTCTAGATTCCCTCCCTTTAGGCACGGGTCAGACTAGCGCAGTGTTCACGCCCGTGTTGCCGCACATTTTAACATCCGTGGTAGCATACAATTATGATCAATAGAGACCACACACGAAGTACGTCCGCACAGAAGTGCGGACGCGGCAAACTGACGCAAGTTAAGCAAGAACGTAAATCCGCTAGAACGGATGCACAGAGTGCGCTGCGTCCGCATAGCTTTGTGTGAGTGTGATGGAACGTGGTCAGACGAACTGCATTTATACGTCCAGCATTTTTGACTGACAATGTTTTTTCATTTTAATTTATTTTCCCTCCTACATCCGTCAAAAATAAGAGTCACAAAAACGGACTGTGTGGCCACTACTGCGTCTTCTGTCAAAAAGTGCGTCCGTACTGCACGGGCGCAAAGTCTAGAAAACGCGCTCGTCTGACCCTAGCCTTACAGCACAAGGTTATTTTAAATTAAGGGACAGAAAAGGGGGGGTGGAGGCGTTAAGAAGGCACGGAGAGTGTAGCAGATCAGTGTTATACTCATCTACCACTAGAGGGCATAGTTGTTTGTGTTACCCATTTTCTGTTAATGTAATAGTGTTTCCGGGTCAGGGGTTGTTGCTGTCAGTTTCCTGAGTGGGAGAGCTGTGTCTGTATCAGCGAATAAAGAGAATAATTCATCCATAACCTGCCTCTGCATCAGTCATATGAAGATATTACATTGGCGACGAGGATAAACCGGTGTGTGTATTAAGAGACTGTTATGGGAAGGTTCAGAGTCTGCATAGCAGCTAAAGACCAGCTAAGAAAAAAAAAAAAAAATGCAGGAAAAGAAGTCGTTTGCTGAGACAGGATGGTACTGGTGGGTCAGGTGAACCCCTTTGATTGTGAGTTGCAATCATGGGAGGAATACATAGAAATGTTGGAATATTTTTTTCAAGCAAATGAGATTACGGATGCCAGCAAGAAGAAAGCTGTGTTATTAAGTGGAGTCGGTGCATCCACATATAGTTTGCTGAGAAGTTTGCCGTGTCCTTCGACGCCAGCTGAGAAAACGTATCACGATCTTATTGTACTCAAGGCCCATTATAATCCAAAGCCAAGTGAGATTGTGCAGAGATACAAGTTTAATTCACACACGTGGAAAACGGACGAGACAGTGGCTGCATTTGTGGCGGAGATGAAAAAATTAGCACAACACTGAGTATGGTCCTACGCTTCAACAAATGCTTCGTGACAGGCTGGTGTGTGGCGTAAACGACAACAGAATGCAGAGAAGGCTGTTGTCGGAAATGGATTTGACCTTTGAAAAGGCCCTTAATATATGTCAGGCGATGGAATCGGCTAACAGACAGATCTCCAAGGCCTATCTGGGGGTGAAGAATCGCAGACTCCAAGGTCACGAACGGTACAGGCGGTGATGCATAAGGTGTGCTCGGAGGATAAGAGGGGGCAGAACATGGACTGAGTGCTACAGGTGCAAAAGGAATCATGCGCCCAACGTATGCAAGTTTATTATGGAACTGTGCCACAAATGTTGGAAACGGGGACACATTAAGCGGGCATGCAAATCCAAGCTCGTGATGCGGGATTACAAGGTCCCCTTTCACAGACTGAGGGGGGAGAGAAAGGAAAAGGAGAATGGTAGGAGGTCACATTTAGTGAGAGAAGAGGATGTGAGGGAGACAGAAGATGCAGGTGACATAAATACAATATACAGGGTCTCACATAATATGCCTAAAGTGGCTCCTCTCATACAGAAGTTAAAAGTGAATGGAATGGACATTGAATTTGAGGTGGACACAGGATGTGGCATTACAATTATCCGCAAAAAGCAATACTCAAAGCTATGGAAAAATACAGTCATACCAGAGTGGGAACCATGCAACCTGACGTTAAAAACATACAGGTGAGAAGATGCATGTGTTAGGTCAGGTTATAGGAACTGTGCAGTGTCAGGAGAAAAGAGGAAAACTAACTAAGCTGGTGGTTGAAGGGGCCGGGCCAAATTTGTTGGGGCGAAGCGGGCTGAAAGACTTAAAATTGTTACCCCAACTGGTGAATACAGTAACAGTCAGTCCAACAGTAAATGTGGTCGACATTCTAGACAGACATGCTGAGGTGTTCAAAGAAGAGCTAGGTCAGCTGAAAGGCAACACAGCTAAAATTCATGTGAACGCAGAGGCCCAGCCACGATTTCATAAGCCGCGACGGATACCTTTTGAGGTCAAACCTCGGGTGGAGGCAGAACTGCAGAGACTGGTAGAGGAGAAAATTATAGAACCAGTACAATTCTCAGAATGGGCAGCCCCCATTGTGAGGAAGCCGGATATTCAATTCGCATCTGTGGAAATTACAAACTCACAGTAAACCGAGCATCCAGTGTGGAGCAATATCCTATTCCTAAAGTAGAAGAATTGTTTGTTTGCTTAGTTGGCGGGAGGCCACAAATTCTCCAAACTGGAAAGGAGTCATGCATATCAGGAGATTGTGCTGGATGAAAGCGCTAAAAAGTATGTGACTGTTAATACACACAAAGGGTTGTATACTTTACTGAAGATTGCCATTTGGAGTGGCATCGAGCCCAGCCATTTTCCAATGCACTATGGAGGGAATCTTACAAAACATGCCGAATGTCGCAGTCTACTTAGATGACATTTTAGTTACTGGTGCCAGCGAAGAAGAACATTTAAGAAATCTAGAGGAAGCTTTGTCTCGAATAAAAAAAAAAAAGTGGACTGAGACTGAAAAGGAGTAAGTGTGAATTCCTGGGAAGGGAAGATGTTTTTCTGGGTCACAAGATCAGTGCTGCAGGTGTGCAGCCAGTGGCGGAAAAGGTCCAGGCCATACAGGAAGCACCCACACCGTAGTCTGTGAGTGAACTAAAGGCTTACTTGGGCCTACTGAACTATTACCATAAATTCCTACCAGGTTTGTCTACCTTACTAGCACCGTTGCATGCACTACTGAGGAAAGAGACTAAATGGATCTGGAGTTGTGAGCAAAAAGAGGCCTTTGAAAAGTCCAAAAATCTTCTCCAGTCGGATGCCTTGTTGGTGCATTATGATGTCAACAAACCCATTATCCTGGCTTGTGACGCTTCCCCTTATGGCGTGGGGGCGGTGTTGTCACACAGGCTGGAGGATGGAACAGACCGGCCAATAGGGTTCGTCTCACGGACCGTGAATGCAGCGGAGAACAATTATTCTCAAATTGAGAAGGAGGGCCTTGCTCTGATTTTTGGGGTAAAGAAGTTTCACACATACTAGTATGGGAGACAATTTACCATTGTAACAGACCATAAACCACTGATCTCATTATTTAATGAACTGAAGGAGGTGCCATATATGGCCTCACCCCACATTCAGAGATGGGCTGTGACGTTATGTGGATATGAGTACTCTATTTTGTACAAAGCAGGAAAGGATCATCAAAATGCGGATGGCCTGAGCCGGTTGCAGGGAATGAGGTGGCGACTTCTGATGAGGAAGAGAGTACTTCTGTTGGAATAAAATGGCGTACCATTGATTAAAGCCGAACAGGTGAGGAAATGGACAGATACGGATACCGTTTTGGCACAGGTTAGAGAGTTTGTCCTCAGAGTATGGCCAAAAAGAGTGGATAAATCAATGTTTGGGGCTTATGCAAAAATGAAAGAGGAACCGAGTGTGCAGGCAGGTTGTGTCTTGTGGGGTGCCTGAGTAGTCATTCCACCCCCAGGTCGTACAGACCTACTAAAAACAGTTACACACCAATCATCCAAGCATAATCAGAAAGAAAAGACTGGCACGGAGCTATATGTGATGGCAGAAGATGGATGGCGATATAGAAGGAATTGTGAAAACTTGCACCTTGTGCCAAGAAAATCAAAATTCTCCCCAGTGTGCACCTTTACATCCTTGGGAGGTACCAAGCCTCCCATGGAGAGGAATTCACATTGATTATGCTGGCCCATGGATGGGTAAGATGTTTTTGATTTTGGTGGATGCTTACTCTAAATGGATAGAGGTGTACCCCTTAAATAAATCCACCTCGGGGGGCGTGGCCGACTGCTGAAGGGAGCAGACATGTTTCTGCAGAGCTCCGCACGTCTGCCGCTCTTGGGGCCCATTTACAGCTTGATTCGCAGAGCAATTTTAGATTTGGGGGCCCAGGCTAGCTGGCCACCGGATTCGGGATGTCCGGAGGCTGTTCTGTCCCCCCCCCTCCGGACCAGAGACATTCCCTCCAAAATGATGAAGACACGAGGCCGCCAAAATGATGAAGACGCGAGGGGCTGGCGGCCATCTTGCGGCCTTCGTCCTGGCCCCTGGGGCCTCTATGCCCGACTGTCCTGCTGCTTTGGCCCGGTCTGACCCTGTGCTGGGGGCCGAGGTGACGACGGGCCCGCGTCTCTCGGCAGCCCGAGATGGAGATCGAGTCGGAGACGGGCAAGGACCGGCTGCTGCGTGGCGGGATAGACCCTACCCCCCGGGGGAGGCATGGACACCTTCTTGGAAGGCTTGGAGGCCTGCTTGCAGCTCCTGGAAGGGGAGGATCTGTCGGGTCCTCTCACCAGGGGCATGTGGCGACGGGTGACGCATACCTTGCAGCGCTACCGGAGGGTGGCGGACCCAGGAAACCAGCTCAGGAGATTCCATTGATGTCAGGCTGGCTAGAGCGTTGTTTAGTTAAAGGATAACTCCCCGGTCGACGTCTGGGGGAAAAAAAAAAAAAAAAAGTTTCCTGCAGAACTGTCGTGTGTGTTGTGGAAATTTTATTATGTGGACATTATATTTTAGGATGTGTGTGTTTTATAAGTTGTCATCTGTCTCCTGTGTTGGATTAGAATGGAGAAACGCTCTAGCAGAGTGTACTTGGTTTTAAATCCAAAACAGCGGCAAAACCGTCAGTATGAAAACCTTCTATTGGGTTTAGAGACATACCTGCTTTGAAGACATTTAAGCCTTGTCTGTACACTGGTACCGTGTACTGACAATAACTGAATGTCTCCGCAGATATATGTTGCAAATCCATAAGAACAAGTAGACTGATCTTCACTTAATGCTGATCAGATTTGATCAGTATTGAATGGGGTCCATACTGACAGTGATGGGGGATGGTTGGACAGGCATGGCTTACATGACTCAGGGATGGGTCATGTAAGGGGGCTGGTCGGTCATCCCAGTCCACTCCCCTGTCCTTTTGATATGTAAATGTAATTACTGGTCTAACTGGTTCCTGATTGTAAAGCCAGTTAGCCACTGGGCATTGTCCTATGGTTTATTAAATTAAGCGGACCGGGGGCACACAGCCCACTTGGTCAGATGAACTCCAGCTAAAGCAGCGTGTGTGTCTGGGTCTCCTTTACTGAGTGCGTTCAGGTAAGTATGGCAGGGAGAGCAGAGAGCTGCTTGTAAGTGCAGCGGATCAAACTACACAGAAATTAAAAGTAGATTAATTTCTACAACATGTGGAAGAAAATTGCGTTCCACCTTGGACCTAATACATCCAGATTTTAAAGGTCAGATGCAGGAAAAACAGTTGAAGCAAAAATGTTATCATGATCAACATGCTAAGGAGAGACATCTAATGGAAGGTGATCTAGTTTACACTAGAAATTTTGGTGTGGGACCTGCCTGGATTCCGGGGACAGTTCATGAAAAGACTGGACCTGTGTCATGCACAGTCGCACTTGGAAATGGCAAGGTGAGATCTAGACATATTGCATCTCCGGGGACCCCTTCAGGTTTGGAGAACCAATTAATGCCCGATGGGGTGCAGCTGGCACCCCCTTCTGATGACATTCTTGCAGAAGACTGTAATGAGGTGCAGAGGGGGAAGAGAGCTTCCAACGTAACAGCTGTCGGATTCTCCAGGTGTGGAGGAGCAGCAAGAGTTAAGGAGATCCATCAGACCGAAGAAAGCACCAACGTACCTGCAGGATTATGCTTAGCTTAGTAGTGAGTTCCCCAGCCACAGGACAAGAATGCGTCCTGGAACTCGCTGGGACGGAGATAGTCTACCCGAAGTCCCGAATTTAGTAGAAGTTTCTGCGTGCATATGGACACGTGAACTGAATGTTTGAAACTAGTGTTATCAGAGGGAAGGGGATGTAGTAGATCAGTGTTATACTTATCTACCACTAAAGTGCATAGTTTGTGTTACCTGTTTTCTGTTAATGTAACAGTGTTTCCGGGTCAGGGGTTGTTGTCAGTTTCCTTAGTGGGAGAGCTGTGTCTGTACCAGCAAATTAATAGAATAAGTAATTCATCCATAACCTGCCTCTGCATCAGACATATGAAGAGATTACAGAGAGCAAAATCCAAAGGCTGGGAGGGAGGCGGGATCCAAACAGATTGTCACTTCCTGGTCCTGATCCCTGAAGCAGGGGCCAGATTGCACTGATCTGACCTTCTGGGTGGAGCCAAATCCTTGCACCAATGATCCTCAAACAGCCTCCGAGAGCCCTTTGGAGGGGGGGGGGAGAGGGGTGCAGATGCTCAGGCCACTATAAGCATTAATTTACATTACACTGTCTTTTTACGAACACAGGTAAAAACACAGCCATACAAACTGGTGAAAGGAACGTCCAAAAATCACTAAGGTTATTCCAAATGCCCGAAATGGAATGTATACAACATTTATTTATTTTATTTATTTATTTATAAAGGATTTTACCAGGAAGGATACATTGAGATTTCTCGTTTTCAAGTATGTCCTGGGTTCAAGAACATTGAAGTGTTACCTTTATGGATAACCAAAAAGTGCAGTTGCTACAGTGTTAGTGTGGATTATTCACTGATCTAGCATTTGCATGGCAAAAGGGGCAGAAATTCAAATAAGTAAAAAGGTAATACACCACCATAGTGGTGAGGATGTCTGTAGTCACACAGCAACATCATTATGGTAACATTTAAGGACTTTGTATTCATGCCATTGCCATGCAGGTATGATTTCATAAATGGGGTTAGGAATCAGAGGCCCCAGACAAACAAGACTGAACGTACACGATGTGCACATGCTGTACAAGTTCTTGTATGGCCAGGCAGAGCAGCACTACCTCCCACAGTGATGTCAAAGCAGGATACTGGGATTGCCTGCAGTAAATGTTCTAGAAAGGTCTTGGCTATTACTGACTATATGGAGGGACAGACTATTAAAAGTTGGCATATGAGAGACTCAAAAGGAAAGTCAGACAAACCGCGGCAATGGTAAAGGGTTTTGTGGATCAAAAGATACAAAAAGGTGGAAAACAAATGCAAAGAGAACAAAGAGCTCCACAAAGCTAGTCAGTACAGAGACTGGTGAACTAACAAAAACTCAGAATATAACATTCACAGTACTGAAAGTGAATGTTGCTTCAGTAAACACGAATAGCTATACAAATACCCACATATATCCTGATGGGAAACAAGATATGATCATACAAATATATTTTAAACAGTGAGTACATGGTGCGCCAGGGAGACAAAGGAGCAGGTGACATAAAGGAAAAACAATACAGTGAATGAGGAGCTCAGAAAAAGGAGATAGCAAATAATTATGCCCCACTAGAATAAAAATATCAGGTTGAATGCAAAGGCGTAATTGGCATGCTTAATTACTGTTCATACAGGAACATTAATAGGCTGAAGCTTATCAAATGGATGACAGAAAGCTGGACTAGCCTCGCCACAAATGAAGCTGCACACTATCACCCAAGGCAGCAGTTCCAGAGGGCTGTCCATCATAGAAATGTCAACTGCGGTACGTGAGGATGGACGGTCCTCTGGGCATTGATGCCATACAAAGACCACTTTTCATTTTCTCAACTATAACATTAATTGACATCAGTAAGTACTTTATATTGACATGTATAAAACATCAACGATCTGAAGCTTGCAGATTCACGGTTCCCCAATAATTACAGACCACCAGGAGGGAAACATTAAAAAAAATCATTTGCGGCCTGCCCTCAATCCATGCGTAGCAGTAATAAAAAAATTAAAAAGTCATAATCTGGGTCTGGTGGGGGTCATAAACAATTACGTGCATCTCATTTTAAATAAAATATTATCAGACACTTCCTGGTGCTGAAAATCTATGTAGGATGCCCCCCCCCCAAGCATCCATAGTTGTGCAGCTCTGATACAATGACATTTAGCTGTGACTGTGCTGAGGAAAAAAAACGAAGAAACATGGAGAGTTACATTTGCATCATACCACAAAATTAAAATCCTGACAAGTGAATAACCCCTTTATGGAAGCGCTATACTCGGTCAGGGACCTCTTTCAACAGGTTAATGCTCTCTGCCACAATCCGGGCCGGCCTTTGCGGTGTACGAGCTGTGCGGCCGCACAGGGCGCCATGGCAACAGCCGGCACACAGCTCAAGCGGCCCAATGTAAAAGGTTCAGGAGGACTATTGTGAAGGGAGCAGTCAGTAGGTGGCGCTCATAAACTGCTGAGCGAGACACCAACGGCTGCTCCTCCCCATCCTCCTGCACGTCTTCCTGTTTCCACACCATGTGGAAGGGAGGCGTAAAGACAGAGCAAGAAGAGCAGGACCAGCTGAGCAGCAGCCAGGGGGATAGGCAAGATTACCCTGGGTAGTGTTTTTTTTTTTTTTTTAAACCTACTGAGCACCCCACCCCCCTGTGGAGAGCCAGAGTAAAGACACAGAGAGGGATGAGAGAGTTCACAGAGGGATCAAAGAGTTCACACAGAGAGAGATGAAAGAGTTCACACAGAGAGAGATGAAAGAGTTCACACAGAGAGAGATGAAAGAGTTCACAGAGAGAGATGAAAGAGTTCACAGAGAGAGATGAAAGAGTTCACAGAGAGAGATGAAAGAGTTCACAGAGAGAGATGAAAGAGTTCACAGAGAGAGATGAAAGAGTTCACAGAGAGAGATGAAAGAGTTCACAGAGAGGAATGAAAGAGTTCACAGAGAGAGATGAAAGAGTTCAGAGGGATGAAAGAGTTCACAGAGAGCGGGATGCAAGAGTTCACAGAGAGCGGGATGAAAGAGTCCACCCCGTGTACCTGTCTAGCAAATCGGGTTCTAAGAACTTTGCCCTGGATTTCTTCATTCTTGGATTCCAGTCCAGGTTTTGCCCAGGCTAAGCACCATGTCCAGGCGCCTGGAGATCCAGCCTGGGTTTTCCTGTCTAGCCCTGGACTTCCAGCTGAGGCCTATCCATGTTTAAGCCTCCTTAAAAGGCAGAGAGACCCAGCCAACAGTGGGTCTGCATTATTGTTATCCTTGACCGAGGTCTCTTGGTGGTGTGCTAACCTGCTCTTTCAGAACCAGTTTATCCTACGTATCCAGGACCCATCTGTCTACTCGTGGATTACAGTTGTTGATCACCCTCTGACCTCTTTGATCCAGGTACCACTGTCCAGACTTCCTCTTGGTGGGCCCTGTCTGCAGTCTAGGACTGCACTACCCACAATCCACGGACTCTCCCTGGACTTTATTGCTATTCCCTTTGTTCTTTTGCCTGCAGTTAAGGACCATTTATGTTTTATTAAAGAATCTGCATTGCGTTACTGTCTGGCCTCCCCTCTGTGTCGCCGCCTGCTGGGCTCATACCAGAACCGCACACGCCTCGTGACAGAATGCAGACCCCTTCTTATTACGAGTCTGCGGTAATACAGGCGTGGTGGCATCCATGAAAATGGCTGTGGAGAACTTCCTGCAGCAACTGGATTCTATGTTGCTTAAAGTGCTGCAAGGATTAAGGGGCACCTCACCTAAGGTGCGCTCTTCAACTTCGATGTCTGGCTGCAGGAGACCCTTGTCTGAGGAGGAACGATCCAGGGGGAGGTCTTTGGGACAGTGCTTCTATTGTAGTGCGGGCTCACATTTCATATCTGCGTGCCCTGTGCGCCCACCCAAGCCATCCCCTGCACAGACCAGAGTCAACCCTGTTACTCCTGCTTCTCAACTGGTTGCTCCTCCTGTGTCTCTGCATGCTAAAAGCAAAGAGACATTACCTGCTGAGTCCTTGCCATCAAAGTCTAAGCGAACTCCAAGTGCCAAAGCTCGACAGCACCCTGTCTCTGCCAGCCCTCGCCAAGCTACTATCAAGCTTCGCCAGCCCACAGCCAAGCCTCGCCCAGTCTCTACTCCTGCTAGGCCTCGCCAGGCTACCACAGTTGGCAAGTCTCGCCACACTCCGGTACCCAGATCTAAGAGACCTGAATTTAGGGAAACCTTCTCTGATGTGGAGAGGGATCACAGAGAGGGATGAAAGAGGGATCACAGAGAGGGATGAAAGAGGGATCACAGAGAGGGATGAAAGAGGGATCACAGAGAGGGATGAAAGAGGGATCACAGAGAGGGATGAAAGAGGGATCACAGAGAGGGATGAAAGAGGGATCACAGAGAGGGATGAAAGAGGGATCACAGAGAGGGATGAAAGAGGGATCACAGAGAGGGATGAAAGAGGGATCATAGAGAGGGATGAAAGAGGGATCATAGAGAGGGGGATGAAAGGGGATCAGAGGGAGGGATGAAAGAGGGATCATAGAGAGAGGGATGAAAGAGGGATCATAGAGAGAGGGATGAGAAGGGATCATAGAGAGAGGGATGAAAGAGGGATCATAGAGAGAGGGATGAAAGAGGGATCATAGAGAGAGGGATGAAAGAGGGATCATAGAGAGAGGGATGAAAGAGGGATCATAGAGAGAGGGATGAAAGAGGGATCATAGAGAGAGGGATGAAGAGGGGATCACAGGGATGAAAGAGGGATCATAGAGAGGGATGAAAGAGGGATCATAGAGAGGGATCATAGAGAGGGATCATAGAGAGGGATGAAAGAGGGATCATAGAGAGGGATGAAAGAGGGATCAGAGAGAGGGATGAAAGAGGGATCATAGAGAGGGGGATGAAAGAGGGATCAGAGGGAGGGATGAAGAGGGATCATAGAGAGGGGGATGAAAGAGGGATCATAGAGAGAGGGATGAAAGAGGGATCATAGAGAGAGGGATGAAAGAGGGATCATAGAGAGAGGGATGAAAGAGGGATCATAGAGAGGGGGATGAAAGAGGGATCATAGAGAGAGGGATGAAAGAGGGATCATAGAGAGAGGGATGAAAGAGGGATCATAGAGAGAGGGATGAAAGAGGGATCATAGAGAGAGGGATGAAAGAGGGATCATAGAGAGAGGGATGAAAGAGGGATCATAGAGAGAGGGATGAAAGAGGGATCATAGAGAGAGGGATGAAAGAAGGGGGATCCTAGAGAGAGGGATGAAAGAGGGGGGGGGTCATAGAGAGAGGGAAGAAAGATCACACAGAGGGATGAAAGAGAGGGACCACAGAGAGAGAGGGATGAAAGAGCGAGGGGGGTCACACAGTGATCATAGAAGATGTGTGACAGAGGAGTGAGAGAGTACACAGAAATTAGAGACCACTAATTCATACTGCATATTGCTGAGGAGTTCTGATACGCAAAATACACACCACACATTACAGAAAGTGGCTCGATCCTCATTTTCCTACAGAGCACTACAATTATGGAATAACCTCCCAGACGCCATCAAATCTTCCCCCAGTCTAAAGTCCCTTAAGAGCTCCCTATTAACATACCTCAATACAGAATGCACCTGTAAACATGTAACATAGTGACTATATTTCCTACATATTTATTTTCTGTTAATCTGTATATTTGTTTTGTGTTAATATCTTGCATTTTACTACTTTGTATTTCTGTAACCATGTTCTTGAACCCAGGACATACTTGAAAACGAGAGAAATCTCAATGTATCCTTCCTGGTAAAATCCTTTATAAATAAAATAAAAATTACTGAGTTTTATTGCGGTGGAGCTCTGATGCGCTCATACACAATGTAGTAGCGCTTCTGCGCTGCTGTATCACCTCCTATGGACTCCATGGAGGGTTGTGCTGCCTGGCCGCAAGCCCTGCACGATCTCGATCTTACGGACTTTCCCCAGTCTTACTCTGCCACGGACAGGACAAGCGGCAGATCGAGCCAACATCCTCACCGCAGGATGTGAGGGGAGTATTGAGTAGCTAAAAGCTGGTGTCACTTAACATGATAATACAGATACACAGCTCGACACCCCTGCCATGTTTCTATTGTTCTAGGTTATATCTTTCTACGATCCTCCACAAAAGAACAGTGATTCAGTTCCTGAGCATCGTGGGAAATAATAGTTCCAAAATATTTGTGAGTGCAGTAGTTCCCCAGCAGGAGTCATTGTATTCTCCACATGTGGGAGAGTGGGAGTAGGCGAACTCTAGCGTTGAGATCTGTGTAGTTCCCATGTTCTATGAATATTAGTCAAGGTTTGTTTTTTTAATTAATTGTAAGCAATTCCTGCAATAGAATAATGTATAGCTATAATATAATGCCTAGGAGGAATGAAGCATCTAAGATATTCCCAGTGGGAGTTATCCACGTACCCATTTGGCTGTTCCATATTTGGTTCAACGTTTGATAAAATCTCCCACCGAACGTACTGAATTCTAGCATTCTACTTTGGTTACCAAGTAACTTTGAAATAATACTACAAACGACTTGAGAATGATTTGTGTAGTAAGGTATAAGATCTTCCAGCCAAACTGTAAATCAGCTTCATCTCTTCAGTCACCAACACATCATATATAGCATTTTTTCGAGCCAAAGTTTGGTGTTTTTTTTGTTTGTGTGTAACAGTGGAAAAGGGACGCCATCGTGGATTCTTTACAGAACGTTTCAAACTTTCTCAATATCCACTGAAAAAAGTATTAACATTTGACAAAAGCTCACGTTCCACAATCAATATTGGGCATTCCCCATCTCCACAAAGATCCTCAATGAAATCCGAGATGTCCTATACAATGTAGGACAAATGAGAGCAGCAACATTATCCATGTAAAAAGTTAGAAGACAAAAAAGAGTGCAGACTTTAAACAAATAAAATAGGGCTGAACCGATACTAGTGTAGCACGGCTTTAACGACTGTGACTGTGTTCTGCTGCATTTAATTATTATGGCCACCAGAGGGAGATAGAGACCTATGGATTATGCTGGACAAACAAGGAAAGAACTGAACTACGCCTACCATGATCCTTTGCGTGAGGACAGGAAGTGGGTGGTGTAGGAAGAGGAAAGACATCAGCAGCCTCGTGCAGGGGAGGGGCAGAGTGAGCTGAGCGGTGAAAGGTGGAGGACGCACGTGAAAACTGTCAAGGATCGTGACCAGGCCAGAGTACAGGCGCTGCCTCATTGGTGCTGGAAATTGGGACGGTGACCCTGCGGAGACCTACCTACGCAGCGCTGAGAGGTCTGGATGGAAATCTGGTTCCGGCTGGACCCCGAGTAAGGAGACCGCGCTGATCGATTGGGAGTGCAGGCGGTGGATCGTTGTTCCTGTTGCGGAGATTCGACAAGCAGGGAGCGGATCCAGCGGCACAGAGTCCCAGTGCACGGCGGGAGAAGATCCTTGATCAGGTGCTGGACAGTTTGTCTATCGGATGGGTGAGAGGCCTCCTAGGCCGCAGTTCCAAAAATAAGAAACGCACGCTGCAGTAACGTGACTAGTCGAAGATTGTTTGTTTCATTCACTGGCCAGTTGAATACAGTACCCGGGTACCCGAGACAATACACATACACATTTTTGAGCTATTATTCACGGGACTTACACTCCAGAACTGAGGGGGTTAATCTTTTTCTTTTGCAGCCGTGTGTTTTTCCCGCGTTACGAAATCCTGTCGTTTAAATACCGTATCTACATTATATATGCTGCTTTATTGGGATCAGTAAAGAACATAATCTATAAAAATCCACAACAGTGCTGGTGTATAGTTATTCCCTAGTGCAGTGAGACTAACCCGAGGTTAATTCAGCGGCTCCTCCGGGAGTGAGTGCTACACTAGTATTTGTATCAATACTGGAATTTGCATGAGTATTTGGTACTCGTGCAAATGCCCTGATACCTCTACAGATAACTGGAAGCCAGCGCTGGGATGGCTTGCCGGTATCCGAGGGGCAGGGGGTGCTAGCAGAATGCATTAACAGCATTCCGCTAGCATTCCCCTCTGGTTGGCTGTGCATTCCTTCAAGCTGCCGCTGGGCTAAGACACGGCCTCCAGACGTGATCGTGAGACCACGCGAGAGCGCGTCACAAGCTGGGGGCTGCTCTGAGGCTTCTGGGTATCGGGGGCAGCATTAGGGCATTTGCACGAGTGCAAATGTCGATATCAGCACCGATACTAGTACAACTACATTACCGATAACCAGGGTTTTTTTTTCTGTCAGTAAACGCCGGTACTCTGTACCAGCCCCTACTAGCAGAGTAGACTCTCCTCCGCTGAGTTGCAGAGGATGTCGGAAGACCATCAGTGAAGTTCCGCAGCTCAGCACCAGACAGCGATCACAGACTTCTCCCGCAGGAGGCCGATATCTTGGATGACAGCTGCCTGCGGGACCTATCCCTGCCCACTGACATCATCGCACATGGGTGTGATGTCAGAAACAGGGACCCCCCCCCCCACTCTGATAGAGTAATGTGCGCTGTGAGATTTATTGCTGTGGAGCTCTGATACTCAAACACAGTATACATTACTGTATCACAGAGTTCAATTTTTTGATATTTTAAAAGTTGATCAAACTAAACTTATTTTCCGATAGACGTGCTGCTGAAAAAAACAAGGTGTAACAGGTGTGGATTAGTTTATAGACTGATGGCTGAAATTATAGGTTAATTACATGAAAAGCCAATGGCTGAAAAATGGCTCATCAATGAAAGGGCTATGGATTTCAGGAAAACCTGGGAATTATAGGTCATCAACATCCCAACCAGGCCAGATTTTGCAGATCACCTTGGGAAAATTCAGACTGAATACCGTACAACAATCACTGAGCAGCAAATCATATCACCTGTGCTGTGCTTCAGTTATCTGGAAAATCTGACCTGGTTGAGGATCCCAAGGACAGGTTTAAGAAACACTGGTCTAGACGACCCACCCACGAATTCCCTGCTGACTTGGCCACCTCCCTGGTACAGCTATCCCATATTTGTCCGTGCCCCCCCTCCTTTTTCTCTCTCCATGGCAGTTGTTCCCCTGCTGCCCCCCCCCCCCGGATATATTGTTGACTATACCCACTGATATGTTTTTGCCTTTTCATGCAACTATCATTTATCTGTGCCTGTGCAAAATTCAAATAAAGAATAAAAAAAAAGGTGAATGCTTGTGTTGGTTTTAAAACAGACATCAGAAACTAAAAAGACAAGGTTAATACTTTAAAGTATCAAGATGCAAAACTGAAAAATAAAAACCCTCCAAATATTAAGATCCAAACATCCCTACACATACATGTAGGAAGAAGTAAATGTGTGGGGTTGGTTCTCTTTTTCTAGAATTAAAAATGGCATCAAGTGCTATTCTTGGTTATCTCCATACAGTTTAAATTTTTAAATTATAATAACGTGTTTCCTCCTGTTGCTATAAATGACTGGATGCATCACACTGGCCACAGGACAGCAGTGACCTTCTTTTACCAAGCTGCTCACTGGCACGAGGCCCAAGAAGCATGTCAGGTAATGCGATTTAGCACAGGTGCAGCAATATGAACACATGTTGTACAATCTCGCTTTTCAGTACATTTGTCATGACAGACTCTTTACGGCATAATTTTTTTTTTATACAAAACGATAAAAGGAACGGTAGATCGGAGTTCCTCGCAGACGCCTGTCTTCATCCTGTTTGTTCTAACCTTCACAGGACAGCTAAGTCATAATATCACTACTGCGTTTGGGTTTA
The DNA here is from genome assembly GCA_009667805.1 of Leptobrachium leishanense. NCBI lineage: Eukaryota > Metazoa > Chordata > Amphibia > Anura > Megophryidae > Leptobrachium > Leptobrachium leishanense. The sequence goes on from CM019066.1 coordinate 181,646,052, forward strand.
CACTCTAATAGCAGTATACATATAACCCCATACATACAGCCGACATCTGTCAGCACGTACAGTTACGGATACAATCTTAAATCACAAGTGAGTCTCCGTTGTTACAAAGCAAGGCGCAGCGTAATGGCAATGAAGTGATGATTCAATTACTCCCACACAGGCGATAAATCAACATATCGCAGCAAGTTTTTACAAACTGGATTACATTTAAATTATCAGTCCAAGCAGCAGAACTGACAGTGACAAACACAACTAAAGGATGCTCGCCTCTGGACCATACCAGCTGCACCACCTTCTATAAAAAGAGCCACTGTATAAAGTCTGTCATCCTTCTAAAATCACTCAATGCCATCTGCTTCCTGTCTACACGGCGCGACTACCATGGTACATTCACACGGGCAAACATTGAAAAGGAGCGGCCATGTGCATTTGCATTAATATAACCCATCATGCTATGGGGCAGGTGTTAAAATACGTCAGAGGGAAACCTGTGAAATTGTCCATGATGTGTGCATCCTAATAACAGGAACAACCAAATCAACAAGACTGACAGCATGAATTGTATCAGGTGTATGCCAAATCAAAAGTTTTCAGAAACCGCAGATACAGCAAAGTGAAAAACGGTATTTCTTACCGTAAATCATATTTTCCATAGTCGTAGCGGCAGTACGTCTTATTCCCTCCCTGTGTTCTCCTGTCTACTTGTTCTGCTTGGCTTCCCATGACGTTTGGTTGCTAATAAATTGCTGTGTTTTTGCTTTGTCAATGTCTGGGGGCTCTGGTGTAGCTGCTACTTTTAGGTTATAAAGGGAGGAGTTACAGGTGAGGGAGGGTGTTCACCTGTCCCTAGGTGTCCAGAAGTAAGAGGAGAAGAACCCATTGGTACTGCCACTTGACGTATGGAAAACTAACAATCACTGAATGGATACTCTCAAGTGTACCCTAAATATATAGTCTATGTACTATCAAATGGATACCCATGAATCTCTTCTAAAAGGATCACTATAATCAAGCTAACCAATTTATATTTTTAAAGTGGCCAGGATGAATATAGTCTCCCCCTTCCCAGCGATCACAATCTGGCTAAAAAGCTGAGTGAAGAGGAGTTTCCACCACCCTACCCAGGGGGTGGGGAATTTGATTTTTCCAGCTGCCAGTCGGTTACCAGTTCGTTTACAAGTGATGTCAGCACGCAGAGAGTGTGCTGACATCACCATCTCTGAGACCACATTAGTGAGCGTTCTGAGAGGCAGCAATGGATCGGATCTGCACATGCACGCAGCTCCAATCCACCATTCTGCACAAGTGCTATGGAACTTGAGTACATAAAGTTTGCAAGTCCCACTGGAGGTGCACGATTTGTGATTTCTATGCTACGCAAGCAGCGTAGGAGCGCAGAAAAGCCTCAGGGACTTCCAGAAGTCCCTGAGCCGAAGGAGGAGGAGCTGGGCGCGACGAAGGACAAAACCTGAGTAACAGTGGCTGTAAATTGCTCGCAAACCCCAAGAGTGGCCAAACTGAAAAAAAAAAATAATTGGGCAAAGACTGTTGGCAACCTCTGCCCAATTATGCAAGGGCAATAAAGGGCTCTTCACGTTTCAATAATGTTCCTTTAACCCTTTCACTGCTGAGGACGTGTGGGAAACGTCCCCGTTGACTCCTAAGGAAAGATAGGGGTGGAGATAAGGGTTCCTCTTAACCCAGTTATCTCCTGATTGTTTTCAGCTAGCAGGGTCATGTTGGTATCATTAGAAAGGCCAGAGCATGGCCTTTCCAATGATACCAAATATGACCATGTTTAGAGGAAAGAAAAAAAATAACAATGATAATACAAAAAATAAAAATGTGTTTTTTTAAAAAACATGAAATGGCTCAGCAGTGAAGGGGTTAAAGGGTATGTTCAACCTTGGCCACTCATTACCAACTAGGCTCTGTTGACTTAATGAGTAGCTGAGTATCATGGGAGATGTAACTACCTACATTTATAAAGCACCTACAAGTTCCGTAGTGCTAGACAATGGGTGATACAGAACTAAAATACATACAAGTTCAACAAACAGAACAGTAGGAGCTTACAATCTGAGAGGGGCGACACGTTAGCCTGGTATGGGAAGTAGCAGGTGTATGGGGACTGTGTGGAAAGATGGAGCAAGAAATGCAGTGGGTGGGAACAAAGTTCAGCTGAAACATCTGGAGGAACAAGGTTGGTCACCCCCGCTTTAAACCTTTGCTTTGTCCTCCACTCACTATATCCCATAATTTATCACTGGCAGACAAGGATTGCACACAAGTGGCCAAGTGAAGCCTCCTAGTTATGCCCTACACAAATCCATCATTTCAGCTGCTCCCAGAAGAAAAAATGGGTTATTCACCAGTCACGACTCTTTCATTCAAAGAACAATGGTTTACTTTAACAGTCGATGGATGAAGGGGACATATGAGAACTCTATTTTAGGGGAATGTGACCGTTGTTCACAGTTCTTTCCACCATGGCTCTCAATGTGGTTTCCAACATAATTTCTGTTGTAGTTCTTTAGCATAGTTTCCACCATTGTCTCAGTTAGGTGTTACAAGAGTAGTGTGACACGACAAACACAATTTTTCATTGCCACAAGAAAGACCCCTAGAAACTATCTGGCCGCAGACCCTGCTCTGATCTTCACTGGGAGATTAATTGCCCTACGGTCTGACGGTTAACCAGGCCCACGACTGCTCAAACCTGGCCCTCCCCCTCCATCAAGCCGCAGTCATTTGGGAGACCATTAAACTTTGATAGTGCATATTCCCTTTTTGTGAGCAAAAAAGGTTAATCTTTAAAATATAACATTTGTTTTGGTTTGTGAAATCACTTTTACAACAGGTTTTGTAGCCAACTTTTTTATCCCCATTTTTGCACTAGCTTGAAGAATAACAAGCAACTTTGAGCTCCTCATAAGTCTAGTGCAGCAACACGTTTACATGCACTATACAAAGTATGGGATTTACTAGAAACCCGCAAGTTTGCGTCTGGGCCTGCAACAATTCCAAAGCCTCCCACAGTCCTTAAAAGAAGCACGATGAGTGGAGAAATTACATGGAACACAGCTTTGCCGATCCCTGGTGCACGGTGTGTCCTTAGACAAGGCATCTGTATAGATATGAGAAAGAAGGCTTACTGTTCTTGGATTATCATCTCTCCACATGGCTGGCACTGAAATGTGATGTTCTCCTGGACCTTCAAGATGTCTTTCAGTGTTCGAACATCATCTATAAAATACAAGGCATATCGCAAGCATGTAAACACCTAGATTCAGTATTCAGCATGTGTTTGATTTCTAGCAGCTAAATATAGTGGAAAATACATTTTGTATTTCATGTTTTGTATTAAAAGACAAACCATGCGCTTGCTGCAATTTAGAGGATCCACACAGAACCCAGCATGCACCGTATACCTAGAACTACATATGTATAAATGTCAGACAACCATAATCATTACAGAAAGTCTCCTGGGTCAGTACCACGTGTGTAATTTCTGGTCGAGCAGTGTGTGCAGTGTAAGGCTAGGGTCAGACTGAGGCAGTGCGAACGCGCGTTCTGGCGCACTTAATCACGGCCGTGCTAGCAGCAGATGCCGGGCAATGACGGCCAATATACAAAGTACGGTCGCACAAAAGTCCGGCTGCGCAACGCAAGTGGAAAATGAACGCATTTTTTCGAGAACGTTAAACTACTAGTACTGACGTACAGAGTGCGCTGCGTCCGCTAGAGGCGTGTGTGCGTGAATTGGAGACATCAGACGCTGCTAATGTCCGGCCAACATAACGTCCAGATGCAAGAAGTGTTTTATTGATGATCCGTACAAAATCACGGATGAAACTGCGCATAGTATGACCGCTATTGCGTATTCCGTGAAAAAATACGTCCATTCTTCGAACGCACATTTTCACGGACAACGTGAAAAATGCGTTAGTCTGACCCTAGCCTAAAAGTGACGGCTACCTAGCATTTGATTGTTGCAAGATGACTTTATGCTTTCATCCAGAGTGTTTCCCAAACCTGTCCTCGGGACCCCCTAATAGGCCAGGTTTTAAGGATCACCTTGGGGAAATGCAGACTGAATCCTGCAATCACTGAGCAGCAAATTAGATCACCTGTCCTGTACTTCAGCACAAAGGTGAAAACCTGGCGTGTCAGTGGGTGCTGAGGACAGGTTTGGGATAAACACTGCCTTACAAGGTGTTACTTTAGAAACAAAATCATTCATTTCTATTAATCGTACAGTTGTTCAATAATTTCTTGCCCAGACAAAAAACCCGGAAAAGAAAAAATAAAGTTACAGTATATCATGGGGTGCTGCAGCCCCCTCTGTATGACCAGCACATGATGAAATTCAATAGATAAATGTGCAGCTTTAATGCAGCGTGTCATACAGTATTATTACTGTAGCACTAACAGTTTCCACAGTGAAGGGGCTGGGATATCCCAGCTTCCCTCACTACCAACTGGGCACCAGAACTTCCTTCAAGCAGGGAAGTTCCGACACGCGGTTGCTGTGAGGGAGGCAGAGGTAACCGCACCGCCTGGGACTTCTCTGCTGCAGGTAAGATGCATCAGTGGGTTCCAGGCATGAGAGGCACCTAGGGGCACTTGCCCCGTGACCCAATTTGTCCCTGGTCGCGACCCACTTCTTGAGAAACACTGATAGGTCCATATATATTTGGACCTGGGCACAATGTTCATACTTTTGGCTCTGACTGCCACCAGAATAAAATGAAAACGAAACAATCCAAATGAATTTGAAGTGCAGACTTTCAGCTTTAATTAGTAGGGGGTTGAACATAAATATCAAGAACAAATTTTAGAATCTGCAACCATTTTTATACACAGTCCCTCCATTTTCAGGGGCTCAAATAGAATTGGACAAATAAATATAAATCATAAATATTTTGTAGAATCTTTTACTGGCAATGGCTGCCTGAAATCTGGAACCCATGGACATTACCAAAGATGTGGTTTCCTCCATTCTGATGCTTTGTGAGGTTCTAACTGCAGCGGTCTTTATTTTGGGGACTTTCAGTCTATAGTTTTGCCTTCGGCAAGTGAAATGCTGCTCAATTGGGTTACGATCAGGTGATTGACTCCGCCATTGCAGAGTATTCCACTACTTTTCCTTCAAAAACTCCTGGGTTGCTTTTGCGGTGTGTTTTTTGATCATTTTGATAAACTTTGCTGTATTTGTCTGAATCTAGCCTGACAGTAGAACGCTAAACTCTGCTGAATTCATCCGGCTGCTTCTGTCTTATCAATAAACAATGACTCCGTGCCACTGGAAGCTATGCCATATGCATGAGGTTGTGTGCTTTGGATCATGAGCTGTTCCAAGCTTTCTCCACACACTTTTCTTCCCGTCATTCGGGTACAGATTAAGCTGTTTCATCCATCCAAAGAGTGCTTTTCCAGAACTGGTCTGGCCTTTTTAGAAGTTTTTTTTGCAAAGTCTAATCTGGCTTTTCTATTCTTCAGGCTTATGAATGGTTTACACCTTGTGGTGAACCCTCTGTATTTGCTCTCGTGAAGTCTTTTCTTGATTGTAGACTTTGATAATGATACGACGACCTCCTGGAAAGTGTCCTGCACTTGTTTGGATGTTGTGAATGTGGTTTTTTTTACATTACCATAGAGAGGATCCTGCGATCATCCACCACTATGGTCTTCTGTGGACGTCCAGGCCTTTTTAGGTTGCCGAGCTCTGAGTGCGTTCAGAGTGTGCACTTTCAGCCCACATCCATTATAGAACTATAGCTTGAAAGGGTTTTGGTAAATACCTGAAAAAAATTGTGCCCGTGTCCAAATTTATATGGACCTAACTAATAGGAGGATGCAAGGTGGAAAGATAAGGTGGTAAAGCAGGCCGTGAAACCTCTGGTGGTCAGTATAAAGGATTAGCAAACAATTTGTTAGGTGAAGAAAAAAAAAAACTGGGGTTTTAGGAATTTAATTTTGAGACTGAAGAATAAGTTAGAAAATTGCGACAAAGTATTGAAAGGAGATCATATAGTAGCAGGCGATTCAAAAGGGGTTATGACACACTCACAAATACACTGACTACATGGGATGAGACTGAAATATTGAACCAAGATAGGAAAGAGAAAGGCAGGCAGAGACAGATTGCATCCATGCAAACACAGACTGACAGGCCACAGAAGACAAGAACACTGACAGACAGCCTCAGCGATAAGACAATGTACCGGGAAAATCTGAAGACAGGAACGACAGCAGAAATAAGATGTTAACAGGACTACAGTAGTGTTGAGACAGAATACTTTATTTCCCCTGTTTTACCAGCCTTAACCCCCCTCCCCCCGTCAGCAAATTACTGATATTGGTATGTGCCTTTTATTTGCCTATATTGCCGATAATCAGACAAGTTTGCTCACTGCAGCCACAACACTTGACGTCCCACAGAACAGTGCCAATCAGGGGCTTCTCCTAAAACAGGCCGTCAGTCCTCGTAGTGCTACCCCTGCTCACTTATGATATCGCACATGAGCGTTGCGACAACAGAAATTGGGCTTCCTTCCTATCTGGCAGGAAATTCCCTATACAGGCGATACAAGGGTCTATTTGTCCCTTGTATTTCTGGTACCCATTTCCTACAGCAGGGTCAGTCTTGGCCCTCCAGATACTTTGGAAATAAACTTCACACGAAGCTCTAAGAACCTAATAAGTAGTTCCAAAACATCTGGAGGACCAAGGTTGCAGACCACTTACATACAGGGTCATATGAGGTGTCATTGCAGAAGCCAAAGTCTACACAGGCCATATCATGTGTAAAAATAAAAACTTATTAAATTGAATTGGGCATTCTGCAAGGTTTACATCGCATTCATGACAATGTGAGATAAATTTACGGCATACTGCTTAATTTCGCCACCCATTTGGCGTACAGCTAGACAAATACTGAAAGAAACATGTATTCAGTATTTGTCTAGCTGTACGCCAAATGGGTGGCGAAATTAAGCAGTATGCCGTAAATTTATCTTTAGAGTTTCCATCTCCTGGTACCATCTCTATATGTAACCTTAACGTGTTATTCTTTTTTGTTGCAGATAGTATCATTGTTTTTAGAGTGTTTTCTCATTGGTGACCATCCTCTGGTGTGCGTAGTGGAGACGGATTGCTTTGGTTTGGGAGGAGGTAAGAGTTGTTTACCTAGCAGACGGTGTCCTGGTCTCCAGGACGACCGTGATGATGTCAGAGGTGAGCCGCGGTTTTGGCGCATGCGCGATGGTTGTACAAGCACGCCGGACGTGTCGCACACCTGGTGGGTGAGATCCCAATGAGTTTTTAATTGGTAAGGCAATATGTTCCCTATTTAAACCTTGAGTTTATATTAGGTTGTGTATGTTTTTGTCCTGATGAAAGTTCCAGACCAGAACTGAAACGTTGATGATTTTAAAAGCATGATCGAATAAAGCTTGGAATTTTTGAAAATCCTTGACTGCTAGTGAATCCCTTTTGAAAATATATATATATTTTATTATTGCAGAAGCCACTTACACAGCAATTCAATGAATTGCATCCCAGAGCTCCTGTGCCATATTCCCTATATGCAGCAAGGAACTCTGGGTAGGATATGCAAATGACAGGTCTCACTTTTCTGCATCCTGGGTCTGTTATTACACAGAACCCTAAAATCAATGCTATGCCACACTGTGGCTTTCTAGCAGCGATCAGGTTTATGCAACTGGTCAAAGCCACTCCTAGGACAGTGCTGTTTCAGGGTTGTTGGACCCTCATCATCTAGGAGCTAGGCATGATGACAGTTGCAGTGGATACTTGGGACCCGTAGGGCAAATAGGTATCTACAAGGGTTGTGGTGGAGGACAAAATGTGAGATAAAAAGTCTCCACACTATAATAAGTGTGTTTATTATTGCAGAAGCCACTTGCCCAGCACAGCACAGCAATTCGATGAATTTCATCCCAAAGCTCCTGTGCCACATTCCCCATATGCAGAATTTATTTATTTATATATATGCTTATGGTGTATATAGTTACAAGTAACTTTATTCATGTAAATACCTGAAGTATGAATAACATCCCATTAAATATATGAAACATTGGTAAACTAGAATTAAGGGGGGAAAAAGTCAAATGATATCAAATTAAGGATAGAGCTGGGATTATAAAACAAATTCATCTACACAAGCTTGAAAATTGCTGAACAAAAAGAAAAAAAATTGCGGGGATGACGGAAACTGGATTTTGTAAATGAGACTGGGAAGAGTAAATGGAAGAATTTAGGACTATAGTTAGACGTGTCTTGTTCCAATTCTGTCACATATTGATTGACCCTTATTCATTTATTTTTTTATATAAATTGTGAGCCGGAGAGCAGCTGAGGTAAGGACGCCAAGTTTTCAGAGTGTTCTAAAAATTTTTGTGAGTTTAAAAGGTCCAGAGGGATTCATATTATTTCCAGTGAAGATATTGTCTGATGCGCTTGTTCAATGGCGCCCTTCTCTCAGTGATGCTCATTAGCAGGAGAGGAGGCTGGTAAAATGATTGATTTTCCTCGCGCTTTGGAAATGGTACACACTAGGGGGAAAAGGAGAACAGCGAACACCACTAGAGGATGAGAGCATTACCAAGAAAACAGTACCCTCTGCAGGCCATAGCGTAGAACGTAGTCCAAAAAGGTTTAAATATTTATCCACAGCAATAAAATTCATTAATACTAGATGCATTACGAATTAAGGCTACAATTTACGATTATTTTCATAGCTGATTAGTCGACCAAATTTTTTATTTTTCCGATTCAGATTTTTTTTTTACAGTTTTTGTTTACTTAAAACACTATAAATCCCCCTCTTTTTTCTTATGCAACTTTCGTAGTGTACACAACTTTTGTGTTTCCACACACAATTTGTGTATCGCACTTAAACTGCATATTTTTCGCACAGAAAGTACGCAAGTGCTTGGTCAAAGTGATGGATTGCTCAAGCCCATATCGGCTTTCTCCCCAAATGAACACTGGTATGGGCACGGATTCCAGCAGGAGACCAGGGTGAGAAGGGTGGGGAGGCACTCTGCGCAGCCTGACCACCTTAACCCTTTCACTGCTGAGGACGTGTGGGGAACGTCCTCATTGACTCCTAAGGAAAGATGGGGGTGGAGATAGGGGGTTCCTTTGAACACCAATATCACCCGACTGTTGGCAGCTAAACAGGTTAGGTATCATTACAAAGGCCAAAGAAAAAAAAATAAAATAATAAAACAAAGAAAAAAAGTGTTTAAGACGTGAAATGGCTCAGATTGAAGGGGTTAAGTTAGTGATCAGGATGAGTGGAGTGAGAGGAGGGACCAGAAATGGCAGGGAATTTTGGCAATGGACCAGACCTGTACGAGAGGGAGTGAGTTTGGGCAAGAGACTGGACCCAAGTGTGGGAGATGGTTTGGTAGGGGAAGTGCCCAGGACCAAAGAGATGGATGGCAGCTCCATACTTGAGAGAGGGAGGCAGGGAGGGTGGGGTGGTGGCACAGGACTCCAGTTCCAAGTAAGCATAAAACACTAGTGGTGCAGGTCCTCCACCCAGAGACAGTACCCCAGGGTCTGTGCTATAGTACCGCTACTGTTGTAAACTAAAAACAAACTGGTGAGGTCTAACATAACCCTGGATCTATAATCATGCAGCGTAAAGCAGCCAGCAGGTCTTCTTCAATCAGCTCTGGTGTAGAGTCTGAGGTTAATGATTAACTCTAAGTCTGACTCAGTGAGTGATGCACACAAACCGATTAACATGAGAATAGTTGACAACTATTATACAAAAAGCACTGCAACTCACTTATGGAGTGATTAGTTTTGCCTACACCAGGTAGAGATCCAGTGAATTCTGTCCAAGAAACACTTTTTATCCTCTGAGTAGAAGAGGAGCCAAAATTATTTAATATTTTAGTTTACTGAAATGGACAGCTGATGAAGGGGCGCCGAGCAATGGTTTAGTATGGGGCCCCAAGAATTCTGATGGCAGCCATGCACAGTGCCATCAGTTTAGAACGCATCATGAATCTATGTGATTGTTGGTCGTGTAGGTGGTTCTGTTCTAAACTCAAGTCGCCATGGTCGTTTAACGTCACACACATTTTAAATTTACAATACGACTTCAAAATGGTCTTGCATTGCTCGAAAGTAAAGCGTGCCTCCGCCATGTTCTTTGAATCTCTTATGGTCACATGATGATATCAACAATGGTGTGAATACTGATAACGTTAAAGGAAACGCAAGACTACACATTGCTGCCATAATTCAATGTTTTTTTTAAAAAAAAAACAAGAGTATAACAGTGTATACATTTTTTGACATACAGTTGCAAGAAAAAGTATGTGAACCCTTTGGGATTATGTGGAGTTTTGCATGAATTGGTCATAAAATGTGCTCTGATCTTCAACTAAGTCAGAACAATTTGAAAACACACATTTTATGTTCATGTTTTTATTGAACGGAACATGTAAACATTCACAGTGCAGGGTGAAAAAAGTATGTGAACCTTTGGACTTAGCAATAACCTCAACCAAAAGGTTTCCTGTAGTTGCAGATCAGACCTGCACAACGATCTGGAGTAATTTTGGACCACTCTTCTTTACAAAACTGTTTCAGTGTAGCAATATTCTTGGGATGAAAGTGTGGGGTACCCCTTAGTCAGGCGCTACTCGCTAGTCGTGTCTGTTAAAGTAGCGGTGTAATCGCTCTTAAGGAATTTCAACAATATAATGAGGTATAGCAATGCTAATTTAACAGCTTTGTGTACCATAAAAAATTAAAACCGAGTATAGAAAAAAGTGTAAATATTCATATTAAGAACATACACCCTCTGGCTTCGGGGGTGATGAATCACAGTCTTTAAAAATCACAATAAATCAGTCTCTGTGTTGCATAAAAAGAGAAAAGAAAAATAATTAAAAAATAATTAAAAAAGAATAATAATTTTCCTCTTAATGATTGAGTGTGTCCTTTTGGTCTTGACTGCTTCTGCTCCTCTCGTCCCTTCAAAATTCCTCCAAGAAAGAAAGAGGGGATTAAGGATACGTCCGCGTCTGTCAGATAAACCAGAGAGTAAGGATTGGTACACTTACGCTAGTGCGGTGATGGATGCTGCTCTGTCTGTTGCGCTCTGCCCAGAAATCCTCTTTGTATCTGCTCCTTCGGGCCTTGTCTTTTGAATTTTCTCGTCCAGGATACTGCAGAAGGCTTCCCTTTATACGGTGCCTACTGGTTGCTGGCGATGTTAAAAGATGGCAACTGGATGCAGCAGGAGGTTGGCTTGTGCAAAAATTTATTAAGACAGCTCACATCAAATAATAACGCAATAAAAGAAAAATAAAAATATTTTTAAAAAGTTAGAAAGTAAAAAAAAACACAAGTCCATAGGAGGTAAAAAAAAGTCTTTAAAAATTGGGCATAGGGGTCTCCAAGACGCGTTTCGCCGGCTCCCTGGCCAGCTTCATCAATTGGATGCTTCCTATGCTTCAGTGCAGCGTTTTTAAACTGTTTTTTTTCGGTGGGAAATGTTTTGCCCGTTCTTTTTGGCGGGAAATGTTTCGTTTTTCGGCCGCAGCTGATGATGTCATCCTGATTTTGCTCTATCTCTGACTGAAAGGGGGCTGGAACCTCTGGATCTAGGTTAGCCTGGTGCTTCAATATTGTGAAATCTTGCAGCAGGGGATAAGTCCAGGGATGCTTTATGTACTCAGTAGTATATACACAGTCTTTCATAAAACCATTACTGTTAATATATACATATAGATTGCAGAAACAGGTTTTTTAATACAGGGAAGAAAATAATAAAAACTTGGTGGTTTGGGTACAAATGTGAGGAGTCATGTTATTATATATATTACTGAATATACCCGTGTTGCTCAAACGGGATAGTGGTCTCAAATTTAATACTATTAATTTTTGTTGGCCTGGTGTTTCATTTTGGTGAAGTCTTGTAGCAGAGGATAAGCCCAGGAATACCTCATGCGTTTAGAGGTGTGTATATACAGTCTATCTTAATCCATCAAGGCAGTTTAGGTGTAGTGTTCAGATTTCTGTTCCCTCCAACAACACACCTCCTCCCCCTCCGACCCGAGCAGCTCAACAGAACCAAACACTGTTTGGGATGGAATTTAGGAAGAGGTTTGGGAACCATGGAGATAATATCTTCACCAACGAAGAAATTGTTGACCAAACAATTAGGAGTATTGACCTAATGAGAATTCTGGAAAAAGAGTTGAAAAAAGAACTCAGACTTAAATGGGAGATTATAGCCCTGGAAAAGTATATGAAAGAAAAGATAGTACCAAGAGGCCTTGGATACACAAAAGGCCCCACTTTTGGGAAAGAAAGGGAATGCTTTCTGGAAAAGTGGGGAAAAATGTTAGAGGGCTTCTCTATCAGGACCATGGAGGCCATTATTGAGGAGAGAAAGTTCAACCTAGAGTCTAATAAGTGTATAGAAGATACAAATGGAGACCTTATAGGCATCACCACCGAAGGAGAAGTTAAAGCTTTCTCCGAAAAAATGGAAATTGCCCTAGAAAAATTAGATAAAGACCTCATTGAAAGAAAAAAGTACCAAAGAGATATACTTGATTATGAGAAAGGGAACGTCTGGAAATTAACGTCTGTAGAGGCTGGTCCACAAGAAGATAATCTCGATTCAAACCACGACCCAACAGACAGAGGACAACCACCTTCCACATACTATACCCCCCAGCCACCCGGAATAGAAAGAACCCCGAAAGAACCACGGCCTTTGTACGTTACCAAGAGAAACCGCACAAGGGGAAATAGAAACTGGAACAAACCAAGGGAAGCACCTTATGGGTCGTGGGAGCAGGAGAAAACCTGGGATAGCAGGGATCCCCCTTGGAGAAGGGAACCTTGGAGAGACATGAATACGTATCACGAAAGGAACACGATGGAACAAAGAAGGTACGATGACCAGAGGTACATGGGACCTAGAAGGTGGCAACCTAAGACACCTAGACCCACCCGACACCCAGAAAGAACGTCGAGAAGAACACCAGGGCCTTTTAACCAGCACCAAGACAGACAACAAAGGAGGTACGACCGACCCATCAGCACCCAGAGGAGAAAAGAGGTGGATTTTCAGCAGGCACCACAGAAGGGACCGAAGAAACGGAACCCAGACTTGAACTGGAGCCCAGGATTAAAAACAAACCACCAGTCAGAGGGGACAAGAGAGAGAGAAAACATCTGGGAAAAATACTAAGAGAAGAATACGGGGATGCAGATCCGGAAGAAGACGATATAGAGCCCCAAAAAAAACACAGATGAAGATAAAAGGAGGCATCTTCAATTTAAGCAATAAGATCCTTACCAAGGAACAAGAAAGTGTCTTAAGGAAAGGCCTCAAATTTGCCCCTACCAACCATTTAAACCAGTTCGAAACATACATTGACCTGCAGAGGTTCAAAAGAAATTTATGCCTGAAAAAATACTTCAAGTATCCAGGTGAAAAGGATAGAACCGCTCGAAGTGTATAAGCATACAGGACTAAAGGAGAAATCCCAATTTTTCCCTAGATCAATGATCTCCCAGGAGATAAGTACTTTTGAAAAAAATGGTACTGCAAGATCTAGGGAAGATCAAAATCAACAAAAAAAAGGAACAACTTGACAGCACAAGAGACAAAGGCACTAAAAGAACTGAGGATAAAGAATTAGTGGTAAAACCAGCCGACAAGGGAGGAGGAGTAGTCATCCTCCCAGTGGAATACTACGAGAAGGAATCGCTCAGAATTCTGGAGGATGTTACTACCTATAAAAAAAACTTAAGAAGGATCCAGCAGGAGAAATTAAAGAAAAATTCGAATTCCTGGATAGAGGATTTGCTTTAGGCATTATCAACGACAAAGAATTTAAATATCTCAAAGTTGCACACCCTAGAAGACCGGTGTTTTATCACTTACCAAAAATACATAAGAACTCGACGGAACCACCAGGGAGACCGATAGTCTCTGGAATCGAGTCGGTTTCCAGTAGAGTATCCGAATACATTGACCTCCTACTCCAGCCATATGTGATCAAAACAGAGTCACACCTAAAAGATACTATAAACATCCTGCAAGAACTGGAAAGAGTAAAATGGGAGACACACTTTATCCTGGTGACAAGTGACGTGGGGTCATTGTATAGTAACATTCCCCACGAAGATGGAAATGCGGCAGTAAAACATATATTGGAAAAAGCCCAGGACCTCTTACCCGAGCAAATCGAATACGTTCTAGAAGGCATCGATCTTATACTCAAAAACAACTACTTCTGGTACGATAACGATTTTTATCTCCAGACCAAGGGTACCGAGATGGGAACCAAATTCGCCCCCAATTTCGCTAATCTCTTTATGTCCTGCTGGGAGGAACACCTGGTTCAGAAAGGAGGCAGTAACATCATTCTATACAAAAGGTATAGCGATGATATTTTTATGATCTGGGGAGGGGGTGAACAGGAACTCCACACATTCCTTGGGAAATGAACAACAGGAACCCCACCATCCAACTGGACAGCAAATGGAGCAAGGAAGAAAATCGATTTCCTGGACCTTACCATTTACGTGACAGACAACCAATTGGCCACAAAAACCTATTTTAAAAAGTGGACTGCAATAGTTTCATTGAAAAATCCAGCTGCCATCTCGATTGTTGGCTGGAGGGTGTCCCGAAAAGCCAAATGCTGAGGGTAAGAAGAAACTGTTCAAAAAAGGAGGACTTCCAAATACAAGCGAAAAAACTTCAGGAAGCCTTTGAAGAAAAGGGATATGAAAGTACGAAACTAGAAATCACAAAAGAAGAAATCACTCAAATTGACAGGAAAGAACTTTTGGTCTATAAACAAAAAGACCAACATAGGGGGCGTGGCTTGGCAGCCGATGTAGACGGCAGCCTGAATTCGGAGCTCCGGCGGTGAACGGCATTAAGGGGTGAATACCCACATCTGAGACCCATAATGGCCCACAAAAAGAAGGGACTGGGGGGCGGGAAGCTCCAGAGCACCCCCAGAACCGTCCGATCTGAGGATATCTCCTCATTTTTTCCGGACCACGCGGCGGTGCAGGGCGATCGGCGCCATTCCAAGATGGCGCCGGCGTCAGACGGCACCCCGGCGTCCTCTCCCTCCTGCAGCCCGGGTCCTCCGGAGACAGAGGAAACCACAATCAGGGACATTCTGAGGTCCCTACCAACTAAAGAGGACATGGAGGCCCTGATGAGACGAATGGAGACAGCATGGGAATCACGATGGGAGCACATGTCGCAGGACGTCCTCCATCTTGGATCCAGAATACAAGGCCTTGAAGACTCTAAGGACCAGAATGACGACAGAGTGCTAGCTCTTGAGCAGCAGGTCAGTGCACATTCTAAATATTTCACCCAGCTGCGCAGAGAGCTGGACGATGTAGACAACCGAGGCCGGCGAAACAATTTGCGAATTCGAGGTCTCCCTGAACCTCAGGGCCCCACGGAGGATATTCCGGCCTTACTACGCTCATTGATTAACCCTCTCCTGCAACGCCCGCTTGATGCACCGTTATTATTTGATTGAGCCCATAGGGCTATGAAGGCAAAGGGAACCCCGTCCTCAGCTCCCAGGGACATAATTTGCCGACTTCATTATTATGTGGATAAGGAGCGTATCCTAATGGCGAGCAGGAATTCGAATTTTCAAGATCGTTTGGGAAACCCGCTACAAGTCTTTCCAGACCTTTCCTGGACCACTTTGCAAGCCCGGAGGGCATTACGCCCGCTCACCCAAATTCTTCAGGACCGTCAGATTAAATATCGCTGGGGATATCCTCTCTCCCTTACCACCATAATTGACGGAGAATCCTTTTTTGTGTCCTCCCCGGAAGATATAACGCCACTGACTTCGGCATTGGGCGTAGCACCTCTAACTATACCAGATTGGTTTGCTGTTCCTAGTGCGACTCAAAATACGGGCCAGATCAGATCACAACGTTCCAGATGGCAGACTCCGGTGAAACGTAGGAAGCCACCTCAAAGATCATCTGACTCTCCACTTAACCCGCTGCCAACTACTCCGTCCTCATGTGGCTAAACGAACTGTAGGGACTTCTGTTCATAATTGGAGATCTGCCCTTGGGACTTCACCCACATTTTTATTTTCCTTGGTCATTACGTGACTCTTTTCACAATTGCTCGCCTGCCCGGCTCGAACTCGGAGTCATTTTACTTTTTCTGAACTTGTCTCCGCTTCCCGCGCCCCCGCCAGTAGCGGTGACCGTTATTATGTTTTTTATGTACCCTCTTCCGGGCCCTGGTCTGGAGATGGGGGTCTGGTCGAGGTTTCAATTTATTTCAGTATTGCAATTTCCCTCGGGGCCCAGATACCCCTCGAGGAGAAATTTTCACTGCCTCCGTGTATATATGTTCATTACTTTGTTATTGATAGAGTTTATCTTTTTTGTTTTGCCTTTTTTCCCCTCTCCCCTCAGACGCACTCAGGTTTCCTTCCACAGATTGGTACTTAGGACTGGTCCCTCCCTTGGTTATTAGATGGTGTCCGTACGCTTGATCACAATTAACGCACGGGGACTGAACACCCCTGTAAAACGCCGGATGGCCTTGACAGACGCCCGTAGACAAGGCGGAGACGTCGTCTTTCTGCAAGAGACGCACTTTCGAGCCGACTCCGCGCCCACTCTCTCGTCACCACATTATCCTTCTAGCTACGTGAGTAACTATACGGTTTCCAAATCGCGAGGAGTAGCCATATTGTTAGGCAGACACGTCTCATTTGTGTATGACTCGCACGTCACTGATCCGGGGGGTAGGTTCTTATTTCTTAAAGGGACTTTGGGCCTCACTCGTTGTACCCTGGTTAACATTTACCTCCCCAATCGTAACCAATGTCAATCGCTACGTTCGATCCTCAATAAACTGTCCCGCTTCAGTGAAGGCATAGTGATCTGTGGCGGTGACTTCAATGTTCACTTGGATGCCCCCGGGGAAGGCAACCCCGCTTCGTGTAAACCTGACCCCTCCCTACGAAAACGGTTTCTCCAATTGCTGCACGGCCAACAACTAGTAGATAGCTGGAGAGTACTTCATCCAGCCGGGAGGGACTTTACTTTTTTCTCTAATGCAGCGCGCTCGTACTCCCGGCTGGACACTTTTTTGGTTTCACACCACGGCCTACACTTATTGCATTCCGCTACTATTAAACCCATCACATGGTCTGATCATGCCCCAGTCCACTTGGAGCTCACCCTCCCTACGGTGTCGGAGCGCGACAGGACCTGGAGACTTAACGAGACCCTTCTCAAAGACACAATGAACAGGACTGACATTGAGACGGCCATATCTGACTACTTTAGAGATAACCTGACTCCAGACGTGTCCCTACCCATGGTATGGGAAGCTCACAAGTGTGTTCTATAGGGGCAAACTTATCCAAATTGGTGCCCGGTTGAAGAAATTTCGGACTGGACAGATCACTGACCTCCTACGTAACATTTATACTCTAGAGACATCACATAAAATACATGGATCATTGGACACGCTCAAAGAGTTGACCCTTCAGAGGGCGACTCTCAATGACCTCCTGACTCATAATACTCTACGCTCACTCCAAATCACTAAGCTTAAATATTATACCCAGGGAGATCGCTGTGGTCGTTTATTGGCTAATGCTGTTCGCCAACGACACATGGCTACATATATACCGAAGATTCGTCGTGCGGATGGGTCGGTGGCTCACTTGACCCCGGACATCTCCACGGCTTTTCTTTCCTATTATAGGACCCTGTACAATCTGAATGATACCCCTCCTCCCTCAGAAGTGATTGACCAATATCTACGCGACTCATACAATTCCACTATCTCTGAGGAGACGAAGGAAGCATTAGACACTCCCTTTACCATGGAGGAACTTGCCTCGGCTGTGAAATCCATGAAATCGGGCAAAAGCCCGGGCCCGGATGGGTTTACTATGGGTTATTATAAGACCTTTCTCTCTTCCTTAGGCCCTCACTTTTTACAAGCCTTTAACTCTCTCGCAGACCATTCTACTATTCCCCAATCGGCCCTCCTTGCCACAATTACGCTCATACCTAAACCCGATAAAGACCATACTCTAGTACCTAATTATCGCCCAATTTCCTTGATTAATACGGACGTAAAACTGTTTGCCAAATTATTAGCCACCCGCCTAAACCCTTTACTACCCACCCTGATCCACCCAGACCAATCGGGCTTTGTGACTTCTCGCGAAGCACGCGATAACACTATACGCACTATTAATCTCATTCACCGAGCTCAAGTTCAGGGACGCCCTACCATTTTCCTTTCGGTCGATGCCGAAAAGGCATTCGACCGGGTGGACTGGCATTACCTCTTTGGAGCTTTGAGACACATGGGCTTTGGCTCGAAATGGATGGCATGGCTGCAAGCCTTGTACTCCTCCCCTACGGCGCAAATTAGGATTAATGGCACACATTCAACGCCTTTCGGCATTAGAAATGGGACGAGACAGGGATGTCCCCTGTCCCCACTGCTATTTGTCCTGGCCCTAGAGCCCTTTATGCAGAGGGTTAGGGATAATGACAATATTCAGGGTTTCCGTCTCCCATTCCACCACTATAAAATATCGGCATATGCGGATGACATTCTCTTTACCCTCACTGATCCCTTAAAATCCCTCCCACATGTCTTAAAAGAATTACGAACATTCCAGACACTATCGAACTTTTTAATCAACGATACCAAGTGTGAGGCCATGGGGGTGGGGGTGACTTCGGAGACTAACCGGGCCCTGACTGACATATGTCCTTTCCAATGGACAAGAAACTCCCTGCGTTATCTGGGTATCACGCTTACTCGCTGTTCCAGAGACTTGTTCGCAGCTAATTACACACCTCTCTTGAACGCCACGCTGCATGAGCTTCGAAAATGGCATAAGCCACATATTTCGTGGCTTGGCCGCATTAACTATCTGAAAATGACCGTTTTACCGAAGTTTCTGTATGTGTTTCAGGCGGTTCCGGTTAAGATCCCGCGGGCTTATTTTCAAGAACTGAAATCGGGCTTCCTGAAGTTCATATGGGGTTCCACTTGTCCTCGGATATCGTATAAAGATTTGACTCGCCCCAGGGAAAGGGGAGGTTTGGGACTGCCCCACCTTGAATCTTACTACCAAGCAGCCCTACTGACACGGCTTTGTGACTGGTCGGTATCTCCTCCAGCTAAATTATGGGTGGCATTGGAGCAATTTGCCTTTCAGGTACCGATTGCATCTGTACCATGGCAACTTGCCTCCATCCGCACTCTGACGAGGTCCCCGGAACATCCCACGGCCCCACAGCTACTCCGACTATGGAGGGAAGTGCGCTCTAGACCCGACCTCTCCCCAGATATTTCCCCCCTGTACCCGGTATCGCACAACCCCGACTTCCCCCGGGAAGACAGCAGTCTTTCTGGATATAGACACGGACGGGCCATACCTACATATTGCGCGTTGTTACACTGATAAGGAGTTGGTCTCCACTAGCACCGAGAAGCGCTTATACGCCCCTTGCATACTTCAAATATAGCCAATTAACTCACTTTGTAAATAGACTGACTTCGACCGCCCCACTCCGGTTTACTATGACTGTATTTGAGACTTTGTGTACGATGGATCCCCCACCAACACATGTACTCTCGTCTCTTTACTCTTTACTCCTTTCTTCGTCACAACCCAAGGTACCCTCATACGTGTCTAAATGGCATAACGAACTCCCTGACCCAATCTCGGAAGATGACTGGGGAAATTTTCTCAATTAATAAATACTCCTCCATGAGCCTTTCGGTACAGCTCTCCAACTTTAAGCTCTTATCACGTTGGTACCTGACTCCAGTACGCTTACATCGTATGTTTCCGCAATCTACATCCCAATGTTGGAGATGCCTCGCTGACACTGGTACCTATCTACACTTATGGTGGAGCTGTCCGGTCCTTGCGACCTATTGGTCCGAGATATTAGCACATATCGCTGACATTACGGGGTTTAAGTCGGGGAATTCATATAACCTGATACTTTTTCATTGGTCCCACTCCCAGTCAACACTTACAAAACCTCCTTATTGTTGCACCTTTTAAACGCGGCCAAATCCCTCATCCCTCGGAAATGGAAACAGACTGCTGCTCCCACTGTGAAGGAGTGGATTGAGGCGGTGGAGCGCATCCGTACCTTAGAGGAACTCCACTACTCATTGGAGAATCAGTATCAAAAATATTTTAAGACATGGTTTTGGTGGTCCGAGTTTCTCCTTAAACGTTCCTCTCCTCCCCCTATGGGGCGGCGGGTTACGTCCGGCTTGGATCCCGTGCCGGGGTTGCCCCTTCCCCCCCCTCGGAGATTAACTGGCATAATTCTTGACTTTCTGGTGCTAATTGCTGTGGTTTTGGTACCTAACCTGGTTCTCACAAGTTTCAATATACATTATAATGCGTCTCCCCTGTTGTTTCCTTTCTTTTGGATGTTTTATAATATAGATCTAAATGTCTGACCTATGAGATTCATAGGATTTTTATTTTAAGTGATTTTTATTTTTATGTGTTTTACTGTCAACTGTGATACCAATTTATGATGCGCTGTGCCTAGCGCCTGTTCGTGATTTAACTGCATTTGTGGCATTTTGGTTTTGAAAACAATAAAATAAAGTTTAAACAAAAAAAAAAAACAGATCAGATAATAAGGATCACCTCGGGGAAATGCAGACTGAATATTGCTGAGGGGCAAAAACAAATCACCTGTGTTGTAATTCAGATTTCTTGCAAACCTGACCTGTTAGGAATCCCTGACAACAGGGTTGGTAAACGCTGGTCGAGGCTACCAAACAAACACTTCCTTCTCATTAATTCATTTGATGTAATATCTATTATTTAAGAGAACAGATTATTAATATCCTGGAAGAATAAATAAAAAGTGATAAATCAAAAAAAAAAAAAAAAAAGACCAACATACAACTAAACCCAAGCATCCCCTTATCTTCACCTTTAGCCAACAAAACAGAGATTAGAAGAGCAGTCACCAAATACTGGCCAATTTTAACACAAGACCCTATGCTAAAAGAAATTCTCCCAAATAGACCATCTTTTATCTGTCGCGGTACGAAAAACATTAAAAGAATAGTCACCAAAAGCAAACATCCAGGAACAAAACTAGAAAAGAACTACTATCAGATGGAGAAAGGCTTCTATGGCTGCGGAAACTGTTTAAGCTGTAGGAGCACCGGCAACAAAAAACGTCACATACCGGATGTCACCAATAATGGCTGCATCTGGAAGATTCGTGACGTTTTGACATGTTTTTCCAACCACGTTATTTACCTCCTCATCTGCCCCTGTGGCCTGAAATATATAGGCCGGACCACCAGGGCCTTAAATATCAGAATCAGAAAGCATATATCCGGAATATAACCAAAGGTGTGGAGACCCACAGTGTCCCCCTCCATTTCAAAAACATACACCACTGTGATCCCACCAACCTCCAGTTCCTGGCCATCAAGAAGATCCATCGCCCAAGAAGAGGAGGAGATATGGCCAAAATTCTAGGACGAGAAGAGATGCGTCTGATCTATGAATTCAACACCCTGGCCCCTGCCGGTCTGAATGCAGATTTCGAAATCTGACACTTCCTATGACCCAAAGATCTAAATAGTACCGTGCCTTATGAAGAACACCGTAATTAGCAGTTTTACCACAAGACTCCACCCCCCTCCATCCCAAAATCTGTCACAACAGCTGTATTTAAAAGAAGAATCCTCACTTCAACTTCCTCCGCCTACTATACACCAACTCAAATTTACCCCAGTCACCTCCAAATACTGGGCCTTTTTAAGTGCATACCCCCCTTCCTTAAGGTATTTTGAAACCAGCCCACTTATCAAATAAATCCACCCATTTCTTGACTACCTCTATGTATATACATAAGGCCCCCCCCTTTTTAGTCTATAGAACGACACTCCTCTGTACTAGGGGTATAACACGAACCCCCCTAGGCTTTTAATCCCAGTACGATAGATTAATCACCAAGATGCCCTATACACACTATACACAAGGAACAACTCGCATAACACTATACCCTAGACTGTACTACCTTAAATGTGGGGATGTCCAGCAATCTATATCAACAGGATTGAAAATATATAGTAACGACCAATATGATTCAACTCCTTCCATATAGAATTATGTTCACTTGCGAATCGTCCATGTATGAGCACTAGGCTATGTACGCCCCTATTTTTGGTATCAAACCTGAGACCACCATCCCATTTGAGCAATATGGGCATACGTAGCAATATATTTATATTAATATTGCTACACACATCTATATCTCAAACACCAAGTCTTTACTATTCCCTCCTTGTATAAATGAAATCCTGTTATATGTATATAAATAGATACTGGACTATAATAGACTGTATATACAGCAGTCAAGACCAAAAGGACACACTCAATCATTAAGAGGAAAATTATTATTAATTTTTAATTATTTTTCTTTTCTCTTTTTATGCAACAGAGACGGATTGTGATTTTTAAAGACTGATTCATCACCCCCGAAGCCAGAGGGTGTATGTTCTTAATATGAATATTTACACTTTTTTCTATACTCGGTTTTAATTTTTTATGGTACACAAAGCTGTTAAATTAGCATTGCTATACCTCATTATATTGTTGAAATTCCTTAAGAGCGATTACACCGCTACTTTAACAGACACGACTAGCGAGTAGCGCCTGACTAAGGGGTACCCCACACTTTCCTCCCAATCAACCTGTAGCAGCAACAAGGCTCAGGCAACCACCCCTAAATCGGCAGCACACCCGCACCATTAAAACACCATAATCTCAACACCGCACAGCGCCTTAGGATACCATTTCCTTCCTAATATTCTTGGGATGTCTGGTGTGAATCGCTCTCTTAAGGTCATGCCACAGCATTGCAATCAGGTTGAGGTCAGGACTCTGACTGGGCCACTCCAGAAGGCGTATTTTGTTTTGTTGAAGCCATTCTTTTGTTGAATTACTTGCATGCTTTGGATCATTGTCCTGTTGCATCACCCATCCTCTGCGGAGCTTCAGTTGGCGGACAGATGGTCTTACATTTTCCTGCAAAATGTCTTGATAAAACTCTGGAATTCATTTTTCCATCAATGACAACAATCCATCCAGGCCCTGAGGCAGCAAAGCAGCCCCAAACCATGATGCTCCCTCCGCCATGTTTTACAGTGGGGATGAGGTTTTGATGTTGGTGTGCTGTGCCTTTTTTCTCCACACAGTGTTGTGTGTTTTTTCGAAACAACTCAATTTTGGTTTCATCTGTCCACAGAATATTTTGCCAGTAGTGCTGAGGAACATCCAGGTGCTCTTTTGCAAACTTCGAACGTCCTGCAATATTCTTTTTGGACAGCAATGGCTTCCTCCGTGGTGTCCTCCCATGTACTCCATTCTTGTTTAATGTTTTCCTTATTGTAGATGCGTCAACAAAAATGTTAGCATGTGCCAGAGATTTCTGTAAGTCTTTCGCTGACACTCTAGGATTCTTCTTTACCTCATTAAGCATTCTGCGCTGTGCTCTTGCAGCCATCTTTACAGAACGACCACGCCTAGGGAGAGTAGCAACAGTGCTGAACTGTCCCTTTGTAGACAGTCTGTCTTACCGTGGACAAATGAACATCAAGTCTTTTGGAGATACTTTTGTAACCCTTTCCAGCTTCATGCAAGTCAACAATTCTTGATCGTAGGTCTTCTGCGAGGCATGGTTCACATCAGGCAGTGCTTCTTGAAACCAGTAAACCCAAAACTGGTGTGTTTTTAAAGGGCAAGACAGCTTTCAGCAACACATCCAATAATATCACACTGATTGGACTCAAGGTTGGCTCACTCCTGGCTCCAATTAGCTCTTGGAGAAGTCATTAGGCTAGGGGTTCACATACGTTTTCCACCCTGCACTGTGAAGGTTTACATGTTATGTTCAATAAACACATGAAAACATATGTTTGTGTTGTATTATTTTAAGCAGACTGTTTTTTAAATTGTTGTGACTTAAAATGTGCTCTGATCTTCATCTATGACCAATTCATGCAAAACTCCACGTAATCCCAAAGGGTTCACATACTTTTTCTTGCAACTGATATATATATATATATGTCACAATTAGATATGTATTCAGTTATTTCTTAGAAGCACAACTTGTTGTATACAGTGCACTATAATATTACTTATGAGCAGTGCTTTTTTTTCTGGGAAAAAAAAAAAGAAGTGGGTGTACTCTTACTCACACCCAGGGAAAAACGGATTAGGACGACGATTTTTCGTGTCCTAATAAATACTCCTTTATTCACACTGGATATATTGCTACAGCTCACACATGATATATTGCCCCAGCCAGTGCTTTTTTTCTGGAAAAATAGGTGTGGGGGGGTACTCACACCCAGGGAAAAACTGATTATTATGACAATTTTCATGTCCTCATGAACAATAGTTGTAGCTCACTCAAAAGGAAGACACTATAAAAGAGAACCATATTTTTTAATACTGTGTTCCTTTAAATGAACTACAACTATTGTTGTAACTATGGGGGTTATCCACTAAATGCCTCTGTTGCAAGAAAATATGTATTGCAGGGCATTTAGCGTTTTTTTTTGTTTTTTTTGCAACGATGGCACTGAGTGGATAATCCCCTAGCATTGGTGAGCACCACAGCAATGCAACTCACAGTAATGTGCAGGGTGTATGAGCTCCACAGGAATAACACGCACTACCGCCTTACAGTGCCAGCTCCTCTGATCACACCGCTTGCCTGACAATCCGCAGCTCTGGCAGATAAGTGTAAACATGCTGCACCCCCCTCTCCATGCTGTTCAAAGTTTCAGCGGCTGCAGAGAGAGGAGGGAGGAGGGTTATCAGTTCCTACATACACTGACAATCAGAAGCGTTGAGGAGCAACATGAGCTGCCGAGCGCTTCCGATTCTCTGCCTGCCACTGCAGGAGGAGGGAGGAGCATCAAGCTCTCTGTTAGTTCTGGCTGGTGGTGAGATGCCGGTACTGAATAGTGAGGTGGCGGCACTGAGTACCCCCAAATTCCCCCTGAAAAAAATCCATGCTTATGAGAGGAGACCCTACAATTTAGGCTGGGGTCAGACGAGCGTGATTTCTACGGGCTGTACGTCCGTGCAGTACGGACATCGTCAGTACGGATGACGCAGTAGTGGTCACACAGTCCGTTTTTTCACTGAAGTTATTTTTGACGGATGTAGGAGGGAAAAATAAATTACAATGAAAAAACATTCTGTCCGTCAAAAATGCTGGACGTATAAATGCAGTCCGTCTGACCTCGCTCCATCACTCACACACAAAGCTATGCAGACGTTGTGGACGTGGCGCACTCTGCACGTCCGTTCTAGCAGTATTACGTTCTTGCCTAACCTGCGTCCGTTTGCAGCATCCGTCATGCGTCCGCAGTTCAGTGCGGACGTACTTCATGTGTCAGGCTCCAATGGACTTTCTTTCATGCTATCACGGACGTACTTTTAGGCGCAATCACGGACGTGAACACTACGCTCGTCTGACCCCAGCCTTAAAGTTACAATTGTTTAACACTGGAGAAAAACAAGCTTTCCCCACATTTATAATTTGTCTTTACAATATATTTGTAGGCAAATATACAGTGATCACTGCAAACATGTATTTGGAAAAAAATAAAGGGGAAAGAACCTATTTGGAAGTAGCATTTAATAACCCATTCACTATCACGGGATTTTCCATAAAACCACTATCAGTAACCAGTGGTTTTAATGGAAAGACTTTACAGCAGTCATACAATATAAATGTGCTGTAGGATCCATACATTTCCATAGTGTTTGCATTATTTGATAGATGGCTCCATCTGCTGGTCAAAAAGTGCTACTGCTGCTACAATGCAACTGGGACTAACGAGTCTTCGATGGGAAGTATAGACATGTCCCAGCTGTTCAAACCATTCTAGCCCATTGGCTGTAATGTCCACCGTGCCGGAACTTTTAGGAACACAATCTAGAGCAATATGCCAATGCATTTTTTTTATTTTTTTTTTGCAATAAAAGAAATTAATTTGCATTGCTCCAAGATAAAACCAGATCAAGTTCTCAAATAAAAACACATAGCTATAGTATTATTCTAAATGTGTATAAAACTCTCCAAATGATGGATAATCTAACCAAGGATACCAAAAAAAATCATAATTGACCAAACAATGCAGTCACTCATATGGTAGAGTGCCAAGTACAATACAAATACTAATGTGCAGAATACAAAAATATGACATAAATGTAACTAAATAGCAATACCAAAATATAATTGTGACCTGTATATGCCCATATTCACCCTGAAGAACAGAACGCCAAAATAATATGCTTTGAAAAAAGTAAAAGCAATTGAGGGCAGAAGTGGAATCAGTTAGCACCAGCTTCAAGCTAGATACCACAGTGGTGCGGTAATTAGCATCAGGACTTTGTAATACCTTACTATCTGAGCGCTAATGCTAGCGTTAAGAATGTAATGGTGCCCTGTGAGTTTAATTGCTGTGGAGCACTATGATCATACACACATTGTGTCCTCTAAAACATCTGGGAATAGCCTGGTCTCTGGCCCTGTGACGCCTCCTAACTGAGCTTTGCCCAAGGCCTCACCAAATCTACAGTCATCGTGGTGTAGAGCCCATATGTAGCAGGGGAGAAATCAAGAGAGTAATACCAGATGACCTGCCTAGATTAAGTAATAGATACGCCTCCTGAAGGACATTACCATTTTTTATTTTTTTTCAGAAAGGATTTTACCAGGAATTATACATTGAGATTTCTCTCATTTTCAAGTATGTCCTGGGTGGCGAGTATGTACGATTGGGTGTCTTGCCCAAGGACACTTACTGGAGAGGTTGCTCGCTGGAATCATACCCATGACTCCAAAGGCTCTCTCCATGCAGAGCAGTGATGTTACCTCTACTCCACCCAGCATGTTGCAGGGTAGCACCTCCCCTATGCTCTCCCTCAGCGCAACATGGTAATATACGGCCAAGAGAACTCTTCCGATAGGCAACCCTAACACTGAGCCATCATTAAAATGTAATATCACATTGCTCACAAAAAGAATGCATACTTACCAAAATCTGTTTATCTTCCTATTTAACCCCTTAAGGACGGGAGTAATTTTACGACTTTGGCGCTCTTTCGGAAGTGAAGTTTGCTGAAGTTTTTGCTCATCATGTTTAAACGCGGTTTTAAGTAACGTATTATTATACCACCCAGACAAATTATATATCGTTCTTTCCGGCAAACTCGGCAGATTAATAATATATCATAATTATATATATACGTCATGTCCTGCCAGAATGCTATAACAAAAAATGTAAAAAAATGTGAATTTTCAATAAAATTTCAATCATCCACAGTGTGTAAAGTGGGTTTTTTTTTTCACATTTTATTATCCGATCCTTTGCGGTTATATTCTATGGGGTAGACTTGGGAACCCATTTTTTTTTGGGGGGGGGGGGATTATGTGATTTTAGCTAAACCCCCCCCCCAAAAAAAATCATTGGTGAAGCATCATTGTTCACATTATAATTGAAATGTGAACAATAATGCTGCATCAAAAAAAAAAAAAAAAGCACGGTTTTATTTTTTTATTAATTAATTAATTGTTTTTTAATTTTTATTTTTTACACTTTTATTTTACTTTTTTCATTGTCATGTTTGATATCGTTGGAAAGGCCATGCTCAGACCTTTCCATCGATATCAGGCATGACCCCCTAGCTGCCACCGATCAGGAGATAGGGGGGTTCTTTAAACCCCTTTATCTCCTGCAAGGGATTTCCATAGGAAATCCTTTTGCAGCTAGGGGCTTCCCCAGTTAACTGACATCATCGCGCATGGCGCGATGAGTCAGTTGACGCGGGGGGGGGGACCCAGAGGTGGGGGCTGCCATCCAAGATGGCGGCCCCCACCGGAAATAGGCCGCGATCGGGCACAAATTAGTGCCCGGTCGCGACCTGGCAACTCATGGGTTAACCCCCATACATCGCTGGAAAGGTCAGGCTGTGACCGTTCCAGCGATGCTGGCCACAGCCTTGTAGCACCCGGCGATGGGGAGATAGAGGGATCCGAAGGATCCCTCTCCTCCCCTCCAGGCGCTTCCCCATGCTCCGGCGGGCGCCTGAAACTGACGTCAGTGCGCCAGCGCGATGACGTCAGTGCGCCAGCGCGATGACGTCAGTGCGCCAGCGCGATGACGTCAGTGCGCCAGCGCGATGACGTCAGTGCGCCAGCGCGATGACGTCAGTGCGCCAGCGCGATGACGTCAGTGCGCCAGCGCGATGACGTCAGTGCGCCAGCGCGATGACGTCAGTGCGCCAGCGCGATGACGTCAGTGCGCCAGCGCGATGACGTCAGTGCGCCAGCGCGATGACGTCAGTGCGCCAGCGCGATGACGTCAGTGCGCCAGCGCGATGACGTCAGTGCGCCAGCGCGATGACGTCAGTGCGCCAGCGCGATGACGTCAGTGCGCCGGGAGGCTTGAAAATACGCAGATCAGGCTTCATCGAAGCCAGATCAGCGTGGTAGCCGCCGGGGAGGTAAGTATTACCGCCGGCTGGGCTCCTAATGCCGAGGACGTTCCATGCCGTCCTGCGGCATTAAAGCCCGCCAAATGCAGGACGGCATGGAACGCCCTGCGGCGTTAAGGGGTTAAAACACACATCAAGAATAATATTTTCTGTATTGCTTCCCCAACAGGCAGGCGGGGGAGGGGGACAATTGCTCCAGGGTCCAGCAAATCCAGTGGCCCTCAATGCAATACACAGAGAGCCATTAGCTTGTCTGGAAGCTACAGATGTACATTCCTGACCCAAAACCTATACGGTGCAGCAGTACAAGCAGATTGATAGCTGTTTGGGGAGAGCTACCACCCTCCATTCCGAATCAGCCTTTTTGGAGGCTGACTCAGTCACCCATGATTATAAAAATGGTGATATTCCGTGTCACCCAGTGGTGATGGCAAATAAACAACCTCAATACAAATCAAATAAAATACAATGCAAGTAAAATGGTGCAAGTAGGTAAAACAATCTAGGATAAAACAAAGTAATGTGACATGACATGTAGTCTTAACCTGCATACTCCAGGTTGTAACAGTCTTAGGCTGGGGTCAGACCAGCGCACTTTTAACGTGCGTTCTGGTGCACATAATTACGGCCGCACTAGCAGCAGATGACAGGCAATGACGGACAATATACGATGTACGGCCGCACAAAAGTCCGGCCGTGCAACGCAAGTGGAATTTGAACGCATTTTTTTGAGAACGCTGAACCGCTAGTACTGACGTACTGAGTGCGCGGCTGCGGCATACCGGCGTGTTTGCGTGATTAGGAGATGTCAGACACTGCTAATGTCCAGCCTACATAACGTCCAGACGCAAAAAGAGTTTTATTGACGATCCGTACAAAATCACGCCCGAAAATGCGCCGTTTTTGCGCATTCCGTGAAAAAATACATCAATGCGTTCAGACGCACTTTTTCAAGTTCGCAGGGAAAAATGCTTTCGTCTGACCCTAGCCTTGAGGATTGTGAAAGTCTTAATAATCAGTGCAGGGAAGAATAAAAAATAAAAGTCATACATTATCTCGTATTTGTGGAATCAGCTGCCTCTCCAGACCATTTTGTGGTATATCCTTTTCCACCTTGTAAGTCAGTAGAAAAGAAAGATGTGCTGACATTGGCGCTTCTTGTCCCGTTAGTGGTTCCTTTGCTGCACCCCGTGGCTCATGTATGTGGGTCCTTTAAATAGTCCTTTTGCATCTGTTTGTAAGGACACCAAAAACAAACAGATGCAAAAGGACTATTTAAAAGGTCCCACATACACGATCACATTTACAGTAGCACCAACTTCGGAAGCTTTTTTATGCTAAATGCATTTCGGTATACTGTATCTTTTACAACTAATAAAAGTTGCCTTATTTTACACCTATCCCGGGTCCTGGATGCTTGTAGTCGCCGAGGAGGTGGCTGAGGCTGATAGATGCACCGGATCACCTTCTGAAGTCACAGGCTGCCTACAAATCATGTGTCTGATCGATAAGAAACCAGCAAATACGAGTATGACATTCTTTTATTCCACTCCATTTTATACAATATGTGAGTCATTTTATATATTGAGGGACACAGAGGATGGTAACCCTGTAAGGAAACCACGCTACTGAGCCACGGGGTGCAGCATAAGGAACCACTAACAGGACAAGAAGCGCCAACTGCACAATATCTTTCTTTTACCCATGGTTATAAAACAGACTTTAAATAGTCAGGAGTTACAAACATAATATGTTTTGCTATGTACATGAGAAATCCATCCACCCCACTAAAACACATCTGGAAACCTGTTGTGCTACTTTGTTCTCCATGGGAAAATACACTGATGTCACAGACAATGGCATTCCTTCTGAAGTGGGATTAAAAATACAGGTTTCCTATTCACACGTACAGCATTGATGTGAATACATATGTATCTATTTAGGGTTTTCACAACCACTGGTATATGCCAATGTTGCAAAGGCTGGCAAAAATAGCTAATACTGCAGTGGTGACAAGTTCTGGTGCTCCATATAGAATTATAAAAACCGCAGCGGAGGATTTGCAGTGAAGCTTCTCCTGCCACTGTTCAGATTTCCCTCCGAATTTTGTTGCTGGCTCAAAGATTTTGCAAAATCACTTAACATAAAAAAAAGCCATCTAAAAATCCATTTCTTACCAATGATCCTGTAGAGCAGAAGGTGAGGTGACCTATCACTTCCAAATGGTCATATGTACTAGAACACTGGGATCAAATAGTTCCACTTGTCCTTCCATGGTGTTTGGGTGGCAACGCTTACACGAGCTCAGTCTTGAGTCTATGGAGTCCTATGGCCCCCAGAAGCTGATGTCAGTAGCAGTTCCCTACGGTTTTAAGACAGGCAGGTTAATATAGTGCCTCGGTCATAACAAAGTTGAAATCAGGGAGCTGCCAATTTTCTGAAATGAATTTCCGTGTCAGTACAAGTAGGTTCCTGGGTTGGCTGCTAGATTTTACTACTTTGTATTTCTGTACACTAACAATTCAATGTTCTTGAAGCCAGGACATACTTGAAAACGAGAGAAATCTCAATGTATCCTTCCTGGTAAAATCCTTAATAAATAAGAAGGAGTCGAGCACGCAATACTTTTTCTTTTCTTTGTAGTACAAGTTATTATAAGTCTACCACTTTAGTCCATTGGGGAAGAAGATTTTTTGTAAATTTCCAAGCCCCTTTAATGATCAGGCAAACAAAGAATAACTAGTAATCCCAAGGCCATTAGCTAATTTCACTTGCAGCCAGTAATGTAAAAAATATTACCAACTGTGCCAAAACAGCAAAATCACTTAACCACTTGGCTGCGGATGACGTACTGCAGAAAATGCAGTAACGGGTTGCCATTTCTATTTTGTTTCCCCCAAACGAGAGTGCCCCATAGAATATAGAACCACAAAAGGTTTGGATGAGGAAATGTGAAAAAAAAAATTAAAAGCTGTAAACGTTTGAAATCTGAAGGAAATTTGCATTATTTATTTTTTTACGTCTTTGTTATTATATGTCATGTCCTGTCAGAATGCTATAATTGTCACAGGTAGACATACCCATCTCTCTGCGTCTAGCTATCGGTATATCTACCGCGATATGCATATTTCGGTCTATGATATCTTTAGATACCAGGCCATTTGGCGCAGCTGGCCTAAGAAATCAATGGCTGCGTTCCCAGCCTGCTGGAAGCAATTAAACAGGTTTGTGACAATTTTCTCTGAAGTCATCAAAAGGTGTGAATTAAAGATAACACCTTTTTCAGGTCTACTCAGCAGGCAGAAAGAGCAGCCAGAGCGGCACCCCAACCACATATCAAAGAAGCAATCACATTCTCTGATCACAAAAGGTGGTCTTTGGGAGATGATTGATAGACCAGGGAATTAAGATTATTGACGAAGCCTACTGAGCGTGCTCAGGAGAGGGGAATTCTGGGATATGTAGTGCAGGAGGCTGGGCCATTTGTGGGTGGGTTTTGGAAGGACCAGGAAGTATATAAATTCTGAAACTTGACATGTGCTGGTGGCTGATCACAAGGGGTACAATCTAAAAATGATGATCTGTCCATGTTTCTATCTCCAGGCCCCAGGAGTCGCCGATGCTAGCTTACTGATTAGGTTGTTGTAAGTAATGCTCTGTGTTTAATCCTTTTCTTTTATTTTCTGTGTAGTGTGTAATTAATTGATTTATTCTATCTATAATTTTGGTAACCAATGCACTGTGATTTTCCTATATCATAAATAAATAGAACTTATTTAAGTTTCTGCTTCTGGCTGGTGAGATCCACGTTAACTAAGAGACTGGAGTATTGCTGGTTGTTTTAAGCTCAGGTTGATACAAAATTGTGAGTTGCGGTCGCTGGGGACAGCAGGGATTGTTGTCTATGCAGTCACTGTCCGGGTCTAGGGTAGGCAGACAGTGCGGTTGCTTAGCCCTGCGTCTCTCGCTGCGACGCGCAGTGTCCATGAGGACTGGTGGTAGCGTAACTAATCAAATAGGAAAGTGATCCCAGGGATTGTGGGAGACGTAGTCCTTACCCGCTTCAAGAGAAGACTTGTACTGCGTTGCAATCCTGGGATCATTGTATCGCGCTCTACGTACCTGTTGCGAGAGAAAGTGTGCGTGGACAGATAGGTAAGCAAGCGTGCGGGGAGTTGTTGTCCACGCAGTCATTATCTGGGCTAGGCTAGACAGATAGTGGGTGGCTTAACCTGGCGTCTTTCGCAGCAGCGCACGTAGTGGTCGTGACAATAATGATATATATTTTAAATCTGCCATGACTGCTTAACACAAGGGTATATGTCTGGGTACTAATAAAACAAGACTTCAAATTGTGTTTAAACATGATGAGCACAAAATGAGCTCAGCCATACGGGTGACATGGCTCAGACGTGAAGGGGTTAAAAAGGGACATTCTAATGGTTTTGTAACCAAGTCCTAATCATGAGCATATGTAAAAATAAACGCCTTTGCAATTTACATCAATTATCTATTTCGTACTCCTCTCAAAATATGCAGGTTTGAAAGATTATTCTCCCAGGCTTCTGGCCCTGGTTTGAGCCATTGTTGTCAGGTATAAAAAGGTTAAAAACAAATAAAAAAATTTAAGCAAGCCTTTTCACAGATTTGAAGAGAAACACAATGTGGTTTGAGCACAGAGTATATTAAAGGGGACAATTGAACACTACCAGAATATCCCTTTAATATGACTTCTTTTTGAAGGCTTTATTTTTCTATATTTTTTGTAGTCACAAACAAAATACATTTGTTAAACATTGGGCACAGTGCATATCCTTCTAGATCTTACTAATCCCTATCTAAAACAGCAAAAGCAGCAAGAAAGAGCGGTATTTCTTCATTAAATACCTGCCAAATGAAATATGTGTTAAAAAATACAAGATACACAAACCTTTCCTTATCAGAGCTTGAATAAACACCAGAGGGAACCTTTTGAGGGGCCGGCTATCAGTTTATCTTCCCATTCTCTTGTTCGTCTATTAATAAAACAGAGAAAACGACATGGAGCAGGCAACTAATTAAAGTTATTATTATTGATGGCTCCAGCGCTGAGTTCTTCCCACGGCACCTGATCATAGCAGGACTCATACATTTGGAAGTCTGCAGAGCCTTACAGAAATAAATAGGGGCATTATTCAATTCAGTGAGGAAATGACTGGAAATCACAGGATCTGTGGGGGCTGGGGAGGTCGAGAAAACAATAGCTGGACGCCTTACTTGTGAACAGCAATAATAAATGGCAATGCGTGCTCGAGATGGCCAGGTAATCTAATAAGAATTTATAGCCACTAACTGTAAAGTAAAGATAATCAACAGCAAAGAACATGTAGGATTCATGATGCTACCAACCGATAGGCTATCAGCAAAAAAAAACATGTTCTTCAGGTCATGAAAGGAATCAGAGCCACTGTCTGCATCCCACACCTATGACCTTCATAAAACTTGGTAAGTCGTCATTAGGGCTGCGCATCTTCACTGGTCTCACGATGCGATTCGATTCCGCGATGCATCACGATTACTGCCCAATTTGCCTATGGTTTTAGACTCCGATTCACACACACATTCATACACACTACTGTATCCCAGAGATCCCCAGCTATAAAACTCACATTAATGTGCAGTGTGTTTGAGCGAATCAGCGCTGCACAGCAATAAAACTCACAGCAATGTGCGGTGTGTACAAGTGTATCACAGAGCTCCACAGCAATAAAACTCACAGTAATGTGCAGTGTGTATGAGCATATCACAGAGCTGCACAGCAATAAAACTCACAGTAATGGTCTTATTTAGTCGGACAGAGGTAATTGTGGGCACGTAGGTCAAAGAATGGTGGTCAGAGAGGGAGGGTGCACATTGAAAGGTAAACACATTTTTGCGGCTATTTTAGAAAGGTGATAGGTGTAATTGAGCCTTCCTAGGGGCTCGCAGACCTGGATACACAGCAGAATGTGGTCTGATTGACACGTAAGAGAGAGTTAAGTGTGGGCACAGAAGTCAAAGAATGGCGGTTAGAGGGGGTGAAAGGTGTAACTGAGCATTTCCATTGCCAGTGTGTGGCACCTGCCGTGACCATATTGTGTATATTTTATGGAATAAAAATATATTATGGTAAACTTATGTACGGGAAATTAAAGAAGTCAGAAGGACACATTTATAAAAATTGCTTTATATATATATTTTATATAGAAAAATTTTAGAAATGTATATATACATGCAATGCAAAAATATTTATGCAATTGATGAAATATATAGTTTTACCTTGAAAAATTATTATTATTGTCTATATGTAGCAGAGTGTGCAAATATGTATATATACGTAAGGGATGTGACTGGTTTTATTGAGAAGGTTGACATTTTTTGGAATGAAGGGCTAATATGGGGCTGCAGGGTTTTAGAGGTGTTTTGTGGAGGGTTACTTGAGAGCTATAGTCAGTAAGGGTTAAAGGTCAATTCAGGGCTGCAGGTTGCATTGTGAAGGGTTAATAGGGGCTGCAGGGTTTTAGGCTGGGGTCAGACGAACGCAGTATCAATGTGCGTTTAGCAGCACAAAATCACAGCCGCGCTAGCAGCAAATGACGTCCAATGCCGGGCAGCATACGAAGAACGGCCGCACAAAAGTGCGGCTACGCAACGCAAGTGGAAAACGAACGCATTTTTTCGAGAACGTGATACCGCTAGTACTGACGTACAGAGTGCGCTGCGTCCACTAGCGGCGTGTGTGCGTGATTAGGAGACGTCAGACGCTGCTAATGTCCGGCCAACATAACGTCCAGACGTAAAAAGTGTTTTATTGATGATCCGTACAAAATCACGACGAAAATGCGCATCGTATGACCGCTATCGCGTATTCCGTGGAAAAATACGTCCATTCGTTCGAACGCACTTTTTCATGGACAACGCGAAAAATGCGTTAGTCTGACCCTAGCCTTAGAGGTGTTTTGAAGGGTTAATAGGGGGCTGCAGTCAGTGAGGGTTAAATAGTAGGGGCTGTGTATGAGAGGGTTAATTAGTGTTCTGCTTGGACACACTCATACTCCCACTGGGCTCCACATATAGAGCAGCTGTTGCTTTAACAGTGGGAGGAGCCGCATCTCTGCAGGGACAGGCTTTCAGCACCATGGGGGGGGGGGCTACAGAGAGGAGGTGGAGAAGCAGACACTGCTTGATGCTGCTAGTCTCCCAGCAGAGGCAGAAGCCAGAGAGGGGAATTCAACTAGGGAGGAATGACGGAGGAGCTGGAGGAGGTGCGGCCAGGGAATCGATTAGCAGCCTGAGAACATCGATGCAGCATCAGGAGCACGATTATATTTGACAGCCCTAGAAGTCGGTCAGATTTTGTAGGCTGAACTAAGGCCCCGTTCACACCTAGCCGTTTTAACGCGCGTTCGTGCACGCTTTAAAAACGCATGAACGGGGAAATCCCATGCTTTGCTATGGGCCCCATTCCGACCTAAGCGTTTTAGAGCGTGCAGGAACACTCTTTAAAACGGCCGACCCAAAAAGAAGTTCGGGAGCTTCTTTTCGGGCATACAGCAGCGCGTTCGTGGCCATAACATAGCCGCGAACGCGCGTTGTTTTGTATGCGCGAACGCGCGTAAAAAAACGCTCGCATTGCGCGACGCAGCACTACGCCCAGGTGTGAACCCAGCCTTACTCCAGGAAGAATATTTTGGTTAACTTGGTGCCTTTGGCATAAAAAAGGTCCCATATATAAATTCTCCATAATTCATTCATTCTTTAGTGACCAAGGCAAACATGTGGTGCTTCAGCAGAGAATGACAAATTTTAGGTAAACCTAGTTGAATTTGAAAACCTTTACATTTTTCTAAGCTACGGTATTCAGAGCACAGGAGAGTAACTTCTATAGATGTGCTCTACATATGAGGAAGATGGGAGCGCGGCCGGCAGTGGTCAAGAGCGGAGGTGTTTGAGCAGAGCTCTGCTTCTTCTCCTGCTACCTGCAAGATTCTTTGGCCATTCTGGACCAGAGAAGATCTCCTTACCAATCTTCTACCATTGGTCATCAGGTGTAGCACTCCGCAGCCTGTTCAGTTCCCCTCTCCAGACCCGCGATTGGGGTAGAGGCCGAGCCAGACCTATTGCGGCTGCGATTATTAAGTCCCCCATGGCAGCACACAGATTTTAAATGCAAAAATTTAAAAACACAAAACTTTAAATGCAAAAAAAATAAATAAGCACGGAGGGAGGACTACAAGTCCGTGTCTTTTATTAGATGGATTTCCTGGTAGACGTGCATGTAGACGAGTGACTCACATACGGTCTGTGATATTTCTGTACAACTGTAATGAGGAATCCTACAAATCTGAAAGCTTTGGCAGATTATGGTCTGACCTGGCTGCTGTGCAAACAAGTAGACTCAATAGAGGAGTGAAGCAACCTCCAGATTGTCCAATGTCCTGGAAACAAAGCCAGCATTTCAATGAAGTCAGCATTGCACACTCTTTAGAAATATGTTACTGAAAGTTGGGAGAAGGCGCACTCACAGATCTAGAAAGACAGCAGTGATGTGCACTTCAATTATGGAATAACCTCCTGGCCGCCATCAAATCTTCCCAAAGTTTAAAGTCCCTTAAGAGCTCCCTATTAACATACCTCAATAAGGAATGCAGCTGTAAACATGTAACATAGTGAATATATTTCCTACATATTTACAGTATTTTCTGTGTTAATCTGTATATTTGTGGGGGGGGGGGTTTAATATCTTGCATTTTATTACTTTGTATTTCTGTAACTGTAACATTTCAATGTTCTTGAACCCAGGACATACTTGAAAGAGAGAAATCTCAATGTATCCTTCCTGGTAAAATACTTTATAAATAAATTAAGGGGTCTATTCACAATATGAAATTGAATGCAATTTTGGTTCTTTGCACTCCGGTAATTCTATTTAGTTGAAAATTAAGTGAATTCACTATTTTTCGAATGCTCCCCATATTGTGCCAAAAATTGAGTCGCCGAAGGGTGCTAAGTGCCAAATTGCAAAGAGAAAAAAATAATAATAATAATAAACAAACAATTCTCCTATTCTACTAATAGGAGCTTAAAATAAAAAAATACAGTAAAAATGTGACTAACGAAAAAATGGTCCTTTAAAAATAATAAAAAGGTCTGTTTAAAAAAACCAAAAGGGTCTTAAAAATACAAAAAGCTTTTGGGAAAACATACAAAAAAAAAGGTCTTTAAAAAATTTAAAAAAAGATATTACATTGACACCTACTAGATTCACCTGTTTAAACCGAAAATCAGTTCATTTCGCTGAAATTTCGGGGCAATTCAGCGTTCTGAGAATAGACAAAGCGATAGTTCTCTATGGCGCTGAACACTGCCAAATCGCGGCAAAATGCAACATATTTTGTTGTCAAGTTGCCTGTATTTCAAAAATTGACAACTTTGTGTATGTACAAATTGCTCTGAAATTGCACCTACAGTGAGATTCACCATTCGGTGCAATTCAGAGGTTAGTGAATAACCCTCCAAGTCAAGGCTGGCCAACTCTGGACCCCCAGATGTTTCTGAACTACAACTCTGTTGATTCCCTGGCCTTCTATTGCAGTCAAAGAATTCTGGGAGTTGCAGGCATCAACATCTTGAGTGGAAAGGAGTTAGACGGTCCAGCTTTAAGTGTTCTCTGTGTCATGTGTGGCCACTACTGGGATGTAAAGTCTACCAACAATACATGGAACCATGCTTGCATTTTTACAAGTAGTTGCCTGCCGTTACGCTGCCTTATCACATAAAGCAACTTCATACTGTGTGAAAGACCCACTTGTACCAACCTAAAACCAAGCATGAACTAAATGTATTACAAAGTAAAGATGTGGACAGTTGTACAGAAAAGGGCACATACCTGTTTATGCAAGTCCCTATCCAATAAGGAATACATCTGCATTTGGAAACAGCAAGACGTATTCTGCCTGTCGCTCACTAACATGAAAGGGCTATTGATAGCGAGGGATCCAGGTGCTGGAGCTTTGGTGTTTATAGCCCACATTGAGATGCCAACTCATTCCCACAAGTTGAATAGATGGTGGCAGAGGACTAGACATCTCTTCAGCAATGCACGTCCGTGTTCTACTACACACCAGAACTACATGATCATATTAGAACATTGTTCTGACACATGTCCAATTCCTGCGCAGATCACAGACTTATTCAGTAGTGCAAGGTTAGCACGTCATGAAGGGGCGGCAATTGGGTTTCCAGAAAACAAAGCTACATCTGACAGCGATACCATTACACAGCAATAAACACCATGTAAGAGCTTTCAGATGGGTATGCATATTGATGGTTTTTTTCCTCTTTTATGCTTTCCTCCACTTGGTACATACAATCACGAAAAAAGAGGCGAGAGAGGTGCTGAGTGATGGGTTTTTCACAAAGTCTGCGGTAATGTGATCAAAGTCACTTCAATAAGTACTGCGCCGTTTAAAAACGTGTAATAACGTACACAGCCCCAACTTCTTTTTACATCCCTTCTTTTCAATTCCCTTAGATTGTAAGCTCACAGGATGTCTGGCTGAGCACTTGTTTTCATCTCCTACAGGCAGGGTTGTCTGCTCCTAATGTATCTTTATTATGTCTCACGTTTGTGCTTACCCCATTGTAAAGCACTACGGAATCTGTTGGCGCTGTCTAAGTACTTGTAACATGTGAATGGACTTCCTTTAATAAATAAAAAAAAAGTACACATATTCCTCAAAAAAGCACGCAACACATTTAAAAAACACACATGATGGTCTACAATTCCCAGAATTCTTTCAATGCAGTAAGTGGCCAGAGAATCAAGGGAATTGTAGTTCAAGAATGTCGGGGGCGGTCGCGGCACAGTTTGATCGCCCTGATGTCAACAGTCAATGAGGTGTATGGACGTAGCGGAGGGCTGGCCTGTAGGATAGTGCTCTTCGAGCTGTCACTCACGTCCGTCCTTCATGCTGTAGAAGTCTGTGACAGTTCAACTTTGATAGGGAGTAACTAACTTTTTACAATTACAAGTGTTGCCAAGAAAAAAAATCCACTATCACTTATTTGCAGCAATTCTGTCACATGAGCACTGCAGGTGGGCATGTGGGAGAACCATTTGTAAAAAAGACCTCCCGCTTACCCTACCCTATGTCAGATTTTCCC
Source organism: Leptobrachium leishanense (assembly GCA_009667805.1). Classification (NCBI taxonomy): domain Eukaryota; kingdom Metazoa; phylum Chordata; class Amphibia; order Anura; family Megophryidae; genus Leptobrachium; species Leptobrachium leishanense. The sequence continues at coordinate 181,685,879 of CM019066.1, forward strand.
AGCATGCACTGATTTTTCTTTGTTATGCCCATGGAAGAGCAGTGTATGCTGGGTAAATGTTATGACGGAATGGAGACTGGTATACTTAATATTTAACAATTTGGTTAATATGAAGTATATACATGCGCTTTCAAAAAAAATAAAATATATACATATATATTTTTTTAAGCCATAATTGAGGTCACTTTACGGAGCATCGGTACAAGCTCCCAGGATCTCTGGCAGTTGATACCTCTGGAACCAGTCCTCAATCCCAGCTTGTGGCCCTGCAGTGAATACATACTCAGCATGGTACATTTCAGGAGTGACATGCACCAACAAGCTGGCTTCATTACCAGGGCATCAGCAGTCAGAGCCTGGACAACTGAAGGCATCATGTAGACTGGCTGCCTTGATCTCAGCTGATGGGTAAACATTGATCTGTGCCAATGTATCCTCTGAGGCAACAGTGCTAGGAAAAAAATATTAAAACCTTTAATCGCATATAATATCCATGGGCTTCTCGTACCTGTAGCACCATCAGTATGGACCTTCATGCGAATGTGCAGGCCTTCCCCAGCGACATGCTGCATGAAACGACAAGAGGAGGGAATCAGCTTAACCTCTGGAGGAAGATTGAGGGTCTCACAGCTCTCTGGTGTCTGGATCTGCAAGGATGACGGAGTCAGAGAAACATCAACTGGGAAACCTTTGCCTTCAAATCCCCTGAAACAAAAAAAAACACAAAAGAATTTACCATACATGAAACCTATGCATTTAAAAAGGAGGGATTTTTTTTATAAAGTTATAGAAAAAAGAAGTATTGTGAGTAGAGTCTGGACTTGAGTGGTAATACGGTGCTGACTTCAAAACACGTTTAAACATGAGCACAAAACTGCCAAAAATATGCTCAACGCACGGGAATTCTTTCCCTGGTGAAGTCCGGACTTCTCCTACAGCATGAAGGACGGACGTGAGTGACAGCTCTAAGAGCACTATCCTACAGGCCAGCCCTCCGCTACGTCCATACACATCATTGAGTGGTAATACGGTGGCAAACACCGTGACCAGGAGCCATGGGCTACATTAAATATGAAATTCCATACAAATAAAGAATATTTTATCTAGTTCCAAAATATGTGCAGTTGGCCTCCAAGACGGATAGATATCTAGTGGGGATGCATTTGGCCTAGGCCTGCAACTAACGATTATTTTCATAAATCTATTCATTCATCGGATAAGAAAAAAGTACGTTTACTTAACCCTTTCGCTGCGGAGCCATTTCACCCGTGCGTTGAGCATATTTTTGGCAGTTTTGTGCTCATGTTTAAACGTGTTTAAGTAATTTTATTTAAAGGACCCAGACTAAAAGGGGTTATTCAAAGAGCCGAACTTGACACTGAATTGCACCAAATGGTGAATTTCCTCGTATGGTGCAATTTTGTGGCAAATCAGCTACTCTCATCCTGGTTTGTCAGATGGATATATTGGATATAGACCGATCTCAGAGTGATGGCAACAGATGTGGACCCACCCCTGCCAGGCAGGGAATTCCCTACACCCAATGGAGGAGATAAAGGGGTCCTTTGGACCCCTGTATCTCTGGACCAATAGAAGCTAGAGGGTCATGCCAGACCAGGCCTTTCCAACGATAAACATGACCAGATTTCATGTAAAAATGTGATTATTTTTTTTCCCATAATGCAGCACTACTGCTCACTTTTCTATTTTAAAAAGTGACCAACGATGCTGCACTGTGGAGTTCCGTGTTACACAGTACACATTACTGTGAGTTTTATTGCTGTGGAGCTCTGTGATAAGCATGGGTGTGGTTTGGGGGGGGGGTAGTTTGAGGGGGCAGCAGCAGTTCATGTTTGTATCCGGGCAACAAAAGGTCATAGTCAGGCTCTGGCTCTATACATTGGCTGCACGCTGGCGTGCGCAGTCTATTAGTTCGTCTAGTTCATTCGAGCGTACACCATCTTTTCGTTTGCTGCTCACTGCCTGACACTTTATGGGCAGTACCCCCACCTTGTTTCATTAGGGGGGGGCCACTATATGATAGTATATATGTTGTCTGGGTTCTACAATAAAATATGACTTTAAATCACCTTCAAACATGAGCATTAACCGCCCTGGCGTTACAATTGACATTTTATTTGTCAGAATTGTAACCATTTATTTGGCCCCCTGGTGGTATATTGAGTGTGGCTCGGGGTTAAATGCATTGCAGAAAGCGTCAACCTCTGAGCCACACTCTCGCTGTATACATTACCTGTCCCCGCGCTCCCTCGCTGTCGCCTCCAGATGATCACATCATACTTCCTGGTTCCCTTCTCGCGAGAAGGAAACCTGGAAGCAAAACGCTGTGATCGCCGGAGGATGTGATCGGAGGTCAGCGAGGGAGCGCAGGGACAGGTATGAAAACAGCCCGAGTGTGGCTCGGGGTTACCGCTTTCAGCACTGAAAGTTAACACCGAGCCACACTCGGGAACACCGTCAGGGAGGTTAAATGGTGAAAATGAGCTCAGCACACGCAACGAAGGGGTTAAGGAAGTGTGGTTTCCTGCAGCATATGAGTTGCGCATACTGTAGGGAAGCATTCCCTGCAGGAAACAAATCGATTCACAGATTAAGATGATTTGAATTCATTAAAGTGCTTCCCTGCCAAATACAGAGTTCTACATACTGCAGGGAATCACAGCATATGTGCTCTACATACTAAAGATTAAACATTTTTCAGTTAAGGCTGGGGTCACACAAGCGTACTAAATGCACACATTTTAACGTGCATTATGACGGCCGTCAGACTTTTGATGGATCATATAGGGAACAAGAATGCACATTTTAGACATGTCCACGGATGTGATGCTTTCTTTACGCAGTAGTACAGGACATAAGCTGAGAGCTCATTCTTGACGTCCTGAAACTAAAGTGCGACGGCTTCATCAGCTTCCATATTGCAGTCTTTTCGTTCTTCTGATCTTAACATCAAAATCCATGCGCATTGAGTGGTGTCCATAAATACATCTGTGTAAACATATGTCCAATACAACAGCCATACTTACTGCAGGGGGAGGGGGGTACAGAATTCGATATCCCTGAAGATGTGCATGTCCCGGTAAATATGGACAATATATGATAAAGAGATATCAGTATAATAAGCAATGAGCAGAACGCAATATACATCCCTCTCGGTGGGTGTACCAGGATCAAGAGACTATGGTACATAAGGCTGTGTTACAACGGACACAAGAGGTCGCATGCAATTTAACTAAAAATTAATCTGGTTATTACGTTTTCGTAAAAATAAATAAAACTGAATGTCAGAATATTTTTCTTTTAAAATCCCCCTGGGTGTAAAGAGCAGTGTTCTAATATCCTGTGACCCGGACTACCACTCAAAGGGCAGTCACCAATACAACCTATCCCACAAACGTCGAACTTTGGCACCTCTGAACTACATATCCCATCATACTCAGCCATAAGAGTGACTAAGCATCAAAGGAAATAGAATTCTGAACCATCTGGGGCGCCAAGGTTTGCCACTGAGCTGTCCTATTAGCCCCAGGACAGTGATGGCTAACCATGATAAGGCTCCTATGATGCACAGCATGTCCTACTTCTGGATGTGCATCAAAGAAGATGTAGTTCTGAAGGACACGGTTAGTGCGGCCATCACTGTAACAGGTTATGCCCTGCAGGGCCAGTGTGACAGCTGGACAGGTAAACACCCCCAGCTATCACAGCCCCATCTCAGGTTAGAGGATGTGCCCCGGGCAGCTGGAGTGGCAGGCTAACGCTGTACTATCCGCAGGGTGCAGGAAAATGGACCTACATGTGTTCACATCACAAGGAGGGAATACGCACTGTATTCCCCGTTGAGCGGAGGAGGCAGCGCCCCCTGTCTGCCACTGCTTAGCAATACAGAGAGCGATACCCGTGCTATGGCCGCAAAAACGGACATTGCCTTTACCCCAGTATAAGGACGGCTGTCTGCATTGTCCTCCGGATCTCCAGGCGCAGCGTGGAGCCCATGGCTGGCGGCAAGACTCGCAAGAGGCTCTCACACGCTAGGCGTATGCTCACTCTCTGTCTCCTGCAGCAACGCCATGTGTGACCAGGAAGTAGCTGCAAACAGGGGACAGCGCGCCCCCTCTTGCACTGAGCCGCACTCCCTGCAGCGCCACCTGCCGGCTGCGCGCGTGAACACCGCCTGCTCATGGCAATATATTATGTTCTTTGACGTCAAAGGACGGTCAAACCTCTCTCTGAAGCTGTTTGAGAGGGACCAGCAGCAGATACGAGAAGAGCCAAGGGTGTATTATTTATTTATTTATAAAGTCTTTTACCAGGAAGGATACATTGAGATTTCTCTCGTTTTCAAGTATGTCCTGGGTTCAATAACATTGAAGAGTTACAGTCGTTACAGAAATACAAAGTAATAAAATGCAAGATATTAAAAATACAAATATACAGATTAACAGAAAATAAATATGTAGGAAATAGTCACTATGTTACATGTTTACAGGTGCATTCTGTATTGAGGTATGTTAACAAGGAGCTCTTAAAGGAACACTCTACTCAAAAAATCAACCCCCCCCCCGTTTTTTTATCCTAACCTATCCCTATTGCCTTAATAAATCTTTAGTTTTTTTTTAATTTTTTTGTAACTGTAATACTTACCCTGAAATCCACTTCTTTCCAGCGGCGTCTTTTTTTTTTCATACTCACCTCCCTCCTCTTCCGCTCCCGTCCTTCTTGATGCTTCTTGGCTTCTGGTTTACGTGAGAAGCGCGCATGCGCGCCTCTCACATAAGCCAGCCAATCGGCAGGCCTCCTCCCGGCTCCCTCTGATGATTAGTGTTGCGCGCAAGAGGATGCGCGCAACACTAACCCTCAGAGGGAGCCGCCAGCTTCTGCAGTGAGTTGGAGACGTCATCGCGCTGAAAGCGCGATGACGTCTCCTACTCAGCAAAAGCGGGAAATATGATTCCCGCTCTGCTGACTGACAGCTGGGAGGGCGGAGTAAACTCCTCCGCCTCTCTCAGCTGTTTTCAGCTTTTTCAGCTGAACTGCCGAGCGGAGATAGGGGAGACAGAGGGCGGCATACTCCGGGCATCATGACCACCTAAAATAGCTTAGGTGGTCATGTTGCCTAGAGTGTCCCTTTAAGGGACTTTAGACTGGGGGAAGATTTGATGGCGTCTGGGAGGCTATTCCATAACTGCGGTGCTCTGTTGGAAAATGAGCATCGAGCCACTTTCTTTTTGTATTGTGGTATTGTAAGTAAAGTGCTGGTCCTGGATCTGAGGTTATAGGATGAGGGAACTGCTAGGGGAAGCAGCCTATTCAGGTTGGGTGGCAGCTTCCCAGAAAAGCTCTTAAACACCAAGTTGGAAAGGTGAAGGGTGCGTTTAGATTCCAGAACGGCCAGTTTAGCTCTTTTAACATGTCACAATGGTGGGTCATGTAGTTACATTGTAGCGCAAAGCGGCGGAATGAGTTATACAGTGTAGTAAGTTTCTGAAGATGCGTTTCCAGGGCAGCTGCGTACACTACATCTCCGACTCCGTAATCAATAGCTGGCATAAGCATTTGTTGTACAATCTGCTTTTTTACCGCGGGGCTCAGGCAGGATTTGTTACTGTACAGGGCATCTAGTTTGGGGTAAAGTTTAGATGAGAGTTTTTCGATGTGGGGGCCAAAGGATAGATTTGGGTCTAACCTCATACCTAGATATTTGAGAGAAGTGACTGTAGTCAGCGTGCCATTTGACACATAGATGGGGATTTTGCAATTTATGTAGTTTAGGTGCTGTTCCAAAGAGCATCGTTACAGTTTTGTCAGTATTTAAAAAAAGTTTCTTGTGTTTGATCCACTTTTCTACCTCTGTGAATTGTTCTTGCAGCACGGCCTCTAGCTGCGGGAGATTTGGTTTGCTGGTATAGGTTACGGTGTCGTCTGCGTACATGTGTACAGTTGAGGATTTGCAGATGTTAGGCAGATCATTTATGAATATTGTGAATAGCAGGGGGACGAGTATTGAGCCTTGGGGCAAGTGACTGTGACTGGGAGGGGAGGGATGAGCTGCCAGAAATGGACACATATTGCGTTCGGTCGGATCATATGATTGAAATCAGTTTAATGTGCGATCACCAATACCAGAGTTTTTAAGTTTTTTAACAAGACGCCATGGTCTACTGGGTCAAAGGCCTTGGCAAAATCAAGGAAGGTGGCTCCAGTTAGGCTTCCTTGTTCCAACCCAGCTTGGATATCATTGCAGACTTTTAAAAGGGCGGTTGTAGTTGAGTGATTTGGACGAAAGCCGGATTGATCTGGGGTTAAATAGTTCCAATATTGATAATAATCACGTAATTGTGTGTAGACACATTTTTCCAAAATTTTTGACATTACAGGGAGCAATGATATCGGACGGTAGTTGGATACCAAAGTACTGTCACCACTTTTATGGATAGGTACCACTCTCGCAGTCTTCCAGAGTTTGGGTATGTATCCAGTCGCCAGTGATTCATTGACAGGATTTGCAATTGCCGGCGCACTGATTTTCAGCAGCATTGCTGGTATTTGATCAGGTCCAGACTGGTATTTCATTCTTTGGTTACAGAGAAGTTTAGTAACGACACTGACAGGCACTTGTCTAAAACTGAATTCCTCTCTGATACAGGGTCTTTGCACAGTTGGAGGGGCCTGACCTGTGTGCGGCCTTTCTGATTGCGTGTCATTTCCTAGTTTAGCAATCAGGGTGGTTGCACATCCAACAAAATAATCATTAAAGGTATTTGCTACATCTAGGGGGAGTGGCAGGGTTTGGTTGTTTACTTTAACAGCAGCCAGCTGGGAGTGGACGGGGGTGCGTGTATGTTTCTTATGGTTTTCCAAAAGTTTCTAGGGTTTGATATGCTATTGTTTAGATTTTCATTGAAGTATTGGGCTTCAGCCATTCTTGTTTGTTTTGTGCATGCATTCCAGCATTTTCGGTATTCATAGTGATCGTTCATGGAACTAGTACTCTTAAAAATTGACCACAGTGAATCTCTAAGCTGGTACATTTGTGTAACATCAGCTGTAACCCAGGGGAGATGGGTCCCTTTTACTTGCATTTTACGCAGCGGGCATGGGCATTCCAGACTTGCAGGGGCTCAGACTGAAAGTATTCAATTGCACAGTCCAGGTCTGGGATCAAGTTTAGTCTGTACCATGGGAGCTGTTTGAGATCACTTAGGAAGGATTCAATAATAAATTTCTTGAAAGACCTGGTAATTATTACCTTTGGGGAAGATTTTGTGGCCTTTATTTTGTGCACGCAGTACACTAGACAGTGGTCACTAAAGCTATTAGCGAGAACGCCTGCCTCCTGTATTTTTTTAGGACATGAGGAGAGAATCCAGTCCAGCAAGGTATGGTTAGGGCTTTTCATATTAATGCGAGTGGGGGAGGAGATTATTGAGTTAACTGCAAAGTCTTAAACATCACTGAGGAGGAGATAAGGAGGACACTGGGTTCGATGCAGCTTCAGAAAGCCCCAGGATTGCATGGTTTTACGGGGCAATATTATAAAACGTTCATGCCTAATTTGTCACCTTTTATGTCTCTTTAATGAGGCCAGGGAAGGGAAGCCCTTCCCAGCAGAGTGTCTCTTGGCTTCAATAGTGCTAATTCCTAAACCAGGGTAGGATCCTGAGGGTATAGATAATTATAGACCAATCTCTCTTCTAAATACTGATATAAAAGTGTTGGCAAAAATCCTGGCTCTATGCCTGGACCCATACCTATCTTTATTGATCTCGCCAGATCAGGTGGGTTTTGTTATGGGACGACAGGCGTATGAAAATACGCGTAGAGCAGCGGATCTTATTTAGTTGGCTCATGAGCAATGCATACCCTCACTGTTTATATCATTGGATGCGGAAAAGGCTTTTGATAGGGCTGAATGGCCGTTTCTATTTACCTTGTTAGCACATCAAGAGTTCCCTCCATCTTTTATTTGGCTTATATCGGCCCTGTATGATTCTCCGGGAGCACAGATATTGATACCTGGGACTGAGAGGGTCCCCTTTCGTGTTTGGAATGGTACCCGCCAGGGGTGCCCATTGTCCCCGGCTCTATTAGTTATTTTTCTAGAACCTCTTTTACAGACTATTAGGGATGATCCGGGTATAACGGGGTTTGGGGTAGGAGAGTTACAATTTAAACTGTCGGCATATGCAGATGATGTTCTTATCTCTCTGACGAACCCCCAGAAGTCTGTTCCAAGGGTAATGGAAAGATTGCAGGAGTTCTCAGAGATATCGGGATATAGAATCAATGTGGGGAAGTCGGAAGCTATACCAGTTGCACTTCCCGCGTCCGTATTGTCTGATATCACTGCCTCTACTCTGATACAAATGGCTGAGTCAGAAATTAAATACTTAGGAATATGTCTACCAATATGCCCAACTATATATATAATATAAAAAAGGACCCTGAGTCCTGGGATAAACATAATATTTCGTGGATAGGGAGAGTTAATTGCATCAAAATGAATGTGCTTCCTCTGCTGTTATATTTTTTCCAAACTTTACCTATCCCTCTCGTTATTATTGAATTCGATATGTTACAGCGTGCAATAGACCAGTTTATATGGGCAGGGAGGTGCCGTCGGGTGGCGAAATATACACTCTATCGATCGAGAGCATTGGGCGGGCTAGGGTTGCCCTCACTCCTTTCATATTATTATGCCACCCAACTGGCCCAAATTGTAGCATGGCATTCACTGAAAGGCTGTCGAAGATGGATGGACTTGGAGTCGGGCCTTATGAGGCCCAATGCTCTTGATCAATGGTTATGGATAGGTCAGGAACACTGCCCATTGTTATGTACAGCCTGTCCTGCGATTAAGAATTCCGTTCGCATTTGGTATAAGTTAGCGGAGAAATGCAATTTGACCTCCTTCCCGTCCCCATTAACCCCAATTTTTGGTAATAAGGAATTTGTGCCGGGTCTTACGATAGGACCGCTTCGGCACTTTCTGGACCTAGGTGTGTGCAGGCTATACCAACTTTACCCCAATGGGTCACTAATCTCTATAGATGAAATGGCTACTAGATCAGAAGTGATAGGGCTATCATTCTTGCATCTGTGGCAATTACAATCTTTTGCTACGTGCCCCCATGTCCAAGCAGCAGCTGTGTCTAATCCAACATTTTATGAGCGCCTTTGTAAGAATCGCACATACCCGAAGGGACTTATATCTATTATATATAGAGAATTGACATCGTTGTTGGACTGGAGAGAATTATCATATATTCGTGCATGGGAAAAAGATATAGGCAAAACATTGGACCCAGAAGACTGCTTGGATATATGGGACAAGTCATACTTGGTGTCTGTATGTGCCTCCTTACAAGAACAGTCGATTAAGACTATTATGAGATGGTATGTTACCCCGGATAAAATAGCGCATATGAGCCCAAATATCCCAGATGTCTGTTGGAGGTTATGTGATATGCGTGGTTCTTATTTTCATATGTGGTGGACATGTCCGTTTATGGTATCATATTGGAGGGGAATACGGGATTTGCTGCAGTCAATAGTGCATAAATCTGTTCCTATGGACCCTTGGGCATTCCTGCTCTCCAGACCGGTCACAGGGTTTACGTTTAATGAGAATAGGTTAATGGCCAAAATCACATTGGCTGCTAGACGAGCAGTGGCAGAGATTTGGCGACAGCCACAAGTACCAAAGATGGCTAAAGTCTATGCTAAAATTAGGGATACCCGGGTTATGAACGAGCTGACTGCGTTGGTCCACTTTACATTACCTTTGTATAATAAAACCTGGGGGCCATGGCTGGAGTCAGGACTGTAGCGGGTTTATATATATATATATTTTTTTTTTTTTGCCTATTTTTCTGTTTTGAGTTGTATTTATACATATGTCTATAATATTACAGATGTCTATACGGATGTATATATTATATATTTAGATGTGGGTTATTTTTGTTATCTGGCTTGGGCCGAGCCTCTTTCACCCTTTTCCTTTTTTTTTCTTTCTCTTTCTTTACGCTATTTCTTTAGTTAGGAATGTTAAAAAGAAAAAATAGATGCTTATGATATGCCTTTGTAAGATAGTTTGAATTAATTATTATACGAAGGCAGGGTGATGTTTGTATACAAGTGATGTACTTTGATATGATGTGCATTAAATAAATTATGTTGAAAAAAAATATTCCCGTTTTAATTCAATATCTAATAAACCGTTTATTATTATATTCTGTAGTAAAGAGTCTCTTTATTTCTACATTTTTTAGGATATTTTAAGCATTTTTTTAAAAAAATATTTCTGAGCCACAGGGTGTGGGAAATGTTTTGCCCCATAGACTTTAATGTTAAAATATTCCCGTTTTAATTCAATATCTAATAAACGGTTTATTATTATATTCTGTAGTAAAGAGTCTCTTTATTTTTCGATTTTTTAGGATCTTTTAAGCATTTTTTGAAAGTTACCGAAATGGAACCGAAATTACGAATTGAACGAAAATGATTTCGGATCCAAAAAGTTTCGTTTCGGATCGAAAATCGTTTTGTTTCGGACGTTTTCCGATCGGATCCGATTAGGAAAATTGTCCAAATCACCGAATCGGGCCGATTCGTGAAAAAAACTAATCGGTCCGAAACGAAACGCACATCCCTAGTTCCTTGCTGCATATGGCAAATGTAGCACAGGAGCTCTGTGATGCAGTTCTTTGAATTGCAAATGACTTCTGAAATAATAAACTTTATTGGTTATTGCGTGGAGACTTTTTATCAAATTTTTTGCCCTCCACCACAACCCAAGTACTAAATATATATATATATATATATATATATATATATATGTATTCACAAATTTTACACATGAATATATGCGCTAGATGCAAAATAACCCCACCAAAATAGGACAAAAATAAAGATTTATGTTTTAATGTGAATTAATTTAAATTCAAGATATTAATTTAATAAAGTCTAGTATTAATACAATTACACAAAAAATCTATCTTAGAATAAATTGGAGGGGAAAAAAAGTCATTTTCAGTTTCATTTCGGTATTCGGTTGAGCAAATTCAGAATTTTTGGTTTTCGTTCCGGTCCAAAATTTTCATTTCACTGCATCACTAGCAACTAGAACTCACTGATCAATGCAGCGAGGGAGAAGTCACATTAATACCAGTATGTAAGGGCTAACACCCAAACAGAAGGCACCATATCGGGAGTAAGGACAGTGAGCGTCATGCGAAGGCACGTAAAAACAGAAGAACAGTTATATCACTAAGCAATAAACGGTTAAGCAAGAAAAAGGAGAAATCAATCAACAATTAACTCAGAGTCACAGACGGCAGGCCGGCTCCACTTAGGAAAGAAAGCCCATGGGTACGGGGTGGCTGCTAATGTGGGATCCTGCGGCCCAGCAGCGTAGGAGGGTGTCCAGTCAGTTCTATGTGCACAGGGGTGTGAGGCCATTCTCAGCAACCCAGGAGCCGGCCGCATTAGCAATTAACAATAAAGGATAAATTATGGGGCGACAAGGCCCAATGTTGAGTTACAGGAAGTGTCGAGGTAATCCTAGAGGAAGCCGGGGCAGACGTAGAATGGGGCAGTGAGTGTCCAGGTAGGCATGGCGGTAGCGAGAACCGGGCAGGAGCAGGCAGAGCAACGATATCCAGCCATAGTCCCGGGTTGCAGCTAGGAGTTCCGCCAGGTGTCATATGCCCGCATAGGACGAGAGGGGCGGTAGGGAGCAGTCGCATACATGAGTCTGGTACCTCACAGCTGTGGGGGTTGCGGTACCATGAAGTCGGTGACGAGCAGGAATGTGGCAGCTGTCCCAAGCGGTCCCACGTCGTTATGATGAGATTGTCACATTCGCTGTCCCGCTCACCCCTCAAACCGTGGTGGGAATCCTTTTGGACAGACTTCTAGACCCTCCGATCCTTGAATGGGTGGGACCGCTAACCCTATCACTCCCAGCCAGGGAGAAGAGACAGACCAACAATACTGAGTATAGTCTAATCACAGCAGGTTTCGAGATCACGTTATTACTGATCCTCAAAGGGTTAATGTTACCGACAAGTGGGAAACAGTGAGAGAAAGGCTTTAACATTGTATTCATACACCAGGGGTTAATAACAGTGTGGTCATATAAACGTTCCGAATTGGCAACAGAGATGGTTTTCATACAGACTGGTTCGGCAACACTCAAGGCTCTCATACACTCCGAGTCGGCAACAGGACAGATCAAGGGGTTATCTCAGTCAGCGTTATTAACGACCAATCTGTACTCTGTATCAATATCATGCAAGATCGTTATACGTTCTGGGTCAGCGTTATGCACGATCGATATACACTTTGGGGCAGTATTACAATGTTGGTGCTAACTTAACCAGAGCTGTTGTAAACTTAAAACCTCCATAGGCTGTAATGGCTCTGGTAAGTTTACAACAGCTCTGGTTAAGTTAGCAACAACTATGTAATATGGCCCTACGTGTCAGCGTTCTGCACTATCGATATAGGCTCTGGATCAGCGTGGTGCAAGATCAGCATGCACTCTGAGTCTGCTCTGGGCACAATACACATACAGGCTTGGTCAGAAAGAGAATGGTCAGGAAGGCAGTCCGAGTCGGCAACAATCAGGGTCCTCATACAATCCGGTTCAGCAACAAAGCAAAAGAATCAGTGAATCAGCAAGTGAATACCCCAGGCGATGCAGGAACTAACTCCACGTCAGGGCGATGAGCCGACTCGCGCACCCTGCATTGAAGGCCGGCGGCTCTGCATCATCATGCTGCGCCCTGCCCCTCCAGGCGCACGAACGGCTGGAACTTCTGGCACCCGGCCAGCCCATACCTCCCCCCTGAAGGCCTGCAGGTGCCGAGGATGTGTCAGAGATCAATGGTCCCGATGTCGATAAGGCGCTGGCGTTGGAGGCTGGCATGTGGAGCGTCTGCGACAACGTGTTTTTTGTGGTCGTGAGGCGCTCCGGGCGGGGGAGTAGTACATCTCCATCAGGTCCGGCCAAGTCAAGAGGGTGTCCAGCGGCAGAGAGAGAATGTCCAGGAAGGTAGGGAGGTCCAATCCAGTGCGCAACGAAAGGGGTCCGTCTGGGGTACAGACCTGGAGTATAGTCATTTGTAAGGGAGATTCCGTGCCTGGAGCGCCGAGGTGAGCGGGCTCAAGAGATGTCTCGATTGCAGCGTACGTTGCGGGCAGCAGCCATTATTTCATCTTTAACTGCGTGGCGGAGTAGGCAGCAAATTACATCTCGGGGGCATCGGTCGGGCCTCAGGGGCGCAGCTCCCTGTGGCATCTTTCAAATTCTAGGTCCAGGGAGGGGTCCTGACCCAAGAGTTCGGTAAACAGGCGGGTGAGCGTGCGGCGCAGATATGGGGGGAGTGTTCAGACTCGGGGAGACCCCAAAGCCTGATGTTATTTCTGTAGCCCCTGTTCTCCAGATCCTCCACGTGCCTGGCAATAGCCTGGAGAGCGCAATGTTGGGCTGTCAGCATTGTATCATGGGCTGTGGTGATCTTGTGCTGGTGCGCTTGTGATACCTCCACCTGCATGATCCGGTCCTCAAGGGCACATAAATCCTCACGGAGGCCACGGATATCAGACAGCGGGGATGTCTGCAGGCCGATCATGGAGGCTGCCAGGTCTTCCCAGGGAAGGAAGGGAGCGGAGGAGCAGCCTGAAGTCCGGAGGGGGGTCCCATGCCTCCTTGGAGTGCCCCAGGTCAGAGCACACCGGAGGGCTGGGGGCCAAAGGACCATGTGCCGTGGCCATCTTAGAGGACAGGGATTTATCTGCGGCCGCCCTGAACAGGTCGAGGAATTGCAGAATGGAGCCCGGGCGTGATTTGCCGCTGGCCTCCACTGGACCTGGGGTGAGTGGGGGCTTGCAAGGTTTGCCCATCACAGTCCGGATGGGGTGCGGAGGTGAAAGAGACGGTCCTAGCTGCGGAGCTCTGCGATCATGCAGCCATGTCGTTCAGCGGTCAGATCACACCCCTCTCTCATTTCTATTTTTTTTTAACAAGCCTACCCCATAGAATACAGTATATAACTGCAAAGGCTCAGATGATAAAATGTGAAAAAAACATGCTGTAGATGATTGGAAATTCAAATTTTATTGCATTTTTTGTTCTAGCATTCCGGCAGGGCATGACGTATACATATAATAATAATATATTATGAAGCTGCCGAGTCTGCCGAAAAAAAAGATATATAATTTGTCTGGGTCCTACAATAAGGCTAGGGTCAGACTGGGGCAGTGCGAACGCGCGTGCAGGCGCACTAAATCACGGCCGTAGTAGCAGCACATGACGGCCAATGACGGCCAATATACGCAGTACGGGCGTACAAAAAACGTGACTTCAAATCGCGTTTGTACATGATGGGCAAAAATGCTAAAAATGAGCTCACACACAGAGGTGAAATGGCTCAGCAGTGAAAGGGTTAATTACCTGCAATAGTGATTCAAAGCCAAGTGTGGCGTTTTTTTATGCTGGAATAAAAAGACCTCTCATTTGCACAACTTCTAGTCTGCGGCTGTTTATACCTTAGAGCAGGGCTTGACAAATCCAGGGGCCTGGTAGCCACTGGCTCCTAGATTTTTACTCCTGGCTCCCAAATTTCCAGTTATATTACACCGATCTAAAAGCAGTCTTTGCCTGACATCTAAACATCTAGTTGGCTTCAATGTTTTTTTTCCTGTCTCCTACATTTACAGGGTTATTCAAAGAGAATCGAAAAGCCACCGCACCTTCGGTGACTTTTCATTCTCTTCAATTCGGTTCGATTTGGCGATCCCATTTTGGCGACCCTGCGGTGTATTCAGCAAGCACCACAGGGTCCCCGAATTGAAGGGAAAGGTCGCCACAAACCCGCCGAAAACTCACTGCAAAACTAGGGCGAACGCACACCGAAACCTGAAAAAACATCTGGATTAACCCGCCGAAAACGCCGGAAAAACCCGAGCAGGAGCCGATCACACGCAGCGCAGCCGCCGGAAAAAGCCAACACCGCAGACGAATGGAGTGAATAAATTAGAAAAACAGTTTACTTGAATGTGTGAAAAGTGAAACGCTGTTTGCAAAGAAACTACTGAGCGAAAATGACTGATATTTACATATGAGGTCCAAGGAATGATAATAAAAAGGGCTGTTACAGAAAAAATAAGTAAAGTTTAAAAAAAAAAAAAATCCAGAAAAATGCTTAAAATATCCTAAAAAAATCTATAAATAAAGAGACTCTTTACTGCAGAATATTATAATAAACAGTTTATTAGATATTGAATTAAAACGAGATTATTTTTAACATTGAAGCCTATGGGATTCGCCTGAATAAACTTGCCGAATTAAACCACCGAATGGCAGGGCATTTTGGGAACCTTTCACTGCTGGTTTTTGTTCTCTGAATAGCCGAAGCATTGCTTCTCTATGGGGATTTCACTGCCCTCGAACAGGCACAAACAGGCACTGTATGTGCAGGCAATACGCCAAGATTTGGCGAATTGCCTGCTCTCTGGATAGCCGAATGGCCAGGAAAGGTAACCGTACGCTGATTTTCAGCGTTTAGTTCCCTTTCGGCAGCCATTCGGATCTCTTTGAATAACTCTGTTTATGTAAATATATCCAGCCCTGGTGTATATATTTATATATGAGGTCTGCTGTGTGTCAGTGTGTGTCTGTGTTTGCAGTGGGTAAAAGGATGTCTGGCCATACATTTCAATACTATCATAAATTGGACAGGCTTTCAGCAAAAACGTATTTATTGGAAAGCTTCACATGACATTAAATAAAGGTATCCGTGAGTACTTGGCAAAAATAATATTGGTACGCATACTAAAAAAAATGGTATCTGTGTATCTTTAGTTGTCGAAAGTAAAGCTTTGTTAGTCTGAAGCAAAAACTAGCTCCTACCTTTCGTAGCTGGCTCCAAGAGTAAAAGCAAATATGTCAAGCCCTGTGTCATGGAACTGACGTAACGCTCCATGCTTCAAACTCCAAGAGACTTTATGTTCAATAATATCGTGTGATTTTAAATATATTTTACATTGTTTGGTTTTAGTTTAAATTACTTTAGTGTAAATTGCGTAGCTTTAGTTTTAAATATACTTATATTTCAGAAGGTAAATGTGTTTTTGTGTAGCCAGTAAACAAGCTTTACTACGGTGTAATTTATGCAACAGGGTTTTTCCCCTTATCTGGCTGCATGTTTGATTCAAGAAGTCTGGGATAGTGTTTGTCTTTAATCTGATGTGTTAGAACAATAGATTATGTAAATGTTGTGTGAGCTAAAGAATATTTATTGTAAATATCTAACTGACATAATGTAATTAGAGACTTTAGGTACATGTTCACCATTTGGTATGCAAATTATAACTGAAGAGTTCCCGAAGGAAACCTGCAGTGGTCTTGGAACCAACCAATCAGAACTGTTGGGATGGGTGGGAAGTTTGAATGTGCATTGCTGTATTTTGTATAAATATCCGGTGAAATCTTCCATAAAGAGAGAGAATCCTGTTGGAACATACAGCTCACCTGGTGTCTCCTTCAACTACGCTACACTACACTCAACCTCAGAGGGCACAGAGCGGCCTTCTGGAAATGCAAAGAGGCTCCAAGGCAGAGGTTCAGATCAAGCATATCTGGAGCTGCAGATCAGGCTGCTCGAGGCACTGAGCTCCAAGCAACTCAGAGGCCGGGCTGATCTTGGCAAGGGGGTATCTGGAGAGCCAGGGACTGGCGGAAGAGAACGGTTCCGTCACACCCTGCCGTACAGCAGTGGTTCCCAACCTTTTCTCACCCAAGTAATCCTTGGTTGCCCATTTCCATAAATTGTACCCTCATATTAAAAAAACAATCTTTCGAAATAATATAATTGACTTTTTTTAAATGTTTCTCTCTCCTCCACTCCTCCATCTGTTTATTTGTCTCACAACCATCTCTCCGTTTCCCCTCTGACTTATCTACCCTGGTCTCACACCTTCTACCTAGATTTTCCTCATCTCCCCCCTGGTTTCTACTTATCTACCCATTGCTCCTTATCTTCTCTCGTACATTTCCTCCCAGTCTCCTCACTAGCTTTTCCACATCCCCTCCCCATCTTCTTCTTGCACCTTCCATAGCTTCTAAGTTTTTTCACCCCAGCTTCTCCATATCTCCTTCCAGAACCCCTCATCTCCTCCTCAGCATCTCCCCATCTACTCCCCTGCTTTCCCCTCATCTTTAACCTACCTTTTCCAAATCTCCTCCCCATCATCTCCCTATCTCTTCCCTGGCTTCTTATCTCCACCCCATCTTGTCCTTATCTCCTACCCAGCTCTTCCCCATCTCCTACCCAGCTCTTCCCCATCTCCTACCCAGCTCCTCCTTATCTGCTCGCCAGCTTCTCATTATCCCTTTCCATATACTCTCATAAATAGATTTGCTGCAATTACTCCTATTCAATTCCCAAGCCGCGAGCTAGGTCAGTATTTTATACAGAGTTATAGTATTCATAAATAAAATGCACCATAATACAAGCAAAAAAATTAGCTTCTATCAGTTTTAGTTAAAATTAGGGATGCACCGATATTAGTATCAGTATCGGTGCCGATACCGACATTTGGACGAGTACTCGTCCAAATGCCCCGATACCACCCCCGATATCGGAAGCCAGCGCTAGGCCGGCTTGCCGGTAATCGAGGGGCTGGGGCAACTAGCAGAATGCATTAAAGATAATTCCGCTAGCATTCCCCTCTGCCTGTCCAAGCACTGGTTGGCCACCTCATGTGGTCTGAGCGGTCACCGGGCTGTGACGTGGCCTCGAACCGTGATCTTGCGGGGATTGCGAGAGTGCCTCACAAGCCGACGGCCGCTTGGAGGGTCACATGACGCGGTGAGCCAGCGCACACAAGAACACGCGGCCAGCCGGCGCTCGCAAGGACATGCGGCCAGCCAGAGGGGAATGCTCAGTGAGGTCTGTGTCTGGGTATATACTGTGAGATCTGGATACATACATTAGGGTCTGTGTCTGGCATAGGCGTCTCTACAGGGGGGGAAGGGGGGCAATTCCCCCCCAGGTTATTCCTTGCCCCCCAATGTGCCCCCCCCACCAAAAATCAGCATCTAGCTTCCCACACATTTCGGACTGCCGTATCTCCGTTCCTGTGCATCGTATATGGACGATCTAGGGCAGATTCTGGCCTTTCCAATGATACCCAACATGACCATATTCAGTGTAAAGTAAAAGTCATAAAACATTAAATAAAAACGTGCACTCAGGGCCGGCCCAAGCCACTGTGCTGCCTGGAGCGAAGGATGAATTGCTGCCCCCACCCCCAAAAAAATGGTGTCTATGAGCATATCACAGAGCGCCACATATCACGGCCCACTGTTACACACACATACACACACACGACACAGCCGTTAACGGGGAGACTCAGAGGATTAATGACTCCGGAGGGCACAGAGTTACTGTTGATTATATTTCACAGGGTGTTCCTTTAAATAAGAAACGGCTCACCGAAGGTATGAAAGAAATTAGGAAAATGCTCATTTTTTTCACCATGATTTAATAATTCAGGGAATATTGGGGGGGAGGTACAGGCCATAAAGCGGCATTTAAAACATGCGGCGTACCAGTCAGTCCCAGTCATTTCTGTAATTCCCCCATCAAACCCTGGCAGCTCCATACTAACCCCCCACCCCCAGTTTAGAAAGGTAAAAATGTGATTTATTTATTTTAGCAGTGAAGAGCAGATCCCCCAGCTATTAACAACTAACTGATACTGAGATAGGCATTGAAAGTCATGTATCAGTGTTTGCAGATGACACAAAACTAGGAAAAGTAATACAATGTGAGCAGGATGTTACTTCGCTGCAGAGGGATTTAGATAAATTGGGGGACTGGGCACTTAAATGGCAGATGAAATTTAATCTAGATAAATGCAAAGTTATGCACTTTGGAGTGAAGAACACACAAGTAATTTATACCCTAAATGGTACGGAGTTAGGGAAATCCAAGCAGGAGAAGGATTTGGGAATAATCATAGACTTCAAACTAAGTAACAATGTGCAATGTCAAACAGCAGCCGCCAAGGCCAGCAAAGTATTGGCATGCATTAAAAGGGGAGTTCACTCACGGGATGAAAACATAATTTTGCCTCTGTATAAATCAATGGTCAGGCCGCACCTTGAATATGCCGTGCAATTTTGGGCACCGGTCTTAAAAAAAGATATTATAGCGCTAGAAAAAGTGCAGAGACGGGCAACTAAATTAATAAGGGGAATGGAAGGGTTAAGTTATGAGGCAAGACTAACAAGCTTAAACCTGTTTAGTTTAGAGAGAAACGGCGCCTTAGAGGGGATCTGATAACCTTATATAAATATATACGGGGCCATTATCAACCATTGTCTGATAACCTATTCATTAACAGGACTATACATAGGACAGGGGTCATCCATTTAGACTGGAAGAAAGAAAATTTAGCTTAAAGCATAGGAAGGGTTATTTTACGGTGAGAACAATAAAGCTGTGGAATTCTCTGCCTGTTGAGGTGGTTGGGTCAGAGTCTGTACAGACTTTTAAAAAATGACTGGATGACTTCCTGCAGACACAGAATATTAAGGGTTATAATATTTAATATGTGGGTAAAAGCTTCTTGATCCAAGGAGAAATCTGACTGCCATTCTGGGGTCAAGAAGGAATTTTTTCCCAGTATGTTGCATATTGGCAAGCATTTCAGACTGGGTTTTTTGCCTTCTTTTGGATCAACAGCAGTAGGTTATGTGGGAGAGGCTGAACCCGATGGACGCATGTTTTTTTTCAGCCTATATAACTATGTAACTATGTAACTACAGCTACCATCATGCTGTGCAGGATGTAAGGGAGCTGCAGATTGTCTTTGTTGAGGAATATTTTAATCTTTCTATGAATGCGTATTCTTATATCAAATTGATCCTCAGATAAACTCTTTGTATCAGAGTAGGAAACAGATGTTGAACACCTGCCTCAATCCTTGAAGGATCATCAATTATGGTTTCCAGCATTTATTGAGGAAGGATTCATTAAGTCAACATCCTTGTGGCCTGAGACAAAGACTCTAAGAGTTCTAAGCTCTCTTTGATGTAAGGAACTGATCATTGATTAGGTGTAACAGGATGTGTAAAGTGTCAATGACTAGGGTTAATTTGAAGGATGTATTGTTATCTAAATTCTTTGTCTGAGACAATTTGGAAAATGTGCCTAAAGCTTATCCAATTCTGTATTTGAGGGGCGGTCTTAAATCTGACGTGTATTTCTGTATTTAACACTGTGAAAACTGTGAAACCAGCAGATATTGAATAGTAAAGAGATGTGACATCAGCGTCTTGAGCTCAATTCATTTCTCATAATCAATGTATACATTGGGAATATGCTTTCTACAACTCTGAACAAGGAAAAGGCCCGGCCGGGTACAAGGAAGTAAATGAGAGCTAATGGCTGAGATAATTCCAGACAGCAGGAGAACAAGGATAATTATTCCTTATCAGTCTTCAATCTGGGCCCCGTGCAGCCCTCAAACGGCAGCTCCCTTAGGACTCTGGGATAGGGTGTCTGTCCAGGCCTTCCCACAACCAGGACAGAGGAGCTGGCAGCAACAGGTCCCTGTGAGGAGGGAAGGGCAGGAGGGGAACCTCCATAACACACACGGGAGGGGGGGTGCACATGAGGGGGGTCTCCTGTATGAAATCAAGCGCCAGGCCTACCTCAGCAGCCTCATGGTTCACCGGGATTATTCAATTAAAGGCACGTGCTTGCCTACGCCATCAGTCCTGCCGCGCGTGTCATGTGACAGGCTCTAAATACCGCGTTCCATCTCACAGTCGCACTGCACTGCAGGAAAGACCACAGCCAGGCTGCATGGCTGGTAAAACTTAAGCTGATGGCCTCCATGCCTGCTAAAAGGGGTGGGCGCCAGCCTGCTGAAAGGGGCAGTCACGTGCTGAAGGGGCAGGCGCGGCTTGGTTTTCAACTGAACACTGTCCTGCAGCCGTGTCCGGGCTGGTGGCCTTTGAAAGAGCAGCAAAATGCTGCCCCTGACAAAGTGCTGCCTGAAGCAGCTGCTCCACCCCGCTCCATGATGGACGGGCCGGCCCTGCGTGCACTTAAACCTAAAAATTTTCACAGGGTTGAAATGGCTCAGCAGTGAAGTGGTTAATGTTTAGACTATACATTACATTGTGTATTACGTTAGTTTTTGCCTTGGTTTAGCTGTATATTAAGGGTTAATGGGTAGGCTTCATCCCTCACAGTATACATTTTATTTTTTCCTTGATTAATGGCATTTTAGGGGTTAATGGGTAGGCTACATGCCTCACAGTGTATTCGTTTCATGTTTTCCCATGATTAATTTCATTTTAGGGGTTAATGGGTAGGCTAACTGCCACATTGTTTATTATTTTTATTGTATTTGCCTGGGTTTATGGCATTTCAGGGGTTATTATGGAAGTTAGAATCTAAAGGGTCTAATCATCTTTAGATCCTCTGCTTTTCATCACATTTCAGGGAATTCATTCTGCCGAAAATATGGTGAATTCCCTATTTAGCGAATGGTCACTGTGATTTGCTAAAAGTGAAATCACTGAAGCAGCAATCAGACATTCAGTGAAAACTGCCAAATTGCAGCAAATAAAATATTGAATTTAGGTATCAGGTTAGTACAAAAAAAAGGCATCATTGCATCACATTACTCCTTGCATCACATTACTCATTGCATCACATTACTCCTTGCATCACATTCAGGGCTGCCATCAGCGCATTACACCCCATGCTGTTGTAAGGGGCCTGGGGGGTTCCCGGGCCCCCGTCGGCAGCGGCATTGCCCTTTTACAGCTCCGGTATTGGACTCGATGAGTCCGAATCCGGAGCTGTGTCTCTGCTGCAGGAGCCGGAGGAGACATAGTGTCTCCTCAGGCTCCTGGCAGCTTCACTGGCTGGCTGGGCGGGGCCAAGCAGCGTGTGGGGGCCTCCCAAGCACGTTGCTTTGGCTCTGCCCCCTCCACTCAGTGAAGCTGCGTGCCTGAGATGGAGGGCCCGGGCTGAAGATAGAAGACAGAAGAAAAGAAGACAGAAGAAAAGAAGATTGAAGAAAAAGGAGAAGAAAAGAAGAGCTGAAGGAAGGAAGACAGCAGAATGGTGAGCCAGGGCCCAGTCCCCAAGGCCCAGGCCCCAAGGCCCAGACCCAGGGTCCAGACCCCAAGGCCCAGACCCCAAGGCCCGGGACTCAGGGCCCAGACCCCAAGGCCCAGTCCCCAAGGCCCAGACTCCAAGGCCGGGACCCCAAGGCCCAGGCCCCAAGGCCCAGACCCCAAGGCCCAGACCCAGGGCCCAGACCCCTGGGCCCAGACCCAGGGCCCAGTCCCCAAGGCCCAGACCCAAGGCCCAGATCCAGGGCCCAGTCCCCAAGGCCCAGGGCCCAGACCCCAAGGCCCAGACGCAGGGCCCAGTCCCCAGGCCCTGACCCAGGCCCAGACCCCAGACCCCAAGGCCCAGACTCAGGGCCCAGACCCCAAGGCCCAGACCCCAGGGCCCAGACCCCAAGGCCCGGGCCCAGACCTCAAGGCCCAGACCCCAAGGCCCAGACTCCCAGACCCAGGGCCCAGACCCCAGACCCCAAGGCCCAGACCCCAGGGCCCAGACCCCAAGGCCCGGGCCCAGACCTCAAGGCCCAGACCCCAAGGCCCAGACTCCCAGACCCAGGGCCCAGACCCCAAGGCCCAGACCCCAGGGCCCAGACCCCAAAGCCCGGGCCCAGACCCCAGGGCCCAGACCCCAAGGCCCAGACCCCAGACCACAAGACCCAGACCCCAAGGCCCAGACCCCAAGGCGCAGACCCAGGGCCCAGACCCCAAGGCCCAGTGCCCAGACCCCAGTCCCCAAGGCCCAGACCCAAGGCCCAGACCCAGGGCCCAGTCCCCAAGGCCCAGACCCAGGGCCCAGACCCCAAGGCCTAGACTCAGGGCTCAGTCTCCAGGGCCCAGGCCCCAAGGTCCAGACCCAGGGCCCAGTCCCCAAGGCCCAGACCCAGGGCCCAGACCCCAAGACCCAGACCCAGGGCCCAGACCCCAAGACCCAGACCCAGGGCCCAGTCCCCAAGGCCCAGACCCCAGACCCCAAAGCCCAGACCCCAAGGCCCAGACCCAGGGCCCAGTCCCCAAGGCCCAGTCCCCAAGGCCCAGTCCCCAAGGCCCAGACCCCAACGCCCAGACCCAGGACCCAGACCCCAAGGTCCAGACCCCAAGACCCAAACCCAGAGCCCAAGGCCCAGACCCAGGGCCCAGAGCCCAAGGCCCAGACCCCAGACCCCAAGGCCCAGACTCCAAGGCCCAGACCCCAAGACCCAGGGACCAGACCCCAGGGACCAGACCCCAGGCCAGACTCAGGGCCCAGACTCAGGGCCCAGACCCCAGGGACCAGACCCCAAGGCCCAGTCCCAGGGACCAGAGTCCAGACCCAGGGCCTAAACCAGACCCCAAGGCCCAGGGACCAGGCCCAGCCCAGACCCCAAGGCCCAGAGCACAGACCCCAGGGCCCAGACCCCAAGGCACAAACCAGACCCAGGGACCAGACCCAGAGCCAAAGGCCATCATATACAGCCCGTTACTGTGAGATTTATTGTTGTGGATTCTGTGATATGCTCATACACACTGCACATTACTGGGAGTTTTATTTCTGTGGTGCTATGTTAGGTCCTTTTTTTTTTTTTTGAAGGGGGAGAAAAGCTGTTAGAGGTTGAGGGAGTGCCGGGGGGGGCCTCATCGTGAGGTTTAGTAAGGGGCCCCATCATTTCTGATGGCTGACCTGATCACATTACTCATTGCATCACATTACTCTGGGGTATTGGAATCTTATTTATATATACTTATTTAGGGCACTATTACCTGGTGTGAGCAAACCTTTGTGTCCGCATGGTTTTGCATTAGCGCCAGGTTAATTGAGTCTAGTGCCTGACCAACAGATTGTTTGCCTCCCGCTACAAACGGGAAAAATCACTTGGCGCGTTGCTATTAGCGATTTGTAGCGTGAGCTTACTGTACTTTCCGCGTCCTTTACTTATCACGGGGAGCGTTAGAGATCTCTAGTGCTTTTGCAGCTAACAGATCACTTGGTGCCAGCGCTATTTTTTTGAGGAGCGCTAATCACAACATTTTACCTACTGGTCAACCATGGTGCTAACTCCAAAAAAACAGATCCTCGCCAAAATTAACAGGTAATTGAAAGGAATGCAGCACAGGTGTTGTGTTCTCTTGGCCCCATACACCATAGTAATTGATCTGGTCAGCAATGTCGCTGCTGTTGCAGTAGGCTTTATTATGATATATTTGTATCCTTTATCCACATATATCCTAATTCTAATATATTGCCTAATTGTAAACATTTTATGCTGGGGGTTATTCATACTATGTAAGCGGTTGATTATTAGGGTGACCGTGTGGACCATGTTTAAAGGGACACATGGATAAGTCTTGCCCTGAAACATGTATTATTTATGTGCTGCAGCAGGGAAATTTTTGTCGCTCACCTGGCCTTCCTTTTGGATCTATTAAATGCAGTATAAGGATTCTACATGCTGTTGGGTGGCATTTATCATGCAATGCCCATCAGCATTAATTAATATATGTGTGCATCAAAACATGGATGATACGACCACCGTGGAGGATTTTAATAATGCAGGGGTGTGAAGTTATTCACTGGATGTGTTCATATACAAGCTTGTGAGGGCAGGGGATAGGTATGGCCGGCACTCTGCACTGGAAAAAAAACAGTTCTATCCTGTACACAACCGCATTAGTTTCCCTAGCGTGCGCTAAACGACCTTGTTCATGGACTACCGTGGACAAGGTGATCTGTTAGTAGGTCGTCAGGCACTAAGTTTTAGCGACTCGCGCTAAAGTTTTTATTTAGTGATGGTGTTTTAGCTCACATCAGGTGATAGGGCCCTTAGTTTTAATCAGTGGTATGATTTAGTGGTGAAAATTATTAGTGCCCCCCAGTTTTGACTGCGATATCCTATGTATCCCCCCTAAATATTGTTCCTAGAGTCACCACTGGTGTCTGGGTATATACATGAGGGTCTGTGTCTGGGTATACACATGAGGGTCTGTGTCTGGGTATATACATTGAGGGTCTGTGTCTGGGTATATACATGAGGGTCTGTGTCTGGGTATATACATTGAGGGTCTGTGTCTGGGTATATACATGAGGGTCTGTGTCTGGGTATATACATTGAGGGTCTATGTCTGGGTATGTACATTGAGGGTCTGTGTCTGGGTATATACATGAGGGTCTGTGTCTGGGTATATAAATTGAGGGTCTGTGTCTGGGTATGTACATTGAGGGTCTATGTCTGGGTATATACATTGAGGTCTGTGTCTGAGTATATACATTGAGGGTCTGTGTCTGGGTATATACATTGAGGGTCTGTGTCTGGGTATATACATTGAGGTCTGTGTCTGGGTATATACATTGAGGTCTGTGTCTGGGTATATACATTGAGGGTCTGTGTCTGGGTATGTACATTGAGGGTCTATGTCTGGGTATATACATTGAGGTCTGTGTCTGAGTATATACATTGAGGGTCTGTGTCTGGGTATATACATTGAGGGTCTGTGTCTGGGTATATACATTGAGGTCTGTGTCTGAGTATATACAGATCTGTCTGGGTATATACACATTGAGGTCTGTGTCTATATATATATATCTGGTGTATGTGTGGTCACGGTGTGTACAGGCAGGGGGTAAATGGGGTATCTGGCCATACATTTCAATGTTAACATCAACAGGAGAGACTTTCAGCAAAAATCCGAAATTATTTATTGGAAAGCAGTCACATGACTTTAAATATAAGTATCGGTGCTCGGTATCGGTGAGTACTTGAAAAAAGTATCAGTATTTGTATTCGGTCTTCAAAAATTAGTATCGGTGCATCCCTAGTTAAAATTGCATATTTTCTCAGAAAAATGCAGTAACAGGTTCCTCGTGCAATATAAAAGCACAAGGTCTGGATGGTAGAATGTTGAAAAATTATTTTGCTCACTGCAAATGACTGATGTCTGAATAGAAATTGTCAATTTTTTTGCTATAGCACTGACATACCCAAACACACACAGGGTTATCCAAAGAGATTCGAAAAGTCACCGCACGTTCGGTGACTTTTCATTCTCTTCAATTCGGTTCCTTTTGCCGATTGCATTTCGGTGACCCTGCGGTGTATTCAGCAAGCACCACAGGGTCCCCGAATTGCAGGGAAAAGCTGCCGCAAACCTGACGAAAACTCACCGAATGCACGCTGAAAACAAGCAAAAACATCTGGATTAACCTTCGAAAAACCCGAACAGGAGCCGAACAGGAGCCGAAAAGGAGCCGAATCACACAGAGCCGAAGCAGCTGTGAGGTAGAGGAGGCAGTGAATAAATTAGAAAAACCATTTGTATGAATCTGGGAAAATGAAACGCTGTTTGCAAAGAAACTACTGAGCGAAAATGTCTGAAATTTTCACAGGAGGTCCAGGGAATGATAATAAAGAGGGCTGTTAAAAAAAAAAAATAAGTAAACTGAAAAAAAAATCAAAAAAAAATCGGACTTTTAAAAAAAAAAAAAAAAAAAATCTGAAAAATGCTTAAAGTATCCTAAAAAATCTATAAATAAAGAGACTTGTTGCTGCCGAATTTTATAATGAACGGTTTATTAGATATTGAATTAAAACGGGAATATTTTTAACATTGAAGCCTATGGGATTCTCCTGAATTAACTTGCCGAATTAAACCACCGAATGGCAGGGCATTAGGAGAACCTTTCACTGCTGGTTTTTGTTCTCTGAATAGCCGAAGCAGTGCTTTTTCATGGGGATTTCACTGCACTCGAACAGGCACCGAACAGGCACCGTATGTGAAGGCAATTCACCAGGATTTGGTGAATTGCCTGCTCTCTGGATAGCCGAATGGCCAGGAAAGGTAACCGAACGCTGATTTTCAGTGTTCGGTTACCTTTCTCAAGCAATTCGGATCTCTTTGGATAACCCTGACAGTCACACATATGGATGTGTGACTGTGTGGAGGGATATGTGGAGCACTGTGATCCATTCATACCCACTGCACATCACTATCAGGGTTATTCAAAGAGCTCCGAATTGTGGCCGAAAGGTAACCGAACGCTGAAATTCAGAGTACACTAACCTTTCCTGGCCATCCGGCTATTCAGAGAGCAGGTAGTTCGCCAAATGTTGGCGAATTGCCTGCACACACTGTGCCTGTTCAAGGGCAGTGAAATCCCCATAGAGAAGCAATGCTTTGTCTATTCAGAGAACACCAAACAGCAGTGAAACGTTGCCGAAATGCCCTGCCATTCGATGGTTTCATTCGACAGATTTATTCAGGAGAATCCCATAGGCTTCAATGTTAAAAATATTCCCGTTTTAATTCAATATCTAATAAACCGTTTACTATTATATTCTGCAGTAAAAAGTCTCTTTAATTTTAGACTTTTTAGGATCTTTTAGGCATTTTTCGGGATTATTTTTGCGAAAAAAAAAATCCGTTTTTTTTTTTAAATCGTATTTTCTTTTTTCTGTAACAGCCCTTTTTATTATCATTCATTGGACCTTATATGTAAAGATCAGACATTTTCGTTCTGTAGTTTTTTTGCTAACAGCGTCTCACTTTTCAAACATTCAAGTGTACATTTTTTTTTTCACTCTTTGTCTGCGGTGTTGGCTTTTTCCGGCGGCTGCTCTGCGCTGTGATCGACGGCTGCTCGGGTTTCTCCGGCATGTTCGGCGGGGTTAATCCAGATGTTTTTGCGGGTTTCGGTGTGCCTTCGCCGGGTTTTGCAGTGAGTGTTCGTCGGGTTTGCGGCGGCTTTTCCCTGCACTACGACGGCCCTGTGGTGCTTGCTGAATACACCGCAGGGTCGGCGAAATGGGATCGCCAAATCACACCGAATTGAAGAGAACGAAAAGTCACCGAACATGCGGTGACTTTTTGATTCTCTTTGAATTACCCTGTATGAGTTTTATTGCTGTGGAGCTCTGTGATACAGTAATGTGTGTTGTGTATGAGAGTATAACAGAGCTGCACAACAATAAAACTCACACTCATAAACACTACATATTATTGAGAGTTTAATTGCTGTGCAGCTCTGTTATACGCGCATACACAACGCACATTACTGTGTAACAGATCTGCACAGTAATAATACTCACAGCAATGTGCAGTGTGTATGAGGGTATCCCAGAGCTCCACAGTAATGTGCAATGTGTATGAGGGTGTCCCAGAGCTCCACAGTAATGTGCGGTGTGTATGAGGGTATCACAAGCTCCACAGTAATGTGCGGTGTGTGTGAGGGTACAACAAGCTCCACAGTAATGTGCAGTATGTGAGTTTTGTATTTCTGTACCCTACTGTAAAAATGGAATGTTCTTGAACCCAGGACATACTTGAAAACAAGAGAAATCTCAATGAATCCTTCCTGGTAAAATACTTTATAAATAAATAATACTGGGAAAAAAATCCTTCTTGACCCCAGATGGCAGTCATATTTCTCTTTGGATCAAGCAGCTTTTACCCACATATTAAATATTATAACCCTTAATATTATATTTTTGCAAGAAAACATCCAATTGTTGTTTAACCCCTTCACTGCTGAGCCATTTCACCATTGTGTGCTGAGCTCATTTTGGTCGTTTTGACCAGACAAATTATATATCCTTTTTTTAAGAAGACTCGGCAGAATCATAATATATAAATATTATCAGGTCTATTTACTAAAGGTGAAACTCAGGAGAATGACTGGGAAGTGAAACATTCTGGTCAAAATATCCAAACCAGAAAAATTCTCTCATTTATCTCACTTTCCAAACTGACTATTTGGTCTAGATTGTTCTCTTCTCCTGCCAATTCTCCTGAGTTTCACCTTTCTTTGAATAGACCTGTATATGTATACGTCATGCCCTGTCAGAATGCTATGTAAAAAAATTTGAATTTCCATTCAGATTTCTATCATTTACAGGGTGGAATTTTTTTTTCCACATTTTATCATCCAAACCTTTGTGGTTATATATTCTATGTGGTACTCTTGCTAAGAAAATTAGAAATGGGCACCTGTTACTGTATATTTCGGAAAAAACACGCGATATTAACGTAGGCTGGGGTCAGACCAGCGCACTTTTAACGTGCGTTCTGGCGCACATAATTACGGCCGCACTAGCAGCAGATGACGGGCAATGACGGCCAATATACGATGTACGGCCGCACAAAAGGCTTGCAACGCAAGTGGAATTTGAACGCATTTTTCTGAGAACGCTGAACCGCTAGTACTGACGTACTGAGTGCGCAGCTGCGGCATAGCGGCGTGTTTGCGTGATTAGGAGATGTCAGACGCTGCTAATGTCCAGCCTACATAACGTCCAGACGCAAAAAGAGTTTTATTGACGATCCGTACAAAATCACGCCCGAAAATGCGCGTCGTCTGACCGTTTTTGCGCATTCCGTGAAAAAATACGTCAATGCGTTCGGACGCATTTTTTCACGTTCGCGGGGAAAAATGCTTTCGTCTGACCCTAGCCTAAAACTGAAAAAACTAAATTTTTCATTGCAGGAAATGAGAAGGTGAGTTAGTGCAGCATAATTGTTCACATTGTACTCCAAAGAATGATGGGTATCAGTGCTTGTACTCAATTACTCTATCTTCTATGACCTCCTTTGGTTCCAGTATTCCTTAAACCATACACCATAAACATATAGAATATGTGCAGACTGTTAACCTGGATTTAAATGGTAAATAAAGGTCACTTAAGGCTAGGGTCAGACTAACGCATTTTTATGTTGTCTGTGAAAAAGTGCGTTCGAACGAATGGACGCATTTTGTCACAGAATACGTGATAGTGGTCATACTATGCGCATTTTCGTCCGTGATTTTGTACGGATCATCAATAAAACCCTTTTTGTGTCTGGACGTTATGTTGGCTGGACATTAGCAGCGTCTGATGTCTCCTAATCACGCACACACGCCGCTAGCGGACGCAGCGCACTCTGTACGTCAGTACCTGCGGTTTCACGTTCTCGAAAAAATGCGTTCATTTTCCACTTGCGTTGCGCAGCCGGACTTTTGTGCGGCCGTACATCGTATATTGGCCGTCATTGCCCGTCATTTGCTGCTAGTGCGACCGTGATTAAGTGCGGCTGCACGCGCGTTCGCACTGCCTCAGTCTGACCCTAGCCTTAGAGGCACCGAAAAACAAGTGGCCGGTGAGTCAAGGGAGCACCGGACCTTCCATCAGTCCCGGGTAGTCCTCAGGAAGCAGCTTGATTGTAGGTCTTCCAGGTAAGGAACAGGACGGGCAGTGTCAATTAATAAACAAGTAATTTATTTTTAAAACGAAAATAATATACCAGACGCGTTTTGCCTTAAAGGCTTCCTCAGTGGGTATAATGTAAATACAGAAATACATTAACACCCACCAACAATGCACCCTCTATCACAGATACATAAATAATACAAATACAATTCTCAGGTGAAGCCCTTCTCCACGGAGTTCTTCTTATGTTCTCTTCTTAAATGAAGCTCAAAAAAATTCAAAGAAAATTCAAAACAAAAGGGGTTATTCAAAGAGCACCAAATTGGCCACCGAATTGTACCAAACGGTGTATTTCCCCCGTACGGTGCAATTTCGTGGACATTCGGCTACTTAAAAAGCTGGCGATTCGCCCAGCATTAGCGAATTGTCAGTGAAATGCGGTGACCTTCGGTGGCAGCGAAATTCCCCTTAGAGAAGTAATGGCTAATCTATTTAGAGAACGTCGAACAGCAGTGAAAGGTTGGCGAAATGCCCAGATTTGCGGTGGTTTCATTCGGCAGGTTTAAGCAGGCGAATCCCATAGGTTTCAATGTAAAAAAAAATCCTGTTTTTCTTAAATATTCATTCATCTGTTTATTTTCATTTGCAGCAAAAAGTCTCTTTATATATTTATTTTTTAGAATTATCGGAGGCATATTTCAGGATTTTTTCGGTGAAATTTTTGATTCCTTTTTTCTTTTACGTGGCGTTTCTTTTTTATTCTGTAACAGACCTTTTTATTGTTTCCAGGCATTTTCATTCACCATTTTTTAAAAAAAGAAAAGCCTTTGTTGCAGGTTTTTTTTTTTACCCCGGTTCGGCGACTGGTCTGCCTTTTTGGAAGCATTAAGGCTGGGGTCAGACGAGCGTAGTGTTCACGTCCGTGATTGCGCCTAAAAGTACGTCCGTGATAGCATGAAAGAAAGTCCATTGGAGCCTGACACATGAAGTACGTGCGCACTGAACTGCGGACGCATGACGGACGCTGCAAACGGACG
Source organism: Leptobrachium leishanense (assembly GCA_009667805.1). NCBI lineage: Eukaryota > Metazoa > Chordata > Amphibia > Anura > Megophryidae > Leptobrachium > Leptobrachium leishanense. The sequence continues at coordinate 181,717,252 of CM019066.1, forward strand.
CAGGTTAGGCAAGAACGTAATACTGCTAGAACGGACGTGCGGAGTGCGCCACGTCCACAACGTCTGCATAGCTTTGTGTGTGAGTGATGGAGCATGGTCAGACGGACTGCATTTATACGTCCAGCATTTTTGACGGACAGAATGTTTTTTCATTGTAATTTATTTTTCCCTCCTACATCCGTCAAAAATAACTTCAGTGAAAAAACGGACTGTGTGACCACTACTGCGTCATCCGTACTGACTATGTCCGTACTGCACGGACGTACAGTCCGTAGAAATCACGCTCGTCTGACCCCAGCCTTAGCGGTCAGTTTGGGGGATCGTCGGATCGATTCGGTGGTTTTTCGGAAGGTTATCGGATAGATTTGGTGGTTTGAGGATGCGTTTGGTGGTTTTTCCAAATGATTCGGTGGTGTATTGGATGCGTGTGGTGGGTTGATTTGCACTTTGGGGACCCTGCGGTAAATGCTGAATTCGCCACAGGGTCGGCGAATCAAACTGAAGTACGCCAAACGAGAGAGTACTAAAATGTCAGTGACATTTCAGTGCTCTCTGAAAAACCCCTATAAGTTGCATAAACTGACGAAAAAAATAAATAAGGATGAGGCAAAATGCAAACTCACATTTTCCTGAGCCTCAACTTTAGCTCACAGTTCCACATATACAGGTTCATAAAGGCACACCCATCAGCTACCTTCCAAATGAATGAAATGTAGTACTCAGGTTCCAAGATCCAGCAATATATGTAAAAAGAATAACAGTGGACAGGGATAGTGCAGATGGAATAAAGCTAACATATAGACACCATAGATAACCTCTACCACTACTCACACAGTTCTGAGCCACAAAATCAGGGGCTCAACCTTGAGACACTCCAAGATTTGTATATAAGGAGTCCAACCACTTAAGATAATGTATGTATCAGGACAATCCACATTGTATATAAAAACAAATATTTATTAAAAAAACATATACAATAAAATCAAGAAAAGTATCATACATAGTCACCAAAAGGAGTTTCACCTAAAGCAATGGCTTCTCCAGTCAGTGATTACTGACTTATTGTGAAAATTATAACAACATAATGCCAGTAACTAGGCTTTTTCACACTTTTTAAGTGGCCTTATGACCTACTGGTGGTATTTATGACAATAAAAAGGTAATTTAACAACACAACTAGGTGCCCTGTACAGAAACAAATCCTGCCAGAGCCCCGCGGTAAGAAAGCAGATTGTACAACAAATGCTTATGCCGGCTATTGAATACGGAGATGTAGTGTATGCAGCCGCCCAGCAAACACACCTTCATAAACTTACTACATTGTATAACTCATTCTGCTGTTTTGTGATACAATGTAACTACATGACTCACCATTGTGACATGTTAAAAGAACTAAACTGGCCGTTGCTGGAATCTAGACGCACTCTTCGCCTTTCCAACCTGGTGTTTAAGAGTGTTTCTGGGAAGCTACCAGCCTACCTGAATAGACTGCTTCCCCTAGCAGTTCCCTCATCCTATAACCTCCGATCCAGGACCAGCACCTTACGTGCAATACCACAATACAAAAAGAAAGTGGCTTGTTTTCCTACAGAGCACCACAATTATGGAATAACCTCCCAGACAGCATCAAATCTTCCCCCAGTATTAAGTCTCTCAAGAGCTCCCTATTAACATACCTCAATACAGAATGCACCTGTAAACATGTAACATACAGGGTTATTCAAAGAGCTCCGAATTGCTTGAGAAAGGTAACTGAACGCTGAAAGTCAGCGTTCGGTTACCTTTCCTGGCCATTCAGCTATCCAGAGAGCAGGCAATTCGCCAAATCCTGGTGAATTGCCTGAACATATGGTGCCTGTTCGGTGCCTGTTCGAGGGCAGTGAAATCCCCATAAAAAAGCACTGCTTCGGCTATTCAGAGAACACAAACCAGCAGTGAAAGGTTCCCGAAATGCCCTGCCATTCGGTGGTTTAATTCGGCAAGTTTATTCAGGAGAATCCCATAGGCGTCAATGTTAAAAATATTCTGGATTTAATTCAATATCTAATAAACCGTTCATTATAAAATTCTGCAGTAAAGAGTCTCTTTATTTATAGATTTTTTCGGATATTTTAAGCATTTTTCTGATTTTTTTTTTTTTTTTTAAAAGTCCAATTATTTATTTATTTATTTTAAGTTTATTTATTTTTTCTGTAACAGCCCTTTTTATTATCATTCCCTGGACCTCCTGTGTAAATTTCAGACATTTTCGCTCAGTAGTTTCTTTGCAAACAGCGTTTCATTTTCACACAAACTATTTTGCTAATTTATTCACTGTCTCTTCTGCGGTCTCGGCTGCTTCGGCTGCAGGTGATCGGCTCCTGCTCGGGTTTTTCCGTGGTTTTCGGCAGGTTAATATAGAGGTTTTAATGGAATTTCAACGTGCATTCGCTGGGTTTTGCGGTTCGTTTTCGTCAAGTTTGCGGCAGCTTTTCCCTGCAATTCGGGGCCCCTGTGGTGCTTGCTGAATACACCGCAGGGCACTGGTGTATTTTGGCCTAGGCCGACTAGGCCCAGGCCTAGGGCGGCACTTTCCAGGGGGCGGAGGCCCGCACTGGGTGGCCCCACCCCTAAAAAAAAAAAAAATTGCAAAGTATTTTACCAGGAAGGATACATTGAGATTTCACTAATTTACACTTTCAATTTCACTTTCCAGAGGGCAGCAAAAAACCTCACCACTAAATGGGTTAACGTTTTGGTCTTCTGTAGTTCCCTGCACTTAGAATAAAATTTCCCCACCCTGGAGTGAATTCACCATTCACCGCAGGGTCCCCAAAGTGCATGGAGTCGGCCACTGAATGCTGCCACCGCAAACCCGTGGCCTGCTGTTTTCAAAAGAACTACTGAACGAAAATGTCTGGAATTTACATATAAGATCCTATGATTGATAATAAAAAGTTCTGTTACAGAAAAAAGAAAAAGTGCTATTAAAAAAAAGGGGGGAATTTTGCCCAAAAAAATCTGAAAAATGACTAAAAGGTACTAAAAAAAAACAATAAGTAAAGACTTTTTACTGCAGATTAAAATAATAAATGATTTATTAGATATTGCATAAAAACGGGAATATTTTTAACATTGAAACCTATGGGTTCACCTGAATAAACCTGCTGATTGAAACCACCGAACATCAGGGCATTTCACTGCCATTTCTCTGAGTCTCAGTACCACATGACTGGCTGAACCATGTGAAACGCACGCGCGCAGCTGCTCGCCCTTTCGTTAACACAGACTCTATTCTGGACTGAACACCCACTGGGAAGGGAATCAAAGCTACAGTGCACCCTCTGGCAGTGGCACCCCACTGCTGACAAGATGGCTCCACAGCATAATTGATGTGTGCTCATATACACTCGGTTTGCTGGGAGTTTTACTGCAGTGGATTCTGATGCACTCATACACACCGCACATTGCATTGCTGGGAGTTTTATTGCTGTGGATTCTGATACGCTGACACACACCACACATTGCATTGCTGGGAGTTTTATTGCTGTGGATTCTGTGATACACACTGCATATTACTGTGAGTTTTATTGCCCTGGAGCTCTGGGATACGCTCATACACACTGCACATTGCTGTGAGTTTTATTGCTGTGCAGTTCTGTGATATGCTTATACACACTGCACATTTCTGTGGGTTTTATTGCTGTGCAGCTCTGATATGCTCATACACAGTGCCCATTTCTGTGGGTTTTATTGCTGTGCAGCTCTGTGATACGCTCATATGCAGTGCACGTTTCTGTGGATTTTATTGTTCAACCAATTAGAGCGGCTGTGATCCCGTTTACTTGACATGCGTGGCTGTTCTTTGTAAAAATGCTTGAATTTAAACATTTCATAATTTTCTTTATCTCAATAGATACATTTGAAATGGTATACAAAATATACAAGTAGGCACTTGGTATCCACTTTTAATATAAAGAGATGAAAAGGCAGAGCTCTAAGAGGAAAAGGTGGAGCTTAAAGAGGAAGGGTGGGGATTAACCAGGAAGGGGTCAATTGCCCTTGACAGGAAGGGGTGCGTAAAATTTAAATTAGGGGGTGCACGAGTTTAGTCAGGCCTAGGGCAGCACAAAACCTAAATACACCACTGCCGCAGGGTCACCGAAATGGGATCGGCAAAAGGAACCAAATTGAAGAGAACGAAAAGTCATTGAACGTGCGGTGACTTTTCGAATCTCATAGGGATAACCCTGATAGTGACTATATTTCCTACATATTTATTTTCTGTTAATCTGTATATTTGTGTTATTTTTTTAATAAAAGCTTGCATTTATTACCTTGTATTTCTGTAACAACTGTAAAATTTCAATGTTCTTGAACCCAGGACATACTTGAAAACGAGAGAAATCTCAATGTATCCTTCCTGGTAAAATCCTTTATAAATAAATAAATAAAACATTTTAGTTACACCAAGCAATTTATATATTTATTATAATTTATGGGACTAAGAACATGCTTGTTTCAACGCTGAAATTATGGGAACTAAAAAAGAAAAAAACAAACAAATAGAATGTACCGTAGTTGGCCAGCTTGTGTTTGTGTCTCTAATTCAGCATAGTTGACACTTTTGCATTAAGCAATAAACACCCTCTGTATTTTCATCCATGACAACCCTGACTTTTCAAACAGCCGCTCTTCTCTCCATAAAACTAATCATTTCAAAATAAAGCTATATTCGGGCATTTTTCCCCACATCAAATATGGCCTCTCCGTATTCATTGGCAGTCATTCTATGGACTCTGGCGCGTTCCAGTGACGTATTTTCTACTCTTCCCTCCTCCTTTCCTGCATCCCTGAAACGCGCCTTGCATGCTGGGAGCTGTCAGCTGGGCAGTGAGTGGTGCTGCTCTGAACAGGTGAGACCTAAGGTATAAGCTGGACAGGTGACGTCACGTACTGTGCTATCATAAAAGAATGACGTGATAATGCACCCCTGTGGTGCGATTCACGTTCTTATGAACGACGCTCGTGCTTTTTCCTTCCCCAATTGGTTTAGAGAGGCCTTTGCTAAGCCATACACCAGGCGGCCATGCTGGTGCAGGGCATTTTATTAACCACTAACCTGCCAGTACCGTAATGCTGGATATGTGTAATACGCACTGTGAATTGTGTTTCGTATTTTGCACTTACGTCATCGAGGTGTCACCTGTATTTCTTTCCATAGTAGTGACCGTACGCTGTCCTCTCGGAGTCCCCATTGTGGGAGAGTGAGTGATGCCATTGATTTACATGGGAAGGGCCGTGACACAGGATGCTATTGTTAGTGGATGCAGGGGTGGCTGTGTCAGATCATAATAGAGGTTTTTCCAGCTCTGCACAATAATTCTAATTCCTTGCACTAATCAGATTCTAGCAGGGTGTCTGGAATGATGGGGTCTGTGACTGTGTACTTCCATGTTTGTCAGTATACTCTGCACCCCTGTCACAGATCAGAGATGTGGAAGATACAATCAGAAAAGCACAGTATATAATCAGTCACACAGTATACAAGCAGAAAGAGTATACAAACCGACTCACGGTATGTGAGTCAGTTTGTATACTCTCTCTGCTTGTATACTGTGTGACTGATTATATACTGTGCTTTTCTGATTGTATCTTCCACATCTCTGATCTGTGTCGGTTTTGTTTACTCAATGTTTATTGTTTGTATATTGCAAACCTATTTGTATACTGTGCCTCCGAATACAGACTCAGATTTTTGTATACTGCAAGTCTGTAGTCTTTGACTATATACTGTTCTCTGAGTATATGCAGTTTGACAGTATTCTGTGCATCTGTATACTGTCTCTTTAGGCTAGGGTCAGAGTGGGGCAGTCGGAACGCGCGTGCAGGCACACTAAATCACGGCGGCAGTAGCAGCACATAACGGCCAATGACGGCCAATATACGCAGTACGTGCGTACGAAAGTGCGCCGACACCACGCAACCAGCAAATGAACGCATTTTTATCAGAACGTGAAACCGCTGCTACTGACGTACAGAGTGCGCTGCGGCCGCATAGCAGCGTGTGTGCGTGATTAGGAGATGTCAGACGCTGCTAGTGTGCGGCCACATAACGTTCAAACAGCCGGATTTCCCTAGACTTCTTTTTACCCCACCGTCATGAAATACGTCCAGAATTGCGCATCGTCTGACCACTTAAGCGTATTCCGTGAAAAAATGCGTGCGCACGCATCGACGTACATTTTGACGGTGGCTGCAGAAAATGCGCTCATCTGTCCCTAGCCTTATACTGTGAATCTCTTTGCACTGTGTCTCTGCCCGGGTGTGCAGTGGGAATTTGTTGTGGCAGAATGAGGTGTGTGTGCGCGCGCGCAATGGTACAATGGGGAGATGTATTATTAACTAGAAGCTTAATATCTTTATACTAGTTTTTTTTTTTTTTTAGTTTTTTTTATAAATGATAAAACATATCCTTAAAACCCTGCTGTTGTGCTGCGACTTAAAAAAAGATTGAATATCACTGGAAAAAGCCTCCTCAGAGTTCGGGTTCCTATTGCAGCCGAGCTGTTAGCAGCTTGAGTTGTAACTCTGACAGATGCCTGTATGTTGCGGCTCTTACTTTACATTAAGTAATGTAATAATAATGCTGCTATATTTTGTCCAGAAGCTGTTTACAATGGTTTAGCGCAATAATAGATTGCTGTTCAGTGAGATTTCGCTATTCTTGCCGGGATTCTGGAAAGAATATGGTCACAGACACTGGTGTGACATGATTTTGGTCCCCTGGTGCGGTCCGCTGCTATCTCTTGTTACCTGCAGCAGAGCAGCGGGAACAAATAGTTGCCAATGTCCTTACAAGCGCATCTCCGATTCATCATGGTCTCTGACACTGCTAATGAGATTGGTCTCAGATATAGTAACATTGGCGCGCTCTGTGTGTTCAGACCCCACCAGTAACCGACAGCCGGGAAATTCTAATTCCTCGGTTGCTGGTGACGCTGGGTAGGGTGGAGGACACTCCATCACTTTCCCAGTGTTTTCTACCAGTTCGGCTGGGCTGTGGGGGGGGGGGCTGCTTTGCTTTCCCCATTTTTTTTTTTTTTTTTTTCATTTTTTTTTTTCTTTTGCCAATTTGCGTAGTGTATGTAACGTGCTTACTTTTTGCACATAAGGTACACGAGTGCCTGGTCAGAGTGTTGGATTGATGCTTTGTTTGCAGCTCAAGCCCAAATCTACTTTCTCCTTGAAAGAAGCTGGCACTCAGACACAGTGATATCCGCATGAAAGCCACACAGCCTGCCCACTTTGTCCTTTCGAATTATTACTACAAACAAATTGAGTGGGGGGACAGCGGAAGTATGAGCAAGGGATTGGACGTTTCAGCACCAAAGACGTGTTTGTTTTTTTTTCTCTTGCACCGGGGTTTTTAAATTTTTTTAATTTTTTTTTTTTTGTTCGGCGGCCTGTCCATCGGCCGATCATCTGGGTCGTCCACAGATGCTTCCAGTGGACGACCCTGATCGGTCGATGGCATTGTCTGTAGTTGGGTTAACAAGTCAGTCGCCCGACTACAGTACCAGTGGATGGCCAGCCTTAGGCTGGGGTCAGACGAACGCAGTGTGAATGTGCTTTTAGCTGCACTTTATTACAGCCGTGGTAGCAGCAAATGACGGCCAAGATACAAAGTACGGCCGCACAACGCAAGAACGTCGAACCGCTAGTACTTACGCACAGAGTGCGCTGCGTCGGCATAGCGGTGTGTGCGTGATTAGGAGACGTCAGACGCTGCACGTGTCCGGCCAACATCATGTCAATTTGTTGTTTTATAGGTCCTTCAAAAATCACAGCCGTAATTGCGTACCGTGTGACCACTGTCACGTCTTCCGTCAAAAAGTGTGTCCGGACGCACTTTTTGACGGAAGACGACAAAAATGCGTTAGTCTGACCTTAGCCTTACTCGTAATGTGTGTCCTCCAGATTCTACATCTCCAATGATATGACCCAGTAGTGTAATAGGAAAATTATATCGCTCGCCTGCAGAGGCTGGTGACTCATTCCAGGGCATCATATACAGGATTCTAAACCTGTGTGTAACTGGTCACATGTGATTTACCTGGGTGCAGCTTTCTTTTAGGTTATTCCCTCTCGGTCATTGGTGCTGTGATAACTGGCTTTATTTTCATTCTGGTATCTTATTACCTGGTTTCATTTTGGTATTCGCAGCTTGAATCAATCCAATTTAAAGGAAGCTTGTATAAATGTTTGATTAAAATGTTCGTCTACTCACACAACTTGTCATGACGTCTTGTCATTTGAGCTTTTAGTCTTTCTTCTCCTAGCATTTATTTCCCAATCCTTTTATTCCTTTCCCCACCTGTGTGTGTAACCCTCTTATTCATGGTTTGATTACTCCAGTAAATCAGAGTTTATGTGGCAGAAGAATAATACTGTGTAATGTTGAACTTCCATGTTTTGTGGGACCTTCTGTCTTTTAGATCGGAGGTTGACAAACCTTGGCTAGGTAGCCATTACCTCTCACTCTTTAAGTTCATGGGTTATTATACAGAAAAATCTTTCCTCAATCGTTTGTCCCTAAAGGGGTAATCTGGGTTTAAAATGAGAAGGTGGTGGAGGTGAAAAACAAAGGGGTTACTATGTTCTTTCCAGAGCTGGACTCCCTTGGCTCCTCCGGACATGACCTGCTACTTGTCTCCTGTATGCTGCAGCAGTCATGTGACCCAGCTTTCAGCCAATCCAATGTCTCTTGTTGCGATATAAAGGAAAGTCTTGAGTCATGATTCTCAAAATGCCATTAATGAACAGTTACCCGCCGCTGATTCGGAACCACAAGCAAGGTCAGAAAAACGTCTCAAGCCGTTAACGGCAGTAATGGAGTAGGGCTTTAGTCTCTGTAGTGACCACGTAAAGGATTTGGAGGCCAAAAACATCTTTTGATATCTTGGAAAACCATATCAATATGGGCCATTCCAAATGAAATCAACCAAGGATGAGCTACATTTCAATCTCCTTTTCTTTGTGAAAATAAAATAATAGTCATTCTGAAAGGGCTACCTATGGTTTGAGCCTGTGCAAAATTGTAGGTTCATTTCTTCTTTATTTACAAAATTAGGAGAAGCAAAATGTGCGAATCCAACCATTTATTTTTCACTATTGTCTTAACTTTATCATTCAATATTTCAGCAGCCATACCACGTATTGAGGTGATTCAGGTGTCTTTGGAAAGCTTTAATACTGTCAAAGCGTCTTAGACTGGGGCCTCGTTTGACATGGAATGGCCAACGTGAGGAATTCCTCTAATTCTATGGTCTCCTGTAGGTTTCTCGATAAACTTACAAGGTTATTCAGAGAGAGGTGAAAACTAGGAGAAGAGAACAAATAGCCGATTTGGAAAGTGAGATAAATGGGTGAATTTTTTTTGGTTTGGCTATTTTGACCTAGAATTTTCACTTCTATAGTCATTCGCCTGGTTTTCACCTCTCTCTGAATAACTCTGTTAGATACAGTTGTGCTTGCAATCACCCCAACCTGTTAACAATAAAGTTTCAAAGATTTCAATGGAAATATTTCATCTCGTAAGTCTGTTATACAGTCATATGCGAAGAAACTGAAATTAACGTTCCACCCTATGGGCCATCTTGAATGAAGACTGGTGTATTCTCAGATCCCACCATCCAGATACAGTAGATCAGGCCTCCAAAATTTCCACTCGCCTACTAGCATTTGGCGAGTGGAAATTAAGTGAGGGCGAGTAGGAATGCAGACCCAGACAGCAAGATAAATTATTTTGTGTTGCCTGAGGTGCATTTTGTGGCGGCTATCATGCTTTTTTGTTTTTAGGCCCTCTTGCTGGCCGGGGGAATCCAAGATGGCAGCTGGCCCCCTCTGATGACATCAGAGAGAGCGTGCCGGACATCTGCCTGCCCTGTCCTCACGGTTCTCATCTGGTCCCTCACTCTGCTCACACTAGGGTCTGATTTCTGGGTATGCCTGTATCTGGGATCTGATTTCTGGGTATGTCTGTACCTGGGGTCTGAGGTGTCTGGGTATACATGTATCTGGAGTCATTGTGAAGATGGAAAAAAAATGCACTAAGTTTATTAAACGCTGAGCAGTTACACTTAATATTTTGCTTGCATTCCCATTGATGTATAGCACTTATTTTCTTTTAAGTTTACATTGGTTTATGTTAATGTGGTTATTTTTGTAACTTTATAATGAATAAAACATTTAAGTGTCATTTCATAAGATAATTTGATGGTGTGTTTAGGGGCGGAGTTAAGGGCTGGGTAGGGGTTAGGTGGGGCAACTGGTGGCGAGTAACTCTTAAGACCTGGCTAGTAGCTCGGGACTTCAAATTTTGAGCCCTGCAGTAGATGGTTAATGCAACATAATACACACTTTCCATAATAAGGAATTATTCATCCTTGTCATCTATTCTCAATGTCCTTCCTATAGGCCTCGGCTTCTTTAGATAAATTACAATGTCATAATCACGACCAGCCTTCTGCAATAAGCTTTTTTGGGTCAGGAATTAATTGCTTAGGGCCTTTGGGGATTAAAATGGCTCTCTTCTGTTTATAAGTCTTTGCATAATTATGATTTTTTTATTTTATTTTAAGTTGGAGCTGGTAAGCTAAGTTTACATTTGACTCGTGGCTCTATTCCAACTGAGTTGTTAAACCTTGCGACTGGAAGCTGCTATTTCCACTAAACTGCAAGCTTGGCTTACTGCTCAGATGCTGTGGCGGCTTACTGCACATTAACGCACTTGAATCGCAAGCTATTCCCTTTGGCAGGTAGCTAACTTTTCTTTGATCGAGTTGGGGTTATTCAAAGAAAAATGTACGGTATTGGCTTGTTTTATGGAACGGAAGAAAAATGCTTTAAGGTCACCTTTTGTATCTGCAAAAACAGGAGACCACTTAGGCTAATGTCGGACGAGCACACTCTGCATGCGTGCAGAACGGACAGACGTACTGACGGAAGATACTGTAGACCCCACATGATCCATTTTCTTGACGGACGTAGGAAAAAAGAAAAGGAACTATGGGAAACAAAATGAATATGAAAAATGATAAAAATTGATACATGATATGAAAAGCCATTTTGTGCGTCAAGGTGCTGGACGTCGCAAATGCGGTCCGTCTGACTTCGTTCCATCACTCACACAACGCTACGCGGGCGTGGCGCACTCTGTACGTCCGTTCTAGCGGTTTTACGTTCTTGCCTAAATTGCGTCCGGTGCCACGTGCGTTGTGCATGTGCAATTCGGTGCGCACGTACTTCTTGTGTGGGTCTCTTGATCATGATTCTGTGCTACGACAGACTTTAAACTGTGCGGCAACACGGACGTGATCACTGCGTTCGTTTGACACGGGCATTTAAAGGGAAAATGGATTTGTTTGCAGCCACTAGTACAGGAGATAAAAACTTCACATAACTATTTTTGAAGGAAAACCTAGAAACCATAGTTTGAGAAACTGGTGGGAAAAAAGAGAATTGGCAATTTTAAGCCAAAATACCTGAATTTAAATTAAAAAATTAAATATTTCAACTGTGATTTTTGTTCACTTTAACTATCTGGGGCTAAAACTAACATTTCGCTCTCAGTACTTTATCATTTCACCACTTATTGTATAATCCCTCATGAAAGTCAGGTTTCCGTCGTCTAGCCACTCCATTGTTGTAGTTGGATTGAATATCATGTGACGTGTTATCCGTAACCATTGCTGTGCCAAGTGTTGGCCATGCCTGGTGGTTTCCGTCATTTAATATTTCTGTTGTGGGCACCTTTTTTTTTATGGACTAGACTAGAGACTTACACTGGATAATATGCAGAATGCAATCGCCATAATGATCAGGTTAAAGGGATATTCCTCAGAGTGTAGAGGTTTGGTCCCAGAGTTTAAGGCTAGGGTCAGACTAACGCATTTTTCACGTTGTCCGTGAAAAAGTGCGTTCAAACGAATGGACGTATTTTTTCACGGAATACGCAATAGCGGTCATACGATGCGCATTTTCGTCCGTGATTTTGTACGGATCATCAATAAAACCCTTTTTGCATCTGGACGTTATGTTAGCCGGACGTGTGCAGCGTCTGACGTCTCCCAATCACGCAAACACGCCGCTATGCGGACGCAGCGCACTCTGTACGTCAGTAGCGGTTTGACGTTCTAGAAAAAATGCGTTCGTTTGCCACTTGCGTTGCGCGGACGAACTTTTGTGCGGCCGTTCGTCGTATGTTACCCGGCATTGGACGTCATTTGCTGCTAGCACGGCCGTGATTTTGTGCAGTTAAACGCACGTTAAAAATGCTTTTGTCTGACCTTAGCCTTAGGCTAGGGTCAGACGAGTGCATTCTGTGGCTCCGTGCACAACGGACGTACTTTCTGACTGACGACAAGGTAGTGGCCACACGGTCCGATTTTGTGACTGCCTTTTTTTTTTGACTGATGTGGATGGGAAATAAAATTTAATATGAAAAACCATTTTGTCCATCAAAAATGCAGTCCGTCTGACTACATTCCATCACTTACGCACAAAGCTACGCGGACATGGCGCACCCCGCACGTCCGTTCTTGCCTAACTTGCGTCTGTTGTGCGAACGCACTTCTGTACGTGTGTGGGTCTCTATTGATCATAATTGTATGCTACCACGGACGTTAAAATGTGCGGCATCAAGGCCATGAACACTGCTCGTCTGACTCGAGCCTCAAGGTAAGCTATAGGGTTCAAACAAATAGGGCAACAAAAGGGATACATATTAACCCCTCAAGACCTCCTCTGCATGCCCCCTTCAGTTTTAATTCATTAGTCAATTTGCTGGAGCCAGGGCTGGGCTTCTGAGCACTTATGTTTCAGCTTGCAGGAATCCAGATCACATGAGCACCAATGCAATTACTCTCTATATGAGTGCATCGAGAGCCATTGGCAAGAGCTGGTTCCTTAAGGCTAGGGTCAGACGAACGCATTTTTCACATTGTCCGTGAAAAAGTGCGGTCGAACGAACGTACGTATTTTTTCCACGTAATACGCGATAGCGGTCATACGATGCGCCTTTTCGTCCGTGATTTTGTACGGATCATCAATAAAACACTTTTTGCGTCTGGACGTTATGTTAGCCGGACATTAGCAGCGTCTGACGTCTCCTAATCACACACACACTCCGCTATGCGGCCGCAGCGCACTCTGTACGTCAGTAGTAGCGGTTTGACGTTCTCGAAAAAATGCGTTCGTTGGCCACTTGCGTTGCGCGGACGAACTTTCGTGCAGCCGTTCGTCGTATGTTCCCCGGCATTGGACGTCATTTGCTGCTAGTACGGCCGTGATTTCGTGCGGCTAAACGCACGTTAAAACTGCGCTAGTCTGACCCTAGCCTAAATAGTTCCTGCTTCCTGGAACTCTGCAGAAGTGATTGTCAGTTTCTGGACACGGCTAAGCTCCTGCCCTTGGAGGAATGAATCAGTCCCCCGAGTTCTTGCCCAGAGAGGCGTTTTAAAAACTCAGCGCGTTTGACCACTGAATTTATTTATTTATTTATTTTGAGAAAGGATTTTACCAGGAAGGATACATTGAGATTTCTCTCATTTTCAAGTATGTCCTGGGTGGCGAGTATGTACCGTTTTGTGTTTTGCCCAAGGAAACTTACTGAAGAGGTGCTCGTTGGGATCGAACCCATGTCTCCACAGGCTCTCTCCACGAGATGTTACCTCTACTCCACTCAGCCGGTACATCGAGTGGTCACAGTGCTTAGTATGGCCTTTTTAATGTCCTACATTTTCATCTTGTTTCGTGCTTCTTACAACCTAACCCCAGCTCACCATGTCCTGCTGATCACACAACACATTCCCATGATGGACACATTGGTCCTACGGAGATCTCCTTGTCGATTTGTAGCTGCTGTTACGTGACCTCACAGAAAGTGCTTATGCAGCAATCGCTTGTTATATTAATTATGTGACTTTACTGGTCTGATAAGTCCAGACACTCCCTTTCAGGAACATGTTCCTTGGCCTGGTTTAAACGAGAGACACTTTAAAGTTTTTGTTTTTTTGTGGTTATAGTTGCATAGGTCTAAAGAAATGGCATGTTTCATACAGATGTCTTTTTGCACTTTTATTCATCTCTCACTTTTTGCGGACACTGTGAAAACAAGGAATAAATCCAAATAGTGCTCAAAATATGCATAAACACAGTCCTTTCCAAGTTTCTCATGCAAATTAAACATATCTTTCCAACAGAAAGATGATACATCCAGTTACATCATTAACAGATCACATTGTCCATGTAAAGTGACATAATACTGTATTTGTTTTATATTGTGTGTAAATTACGGTGTGCGCCTCTTAGACCACATGCAGATAACAGGGATTTCTTGTGAGGAGTTATGCAACACACTGAGCTGTCTCTTCAAGCAGCTGCAGCAACTTTATAACAGTAATCTAGTGCGCAGTCCTACCTACTGTCTCTGGTGTATACAGCTCTATACAAAAAGAAACCTGTCCCTTGACAGTTACAACATCCAAAAGATAAGACCAGTGTAATACTTAAGTATTTCTCATTAGTAGCAACAAAACATACACCTTTTTATTATGGCTGAAGTACAACAAACTGGTGGGATGTTTACTTGGGACAGTGTCTTGTTTGGGTTTCCTTATAAAGGCAAATACAACATTTCCGTCTTATGTAAAACAAACAAACTCGTGGAGCTTTGTGTCAGGATGTATCCAGCATATCATGTCTGTACCTTGTGCTGCGGCTATCATCAGAAAATCGATTTATATCTGTGATTTTTCAACCTTTTCATCTCAAGGCACACTGATAAGGAGCAAATAAAAAGTGTCAAGACATACCAGCAGTTGTTTTTCTTGTTACTTTCTTTTAGAGAATTTTTTGAAACTATAGGCGGTTACAGAGCTACAAAAAAAAGTAGGGAAGGTTCATCATTTTTTGCGGAGGGGAAAAAATAGTAATAAGTTTACAGCGATGAATAAGAACCATAAATGATAAATATATGCAGGTAGGTTGTTTTTCAGTTGAAGTGCTGTTGGAGATGGCGGCTATGTATATACAGTTGTGTTCAAAATTATTCAACCCCCAATGCTGTAAAGGGTTTTAGGGAATTTAGTGTACATTTGTAATTGTATTCAGCATGAAATCCTACAAGGACTTTTTAAAGAACCATATGCAACTAAAATGACATCAATTGGTTTTGTAATACAGTAGTAAATGTTTCTTTTGTGAATTCTTCATTGACACAATTATTCAACCCCCTTAAAGACTACCACTCTGAAGAACAGAGGTTCATTCAAGTGTTTTCAATCAGGTATTGAAAACACCTGTGGATGTCATGGAGCAGCAATAAAGCATAATAAGCACCAATTAGGCAGCTTTAAAATGACTGTGATACTCAGCTCCTTCTAGACATTTACTGGTGTGGTTACAAACATGGTGAAGTAAAGAGAATGATCCAGGAAGACAAGAGAAGAGGTGATTACTCGTCACAGGAAGGGCAATGGCTATAAGAAGATTGCAAAGATGTTAAACATACCGAGAGAGACCATAGGAAGCATCATTCGCAAATTCAAGGCAAAGGGCACTGTTGAAACGCTACCTGGTCGTGGCAGAAAGAAGATGCTGACTTCGACTGCTGTGCGCTACCTGAAGCGTAGAGTGGAGAAAAGTCCCCATGTGACTGCTGAGGAACTGAGAAAAGATTTGTCAGATGTGGGTACTGAAGTTTCAGCTCAGACAATACGGCGCACACTGCGTAATGAAGGCCTCCATGCCAGAACTCCCAGGCGCACCCCCTTGCTGTCTCCAAAGAATAAGAAGAGTCGACTGCAGTATGCCAAAAGTCATGTGGACAAACCACAGAAGTTTTGGGATAGTGTTCTGTGGACTGATGAAACAAAATTAGAACTGTTGGGGCCCATGGATCAACGCTATGTTTGGAGGAGGAAGAACAAGGCCTATGAAGAAAAGAACACCTTGCCTACTGTGAAGCATGGCGGGGGGTCAATCATGCTTTGGGGCTGTTTTGCTTTTGCAGGTACAGGGAAGCTTCAGCGTGTGCAAGGTACCATGAATTCTCTTCAGTACCAGGAGATATTGGATGACATTGTGATGCAGTCCGTCACAAACCTGAGGCTTGGGAGACGTTGGACCTTTCAACAGGACAATGATCCCAAGCATACCTCCAAGTCCACTAGAACATGGTTGCAGATTAAAGGCTGGAACATTTTGGAGTGGCCATCGCAGTCACCTGACTTAAATCCGATTGAGAACCTCTGGTGGGACTTAAAGAAAGCAGTTGCAGTGCGCAAGCCTAAGAATGTGACTGAACTGGAGGCTTTTGCCCATGACGAATGGGCGAAGATACCCGTAGATCGCTGCAAGACACTTGTGTCAAGCTATGCTTCACGTTTAAAAGCTGTTAGTACAACATCCTTTTACAGTTATAAGTACTAAGATTGAATGTCACTTGGGGGTTGAATAAAACTGATAATGATGTGAGCACAGAAAAGACATTTGTGGTTATTTCATTATAAATGTTATATTTGTCTGACCTACACGTGCCGCTTTGATTTACCGTATTTTTCGCCTCCTAAGACGCACCTGACCATAAGACGCACCTAGTTTTTAGAGGAGGAAAACAGGAAAATAAATATTCTGAAATCAAATAGTGTAATAATGGATATTGCCCCAGCTCCTCTCATGGATATACTGCCCCAGCTCCTCTCATGGATATACGGCCTGTGAAGGAACCGTTCCCTTCCGTCTGTCCTGGCTCTCCAGACACCCCTTTGTTGCAGTCAGCCCGGCTACTGGGAGCGCTGTCCTCAGCGCCTCGAGCGGCCTGACCTGCCTGCTTCTGTTCCTCTGCCCTGGAGCCGTTAGGAATCTCCAGAAGGCCGCTCTCTGCCTTCTGAGGGTGAGTGTGGAGTGTAGGGTAGTTTGTAATAAAGACACCAGGCGCGGCTGTATGCTTTAAAACAGGATCCTCTCTCTCTCTGAGCTCTGAGAGTTCTCTGACTATTTAATGAACCAAACGCCACCATTTATGCTGAAGTCCAACAGTCATAATTTGCATACCCATACTAATTACATTAAGTCAGTTATTTACAATAAACATTCTTTACATTCTTTAGCCTTTCAGCTCACACAACATTTGTATATCCATTGTTCTAACACATCAGATTAAACACACACTATCAGAGATCCCTTGAATTAAACATGCAGCTAGATAATGGGAAAAGCCCTGGTGCATAAATTACACAGCAGTAAAGCTTGTTTACTGTATACACAAAAACACATTTACCTACAGGAATATAAGTATTTTTAAAACCAAAGCTATGCCATTTTACACTAAATTAAACTAAAACCAAACGATGTAAAATATATTTAAAAACACACGATATAAATGAACATAAAGTCTCTTGGGGTTTGACGCATGGAGCGTTACATCAGCTCCATGACACTGCCCCAGCTCATGGATACTGTCCCCCAGCTCATGGATACTGTCCCCCAGCTCATGGATATGCCCCCCAGTTTATGGATACTGCCCCCCCAGTTTATGGATACTGCCCCCCCAGTTTATGGATTTGCCCCAGCACATGGATTTGCCCCCCAATTTATGGATATGCCCCAGCTCACTCATGGATATGCCCCAGCTCACTCATGGATATGCCCCAGCTCACTCATGGATATGCCCCAGCTCACTCATGGGTTTGCCCCAGCTCACACATGGCTATTGCCCCCAGCTCATGGCTATGCCCCAGCTCACTCATGGCTATGCCCCAGCTCGCTCATGGATTTGCCCCAGCTCGCTCATGGATTTGCCCCAGCTCGCTCATGGATTTGCCCCAGCTCGCTCATGGATTTGCCCCAGCTCGCTCATGGATTTGCCCCAGCTCGCTCATGGATTTGCCCCAGCTCGCTCATGGATTTGCCCCAGCTCGCTCATGGATTTGCCCCAGCTCGCTCATGGATATGCCCCAGCTCGCTCATGGATATGCCCCAGCTCGCTCATGGATATGCCCCAGCTCGCTCATGGATATGCCCCAGCAACGCTCATGGATATGCCTCAGCTCACCTGCCGCCACCGCGTTAGGCTCCCTCTGAGCGTGCGTCCGGCGGCAGGAAGCTTGGGCACTCGCCTGGGGGAGCCACGTGACCACGAGATCGCGGTCACGTGGCTCCCCCAGGCGAGTGCCCAAGCTCCTTGCCGCCGGACGCACCCCCAGAGGGAGCCTAACGCGGCGGCGGCAGGTGAGCTGGGGCATATCATGGGGCATTCGCTCCATAAGACGCACCCACTTTTCCCCCCACTTTTTGGGGGGAGAAAAGTGCGTCTTATGGACGAAAAAAAAAGGTAATTGTAAGCAAGATGACTGAATGATCAAAATCAATGTCAAACTGGCCAAAATACTCAATTTCAGTGGGGGTTGAATAATTTTGAACACAACTGTAGTTTGTGTGGAGAGTGTGAAATGGGGGTACTAGAACGTTAGGTATTCAAAGACTAATATAGTGGGTGAGCAAGAAGAGGTGAGATCATGGAAGAAACAGGAAGATAAAAAAACAAAAACATAATAAAAAACCTGAAAATAAGGGAGGAGATGGTGTATGGTCATGTGATGCGAGGTTGGAGGTAGTAATGTCAGGGATGTCTAGTCTGCCCCCCCCCCCAGGGGTCCGGCCTGGTGCCATTTAAACCCCCCATGGCCTTCTCCCGTGGTCTTTAGCCGTATGGGACTCTGCCAGGGTCGGCACAGTTTTGGGCCTCTTGTCTTTTTCTCTACCTCTTCACTTCTATTATACTTATTCGGCTGACCTCTCTTATTGTTTTGATACTACAATATTTACTGCAGACAAGTTAATTTTCGTTTAGATGAGACCCCCCCCCCCTATCTGAGGATGTTTATTGTTTCTCTTTTGATGTACCTATGCTGAATGTTTTAGGTGGCACTCATTTTCTTATGTCTGATTGTACGCTGATTTCTTTACAAAATAAAATTGTGAATTAAAAAATAAAAGGAATGTCCGGGATGTTGGTGGCGTGAGGTGGGATTTTAGGGTACATTGGGCCGTAAATCCTATTGTTATTTTATTTAGGGAAGGTCAAACCAGAGGTCCCCCCCCCCTTATAGTTTCCATGATGTGCCAAGACTGCTAAAGCATCATGGAACATGTAGTTCTACACCAACTAGGTACATCCAAGCAATGCCTGAGCGTGTAAAAGAGTTCCTATACATAGAAACATAGGTTCTTATCTGCCGACATTTTCTTTCGGCCCATCTAGTCTGCCCAATTACATGGATACTTTACCTGGATTTATCTTTTATTTAGGATAGCCTTATGCCTATCCCATGCTTGCTTAAATTCAATCACTGTTTTGGCCTCTACCACTTCTACTGGAAGACTGTTCCATGTATCCACCACCCGCTCAGTAAAATAATGCTTCCTGATGTTAGGATGACACAGTGTAGGTGGGAATGCATATATGCAACAATCCCTTGGCTTCTGTTTTAATCTGTAAATAATAATACTGACACCCATAGGTGCTCAGCCCATATGTTAGGGTGTGCCCGTATGGATCATTACTTACAAACTGTAAAAATTATTAATTAGCAAAGGTCACCCTCTGCTATCATGAGCCAGAGACAAAACATTCAAAAAGTTTTAGTTGGGGATCTAAAACATGTACAATGTGGACTGATACACCCAGCTGGTGTCCTCTCGGCACACACTGATAATCGTGAAAAAACAGGCATTCATTACCACACAAGCTCCTCATAGGATCTCCCATAAAGCTGGCTGTGAGCATCCCAATCAAAATTGGCTTTTATTAAAGAGTTATGTTGAACTCTACTGAACAATCCAAAACTCAACTGTGTGTTCTGCAGTTTGGAGAACCCTCTAAATGTGAATGACACTTTTACATTTTGCCTCTTTTCTGAATGAACACTGGCTTTGTAACTGCTGTGTTTTCCCACACACAGGTGATGGTGTCTGCTGAGGACCGAACTGTGGGTGTCTAGCAGGGCGCGGCGAGAGAATGAACACAGAAGAAGTGGAACTATTGACTGACTCAAAGTACAGGAACTATGTGGCCGCCGTTGACAAAGCGTTGAAGAACTTTGAGTATTCCAGTGAATGGGCTGACTTAATATCTGCACTGGGGAAACTCAATAAGGTATGGAAGGAACTGTGGCATGTGTGCAGTGTCCAGGAACCTGGTGAAATTCAGAATTATTTGTAGTGGTCTTTCTTCCATTTTTGGAACTGTACACCATATGTAGTACGGTACTGCTTGCTGTATATGAAGCAAGTGCTGAGGACCTGAGGGCTTTGCAGTGTGTCCACCATTAAATATCACATTTGTTTACTTCTTTGTCTCCTCATACACCAAATCATTCATTCACTGTTTTGGCCTCTGGTACTAAGACTAACTTTGGCACCCCAGACGGTTTGGATCTTCATATCTCCTGATGCTCGGTCATCGCTGTACATGTATTTCTGAAACGTACAGGGTGCCAGGATTACCAGTCAACTCCCTACTCTTTTCTCACATTATTCTTCCTTTAAATGACATTCCTTTACTTTCGCGGAAGGTTTCACATTTTGAATCTGTTCACCAATTATTCCCCATCAGGTTTTACAGAACAATGCGAAGTATCAAGTTGTTCCTAAAAAGCTGACCATAGGTAAAAGGCTGGCACAATGCCTTCACCCAGCATTACCTGGGGGCGTTCACAGGAAAGCATTGGAAACCTACGAAATCATCTTCAAGATCATTGGACCAAAACGCCTGGCCAAGGACCTATTCTTATACAGGTAGAGTAAGGAACAGTCAGTCTATCTTGCTTTTACTCCATCCATGTGATTATTTTAGGCTTATTATTTCCATTTCTATTCCTAGAGGGAAATTGATGTATAACTCCCTGGATCATTGGGGTTTTATGTTGGTAGTACTTCATCCTGATCACTGGCATGTTGATACTGGTAATCAGCCGTGCACGAGAATGTTCTGATCTGTGTTGATGTCAGTTTGTGCCCTTCCTCTGCTTTTCTCGGTCACCAACTAAAACTATCAGTTCTATTCACTAAAAGGTGAAACCCAGGAGAATTGGCAGGAGAAGAGAACAATCTAGACCAAATAGCCGATTTGGAAAGTGAGACAAATGGGAGATTTTTTTCTGGTTTGGCTATTATTACCTAGAATTTTCACTTATCCTGCCAATTCTCCCGAGTTTCACCTTTAGTGAATAGACCTGTATGACTGCCAAGGAAGCAGTATGTTAAATTATCTTGCTACTTTCCTACAAGTCCACATGATTACTCTTCAATATTCCAGGCAGTCTAAATATTTGCTGCCATGGTGACATTTGGAGATGTTTGTGAAATGACAACCTATTCCACAGTGCTCCACAATGGGTAGGACAAAACAAACTTAAATTTAACAAATGTGTTTGACACATGAAGAACGTCAGAAAAGGTGGGCCCTACTAAAGATTTTACACTCTAAGAGGAGTGGAGTGACACACAAAGAAAACGGAGTACAGGGTTAGTGACCTAGTGGGATGCATGGGCCTCTGGGAAATAGATCAGTGTCTAACAGATGTTTGCTTGTTGTATGTTTGCTATATCTTGCATAGATGGGAACTGGGAAGGGGGCATCCTGGTCCCTCTTGGGCTCAGACTTGGCTAATTAGTCAATTAGCCTACCTTTAAATCTTTCATGGACCCCCCCAAAAAAAATACAAATTGGCTACATTGCTATTGAATTCAACTATTCTCAAACCGGTGACCCTATAGCAGGGATCTCAGTCATGCCCCATGTCGATTTTCTACATTTCCCAGAATTCTTTGAATGCAATAGATGGGCAGAGCATTATGGGAATTGTAGTTTAGAAACATCTGGGGGGGCAGAGTTTGCGATCCCTGACCTAGAGGAACTCCTGAAATGAATTCCAGGTCTTAAAAATAATTATGGATGTGGTGGTGACAAGGATTAACCCCTTCACGGCTGACGTGTGGGACACGTCCTCATTGATGCACGTTAAATGCTGAGGAAGTGCCCCACACGTCATCAGCTGTGCGGGACCCCCGGCGGAGATACTCACCTCTCTGTGCGGGGTCCCGCGGCGTTCTGACTTCAGCGTCGTCAGACGCTGAAGTCAAGCTCCTCCCGACGTGTCAATTCCAGGCGACCCCCCCCCCGGCAATGCCGGGAGATAGCCTGGAAGGGAGGGGATCCGTTCGGATCCCTCTCCCTCCCAATCGGGAAGGAGCAGCGCCAAAAGCCAGGCACCGCTTAAAAGGGGAGAGTCTCCCCTTTTAAGCGGTGCCTGGCTTTAACCCCTCAAGCGCCAGGTCGCACTTCAGCGCCTTGCGGCGCTGAAGTGCGGCCTAGCTCCGGTGGGGGCTGCCATCTTGGATGGCTGCTCCACCCCCGAGTCCCCCCTCGCTGCCCGACGTCATCACGCATAGCGTGATAACGTCAGATAGCCGGGGTACCCCTAGCTGCCCAGGGATTTCCCAAGGAAATCCCCTGGTGGAGATAGGGGGTTCCTGTGAACCCTGATATCTCCAGAACCATGGCAGCTAGGGGGTCATGGAGGGTGTCATTTGAAAGGCCTCAGCATGGCCTTTCGAATGATACCCAACATGACTAGGTAAAAAAGTAATAACAAAATTAAAAAAATAATAAATAAATTTAAAAAAAAAACATTTTTTTTTGTGTGTTTCTATTAATGCAGCAATATTGTTTACATTTCGAGAATAATGTGAACAATGATGCTGCACTAATGATATTTTTCTATGGGGTGCGTTTGCTAAAAATCACGTAATTCCCCCCAAAAAATGTAACAATTCCCCATTTCCAATTTTTGTACAAGCGCACCCCATAGAAAACATAACCGCAAACGTTCATGTGATAAAATGTGGAAAAAACCACTTTACACACTGCAGATGATTAAAAATTCAATCTTTATTGCATTTTTTGTCATAATATACAGGCAGGACATGACGTATACATATAAAAATCATATATTATGAATCTGCCGAGTCTGCCGGAAAGAACGATATCTAATATGTCTGGGTCATATAATAAAATGTGGCTTCAAATCGCGTTTAAACATGATGAGCGAAAGCGGTAAAAATGAGCTCAGCACACAGCGGTGAAAGGGTTAAGAATACTATCTGCAATGCTACACCACACAATGGAGGCCAAAGCGAAAATCTGGGGTCCTTGGTTGGCCTATGATGCCTAATGTGCAATTTCTTTTTTTTTTGTCTGCACTGGCCATGGCAGAACTGTCCATGCTTCATGTACTCATATTATTATATGGGCTATTGCATCATTTAGGATTTTCCCCGGCAGGGGGACCTTTCCCCACCCTTTTTATCTCTGAGTTATGAATAATGTTCATGTTGAAAAAATATAAAAATAATAGATTTAAATGATTTGTCTTTGCTACAGTGTGCATTTTGTACCGGCATTTAAACAGTCTTGTGCTAAATAAAGTGTTTAAATAAAGAAGTGTAAGCAAAAAAATAGTGCACTTTTTTTTATCTCAACACTGCTTGTAATCCAGGTATTATGTACATTCCATGCTTACTAGATGTATGGTTATCATAGAATAAAGGCGAAATCCTGTATATTACTGTGACAAATTAACTGCCTTGGTGTGTTAATCAGGGTCTTCTTTTTCTTCTCGTTCTCTGTTCACCAAACATGCATGTTAATTTATTTTTTGTGTTGTCCTACCCACTTTATAGTGCTACGGAATATATTGGCACTGTATAAATGTTATTAATGCGTTTGTGTTGATCTTGTTTTATATTTTTGATGGTTTCTTTCTCAAGTCTTTTCAGAATACATTATACATCTGACTGTGAAAAATGTTTATCTTTTTTCCCCTGCAGCTCTGGCCTTTTTCCTCTTCTTACAAATGCTGCTATGTCTGTGAAACCAGCATTACTTAGTTTGTATGAGACCTATTACCTACCTCTTGGTAAGACCCTAAAACCAGGATTGCAAGGGCTACTGACAGGCATCCTTCCTGGCCTGGAGGAGGGCTCTGAATTCTATGACAGGTGGGTGTCATGCATCACATCACCTCCATTCAAGAAGTACTTGTCAATACCCGGTAAAATTCTACTCCCAAATTTTAGTAGACAATCAGGGTTATTCAGAGAGATCCGAAAAGTCACTGCATGTTCGGTGACCTTTCGTTCCCTACACTTCGGGGCGATTCTAGTTCACCGACCCTGCGGTGTATTCAGCGAGCACCGCAGGGCCCCCTGTAGTAGAGGGAAAACTTGCCGGAAAAACCTGACAAGCCGCCGATCACAGCACAGAGCAGCCGCCGGAACAACCCGACGAGCAGACGAATGTGGTTAAAGAAAACAAAAAACGTACGCTTGAAAGTTTGAAAATTGAAACGCTATTTGCAAAAAAACTGCTGAACGACAATGCCCGGAATTTACATATATGATCCAATGAATAATAATAAAAAGGTCGGTTATAGAAAAAGAAATTCGGATATAAAAAATACAGAAAAAAATGTTGCCTAAAAGATCCTAAAATATCTAGAAATAAAGAGACTTTTTACTGCAGAATAAAATAATAAGCGGTTTATTAGATATTGAATTAAAACGGGAATATTTTGACATTGAAGCCTATGGGATTCACCTGAATAAAGCTGTCGAATGAAACCACCGAACAGCAGGGCGTTTCAGCAACTTTTTTCTGCTGTTTGGTGTCTCTGAATAGACGAACCATTGCTTCTCTATGGGGGATTTCACTGCCCTCGAACAGGCACCGTATGTGCAGGCAATTTGGCGAACTGCCTGCTCTCTGAATAGCCGAATGTCCCAGTATGCTGAAATTCAGTGTCCGGTTACATTTTGGCCACATTTCAGATCTCACTGAATAATCCCCATAGTGTTCCAAGGTAGAACCACAACAAATTGGGGAATTTTCTTCCGTGGCTGTTTTTGTTTTTTTGCTTAATTTTGAAATTCGCTTGTCACTTCCAGGTGTAATGAATAATCCTGTAACTTTACACCCGAGCCCACATTGTATAATGTTAAGGAGACATTGGTAAAATTAAATTCTAGCAAAACAATGCTTTCATAATCCATCGTGATTTCTAGGGCTGCAACTAACAATTATGCAAATAATCGATTAGTTGGCCGATTTATTTTTTTGATCGATTCATCGGATAAATTAAATAATATTACTTGAGTAAAAACAACCTCTGCACCTCCTTTCTATCACTTTTGTACATACATACGCAAATGATATACTTTGTAAACGTAAGGTACGTGAGTGCCTGGTCAGAGTGATGGATTGATGCTGGGTACGCAGCTTAAGCCCATGCCTGCTTTCCTCCCAAATGAACGCTGCTGCAAAGCACTCAGACATGATGATAGCAGGGTGAGAAGGTGGTAGCACTCATCGCAGCCTGACCGCTTTAGCTTATTAAAGTGGTCAGGGTGTGTAGAGTGTCCCTATTTTACAATAATTTCATGAAGAAACTGAGCGGGAGAAGGGTCCAGAGATGGAAGGGAGTGAGTCTTGACCCCAGTATGCGAGAGGGAGTGTTTTTTTGCACAAGACAGTACATGAGGGAGGGAGGGCGTTTGAGGGAAGGGACTAGACCAAAGGAAGAGAATGACAGCAGTAGATCAAAGAGGGGGTGGCAGGCAGGTTGGGGTGGTGGCACAGGTCTCCACCCAGGGGCAGTATCTCAGAGTTTGTGTTTTAGCGCTGCTAGAGTTGTAAACTGAATAAAAGCAAACTGGTTATGTCTGACATAACCCTAGAACTAAATCATTCCGAGTACAGCAGCGGCACTTCTTCTGCAATCAGCTCAGAAGCCAGATGTTATAAAATGTAACTTCGTCTGACTCAACAGTGTGTGCTGTACACAAATCGATTAATCGATAATGAGAATAGTTGACAATTATCGATTAATCGATTTAGTTGTTTCAGCCCCAGTGATTTCCCTTATTTATTTTGTGGGAGGGGGTGCTCCCTTGCTTAGTACCTGGGTGTTACAGTATTTTATTTACTAAAAAAAAAAAAAAAAAATTGGGCTTCCAGTAAAACCTGCATAGATTATGGGTGTAATATGTCTCCTTCTTTGTTCACATTCCATTAAACTGCAATCACAAACAAGATTTTTGGGCATCCGTATTTGACACTTGGAATTAGATGGAAACCTATATCTGATAATCGGTCAAACTTCACTCTGCAAAATAAAAAATCTATATATAATTTACAAACTGATACAGCACTCTGGGTCTTCTAATAAAATCCCATTTATTCAGGGTCCATTAACATTTGACATTTGGTTCCATGTGGGAACCTTCATCAGGACGACAGAAAAAATATAAGGCCACACACACCGCTCTCGCTGCCATACATGGGTTGCATGGCCTATTTTGGTTTGTGACTGTAAAGCTAACTCCTTGGATCCACCTTGCTGAAGATATTTATTTCAGGCCACTTCTTGTTCTGAACACGGTCTCCTATTGACTGCAAGGCTTTCTCTGTCTCCGCAGAACAAACACTCTTCTGGAGAAGGTGGCTTCAGCAGTGGAACAGTCTGCTTTCTACAGTGCACTTTGGGGCAGTCTCCTCACCAGCCCCGCTGTGCGATTACCAGGGATTACCTATGTGCTTGCACATCTCAATAGGAAGCTTTCCATGGAGGACCAACTTTATATCATCGGGAGTGACATTGAATTGATGGTAATACACAAGGCACTTCAGCTGTTGACTAAGGAATTGCTGATTGTCATGCTCTTAGAAGATCCGTACAGGTCTTCTAACAGCTTGAATGTATTGAGCAAAAAAAACTAAATCCAGTTCCACAATTGCTAGTTTATATTATAACACAGGCTGTGAGTTATGTCCACACATCCTGTGAGCTGAATAAGATGTAAGTACCTACATAGTCCTGCTTCTCTGCAGTAATAAGAGGCAGTTTGACAGCTTTATTCTGATTACAGGGAAAATATGAGAAAGCGAGAGGAAAGTTTTGGTCAAAATTTTCTTATCCGGAAACCTTTTCACAAATTATCACATACCACTATTAGAGAATGAAATGAGAAATGAATGCAATCCATCTATTACAATATCAGTCTGAGCATGTACGTGACGATGGATATGGCAAAAGCAGTGTGTCCCAACCTTGGTCCTAAAGTACCCTAACAGGTCAGGTTTTAAGGATCTCCTTGGGGAAATGCAGACTGAATCCTCCAATCACTGAGCAGCAAATCACATCACCTGTGCTGTGCTTCACATATCTGGAAAACCTGACCTGTTGGGGTACTTGAAGACCAGGGTTGGGAACCACTGGCATAAAAAATAGCTGTGTTACCATCCTGGTATATTACAAGGTTTATTTGCTGCGTGTTCCAGGTCGAAGCTGTGAGCACCTCTGTGCAGGATTCCAGTGTACTGGTCCAGAGGAGCACGCTGGACCTCATCCTGTTCTGCTTCCCTTTCCACATGAGTCAGGTAGGAAAAAACTTTTTAATTATTACAATAACTCATGAAGTGTGCCCTGATGGAGAGACAAATTTCTTCTGTGTCTTTTTATTCTTAAATGGTGCTACTATGGGAGATGTCTGAAGATATTGCCCCATCTGTATCTGAACTCGCTTGTCCTTGGGAACGTGTATTTTAAATATACTAATGTTTAAGAATGAAAGATGCAGGTTCACTGAGGGTCATCTACTCACTAATGAGAGAAAACCTAGGTGCGTCTACATATATGTAGCAAATCTTTCCCCCCATTTTATCACTCACAAGCACCATACAGCCTGCCCTCATCCCAATGGAAACACACTCCTGATGTGTTGTGGAACAGAACCGAAGATGCAGTATCTTATTCTTGGTGTCTAGCTGGGACCAAGCTATGTCTGGGTGCTCAAGAAGCACAGAAAACTTCATGATTAATCCTAGCACCTTCTTGATTCACAGGGCTGTAATATTCTAATCTTGTGACATTTCTTCCCAACTCTGTTAGCGTGGATTCCTCCAGCCCTAAAGCTATTATAAAGACATTTCTCCACACCTTGCCTTCTTTCTTTCCCCACACCAACACAGAGACAAGTGCTCCACACTAGCTCCCCTGATCTTCTTCACCAACAAAGACATGTTTTCCACCCCCCCCCCCCTCCGTTCACTGATCTTCCCTCCTCAAGACGGAGACAAGTTCTCAACACTTAGTGCCCTATCACATTGCCCCTGCTAAAACCAGGATGCTAGGGGGAAAATTAGCGTTCGCTAATTTCACCCTTAGTGTCCTGGTTTCCCCAGCAGATCATGGGGCAAGCGGTCGGGCAGCCTGCCCCTTAGCGATCGCTAAACTCAAGGATGCTGGGGGCAGCGCAACAGCGCCATCCCCTCTATGGCATCCATAGGACTCCATGGAGGATCGTGCTGCCGGGTCACATGACTGACAGAATCTCGCATCTCGTGAGATCTTGCCGGTCGGCGGAGTAATTGTGGAGGGAGACAGGGGAATTTCATCCCCAGTCTCCCTGTGCTCCTGGCGCCCAGAAGCAGTGGATTGGGCCACCGTTCTCACAGTATGAGTGGTGAGCTATATATCTTTTTCGAGGGGGTTTTGAGCTGCAGGTGACAGATTCTGCAGAAATGGAATCCGTTACCTACACCTCTTGAGCTGGTTCATCTGTGCTTGCACTTCGCGTTACCCATGTTAGGTATAGGGAGTGCAAAGTACAGTAACCTCATGCTACGAATTGCTAATTAACAAGCGTTAACCTTTTTTTTTTTTTTTTGTCAGCGATTCGAAGGCGATCTGGCTGCAGCACTATGACCTCCTTTAACCCCTTCACTGCCGAGCCATTTCATGTCTTAAAAAAAACACGTTTTTCTTTTTATTATTATTTTTATTATTTTTTTTCTTTACTTTAAACATGGTCATGTTTGGTATCGTTGGAAAGGCCATGCTCTTGCCTTTCTAATGATACCAACCATGCTAGCTGCCAACAGTCGGGAGATATCTAGGTTCAAAGGAATCCCCTGAGTCAATGAGGACGTTCCCCACACGTCCTCAGCAGTGAAAGGGTTAAGCTAACGCTGACCCTAGTGTTGGCGTGAAGGCAGTGATAGAGCCCCAGGTGTCTTTTCTTAATCTGCACAGTGACCTGATATGGAAGTCAATATATGCCCTTCACAACCCTGATCGTTTAGAACTGCTGCCTGTGTTATTCCTCAGCATCCATGTCTGCTCTGCAAAGGTAAATTAAATGCTAACTCAATATGCCAATCTCCACATGTTTTCAGTGAAAATCACTTGTGCAGGCTGGTACATGTAATGTGGTGGGGGAAAAAAAACTTTGAAGGCAACAGGCTGACTATAATACAAAAAAAGTTTGTTTATAGTTAAATAAAAAAAAATTGTACAATTGAATGATGTGTTCTCTAAAGTGATGCAAAATAAGTGTTAATTGTTCGCTAGGTCAGGGTGAGCAAGTGGTGAACTGACACAGCTTGGTAAAGGAGAGATTTAAGAATATCTGAATAGCTTGTTGACTTTTATTTATGTCTTTGATCTACAACTTTACTCCATGTAACGTAGGCTGACAGCACTCATTCAATGACACTAGACACATAAATATCACTACGTGAACTCTCACCGCTTTACAGTTCGGTCACACATAGCACTTCCATTGTTTTATAATATGTTTTTTGTATTAAATTTTTCCACCTAGGCAACTCGTCCTGACATGATCCGTATCCTGTCGGCGGCTCTCCGTGTAGTTCTGCGCAGAGATATGTCATTAAATCGGAGGCTGTATGCCTGGCTTCTCGGTAGGTTTGCTGTTTCTTAGCTTTAATGCTTTACTTCAAGTAGGCAGATCATTTCCAGCACCGGCCAGGGCAAATGATTAATGCCTCTCTACAGTTAATGCAGAGGATGTTGGACTTCTGTGTTCTATGGACGGCTCTTAAAAAGTGCAGAAAGTTTGGACGTTTCCTAAGTTCCCATACTAGCCTTGAGGTGGCTCGAATAATAGAAAATGCAAAGATCTGGATGCCTGTGCTCCATCATGGCTCCAGGTTATGGTGCTCAGTTTTCAGGCCTCTGATTATTATATTATTAAAGGGGGAGGTTTAATGTGGCATGCCATTTCCAGTACATAGTTTATTCAGAATTGGATGCTGCAGCCGATAGTCTTTTTTACTAAACCTGTTTCCCTTGCCCTTAAGCCAAATAATCCTATTACTGTGCTAAGCGGCTCACTCCGACGAGCTGATGGTCTGTGAAGTTATGGCAAACGGTGAACATTGTCTGCATAAGAACAACTATACAGCCTATTAACTGTGTGTATGGGATTGGGGGGGGGGGTTGTAAGAGGTTTAACCCATTGACTGGCAGATTAATGGATTACTCTCATTCATTCAGCTTCTTGTGAGAAAGCGAAGATAAATACCGTAGATACTCGAGTATAGCGCGACCCGAATATAACACGATGGATAGAGATTTATTACAGAAATGAGAGAATGCTCAAGACTCGAATATAACGCGAGGAGCAAAATTTATAAAAGTATACTGTACCGGTAAACAAAATCTTTCCAGGTTCTCTTAACAAAGGCTCCCCCTCAGGCCAGGGTGCTCTGCTCTAGAATGATTGTAGTTGTCACGAAGTATGAAGCCGCAGGCCACCTGTCTTCTTTACTTGCAATAAGATGGCTGGCAGAGCGAGGTGACCAACACGGTGAATCATTCACTGATGACCAGCACGCCGGGAGGTGTAGTTTTCTGACCTCCGGCTCAAGCAGGCAGGCTCATCAACAGCATCATCTGTCGATAGCCAGCACCCCAAACGAGCTCCTGACATTCAGAATGTGAGGAGAATCGCTCAGTGCGTCTGCAGTGACATCAAGAAAGGGGCAATAAACAGGGTGGGGCTGGCTATTGGTGGACGATGGATCCCACCTCTCCCGAATCCGGGAGTTCCTGAAATGTTTGCGGGCGTCAGGGAGCCCTCATTCACTTCAGGGAGACTACCGGAACTTAAGGGAGACTTGGGATCCCTGAGCAAGTTTTTTTTTTTTTTTTTACACGCGATGCAGATGTCTCGAATTTAACGCAACCCCCTCAAATTTTAAGGTAAATTTTTGTCACCAAAATCTCGCGTTATACTCGAGTATCTACATATGAAGAAAAAGGTTTATAGTGAATTATACCCTCCGCAGTTGCAGGAGATCTCACATGGCTGTATGATGACTTGTTTACTATGTTTGCAAAGTGGTACAAGCTGCAGTACTCTGGTGTAAAGCCTTTTAGTTGTATCTGATATGACCTTGGAATGGACACCGTGCCATTACTGTGCTGTCCATCCATAAAGCACGCAGGCAACCAAAAACGTGGATAAATACTGCTTTCTAAAGCATTCCTAATGAATGTGGCATCCTCATAAAATTGTCATCTGGCTGGTTAGTATACATTAAAGAGCCCTATTCACTATTTCACAGTGTGTTTATTTACCAGTTGAATTTACACCCATGAAACAAAGCCGTTAATGTCAAATGATGTCCTGTATTAAAGCTTACATCAGGGTTTTCATGGACATATCCCCTACCCTGATTGTTTCACAGTTCTAAGGATACTGTAATGTTAGTATATCCTTGTCTCTGAGGCACCATGATCTACATTGCCCACACCCCTTGCATCCCTGTTATATGCTCCTCACGTATAGTATTTTATGAATAAAACAAATATTTATGTAATGTTCTTGTATACCATTAATTTATTATTGGTTATAGAAACCCATGGTGTGTCATTGTTTAATGATAGTACTTGCCTCAGCTTTAGTGCAGGGGGCCGCCATCTTGCAGCCCCCTCCTAACTGCCGTAACATGCTATTGCAGTGGCTTCATTGCTGTCGGCTGATGCTATGTTCTTAAACACTTTAGTTGTGCTGTGGTTTTATTTAAGGGTGTCATGTGTTTAAGGCCTCTACTGCTTTTCCATGTGAAACATTTTCCAGTGTGCACTGCTCTTCCTTTTGCCATTAACTGCCTGGACAACAGAATAGCATTGCATTTTAGGAAAATCTGATGACATTTGTGAGACTAACATATGTATGTCCCACTTTTTTCTTTTAATCTATGTATTACTTAGCATTTTGCCCAACAAGCCTTAAAATTAGTTTTTTCTCCCCCATTTCAAATGCTGCTGAAAGTGGCGTGTTGTGTCATTTTTCTGAAGCGTTTTGGAGTCCAATCGAATAAAAAAATGTCACCTTTACTCGATCGTAGATTTGATTTTATGAGGGTATGCAACAAGCACGTTTACCCAGTGAAGATGCACATCGCTCTTTTATATAGCTCTGTTACGACACAGCTGTTTCCTTCTAGTTCTTATGCTCCATATGTAGCGCACAAAATGCATGATTTTAGCAGCATGGAGACTTGTTCTTATCGATGGTAATGGTGGTATTTAGTTTCCCCAATGTCCACCCTGCGCCCTGCCTCTTACTTGTGCAAGCATCTCCCAATTTATTTGGCCTGGAAGTTTCTTACGCAGCCAGTAATGGGGTTATTCCTTGTCCTCCATGTCCTCATCGCTCCAAGAGGGGGTTGGGGTGAAATGCATTGATTGTGTCGCAGAAACGCTGCAATGCTTACACGTGAAAGAAGTAGGACTTTATGAGGACATTGAGGATGCGGAATACCACCATTACAAGCAAAAATTCAAATCTAATCACTGTGCTGAACCTTGTCTTTAAGATTACAAATTCTGGGTTTTAGCACAACAGAAAAATAGTATGATCTGTGAGAGTAGACACTTTCGCAAGAATCACAGTAGGTGCAGTTCAGGATCTCTAGGCATTTGTGGGAATTAAATGGTTGTTGGGGATTCCTGTCTCCTCCAAGTCACTCCAGGACCCAAGCAATGAGGGTCAGCTCAAGTATCTGCCAGCTTTTCATGAAATGAAGATTATATTCTAGCCAGAATTTACGAGATGTTCTCTTTAAAGAAATCCTCAGGCATCTAACTACTAATCAGGAGGTTTCTGATAGAGATGGGCTGTCAGGTGCAGGGGAAATCAGCGTGGTGCATGCAGCCGGTGCCATTTTGCCATTGTTGAGTAGAATAATTTAATATTGCGGATAAATTTGGAGGTTGATGGATTGCCTCCAGCCAATTGGGATTGAGGTCTCCCAGTTATTAATTTTGTCATTGCCTGAGATAAGTGCCTTTTAGTGCGTGAAACCAGAGCCCTGTTCAATACCTCAGCAGCTGCTGAATTGCTGCAGCGCAGCAATTCAGTTTGCTGCAGCAGTGTCGTTGAACGCTTTGGATGCGAATTTTGAATCCAAAATGGCCGATTTTTTTTTTTTTTTTTTTTTTTTTTTTTTTTTTTTTTTTTTAATGAAAGATGCAGATTGTTTTTCGTATCACTCGGACAAAATATAATAAAGAAAAGCAGTCAGCACCATTCCGTTTTGTATGCACACACCACAAATGATAGTTTTTATTGAATAAACGTTATGTTTACTTCTGAAACGAAATATAAATTGAACTGTAATATATGTCTATGTGCAGGGGGAAATAATAAATAAATATTTTGTGCTTTGGTGAACAAAAACCTCAAAATTAACATTGCTGTACGGAATTGTTACTTGCTTCATGGCGGCGGCCATCTTGCTGTACGGAATTGTTACTTGCTTCATGGTGGCGGCCATCTTTAATACGTCACACTCAGCTACTAGCAGCATCTCCTCGGGTCGCTGCAAGTGCTAAATTAGCAGCGCTGAGTGGCTGAACGGCGTTCAATGGCAAGTTGCTAACTTAGCACTTGCAGCCCCTGAGGTATTGAACGCGCCTCAGAGCTGTGGCTCGTGTGTCTGTTCCCAATATCAGTCAGGCCACGCCCAGATGCAGATTATTGAAGATTGTAAAGCAGGGGTCAGCAACTTTGGCCTTTCAGATGTTATGGAACTATTTCCCATGAGTCCCTGCCAAATTGGCCAGTAGCTGCGCCTCATGGGAGATGTAGTTCAAAAAAATCTGGGAGACCACGATTGTTGACTCCTGCTGTAAGGCTCTAAAAATATATCTAAGTGCATTGCTTTATTTTACTTCATTTCTAAAGTACTCCTGCCATTCTCTGGACCATAAAATTCCAGTTTTAGGTTCCTTGACGCCATCTTTATACATCAGCTCTGTTGTAGTTCAGAGTGTTTCTTTTAAGAACTAATCCCACCAAAAATTCAAAGCGACAAACAATATGGTTTCATTTTGGAAAATTAAAGCTGCGTGTCTTTTCGTGACAATGGAATGGGTTCACTCTAATAGGCATTAAGGAACATCAAAGCTGTCTGGAGAATAAAACTGTAATTGTCTCTGGGAGGCTTAGCTCTGGCTGTCCTTCTGGCTGTCTACCCCTCTTTTCATTGCGTGTACGTTTGTGGTTTAGCCTATGTATGTAAATGGCATGGCAGTAGCAGGCCTTTTCCTATAAATATTTAACAGGTCTTTTTCTTGTTAACTGCTGACATGGTTTTCCTCTTGCTGTCATTGCGGCATCCTCCAAAACTGGTGAGTTTCCTGTACCTGCGTACTAGCATTCATTAGTAGGGAATAATATGTGCATGTGCTCCGGTGCATTAATCAAGCTTATATTGTTGTTTTTTGTGTTTTCCTCCTAGGTTTTGATAACAACGGTGTTATTATAGGACCAAGGAGCACAAGGCAAAGTAACCCTGAGGAGCATGCCACATACTATTTTAATACCTTCTCCAAGGAGCTCCTCGTACAGGTTTGTATCCGTTCACTTGGTTCAAGCAAAGCACTCTCTTTAAAGCAGTTGGGTCTCAAAAGGACACAGGGTGAGCAGCCTTAAAGGGCTGAAGTAATAGTAGATCACGCTACCTTTTATTGTAGCGAGAACTAGGGATAGTCTGTTACCATCTTTTCAGAGCCAATACCGATAACCGTTATCAGTAGCCTTTCTGGTGAATAGCCGATATCTGGTGTTGCTATTCTGTACATTTTAATTTGTGCAAAATACAACACAAATCTGACATCCTGCCATTACGTAAATGTGTTTAATACAATTTAAAACCTTGCACCTTGCTCATTTCACTTACTCAGTTTAATAAAAATAAATTCTTTTTAAGCTTTTATTTTTACAAACAAAATGGCCATGCCTAGAAACTGTCCTCTGCAATGATGCCTCATATGACCCTGTAGGTAAGGGGTAAGCAACCATGGCCCTCCAGATGATTTGGATCTACATCTCCCATGATGCTCTGTTAATCGTTAGTTTGGCAGAGCCTCAAAAAAAATGTAGTTTAAAAACATCTGGAGGGCCAAGGTTGCTGGTCCCTGCTGTAGGACATCTGGGACTAGAAATATAGGGGTCCAAAAGACCCCTGCATCTCTGTATAGGGAATTCCGTGCCAGATGGAAGGGAAACCATTTCAGTTGTCGTCACACTCATGCGCAATACTGTATGTAGGCAGGGGAGGTCCTACAGCGAGGGTTGACTACCAAGATGTCAGCCCGCTGTGGGAGAAGCCCCAGATCAGCACCAAGCTGTGGGACTTCAAATGTAGTGAGCCGCCATGGCCAATTATCGGGAATATAAGCAAATAAAATGTCGATACCGATTATCAGTAATTTGCTCAATATCATCTATCGATAATTGCTCTATCTCTAGCATAAAATCACATTCAGTGAGCAGTTCTGGCGCTAAGACCTGTACACATCTCGATAACAAGAAAAAATGTAACTCAATACAAAGATGAGGCTCACAACACATAAAAACTAATCCCAGTAATGTTTGGTATAAGCTGTCTGACATAGATGTCACCAGGTTGCCTTCTTTCAGCGGAGAAATAAAGTCCACTTAAAATATGGCAAAAAACCCAAGACAAAAAGTGCTTTATGTGAAGAGTTAAATTCGGACACTCACACTATTCTGAGCCCATATATATATTGGTCGCCTCCAATTCACTTCTCTTGGGGACACTTCTCCCTCTTTCTTATAGTAAGATGTAGTTCCAATTATCTCCGGCAGTACCTCCAATAAATATGTAGAAGAAACACAATAAAGAAACACTGTAGAGCAGCACAATCTCAAAATCTTTTGCTGCTTGTTGTTTGTAACTTTCCTAGCAAATAAGTACAAGTCATTTTATAGTGTTTACTCAAAGTAGGGTTGAGTAAAGTTCATAGGCGGCTGGATGGTATAATTAATTATATTGATAGGCCATTTTTGGCGACATTTGGTGGCATTCTTTTTGTTTTAAGACTAGCCCTAGCCTAAACAATTATAACGAGGGGAGAAAAAACCCTGATGGTGTAGATACACACTATAACCCTGGGGTGGGTGTAAAAACACTCTCTTTTAAATATATTACTACTAAAGTAAGCATAGACAAACACACAGATATTAAGAGAATAAAATCATGATATAGAATACACAGGTGCCAGGGTTAAACCACTACTGCAGCGTTTCCCAATCCTGTCCTCGGGACCCTCAACCAAGCCAGCTTTTGCAGGTCACCTTGAGGAAATGCAGACTGAATCCTGCAATCACTGAGCAGCAAATCATATCACCTGTGCTTCAGCTATCTGGCAAACCTGGCCTATCAGCAGGTCCTGAGGACCGGTTTGGGAAACACTGTCTACTGCGTCATATTACATTTGATGGCTGTGGTTCTACTTCAATAACGCTACCTCTGCATGTGTCTAACCCTGTGACCAGTGAAAAACAATGATGCTTCTGAATATACTTAGTCACCATGCTCATAAGTGTACTCATACTCTCACAAGTAGACCCTATCGGATCACCCCTGCCCCATATCCAACTGTATAGGAACCCTTATACAACCCTGATGCTCAAAGATTTCTATATTTGCCCGAACCTTAAGCCAGGGTAGAGGAAGGGTAGCAGAGAACAGGAGGGTGTCAAGAAAACGTGCGCAAGAATGGCATCCACAGAATGGAGCTATCACGACCTATAGCCCACAAACAGCCAGATCAATAAATTGATAACTCACTGCAGTGTATTGTACCCAGACTCTAGAGTACATAGATGCCATTGTTAAACCACCACTACTGCTATACCATATCGTATGGCTGTGGTGCTGCTCCAAATACGCTTTCTCCCTGCCCTCTGCATGCATCAAATACTGTGACCACAATAGATTTGAAATTAATTGAAGCCTCTGAATCTTCTTAAACACCAAATTAAATTAGCCAAGTGCTTCTCTGAGCAGAAATCTGCCACGCAATATACACCCCTAATGGATCATACACCCCCTGTATCCAATTCTATCTTCTCCTAAAAGCTGATCCTGTCCTTCAGAGAGAAAAAAAAAAAGGGGGGGGAGGGAACAGGGTTCCAAAAACAAGAGCACAACAATGCATCCAAAATAAAAATCAGAGGATTAGCAAACAAAGGGATAAACAAAAACCTCAAACCAACACAGCAGGCATACCATGCACACAGCGCAGTACTGCCAAAAATAATTTAAAGCGCAAGCTCTCCAAACCCCACAAAGTTTTGTCCAAGACTTTATTAAAATACAAACTTTCCATTATTATGGTAGGGAAATTTGGAAATTTTAAAACCCTCAGAGGCTCATATTTGCTAGTTTAATGCAACGTACATTCAAACCAATCCGGAACCTTTCTAAATAGAAGGTTAATTCCATTGACCAGCCCAACGCCTTCAAAATATCCTCCAAACCACAACCAACAGCCACAGCCTTAAAAGCAGCAGCACGTCTAATTGAATGAGCACCAAAACATGAAGTGTTCACAACAGCCAGAGCCAACAACCAATGAGCGAGAGATACCAAAAGCGCTGGAAGATGCGGAGCCCTGAACAAAGCAAAGGAGAAACCAACTCAGAACGAAAAGTACGAACCGGACACAATAACGGTTCATCTGAAAAGGAAGGCTAAAAAACGTGTAATAGAGGTCTTCTTAGTGCTTCTCGAAACATCGAAACGCACACTGTCCGGCACAAAGGAGCAGACCTAAAAGCCCAATTCTCTTACATCACTAACCCTTTTGCAGGAAAGTAAACCAATAAAAACTAACAACTTGGATGACAATTGTTACAAAGACAGGTGACCATTATCCGGCCATGCCCAGAGCCCAAGCCTGCTGGAGCTATTCCACAGCCACTATCTGAGTTATTTTGGGTAAGTTAAAACATCTAGGCAGCTGGAAAAATAACTAGAAACGGGGTGCTGCCAAAAAAGGGATTTTGAATTGACATCACATCATTAAATGAATCATAGGGAAACTAAAAGAAACAAGCTTTCTATTACCTTGAGTCCCCACACTGAAGAGATAGCCGTAGGCTTTGTGTCACAGTGGCTGTGATCTTGTGTATATGTTGGTGTAATTGTGCCTTACATGCCTTCTTTTTATTGATTATCTTTGTACTTAGAATACAGTATGTTTGATAAAAGGATTAAGTGAAAGTGCTTAGTGGTTCATGCTTGTTTGTTTCTCTTATACAGGCCATGGTAGGGATTTTACAAGGAAAGGAACTCCACAGAGAGAGTGCACCAGTGCAAGACTTAAAGCCGTTTCGCATCCTCATAAGTCTGTTAGACAAGCCTGAGCTAGGTATTTTTTTTTTCTTTCTATAATCATTACTATCACTACCTTTTCAACCTTTGTGTCTGCAGAAATAGCTTGAGGTTGGTCGCTAGATTTATTTTGATTGCCCCTAGATTCACTTCTTTACTTTCTGTTATTTGATTTGTTTATTATATAAATATAGTGCTAAAACTTTCCACTGCCAGTTTTAACCTTACAGACTTGTTAAAAGCAGGTTGCCAGTACACGACAGAGGGTTTTGGAAACAGCACTTTATCAGGCTGTTCTTGCAGTAAAGAAAGCAAAGAGCAGCCGTGCAGTCCTGATCACTTTGTAAAAACTCAGCATTGCAGCACCAGTCTGGAGCCAGATAGGTGAAATGTGCGCCTTGTGACTGACTTTTCTGCAGCAAACCGGGGACATGACGCTGGACCTTCCATATCCCTTGTTTGCTTCAGCGACAGTGGTAGGAATAAGATTTTGGGGAATGGTAATTCTGATGGTTTGGGTGTGTGTCTTTTTTGGGGTAATGGGTCAGTGGACTGGTGGTCAGTAACTGTGTGCCCTGGTTAGTATTCGACAATGTGAGATTTCAGCTGTACACCTTCTATTTATACTTGTATATCTTTGTCTGCTGGTGGTACTTTCCATGGAGGGGTCTGTCTTACCGCTGTTGATTTTCCTGACATGTAGCCTCTGTTGTTGTTGTCTAAGACATTCCCTTAGAACCATGGGCATAACTACCAGGGGTGCCACTGCAACTGGGTATGTGAGTTCGGGGGGGGGGCGGGGGCAAACACAGGTGGCCGCGGCCTCACCTGGGCGGCTTGGCCAGGGCCTCACCTATGATTCGCTCATACACAGCACACATTATGTGAGTTTTATTGCTGTGGCGCTCTGAGGTATACATGGTGCACATTACATTCAAAATGGGATGGACTGAAGTGGTCGTAGTGGACCTGGAAAAAATGGGACACGGATTGTCTGGAGTCGACATTGTGGACCTGGAGGGGTCCAGTGCATGGGGATGACGAGGGTGGGGGGGAGATATGTTTTTGCCAAGGGTGGGGAGGGGCCTCCATGGATTCCTGCACCTGGTCCTTGAGGTTTCTAGTTACACCTCTGCTTAGAACCTCCTCTTTGGG
Organism: Leptobrachium leishanense; assembly: GCA_009667805.1. Taxonomy (NCBI): domain Eukaryota; kingdom Metazoa; phylum Chordata; class Amphibia; order Anura; family Megophryidae; genus Leptobrachium; species Leptobrachium leishanense. The sequence continues at coordinate 181,757,030 of CM019066.1, forward strand.
TGCCAGTTTCATGACAGCCGTTGCGGCTACCATTGCAAACTCCTACCAGTGGTTGGAAAAGACTGCAGCACAGGGCACTCCGCACCCCAATAGAAACATGTTTGCCACGCCAGGGAAGACTCCAAGTGCAGAATGTGCAGTGAGGCTCTAGAGAAAGCTCAACACATAGTAACTGGGTGTAAGATTCTTGTTGAGATGTTTAACGTTTCCATTGATGACTTTAACCTCGACGTTGTGCATGGAGTGGTCTGTCTGGGTGAAATGATGTCCAACGGGGTGCAGTATTTATCTTTCTAGTGAATTTTGAATGGTCCATTCGGAGCTATACTTTAAGGTTGATTTCTCCAATTTCGCAGCCCTTGTCGCAGGCAAACTATCTCCTTTTCTCATATAGCGGCACTTTCTTGTATTTTGGTTGCAGGTCCTGCAATCTTGGAAGATGTATTGATAGAGGTGTTCCGGTCGTTATATACACAATGCAAAGCTGAGCTTGATCTTCAGATGCAGACGCCTTTCAGCAAGGATCCTGTGCAGCTGAGCAGGTGAGTCGCTACAGCTCTGAAACAACATTGGCTAATTTTTATGGAAAAAGGCCATTCCCACATGAGATAAAATTAAGAAACGCAGCCTTTCCTGCTGTCGACGCAAATGTGTTTGAAACTTGCAGGGAAAAACTGCTGCCCAACATGCAGCCCTCATGCTATTCCTGACTCCCAACACCCCAGTTCTTGATGGATCTAATGGCAGGTTCGGTGTCATGGTAGTGGTGGTTCAGCAACGGCCTTGTCCTGTGTTGGTAGCTTGTCATTTATGGTCACTCATGATCTAGACCAGCTTTCAGTGATCTCCATAGATTTCAGGTGCAGGGATCACCCACCGCAGTTCCAGTAGGGACTTTCTAAAATCCAGGGCAGTTGATGGTATTTCTGCATTGATGGGACATTACTGGGATATGGGGTGACGTACCTTACCACCTTCACGTTGAGATTTTGTGGTCCATTGATTGGATATACACCCCCTATTCCCATACGTTTGTAAATGTAAGGTAATTGTGCAGGGTCTTTGCATATGTCATTAATCTTTTTTCTGTTTAGTAAACTGCGAGAAAACAAGAGAACCGCGGAGCTTATTAAAACGGCCAACCTTCTGTTCAATTCCTTCGAGCCTTACTACATGTGGGATTACATCGCTCGCTGGTTTGAGGAATGTTGTAGGTAGGTATCACATTTTATTTTTTTTGCCTTTTATTTAATAGCGCTGAGCTGCAGAAAAGATTTATTGCTGTGTGGGCTGCTTTGATCCTTTTGGGCTGAGAGCTGAACAATATCAGCCGTGATAAATGCTCTGGGATATACAGCACGAGCGAGCAGCCAGCGGGTAGGAAGAAAATGTTCTGCTTTGTCAATGTTCCTCTGCTATAAACGAATAGGTTCAGACCATTTGAAAGAGAATCAAATTCACCCCTCGGGTATGGTAACCTTGAAAACGATATAGATATTTCTTTGTAATAAAAATGCAATAAAACGAATGTGTGGTGTGTGTGTACACAGAGACAGACCGAATATAAGTAATTGTGCAAACCATTTACACGTCAATGTTTAATTTCTTTAGGCGGACACTGCACGCCAGGCTTAATCTATCATCTCGGGATTGCAGTAAGACACCGGAGTTACCACTAACCAATTTCTGCTTATTGGTGGATTTTTTGTTGGATATTGTGTCTTTGGTAAGAGCACATTTCACTTAATAAACTTGCTTTGTTGTTGGTTCTTTTTATGTTTTATTCAAATATGTACGTTTTCATTAATGTAAAGGAAATGCACTTTTTTTTAAGTTTTAGTTTTTTAAATCAAATTATTAATATTTTATTCTACTTCTCAAATCTGCCAGGCTAAGTATCAATAAGTAGTCTATATATTAAGACTTGGCACAAGTCATGGTTGTTGTATATTGGCGCTAGATACTTTAAATGAACCACCAGAATGATCTTTACAGTATATCAACTTTTGTTATTGTATTTTTATACCTATCATCTTATATCTTTGATACCAGAATGTATTTCCCTGTATAGCATCAGTCAGTGTGCTGTGTAACTGGCAAACAAAACATGGGGATATTATATGGTATCAGACAGGGCTCTGGAAGAACATACAGGTTAATGCAATATGCACAGAAGTTTAGTGAATTATTGCCTGTGGTTCATCTTTTGTGTTTCTCTTTTTTTAACACCTCTACTAATCTTTAATATTAATATAGCATATTATTAGCTCAAAATGAAGTTGATTAAAAAAAATTATGTTTTCAGTTCATCAGTGTTTAATTTTAGTACAGTTTGTCATTAATATTTATTCTGTCCACTCTTTTATTCCTTTCCTCATCTACTTTCCTTTCAAAGCCTACTAGAAGTATGAGAGTGATTTGTCAGGTACTGTATGACCGTCTGGATACTTTCCCCATATATCTTTTGGGTTTTTATATCAAAGCTATTCCAGAAATTGTCTTTTTAGGAATTGCAAACTCTCCCTTCTCCAGATGTTGATGGCCAACAATTCCAGAATTCTTTGGGTCTGGGAGTTCTAGTTCAGTATTTTCTGGAGTTCAGACGGTTTCGGATATATGTTTGTGTTTTACTCAATGCATGAGGATATTGATTTAAATCTCTAAAAGGGATTTTCTATATCGGATCGACATTAAAGGGACCCTCTACTCATCCTGACCCCTTTACATTTATAAAGTGGTCAGGATGTGTGCCCACCCCCTTCTCTCCACCCCCCCCCCCTCCTCTCAGCTCTCCGATTTGGTGAAAACACTGGGTGGAGAGTTTTCCACCACCCCACCACGCATCCATAATAGTTCCGTAGCACTGTACAACAGGTGAGACAGAATAACAATATACATACAAGTTAGACACACAGAACAGCAGTAGGAGAGCGGACCCTGCTCAAGAGCTTACAATCGAAGAGGAGAGGGGTGACACACTATGTGAGGGTAAATAAATAGAGACCATGAAGTAGTGGGGTGAGTGTGGGCTAGGTGGGAAGAAGGCGTAACAAATGACCAACGGGGTATTAGGGAGTAAGCTTGAATGGCTTCTTTAAAGTAATGTGTTTTCAGAGACTTTTTGAAGGACTGGAGAGACGGGGAGAGTCTATTGTTGCGGGGAAGGAAGTTCCATAGAAAGGGGGCAGCTCGGGAGAAGTCTTGAAGGCGAGAGTTAGGGGTGTGGTTACGAGGAACTTATAGCGTCAGATCATTGGCCGAGTGAAGTGGTAGGGACAGAAGGTAACTGTTAATAAGAGAGGAGATGTAGGTAGGGGCGCGATTATGGAGAGCTTTGTATGTGAGCACCAATATTTTGAATTGAAAACAGGGAGCCAGTGTAGAGGTTGACAAAGGGGTGAGGTGCGGGAGGTGAGGTCAATGAGCCTGGCACAGGCGTTCATTACAGACTGCAGAAGGAGAGTCTGGGATTTCTTAAGGCCAGCGAGAAGGAGGTTACAGTAATAAAGGCGGGAGAGAATAAGAGCTTAGATGAGCATTTTAGCAGAGTCTTTATTAAGACCGTGATGGACGCGTGCAATGTTTTTTAGGTGGAAGTAGCAGGATTTGGTTAGCAACAGAATGTGACGATTAACGGAGAGATCAGAGTCAAGGAGGACACCGAGGCTGAGATGTAGTCGTAATGGTGGCACCATTCATCTGAAGGGAAATGGTGCAGGAATGTTGGTTTTAGAGGGAGGGAAGATGAGAAGTTTAGTTTTAGAGAAGATAAAGCTTTAGGAAACGGGAAATCATCCAGCCGGAGACAGACGATAGGCAGGCAGGAACACGGTCCAACACAGGAGGAGAGAAATCGGGAGCGGAAAGGTAGAATATTTGGAGCACATTTGCAATAAATTTTTCAAACAAAATTTGTTTACAAGTGTGCTTTGTATGCAACAATCGTGTGTTCATAATATTGGCTCCCTAAGGAAAACTCTGAAAATCGAAAACAGGATTGTAGTAGTGAAGGAGTTCAAGTATAATTGATGAGCATCGTCTGATTATTCAGTCTCTGGCCTAGTCACATGTATGTTTCATTAAAAGAAAAATTGTAACTAGAGCTGCAACTAATAATTATTTTCATAATTCAATTTTTTTGATTAATCGATTTGTCGCTTAAAAAATTAAAGTTTTTTTTGTTTATATAAAGGAAATGTAAAAAGTTAACCCCTCCCTCCTTTTTTCATACGCAATTTGCATAGTTTACATAACCTTCATACGTATATATGCAAATTGCGTATATTGCAGAACGTTGTCAGAGTAATGGATCGATGCTGCGTGTGCAACAAGCACTTTTTCTCTGAACAAATCCTGCTTTGAGCACTTCGATAGACATGTCAGCCGCAAATAGAGTTAGAACTGGGAGCACTCCACACAGCCTGTTTACTTTAATAAGCTTAAATGGTCAGGGTGTGGCGTGTCCCTTTTTTAAAAAAATTATTTCATGGACCAGAGATGGGAGGGAGTGAGTTTGGGCAAAGAAAACTGGACCTGAATGTGAGAAGGAGTTGGGGGGGGGGGGGGGGAGACTGAACCAAACGGAGCGATTGCAGCTCTGGACTGGAGAGAGGGCGGTTTGGGGTGGTGGCACAGGACCCCACTCCCAGTAAGTATCAAACCTCCTCCACCCAGTGGCAGCACCCCAAGGTCTGTGTTTTTATTTAGTTTAGAACAGTAGTAGAACTATAACAAACTGGCTATGTCTGACATTATCCTAGAACCAAATCACGGTGGGTAAAGTAGTCGGCACATCTTCTACAATCAGCTCTGAAGTAGAGTCTGATGCTATTAACGTTTAACTCTGTCTGACTCTAATCCGTGTGTGACGTACATACATTGTTTAATCAAAGAATAGTTGACAACTTTTTTTCATTATGGACTAGTTCTCGATTTAGCAGTTATTTCAGCCCTAATTGTAACTGCTGCTTTAATGCGCGTGTGTGTGTGTGTAATATTTTACATTTATTTGCTATGTGCGGGATTTTAATCTCACTTTTTGCCCTCCACCATAACTTAAATGAGTGTGTGTGTGTGTGTGTATATATAATATATATAGATATATAATATATATATATATATGGGCTGGTACTGATTTAAAATTATCTTGTTCAATTAATCAAAAAACAATTTAATCGATTCCTTTCGATTTAATTATAACGCACATACAGATCCAACTACTTTTAGCTGATCTGCTTGCATTGCAATTCTGCATTGGTCTGGGTCTGGTATGTGCCTGGGGTCTGGGCCCTGCTGGGGGTTTGGCTGGGTCCGAGGCTGGACAGAAACAGGCAGCACCATACTCACTGCTCCTCCGCTGCCTTCTCCTCTGCTGTCTTCTTCCTGCGCCAGTCACTGTGTGTGACGCGTCGCATATGTTACTGGAGGGTGGCTCCAAAGCAGCGCGCAAAGCACACTGATGTAGGGCCGCCCAGGAAGCCAGTACAGCTCTGGATTCGGACTCCTAGAGTCCAATACCGGAGCTGATAGAAAGTAAGGGCGCCCCCCGATCTAAAGAACTTTAATCGATCAAAAATCAATAAAATTTTTGATCGATTAACTATATATATTAGTTGCCATTTGTGGAAAGCACTTAAAGTAAATGCCTCTTGTAACAGTTTCTAATGATCAGTCCTCTTTCGTTTGCAGGAGACATACATCGAAATCCAGACAGAGCATTTACCCCAGCTGCTATTGCGTATGATCTCCGCTCTAACAAGCCATTTGCAGTCTCTGGACTTGAAGGAGCTGGTCGATTCTCTGCGACTTTGCTCAAAGATCCTCAGCAAGGTTCAGCCGCCGCTCCTCTCTGCAGGCTCTGATGGCTCTGTGTACTTTCAGAGTTCGCAGAATAGCGGGAGTAAAGAAATGGACGATAAGGTAATTTTATGCACGTTTTCTAAACCGTCTCACCGAGCAGTACAAAGTTTATGTAAGCAAGCCATAATCCTGGTACCCAGGTGTGGGGCCAGGTTCAGAATGAATGCGGAGAACACAATGCTGCCTTTCCTTGTGAGCATTGAATTCATATGATTTTGTTTCTGGTCTGTGGTCGGTATACTGAGCTGGAAAAACTGAAAAATGCAGAATATAGGTGTTATTCACTAACCCCCGAACTTGGCACCGAACTATGAATTCCATTGTACGGTGCAAATTCGTGGCAGCTCTTCTATTCACAAAGCTGTCAATTCTCCAAATACTAGCAAATTGACAGCGAAATACAGTGCAGTTCGCCACGGTTTGGTGATCTTCATCAGTCTTCGGTGGCAGCGACATTGTTCTATAGATAAGTAATGGTTCATTTTCAGCAGAAAGTCCTTTTATTTTCTGGAACCCTTTTTTTTGCAGTTCAATGGATTTCGTCCGTTCACCGCTCTTCAGTGACGTTCAACAGCTTTTTCATGAGGGTTCGGCGACTCCATCTTCAGCACACTACACTGACCCTACTGTGAATAGTGAATTCCTCGTAGTTTCAGTGAAATAGAATCGCCAAAGTGCAAAGCACCAAAACTTCTATGAAATTTCCGTGCTTTGTAAATAGCCCCTTATGTGTCCTACAGGATAAACAGCCCTACTCAAAATAATGGCATATGTTTGTCCGCAGTGTTAGCATCCCAAATTTCTGACTTTGTCTTGTATCGATAACTTATGGGTTCTCACTTAAAAGAAGAAAAAAGAAAACGTCTTGTACGAAATGGATCCACAACCATTTTGTCTTCTAACTAGCTGAGGTGTTTAGGTGTATCTTTTTAGCGGATTTGGGGAGCCTAGAAGACCAAATGCCCCACTTTGAGACAATGAGAATGTATTTTTTTTCTGTTTTTATTTTTGCTTTGTGTAACTGTCTTACCTACATGTACAAGGACACTCTGAAATATTTTGTTGTACCTTTTTCTGGTGTTTGCTTAGCTGTCCCCTATGGCCTCAGAAAGCCCAGGTGATGTTTTTGATGATGGCGAGAACCCTCCAAGCAGTCGATCTTCAGAGAGTGGCTTCACAGAGTTTGTGCAGTACCAAGCAGACCGCGCAGATGACATTGACCCAGCACTGAACGAAGGTCAGGGTGCAGCTGGTCTGCCCATAGGTAGCACGTCCTCCGAAACAGAAACCGCATCGACAGTGGGGTCTGAAGAGACTGTCATTCAGCCACCTTCTACAAGTCTCCAAGGGACAACTACTCGCAGCATTAAAGCCGCACAAAAAACGGCGATGCAGTGTTGTCTGGAGTATTTTCAGCAGTTCCTCACCAGACTTATCACTCTGTATATATTGCCTAGAGGCTCCACATCTCAGATTCTTGTGAATGACCTTTCGGGAGACTTCAGTGGGGATCGGTCGGACAGCACTAAATGGCAAGCCGCAGCCCTGGATAGCACAAAGGAAAGGGATGTAATGAAGCAAACCTCACCAAAAGAATACCGGCCTGCCTTTATTGCTGCCTGTCAGCTTTTTCTTGAATGTTCCAGTTTCCCTGTTTACATTGCAGAAGGCAGTCACGCATCAGAAATCCACATCGTCAAGGCTGATACAGGTAACGTGTTCTGCTATTTACAGCTTTCAATTACAAGAAAGTGGATGTTATGATAATGTTCTTTACTAAGGTAAATCCGAGCAAGTTTAAATGCTATACTGTAAGAGTAAGTGTTCAGATGTTTCAGGTTATCCTAGATATGTTTAAAATGCTAGTGGCAGGAGCTGTGTGCCAACTGTGGCCACCTACCCCATACATCTCCTGGCATCTTTGCTGCTTCCTTCACTGTATTTTCTTGCACGAACACAAACACAGGCTCCATGTATACATAGTATTTGTGTAAATTCTATCATTGTACGAAGTATAAACCAATATGGAGCTGAATTTCATTACCTGGTGTGTTGAGGACTGGTATGGAGAAGTTCCATTTCTGCTTGTTTCCCACGTCGGAGGAGGAGATGCTTTGGGTACTAGGGATGCCTCTACTATCCTACTAAACCACTGAAAATGGCTAGGCAAATAACGGTACGCACTAAAATCGCTGCAGTGAGCTGTACTGTCAATACTGATTATTTTTCTGTTCACTTTTAAATATCCCGCTTAATATGTTCTGATTGGTTTCCTCAGACTGTGAGCAGGAGCAGCCCACTATGTGGCTCCAGACGCTGATGAATGCATGCAGCTCAGCTGTGGACTTCAGCATCCAGAGTGTGGCTATATCACTGGTTATGGATCTGGTTGGGCTGACACAGTCTGTTGCAGTGGTGGCTGCTGAGAACACGAGTAGCCTGGAGTCTTCGCAGCCCTTAAGCCCCAACCAAGGGCGAGTGTCTGTTGTCATCAGACCACCACTCACTGAAGGAAACCTAAGGTTCATGGCAGAGAAAACTGATTTCTTTAAGGTAGGAAACTGCATCCTGTTGCTATGACAGCAGTTTAGAAACCGTATTTAATGTTGAATTTGTCACCATGGCAACACATGAGTTTCTTGCACCTGACCATCTACCGTTAGGTCCATATATATTTGGACACAAGCACAATTTTCATACTTTTGGCTCTGTATGCCACCAGAATAAAATAATGAAATAATCCAAATGAATTTGAAGTGCAGACTTTCATCTTTAATTCAAGGGGTTGAACATAAAGATCAAGTACAAATTTTAGGAACTGCCACCATTTTTTATACACCCATGTAATTGGACAAATGAATATAATCCTAAATAAAATTTTATTTTTTAATATTTTGTTGAGAATCCTTTACTGGCAATGACTGCCTAAAGTCTGGAACCCATGGACATTACCAAAGACTTGGTTTCCTCCTTTCTGATGCTTTGCCAGGCTCGAACTGCAGCTGTCTTCAATTGGTCTTTGTGTTTGGATTTTTCTGCCGTTTAGTTTTGCCTTCAGCAAGTGAAATGCTGTTCAATTGGGTTGAGATCAGGTGATTGACTTGGTCATTGCAGAATATTCCACTTCTTTTCCGTCAAAAACTCCTGGGTTGCTTTTGCGGTGTGTTTTGATCATTGTCCATCTGTACTATGAAGCGCCGTCCAATCATCTTTGCTGCATTTGGCTAAATCTGGGCTGACGGTATATCGCTAAACATTGCTGAATTCATCCGCTTCTGTCACATCATCAATAAACGGCAATGGCCCAATGCCACTGGAAGCTGTGCATGCCGAAGCCATCACACTGCCTCCACCATGTTTTACGGATGATGTTGTGTGCTTTGGATCATGAGCCGTTTCAAGCCTTCTCCACACTTTTTTTTTCTTCCCGTCATTCTGGTACTGATTGGACTGATGAAACTAAGATTAAAGAATGCTTTTCCAGAACTGGCCTGACTTTTTTTTTTTTTTAGATGTTTTTTTGGCAAAGTCTAATCTGGCTTTTCTATTCTTCAGGCTTATGAATGGTTGTACCTTGTGGTGAACACTCTGTATTTGCTCTCGTGAAGTCTTCTCTTGATTGTAGACTTTGACAATGATACGCCCACCTCCTGGAGAGTGTCCAGCACTTGTGTGGATGTTGTGAATGGGTTTCTCTTTACCACAGAGAGGATCCTGTGATCATCCACCACTGTTGTTTTCCATGGACGTCCAGGCCTTTTTATGTTGCTAAACTCACCAATGCGGTCGTTTTTCCTCAAAATGTACCAAACTGTTGATTTGGCGACTTCTAATGTTGCTGCTATCTCTGATAGATTTTGTTTTGTTTTTGAAGCCTTACAATGGTCTGCTTCACTTGCATGGACAGCTCCTTTGAACTCATGTATGTTCACAGCAATCGATTCCAAATGCAAATACCACACTTAGAAGCAACTCCAGACCTTTTACCTGCTTAATCGATGAAGAACTAACGGAGTAGCCCACACCTGGCTATAAAACAGCTTTTGATTCACTTGTACAAATACTTCTGGTCCCTTGAAAAAGGGGGGATGACTACTCTTAATAGCTGTAATTCCTAAACTCCTCCTCCAATTTGGATGTACATACCCTCAAATTAAACCTGAGAGTGTGCACTTTCATCCCATATCCATTATATAACTCTAGCTTGAATATGTTTTTGTAAATACTGGAAAAACAAATTGTGCGTGTGTGTGTGTGTGTGTGTGTGTGTGTGTGTGTATATATATCTCCTAACTGTCTAGCTGGCATCTCAAACTCCTACCCCCTATGTGTTGCTTGCCTACAATCGAGATTATTTGAATGCAATAGATGGCCAGAGAATCATGGGAGCTGTAGTTCAGAAACATCTGGGGGGGCCAGAGTGCGAGATCGCTAATCTAACTGAATTTTTATGGAGCAATATATTCCACTGAATGTGTGTCACTTCTTGATTCTATAGCTGTAAATACACCTTGATATGAGAAAGTAAAGCATCATATAAGGAGTGAATAGATTCTATACATTGCTGGGCCGACGTTTACACTCTGCAATCTGTACCTCCGTTCTTGTACTGATGGTTTTTACTGCCAGTTCTGATTTAAAGGGTCTTTTAAATAAACAGTTATTTACCTGCTTTATGACATCATAATATTGTGTTAATAAGTTCATCTTAATATTTAACAGAACATTTGAGAACATTAACCACTTCAATGCTAAGGACGCGCTCAGCGCGTCCTCAGCATTGCCCCTGGTATGCGGAGGACGCGCTGAGCGCGTCCTCGCATTGGGGTCAGCGTTCGGCCGGGTTCCGGCCGATCGCTGGCCCTCCGGTGCGGGCTGACATCCTGGATGTCAGCCGGCATCCGGAGCAGTGGCCGCCATTGTTATGTGTCATCGCGCCCCCGCGATGACACATAATTCAGGCGCCCCCCCCGCATGTGCGGAGGAGGCGCCTGAAAGGAGGGGGGGGAGGTCCTTCGGACCTCTCTCCCTCCCGATCGGCGGCTCACAGGGGCTTAACCCAGGCATCATTTGGAAGGGCACAGCCTGCCCTTCCAAATGATGCCTGGCATTAACCCCTGGGGAGCTGGATCGCAAATCGGCGCTGAAAAGCGCCGATTTGCGATCCTTCCCGGGAGCTGGCCGACATCTTGGATGTCGGCCAAGCTTCCGGGAACTCCCCCAGAGGACTGGCGTCATCGTGCGCAGCACGATGACGCCAGTCCTAGCATTAACCCCTAACTGCCACGAAGTGTGGAGATAGGGAGTTCCAATGAACTCCCTATCTCCCGATCCGTGGCAGTTAGGGGTTAAATTTTGATATCGTTGGATCGGCCAGAGCATGGCCGTTCCAACGATACCAAACATGAAAGTAAAAAAAATGTAAAAAAAAAATAAAAATAAAAATAAAAATAAAAAAAAATTAAAAAAAAAAATTAAAAAAAAAAAATAAACACTTTTTTTTTTTGTTTTTTGTTTTGTTAATGCAGCAATATTGTTCCCATTTCAATTATAATGTGAACAATAATGCTGCATTAACGATTTTTGTATGCGGTGCGTTTGTTAAAAATGGTGTCATTTTCCCCAAAAAAAAATGTAACGAGACCCCATCTCTAATTTTTTTAACAAGCGCACCCCATACAAAATATAACCGCAATTGCTCGCATGTTAAAATGTGGAAAAAAACACTTTACACGCTGTAAATTATTGAAAATACATATTTTATTGCATTTTTTGTTATAATATACAAACATGACATAACGTATACATATAATAATGACATATTATGAATCTACCGAGTCTGACGGAAAGAACGATATATAATATGTCGATGTCATATACTAAAATAAGCCTTCAAAACAGGTTTAAACATGATGCGCAAAACAGGTAAAAAATGACCTCAGCACAGGGGCGGGAAAAGCCTCAGCAGCGAAAGGGTTAAGAATGGGCGATGTCTTTGTAAAGGTACAGCAGCTTTTCCACTGGTTAGCTCCCTCTCAGGTCTCTGGTAATTACAGAGAAAATGTTTTAATATGTAGATATCAATCTGATCTGGAATGCTAAGCAGTGACACATAGATATCCCTGACAATCATTTCAGCTGTTATGGGACTTGTCAGGCCTCCGCAATCTGTAGTATCAAGTTTGATGCAGGACTCTGAGGCTTCGTATTCTGCATTTCTCTCAACACTGCCCCAACAGCAGCAAACTTTATTAATAAACCAGAGAACAACAAAGTGGGAAGGGCAGACCCCAGCCCCTTAGATCCTGTCCCCAGAGTCTCATAAATGTCCTTTCTTGAAGCAGCAGCTACTTTTTCTTTGCTGCTCCTGGTGGTGGCGTATACCTGCTCTTATTATTTGTACTTTTATACTGTTTTTTAATTGTTAATTTGTTATTACTATCTTATGTAATCCCTTCCCTTGGGCCCATCCGACCAGCAGCCGACGCTAGTAGTGTTAACTTGGGTAGGGCCTGGATTTTTCTCCTTTCCCCTTTTCCCCTCTTATTTATATTCCTTATTTTCTACTCCCCCCCCCCCCCCCTCTCCATTCTTGAATGTTTTTTTGAGGCCAGCTCTCGCAGGATTGCATGAGTGTTCCGCATTCTGCCAGTTGTCCAACCCATATCTCACAGGAATCCCCGTGAAAGTTTAACCTCAATCTTTGATTCTCAGCATCAGACATGAAAGATTGTGACTCTGTTCCTGATCGATCTCATAGTACCATGTCCCTATCTAAGCCCTTCCACCCTAGCCCTCTCCCATCAGAATTTGAATCTGAGTCAGAGTCTAGCTCAGCCCCTGTCTCGGCTACCGTGTATCGGATATAATCTCTGCACGTGACTACAACACCTCATATATTGGACTTCTCAGCCAAGCCTCCAATATGGCAGGGATTATTATTTCATAAGAAACCTATACGAGACACAAATATCAATCGTTTATATTTCCTAGAAATTCTTCTAAATTCTTTTAATTGTGTGTGTTTTGCTTTGAAGAATACAATAATCAATAATCGGATAAAAACATATATATATTTATTAAGTATACAAAAAAGTTTCAAATCTCATATCATAATCAAAGATTTATAAACCACAATCCATCAGCACATAAAAACTAGCTTCACAATATATGTATCTCCAGTTAGTAACTGCATATATGATTAATATCATTTACCTTATCAGTTTGTAACTAATACACAAATGGTTAATAAACATTTCTGCTTAATAGAACATGCATTTCCCAGCAAACAATGTTTAACCAGCTAGATCTTATAGAGATATATATATCTCTCTATACTACATAGATCAACAAAAATAAATTAATTTAAAATGAAAAGTAATAAAACTTATTTAGTGAATCCTTCCCTAATCTCGAGGAATTAAACTTCTAATCTTTTGCTTTTTATTTTGTAGTTATATAATTCCTTGCTTATTAATTTCAATCACAGTAATTTCCAAATTCAATATATATATTTGTATCAATCCTACAACAGTTTCTTTTAGGATAAATCCTTATGTCCACTTCTTCATATCTCTATCTGCAGAATAGAAATATTTAGATTTTTGGAGCTACCAAGAATCTGAGAAATCTCAGTCTATATGTTGCAAGAAATCTACAAATATATATAATTACATTAATTCCTTAATTTAAATAGCTCTCATACATTACCTCTCCAATCTGGATTTTGAGGAGTCTGCCTTGGAATTCTTTATGTAATATTTTGGAATATGTGAAGATTATCAATATCAGATAATCAATGCATGTGAGTCAGAGATTTGAGAGTCTTGAGTGCATTGTCCTGGAATGATCTGCTAGCGATGTGTGTTGGCCTCGGAATGCCTCATATCCTGGAATCTCTCATGTGTATTGGAAGTCTGAATGCATTGCGGTGTGAGTCTCTGAATAACTGCAACCAACATTGCCGCTTCAATTATAGTCAATTTGACGTCACTAGCAATATTTTCGTCATATCAAATATAATATTTGCTATCCTCTAGAGGGCAGTGTTGCACTTCTTAAGACATAAAAATTAAATGTTGGAATTAATTATCTCGTGTCAAAGGTTAATCTGACTTAACAAAGACCCTCTCTCAATGTAGACATTTAGTCTCTACATATCAAAATTAGATTTATATCCTCACTCCTTTCAAAATTTTACATTCCTCTCTAGTTAACTCACAGAATCTATTCTTCAATAATTATACTATTTACCACTTAAACTCTCTACAATATTTATTGGAGCATACATTTTCTACTGTAAATATAATAAAATATACCTTGATTATAAACATATGTTTCGTGAATATATTTTACATTACAAAGATTTTAACTCTTATATTCCTATACCCAAAAGACAAAATATCTTTTTGTTTTAAAGACTTATAATTAAATTTATTGGTCTATTTTAACAGATCTTCGCTTGGGCATTATATCACACAAAGACATTTTAAGGTTCCTTCATGTCTGGTATTTCTAAAAAAATATATAAGATTTCACCCAGCCATAAAAAATCTCGGTTCATTTCTAACTAGAGAAATTTGGAAAAAGAAAAAGACTGTCTTTAAAAACAAAATGGCTACAGGCATCCATTTTAATTTTTCCCTTCCAATATACCTGACACGTGGATCATTCCTGGGGGGAAAAAAGCACAAAGAAGCTAAACATTCGTCTATGGAGGCCAATTTTGCTATGATGTAGGCTACCCTCCAGGCTCTTGTGTAGTTTAATCTGCGGTTTACAGCCAGTCTGACACATGGCAAAAATCTCTTAAGGCTGTACTTAACGCAGCAAATACACTCTCCCCTATTGAAGTTGACCCCACACCTTGGGTGGGGGGTGATGACACTCAGATCTACCTCTCTACCCCTGATCTCTCTCCTCCTGTCCTTTCCAAAGTCAGTGACTGTTTATCTGGCATCTCCTCTTGGATGGCCTCTCACCACCTAAAGATCAACATGTGTAAGACTGAGCTCCTACTAATGCCTCCCCACCTCCTGATTTCTCTATCACGGTGGAGGGTATCACCATCTCCCCATCAAACCAGGTTCGCTGTCTCGGAGTTAAACTTGACTCTGCTCTTTCCTTCATTCCCCACATCCAGTCTCTTTCCTCCTCCTGCCGCTACCAACTACGTAATATTTCCAGAATTCGGACATTTTTTACTGCTGTCCCCACAAAACAACTCATCCATGCCCTGGTAATCTCCCGATTTGACTATTGCAATAATCTCTCCCCCTCTCCCCCCTACAATCCATCCTGAACGCCTGCGCCAGACTAATCCACCTCTCCCGCCGCTCTGTCTCTACCGCTCCCCTCTGCGAGTCCCTTCACTGGCTCCCCATCCACTGCAGAATTAAATTCAAAATCCTTACCCTGACCTACAAAACCCTTACTAACTCAGCTCCCCACTACCTGTCCTCACTAATCACCAAATACACCCCAGCCCGCTCCCTACGGTCAAACAGTGACCTGCGCCTAGCTTCTCCCCGCATCACCTCTTCCCATGATAGACTGCAGGATTTCTCACGCGCAGCCCCCATTCTCTGGAACGCTCTCCCTCGTACGGTCAGACTTGCCCCTAATTTCTCTTCCTTCAAATGCTCCCTTTAAACGTTCCTATTTAGGGAAGCCTACCACCCAACTCACTGACGCAACCATCAATCACTCTCACCTTGCAGTCCTCTCCTCCGGTTTCCAACCCCAACCCTTCTAATTGTGAGTTCCTACGGGAATAGGGCCCTCATCTCCTCCTGTACTGTTTGTCAAATGTTGTTCAATGTATTGTAACCCTGTCTATACTGTGCCTATTGTACAGCGCTGCGGAATATGCCGGCGCTTTATAAATGAAGAATAATAACAATCAGTCAAGCCTTCCACATCAACTATCAAATGCTTCACTCTGGCGGCAACGCAGAGCTCAATTCTGCCGCAGATGGGCAATGTGTTGGCAGTTTGCTACATCAACTGCCTGCCCACCCTTCCCCCCCTCTCTGACAAAGGTGGCATTGGACTTTGGGGAATTTTGTCTACAACACCGGGTCACAGTTCATTTAGGGTCTAGTGAACAAGGTGGCCAATTGGAATTAAAGACATTATGCAGACTTGAGAGACTGGCATCTGTCACAGTGGAGTTTGTCTGCCATTTTCTCTGGGGACCATTCGAGATCAACCTGTTCGCCTCCAGACTGAACACTCGGCTCTGGAAATTCTTCAGTTGCAGATTGGATCTGGAAGCCTTCGCCACGGATGCCTTCCTCCAAGATTGGGCGATGGGGCCTCATTACGTTTTCCACCCTTCGTCCTGATCACTAGAATCCTTCTTTACATCCAAGATCAAGAGGCAAGGTGGGCCTGATAACTAGGGATAGACCGATATCAAATTTTTTCAGAGCCAATACAGATTCAGTTTATCGGGAGCCTTTTTGGCCCCGTAGCTGATATCTGGTGCGATATTCTGTAAATTTAAGTTGTGAAACAACAACACAAACCTGACATTATGCAAACTGCATGCATTTAATAAAAAATTGTAAACCTTGAACTATGTCCTTTTTTAATTTATTCAATTTGAAAAAATACATTTTTAATTAAGCTTTTATGTTTACAAACCATATGGCTGTCTCTAGACTAACTTTTGCAATGATCCCTCATAGGACCTTGAACGTAAGGGATCGGTAACCTTGGCTCTCCAGATGTTTTGGAACTACATATGCCATGATGTTGAGCTACTCCTTAGGTTCTTAGAGCCTCATGGGAAGTGTAGTTCCAAAAGATCTGGAGGACCAAGGCTACTGACCCCAGCTGTAGGAAATGGGAGCCAGAAAAACAAGGGACCAATAGACTCCAGCATCTCCTGTATAGGGAATTCCCTGCCAGATGTGAGGGAAGCCCAATTTCTGTCATCATGCTCATGTGCAATACCATCAGTGGACAGGATCCTACATCAAGAGTTGTCAGTCTGCTGTGGGAGACATGTTTCTGTGGGACCTTGTCACAGCTGCAGTGAGCCAGCTTGTCCAATTTTCAGCAATATCTGCAAATAAAAGGCCGATACCTAATATCAGGGATTTGATGAATATCGGCCACTGATCATCATCATCAAAGCCCATAATCGATCTATACCTATTGATAACCTCCTTTTGGCCATCAAAACCATGATTCCCAACGTTGTTCAGCATGGCGGTAGCTTTCCCGAGACTGCTCCCTTGCTCTCCAGATCTTCTGTTTTGATCCAGAAGTTCGTCCCCACTCCCTCATTGTCTCCAACCGCCTTCCCCTCCTGGCATGGATTCTCTCTGGGACCCCTCATCGAGCACAGGCATTTTGGACAGGACTAAAGACCTCCTCCTACACCCCTGGGCGCCAGGCACCCGCCTCTCCTACAAGTGAGCTTGAGACAGGTGGGCTAGATGGTGTTTGGAAAGGAATAGATACCTTTTCTGCACCTGTAGCCCGGTTTCTGGATTTTTTTACCTTTATCCTTGACTCCAGTAAAGCTTACTGAACAGTTAATGTTTTTAGATCCGCCATCTCGGCAGGTCATACTGTTTTCTCTGGAACAGTGGCTGGTGCCCACACATTGATTTTTCATTTTTTACTTTTCCAGACCTCCACCTCTGAGATATTTGTGCACTTTGCATTGTTTTTTTTCTGTGCTGGAATGGTGGCTAGATAATGCTGCCCTTTCCTTACAGGCTCTGTCAGCTAAATTGCTTATGTTGCTTTGCTTGGTGGCTTGCAAGAGTGTGGGGGATGTTAGAGCTTTAGATTTTGGGGCTCGGTCGTTCTTGCCTGAAAGGGTGCATTATATCTCTTGCCACACCAAAACTTCTATTTTGTCAGTGTTTTTAACTGCATTTCAGGTTTCCTCTAGACTGTCCGTTTTTTTTGTTTGAGGTTCATTTAAGAGCCTCATACTAAAGGGTTACGTGTTCTACCCATTTATTTATTTATTTATAAAGGATTTTACCAGGAAGGATTTATTTATTTATTTATAAAGGATTTTACCAGGAAGGATACATTGAGATTTCTCTCGTTTTCAAGTATGTCCTGGGTTCGAGAACATTGAGTGGTTACAGAAATACAAATGGTGAAAATGCAAGATATTAACACAAGACCAAATATACAGATTAACAGAAAAATAATTATGGAGGAAATAAAGTCATTATGTTACATGTTTACAGGTGCATTTCGTATTGAGGTATGTTAATAGGGAAGTCTTAAGGGACTTTAGACTGGGGGAAGATTTGACGGTGTCTGGGAGGTTATTCCATATTTGCGGTGCTCTGTAGGAAAATGAGGATCGAGACATTTTATTTTTGTATTGCGGTATTGCAAGTAAGGATACATTGAGATTTCTACTGTTTGTTTCTTTTCGGTCCCCTCATCAACCGGTTTTATCACCAACACTAGCTAGATGGCTTGGATGGCTTATGTATTGGGCGTGAGTGGATCTGAGGTTCTGCGAGCACCTTGCTTCGAACTTGCAAATACAAAGCCACTGAGTTTTGCATTAAAATAGGTAAATTTTCCTATTGTCATGATGGAAAGTTTACATTTTAATAAGGACTCGGAGGTGAGTATTTCTCTCTCTCCCGTTCCCTCCCTTTTTTTCTATTGAGTTCGTATTTTGTTTTATACCTTTAATAAACTTGATCTGGGTGATGTCCCTTTTTATTTATTCATTTTCTGAAGATATGGGCCTTTAGCTGTTTCCTACGTTTTATGCTGTGCCCTTCACACTGTCTCTGTACCCCTTCTCATTATGCGTTCATGTGTATTTTGTCTCCCAGCTTCCTCCATTTCATGGATTTTTCTAGATTTCAGTTCCCGCCTTCCTCCTCCTGTTTTTTGTTTGAAGTTAAAGCTATCCGCTGTTGGTCTCTCACAGCACAGAAAGAGGAGTTGCTGCTTCTGATGGTGACCTTTTATGAGACTCTGGGCAAGGGGGCAATCTAGGGGGCTGGGGCTGTCCTCCCCACATTGGAGAGGGAATTTTTTTCTGGTTTATTAATAAAGATTCTTTGTTGCTGTTGGTTGGCAGTGACGAGAGAAATGCAAATACTAAAGTTTAACTTTCCATCATGACAATAGGACAATTTACCAATTGTGGCAAATAAAATTTACATTGATGGTTTGTTCTTTATTAGTTTGAAGCACCCCAATATCTACCTAGTCTACCTATCTATACCTAGTAGGCCGATAAGGATGAGGACATCTTCAAGAAGATTGAACTCTATGAGCTGAAATTAAAGTAAATGTCTCTTAATTTGATTTTGTATTATTTTAAGTCTGTCATTATAAAAACACAAACTGCTGCATTTCAGTTTTGCACTTGTTTTGTCTCATCCTATCGTAGCATGTAGCTCTGACACTGTGGGAGCAGATGGGTGAACAGACCCCCCAGCACCACCAGAGGAGCGTGGAGTTGTTCTATCAGTTGCACAATCTGGTGCCTTCTTCAAGTATATGTGAAGACATCATCAGCCAACAGCTTACACACAAGGACAAGGTAACCCCCCCCATCCTTCCATCATCCTGTTTACAGCAACACGCTTCAGTCCCCATTACTCTTTCCGACTGTCCCAGTGTATTGAAGTAACTCAAGGACTCCTGTATGTCACATAGTCCAAAACCAGAATTCAGCAACAGAGATCAGAGAGAAAACCATTTGAGCAAAAGTCCCTTTTGTCTCACATTAAGCAGAGGACAAACCTTGGCACCTCACACTGCTAGAGACAATGCTGGTGTTTAGCTATAGATGCACTGGTGCCACCTACATTTATTTACAGAATAAGTATACAGAGCAAATGTTTCAGGATAAGCACCTTTTATCAGTGCAATGCTCAGCTCTCCCTTTTCCTCCATTAGGTTCCTGCCTCTGGTCTTAAATTCACACAGAATGAAATTTCAAAATGTCTAGCTGTACTTGGTTACATGTTATAAGTTTTACATATTGATATCTTTCTGCAGAAAATAAGGATGGAGGCTCATGGGAGATTTGCAGTGCTATGGCACCTCACCAGAGATCTTCATATTAACAAGTCTTCTTCCTATGGGCGTACATTTGACAGGTATGTAACCAAGCTATAGAAGAGACCTTTTCTTTATAGCTTGATGCAGTCATGCACCTATACACCGAGTTGGCTGCAGTGATCTGACTTACTACAGAATATGCAAATTCTTTCTTTATCAAAAGTATGTTGCAGTCCGCTGAAAATTCTTAGAATTGCCATTATGATTATTCCAGTCTTCACTTGTTTGAAATGGTACGTAAACAGAATAGCTGGTCCTGCTGAAGCAACATTACGAAGTACAGAAAATGAATCGTATTGTCATACTTCCATTTAGGCTGTGTATAATCAAACACATGGGGCCCTATTCCCTTGTTCACACTAACATGGAGACGCTAAGGGGGAAAATCTGCACCTGCAGATTTTTCAATTAGTGTCACTACTGTCAACGCGATCTTCCGGGGCAGGTGCTACCTCAGCACCTCGCCACGGAACGCAACGCTAACCGCTGGGATACTTACGGTAACGCTTCCACGCCGCCGCAAGTATCACCACCTGGAGTTCATAGGACTTGATGGAGGGTTGCACTTCTGGACCGTGAGCCCTACGCACTGTTGCGAGATTGTGCAGAGCTGCAGAGTGATCGCAAAGGGAGACTGGTTACTGTTTGTTCCCAGTCGCACTCTTCTCCCACCGACAAGAAGCGACGGATCGAGCCACCCTACTCGCCACGAGATGAGGGGTGAGTATCAGATTTAATGGGGGGGGGGGGGTTGGAGGGGAGTGCTAAATGATTTTGCACTTGCAGATTCTTTTAGCACCAGCTTTCAGAAGGTGCTATATCTTGCCTTCTGCATCTCAACAGTAATTGGCGCTAGCACTTTGTAATACCTTACTTATTGAAATACTAATATATGTTGTGTTCCCCATGTTTTAAGTATAGGATGCGCAAAGTACAGTAACCTCGCAAAAGCTAATGCAAAGAAAATGAAGCGCTACTGGGTGTAGCATCAGGAATGTAATATGGGTGGCATGCGCTAAACACTTATCTTAGCGGTAACGCTGGCACATCCAGACGCTAACGTTAGCATTAACGAGGGAATAGTGCCCATGGAAGGTTGTATCGCTTTTGGTTCTTTACCAAACTTTGTTTTTGTAGGAAAATCTTAAGGAAATGGCATAGTTTAGGTCATAACTGTACTGGAATTTTTTTTCTCAAACTCCTGATTTCCATTTTCTTAGCTATTAATGGTTTAAAATCTGGAGCTTCCCATTAGTTTACCACTTGCACCATCCATGATCATTGCTAATTGGCTTGTAATTAGTAACTGCTATTAAAGCCCAACACCAGATTCTTCTTGAAAGAATCTGTATTCCATATATAAGACATTACTTTTCATGCTTTACCTTGATGTGCTTGTGTTGCAGATCATTGTTTATCATGCTGGACAGTCTAAACAGTCTGGATGGTGGCACCTCCTCAGTCGGCAGAGCCTGGTTGAATCAGGTGTTACAGAGACATGATATCGCAAGGGTTCTTGAACCTCTCATACTGCTGCTCCTCCACCCGAAGACTCAACGCGTGTCTGTGCAGCGAGTGCAAGCCGAAAGACACTGGAGTAAATCCCTTCAGTATGTTGAGGACAACAAAAAGTTGTTTTTCAGGACATGTGGAGATGGTATGTATAGTATGTTTAGTACAAATTCACCATGATGCAGCTTACAGATAGGACTGAAACAACTAATCGATAATGAAAATAGTTGTCAACTATTTTCGTTATCAATTGGTTGGTCGATTAATCTGCCTATGTAAAGTACAAACTGTTTATAGTCTGAGTTAAATGTTATGACCTCAGTTTACATAAGAGCTGATCGTAGAAGATGTGCTGATGCTTTGTTCGGTGTGGTTTAGTTCTAGGACTATTAGTCTTGTGTCGCCACCACCCACCCTCCCTGCTTCCCTCTCTCCGGTCCGGAGCTGCCACCCCTCCCTAAGGTCCAGTCCCCCCCCCTCCAACTCCCTCCCACACTCAGGCGCACCAATTCACTCCCTCCCTTCGCCAGTCCCTCTCCCCACTTAGTTTGTACGTGAGATATATGTTTATGGGCACTCTATGCACCCTGTCCACTTTAGCGTTTTATAGTGGTCAGGCTGCGTGGAGTCCCCCCACCCCCTCCCTTCTTAGCCCAATTTCGTGCTGACCTCATCATGTCTATCCGAGCACCCGCAGCAGCATTCATTTGGGGAGTAAGCAGACATAGGCATGAGCTTTGCACGCCGCATCCATCCATCCATCACCCTGACCGGGCACTCGCATACGTTGTGAGCGAAAAGTAAGCAAATTACGTGAGATGCGCAATTTGGCTATTTATGTACGAAAGTTATGCACACTACGCAAATTGTGTATGAAAAAAAGGGGGAAAGGGAGGGCGGGTTGATTTTTACACAAGGTGGTTTATTTACAAGGAACACTTTTTTTTTTTTTATCCGATTAATGGAAAAAATAATTGACCAACTAATCGATTTATGAAAATAATTGTTAGTTGCAGCCCTACTTAAGGAGCTCACTGTGAAATACCCATGTGTTAATAAGAATCATTCAGATGGGTAACCTACAGTCGGAAGACATTGGCTCATTGGCTTGGTTGTTTCCTCTAGTTTAAGAAATTGAGTCTCGTATAAAGCTTCTAAATGGCCTTTTCCTTCATTAATACTGAAGAATTGGCTGACTGCTCATTCATTGTACGTTTTCTATGGAAACCTGGTAACTGTGCAGCATCCTGAATATAAAGCATGTATAAAGGGTTTGGAAAGCTTCATTATTTTAACTTGAGTGTTCAAAAAAATGCGTGTTCTGTTGTGGTTTTTCAAGTGCATATTTTTGAGTTTAGTTAGATCCTTGCCATAAAGTATACATTGTACTTGATGTCCAGAAAGTTGATTTAACCCTTCCCTCCACAGAACCACAAAGCTCCTAGGTAGATCATACACATACTGCCGTTGCTGGGGTTTAATTTTTTTAACAAGTACTTAAAAAGCATGGTGCAACAAATTGCAAAGCTTTTGGCCTTTAAGGATGTCATGCTCATGTCACTGAATTTGTACCATTTTAGTAGTCGTTAGTATATAAAGAATGCTTGCAAAATATAACTTCTTTAATATTTTGCAGCATGTGTCAGCACACAAACTGCCACCGGGCAGATGGCTGGTAAGCAAGTAGGGATGGATGAGATGGAGAACTTCAGCCTCACCGTAAACCCTCTGAGTGACCGACTTTCTCTTTTGAGCACCAGCAGTGAAACCATTCCAATGGGGGTGTGTGATTTTGAGCTTCCAGACCAACAAATTGAAATCCTACAGAGCTCAGACTCTGGCTGTTCCCAGTCTTCAACAGGTGACAGCCTCAACTATGAAGTGGATGCAGAAAGCCTAACCGCTCAAGATAACAGCCAAGACCCAAGGGAGGATTCCCCTGATGAGATAGTCCAGCAAGTTATTTCTGATCTGATATGCAAAGTCCTCAGAGAACTTGGTGACGACACAGAGTCGGATTTCTCACAGTTTCATCAGGAAGAAACGGCAAACAAAATTAATGTATTCAGCACAACCGTAGATGACGCAACTAATGAGAGGGAAATTCTCCAGGAAAATGAGAATGGACTGCCAGTGATTCACCCATCCAACTTTTTGCCCTTGTCAGCAGGAACTGGCATTGAATGTCTAGCAAATGCAATATCAAGAAACCTCTCATCGCCTTCAATGATAAACCATCAAAACACAGCCGAATTTAGTTTGTCCTCAGCAGAACTTCAGCAAACGAAGAGGAGCCATAGCAGTATTCAGTTCAATTTCAAAAGTAAAGGGTCTGGAAAAGACTCCTCTGTTAAAGACCTGGGGAAACAACCAGGAGCAAAGCCAAAGGTGAAAATTACCAGACGGAAGGAAGAGGACAAGAAGAAAACACAGCACGAAAAGCTGAAGCAGGCCAATATTTTCTTCAGCGATGGGTTGGATTTAGAGAATTGGTACAGTTGTGGAGAAGGAGAGATTTCAGAAATTGAAAGTGATGTGGGTTCCCCTGGCATTCGAAAATCTCATTTCAACATCCATCCTCTCTACCAGCACGTGCTTTTGTACCTACAACTGTATGACTCCTCTAGAACGTTGTATGCATTTTCAGCCATTAAAGCCATATTAAAGACAAGTCCTACAGTGTTTATAAATGCCATTTCCACTACCAGTGTCAGTAACGCATACACTCCTCAACTGTCCCTGCTCCAGAACCTATTGGCACGACATCGGATTTCTGTCATGGGAAAAGACTTTTATAGCAACATTCCGTTGGACTCCAACCATAACTTTCGTAGTTCTATGTACATTGAAATTCTTTTATCTTTATGTTTGTATTATATGAGAAGCCACTATCCTACTCATGTCAAAGTGACACAGCAGGACCTGATAGGCAATCGGAATATGCAGATGATGAGCATTGAAATCCTTACCCTCCTTTTTACAGAGTTGGCAAAAGTCATCGAAAGTTCTGCCAAGGGCTTTGCTAGTTTCATCTCTGATATGTTGTCAAAGTGCAAGGTCCAGAAAGTGATTCTTCACTGCTTGCTTTCGTCGATCTTCAGCGCTCAGAAGTGGCACAGTGAGAGGATGGCAGATAGAAACATAGTCGCCGTAGAGGAAGGTTTCTCCGAAGACAGCCTCATAAATTTTTCAGAAGATGAATTTGACAATGGAAGCACTTTGCAGTCGCAGCTCTTGAAAGTTCTCCAGGGACTGATAGTCCTTGAGCACCGCGTGTTGACAGTCCCTGAAGACGGCGAGGCGGGTTTTGATTTTGTCATTACCGACTTGGAGCACATGAACCCTCAACAACCAATGACATCACTCCAATATCTACACTCCCAGCCAATCACATGCCAAGGAATGTTTCTCTGTGCCGTCATTAGAGCCTTACACCAGCATTACATGTGCAAAATGCACCCTCAGTGGATTGGACTCCTCACATCTACCTTGCCTTACATGGGGAAAGTGCTACAGAGGGTAGTTGTGTCAGTGACATTGCAACTATGTCGCAATCTGGATAACTTAATTCAGCAATACAAGTATGAAACAGGGCTATCAGACAACAGGTGCGTAAATTTTCAAATTGTATTTATTTATTAGTTCTTCTACATTCATGGTATGTTGCTTCCTTTTTATTAAATTTATATTTTCTTTTGCATCCTAGACCTCTGTGGATGGCATCTTTTATTCCCCCAGACATGATTCTCACTTTATTAGAAGGTATTACAACAATAATTCACTATTGCTTGCTGGATACATCCGCTCAATACCACCAGGTATGATTCAGACCTCTCCGACTGATATAATATCTATGTATAATACCAGGTTTAGCAGTAAAAAGGAGATCTTAACTCGTCTGAAAAATAGAAATCTTAATTGATTTTTAGCAGTTGTGGGTGAGTGAACAGAAGAAAAAGCATATCTGTATTCGGTGTGAGCACCCTTTTACCCTCACCTTTTTTTTTTTTTTGGGGTGGCTCCTAAGGCTAGGGTCAGACTAACGCATTTTTCGCGTTGTCCGTGAAAAAATGCGTTCGAACGAATGGACGCATTTTTTCACAGAATACGCGATAGCGGTCATACGATGCGCGTTTCCATCCGTGATTTTGTACGGATCATCAATAAAACACTTTTTGTGTCTGGACGTTATGTTGGCTGGACATTAGCAGTGTCTGACGTCTCCTAATCACGCACACATGCCGCTAGCGGACGCAGAGCACTCTGTACGTCAGTACTAGCGGTATCACGTTCTCGAAAAAATGCGTTCGTTTGCCACTTGCGTTGTGCAGCCACACTTTTGTGCGGCCGTTCTTCGTATGCTGCCCGGCATTGGACGTCATTTGCTGCTAGCACGGCCGTGATTTAGTGCTGCTAAACACACGTTAATACTGCGTTAGTCTGACCCTAGCCTAAATAAGACTGTTATAAGCGTCATGTGCCAGTACTCTAATAATGTGTTGCGACTGTAATTACATTTACTCCTTAACATTTAATTCTCCACCACGCTTAAACTGTAGTGGTGGGACTGTTTGCCTTTGAGGATAATATCAATATGTCATACATGCAAAAGCTTTAGAACAAGGAGTCATCCATCAATTGCAGCATATAGAATAGCAAGGAATAGAAAATAACCTATATTGTACAGACAGGATATCACATTTTAGCAAAATTTCCACGATATTCTTAAAAGTTCCGCTCACAATTTTGTGACAGATGAGCGAAAACTAACAGTGAAGTGCCATCTCATATCTATTATACATGTGAATTTGATACTGCTGGGACTGTGTTTATGCCGCTCAGTCTGCAGACCTATATTCCATTTTCCTCACCTCTAATGGATTGATGCTACTGGCAACCTCTTAGTATGAGTCTGGGGTCAGACGAGCGCACTGACTGCGCACAGTAACGGACGTATTTTTTAAAAGGTGAGATTGTGGTTACATTCTATCAGTTAATTTTGTTATTCAAAATTTTTATTGTGAAAGATGTCATCATACAAATAAACGTAAAGTGAGGGCCTCGCAGGGCCGCACATAGTCGTCAGCTAGAACTCAGCATAAAGAAAAGAAAGAAGAACAATATATAGACCTCTATAATAGCACAACTCAGAGGAAAAGACACAGTCATCTAGTAACAAAAAAAGACGGCTAGATTTAAGCAGTTGGTCGGAGACAATCAGCGAAAAAAAAATCCGCAGTATTGCACAATGCACCTCTATTAATCAATAAGAATCACCACAACAAGAAAATGGGGGGGAGAGACAAAAAAAAAACCCAAAACACAAAAGTCCTCAGAAAACTGTCTCAGTTATAGCCATAGCCTCGCAGGGCCGGATATAAACATTCTCAGGAGAAAACACAAAAAAGATATAAAAAGGGGGGGAGAAGTCACATGAAATGTCGGCAACCATCGAAAATCGGGAATGGGAGTGGGATCATATCAATAAGTCATCAAAAAGTACTTTTAAAAGAGAAAATAAAACCAAAACGCTTCAGATTTAGCCCCAGGCGGGGAAAGATAGCAAGAAAAAGAGCGCAAAATAGTGTCCAAAGTATCTCTGTGGATTCTCGAGCATGTCTGTAAGACTCTAGTGAACAAAAATAAATAAAGAAAGGGAGAAACCTAAGAAGGGGGTGGGTGTCAAACCCCATCAAGGGCTCAGAGACGGACTCGGTGGAACCGTGTCCAGTCAACCCGGGTCCGAAGAGGGTAAATTCAAGGTGCCATCCGTGGCAGGAATCGATCCCCTGCCAATCCCCAGAGAGTCAAATACAGGCCACGCTTCTCCGGGATCTCCAAAAACATACGATACGTTATCCAAAACAAAAGTAAGTGTGCCTCCTGCCCCCCATCTGTAGCGGATATCTTTTAACCCGAAGGCAGGCCACTACCTCTCAATCTCCGGCGGGCCGCCAATGTCAAAAACGGCAGGTCGTTGTAGAGGGATATCTCTGACGCTTCAAAAGGAAAGGTGCCCCGAGCCGTGGGCAATGACATCAATCGTTGCTTCGTGGCAATGTCCCGAGACATTGCAATAATGTCTCTAGGCGCTGACTCAGGAGCCGTCGCCGACTTACGAACCCTTACAGCCAGACCGAAAGTCTCTGGTGCTCCAGGGGGGAGTTTCAGCAGATGTGTCGCCAGGCGGTTAGCATACGCCAGAACCTCCCCAGGGTGTACTTACTCCGGGACCCCTCTCATACGAACGTTGCGCCGGCGGTGTCTGGCATCTATCCCCTCTACCGTCCGTGACAGAGTCTCGACTTGTAGTTGGAGAGAGTCTACCTTATGAGAGAGGGGAGTATGTGCATCTTCGACGGTCTTCGTACGGTTGGTAATGGTCGCCAAATTCTCGTGCACCAGGGCCACCTCCGCTTTAACCCCCGACACATCAGCACACCACATTGCCCGCATCTCATTCATCATTCGTTTAATATCACCTTTAGTGGCGAGTTGTACGTCTTCTCCCGGAGCAGCAGCCAGGAACGCAGAAGAGGCACACTGGATGGCTGCGGCATCAGGGGACGCCGATAAAGCAGCCCGTCGACGAGCCGCCTTAGCCGCCCGTTTCGCAGCGTTCTTTCTGGATTTTTGATTCTGCGGCGGCGGCTCAGAAGATAGCTGGTCCGCATCCTCTCCACTCCCCCTCGACCAAGTGAATCCATCCTCGTCAGAAGAGCCATATCCCGGAGGCAAAACGGTGGACGATAGGCCCGTGGAACTCGACCTCCCCCCGCACAACGATTCGCGGATGTCGCGCTGCCTGGAACCAGGCATCGGATCGACTCCCCTCGCCGTCTTCTTACCCATCTGAAGGGGGGGACACGCGGTCCGTGCGTTGAATCCGAGGGCGCAGGGAAGCTCTCACTCCGCTACAGGCCCTCAAAATGGCCGCTCGTGCTAGGCCGCAGAGTCAACACCGGGGTCTCCTGTGTGCAGCGGGTCACCTCTGAGTGCGGAACAGGACTCCCCAATGCACCCCTCGGATCAGTTATCCTTCCCAGGGTCAGCCAAAATGAGATCTCTGAGTAAAAGTGGGGATATCTCACAGAATTATGGTCTCGATGCCGGAGCTCCTCCAAAACGCGGCCGACCTCGTTAGTCTAGCTCCGCCCCCTGTATCAGTTAATTTTGACTGTTGAGAGAAAAAAAAAATATGCAGGGGTTTCTCTACGTCCGTCTAGCTTTTTCACGTTAATGCCATTTTGGCGTCCGTTGCAAGCGCGTGAAAAAGTGCGCACGTGCTTTGTGTGTTGTTCTCTATTGACTCCTTTGAAAAGCTGCAACGGACACCAAACAGTGCAGTCAGATGGATGCAAAAAGTGCGCTCGTCTGACGCGGGCTTCAGTGATAAATCTGAAATCACACTTAATAAAAGCGGTGATTGCTGCAAAGTGATTTACCACACAATCCTCAATGTATACATTCAAAGCGCAATTGAACTCCTCTATGGTCACCAGGTTGCATTTCCCATCATCCAAGAGTGGGAAAAATGTCATACAATTTAAGGACCCCTAGGATTATGTGTGCACACTGCCTAATGCCAAAACCTCTGTTTACCTTACAGTGTTCATAGCGATGGATCACATTTTGAACTAAAAATCAATTATGGGTTCTTTTCACAAATTAATTGTACTTTTTTTTTTTTTTGCATAGCAAGCGAGATCTGGAAACAATGTATTTTACCTTATTGATCCTCCACATAAAGCCCCTACAGTCCATGCTCATTAGAAGATAAATTGCCTTTTGTGTGACCGAGTGAAATCTGGGCTTTTCATATAGCCTGTATAGGAAGTTCTTTTGTGTAACACTTGTAGTTGATATTTTGTTTTTGTGTGATAATTTCCTCTGCCAGCTTATGGTTAATGTAGATCAGAAGCACCTACTCGAAGCCCGCACTGGTATCCTCTCAATCCTACATTTGATAATGTCTTCCGTCACCCTCCTTTGGAGCGTCCTACATCTCGCTGACAACTCAGAAAAGAACTTTGCTGCAGCCGCTGCGTCTCTTTCTATAATCAACCTTGGTTCTACGAAGGTCAGTCTCTGCATTACTCTAAAGTTACGCGCGTCTTAACAAAGAGTTTGCTAAATTGATATTAAAGCTTTGTGAAGGTATAAAGTGGATCTGTGATGTACACCATATGGCAAATTGTTTGTGCTTTCTAAAGAGGTTTCTGTCTTCTACAGAATTTGAGACAGCAAATTCTGGAGCTCTTGGGTCCCATCTCCATGAATCATGGAGTGCACTTCATGGCTTCCATTGCTTATGTGTGGAACGAGAGAAGACGTAATAAGCACACCACACGCACAAAGGTAAAGTCCGTCTTCTACCCATAGTGATAAATGTTTGCAAATCTTGGTTGCAACTATACTGGGCACACGCGCTGTATAAACGGAAACAAAGTAGCAAAACAAGAGGACATAGTCTTAGATTAGAGGGGCAAAGGTTTAAAAGTAACATCAGAAAGCATTATTTTACTGAGCGGGTGGTGGATACATGGAACATCCTTCCAGTAGAAGTGGTAGAGGCCAAAACAGTAATTGAATTTAAAGGGATACTCTAAGCAACATGACCACCTAAGCTATTTTAGGTGGTCATGATGCCCGGAGTATCCTGCCCTTTGTCCCCCCTCCTCCGCTCAGCCGATCTGCAGAAAAGGCTGAAAACAGCTGAGAGAGGCGGAGGACTTTACTCCGCCCTCCCAGCTGTCAGTCAGCAGAGCGGGAATCATATTTCCCGCTTCTGCCGACTTTTGCCGAGTAGGAGACGTCATCGCGCTTTCAGCGCGATGACGTTCCTACTCCCCGCAGAAGCTGGCGGCTCCCTCTTCGGGTTAGTGTTGCGCGCATCCTCTTGCGCGCAACACTAATCCTCAGAGGGAGCCGGGAGGAAGCCTGCCGATTGGCTGGTTTATGTGAGAGGCGCGCATGCGCGCTTCTCACGTAAACCAGAAGCCAAGACGCAGCAAGAAGAAGGACGGGAGCGGAAGAGGAGGGAGGTGAGTATAAAAAAAAAAAAACGCCGCTGGAAACCAGAGGATTTTAAGGTAAGTATTGCAGTTACAAGAAAAGAAAAAAAAAAGAAGGTTTTATTAAGGGAATAGGGATAGGTTAGGAAAAAAAAACGGGGGGTGATTTTTTTGTTGGAGTGTTCCTTTAAGCAGGCATGGGATAGGCATAAGGCTATCCTAAACAAAAGATAAATCCAGGTAAAGTATCCATGTAATTGGGCAGACTAGATGGGCCGAAAGGTTCTTATCTGCCGACATTTTCTAGGTTTCTATGTATCACTGACACCCTTTACTTTTTCCTCAGTATGTTTTACTGGGCTGTAACATCACAGAGGTTGCCAGGTCCTCCATGTTTTTATGGACACATACAATGTATTTACGCTGATGGGAATTTGGCGAGCGATGCAACCCTTCAGTATGTAGAATTCGTATGCTGCAGGTTAGAAATCAGAGGATTCACAGATGGCTGCTTCATTTTAAGCAACGGAATTCCCTCCAGCAGAATATGAGTTGTACATATGACAGGGCAGCACCTTTCCGGTGCTGTCTCTCTGTATGAAACAAACTTGTGTCCAGGAAATATTATGGCCTAAGAGAAGTTTATATAAACCTGGTTTAGTATATGAAAAACATATATTTTGTCTCTTAACAAAAAGATTCATAACTTCCCTTTACGAACAGTGTGCTCAAACTATTTTTCCCGTTTATTAGTGAATTTTCTTTGAAGAAAAACTAAATAGTTCAACTTTTTTTTGTTTGATTTCAAACTATTGTCATACTACTGCAGTATAGTTTCTAGACCTGTTAAGGGAAACCTCCCATATCCTTTTAAAGCCATTACCCTCCTTTTTAATGTCTCAGATCCTTCCAGATATTATTCCTTGAGTAGTTTACTTTGCGTCCCCGAAAACTGCAATATAATTTAGCAATGGATGTTGTGACAACAATAAAATATTAATCACCTACTTCAACACCAATTGGCAATTACTAGTCAGTGTATATCCTAACCCCCGTTTCCCACCTGCCCTCCTCCCCTTGCAGGTTATCCCAGCTGCCAGTAATGAGCAGCTCTTGCTGGTGGAATTGGTTCGCTCCATTAGCGTAATGAGAACTGAGACGGTCATACAGACAGTGAAAGAGGTACTAAAGCAGCCTCCAGCTATAGCCAAGGACAAGGTATGAACATGCAATTCATTTTTTCTGCGAGGTTTAATGTAATATGTGTGCCATCTGCCCTAATACTGATTGTTAACCTATACAATGCTTTTCTGAGTGTCCATCGGTTCAAAAACTCAGTGCTTATTTATAAAGTATTTTACCAGGAAGGATACATTGAGATTTCTCTCGTTTTCAAGTATGTCCTGGGTTCAAGAACCTTGACATGTTACAGAAATACAGAGTAATAACATGCAAGGTATTAAAAACAAAACACAAATATACAGATTAACACTGAAAATAAATACGTAGGAAATATTATTATTAATCTTTATATAGTGCCAGCATATTCCACAGCGCTGTACAATGAGCACAGTATAGAGAAGGTTACAATACATTGAACAACATTGGACAAACCAGAACAGGAGGAGATGAGGGCCCTATTCCCGTAGGAACTCACAATTAGAAGGGTTGGGGGTTGGAAACAGGAGGAGAGGACTGCTAGGTGAGAGTGATGGATGGTTGCATCAGTGAGTTGGGTGGTAAGAAATAGTAACTATGTTACATGTTTACTGGTGCATTCCTTATTGAGGTATGTTAATAGGGAGCTCTTAAGTGACTTTAGACTGGGGGAAGATTTGATGGTGTCTGGGAGGTTATTCCATAACTGTGGTGCTCTGTAGGAAAATGAGGATCGAGCCACTTTCTTTTTGTATTGCGGTATGGCAAGTAAGGTGCCGGTCCTGGATCGGAGGATATAGGATGAGGGAACTGCTAGGGGAAGCAGCCTATTCAGATAGGGTGGCAGCTTCCCAGAAAAGCTCTTAAACACAGGTTGGAAAAGTGAAGAGTGCGTCTAGATTCCAGCGATGGCCATACTGGGAAGCTTATCTTAACTTTTGCAGTGGGGGAACAAATTGACTGATATTGTAGACTTAAAATGAATACTTTGTACTAAAAATGGAGGACCTAGTAATGGCATCTTATTACCTGGGCTGAAAATGCATATAGCTAATAGGATGCCTGTTGGTGCAGGTACATTGAGAGACATTGTATGATCACCTCTGCACAACTTGTGTAAAGCTCATGGGAACACCTGGATGTCTGTCCAGTGGCATCCCTCATCTGGTCTCCCGGTAGACTGTGACAACTTTCGCAAGTGGATTTTTCCTCTTCACAGAAAGTAGTCAAACGGCCTTCAATGAATGCTTTAAGAGGCATCCCAATGTCACTGAGCCAAGCGTTCTGCCAATGTCTGCAAGCGGCATCGCTGTCAGTCTTGAAAGTCGTCTGAGGGAGACCCCAACGCTGAACAAAATGAATTTATACAGATACTGTCAGCTAAAAATAGTAGGTGGGGATTAATATTTAACCTCCTCCGATTTCTGGTTATCATATCCCTGTTAGTTGTATTATTTTTTCTTTTATACAGATAAAAGCCACTAAGATTCTTTATATCAGAGGCTATTCACTAATCTGGGAATTGGTTCGTAGTCATACGGGAACTGCAAGTTTAAGGCCAAAGTATAGCTGGATCTTAAAATGTCCCTCATTAAAGCATCTTTCATGATCGGAAATCACATGTGCGCTGTGAATGTGTATGATCAATAGTAGTATGCATGTTCGTAGCTTTCACATGTATTTCAAATTTTTGCACATTACTGATGTTCTGTGGATCTAATTGGTGCCTGTTCTGTGTTGTGTTTTAGAAGCACCTTTCCCTTGAAGTCTGCATGTTGCAGTTCTTTTATGCCTATGTTCAGAGGTAAGGTTAAGTTTGGCTCTAGCTAAAGTTGACCACATTTCTATAATCCCTATGCGTGTGAATTGTCTTATTCACCCAGTGATGCCCACTAAAACAAGAAACTGAAACAAAGTACGGTTGAAAAATGGAGGCATCATTCCACTTTTAAAACTTTAATAAAAGCTTTGTGCTCTACCAATAGAACCAAATTACTGTGAAATATTCACCAAATAGTGCAATATAGTGTGCCTATACACACACATATTTATACCTAACAATAAAAACACATTGTATGGAAATGTATGTGTGTGTAGATAACCTAACAATAAAAGTGTCATCTGCACTTAGACCCTGTAACACTGTGTGAAACAAAACCCAATTAGAGGTTTTAGTTTACTTGAATGGCCATTGAAGTGCACCTGCCACGTCACGGCACCTCTAGTAAAGGTGAGTCCTACCAAATGAACCAAAGGCTACTTTCTAGCAAGCCACATATGCTCATGCTGCTTCTCCGTCACATGTTACTTCTCAAAGAACTGATATCTTATCAATTCCAAGAAGTCGTAACTGGTCTCGACACCTTCCATAGAATTTCTAGGCTTCCTCCTGGATTCCAGAACCATGCAGTTGAGCGATCCCTCTGCTGAAGTGCTTTGCCAGCACCTCTCCACTAATGGACCCTCCAGAGATTGAAGGCCCGTTCTCTCCGATACAGGACAGATTACTCCCAATCAGTGCAACTGACAGACGATGCGAGATGGGATCTGTAGTGGTGGCTAACAGACTGGTCCTGATGGCATTACTGTCTGGTGACAGACCCATTTAACAGCATTCTGCCAGGTGCCTCTGGCTGGCCACGTTCCAGTGAGCTGTCTTATGAAGGTTATAACGTGGCTCCACTGGGGCCGTGCCTTCGCAAGATCTTCTTTTTTTTTTTTTTTTTTTTTTGGAGAAAGGATTTTACCGGGAAGGATACGTTGAGATTTCTCTCGTTTTCAAGAATGTCCTGGGTGGCGAGTATGTACCGTTAGATGTCTTGCCCGAGGACACTTACTGGAGAGGTGCTCGTCAGGATCGAACTTGCAGAGGTCTCACACGAGCGCGGCTGGAGGCTCCAGCAGTTGCGTTACAACCTTCACCTCTCAGCGGCCGCTCGCCGAACGAGACCGGTCAGAGGGGCCTGGCAGAATGCTGTTAGAGCATTCTGCCAGCCAACCCAGCTCCTCGGATACCGCCTAGCAAGCCGGCCCAGTACTTGTTTCTGGTATCGGGGCATTTGTACAAGTACTCATGCAAATGCTGGAATCGGCATTGGTGCATCCCTAGTTTGCGCCACACCTTTTATTTCATTAATTGTTTAACATTTTGCCCTAGAATTGGTCTGCTCGGTTGGTAATTGTATTGATATATTTTGTATTATGGAGTGCTGTATAATGAATGCCACTTTACAAAGTTGCAGCAACCTAACGATTTGCTGTATGCTATTGGGGGCTCTGCTGTCCCCCTTAATGAATGTAAGTAGGGATGCACCGATACCACTTTTTTAAGACCGAGTACGAGTACCGATACTTTTTAAAAGTACTCACCGATACCGAGTACCGATACTTTTATTTAATGTCATGTGACGCTTTCCAATAGGAACAGACCTCATATAAAAATTTATATGAGATTGACCGCAGCTCACATGGATTTGCCCCAGGTCTCATGGATTTGCCCCCAGGTCTCATGGGTTTGCCCCCAGCTCACATGGGTTTGCCCCCAGCTCACATGGGTTTGCCCCCAGCTCACATGGGTTTGCCCCCAGCTCACATGGGTTTGCCCCCAGCTCACATGGGTTTGCCCCCAGCTCACATGGGTTTGCCCCCAGGTCTCATGTATTTGCCCCAGCTCTGATGGATATGTCCCCCAGGTCTCATGGATTGGCCCCCAGGTCTCATGGATTGGCCCCCAGGTCTCATGGATTGGCCCCCAGGTCTCATGGATTGGCCCCCAGGTCTCATGGATTGGCCCCCAGGATTGGCCCCCTCTCTCATGGATTTGCCCCAGCTCTCGTCGATTTACCCCCAGGTCTCATGGATTTACCCCCAGCTCAAACGCTGGGGAAGCTGGCCGTGTGCATGTAAAGCACGCGGCCAGCGTTCCCCTCCTGCGTGCCAAATACTCACCCTCCTGAAGTTCCGGTCTCTGGGCAGTGATGCGGTCACGTGGCGCCGGGCGCATCTGTGACGCTGCCTCCAGCCGAGAGGCAGCGTCACAGGAGCGCCAGTGGCCGTGGGAACGCATCACTGCCCAGCGACCGGAACTTCAGGAAGGGTGAGTATTTGGCGCGCAGGACGGGAACGCTGGCCGCGTGCTTTTCATGCACGCGGCCAGCTTCCCCAGCCCCGCGAATACCGGCAAGCCGGCCCAGCGCCGGCTTCCGGTATCGGCGGGATGTATCGGGCCGTTTGCACGAGTAACAAGTACTCGTGCAAACGGCAATATCGGCCCCGATACCGATACTAGTATCGGTATCGGTGCATCCCTAAATGTAAGCGAAAAGAAAGAAGATCAGTGAGCACAGACTATCATTAAATATTGCATATAGCAGTTTCTTTTTGCTAGTCTAAACTTGTCTTTTTTGTCATTGACAGGATTCCTGTGTCAAATCTGGTTGATAGCTGGGGATCACTGCTTGTGCTCCTGAAAGACTCTAACCAGCTGAATCTTCCAGCTCCAGGACAGTTCCTATTATTAGGGTATGGCTATGAATCTTTATCCACACACCTACATTTGCGTTTAATATTCTATATGTTTAAAGGACAATTCATTAAGGCTTCATAATTTAGTATTACCCAAAATGAGAATATAAATGTCAGTGGAAGCCAGACGGCTGGTTGAACTTTATCTAGTGCAGTAGACGGATAGCTATTTTCTTCAGGGGGGGGCGCACCCATCACCCATCACTCATTGTGTTGTTTTACAGTATTCTCCCAAATTAAACTAAGAGATTTGAATCTGCCAGTTGTGTAATCCTAAAACGCAGAATTGATCAGACCCATTCAGTAAACCTTCCACGCTATACCATGCACCAGAGAAGGTACTGCTCTCCTGCTTTAAAGCATGCAATGTCTAGTTGACAACATGTCAGGGTTATTCAAAGAGAATCGAAAAGTCACCGCACGTTCGGTGACTTTGCGTTCCCTGCGATTCAGTGATTCTAGTTCGCCGACCCTGCGGTTTATTCAGCAAGCACTACAGGGCCCCCGTAGTGCAGGGAAAACCCGCCGAACACTCACCGAAACCCGCAGAAACAGCTAGATTAACCACGCCGGAAAAAACACGACTAGCCGTCGATCACAGCGCAGATTAGCCACCGGAAAAACCCGACACGCAGACGAACGAGGTGGGAAAAAAACAAAACGTTTGCTTGAAAGTTTGGAAATTGAAACACTGTTTGCAAAAAAACTACTGAATGAAAATGCGTGGAATTTACATATAAGATCCAATGAATGATAATAAAAAGGTCTGTTACAGAAAAGAAAAAAAAATTTGCCAAAAAAATCTATAAAGAGACTTTTTACTGCAGAATAAAATAAACTGTTTATTAGATATTGAATAAAAAAACGGGAATATTTTTAACATTTGAAGCCTATGGGATTCGCCTCAATAAATCTGTTGAATGAAACCACTGAACAGCAGGGCATTTCAGCAACTTTTCCCTGCTGTTTTGTGTTCTCTGAATAGACGAAGCATTGCTTCTCTTTGGGGAGTTCACCGCCCTCGAACAGGTACCGTATGTGCAGGCAATTCGCCAACATTTGGCGAACTGCCTGCTCTCTCAATAGCTGAATGGCCAGGAAAGGTAACCGTACGCTGAATTTCAATGTTCGGTTACCTTTCGGGGCCAGATCGGCTCTCTTTGAATAACCCTGAATGTCTCAACATTTTCTGATTATTATTTTTTTTTCTTTAAGTGTACTCAATGAGTTCATCATGAAAAACCCTACATTAGAAAACAAGAAGGATCAGAGAGACCTCCAGGTAAGGAACAGATTTTTTGTGTTGCAGCCTTTTTGGCTCCTAAAAGCTAGAAACTGAATGCTCCGTCAACATCCGTAGGTTTTTTCTTGATGTTCTTATACCTGTCGTGATTACAAAATTCTCAAGATCTTCATTAAGAAGATGGGATTGGCTACGCCTAGTTGAATCGAAGCAACGTTATTCTGACATCTCCAAAATAAATAAGAAAAGATTAATATGCATGTCAGTAGTTTAAGACCTCCTTCTAAAATCCTAGTCGACTTACATCCACAACTCAACAGTTAAAACTCATTCTTGAAAGAGAAAAAACAGGATCATGTGTTTTTATAATGCGGTTTTGCTTGTAATGCACCAGTAATCTAGTTCCAGTTTATGTAAGTGGTAGCGTCAGTTTAAGAAAGCATCAATAAATCATGATGCAAGTGCTCACCTAGATTGTAAATTCCCACTGGAATAGGGTCCTCCATTCATCCTGTAGTTGTCAAATTTCTACTCTTTCAGATGTATTGATCTGTCTCTGTACCATTATATCTATATGCAGCTTGGCAGAACAGAGCCTTTTAGAGTATAATAATAGATACACAGTCCAGCTTTTATTCTCATTCTAGAGCGTATTCTAATCAGTTATTAAAATCTCTTAGATATTTCTTCTTTTCTCTATTACTCCTTTCAGGACGGTAGGTCTTGAGGTTAATGGAAATGACATGGTGCTCTGTAACTTTGTATAATGTGTTTGCGAAACCGTTTAATATCATTGTGATTAAGCAATTTGTGTAAATAGGTGGACCAATGACTAATTACAACTCTGTAATGCTGCGCAGTCTTATTAATGGGTGTCGCTGTATTCTACCATTGATTTAATAGCGAGCTGCCTCTTCTGCAAGCTTGTTAGTCTGGAAGATGCATAGGTCTGCTCATTAAGGCACTTCAATTGTGCCGAGTTGGGCTATTGATCCCTGAATCTGGCAGCATGGTTTATCTCAATTAGATATGCTCTGTTGGAGAGCATAGGTGAACACAAATCATCTGTGAATTAATCCCAGTAATTACAAAATAAAAAACTTCCAATCCAGGAGTCACATCAATGTGCATGTGTTTTATTTTTCTGTGTGACTTCTTAACGACCAGGCATCGTGCAAAAGACCAAGGGGAACCAAGGGCCCACTTTGTTATCTTTTTACATAATATGTAATACTAATTTTATACCTTGGATGCGTATTCATCTCTGGGTGCTTTCATCTATGGCAGAAATGTGTGCAGATATATACAGGGTTATTCAAAGAGAATCGAAAAGTCACCGCACGTTCGGTGACTTTTCGTTCTCTTCAATTCGGTGCGATTTGGCGATCCTATTTCGGCGACCCTGCAGTGTATTCAGCAAGCACCACAGGGCGTAGTGCAGGGAAAAGCTGCCACAAAACGACGACTCACCGCAAAACCCGGCAAAGGCACACCGAAACCCGCAAAAACATCTGGATTAACCCGGCTGGAGAAACCTGAGCAGGAGCCGATCACAGCACAGTGCAGCCGCCGGAATAAACCTGATACCGTAGATGAATGGAGTGAGAAAAAAAAAAACCGGTACGCTTGAATGTTTGAAAAGTAAGATGCTGTTTGCAAAGAAACTACAGAACGAAAATGTCTGAAATTTATATATGAGATCCAATGAATGGTGATAAAAAGGGCTGTTACAGAAAAAATGATTTAAAAAAAACTGAATTTTTTTTGCAAAAAAATCCCTAAAAGATCCTAAAAAATATAAAAATAAAGAGACTTTTTACTGCAGAATATTATAATGAACGGTTTATTAGATATTGAATTAAAACGGGAATAGTTTTAACATTGAAGCCTATGGGATTCGCTTGAATAAACCTGTCTAATGAAACCAGAGTGGCAGGGCATTTCGGCAACTTTTCACTGCTGTTTTTTGTTCTCTGAATAGCCAAAGCATTGCTTCACTATGGGGATTTCACTGCCCTCGAACAGGCAACGTACCTGCAGGCATTTCGCCAACATTTGGTGAACTGCCTGCTCTCTGGATAGCCAAATGGCCAGAAAAGGTAACATATGCTGAATTTCAGCGTTTGGTTACCTTTCGCCAGCAATTCGGAGCTCTTTGAATAACCCCGATAGACTATTACTGTATTGATTCTCTTTAGTTCTCACGTATTTGATGCTTACGGAGTTTTATTTTATGACTTCTGTCAGTGTAATGTGTGTCCAGGAAAACATGGCCAAATAGCACAGCTTGTTTAGTGTCTGTAAATAAGAGTCCATGTGTATAATAGAAGGTAATTTTTCTAGGAATATGATCTTTTCCTTAAAGGGACACTACCCCTTACATAAGCTGTAACTAGATTACTTGTGCATTACAAATAAAACCACATTCTAAAACACATGCTGCTGTTTTTTTTCTTTTGAAGTAATTGAATGTAAAAAGGAAAACTTAAATTTTTTATTTTTTTTATCTCTCCACATTTTTTATAGAATTTTTTTTCCCCGTGAGGTAACATTTAACAAAGGGTTGTTTGTTTTTACTTCTGTGGTTTATCTAATCTACAGTATAACAGTTTAATGAGATGGAGGACGGAATGTTTAGATAAGGTAGCAGGGGGTGTATTGTGTGGTTTAGGCTACCCGAAATAAGAGATGGCAGCTGACTGAGATATGACAGGGAGCTTAAAAGGCTTCTAATATATCCCCTGGTGATGTCACACAATGGGTTTTTAGTCAGTGATCGACCCACAGACTCCATTTTATGGTCATTGCCACAGAGTGAAGAGCAAGTGATGAAAAGATATGGGGGGGGGGGCAGTTTACAACACTAAAGATCACAATATAGTGTAAAATATTTTCTAAACTAAACCTACAAGAGAAAAGTAAAGCACATCATCAGCAACCTAAAATTAACAAAATAAGAACATTTAATTCTTTTGGTGTTAGTGGCCCCTTAAGCTGGAATTGCATCATACTCCTTGTACATACAGGATGGATAATGAATGTGATAAGGCTGTGTGGAGTGCCCACCTCTTTTTCCCCCATCCCTTCTGCACGGTATTGGAGATGCCGCTGTGTGAAGTGGAGGAGTTTCCTTTGCCCACATAAGTGCCACTAACAGGCAGATGGGATTTGAATATCCCACCTGTGAGCCCCCAATGATGTCAACATACTGCCATCATCCTGTCCTCGAGCGTTCGGAGAGACAGGAGCCGATTCTTTGGTTTGCACAGGAGCTACGGAACTTGTGTACAATAGCACACAAGTTCCAAGCGATGCACAATATGGGCAGTGTAAACAAAGCAAGTTACATTCAATAGCTGCAGGGGCTTTCATTTGACAGAATCCCTGAGTTGAAGAGGATAAGCAGCACAGCACCAAGGGAGAAAAGATGAGTATTTACATCTAGTCTTTAAAACAAAAAACAAACAAAAAAAACCACAAGAAAAATAATTGGCATATGCTGTCTGTAGTATCGTCCCAATTATTTAAGGACAAAAATGGGAGTCGGCAATTTTAATACAGTTTCTCTTTGATACGTCTCCTTTGTCACATAATAGCCATTTTGTATCAGTACTTGTGTCAAAATTGTTTAATTTGACTCGTATTTCAAATTCCCTCCAGGATGTCACTCACAAGATTGTGGATTCCATCGGTGCAGTTGCAGGTTCATCCTTGGAGCAGACTACTTGGTTAAGAAGAAATTTAGAAGTCAAACCATCCCCCAAAATAACAGTGGATGGAACTACACTAGAATCTGATGTTGAAGGTAGGTTTGCTCAGACACATATTTTAGTTGTGTGCATTCAGATATTTGTTTGCTCAGAGTACACATGTAACATAGATTTTTTTTTTTTTTTTTTTGTTATCCCGTCTTAATAATTTTTGCTGTTTTTTACCTAGCTATTATGTTGACTCCAGCGATGGAAATCTCAAATATCACTCCTTCAGTTTACAGCGTCCATGCCCTGACACTGCTCGCTGAGGTAAGAATGTTAGACATACAGTTGTGTTCAAAATTATTCAACCCCCAATGCTGTAAAGGGTTTTAGGGAATTTAGTGTACATTTGTAAATGTATTCAGAATGAAATCCTACAAGGACTTTTTAAAGAACCATATGCAACTAAAATGACATCAATTGGTTTTGTAATACAGTAGTAAATGTTTCTTTTGTGAATTCTTCATTGACACAATTATTCAACCCCTTAAAGACTACCACTCTGAAGAACAGAGGTTCATTCAAGTGTTTTCAATCAGGTATTGAAAACACCTGTGGATGTCACGGAGCAGCAATAAAGCATAATAAGCACCAATTAGGCAGCTTTAAAATGACTGTGATACTCAGCTCCTTCTAGACATTTACTGGTGTGGTTACAAACATGGTGAAGTCAAGAGAATGGTCCAGGAAGACAAGAGAAGAGGTGATTACTCTGCACAGGAAGGGCAATGGCTATAAGAAGATTGCAAAGATGTTAAACAAACCAAGAGAGACCATAGGAAGCATCATTCACAAATTCAAGGCAAAGGGCACTGTTGAAACGCTACCTGGTCGTGGCAGAAAGAAGATGCTGACTTCGACTGCTGTGCGCTACCTGAAGCGTAGAGTGGAGAAAAGTCCCCGTGTGACTGCTTAGGAACTGAGAAAAGATTTGTCAGATGTGGGTACTGAAGTTTCAGCTCAGACAATACGGCGCACACTGCGTAATGAAGGCCTCCATGCCAGAACTCCCAGGCGCGCACCCCCTTGCTGTCTCCAAAGAATAAGAAGAGTCGACTGCAGTATGCCAAAAGTCATGTGGACAAACCACAGAAGTTTTGAGATAGTGTTCTGTGGACTGATGAAACAAAATTAGAACTGTTTGGGCCCATGGATCAACGCTATGTTTGGAGGAGGAAGAACAAGGCCTATGAAGAAAAGAACACCTTGCCTACTGTGAAGCATGGCGGGGGGTCAATCATGCTTTGGGGCTGTTTTGCTTCTGCAGGTACAGGGAAGCTTCAGCGTGTGCAAGGTACCATGAATTCTCTTCAGTACCAGGAGATATTGGATGACAATGTGATGCAGTCCGTCACAAACCTGAGGCTTGGAAGACATTGGAACTTTCAACAGGACAATGATCCCAAGCATACCTCCAAGTCCACTAGAGCATGGTTGCAGATTAAAGGCTGCAACATTTTGGAGTGGCCATCGCAGTCACCTGACTTAAATCCGATTGAGAATCTCTGGTGGGACTTAAAGAAAGCAGTTGCAGTGCGCAAGCCTAAGAATGTGACTGAACTGGAGGCTTTTGCCCATGACGAATGGGCGAAGATACCCGTAGATCGCTGCAAGACACTTGTGTCAAGCTATGCTTCACGTTTAAAAGCTGTTTTAACTGTAAAAGGATGTTGTACTAAGTACTAAGATTGAATGTCACTTGGGGTTGAATAAAACTGATAATGATGTGAGCACAGAAAAGACATTTGTGGTTATTTCATTATAAATGTTATGTTATATTTGTCTGACCTACACGCGCCTCTTTGATTTAATTGTAAGCAAGATGACTGAATGATCAAAATCAATGTCAAACTGGCCAAAACACTCAATTTCAGTGGGGGTTGAATAATTTTGAACACAACTGTACTACAGGAGCTTATTTGAATCACTTAACACATATAGATATATATATTTCAGGAGTATAGCCGTATGCAGTGATACCTTTTTTATTGGACTAACGTTACTTGTGATTTTGGCATCTGGACTATCTAATAACATTTATATATATGTTTATATGTTATCAATTGAGTTCATCTCACGCCATATACCTTTTGTAATTCTCTAATGATTAGTGAAGAACTTCCGATCTGCCTGTGGGAAGGAGTTTATTATGGGCTAATATTAGGGTATTTTGATGATTTCTACGTTCTCTTTTCACCCCCTCCATTAGCGCTTGGCCTTAGTATTCTGCAAAGTATGGTAGGCACTGGAATACCAAGATATAGCAGAAGTTAAGACAGTCCATCTTTTCTTTCTAACCCCTTCCCCGTTTGTTTGGACAAGCTGACCTTGGCTTCACGCATCATTCATGTGTTATATAGGGGGAGCCAGTAGCCCTATCTTGCTATACCAGTGGATTAGAGATAGTAGTTTTTACATGGCGTGGTTATATCTCTTTTAAAATCCTCCAAATTGAATTTCTTAATCCAATGTTTTCAGCTTTGTTGTTTTTTACCAATAATGAAGTATTGTTTGTTTGTTATGTATTTATTTGTTCCTGTTTTTGTGCACACAGTTGTCGGGGCTCTATTTCTACAGTAGACCCTCACACCCCCCTCAGATGAAGGGGTACATTTTATGGTTTCTACCTTGTACTTTTCTGTTTATGTAATAAACCATTGACAAATGAGCCACATAGACAAAACTCTGGTCTCAACTTTCAAATAGAGCAGCTTCTCAAGCAAGTAATAGCGAGGAAGCAAATGCCAGTTACACAGTACACAACACATCCTGCCAAGTTCACCCTAGGGCCCACCAAATAAGGGTTTCCAGTGTCAAATTTGTATAGCGCCGAAAGGAAATCCCATCACCTTAACTAGTAACTTGGTTTTCCTCCTGTAGCTTATGAGTTCTGCGTACAGCAGGGAAGGGCTTTCATGGGTCACCCATTAGCATATATGAGTTATGT
The DNA here is from genome assembly GCA_009667805.1 of Leptobrachium leishanense. Classification (NCBI taxonomy): domain Eukaryota; kingdom Metazoa; phylum Chordata; class Amphibia; order Anura; family Megophryidae; genus Leptobrachium; species Leptobrachium leishanense. Next base: position 181,801,115 of record CM019066.1, read on the forward strand.
GTCCTGGAAAACATGGCGGATCTGGCTGCCCTTCTACAAACATGCTGAAGCAGTTCAAAACATTAACAAATAGATTTTGAAATAAAGGATCCCTTTATCAACTGTATCCTCTGTCTAAAGAAACAGGACTCCCAACAGTGCCCATATCCTGTCTAAGGGTTTATAAACAGCCTGTAACTAAAGCCGCCGCCAGCTACATTTTTGGTTCCCTTACCTTTCAGCACCTGACTCCTTACAGTCACCTTATTATTGGTTTTGGGGTTCAAGTTACAATCCAAGCCTTGACCCATAAATATCCTACATTCATCACTAACAACTACAACCTGTTACGCTCACTCTACCACGTCTTGTCTGGAAATCCACAATAACAAATCCCACATGTTTATAAAGGCGTATCACCGTGTAAACATGTACTCAGTCTCTGTTGACGTGCTTCTATTTCTCTTCCTAAATACATCCTAAAATATTCTCCGATCACAAGCAAGCGTCAGGTTGGGTAGAATACACTTCAGACAGGCTTGCAGAGAGTCCTAGTCAATCCACAGCTGGAAGGCCATGGCTGGACAGGGCTGATGTACATGGTGTTGTTGTCTAGGTTCTCGCCCATTTGTTGGATATGGTGTTCTACAGCGACGAGAAGGAGCGAGTAATCCCTTTATTGGTGAATATCATGCACTATGTGGTCCCTTATCTTCGCAATCACAGGTAATCTGAGACTCCTTTTATTGTACACATCCATTATGTTTCTGGTGTTACGTTAAAATCTTCCGCATTACAACACTTTTATGGATTTGTAGCAAAATGTTATAATTCACCTACTCTGCCATCATTGCCTATGAGCCAGCAATGTATTACCACATCATGCTCGAACAAAATTGTATCAAGATCCCAAAGTAAAGGTAAAGCTCCTGTAGATCATTGTTCCTTGTGGTGTGGCTTTCTGCATTCTCCTCCTGGTCACAGATCTCCCTGATTAACTGCCGGTGTCATAACTTGTACATGCAATTGTTTAGTTTGTTTGGCTTGTCAGATGCTTTTCTGTGACAAAATGACTATTACGTTATAAACATTGTAGAATTGTTTATCGGTGAAAATATTCCTCTCAAAGACTCTTAGAACAGTGAACTGTGTGACTTATTAAAACCATCTAGTCCTATGTACTAACCATGTATATACAAAGAATTTGATATTTTTTTCAAATATTTAGTGGTTACTGCCAAAATACAATCATTTCCAAAAATAGGGCTTTTGGGATATTGACGTGTATGCAGAAAATTAAGTGGCAATACTAAAATTAACGGGTTTCACAGAATTTCAAATTTTATCCGGTATAGATTAGAACAGTGTTTCCCAGCCATGTTCTCTGGTACCCATAACCGGCAAGGTTTGCTAGATATCTGAAGCACAGGACAGGTGATATGATTTTCTGCTCAGTGATTGCAGGATTCAGTCTGCATTTCCCAAAGGGAATCCTTAAAACCTGGCCTGTTGGGAAACACTGGTTTATAAGCACCCCTAACACTTTGTATTTAAGTATCCCTTCCACAAAATATTTTTTTTATCCAATCATTATTAGGGGAGCGTCCGATCTTTCAGATGAAAGGTTTTCTATTTTTATTTTAAACAAAAAAAGCTTGATAATGAAGGCATAATTGGGGCCGATTTCAGTTTTTTTTGTAGCAAGTATCATATGCTGTAAGAGGTATTCACAGATCATCGAATTGATGAAGAATTGAAAATTTACTCCAGAATTTCTGACATTTAATGTCTTTTATTTAAGCTTTATTAATTCAGCCTAAATTCCTTTGCAATCTCAGCTCCCACACCAAACCCTCACTAACCTGCATAAAAGCATTATAAAAATTACTACAAAAATCTAAACGAAAAGTGGTTTTTCACCAACCTCTGAATTGGCCCCGAATTGCACCGATGGGCGAATTTCACAGTTCGATGCAATTTTCGGGTCTATTCACGAAGCTGTCAATTCGGGAAATCCAGGCGAATTGACAGCAAAATACAGTGCAATTCGGCGGCACCGAAATTGTCTCCTTGAAGACATTTGTGTCTTTCAGTCACAGAATGCCGAAATTCCAGGTTTAAATAGGCGAATCCCATAGGTTTCACTTTCTATATAAAGTAATTTTTTAAAATTTCTTTGAAGACTGTGTATTGTTTTATTTTTTAAAATACCATTTTCTTGGTGTTTTTTTTTAATTTTAACAGATGTTTGTTTTTTTTATTTTGTAACAGACCTTTTTATTATTATTTTTGGTTTTTTTAGACACCTTTTTTATTGATTTTTAACTACCTATTGGGAGAGTAGGAGACTTTTTTTCCTTCTTCAGCTCGTTGGAATTTGTCTATGCCAATCCGGCGGTTTCACCAACGTCCGATAACCGATTCGGCGACTTCACTTTCGGCAAAATACGGTGACCATTCGCTAAATAGTGAATTCACCGTATTTTTGGCGAAATGGAATTGCCAAAATGAGCTTAAGCGCAAAGCACTGTAATTGCACGCAATTTCGATGCCTTGTCAATAGACCTTTAAGCCATTAAATTGCAGTTCAAAATACAAGTATGAACAAGTGCTAAATTTCTGTTTTAGCTTTCTAACAGGTTTGCCATGTGGTTTGAGATGCACATGACATGCGTTGAAGTGTCTACCCTTCTCTGCTTTATGTTTGCAGTGCCCATAATGCTCCCAGCTACCGGGCCTGTGTGCAGCTCCTCAGCAGTCTGAGTGGGTACCAGTACACCAGGCGAACGTGGAAGAAGGAAGCGTTTGACCTGTTTATGGATCACTTCTTCTTCCAGATGGATGCCTCCTGTGTTAGTCAGTAAGACCAGCCTCTTCACCTTTACAATAACCTGTGTGTCACAGAGTGGCCCTCAATCCCCAGTGTATTTTGTATTGTCTTAACCCTAAGTATCTTTGCAGCCTCCTTATGTAAAGCAACAGCACAGGGTACCATTTCTTAAGTGTTCTCTAGGTGATCTTGGAGTCTATTTGTTTTTTTTGTTTTTTCTTTGAGATTGTCCAACCACCTTCCTGACCTACTCACCTTGTGTAGATAATGGCTAGCAACTGCAGCATCTGACATAACCACTACAGCTATAAAGACGCCAGCTTTCATGTGTTAACTCAGTCACAGGGAGGCGGTTAACTAGTCATCTAGTGTATACCAGATGTCTGCTACCCTGACACTAATGACGGTACCTTCGACTACAATATTTTTAATGCCCATGAAAGGAGAGATTTCAGGGTGAGAACTATAGTGGTCCTCACACTATCAGGATTGTTCTATTTCTGGTGAACTTACTTAAGGCAAACCAAACCCCTTTATCCCATAATATCATACATGTTGACTTGGATTACAAGTCCACCTGACTCTTCATAAACATAGCAATAGTTGTCTAGAAGTTAGGTTCTTCATTAATAAAATGCATATTGCAGACATATATTGACAGTGTAACACATAGCACATGTGACTGTAGAGGTGTATGTGCACCTAAAAGAGCTTCCCAATCATATACCAGAGCCACCCTTTCCCCTTGCTTTAATGAATGCTGCTAACAGTTTCATTTCTCTACACAGCTGGAGATCCATTATGGATCATCTCATGACGCATGACAAGACCACTTTTCGGGATTTAATGAGTAAGTACTGATTTCTATGCATTTAGCCTGTCAGGGCTATTCAGAGAGCGGTGAAACCCTTGAGAATTGCCAGGAGAATGAACAATTTGAAAAGTGAGATAAATGGGAGAATTCTTCTGGTTTGGCTATTTTAACCTAGAATTTTCAATTCTCCAGTCATTCAAGGTTTTCAAGGTTTTGCCTTTCTCTGAATAGCCCTGTGTGTCTTTCTGTATGTATTGCTGTCAGCGGCACACTTTTACTGTCTGTTTTCATTCATTCTGGCTATAACCGATACAGACATGTGACAATGGATATTCTAATGAGTTTATCCAGTCCCGTGCCTTGCCGATCTGTAAGTAGATTTAACATCTTTAAAGCTTCATCTCGAAGTATCTGGCCAGCCAGGATCAACCGCTACAATGGCCTTAAAAACATGTGAACCCCAATTAGTTTTTGATTCAAAAAGTGTCTGTGCCACTGTTTGCATGAATGCAATGCTGCACATTTTCTGTAGCTTGACTTGTACAGGTATTCATCAATTTCCTTCCACTTTGCACCCCTTTTCCCCAATCTGTTATTTGCAGCAACCATCCATCTTCAACTTGCATCCACAAATAAACCCACTGTCAGATTTGCAGTCAGTCTTCCCCCACACTGTATCCTGCAGCCATAGACAACCCCAAGATCGCCTGAATGTATCATCTACTCCCCCCAGCTGTGACTTGCTGTTGCCAATCACCTTCCAAACTGTCATGTGCAGGCAGCCACAGCCCCCTTAACTGCTACATGCTTCTTGCAATCTCCTCCGCAACTGTCACTTGGACCTGTCGGTCACCTTCCATAATGTCAGCAGCAGCCAATCACCTTCCCAACTGTAATTTGTAGGCACCAATCCCATATCCAGTGTCAATTGCAGCCACCAGTCACATGTTCCCAACTGTCACTCGCAGCTAATGCTGTCCAATAATAATCAGTTCCCTGTCAGCTGCCTCGGTGCCATCATCTGCTGCAGGAGGCATCTACCTGCCATCTGCCGCTTGAATCCAGCAGGTCTTTACATGATCATATTAAACTATGACTTCCTTTTGATTTTACCCTAAGCACCATGTTTACTACCTGAGAGGACTCCCATATCATTAATGGTGTCCAATGGCCTGAAGCCATTGTGTGAGCAGTGTCCCATCTCTACAGCTTCCATTATACTCGTGCTGTCAGAGTGTGACGTCACAAATTAGTATGGGATGAGCTGCTGGGTTGTTCGACTTGTGAGTCTTCGCCATTTTACAGTACAAAGTGGTCCCAGGCTTGTTCGTTACATAGTGAAAAACAAGCCTTGTGCTTAAATGATGGTGCTGACCTGTTAGTGGCTTGTATCGAAAATTCACAAGTTATTTAGCTGTGCTGAATGTATGCCAGCCACTGGGAGCAAAAGACTAAACAGGCCTGGTGAGGGAAGCCATCATTGCAATGCAGTTTACTGACTAAGTTAAACACACACGATCGAGTTGCTTCTGGAAAGTGGGGTGCATTAGGGATCTAGATGAAAATATCTTTATAGAGAGCAATAACAATGTCTGGACATCAACTGTGCAGGACTCCTAACCACAGGATATTTTGCTTCCTCAAGCCATATCTCCAGCAGTAAACCAAATTTTCCTACACATTTTGAAGATCCTGAGCGCGCCCTGCCTCTAGGTATCCCTTAAATTACACCTGGTGATACATATAGACCTGAACTCAATATTTTTGTCAGATAAATGCAAAAAAAATAATAACCAAAAATTATTTCACAACGGAAAGTTTAAATTTTTATAATAACTTGGAGGCAGGTATTTGCAGTTCTTCCTCTATTGCCCCAACAGCAGGAAAAGCACTTTTATAAATACTTGGTAATTGCAACAGAAATCCCATCCCCAACATGGGGAGGCCCCCCTCCCAACATCCTGGCCCTGCCCAATCCCACTCTATACAAGTCCTCGCCAGGAGCAGCACTTCCTCTTTCAATAATGAGATTAATGTCAACAAAGAAAAGCCCAAACCGAACTCAGAAGAAATTCAGCATCGAAGAAGAAACCGGAATGTCTGGAATCGCCTGCTACATTTCCAAAACTAGAATAAAACATAACACAAAATTGGGATTATAAACCAGCTGAACAACACTGAAAGATGAGTGTTTTAGCCTGGGGGCGAAGAGGTCAAATGTGAAAGGACCCCATGTGCCGGAAAGTGTGTGCAGACTGGGCACCATGACAGACTTTTCTTCATTTATGAGGTCCAGGTCCTGCAGGACACCGGTCGCCTGGGATAGGTGCATGAGTAAAGACTCTTGATTGGGAGACATCAATAGGATATTAACTTGACCTCTTTTGGAATGGAGCAGGGAAACTACTGGCTTTAGTAGCTTGGTGAAGCACCGCAGGATGGATGACAGGCCAAAGCAAAGGCATGTAAAGTGCGAGGTCCCCACGTGAACGACAGGATGTCGTGATGTGCTGGGGCAATTGGAATGGGAAGGTACCCCTCTTTGAGGTCGAGTTTGACCAATCGCCCTGGAGATAGATTCTCTGAGAGTGTGTATACCCTCCATCTTGAAATGGTGCTAAACCACAAATTCGTTCAGTTCACAAAGATTTTTATGACTGAACACCTGCTGCCACCCTTCTTCAGTACCAGGAAGATGTTGCTTATAAACCCAGTGTCTATGGCACCCTTCGACTGAAGGTCTGAAATCTCCGTTCTAAGATGTGGGTTTCGTCAGTCTGGGATAATACACGCAAGTTGGCCACAAAATCCCACAATAGTAAAACTAGTAGAGCGCACGTGTCCTGATTGAAGGTTGCAATTGAGAATGGGATTAAGAGGTGCCAACAAGAGGTTGAAAATCCCAATCCGATGGACCCCTACGGGGCTACCAAGTAAAAGGCCTCACTGGTGAAAAAGTAAAAAGAAAAGTGTTAGAAATTTAAAATAAAGAGACAGAAAAGATAAGGCACTAAACGGTGAGAAAAAAATTGGCAAGCTAACAACTTGCGCGGTACACTCGGCTCCTAGATGTTGCCACTACGGAAAGGAGGAATTGCTGCTCCCGGAAAGGCCTTATATAGAGTGGTGTTGAGAGTGCCTCCCCGTGTTGGGGATTTCTGATGTGATTTTTCAAGTTTTTTCTCTAAACGTTCTTTGCTGCTATTGTGGCAATAGAGGAAGAACTGCAAATATGAGCCTGTGAGTCCTGCATTAAAATGAGTTTTAGTAAATGTACCACCTCTTATGTTGAGCACATCCCATCATAGCCAGTGCTGGAGCAGCTGCATGGTGGCAGCACCGTTATGAGAGTAGTATTCCCACTGAACAAAAATGGTTTACTCGTTGGAACTGACACCGGGTTACTTCCAGCAAGGTGGCATGACATGCCACACATCAATGTAGTCAATGACTACAATTCAGAATATTTTTTGTAGACCGTGTCATTTCCATGAATCTGTGCCCATCCCAGTTTCCTGATCTTACCAGCCTGGACTTCATATTTGTGAAGATATCCGAGGAACATATGTACCGTATCACACGCCGCATGATTGATGCCATAGACATTACAGATGAAATCCAAAACATTGATGCAATATTTGGACTCTCTAATAACAAAATGCAGCGCCTTGTCTACATGTGCTTAACAGAAAATGGCAGCGACTTTCCAGCACTTGCTGTGCTAGGATGTGCTCAGTATAAGAGGAGGTACATTTCCTGACACTCATTATTTTCCATTCATTCGTTTAAGATCTATAACAAAAACTTGGATTTGGATCTATTTTAGATTACTCTGTATTCTATGGGTATCGTAATATATATCCAACTGAGCAGGGTTGTCTTTTTGTGGGGTTTTGCTTTGGGGACGTAGCTGGGTAATATATAATTTTTTTCATTAACCATTGTGTTTCTTTGCAGCCAGAGTAGCCGTGGCGCAGAGCAGTTCCCTCAACCTGTTTGCTAATCGTGATGCGGAACTGGAACAGCGAGCGATGCTCCTCAAGAGACTAGCCTTCGCCATCTTCAGCAGTGAGATTGACCAGTACCAGAAGTTTCTCCCAGACATTCAAGGTTCATTGTTCACTTTTACGAAACCTGAGGTGGCTATGTTTAGATAAATGCCTTTATGGTTAATATGTTATGGTCTGTACCCCGAGAGGTGTATGTCTACATGTACGACCCATGCTGGAAGGTGTAATAGAGGTAGAGGTGCACAGATCCCCTGATTATTATAACTTGTGTTTACAAGAGCCCTCTGCTGTAGAGCATTATGTATTAGGGGTATGTTTATGTAAGGATTGCTTTTTAACTTTATGGTATCTTTTCACTCTCCTGCAGAAAGACTAGTGGATAGCCTGCGTTTGCCTCAGGTGCCCACGCTACATTCACAGGTGTTCCTGTTTTTTCGAGTGTTGCTTCTGCGAATGTCTCCTCAGCACCTTACCTCCCTGTGGCCCACCATGATAACAGAGCTGGTTGGTTGCTTTCTTTTTGGTACCTTTTACATTAGAACAATAAAAGAAAAAATAGATGTGCTCCATGTTCCTGCAAACAGTAATGCTCACTCCACATTCCCCCAAATGACGTTACTGCTTCTTGCTGATGCTTTTGCAGTTTTAGAATTATACTAATATTTAAAAAGTTCCAAGATATTCCTCAGTTCTGTTCTGCCATACAATCAATATAAAACTTTTAGACCGGACAGAATTGGGGAGGGGAATTAGGTGGGACTCAGAGTATATTAAGCATTAGGTGATGAGTGGTCATCCAGGAGGAGATGCCATATAAGCAGTCATTGACATGAGAATGGACAGAAAGAGAGCGGTAGATCGGAGTGTCATCAGCATAGAGTTGATATTTGAAGTCAATTCCACAGGTGCTGATTATTTTTGCCAGTAAACAGGAAAAATGCGGAATAGTAGAAGACCCAACAGAAGGCCCACTTCCCCTATTGACGTTAAGACATAGCACTTCCCTACCTTGTATAAAAGGTTTTACTGTGTACCACGGACTAGAAGAACGAACTAGTTTATGGTAGCTTGTTCTTCTTTCCTGGAGCAGGTACTTAATAGAAATACGGACTCCAAGAATCTGTCAAGTAATGGTGCGAAAAAGGGAGATGGTAAGGAAAACTGGTTTGCATGGGTTTTTTTCCCCCACTTGTTGTCTCCCGTTTACTGTCAACAGCAGAATAGGGCCTAGAATCATTGTAGAGGAGTTGCCACTATCAAAGGTGAACTGAGAAGGACCTGTTAGGAAGATTAGAGTGGTTCTTTCCTAGACCAGTGTTTCTCAAACCTGTCCTCAGGACCCCCTAACAGGCCAGGTTTTCCAGATATCTGAAGCACAGCACAGGAGATATGATTTGCTGCTCAGTGATTGCAGGATTCAGTCTGCATTTCCCCAAGGTAATCTGCAAAATATGGCCTGGTTGAGAGTCCCGAGGACAGGTTTGAGAAACACAGGCCTAGACTATGAGAACTCTGAGTGTACGTTTTTTGGTAAGATGCTGGATCTCTCTGATATGGTGGTACTATATTTATTGTTAGAACAGAATTTGATTATGACATCACAAACTGCAGATAACTGAAATTACTATGTGAATGTCCTATTATTAGAAGTTCCTCACTAGCCCGGACTCTTTTAGACTAAAATGATCAAACTGTGATAATACCTGAAGTCCTTTGGGCTGGTAATAGGTAATGCTATAGTATGAAATGACACAATTCTGAGAACTCCTTGTTGATTTTAAATCTGTTGATAGTGTTGACCTAGATCAGGAGTCCGAAGCCTTGACCCTGAAGTTATTTCGGTACTCCTTTTCCCATTGTGCTCAACCACTCATTAGCTTGGCAGAGTCTCATGGGAAAAGTAGTTCCACAGCATCTGGAGGGCCAAGGCTGCTGACACCTGATATATATGCTGAAATATTAGCTGAAAGTTCCAGTGTCTTTACATTTTATACCATGGTCCAAATCCTGTATCCTTTCATTACAGGTACAAGTATGTTTGCTCATGGAACAGGAACTCACTGCAGATGAAGATATTACAAGGTAGTTTAACCTCTTCACTGTTGAGCCATTTCACCTCTGTGTGCTGAGCTAATTTTTACCAGTTTTACTTTGTTTTATTATACGACCCAGACTCCATTTTATATATATATATTTTTTTTTTTACTCGGCAGATTCATAATATATCATTATAGTTATACATCATGTCCTGCCAGGATGCTATAACAAAAAATGTAAAAACGTGTGAATTTCCTTTAAAATTTCAATCCTCTACAATGTGTAAACTAATTTTTTCACATTTTATCATCCAAACCTTTACGGTTATATATTCTATGGGGTATGCTTGTTAAAAAAAAATAGAAATGGGAACCAGTTACTGCATTTTTCTGAGAAAATATGCGATTTTAGGTAAAAAAAATAATTAGTGCAGCACTATTCACATTATAGTTGAAAAGTGAACAATAGTGCTGCATTAATAACTTGTTAAAAAAAAAATCTCTTTTTTCATTCTACTTCTTTCACATAACCTGGCCATGTTTTGTTTATTTGGAAAGGGCATGCTCTGGCCTTTCCAATGATACCAAACATGACCCTCTAACTGCCACTGATCCGGAGATGTGGGAGTCCAAATAACCCACCCTATCTCCACCATAATGATTTCCATAGGCTATCCCTTGGAAGTTAATTTTCCCAACTGACCTCATCACGCCCATGCGCGATTAAGTCAGTGGGGTGGGGGAGCATCCAACATGTCAGCCACCTCCGGGAGAAGTCCGGGATCCGACGCCTAAGTGGTTAAAGAGGCATCGTTGGAAAGACTATAACCTTTCCAGCGATGCCTCTCTTGAAGCTCTATCTCCTCCCAATCAACCCCCGTTCACCCATCACGATGATGTCCGTGTGCCGGTAGGGGGTATATGTGGGGTCTGACTTCAAGGAAGTCAGACCACCGAGGGACCACTGAAAGGTGAGTATTCCTAGGAATAGCCCTCTTAGCGGATGACATGTGGGTAACGTCCTCCGCATACAGTGGGGAAACCCCATGACACATCGTCCGCATCCAAGGAGTTAAAGGCTGTCAGTAACAATGATGTTACCTTAATCTGATGTAATGACTACAAAGCTATCACTGTGTACAGAAATCAGACTGACGTTGTTGCTATATGCAGACGAAGCTCGATGTTGATGCATACCCGTCATGGGGCTATATTCCCTAGTTGTCACTGTTAACGCAAGCATATCGAGACGATATCGCCAGGATAAGTGTGTTTGCCACATGCCGCCCATATTACATTCCTGATGCTACCCGCGTTGGTAATATGTTTGTGCATAGTTTTTTGCGCTAGCTTCCGCAAGCTTACTGTACTTTGTGCATCCTATACCTAACATGGGGGGTGCAAACGTAGCGTTTCAATAAGTAAGGTATTCCAAAATCCTTCTTCTGGTCGCGAGCGAAGTGAGACTGGGAACAAATAGTTCCCAGTCTCCCTTCGTGTCGATGCGCAATCTCGTGGTTTGGAAGCGGAACACTCCATGGAGTCCTATGGAATCCAGGAGGTGATACTCGCAGCAGCGCGAGAGCGCTACCACAAGTATCACCAAGTTAGTGCTGCGTTCTGGGTTGGGTAGCTGAGGTAGCTCCTGCCCCAGAATACCACACTAACATGGTGACGGCACAGGAAAATCAGCAGGCTGAAAATCTCTCTTGTTTAGACCGATACTGATTGTAATCTGATGTAATGACTTCATGGTGTAACCATGTTATGACTATACAAGCACGTATATGGTGATGTTTTTCTTGTAAGGATTTCCCATGCTCTTGTGTGTCGATTACAACATATGAAAAAGAAATAATGCCTCTTATTCATTATTTAGGATATCTGCACCCTCTGTGGCCGGCTTGGAGACGACATATAGCGGGGGAAATGGTTTCTCCACATCTTACAACAGCCAGCGCTGGTTAAACCTCTATCTGTCTGCCTGCAAGTTTCTCGATTTAGCTCTCGCATTGCCTTCTGAGAACCTTCCTCAGTTTCAGATGTAAGATCAGAAATTACTCCTCACTTCTGTTTTGTTATCCATTCTCTCTACTCCCCCAGGAAATTTGTCTATAATACAGTGTACTTTGTTTATAGTAAATCCTGAATATCTTCGCATTCCATTAACAGAATGTATCGCTGTCCATGAATTGATCATGACCAACCCACCTATACTACAACAGGGTCATACGATTTGCAATGTCACTTTTTCACACACATGTCATTTTCATAATGTACACTGACCTGTCATTATTAGGTACCGCTGGGCTTTTATTCCAGAAGCATCTGATGATTCAGGCCTAGAGGTTCGAAGGCAAGGCACACATCAAAGAGAATTCAAACCATATGTGGTGCGACTAGCAAAACTACTGAGGAAAAGAGCCAAGGTAATTTATTTTGGGGTTTATTATGAATTTTAAAGGATTGTTGATGGGTTGATCACTAATCTTGCTTAATAGGGCTTTGAATGCAAGAGATAACCTCTCTTGGGTCCTCTTTCATCCTTAGTGTAACTGTAAACTTAACCAGCGCTGTTGTAAACTTAGTAACGCCATAGGCTATGGGCCCTATTCTATAGTTGTCAATAACGTTACACATAACGTTTTCTGTAGTTATCGAGGGGAAACACAATTCCATTCTTGCAGCAAATTGGGCTTGCGGCTCGATTGCAGCATTTCCTTGCGCAAGGTTATTCTAAAGCAGTGTTTCCCAAACCTGTCATCGGGACCCTCCGCCTCGCCACTTTTTCCAGATATTGAAGCCCAGCACAGGTGATATGATTTTCTGCTCAATGATTGCAGGATTCAGTTCAGTTCCTGCATTTTCCCAAGGTGAGCTGCAAAATCTGGCCTGGTTGAGGGTCCCGAGGACAGGTTTGGGAAACACTGTTCTAAAGTAACGTCTCCTATACTTATTATAGGAGACATTCATTTTCACCTCTGCATGGAAGCGCATGTTATTCCAATGTAGCCTGCGCTTCCACCCAGGATGACGGTACGTCACTGTGAAATACTGTTCCCCCGAAGCTGGTGTTAAGTGTTTTTGCGTTTGCAAGATCATGTAACCCGCTCTGTAAAGCACCCCATTAAATCCCATACTCAACTAAACCGTGGTGCAGATGGTGGCATGATCCGCAGCATCCTCTTGGTGCAGCCAGAGTGAAACTGGGAACAAATAGTTCCCAGTCTCCCTCCATGATTCATCTGTGGCTCTGCATAGTGTCGCGAGAGTGATCTTACGCAAGTCTCCATGCAGTCTTATGGACTTCACAAGCCGATACTTGTGGCGGGGCATAGCACAGCTGCCGGTGTCAGAAAGCTTTGCACTTCGTTCTGGGGCTAGGCGCGAAGAAACAGCCTCCCCTGGAAACGGATGGTAAAATGTTTGAAATTCTGCAGTCGCAGATTGTCCTGCTTATTGTCAGTTTTGGAATAAGCCCATGGCTTTGGTTAAATTTACACCAGTGATGGAATATTGTACTTGTGTATTTTGTACTGCTTGGCTGTCTGCTAGCTTGCAGTGCTGCCTAGTGGTAATGGTGATTGTGCACGCAATTAGCAATGTCAATCTTGAGGTTCTGGCAAGTGGACTACAAAATATTCTTTAATTCAGTTTCAGAAATGACAAAATCCAATACTTGAAATCATAGTTCAGAAGTAGCGCTTCTGCAAATGATGACATGATCTGGTGTAATAAACCATCTATCACCTCATGTTCAGGTGTAACAAACTAAATATGGCTGCATATCTCAGGAAAAGCTATGTACGACTTAATATTAGGAGATAAATCCAATAGGATTCATGGACCAGAATCTTCCAATAGGATTCATGGACCAGAATCTGGCCTTATCAAACCTACTGACAAATTGTTACATCTTCAGCAGAAATAAACCAAATATGACCTTACTATGAGGTATTACACGGTAAACCCATTTCGATACAAACGGTGAGAAACTACGTACAATTAAGCACTCCTTCTGCCTAATTTGTGGCCAAAATCTTTTTTCTCCAGGTGTCTGGGCAATACGGTAAGCACGATCACTAGAAGAGTCAAATGGTTCCAGTCTATACGTGGTAGACACATTCTTTTGCTGCAACCTTCTGGGGCAATATGTTTAAGGCCACACTGTCCAAGAGGTGGGGAATAGTTGCATTCCAACAGTCAGTATACTTTTCATGAAACCATTATCCCTTATTTCCTTATAACCAGAAAAACCCAGAAGAAGACAACTCTGGAAGGACACTAGACTGGGAACCAGGACACCTCCTGCTCACCATCTCCACCATCCGCAGCATGGAGCAGCTTCTGCCTTTCTTTAACGTGCTCAGTCAGGTCTTCAACAGCAAAGTCACCAGTCGAAGTGCCGGGGATGCGGGAAGCCCAATAATTTACCCGAACTCTTTACCCAACAAGGACATGAAACTGGAGAACCAGAAGATGTTCCCCAACAAAGCAAGGCAGAGAATTGAAGAGATGATCGAACGAGATTTCCTTGAAGGGGTTTTGAAGAGTTGACCAGCTGGGTTGGGTGAGGGATGATACCACTATTCACTCCAATGAGGACATTTTTTTTTTTTTTACTTTGTACGTACTGTAACATTCTCTTACCTCTCGATTGACTGCATTTAAGTATTTTTATCTGTAAATAAGGCAAAGACACTGGATGTATTATGTATGATGCTAAAATAATGTCTGTTGTTGATTGTGGTATTTGAATTGCTGTTGATTATTTCAAAACTAAAAAAAAAAAGGTGTAAAAGTTGATGTTTTCTCCATTCCAGGCTTCTTTTTTAATTGAGACAGCACTAACCTTATTAATAACCAGAATGAATGGCATTACCTAGGAGGTGGTACCCTTCTCATTCAGATACAGGGTGCTGCTCCAAAATCATGTTAGTGGTGCAGAAATACTCCTACAGCAGGCAGAACACCAGAAACAAATGTAACATGCAAGTCAAACCAGCAACTTAATATGTTCTCCCACCCATATTTAGATGCCAAGGTCTGTTGGCTGCTTCACTTTATTTTCTGTTCACCATAATATTTCATCTTGCACTATTTTTGCTACAAAACTGTATCATGAATCAATAAAAAATATTTATTTTTCCAATTGTGCAGACTTCAGTTCACTTGGTACTCCCCACCCATCCAACGTGACCCAGTTGATAGGAGTCGCCCTGCCACCACGGTGGTCTTTACCTCTTTCAAGTGTTCAGCCATTAGGTTGATCGTCTTTTTAATCCATCAAGAGCACTGGGGAGCTGGTAAGAAAAATCATCACAAGACAAGCTCAGTGGACTTCTCTCTAGCCAACTCAAAATTCTTTATTCCGTGTATATCAAGATTTCAATTCGAGCATTGCAGGCGGTGTACGAAAATTAATCAATTACAACCGATGATTGCTCCTCTCTATAATTAAACAATGGTGATTTGTACATAACCTAACAGGATGAAAATCATGGGAAAATACAATTTCAAGGGAAATCTTACACGAGTCATATTGTACTTTGCAAACAAGCAATATTTTAGTTTGTTGTGGAAAGAAATAAAGAAACATTGGTTTCCCGGCGTTCAGCCAAACATTGTATAATTAGTCTGTTTCCTGAGAGTCAAGGACATAGGAAGAGAAGGGATTCTCTCCAATAAATTTTATTGTAAAGTGGATCATGAGACACAAAAACTCACTTAGTCAAATTTAACTACTAATATTCTCACTACGGAAGGCGAAGCCGACCAGCATGTAGGATGGGCATGTTTTGCTGAGCTCCGTGTGAGGACTTTCATTTTTGTAGATCTTTTGGTGACCACCACCTGTCCCGCTGACTTTTGCTGTTGCCCGGGCGAGTTAGCTCACTTGGGCTCTGACTGAACCGGGTCCATGCCGTTTTTTTCACGCAGGTTGAGTGGAACTTTTGGCCTGGTTGTACCTGCAGCCTAGTACGGGCGGCCATTGTGTGAAGCTCGAGATGCTCCGGATTTGCCCAGCCCACTCTCGAAGACACTCCTGGACTGGGAAAAAAGTCCCACAAGAAGGCCTGCTTCACGGGGAGCCCCCGACAACGAGACATCTGCACATCACTGGAAGGAAACCACAGACGTCACAATGAATTCACTGTGTTTACTCCACCGGGATTCAGCTCTGAGGAGGACTCTGTTTCGTGGCTGGGTGACAAGAGGCCGTCGCAGGAACCCCATGGACTGCCTTCCATGCCGATTCGGTCCCAGTAAGTCTGGAGATCAGCGAAGACGATGACCAACGTGGCGCCAAGCCGAGGGCCCCGAGCTGCTGGGGACGCTGATGGCAATGAGGATCTTCCAAAAAAGGGGGCATCTGGTGCTTTTTTTGTGGACCCTATGGCAGGCGGAGATCTCGGAGGTGGAAGAGGTGCAGTGAGGTGGAAGAGGGGTTGCAGTGGTTCAGACCCAGGCAGATACCATTTTGACTACCTTGACCCAGACCCACCTTGACTCACAGTTGGGAGACCCAGGTTGATTCTGAGCGCTGTGGCTAATCTAGATTCTTGACACCGCCGACGTAGTGCTCAAGTCGGGAGTGTCCCAGAGTCGATTGAAACTGATGCACTGCTATGCTATGTTAACAGGCTTGCAGGCCACATCTTACAGTTGCACTCCACTGCCCAAGCTGTGTTTGGATCAGCGTTTCGGATCAGGAAGGCTGCACCGGCCCCACTGGATGCCCCAAGGGACGTTCTTGCAATTGCATTGGATGTTCAAATTAAGGTTTCGGAAGCTCGTGCTACCCTGATATTCGAGGTGACCATACTAGCACTCTTTAATGACTTGCCCTTTCAGGCCCTGTTTGTGTGGAGATGGTTCCATGAGGTGACAACTTTCCTTAGAGGTGCGGGGGTCCGATACGATGGGGTCTGGCAGGTGCTCTTTTGGTGACCTGTGCTGATGTGGTCTGTCCTTGCTAGAGCAGGCCTGACCCCTGGCCTGATGAATACTCACCTGGGATGAATGACCTTCTCCCCTAGGTTGCTTTTAACTTGTGGTGCTGTCTTGTTTCGTTTTTTCGTATTGCCACTCTCACTTTTTTTTTGCTCACCCCCTCTGCCCTGTCCGGTTGGCTTTTCAGGGCTGATTTCGGACGAGCCTCCGTGGCAGCTACCATGGCTCTGCCTGCCACACTTGGCACTGGAGCTCCCTGGCCTTGTGACCTCTTGCACGGCCTCTGGTCCCTCGGGCACGTTGGAGTGAGCTGGGAATGTCACGTTTTTTTCTTGCCACCTGCCACTCCTCATCGCTGCCCCCCTTTCTTTTTCTCCTGTTCTCTCAATCCCCTTTACCCCTTTTATGCCAGAAGTCTTTCCCTTATGTTTTCTGATATTTTTGTACTTGCTGACTATTTTACTGGTTTCAAATTTCTGTCTTTGTTTTAGTACTTGCAGACTTTCCCCGATGTGTTTTTTGGTATCTTTTGGCGCTTGACGACTTGACGCCTCGTCTTCCGAATGGTTGCTGCTGTCTTCCTTTTTGTGCCTGCAGACTTTCTATGGGTAATAAATACAGGGTTCCAGGACAACAAAAACTTGGTACAAAGCAGCTTGATATGTTTCAGAACATGGAGGTATTTGCCAGATTGAAATACAGGGGGTAACCCAAATTGGTTAGATTGAATAATTGACAAAATACCAATGGAAAATAAAACTTAACTTTTACTTAAAAAAGATAAAAACCTCGAGTGTGTTTGAATGACAGACTCAATGCGGTAAGTGTCTGAACATAAGACACTATTGTGAAAAATCAATAGGGCCCCGTTCACACTGCGATTTTCATATTCGCGAAGTCACGATATAATGCAAAACCCCACCAATGCAAATCGCAAAATGCAAAGCGCGAAAAAAGGATCCTGTACCAGTGACATGCTACCGCGACGCGCGCCATGGCGCGACGTCACGTGGCAAGATGTGAACAGCTCCATTGAAATGCATTGGAAATGCTACATAGCGCAACATTGCGTGGATTTCGCGGCAAAATCCACGCGATAAATCGCACAGTGTGAACGGGGCCTAAGAGTTTGGACATATAAACACAGATATAAGGACACAGTCCGGACCATACAGAAAACAAAACAATCATATGATAGGTGGAGACTATCACAACGGCTGCCTAACCAAGCCCAGTTCAAAATAGCACTGGTATATGTAGAAATAATAGCCAATAAATGTAGCTGGAAACTGACCTTCGTAGGTCTGAATACAGGAAAGCAAGAATGGAAAAAAATATTTGTCGCTAAATACCCACGAACCAGGGAAGCTGGAAAAGCACAGAAAACATGCAGCAACTCAATCAATGTATCACACTATTTTCACATAGTATCTTATGTTCAGACACTTACCGCATTGAGTCTGTCAATCAAACACACTCTGAGGTTTTTCTCTTTTTCAAGTAAAAGTTAAGTTTTATTTTCCATTGGTATTTTGTCAATTATTCAGACTTTCTATGGTCTGTGTTTCCATTCTGTATTTTTGAGACTGAGGGCTTTCCTGTGGGACACGCTCTTTGTCTTTTTTGTATGCTGTCATACTTGATGCCTTTCATGTCTTCTGTACATGGTTACAATTTTTCTGTGCATACATTAAATTCTAAAATAAAATATATATTCTCACTACATAGCAATAATGAAGATCAATGATCCATATATATTTGTATGTTATAGAGCGGCAATTGATTTACTTTAACCATGTTACACAAGCTATTTTCACGAGCTTCCAACTCCAACATGGATCATAAAGCAATAAGGGACTCAGTGTACATCAGTGATTTCAAACTTTTCATGTCACAGCACACTGATGATAAGCAAAAATTTACAAATCTTGCTGTACTAATGACGGTTACTTAGCGCTGCACAATGGGTGAAACTTAATAACAAATATACATTCATTACACACACGGAACAGGAGGGAGGGAGGACCTTGCTCGAAAGCTTACAATCTAGGAGAGAGGTGACACAATAGGTGAGGGTGAATAGGGTGAGCGCGTTGCTCCCATTCAGCATTCGAGCAAGAAATGTGCAGTGGGGGATCATGGACTGAGCCGATGGGCTTCTCTAAAGTAATGCATTTTCAGAGACTTCTTGAAAGACCGAAGAGAGGGGGAGAGTCTAATGTTGTGGGGGAGGGAGTTCCATAGAAAGGAAGCAGCTCGAGGTCCTGAAGGCGAGAGTTGGGGTGCGGGTATGAGGAACTGATACCATTAGATCATTGGCAAAGCAAAGTGGTTGGGATGGGATATACCTAATAAGGGAGATATAGTTAGGGGCACGGTTATGGAGAGCTTTTTATGTGAGCACCAGGATTTTGAAATGGATTCTAAAGGAAACAGCGAGCCAGTGTAGAGTTTGACAGAGGGGCGAGGTGCGGGAGTTCCGGGATGTGAGATATTTGAGTCTGGCACAGGTGTTAATTACAGACTGCAGAGGGAGAATGTGGGGTCTCTTAAGGCCAGTGAGAAGGAGGTTGCAGTAGTCAAGGGAGTCCTGATTAAGAAAGGGAAGGATGCGTGCAATGTTTTTTAGGTAGAGGTGGCAAGATTTGGTTAGAGACTGAATGTGGGGAGTAAAGGATAGATTGGAGTTCAAGAGGACCTGGAGGCAACGAGCCTGAGTGGTAGAAGTAACGGTGGTACCATTCACCTGAAGGGAAATGGGCGCAGGAATGGATGTTTTAGAGGGAGGGAAGATGAGCAGTTCCGTTTTTGAGAGGTTGAGCTCTAGGAAACTGGAAGTCATCCAGTCAGAGACAGCCGACAGGCAGGCTATAACATGGTCCAACACCGGAGGAGATAGCGATCGGGAGAAGAAAGGTAGATTTGGGTGTTGTTAGCATAGAGATAATTGAATCCATAGGAAGAGATGAAGCTGCCCAGAGAGGCAGTGTAGATCGAGACGAGTAGGGGGCCAGAACAGAGCCTTGAGGTACCCCAACTGAAAGAGGAACTGGTGGTGAAAAAGCACCAGCAAAAGAGACCCTGAAGGACCGAAAAGAGAGCTAGGAAGAGAACCAGGAGAGAGTGGCATCACTGAGGCCAAGCTGATGCAGCGTGATGAGCAGAAAAGGGTGGTCAATAGTGTCGAATGCAGCGGAAAGGTCAAGAAGAATAGGGAGGGAGAACAGTATTTAAATTGTTGGCCACCTTAGAGCAGTCTCAGAGTGCTGGGAGTGAAAGCTAGACTGATGCGGATCGAGAACAGAGTTGGCAGCAAGAAAACTGGTGAGCTGGTCACTGATGTACCTACATCAATTTGCTGGTTTCAATGGTCACCTCCTGTCTCCAGCTGATCTCATTTTTTCATCTCCCACCATCGGTGTGTGTGTGTGTGTGTGTATATATGTGTGTATATATATACACACTATATTGCCAAACGTATTCGCTCCCCCATCCAAATAATCAGAATCCGTTGTTCCAATCACTTCCATGGCCACAGGTATATAAAATCAAGCACCTAGGCATGCAGACTGTTTTTACAAACATTTGTGAAAGAATGGGTCGCTCTCAGGAGCTCAGTGAATTCCAGCGTGGAACTGTGATAGGATGCCACCTGTGCAACAAATCAGTCGTGAAATTTCCTCGCTCCTAAATATTCCACAGTCAACTGTCAGCTGTATTATAAGAACGTGGAAGTGTTTGGGAACGACAGCAACTCAGCCACGAAGTGGTAGGCCATGTAAACTGACTTCTGCAGAGTCAATCGCTACAGACCTCCAAACTTCATGTGGCCTTCAGATTAGCTCAAGAACAGTGCACAGAGAGCTTCATGGAATGGGTTTCCATGGCCGAGCAGCTGCATCCAAACCATACATCACCAAGTGCAATGCAAAGCGTCGGATGCAGTGGTGTAAAGCACCCCGCTACTGGACTCTAGAGCAGTGGAGACGCGTTCTCTGGAGTGACAAATCTCGCTTATCCATCTGGCAATCTGATGGACGAGTCTGGGTTTGGCGGTTGCCTGGAGAACGGTACTTGTCTGACTGCATTGTGCCAAGTGTAAAGTTTGGTGGAGGGGGGATTATGGTGTGGGGTTGTTTTTCAGGAGCTGGGCTTGGCCTCTTAGTTCCAGTGAAAGGAACTCCGAATGCTTCAGCATACCAAGACATTTTGGACAATTCCATGCTCCCAACTTTGTGGGAACAGTTTGGAGCTGGCCCCTTCCTCTTCCAACATGACATGACATTCCACTGGTGCAAAGGACATGGATGACAGAGTCTGGTGTGGATGGACTTGACTGGCCTGCACAGAGTCCTGACCTCAACCCGCTAGAACACCTTTGGGATGAATTAGAGCGGAGACTGACAGCCAGGCCTTCTCGTCCAACATCAGTGTGTGACCTCATTAATGCGCTTCTGGAAGAATGGTCAAAAATTCCCATAAACACACTCCTAAACCTTGTGGACTGCCTTCCCAGAAGAGTTGAAGCTGTTATAGCTGCAAAGGGTGGACCGACGTCATATTGAACCCTATGGATTAGGAATGAGATGTCACTTACGTTCATATGCGAGTCAAGACAGGTGAGTGAATACTTTTGGCAATATAGTATATATATACACAAAAAACATGGGGGGGGGTAGCACTCAGCCTTAACCTAAGCGTTTCAGTGCGGGTGCGTCTCAAAATAAAATACAAAACAAAAACATGGAGAGAGCACTCCAGACAAACACATTGAAAAACCTGCAACAACAGCTCCATGCATGGGTACATAATACCAGCTGTTACCACATGGTGAAAATTTCATAACTCTGAGCTTTGCTGAATAAAATGGTGGAAATTTCCACCATTTTATTCAGCAAAGCTCAGAGTTATGAAATTTTCACCATGTGGTAACAGCTGGTATTATGTACCCATGCATGGAGCTGTTGTTGCAGGTTTTTCAATGTGTTTGTCTGGAGTGCTCTCTCCATGTTTTTGTTTTATTTTATAATATATATATATATAATATATACACACACGGGTTAGTATGGATGATATTACAGCTCAGGATTAAGCCCGGTGTGGGCGAAACGCGATGAGCTATGATTCCTTTTTGTTGGTTTTAACAGTTCACTGTCTTTGGTTGGTCCTTATCTATGGCTTTATTGGGCGGATAACCCTGGCTCCCTGTGTATTAGATTAGAGGTGTGTAGGTGGCTCGAACCGCCGAGGTATTAGCTAGACATTAGTCTGTGATTATCCCCTGTTTGTTGCTTTGGATACTCCAGCCGTTGGGATTTCGTATGAATTGCCGTTCTATTGTCATTACAGGATCTTTTTCACTTCACTACTTCTAATTAGTGTGTCGTTTTGTTAAAGATATTTGTGCTATCGGCACTCTTATTGGACTTTGTGCAAATTGTTCGTATATTGTGATGGGTTATGCCCTGATTGGGTGCCGTTCCATTACCCCCATTTCTTATGTGTTTGATAATACAGAAATTAACTCATTCTAAATTATCCTCTAAATCTCTTTTCCCCCCCCCCTTCTTCCTTATAAGTGGCATTTGAATGCCTTCAGTCTCTCTTTAAATGGAGGACATCAAAAGGTTTGATAATACGAAATCAGTTCAGGAATAAAGTTAGCCTAGAATTCTAGTAACGTTATGAGGGATTTGATAGATAAAGAAATTAACATTAAGCCAGCTGATAAGGGAGGGGGTAAATTCAAAATACTATAAGGGTTATTCAGAGAGCACCGAAATTTCAGCACAAGTTTGGTGCTCTCTGTCTCTCCCTCAGCGTACTTCGGCACCCTTAATTCGCCGGCCCTGCAGTGCATTCAAAGCCTGGGTCCCCAAAGAGCACCCAACGCAGGCGCAAACTGCCGAATCGACCCGATAACCTGCGCATTACCGCTGAATTGATCCAAAGAACTGCTGAATGCATCCAACGATCTGCAAAACAGACCACTGAATCTGAAAAAAAAAAAGCTGACCAGCCGCTGAAAAGGGGTTAAAAAAAATAAAATAAACTGGTGCATGAAAATGCCTGGAAGTAATACATGGTGTCCATAACGTCTCTTTGTAATAATTTTTTGAAATTGTAAAGGGAAATGAAAAGACAGATAAATGTATACGTTTCCATTTTGTAATAATTTTCACTTATCTGTCTTTTATAGCGGCCCTGGCCTTCTCCACTATTCCTCTGATCATCCGCAGCCTCAGAAGCACGTGTGTCATTTGCCTTTGTAATAAATTTTTGAAATTGTAAAGAGACTTTATGGACACCCTGTATATAAGGTACTATGAATAATAATAAAAAGGTATGTTACATAAAAAAAAACGGAATCAAAAATTTTGCCTGAAAAGCCCCTAAAAGATCCTAAACAAAAACTTTTTGCTGCAAATGAAAATAAACAGTTGAATATATATATTTTTTAAATGTTTTTTTATTGATCAGGCAGGAGGTAAAACGTTTACAGCAATATACATCACAGAAAATAAGAGGGTTGGCATAAACCCTCCCACTAATATTTTCCAGCAGAGATCAGCAAGGTGACTGCCAGTTTTGCCACGCCGGCGGTGACTTAGCACTCAGCATCCAGATGGGAGGACCAGGACAGAAAATTCTGGTCCTGTCCTGACTCCTTAACACCGACATCAGTCACGTGAAGCAGCGCAACATTATTCGACGGAACACCCTGTACCTCGCATTTCATCCCCCCTTGAAGCACTGTTCCAGCCCCCCTGCCGCTGGCAGCCCTGCAGCTGCTGACCAGGGAGGAGGGAGGGAGGCACCTGCCCTGCAGCACAATTTAAAATTCGGTCTCCACTAAGCCCCCTGGAAAGCCCCCCCAGGCCACCAGCAACTCCACGCAGGTAGGCAACACTGTGTGACACCAGAGCAGCGTGACCAACACACAGTGAGGGGTACAGGGAGACAGCGACTGGAGGTTCAGGGAGAGAATGATTGGGAATACTGGGAGAAAGTGACTGGAGATACTTGGATAGAGGGAGAGACTGGGGTACTGGGAGAAAGTGGGGGTACTTGGAGAAATAGTGAGAGACTGGGTTACTGGGAGAGAGAGTGTGACTGGGAGTGACTGGGGTACTTAGAGAGTGACTGGGTATAGTGTGAGAGTGGAACTATGTTAGGGTATGCTGGAACAGGGTGACTGGTAGCAGTGGCATAGCGTGGGGGGCATGTGTGTTTCATTTTTTTATTATATCAGTATTTTGTTAATATACAATACTTGTGCGGTAAGGGGGTCAATACGCTACTGGTAGAAGGGAATCATGGTGTGTTATGTTCACAGGTTGGGGGGCGCACAATTCTTGCCTTGCCCCGGGCGCTGACAACCCACGCTACGCCACTGCCGGTGGCATTTGGAGAAGGACTGAGATGTCGGGGGAGTTGGCAAGTTAAAAATAGCCCGTTGGAGAACCAGAGAACCAAATTGGCGTACTGTGTCCCAAAACAGTTGAATAAAGGGACAGGACCAGAGACAATGTTGAAGGTCAGCTGGGAAAAATTGCATTTTAAACAGTTGGCATTAGGAGTCACGAACGGGCCATTCTGTCTGAATAAATATTTAAGAAAAACAGGGAATTTGTTTTACATTGAAACCCATAGGATTCCCCTGTTTACACCTGTCGAATGAGACCACCGAATATCAGGGCATCTCACTGATGTTCAGTGTTCTCTGAATTGAAGGAATTTCACTGCCGCCAAAGATCACCGTATTTCTCTGGCAATTCGCCAATATTTGACATTTCTACATTATCTTATTTATCAGTTTATAAAAACTTTCTCCTAGGAATCCTAATAAAGTATATGGAATCTACGGAACCATATGATTTTAAATGTGTTTTATTCTTTATTGGTATATTTTACTAGTGGTTTTAATTTTATATGGCACTTTAATGATCCCTTTTTTCCCCCCTTATGGATTATGGAGCTGGTGGCTCAACACGAGGAGCTGCAAGTACCGTTCACCCATGAGCATAGCAAGGGATGAGAAGCACAAACCCTCGTGACGGCAGGAAAATCACCAGGTAGAACGACCGACCGACAGAGATGGCTGCCAAGGGAACTGACCCCCACGATTGAAGCCGGGGAAAAGTCAGTCCCTTGACACAGGCCGTAAAACCATAATCAAACCACACAGACGCACCCCACCACTAAAACATCAATAGATAGTGTTATACTTATCTGCAGGCTGTGAGGAGGAGCAAAGAAAGAGGATTTGACACTTCCTGCTACAGACTTATATGTGTCACGGCCCTCGCCACTGCACGAAAGGCAGATCTGCCTTGAATCCACCCAGGCAGCACCTTTCAAGCACTGTCTGGCTTCTCTTTCATCTCTGCAAGACTCCGGTGCACACAAACACCTGGCCTAGGACTTCCCTACAAAAGGGTGGAGCACACATGAGCCTGTGCTTCAGCATTGCTCAGAAGTCAGTCTGTATCCTGCCAGCAAGAAACCTGAATATGTTTGTGTAGCAGACCCTTTCACCTTGTTCACTGGATTTGCCACTCCTGCCTGCGCTGGACCCCTGACTACTCTTCTGGAATACCCCTTATTGATACTGCACCTTGAGACCCTTACCAGCTATCCAAGACCCTCATCTGTTGCTGTTCGCTACCTTGCTGTCTGAGTTCTGGACTCCTGTTCTCATCACCCCTGGACTCCTACTCTGACTCCCACCTTCCGTTCCCCTCTATACCAATACTCCTACTTTCTGCCCTGTTATTCGTCTATAGCCAGTAACGTATCTGTTGTCAGCCACCTTCCTACCCTGCATTTTGTGTTTTCTCTAGTTAGCCATATTCCTGTCCCACTCCTCAGTTTCTGTCCTGAGTTTGTGTGCTTGGAGTATCTATATCCTTAACTGGCCATATTTCAGCCTCCCTCATCTTGGACTGCATTAACCCAATAAACCACCTTGTTACCATATCTGTGCCTACAGTGTGTCACTGCACCCCTAGGCTCATACGCTCGGCCCCCTGGGTTGTGTGACCCCTGACAATATGGACTTGAAATGGGGTTGGCTGGATAAGGTCCCTAGTTATGGAGTTATGTTCTTAGAAACGGGTTTGGGTCAAAATCCCTACAACCAGTTTCCCTAATGCCAAAATCCAGACGACCAACTTCAAGACAGAACAAGTGCTGGACAAGCCAAGTTCCCTACACACAACTCCCCGATGGCCAACTTCCAGACATTCAAAATCCCAGCGGCTAACCCTAACCCCTAGGGAGTCTGGAAGTAGGACGTCGGGATGTTGGCATTAGGGAACCTGGTTGTAGGGATTTTGTCCGGCACCCCTTAGAAACACAAACAGAAAAATGCTGTTTGATGATCCAACTGATGAAGCTAGTGGCAACCTAGCGAAATGCGTTTTGGAGGACTACCTTTTAAACCTAACACTTGCTACCTGACCAATTGATTTGTAGCTGCATATACCGTAATTAAACACTTTTTAGGCTAGGGTCAGACGAATGCATTTTTCACGTTGTCCGTGAAAAAGTGCGTTCGAACAAATGGACGTATTTTTTCACGGAATACGCTGTCAGACTTTTTTAGATATGAAATTTCTATAACGCAGGAATGTTTAAATTTGGGGCCAGGAATTGCGTCATGCAAACAACTTGTCTGCGTCGTTAATATATAACAAGAACAAGAGATAAGCTAAACTCGTTAGTGTTACGCATACAAGAAAGGACATTTAACATTGATCAAAGACAGTCTAATGGACTCTGTTTATTTTATTTATTTGTAACAACCAAACAGGGGTTAGATCAAATGGTTTAAAAGTAAGGGAACACAATGACAACTAAGATAGATATCTCAGTATTGTGTTTATTTCGTCAGATCGAAACTCTGAAAGCCACGTAAACATGGAACAATAGGTTGCCCAATAAAGAAAAAAACCCAAAGAAGGTTAAATGGCTTGGATAAACCAGCTTGTAATGCTATGCTAGTCGTCGATATGATCTAATACTATATGGTATGAGAATATTTATTAGTTAGAACTGATAATTTTAGCATCTTATAAAAACAGAGGTCCTACCACATTTAGTTGATCATCACGAATGTCTGGTGTACTAACCCGCATGAAGCCGATTAAGTCGGGTAACGTGTGACTGTTAAAAACGATACCACGAATGAATGATTGTATGTCCCCTCACATACACATCCCTGTGGATATAAGTAAAGGGGGATGAGATGAATAAAATCTATGGAGTCCCGGGATATAGGAATAAAACGACCCCAAACCAGTAAAAGATTGGCCAAGCCCATAAATTAATTCCTGCAGAAGGTTGATGGTTGATCTGAGAGCGCCATCTGCTGGCCAGGTAACATAACACCTGGACAGACCCCTGGAGTTGATGAATATATATCCTCCAATCAAATGAGGCCACATAGTGATGGGCTAGATCTAAAACTGGGCGGAAGACCACTATATAGAGAGGACACTCCAGAGCAGAGGAATCAGACACTGAGAAAAGCTTGGGGAGAGACCTGAGGGACGCTTGGAGGGAAGAAAGGCAATCACCATCGGCCGCCCCTTTAAGACCGACCACACCCTAATCTTCCACCACTCTATCTTCACTAACCAGATGGTAAAGTATACCTGAATAATATGATATCTATTTTCTAATTGCATAGTCCTGACTTTAGATGTCCATCACAAACTAAAGGAATATAAATAAATTATTTTGCTGTTTGAGCCTAATAATCAGTAGAATAGAAATTCTGCCTTTACAGTTCACTGCAGAGGACTACTAAGGGAGAAACCTATTACCGGCTGCATACTTGAGCCATAATTTAGTGAAATTATTTATATTCCAAGAATACTGTTTGTGGACATCTAAAGATCAATTATATACCTATAGTGAGATACGCTGGGACCGTGAAATAGCTTTTATATGTCAAGTACTGTCCACCCCATTCGTAACCTAGCATAACTCCTTCCATATTAGGCTTGTGCACCGATTTTTTTTTCGGTTCGATTCGGTTCGATTTTTCGGATTTTTAAACTTTTCGATTCGGCTCGTTTCGACCGATTTCGGTTTCGATTCGATTCGGTTCGGCACGTTTTTCGGGTACATTTTTTTTCGGAATTTCGACCATTTTTCGTATTTTCGTGTCACTGTGCTCGGTTTTTGTATCGACTTTTCGTAAGTCCGTAAATTTTCGTTTTTCGGAATTGCACATTTTTCGGAATATCGACCATTTTTCGTATTTTTCGTGTCATTTTGCCAGTTTTTTGTATCGACTTTTCGTTTTTTCGAAAAATTTTCGTTTTTCAGAAATTTTCGTTTTTACAAAATTTTCGTTTTTCATAAATTTTCGTTTTTACAAAATTTTCGTTTTTCGGAAAATTTTCGTTTTTCGGAAAATTTTCGTTTTTCGGAAAATCTGTTCTCCTCGTTTGACACATTTCAAGTCCATTCGAAAAATCCGAAAATTTTCGTTTCGGCTCAGAAAACATTTCGGATCTGAAATTTTCGGATCTAAAATTTTTCGGAAATTCGGCCGCATCCGAAAACACGAATCGGGAAATTTCGTGAAAATTCCGAAATTCCGAAACCCGAAACGCACATCCCTATTCCATATCCATCTTGCAGCCCTTCCGAATGAATGCATGCACTGTAAGTCATTAAGAAGCGTTAGGTTAACGTATATCGAATGAAGTGCTGTGATTGATCTGTGGAAGAGATAGTCTCCCTATCGAGTGTGTTATGTATCTCCCTGAAGGAAGTTGCATTTAGTGAATAGGCCCCCACAATAATAAATTGTGCTGCAGGTGATGCCCAGTAACTGAGTGTTTATCTTAGCCAGGTGGAGGATTGGTTTATAATGGGAAAGGTTTAAGTGAATAGAATAGAGTTTGGTGTTTAAGAATTGAGGCGTGTATATCGGTGGTGCGGTCTATAAATCTAAAATATCTGTCCATTAGATTATTACGTGTCGCAGTATCGCTACTAATCACGATCTATAATCACTTGTAAATTGTATCTTGCTAATCCGTCGATAACATATGATTGTATGAAACTTGACGTGTGAATAAATTTTGGTTTGAATTGTTTTACCGTTACGCAGTCTCATATCTTTATTGATTTTATTGTGTTTAAAAATATCTAGAGAGCATCAAAAGAACTCGGGATAACGCGCCATATATTTGTTAAGACGTATATTTATTGATTGGTTATTAATCCCTATGTTAGGGGTTAAATACCAATTTATACCACTGGTATTGGAGGCACTGTCAATAATATATATATATCTATGTATATCAACAATAAGAAAAATATGCGTCATAATTAATATATCCCTGACCTATTAAAGAAGTCAATAATCTCCAACATATTGGAGGCTGCACTGCTGAGATGCTAAATGAATTTTTCACAATAAAATCAAGTTTATCTAAGATATTTGGAGGTTGCACTGTTGTGATGCTAAAGTAATTTTTCACAATAAAATCAAGTTTATCTATCAAGTAAGAGAGCAAGTTAGTGGTTGTGAGCGCCAGATCAAGTATTTGTGAAAGTAACATAAATTTGCTGGTCGTTAAGTAGCAGATTAAGCTATTGGATTAAAACAGTGGTAATCAAGTAACGTTTGTTGTTGGCTGTGGATACTTTGTTTTGAAATATTGTTATCTGATTGCTGTAGTGCAGAAACATGTCTGATTCAGATACTGGTAGCCAGAAGGCAATCTCTCAATCGAGACTTAAAAAAGTAACAAGACGTTTTGAAATATGTAAAGTGGTAGAACATATCAGAGAGTCATTGCATATTAAATCCAGTCTGATGGTGCTTGTTGATACTATCAAAGACCGCGCCCAAAGTCTTGTACACGATATGTGGGACAAAGAAGGGGATG
This sequence comes from Leptobrachium leishanense, assembly GCA_009667805.1. Lineage (NCBI taxonomy): Eukaryota > Metazoa > Chordata > Amphibia > Anura > Megophryidae > Leptobrachium > Leptobrachium leishanense. The sequence goes on from CM019066.1 coordinate 181,830,652, forward strand.
TGTGTAAATTCTTGGATGTGTTTACAAACACAAAAGACAAGGAAACAAGGAATTGCATTATAATGGAATCATGGCCCTCCATAATGTATTTGTGTTGTGCATTGGATAAACAAAACACAAAACAAAAGGTTGTCATGATGGAGACCATCGCTAACTTAAATGCAAAAGTAGAAAATGTTAATGATTTAACAGTCAGACTTGAGAATGCCACAACAGAAATAATTACTCTAAATGAACAGAGCCAGAAACTGCAAGAACAACTCCAAAGCTTACAAGCTGTATATAAAGAGAGTTGTGTTGAATTAAACAGTTTTAAAGAGAAATGTTCTAATTTAGAGCAGAAACTGTATGGCTATATGCAAGAAATAATGCTTTCAAGCGAGTCCGAGGTGTCAAGCAGTGATGAGAGTGTTGAAACTGACACAGATGAAATTCAATGCTCACTGAAAACCTTGAAGAAAGAGGTACTAAAAGCCCAGATAGACTCCATATCCCAGGTAAAGGGTAGACAAACAGAAACTGTTTCATCTGACCATAAGCCTGATGCTGGCCCTCATTTAAAAGAGCATGCCAAAGACAGCGGGGTAGATTCTGGAAGTAGCCCCGTCGATGATGTTAAACAGGGCGAAAGGGGGATCCCTTCAAGGCCTATAAAAGTGCAGGTCCAGCCATCTAATGAGACCAGTCATGGGAGTCATAGGTCAAATAAAAGGGCCCATACCACAAGCCAAGTTGCCCCTAAGCAATATCAGGATGCCTCCCAGGTATATGTTGCCAGGAGGAAATCATATGCTGAGGTGGTAAGAGGGAATAATCCAGATAGGAACCCCAGGGTCACGCCTGCCCCGCACCCACCAAGAAGTGGGGAGCAGAGGTCACCCAATGACTGCAGAAGGTATGAGCAATGGCCGCGACCGCACAATAGTCACAGGGAATATGCCCAAGGGCCTAGGCCTGCCCAAAGAAATAGGTATCCCCAATCTAGTGATTCTCCTCAAAGTGATGATCCCCCTCAAATAGGTAGGTCACCCCCTCGCGTTAGGGTCCCTGAAAATAGAAGGGGAGGTCAGACAGGAGACCCCAGGCCCAGATCACACCGTCAGAACAGAAGTAGTAATGCTGATTCTGACACATCAAATAATTCTAGGCCCGAGCGTAATAGGATCCGCAGAAATAGATACCGTAAACGAAATGATCAGAATGACCGAATAAACCAATTAGAATACCGGTTATATCAATTAGCTGAACGATTGGTGAAGATCACCGAGTATGTATGGGCACAGCGGCCTGATAACTCTTTAGGGATAAATCCAGTGGCCACCCAAGGGCCACAGGATCAATAACACCTCAGATGTTATTGAATCAGAGGGAACAACTGAATGAAATAGCATAGGTGGCACAACCTGACACCATTGAATCCCCAGGTCTACATATTAATAAGGAATCTAAAAGTATGTAAAGGGGGATTTCTGCTGTTGGATGCTAACCACTCTCCTATTTTTCAGCCTACTTCTAGTCCCTCTGATATAAACAGGCCATTAACCGCAACCGACTCTCAAGAGATCGTCGAAGCCAGATGCCCCGATGGAGAGCCAGCTACCTGTTGCGCATTAGCCTACAAGAAACCTAAGGTTCTCTGTACGGTGGGTAAGGATGAGAATCTCCCTACCCCAGGTAAAGTGATTTTCAACACCAGTTCATGGAGTTGCCCTCGGAGGTTAGAAACAGGTATTAACAGGGTATGTTATAATAAATCCCTACGATAACTGCATGATTGCAGGAGTAAACCTCGTGGGAAGGCCGAATCCAATCACTGGTTTTAAACCGTTAATACGGTCAAAGAAATTAAATTTGTAGGAAATATATATATATACGTATTTATATATATATATCTACAGGGCGATATCCTATTCAGTCCCCTACTAGGAAAGCAAGCCCACAAAAGGGGGATGATATACTTAATGGCTCACAAGAATTGAAAGGGTTAATAATCTATGTGTCACTGTCTTGATGAAATGCATTAAAATAAATGCCGCGCTGCATCTAAGGGAAAGCATGGAATAAATCAGAAATGGGGAAGATTACCCGTTTCCATTTACCATGATCCTAAAGTCACATAGATGAAGTGTTAACCTAAATATTTACATGTTGTGTATATCAATTCTTATGAAGTTCATCTCATTTTAGAGAGATAAGATGAGTAAAGTGACAATTGGTCACTCGCATGGAGACGTGTCCTAAAGACTCAGATGTCAGGAGCAGCCATGCTGGAAGTGACAGAAAGTCATGGGAGCACCCTGTCATAAAGGATACCCCAAAGAAACGGAAGGATGACGACAAGTGCATCATTGGTTATTTGAAAATCAACCTCCATAGATGAAAAGATCAACAAGCCACAAGATGTTTCGCTTGAAAGGTCTTTACCTGGGGAAAACACTGCTTGATTCAAATCCATTTTTCATCAACTGGAGTTCATCGATTCACCCTCAGATTACCCCGTTCGTAAAAGAAATGGGGGAACCACAAAAGGGGGATGGTCGTGAGAACCCATCATGCATTTACCAATTTTTTTTTTCTTCTGCACCAATTATCGCATGGAGTCGATACCTAACAACTTGTTAAAGACTAAGGCTACCATACAGATGTAAAATTTCCTATCCAATTGGTCCATGTCAATTCCTACTCATGAATCTGGATGAGTAGATATTGAAAAGGGGGATTTGTCAGACCTTTTTAGATATGAAATTTCTATAACGCAGGAATGTTTAAATTTGGGGCCAGGAATTGCGTCATGCAAACAACTTGTCTGCGTCGTTAATATATAACAAGAACAAGAGATAAGCTAAACTCGTTAGTGTTACGCATACAAGAAAGGACATTTAACATTGATCAAAGACAGTCTAATGGACTCTGTTTATTTTATTTATTTGTAACAACCAAACAGGGGTTAGATCAAATGGTTTAAAAGTAAGGGAACACAATGACAACTAAGATAGATATCTCAGTATTGTGTTTATTTCGTCAGATCGAAACTCTGAAAGCCACGTAAACATGGAACAATAGGTTGCCCAATAAAGAAAAAAACCCAAAGAAGGTTAAATGGCTTGGATAAACCAGCTTGTAATGCTATGCTAGTCGTCGATATGATCTAATACTATATGGTATGAGAATATTTATTAGTTAGAACTGATAATTTTAGCATCTTATAAAAACAGAGGTCCTACCACATTTAGTTGATCATCACGAATGTCTGGTGTACTAACCCGCATGAAGCCGATTAAGTCGGGTAACGTGTGACTGTTAAAAACGATACCACGAATGAATGATTGTATCCCCTCACATACACATCCCTGTGGATATAAGTAAAGGGAGATGAGATGATAAAAAATCTATGGAGTCCCGGGATATAGGAATAAAACGACCCCAAACCAGTAAAAGATTGGCCAAGCCCATAAATTAATTCCTGCAGAAGGTTGATGGTTGATCTGAGAGCGCCATCTGCTGGCCAGGTAACATAACACCTGGACAGACCCCTGGAGTTGATGAATATATATCCTCCAATCAAATGAGGCCACATAGTGATGGGCTAGATCTAAAACTGGGCGGAAGACCACTATATAGAGAGGACACTCCAGAGCAGAGGAATCAGACACTGAGAAAAGCTTGGGGAGAGACCTGAGGGACACTTGGAGGGAAGAAAGGCAATCACCATCGGCCGCCCCTTTAAGACCGACCACACCCTAATCTTCCACCACTCTATCTTCACTAACCAGATGGTAAAGTATACCTGAATAATATGATATCTATTTTCTAATTGCATAGTCCTGACTTTAGATGTCCATCACAAACTAAAGGAATATAAATAAATTATTTTGCTGTTTGAGCCTAATAATCAGTAGAATAGAAATTCTGCCTTTACAGTCACTGCAGAGGACTGCTAAGGGAGAAACCTATTACCGGCTGCATACTTGAGCCATAATTTAGTGAAATTATTTATATTCCAAGAATACTGTTTGTGGACATCTAAAGATCAATTATATACCTATAGTGAGATACGCTGGGACCGTGAAATAGCTTTTATATGTCAAGTACTGTCCACCCCATTCGTAACCTAGCATAACTCCTTCCATATCCATCTTGCAGCCCTTCCGAATGAATGCATGCACTGTAAGTCATTAAGAAGCGTTAGGTTAACGTATATCGAATGAAGTGCTGTGATTGATCTGTGGAAGAGATAGTCTCCCTATCGAGTGTGTTATGTATCTCCCTGAAGGAAGTTGCATTTAGTGAATAGGCCCCCACAATAATAAATTGTGCTGCAGGTGATGCCCAGTAACTGAGTGTTTATCTTAGCCAGGTGGAGGATTGGTTTATAATGGGAAAGGTTTAAGTGAATAGAATAGAGTTTGGTGTTTAAGAATTGAGGCGTGTATATCTGTGGTGCGGTCTATAAACCTAAAATATCTGTCCATTAGATTATTACGTGTCGCAGTATCGCTACTAATCACAATCTATAATCACTTGTAAATTGTAGTTTTCTAATCCGTTGATAACATACGATTGTATGAAACTTGACGTGTGAATAAATTTTGGTTTGAATTGTTTTACCGTTACGCAGTCTCATATCTTTATTGATTTTATTGTGTTTAAAAATATCTAGAGAGCATCAAAAGAACTCGGGATAACGCGCCATATATTTGTTAAGACGTATATTTATTGATTGGTATTTAACCCCTAACATAGGGATTAATAACCAATTTATACCACTGGTATTGGAGGCACTGTCAATAATATATATATATCTATGTATATCAACAATAAGAAAAATATGCGTCATAATTAATATATCCCTGACCTATTAAAGAAGTCAATAATCTCCAACAACGCGATAGCGGTCATACGATGCGCATTTTCGTACGTGATTTTGTACGGATCATCAATAAAACCCTTTTGCGTCTGGACGTTATGTTGGCCGGACGTGTGCAGCGTCTGACGTCTCCCAATCACGCAAACACGACGCTATGCGGCCGCAGCGCACTCTGTACGTCAGTAGTAGCGGTTTGACGTTCTCGAAAAAAAAGGGGTTCGTTGGCCACTTGCGTTGCACGGACGAACTTTCGTGCTGCCATTCGTCGTATGTTCCCCGGCCTTGGACGTCATTTGCTGCTAGCACGGCCGTGATTTCGTGTGGCTAAACGCGCGTGAAAAATGCGTTCGTCTGACCCTAGCCTTAGCCGTATCCCTGCATCCTGCGTTTTTTTCCACTCAACCCTCAGACCCTACTAGCATCCTGGTACCCGGAGAAGGGCAACATTGGATCCGTGGAGGACTGAACACATGAGGGAACACCAAAGGAGCAGAGGAAGGCGAACCAAAAAGGTGTACATCGGTGAAGAAGCTCAAAAACCTGGGAGACAGAGTCAAGTAAGTGTACCTGATATACTAATCTGGTTCACCAGGCAAATATTCCTCACCTAACCCCTACTCTCTGTCTTGGAGGTACAAGATCAAGAGAGGGGAACCAGGGTACAAGGAGGAACAACAGACTGTTTTTTAAAGAACCAGACTGTTTTTTCATTGACTCTTTTTAAAGATTCTATTCTTTGAGAACTGTCATACACCACAGAGACACTAGGTGGCAACCTTCGATAAGGAATAGCATTGCCAGCTTTCTTAAATTTCTTAATTTTATATGATATGCATTTCTAAAGAAACATTGTTTACATTGCATGGTTTTATTATACTGTTACTGTCATATACATTGTAGACAGAAGTTAAACCACTAGGGATACCAGATACATCCACCTACCTGCGAGGAGCGCCGCATAGTGGGGACCCCCCCCCCCTTTTTCTATACTACTGTTTTATGTTAGAAAATCTGAGGGTATAATGCCACTTTAATACGATCAGCGTAGCACTGGACGGATAACCACATGAAGTGTCACTACTGGGTTCTCTTGATAGCTGTCCACTCATAGGCAACAACACCATCCCCTCCACACGCATACACAGATTGACTTTCATACATGAATACGTAATGTAAGCCTGAACACTGAAAGCTCTTCAGGCATAAAAAAACAACTTTCTGAATTAGTGTTAATCAACCAAGATGTAAGAAAACAGTCAAATGAGGAAGGATGAGATCACTGCCAGGCACACATGGATATGGGTTGAGCAACAATCTTTGGAGGGATAAAAAAAAATAATCGCAGACTGGAAGAGGAGTAGGTTTAATCACGTCAATTAAACGTAATGGGAAGAGTCAGCACTGCCAGCTAAGATGTGCATTGAGCAATAGATGCTTGATCACTGGTGGGAAGGCATACATATAAGCACCATGCAGCAATGGGTTTGATGGTATGAAGCACTGTACCAATATACTACTTATGATCACATCTGGTGTCTGCATGGACCCTACATGCTCATTTGAATACTCGGCTAGTATATATGGCGTGATATAGCCAAGTTTAGTTTAAAGTTTTTTAAACACTCTGGAAAGTGAAAAAACGAAAACTGCCTTGCTCCACTTCCTAACCCGTATTATTCAGGACACTCCCTGCATATAGGGTGTTTATTATCTTTGCTTTCAGAAAATGAGAAAACCAAGTCTACACGCAAACAGGATTTTTAGATGTATGCAACATAAAGGTGGGTGTATGAGATATCTACGTATCCATTACCTCTTCACATAAAGTGCCCTCCCTCTCAAAATTTGGACACCACAGGAAAACCAAGGTTAAAAGGCAGGCACCGGTTTAATGAAAATGAGCTAGGAGTTATGGTTCACAATTGGTCGGATCAAGGAAACGCTCTTGTAGGCTAGTGTCAGACGAGTGCACTAGGTGCGCCCGTACTGACGTGGCTTCCGGCATCCGTCGCAGTGTTGTGATGCTGCGACGGGGCCGGCCAGACGCTGTTGCGCATGTACGACTTGTGCACGCAACAGCAGAGGGGCGCTGAGTGGAAAAAACGTTCACTCTCACAGACGTTCCTTCTGCTCTTCAACAACGCTTGTCTGACCCCAGTCTAACCAAGGAATGTATCGCACAGTGTATGTTCAGTTGTATTCATAGTGCAGGAATGCTCAGTTTTCAAAGTTTCATTTTACACACGTTACGCAATCTTTGATGTACCGTTGTGGTGAATGCTCTATATGAGTGAGACACTGCCAAGGTCAAACAAATGCACACTTATGTGCACAGAAACGGATCAAACTTTTTTCATATACACTTTTAATCTGAATATAAAAAGCCAGATATTTTTACTGTACAGACCTCTGAGTACATATGTAACCAGTCCTTTCTCCTTCCTTAGTGCCCCATTTTTATTACCCAACTACACATTTTTTTTCCTATTAAATGACACCAGAAGTACATTTGTTAGAATCTCTATTGAAAACATTGTGTGATAACCAAAGTCTAGAATTTCCCCCAAATCACAAGAGCAATTGTTCCAGTTTCCAAAGAAAAAAATATATACTTTTATCATACTCCACAACAGACTTTGTAGAAATAAAGTTTCTGAGATGGATGCAAGGAGCTCTTTATAGTGTTTATACACTGCAGCTTCTATTCATCACCGTAAAGGCCTTGGTTCATCCCCAACTCCTCCTGCAAGGTGAAATACCGCTAAACTCACTTCATGGGCCAGAGCGTCCGCATTCTCCTGGAAGTGAAAAAAGACCATTAAAAGCAGAATAATAAAAACACCAACTACTTATGTTACTATTTTTATGTTCATTTTGTAACACATCTAGCTCTAAGGGGTTATTCAGTAAGGGCCGGTATTGCAGTGCTGAAAAACACCCGTATTTCAGAAATATATAACCCAAAGAGCGTATGAAGAAACTGCACGTTTATCCTTCGCATGACGCGCTTTGTATTTTAGATATTGTGAAAAGTCAGCGTTGCAACACTGGCAAACACTAGCGTTTTGCGAACAGCGCCATAAAAAAATTCACACTTGAATTGCAATAGTGTGACATTTAAACAAATCCATCTAGCTGTTGGGGCATCTTGAGATCTGCAAGGTATCTGATGCTGCCCTGATATTGATATAGTTGATATTGAGTTCTAATGGAGCAATACACAAGAATTTTGTTTGCAACTGGGCCCCAGAACACAACCCTAATGTTTAGCACTCAGATAGCATGCTCATGGTGCCAACGCTCTTTTGAACAACTGGAAATGTGTCAAAAAACCCCACATTCCTAGCTGGTCCAATGTGGAGCCCAGTGCTGCAGTAGCTCCTTTTGGCCAGCAGATGGTGATAAGGAGTTAATGTATTAACCTCTTCAATCCTGAGATTGTGATAACTCAAGTCGTCAAAAGGCACCAACAGGGCCCAATATGGAGTTATCTAGAGCTGCAGCTGAGCAGGGCAAAAGCAAATGAAATTCATTTGCTTTTGGGCTCCAGAAGGTGCCTCCAAAGATTTAGCTCTGAACATAATGCCCAAGGTGCTAAACCTGTTTAAAAATCGGCTAAGGAGTGTCCTTTATCATGCATTCCCCAGCTGATGCACAGAGCCACGAGCTGCAGTAACTCCAATTGGCCAGTAGATGGTGACATCTGCCTGCCAAATTGGGAATATTCCCAAATATGTCTTGCCATATAAATAATTTTTCCCAAAAAAACAATGGTTCGTGAGAATGTTTTTTGGAAAATCACTTGGTAGTGAAGGAGTTAAGAAATAAACTGGAAATATTTCGTACAGTGCAATTAATGTTTTTTTCCCCAAAACACCACTGGTTCACTAGCTAGCATCCCACACATTGGAGGGGGTTGTATTCAGTGTGGCCATATGCAGCATTATGGAGAATGAAAGGATATTGTGCCGATTACAGCCACAGAATTATTATCAGGGTTATTCACAGAGAATCGAAAAGTCACCGCATGTTCGGTGACTTTTCGTTCTCTTAAATTCGGGCCGATTCGGCAATCCCATTTTGGCGACCCTGTGGTGTATTCAGCAAGCACCACAGGGCCGTCGTAGTGCAGGGAAAAGCTGCCGCAAACCCGACGAAAAGTCACCGCAAAAACCCGGCAAATGCACGCCGGAACCCGCAAAAACATCTGGATTAACCCGCTGAAGACGCCGGAAAAACCCGAGCAGGAGCCGATCACACACAGCGCAGCCGACACCGCAGACGAGTGAAGTGAATAAATTAGGAAAACAGTTTGCTTGAATGCTTGAAAAGTGAAACACTGTTTGCAAAGAAAATACTGAGCGAAAATGTCTGAAATTTGCATATGAGGTCCAATGAATGATAATAAAAAGGGCTGTTACAGAAAGAATAAGTAAACTTAAAAAAAAAATCTATAGACTCTTTACTGCAGAATTTTATAATGAACGGTTTATTAGATATTGAATTAAAACGGGAATATTTTTAACATTGAAGCCTATGGGATTCGCCTGATTAAACCTGTTGAATTAAACCACCGAATGCCAGGGCAATTCGGCAACTTTTCACTGCTGGTTTGTGCTCTCTGAATAGCCGAAGCATTGCTTCTCTATGGGGATTTCACGGCACCGAACAGGCACCGAATGTGCAGGCAATTCGCCAGCATTTGGTGTATTGTATTGCCTGCTCTCTGGATAGCCAAATGGCCAAGAAAGGTAACCGAATGCTGATTTTCAGCGTTTGGTTACCTTTCCCCAGCCATTCGGATCTCTTTGAATAACCCTGCATGTGTGCAAATACATTTCTAGAGACATTTAATGCCCTACACATAATATTCACCAGCAAGTCTGACCTTTCTAAGGAATAAGGATTTGATTTAAGACACTCTAGGATCACTAGAAATGTCAGGATTAAATCTGCAATTTTGCATTAAAGATAATATTGTTTTTGGGGAAACTCTATAGATCATCAGCAATAAAAGATGTGTGGAATGCGAACATGGTAGCTTGTTATTATACTGAGTGTATGAATGTAATCCAAGAACATCCCTGTAGTATGTAAACTATGCTTATTTCGTTAAAGTCTGGAGAGGTTTTCTCATAGTCCTCACCTGAGTGTCTGATTCAGCATATACGCGGACTACATCCTCCGTTCCCGAGGGTCTAACAAAGGCCCTTGACATATTGTACTTCTTAACCAGCTCGTCGATCTTCTCTTGCAACCCCGGCGGTTTCACTGTCCGTCTCTCGGCATCCGTTGTTTCAATTACTCGTCTATCTGCAACCTAAGAAAAGAAAAGCAGCTAATCCTCTGCAAGGCTGGGAACCAAAACACATTATCTACATTCATGTATATTATTCAGAATATGTCTCACATCATCATCTTAGTTTGAGGCAACATAGGCACTTAATAAAACTACAGAATGAGATACTACAAAGAGAAAAGGGGATGGTACCATCATATTGTACGGTACCACCATGTTGTGATGACACAGAAACATAAAACTGAAGTGGAATAATTAAAAGAACCAGTAGAAGTAGAAATTCAGTGATTAAGCAGATTTTTTCCAGCACAGCCCTGTATAACCTACATCACTTGCTCCTCAACATCATCCGTGGGCCACTATAGTGAATTTATAAAAAAAAATAAAAGAAAATTAAAAATAACATAGGACACAGGTCGATAAAGGCCGACACTATTGTCCAATGGAAATCTTTTTCATACTGGCCCTTTCCACATTTCACCGAGATAAGGTTATCCTACAACGAAAATAGTAATCCTTTCAAGGATTGATACTTAGTTTTTTTCTTTTATTCATTATGAGCCATTACTATAGTTGAAAATAACTTCTTATCTGTCTCGTATAGGCTGACTCTTCTGTTCTCATCCAACAGCTAAAAACGTTGCTGGCTCTGATTGCTGTGCCAATGCCACGATCAAGATGGCGGTATCCTATACGTTTGTATAACAGGTGTGCTTTCAGCTGCACAGACATGTTCCAATTAGGTAAATGGTTGACCAACCTCCCTGGCGGTCTAATTCTTTTGAAAAACCGCATCTAAAAGCGGTCTATTCCCCCCCCCCCCCAGTGGTATTCCCGAGTGTGGCTTGGGGTTAAATTCCTATGTTGGAAGCGGTAACCCCGAGCAACACTCGGGATGCCGCTGGATACATCACCTCTCCCTGCGCTCCCTCCTCCGGTGACCTTATACTTCCTGTTTCCCCCCTCACGAGAAGGAATCCAGGAAGTAAAACGCTGCAATCGTTGGAGGAGACTGCAGAGATCGGCGAGGGAGTGGTGATGTATCCAGCCCGATTGTGTCTCGGGGTTACAGCTCGCAGTGAAATTTAACCCCGAGACACACTCGGGAACACCGCCAGTGTGGTTAAACTGGAAATTTGATTTTGAACAGGGAAAGTCCCTCCACAAATACAAGATAACTTGATTTAGAGACAAACCCTGGACCTCAAAGAGCACTAACAGGCCAGAATTTAAGGATTACATTGGGGAAATATAGACTGAATCCTGCAATCACTGAGTCAAGGACCAGGGTTGGGAAACATGGATTTAGATAAAAGACTAATTTCAGGACATTACAGTATAAAAGTATGAGAAAGATTAAAATACAGATTAAAGGCGCATTTACACATTTTGTCATGACTTTACTATTGTTGACATTGAGATATGGCCTTACTCTTTGGCACACACTGAAATGCCCCAAGTGGTCGCCACTCACCGTGACTTTAAATTGCCGATTGGGCAGGTCAGTATATATTTCATCCCATTTCTGCACGGTCAGACCTTTGAGGTACAGAATGGCTTCAATAACCAGCATATCAGAGATAGCATCACCAACAGTCTATAAAAACCAAGTAATAAACATGTTAAACTGGTAGAAAACATTACATCACTGTCTTCATAGCGTTCTTACTTTATAGAGCAAGTTATCTAAATACCCCAAAGTGATAATTTATGTGAGAACCGTAAATTGAACGTCATTGAGGAATCTCAAGCTGCCCAGCCTTCCATTAGCTAGAAACATGACCCCTTATAAAGCACGAGTCACCTGGTTAATCAAGTCAATAGTGCTTTCCAGCATTCTAGCAGCTTTCCTTTTGTCATCAGAGGTCTCCTCGCCAAGGAGCTGCTTGATTTGCTCCTCTGCAGCTTTGCTAAACAGGACCTGTGAAAAGGGAGTTAATAAACATGACGTATTGACAGTCTCTTATTTATAGATGTGTAACGTTCCCATGGAACTACTGAAAGTCTGAATGATTATACGGTGTTCTTGGCACAGTACGTGCTTCCATTCCTGGTATAAGATATAGGATGGTTAGGTGTTGGCAGCAGGAAGCCTAGCAGCAAGAATCAATCACAACAGGAAAATAAACAACAGAAGACGACATACAGCAAAGAGGGTCAAATACAACCATGGCATTGTAGAACAACTCCCACGATGCTTCGCAGTGTTTGACATTGTGAATAACTCCCTAAGTGCTGGTGTTTCCGCAGTTGCAAACAGTGAAAATCACCCTTGTTGCAACCGTAAAAAAAAAGTTCTCGTTTCAAAAACCAGAAATTCAAACAACGGCAAGAGAAGCTTTATTGAATCAATCTTCAGCTAGTCTTTGAATATCCCTTTTGTGAAACACCGACATTTGCCATTGGGTACAACTACAGCAAACACCGACCTATAGTGAATAAACCCTATAGTTTATTAAATGTTTGTCTCTAGCATTTGCTGCTCAATTCTTTCTCTACCAATGGTATTTACTCCTTAAACCTATTTTATTTCCATTTGTCATTCTTGTGATTGCTCGCTGTAATTTTCCAATTCTATTGTATTTTATTGTAAACATATTAGGGACAATAAATGATGGAACACAGGGAATAACACAAGCTTCAAGCTCCCCCTTTATTGTTGTTGCTGTATTACAATATCTTCAGAAAGAAGGAAATCAGTTCTGATCCATCTCTGAATAGGATATGCTTTATATTTTGTTTTACATTATGTAATGAAATAGTTAACTTCATTGCTTTCTTGTAACTACCTTGTTTTTGGGTTATTTTTGAGGGTATGGTGGGAGGTGAACAGGAAACCACAGATGTGCGTCATCCGCCAAGTGGAAGGCAAAAACATGGCCAAGTTTTGGCAGAAGCTGTGGGCAATTTCATATCGCTGTGAGCATTTTTTTTCTCCCTTTTTTAGCTTAGCGTTTTTGTATAAAAAAAGGGGGAGTTTTATGAGACACTTTGAGTTTCACCTGTGAGAGAGTGCTCTGCACAGGATTTGCAGTTTGCATCGTTTGAAATCCTAGGAGGTCTGAAACGGGACTCCCAGACAAGAAATCTAGGTGCTGCAATTGAAATGATGAAGTATTTATTTTGTATTATCCTATTAAAATAAACGGTTTCTTTAAATTGTCTGATCTTATCAATGTGTCTTTCATGTCTTTAAATTGATCAATCTAAAAGAACCTTTGTTCAGAAGCTTCTCTGAGCAAACACATTCTAACACTAAATTGCAGATAAGGTTTCCCCATTAATATGTTTAGTACTGATATTTTCATAATTAAGTGCATTTAAATTGGTACTCACTGTTCCATGTCCATTTGCCTCAAAATAGACACCAATGTCAAACTCTTGGGCTTTATGATGCAAGTGTTTAACACCAGTCTTTGCACAGTACACTGGAACCTACGAGAAGAAATGGACGAAGCACATGAATGAGATTTCTAACCTTCCAAAAACTATTTTATGTGAAATTTCCAGTGCATTGCTTTCAGGGCAATATATTGATCTCGAATTGTAACAATCTAGCAGATATCTACCCCTTAGATCAAAGTATTATAACTGATCCTTGTACAATCTTCCCTCAAATGGAAGCAAGAAGTTGTCGGTCAGCATCATTTTGTATTGCACACAAAGCCATCACTTCAATGTTACAGAGCCAGGAGAATGCAGAGCCAACCCAAATATTAAAGAGAAAGATCGGGAAAATGGAACATAGGGAGGAAAAAACCCCCCAAAAAAAACAACCTGAAAAGTCAGTATACATGTGTGCAGAACTGGTATGTTGATAATCAAAAGAACTATGAATGTTGTACATAGCTCAGGTCAACAGGCCTTGCCACAGCCACGTATGCATAGAAAGTTAAACGGATACGGTCATGCCAAAAACAAGATGGGCTCATTTGACAGGAAATCTCTCCCTTTATAGGAGTCAGCATTTTTACTGACAAATAATTGAGAAAAACTGAGTAATTCCCAGTCAAATGAGCCCAACAAGAGTAATACAGGACAGTACTCCGCTTACCGGATAGTCAGATCAGCTTGCTGACAGTCAAACAAGTCAGCACACTTATGTCACGACTAAGAGCCAATCATGCATCATGATGTGACGGCCCCCTGTAGGGTGAAATGTGGTGGCCTGCATCGGTGAGAATATGGACTGTGATATCTCATCAACGGAGGAGATATCACTTTGATCTTTAAGACCAATGCGATGTCCCGTCCGAAGGGGATAGCAATGAACAAATGAACCTAGTCACTACAGGTGCACTTTAAATGAATTGTAAGCATCAATAAATGCATTAATGGACCTATATATGTTCAAAACCAAGATACCTTCATAATATCCTCCAAATAACGTGTAGAACTTCCATTCGCATATGCTGTTTGTACAACCGCCATCTTTAAATCCAAACCGGCCTGGGACAGAGAGAGAAGCATTAATGTCACACTTTGTGATAATCTTCACGTAGTTCTGCAACAGCATAAAAAGGGAAGCAAGTGGTTGGCATGTAAATACCCAGACGATTAACACATGAAGAAAGAAAAAAAAAAAGAAGTGATTTCATCCAAATAACTAGATGTCTTGGTTTCTATATGTGGTCCATACACATTTTGCATTTATTTGTTTAACCCCTTCACTACCAAGCAGTTTTTGTTACAAACACATTAGCATTATTCTTATTTGACAGACAGGATGTAGTAAAATATAGCATAAAATGTAATTTAGCATACAGATTGTGATTCTGAAACAGACTAGAGATTACAATAATGTGAATTTGCTCATTATTTATTCATTCAATCCTTTAAAGAAATATTGTTTTTGGGATGAAAAGCTGCAGCAAAAGCCGTTTAGATGGCACACATTAGTATTGAATGGTGTGTTACCTTCACCAGGAGTTCTTTGATAAAAGTGCTTATTAATGTGGCTATTTTATCTCCATCAAGCAGATGAAAGGTACCATCGTTCTCTTTGTAAAAGTAAACTATACGATCAGCATCCCCATCAAAAGAACAGCAACGCTCAGCGGGTTTCAGGTCAATCCCTATGAAGAGATATGGTAATTGTGTAAGTGTAACACGATGCTGGCAGCAGGACTGGCACCACAAGAGTACAACAAGGACCTTACCCTGAGGTGGTTTCTGCTGCACCTTCACATAGTCTGCGCCACACTGACAGTTGAGTTTCCCACTGAATCCTTCATTGTAAAGTTTCACCGAGAGCACCGGCTTCAAATGCTGCTCCATCTCCTTTAACTTCAAAGCCCCGATACCATTTGCCCCATCGACATTCAAGCATATGCACCCACCTATGCTACCAGGGGCCTGAAACACAAGGTCATACATCACCCTGCAATATTAACCAAAGACACACTTTGCTAGACAACTATGAACTGGGAGATACGTATATATTATTTCCCACTGGCTGTACACGTATGTTAGTGGTGCTCCCTTAGATGACTCCTCACCTTCATTCACATAAATAAGAATTAGGGAGCTCTGCAATAATGGCATAGGCATTGGGAGCCATTTGATCCTATGGCGCAGATTCATTGACGATATCTTTTTAATCTGGGATGGAGATATGGAATTTCTCCAGTGTTTTATGCAATCATAGGAGAACAATAATTTCAATCTAAGGTTTACGTCAACGATCGATAAAGATTGTATCAATTTCTTGGATATCACTGTATATGTGAAGGAAAACCAGTCGCAAGCAAAAGATTACTTCAAACCCACAGACGCATATAACACCCTCGACATGAGAAGTGCACATGCACCTATTTGGCTGTGGAATATTCCAAAAACCCAATATATAAGGTTGAGAAGGAACCATACGGAAAAGTCAGTATTTTTACGGCAAGCTGAAGATGTGAGTCAAAGATACATACAGAAAGGTTACAGCAGAAGAAAGATGGAAAATGATTTAAAAAGGACACTGCATCAAAAGATAGATCTGACTTGACAGGGAACAGAAGGACAGTAAAGACCAGATCAGATATGGAACATGCCTTCATTACAAAATTCAATCCATCTACTAAACAAAGTCAAAAGATATTCCGGAAACCCTGGCATATACTGCAGGCAGATCAAGTTCTTAACATGCATTTACCAGAGAGACCCAAGGCAATCTTCAGAAAAGCAGAGAACATAAAGATACTACTCGCACCAAGCAAACTGAAAGGAGAAGAAAAAAGATCAATCGTTTCTAGAGGAAAAACCAATAGATTTACTTCAATGCCCGTGCCGTGCTCAGTATATAGGTCATACAAGAATGCTTAAAGTGAGGCTCATGAAGCATAGAAACAACATAATAAAAAGCGCATTGATAATTCGGTACCTGTACACTCTAATGAGTGCCCCCTGCTTAACGGGCAAAACTTTGTATGTATTGATCTAGTTAAAGAAGACTTGAGAGGTGGATTCTAGAAATAGGCGGCCTTCAGGAAAAGGACTCAATGTGGATATTGATGTAGCAAATTGTCTGATTTGTAATAATCAGCTAACTTACACTAAAAAGGTGGATCTGTATTACAGTATCCAGGGGTTGGAAGTAGAATGAGTCGAGAGACCAATGTGAGGTATATCAATGTAATAGGGGCATATCTGTATATTTATATATTGAGATGTCATGTTTTATATATATTGAAATTGATGAATTGTAGCTTGGAGCAAATGAGGAAAATGAAACCAAGAGATGGCGCCAGGAGACTAAAAGGATGTATGACGACTGGGAACCGTCAAAACATCTACAGTGGCAAGATAAAGTATGTGAACCCTTTGGGATTACGTGGAGTTTTGCATGAATTGGTCATAAAATGTGCTCTGATCTTCATCTAAGTCACAACAATTTGAAAAACACAGTCTGCTTAAAATAATACAACAAACATTATATGTTTTCATGTTTTTATTGAACAGAACATGTAAACATTCACAGTGCAGGGTGGAAAAATTATGTGAACCCCTAGCCTAATGACTTCTCCAAGAGCTAATTGGAGCCAGGAGTGAGCCAACCTTGAGTCCAATCAGTGTGATATTATTGGATGTGTTGCTGAAAGCTGTCCTGCCCTTTAAAAAACACACACCAGTTTTGGGTTTACTGGTTTCAAGAAGCACTGCTTGATGTGAACCATGCCTCGCAGTATCTCCGAAAGCCTTGATGTTCATGTGTCCACGGTAAGACAGACTGTCTACAAATGGAGAAAGTTCAGCACTGTTGCTACTCTCCCTAGGCGTGGACGTCCTGTAAAGATGACTGCAAGAGCACAGCGCAGAATGCTTAATGAGGTAAAGAAGAATCCTCGAGTGTCAGCTAAAGACTTACAGAAATCTCTGGCACATGCTAACATTTTTGTTGACACATCTACAATAAGGAAAACATTAAACAAGAATGGAGTACATGGGAGGACACCACGGAGGAGGCCATTGCTGTCCAAATAGAATATTGCAGGACGTTTGAAGTTTGCAAAAGAGCACCTGGATGTTCCACAGCACTACTGGCAAAATATTCTGTGGACAGATGAAACCAAAATTGAGTTGTTTGAAAAATACACAGAACACTATGTGTGGAGAAAAAAAAGGCACAGCACACCAACATCAAAACCTCATCCCCACTGTAAAACATGGCGGAGGGAGAATCATGGTTTGGGGCTGCTTTGCTGCCTCAGGGCCTGGACGGATTGTTGTCATTGATGGAAAAATGAATTCCAGAGTTTATCAAGACATTTTGCAGGAAAACGTAAAACCATCTGTCCGCCAACTGAAGCTCCGCAGAGGATGGGTGATGCAACAGGGCAATGACCCAAAGCATACAAGGAATTCAACAAAAGAATGGCTTCAACAGAACAAAATACTCCTTCTGGAGTGGCCCAGTCATAGTCCACTCCTGACCTCAACCCCATTGAAATGCTGTGGCATGATCTTAAGAGAGCGATTCACACCAGACATCCCAAGAATATTGCTACACTGAAACAGTTTTGTGAAGAGGAGTGGTCCAAAATTACTCCAGATCATTGTGCAGGTCTGATCTGCAACTACAGGAAACGTTTGGTTGAGGTTATTGCTGCCAAAGGAGGGTCAACCAGTTATTAAGTCCAAAGGTTCACATACTTTTTTCACCCTGCACTGTGAATGTTTACATGTTCTGTTCAGTAAAAACATGAAAACATAATGTCTGTGTTGTATTATTTTAAGCAGACTGTTTTTCAAATTGTTGTGACTTAGATGAAGATCAGAGCACATTTTATGACCAATTCATGCAAAACTCCACGTAATCCCAAAGGGTTCACATACTTTTTCTTGCCACTGTAGCCGATCTGAAACCGGAAGTCACGTGGAGCGGCCAGACCACATGACCGGAAGTGACATAGCGCTAGACGATGCTGACACATCCAGGAAGAAGAATTCCGACCGGAACACGAGAAGGACAGAGGGGGGCGCCAAGAAGGGGAGATCTAATTAAGCAAAGATTAGGATTTTATTTAAAGCACTGCATAGACATTGAACAACATCCTTGACAAAGTCCGTTAGGACGAAATGCGTCGGGTTAACAGAGGCCCATTGTTTTTTACTTATTTTACCTTTATTGCCCCAATAAATTTTATTCCTTATATACCATCCTGAGTCCAGCCATATGTGTGCGGCTATACAGTACCACTAGAGAATGTGAAAAACCCTGGGGAAAAAAACAAAAGGAACACTTGGAAGTGGTTCACTGGTCGTGGAAGCAGAGTCCAGCGGCATAACAGTGGCAGCGGAGTATATACAGTTGTGTTCAAAATTATTCAACCCCCAATGCTGTAAAGGGTTTTAGGGAATTTAGTGTACATTTGTAATTGTATTCAGAATGAAATCCTACAAGGACTTTTTAAAGAACCATATGCAACTAAAATGACATCAATTGGTTTTGTAATACAGTAGTAAATGTTTCTTTTGTGAATTCTTCATTGACACAATTATTCAACCCCTTAAAGACTACCACTCTGAAGAACAGAGGTTCATTCAAGTGTTTTCAATCAGGTATTGAAAACACCTGTGGATGTCACGGAGCAGCAATAAAGCATAATAAGCACCAATTAGGCAGCTTTAAAATGACTGTGATACTCAGCTCCTTCTAGACATTTACTGGTGTGGTTACAAACATGGTGAAGTCAAGAGAATGGTCCAGGAAGACAAGAAAAGAGGTGATTACTCTTCACAGGAAGGGCAATGGCTATAAGAAGATTGCAAAGATGTTAAACATACCAAGAGAGACCATAGAAAGCATCATTCGCAAATTCAAGGCAAAGGGCACTGTTGAAACGCTCCCTGGTCGTGGCAGAAAGAAGATGCTGACTTCGACTGCTGTGAGCTACCTGAAGCGTAGAGTGGAGAAAAGTCCCCGTGTGACTGCTGAGGAACTGAGAAAATATTTGTCGGATGTGGGTACTGAAGTTTCAGCTCAGACAATACGGCGCACACTACGTAATGAAGGCCTCCATGCCAGAACTCCCAGGCGCACCTCCTTGCTGTCTCCAAAGAATAAGAAGAGTCGACTGCAGTATGCCAAAAATCATGTGGACAAACCACAGAAGTTTTGGGATAGTGTTCTGTGGACTGATGAAACAAAATTAGAACTGTTTGGGCCCATGGATCAACGCTATGTTTGGAGGAGGAAGAACAAGGCCTATGAAGAAAAGAACACCTTGCCTACTGTGAAGCATGGCGGGGGTCAATCATGCTTTGGGGCTGTTTTGCTTCTGCAGGTACAGGGAAGCTTCAGCGTGTGCAAGGTACCATGAATTATCTTCAGTACCAGGAGATATTGGATGACAATGTGATGCAGTCCGTCACAAACCTGAGGCTTGGGAGACGTTGGACCTTTCAACAGGACAATGATCCCAAGCATACCTCCAAGTCCACTAGAGCATGGTTGCAGATTAAAGGCTGGAACATTTTGGAGTGGCCATCGCAGTCACCTGACTTAAATCCGATTGAGAACCTCTGGTGGGACTTAAAGAAAGCAGTTGCAGTGCGCAAGCCTAAGAATGTGACTGAACTGGAGGCTTTTGCCCATGACGAATGGGCGAAGATACCCGTAGATCGCTGCAAGACACTTGTGTCAAGCTATGCTTCACGTTTAAAAGCTGTTATAACTGTAAAAGGATGTTGTACTAAGTACTAAGATTGAATGTCACTTGGTTGAATAAAACTGATAATGATGTGAGCACAGAAAAGACATTTGTGGTTATTTCATTATAAATGTTATGTTATATTTGTCTGACCTACACGTGCCTCTTTGATTTAATTGTAAGCAAGATGACTGAATGATCAAAATCAATGTCAAACTGGCCAAAACACTCAATTTCAGTGGGGGTTGAATAATTTTGAACACAACTGTACGTGATTGGTCTATATGAAATTTTAAATCCTGTGAGCGTATTTTAAGCAGGGGTACTTTGATTACTGCTTAATGCAGTGTAACGCTATGAAGATTCTTATTGTAGTGCACGCCAATTCTTATTTATATGTATAATATTAGCCTCGGATTTAGAAAAATATTAGACGGTCATTCCAACTTTTCTATAGTAATTATTACAGGGCGGAATGTAATGTTTGCAGGGTGTGCAATGTCAGATCCTAAACTACTGGCCAGGCTGGAAAAGAAAAAAAAAAAAAAAAAAAGAGTTGTCCTGATCTGACACACAGCTCCCACATATCCCACTACTTCTCATATTCTGCAATCTACCCTCACCTCTGTGTGTCACCACACCCCTCATAGATTGTAAATTTACAGGAGGAGATTTTAATATGAAGGGAAGAGCAACAATGACTGGGAATAAAAAGGCACTTGAAACACTAGCAGGGTTATTCAGAGAAAGGTGAAACTCTGGAGAAGTGAAAATTCTAGGTCAAAATAGCCGATTTGGAAAGTGAGATAAATGGAAGAATTTTTCTGGTTTGGCTATTTCGACCTAGAATTTTCACTTCACCAAAAAGTTCTCCAGAGTTTCACCTTTCTCTGAATAACCCTGTGTGATTGGGGAATCCCCTGCATTATTTTCATCCTGGAGATGTTAAGCAACAGCAAGGACAAATTGATCTATTTAAATTTACAGCGTGTGACTGTCACTTACATTTAGAAAAAAATTAAACTCCAACTATAAATTATAGAATCTTTTCAAACTTCACGTTACCTGATCGATCAAGTTATTAAATGCCGTGGCCAGTTTTCGGTAGTATCCTTGTATTGTGGGTTCCCCATATCTTCCATCAGTGTTACGGCAACAGATAATAAAATGGAGCTGTGGGGTAGTCACTAGGCCATAGTCTAGAACAAGAAATAGTGGAAAAGAAGAATATACTAGAGAGAAAAAAAAATTGCAACATGAGCACATAAGGTTGCTTAAAAAGCAGCTTGGTTTCATTAGGTAGGACTCGCCTGACCAGAGGAGCCGTGACATCGCGGGTGGGCTTACACTTTAATGGCCATTCAAGTAAACTAAAATCTCTGTTTTGTTTCACATGGAGCCACAGGGGTGAGCGCAAATGACAACTCTTTTTTCTTGTTATGTTTTATACATGGAGCAGGCTGAATACTTCTGGTCCACGCAGCCACCCTGATAGGGAATAGGTGCAAAACTGTTTTTTTTTCTGTACAGATAATAAAATGGAGCTGTGGTGTAGTCACCAGGCAATAGTCTACAGCAGTGGTTCCCAACCGTGGTCCTCAAGTACCCCAACAGGGCAGAATTTCAAGATATCTGAAGCACAGCACAGGTGATATGTTTTGCTGTTC
Organism: Leptobrachium leishanense; assembly: GCA_009667805.1. Taxonomy (NCBI): domain Eukaryota; kingdom Metazoa; phylum Chordata; class Amphibia; order Anura; family Megophryidae; genus Leptobrachium; species Leptobrachium leishanense. The sequence continues at coordinate 181,852,624 of CM019066.1, forward strand.
AGTGATTGCAGGATTCAGTCTGCTTTTCCCCAAAGTGATCATTAAGGCTAGGGTCAGACGAGCGTGATTTCTACGGACTGTACGTCCGTGCAGTACGGACATCGTCAGTACGGATGACGCAGTAGTGGTCACACAGTCCGTTTTTTCACTGAAGTTATTTTTTGACGGATGTAGGAGGGAAAAATAAATTACAATGAAAAAACATTCTGTCCGTCAAAAATGCTGGACGTATAAATGCAGTCCGTCTGACCATGCTCCATCACTCACACACAAAGCTATGCAGACGTTATGGACGTGGCGCACTCCGCACGTCCGTTCTAGCAGTATTACGTTCTTGCCTAACCTGCGTCCGTTTGCAGCGTCCGTCAGCCCCCGCACTTCTGTGCGGACGTACTTCGTGTGTGGGGCTCCATTTAACACAATTGTATGCTATCACGGACGTACTTATGTGCGGCAACACGGACGTTAACACTGCGCTCGTCTGACCCCAGCCTAAAACCTGGCCTGTTAGGGGTACTTGAGGACCGCGGTTGGGAACCACTGCTCTAGAACAAGAAATAGTGGAAAAGAAGAATATACTAGAAAGAGAGCGGAAAAAAATAAATATGCTAACTAGTTATGATGCCAGAGGAAGCCTTTCGATGCGTCTGGATCAGGATGGGGGTTAATTAACCCCTATGGTTTTCGGTCCTCTGGTTTTAGACCTAAGAATTACTGTAAGAAGATACGCTGGCTGCAGGAAATTACTTAAAAAATTGTATATATAGAAAGAATTGCAGGAGGAGAGACAGAATTAGGAGTTGTATTAGGTAAAATACCATGATATTTGGATTCCAGAGCAATTACTCCATCAATCACAGAACAGGAAAGGTTTTCACTACTTGGTCTAAAAAGACAAAATAGGAAATTAAGAATACTATAATGTATACAAAAGAAAAAAGATATAGAATACAAAATATAACAAGAGTAATACTCAATGGTGTACATGGGACTATTTTTGCTTATCCTAAGTGTACCAGCAGTCTCACGCTGCGCTTTATCAAATTTGTGTGCTTTATTGATCGAGATTTATGTCAGCTTCAATAAAAGTATCCATTTTATTATACAAATCAGCATCCAACATGGCAGCCACGTCCCCATCATGTCCTAGCCCAGTGCTTCCCAAACCTGTCCTCAGGATCTACTTCCAGGTCAGGTTTTCCAGAAATGTGAAGCACAGCACAGGGGATATGATTTGCTGCTCAGTGATTGCAGGATTCAGTCTGCATTTCCCCAAGTGTAATCCTTAAAACCTGGCCTGTTAGGGGTACCCAAAAACAGGTTTGGGAAACACTGCCTTATCCTTCTCAGAAAACATGGATTATATTCAACATTTGGTCACAGAAATGATATGGACAGATTAGGCCGGGGTCAGACGAGCGCATTTCAGAGTGGAAGGAATGTCCGTGAGAGTGGACGTCCTTCCACTCGACGCCTGTCTGGCCACCTCGCTGAGCGCAGTTAGTGCACTCAGCGCTGCAAGGCTGGATCCTCCTTTGGAGGATCGCGCTTTGCAGCCCTGTCAACACGCGTCCTATCGCTTCGACGGGGAGGCGTTGAGCACGAATGCTTGTAGCTCGCGCAACTCGTGTGCACGCTACAGTGTGTGACCAGCCCCGTCTCAGCGTCACAACGCTGCGACGGACGCCGGGAGGCACATCAGTACGGGAGCACATAGTGCTTTCGTCTGACCCCGGCCTTAAAAGCTCTTGGCAAGGCTGATGTGCATCATATGTTGCAAACAATAAGAACCTTACACTTGTAAGTTAGCATACAGTATGAAAAGCATGTAGGTTTATTGGTGAAGTAATCTGTGTTCTTGCTATCAGATTGTAAGAAGAAATGCATATTATAAATTAGAAAAAATGTGTGTTGGATGTATGATGCAATATGAGCATGCGCATTTGCTTTACCTGGTATCTCTCCCAATAGCTACGTGAGCCTCCTGATCCATCTCTATCGCCTCCTGCCGGATTATATCAGCCAGCACTGCAGGTAATTCCTGCTCTTCTGCATTGGCCAGGTTTGTGGCATACACTTCCCACGCCTGCGCCAGCATCTCCCCCATAGGATCAACAAGTTTCACACCATTGTCTTCCTCAGGGTTGTGAGATGCAGTGACCATGACTCCGATGACAGATTTGGTCTTCTTTGATCTCAGCACTGCTAGCAGGCCCATACGATACATAACATGGTCCAGATGCGCTGCAACGGTCCGAAAGCCAGCTGTGCCATACTGAACGCTGAGGCTGGCCGGTTTGGGATGCTGAGAGGAGAACTTCAAATCCGCAGCCATTCTGCATTAGAAACATAAGAGCAAATTACACATGAATCCCATTCAAAAATACAAGAAGGCCAATAACTTTCTAGAGGAGGTTACAAAAGAGCTTGCCCATATACAGCCATGGTCCTAAACCCTGGTCCTCAGGGCCCACTAACAGGCCAGGTTTTAAGGATCACCTTGTGGAAATGCAGACTGAATCCTGCAATCGCTAAGCGGAAAATCATCAGCTGTGCTGAGCTTCAGATATCTGGAAAACCTGACCCGGTAGTGGGTCCTGAGGACCAGGGTTGGGGACTTCTGTTAGAGTGTGACTTTTTGAACCCTCCTTACCTTGCACTGATAATAGACTTAGAGACCTAAGGAGATGTAAGATTGACGGCATTGGGATCCTACAGGATTTCTGTTGTAGGGTAAAATCGTGAGCCTTTGATGTCCTAAGGTGACATGTTCACAGACATGTTCAGTCTTTGATATTTGAGCCCTTGACGATCTTCTGGCTGTGTCAGATACTTTGAATTGCGGTCCCACAGAGTGGCACCCTTATGTTAGGGGATTTTATGTTGAAACACGCTGAATCGTGCCACTTGGTTAACATAGTGTAGCGCTGGTTTAAAACGCTGTTGCTGTAGGACTTATTTTTGGCCACCAGGGGGAGACAAGCGCAATGTAAGAGACACGGACTACGTTTTCCAGCATGCTTTGCGTGGAGAACAGGAAGTGGGTGGGGAGGAAAAGACTTACATCCGCAGCCTTGTGCAGAGGAAACCCAGAGCGCGCCGAGGAGTGAAGAGAGCAAGACGCACGTGAGACAGACAACGATCGCGACCCGGCCGGAGCGCAGGTGCGGCCTTGCGGAGCTGGAGATCGGTTCACATTACTTGCCAGAGACCTAGTAATCCACCGCTGGGAAATTAACAAAGATACAGAGCTGCTGAAGGACACCGAGTTAAGAGACCGCGATGATCTAGTGGGAGTGCAGGCGGTGAGCAGAGCATCTTGTGACAGAAACGGACAAGCAAGACAAGCGGATCCGGTGGCACAGAGTCCCAGTCAAGTCGAGCGGAGAGACGTCCTGGGTCGAGCAGAGCATCTGGCGGATGGGTGAGAGGCCTTCCTGGCCCCAGTAAAATAATAAAGCACGCTGCAAGTTTGTCTAAACCTGCAGGGCCCCAACGTGACTAGTCGAAGACACATTGAAATCATTCACTGGCCAGTTGAATCTTGTACCCGGGTACCAACACACGCATACACGTACACCTTCTTGGGACACAACCTGTACGGGACTCACATTAAAACAACGAAGGGGTTAATATTCATTTTTCTTTTCCGCTGCGCGTTTCTCGCATTACGAACTTCTGTAAATATATATGTATACCGTGCTGCTCTCTATATGCCAGTTTATTTGAGATCAGTAAACTATATAACTTATAAAATCCACAACAGTGTTGGTGTATATTTATTCCCTAGTCCGGGGAGACTGACCGAGGTTTAAATTCAGCGGCTCCTCCGGGAATGAGCGCTACAATAGCACGATATTTTTTTCTTTCATCCTTTAAGATGATGAATTGCCAGTATTTTTTTAGGATCGCTGAAACGTGTCTCAAACAGCAAATTTGTACAGTAAGTACAAGGATGAACATTTAAATCTGGCATGAAAGACATAACAGGTTGCACATCCAAAAGAAGGTACCACGCCAAACATTTGATTCACAACAAGTTTTATTCTGAGGAACATCTTGCAGTGAGACATTGCGACTCCTGCAGAGTCTTTATCAAGTTTTGTTGCTGCTTTATATAATGTATGCATTATCTCATCAGATCACACAGTCTGGCTGGTCAAACCGATAAGATCACATTAAAAAAAGCGCACCCACTGTCTGATGAAGATTTTTGATATCTGTTTTGTTGAAGTTTAATTAATCTAGTAAACTTTTAATTTTACAATGGGGTTTTGGAGCTCATAATCTGATCTGTCCTGCTGTGACAGCCATAAATCACTTCCGAGGGAAGCATGTCATGTGGCATGCCGCAGCACTAAGCAAACAGGAAGCCCAGGGAGATTGTGTCACAAGATTTTCTGGAAAAAAAACTATCCATCAGTTTGGCTAACAGATTGTATAGGTGGATTTGTGAAATCTTTTGATGTGCTAAAGTTTTTTTTGGGAGCAATTGGTGCAGTTTAAGTTAGTGTTTTACTTGCAACATATCATCCTAAAAGGATTCAAGGGTAAAGTGATCTGGTTTAAGATAGTTATAAGAGTACAGATTTATTGGAGGAAGAAGAAGAAAACACCCCAGGTAAGAGGGACATTCAATGCACATTAGATATTGACACAGACCATGACACCCTGCTTTGCCAAATCACTCTGTGCAGAACTTACTGGTGTCACAGGAGGAGAGTCTAGGGCAAAGGCCCCCAGATGATGAGACCTATTCCTAGATTTCTTTGAATATAATAAATGGCCAGGGAATTGTGGTAGTTATTATTACTAATTATGCGCCGACACATTCTGCAGCGATGTACAAAGGGTACAATGGGTAAAGACAAAGAAAGCACGTCCACAAACAGGTACAGGAGGAATTTGGATGGGACTATTCCTGGGGGGGGGGGCGTACGGTCTAGAGGGGTGAGAAACAAGAGAGGCGGATTGTGGTGATGAGAATGATGTGAATTCAGAGAGATGACTATGGTTGGGTAGGTCTTATGGGATTAGGTGGTAGGCTTTCCTAAGGCTAATGTCAGAGGAGTGCATTCAGAGCGCACTGAGCGTATGTGCACAACGGACGGACGTACGGACGGAAGATATTGCAGACACCACACGATCCGTTGTTCTTGACGGATGTAGAACAAAAAAGGGAATTGTGGGAAACAAAATTAATATGAAAAATGATAAAAATAGGTACAGGATATGAAAAGCGATTTCATGCGTCAAGGTGCTGGACGTCGCAAATGCGGTCCGTCTGACATCACTCACACAGAACGCTATTTGGACGTGGCGCACTCTGCGCGTCCATCCTAGCAGTTTTACGTTCTTGCCTAACTTGCGTCCGTTTGCCCCGTGCGTGCCCAGTTTGGTGCGCACGTGCTTAGGGGGTTGGTCTCTATTGCTCATGATTCTATGCTACGACAGACGTTAAACTGTGCGGCAATACAGACGTAATCACTGCATTCGTCTGACACAGGCCTAAACAGAAGGGTCTTTCGGGAGCGTTAAAAGATGCCAGATTTGGGGGGGGCGGAGCCAACTGCAGAGCATGGCGGACACGTTTTAGTCCAGCTCCAAACCAGACAGCGAGGAACAGCGGATTTCAGCCGCCAGAGACCACATACACCCTTTAAGGTACCGCAATCCCCAATCGGAATACACAGCCGTCACGATGGCTACCGCAAAGGGGAAAAAAACGCCGGGAACAAAGGAGTTTTTCACTCCCCGGCCCAGTAAACGCCGAGAGGATACAGATCCCCAAAATGGCGGCGGCTCCCCATCCCACTCTCCTGCTTCGACGGCAGGCACCTCTGCGGGAGATTTAATGGCGTTCACCGCCCGCATGGAGAAACTCTTTAAGGAATTTTCATCCTCCCTGTCAGCGCGCCTAGATACTGTGTCGGCGGACATCCGCAAGGATATTCAAGAGATTGGAGACCGGACCTCACACCTAGAAAATAAAATGTCTGAAATGGCGGACGCGCACAACGCTATGGCCGCAGCAGTAGAATCTTTGGAATCCAAACTATTGCAATGTACAAATAAACTGGCGGATCTTGAGGACAGGTCTCGACGCCATAACCTCAAAATTCGAGGAATCCCAGAAACGATCCATCCCTGAGACCTCATGGCTTATGTAACGGACTTATTTACACACTTGCTCCCCGGAGTTGCTCCTGACACGTTACTCATGGACAGAATACATCGTATACCAAAACCACCATCTGCCCCTCAAAAAGCACCTAGGGACGTGATCCTTAAGATGCACTACTATAAACCTAGGGAAGAGGTCTTGCGAGCAATGCGTAAACCAGAAATATTGGGTTCCCAATACGACCATCTGGAAATTTACCCGGACTTTTCTAAAGTAACACTACAACAAAGAAGACCGTTTCGTCCGTTAACAACGGCTCTATGGGATGCTGGTATACTGTACAGGTGGGGATTCCCCACAAAGTTAATTGTTCTCCGCGAGGGGGTTACCACAGTCCTCACATCTCCTACTGAGGGCCGAACAACCCTGGAGTCTTGGGGCCTTCAACTACACGAGGATGCCCAGGAACGCAAGTCTACATTAAAAAAGGTGATACCGGACTGGCGCCAACGCTGACTAGATGGGCACGAGAAAGTCAAGCCCTCGCAGATCCGTTCCTTGTGATGGAAACCTTACACGCTTTTGGCCGAAGGACGCAGGATGGGTAACACTGGTGGCTTAACGATTGACATCTTGGTCTCGCTGCTGGTGGCAGATGGACCTTCCCCCCTTTTTTCGTTTCTCCCCCTTCTTAGTTGAGGGCACGGATGTCTCCCAGATGGGAGGATCCGATGGAGAGTATGGCGTTCTGGAACGCACCAAGTTTTGTCGCTATGTTGCGACGTTTTTTTGTTTTGGCTTTATTCCCTTTTACCCCCTTCTCCCAGTCCCTGGGAGGTTGCAGCGATTCTCGATCCTTCTTATTGCACCACTGGCCGAGAGGTCAAGTCATTCGCTTAAAATGTTGTTTATCTGTTCCTAACATATATTTTGTAGACTTTTATGAGGATAGTATCGTATAATGTGAAAGGTTTGAACTTACCAGTTAAACGCCACTCTTTATATAAAGATCTTCGTACGTATGACGCAGATATAGTCTGCCTCCAGGAAACACACTTTAGGAGACTGGATCACCCTAAACTGTATACACCTCACTACCGCACTCAATTTCATTCGACTTACGGGGCTAAGTCTAGAGGGGTGACGATTTTGATTCACAACAGACTGACAATGCAGACTCACAGAATTATTACGGACCCCAGAGGCAGATATATTATTTTAATTTGCACAATCAATGGCAGGGTGTACACGATAGTAGCGACTTACGCCCCTAATAATTCTCAAACACAATTTCTGACGCATCTTCTAAACAAAATTACGGACGTTTTATCAGGCGACCTAGTGGTCTGTGGCGATTTGAATCTATGTATGGACCCAACGAAAGACCGTTCAGTCCCTACGGGCACTCAAGCAGGGAGACAGTTTTCAAGGCTGCACTCTCTCCTTGGACAACACCATTTATATGATACATGGCGCCTGCTCCATCCTACAGAGAGAGATTATACTTTCCGATCGGGAGTACACAATAGTTACTCACGCATAGATTATTTTCTCCTACCATCGATTCTACTCTCCCGCGTTACCACATGCGATATACTCCCCTTCACATGGTCTGACCACGCCCCATTGCTTCTCGACATACAGGACGAATTTCATTCTCATGCGAGACCACCCTGGAGATTTAGCGAACACATTTTAAAACATGAGCCGGCGTCTCTGGCAATTAATGTAGCACTAACTAATTATTTTAAAGGAAAATGCGTCCACGGAGGTAAACCCTTTTGATATATGGCAGGCTCATAAAGCAGTCATTAGGGGCGTATGCATTCAGTGGGGAGCACGACTTAAAAAGCAACACACGGCACACCGCTTGGAGGTTCTTCGGAACATCCAAGATATAGACACCCAGAACAAGTTGTCCCCGACGGCGGAACTGGCGGACACTTTGGACGATGCCCTACGCTCACTCGCTGACTTGGAAGCGGACAGATTTAATTTAACCATGCACAGGATGAAGACGCGGTTTTATGCGTTTCAAAATAAACCGGGCAGACTTTTGGCTCGTAGACTAAAACCTCCCCCTGCCACACAAGGAATTTCTCACCTCAAATCCAACAAAGGACTAATACATAATCCATTAGATATAGCTAACAAATTCGCAGATTTTTATGAGACACTGTATAACCTATCCACAGACGACAATGTGATACAGCCTACCCCCGACACCATCTCTGATTATCTACATACACTACACCTGCCGAAAATATCCCCATCACAAATGACAAATCTAGCTTCTCCGATTTCTCTAGAAGAAATTTCTGAAATGATTAAAGGACTACAAAAACGAAAAGCCCTGGGCCCTGACGGCCTTAATGGTCTATACTACTCGACTTTTACCTCTCACCTCCTGCCGCACCTACACTCGATTTTGACGTTGCCCGAGAACAGGGTACATTCCCGACAGATATGTTACGGGCTCACATAATTACACTCCCTAAACCAGGCAAGACCCCGGACGAATGTCGTAATCTTCGCCCGATCTCACTTCTTAATGTAGACATAAAATTGTATGGGAAAATTCTGGCGAATAGACTACAATACATTTTACCGACTTTAATTGGCCAGGACCAGGTGGGGTTTATTTCTGGCAGACAAGGACCAGACAGCACAAAAAAGCTGATCAACTTGATTGAAACCTTGCAGCGGTCAGGTTGTCCTTGCTTGGTATTGTCCCTAGATGCTGAGAAAGCCTTTGATAGCCAATTTACCCTATTTCTCCACGAAACCCTTAAGATGTATGGTTCCCCCCCCCCCCGCTGTTGACGGCAGTAAAGGCCCTGTATGATTCCCCATCAGCTAGAGTTCTGACATCGGGATTTATGTCTGACGAATTTGTGATTACAAACGGCACACGTCAGGGGTGCCCTCTTTCCCCCCTATTATATGCCCTGGTGTTGGAACCACTGGCACAGGCTATCCACCAGAACGATAACATTAGAGGCATCCCAATAGGTCCCACAACATATAAACAACAACTGTATGCGGACGACATCCTTCTGACGTTGACTGACCCAGAGGTGTCTTTATCGGCCTTATATCACGAGCTAGAGGCGTGCAAGGTGTCAAGACAGCAAGGTGTCCTTTCATTTAGTGAACTTACTTAAAACGCAAGCTTTGCCAATTAATATGACACAACCTTTTCTAGACACTCTTAAAATGCAATATAAATTTGATTGGCGCTCTAATTATTTGGGACTTAGAATCTCGGGGAAATCTGAAGATCTTTTTCAATATAACTATGAACGTGTTCTTTCTGAGATAAGATTGCTTATCCATAGATGGAGAATGAAAGAAGTCTCGTGGCTGGGTAGAATGGCGGCCGCAAAGATGATTATTTTACCAACACTACTGTATGTGTTCCGGGCCCTGCCCCTAAATTTGCCCCGATATTATCTGGTTATGGTTCAGTCTGTTTTGACCTCTTATGTCTGGAACAATAAAAGACCTAGAGTTCCTTGGAAGCCATTAAGTTATAGACACAGAGATGGAGGCCTGAACATGATACACGTACAACACTATTATTGGGCAATGTGCCTGGCATCCTTATCGGAGTCCTTTCACGCACGCCCCACGCCACAATGGCTATCCATTGAGGCAACATATATGGAGGGACATGATCTGGCAACATTACTTTGGGTCCCCGTCAAAGACAGACCGCGGATAGACTCCCCACTGGCCAGTACGGTGTTACACCTTAAGATATGGGATAAAGGGTTCCGCTCTTTCACAAATCATTATCCGATCTCTATGGCTACACCCGTGGAATCTTTTAGGTATCTACTTCCTCAAGGAGATTATGCTAGATGGGCTCATTACGGAGTGTTAAACCTTCATCATTTCTTTGACGCGGCCTCCATTCTACCTTTTGAGACATCATGTACTAAATTCAAGGTTCCAAATGCAATGTTTCTATCATATATGCAAATACACGCTTATCTTAAAGCTCAGAAGATCTTTCCTACACTGTCTGCTAAGGTTCCATTACTCTCAGAAACTGAACTATTCTGTTTGGACTCTCACTCCACTACTAAAGCGATTTCGATGTATTATAGAGTGCTTAATACCCCACAAAAAGCTGTTACTTGGACATTTCAAAAAAGTTGGGAACGGGAACTGGAACAATCTTTTACACCAACCCAATGGGCCACGGCTTATATGTTTGCGGTGGGAGCTACTCGGTGCGTTACCTTATTAGAGACACAACGAAAGATCCTTTATAGATGGTACCTCACTCCAGACAGAATCAAAAAATACGTGCCGAACCAACCGGATGTATGCTGGAGATGCTCCCTAGCACAAGGTTCTATGAGTCACATTTGGTGGCATTGCCCCACAATAAATTCATTATGGAAGGACATCTCGATACTGGCGACCGAGGTCCTCGGCATGCTGATCCCTCACAAACCGGAGATTCTTTTATTGGGTATGATCAACCTCCCGAAACCTCAAAGAAAGATGTTATTTATTCTCATTTCTACGACCTCTTTGCTCATAGCATGAAATTGGAAGTCCACATTAATACCTACTAAAAAACAAGTTATTGACTTATTAACCAATATCGTGGATTTGACTCACGAATTGTGACATCGGAAGACATACATCCACCCAAATCGGATCCCTGGGCACTTTGGGACATACACAAAATCTATACGGCATGTGGACTGTGACCGGGCTACCGATCCTGGTACACACATATTATTTTATTTGGCTGCAACCCCCCTCTTCCCCCCCCCTCCTGCCCTTTGTTATGGTTATTTTGAGTATTTATTTGTACTTTTGATGGCAAAAATCTAATAAAAATTTATGTTTAAAAAAAAAAAAAGATGCCAGATTTGGGGACAGTCTGATGTTGCGTTCCATAGGGTCGTAAGAGCTTTAATCCAGAGACGTATGGATGGTCAGAGTTTAACCACTTGAATGCTAAGGACGCGCTCAGCGCGTCCTCAGCATTCCCGCTGGTATGCGGAGGACGCGCTGAGCGCGTCCTCGCATTGGGGTCAGCGTTCGGCCGGGTTCCGGCCGATCGCTGGCCCCTCCGGTGCGGGCTGACATCCTGGATGTCAGCCCGGCATCCGGAGCAGTGGCCGCCATTATTATGTGTCATCGCGCCCCCGCGATGACACATAATTCAGGCGCCCCCCCCGCATTATGTGTCATTGCGCCCCCGCGATGACACATAATTCAGGCGCCCCCCCCGCATGTGCGGAGGAGGCGCCTGAAAGGGAGGGGGGGGGGGAGGTCCTTCGGACCTCCCTCCCGATCGGCGGCTCACAGGGGCTTAACCCAGGCATCATTTGGAAGGGCACAGCCTGCCCTTCCAAATGATGCCTGGCATTAACCCCTGGGGAGCTGGATCGCAAATCGGCGCTGAAAAGCGCCGATTTGCGATCCTTCCCGGAGCTGGCCGACATCTTGGATGTCGGCCAAGCTTCCGGAACTCCCCCAGAGGACTGGCGTCATCGTGCGTAGCACGATGACGCCAGTCCTAGCATTAACCCCTAGCTGCCACCAACGGTGGAGATAGGGAGTTCCAATGAACTCCCTATCTCCCGATCCGTGGCAGTTAGGGGTTAAATTTTGATATCGTTGGATCGGCCAGAGCATGGCCGTTCCAACGATACCAAACATGAAAGTAAAAAAAATTGTAAAAAAAATTGTAAAAAAAAAAAAAAAAAAAAAAAATTAAAAAAAAAAATTAAAAAAAAAAAAAATAAACACTTTTTTTTTTTTTTTTTTTGTTTTGTTAATGCAGCAATATTGTTCCCATTTCAATTATAATGTGAACAATGATGCTGCATTAACGATTTTTGTATGCGGTGCGTTTGTTAAAAATGGTGTCATTTTCCCCAAAAAAAAAATGTAACGAGACCCCATCTCTAATTTTTTTAACAAGCGCACCCCATACAAAATATAACCGCAATTGCTCGCATGTTAAAATGTGGAAAAAAACACTTTACATGCTGTAAATTATTGAAAATACATATTTTATTGCATTTTTTGTTATAATATACAAACATGACATAACGTATACATATAATAATGACATATTATGAATCTACCGAGTCTGACGGAAAGAACGATATATAATATGTCGATGTCATATACTAAAATAAGCCTTCAAAACAGGTTTAAACATGATGCGCAAAACAGGTAAAAAATGACCTCAGCACAGGGGCGGGAAAAGCCTCAGCAGCGAAAGGGTTAACAGCCCTGGGGATGACGCTCTACCTGGTGGGGATGTTTAGGGCCATGGGGCACAGAGCACTCAGTGCTGTGACCAGCTTGTCTGTGGGGGGGGGGGGGAAATAGTGCCAAGCATGACATTAGGGGTGAAAGAGAATTATGACATTCTGAAATATCCGAGCCCTCGCGGAGATATATATGTTACGGGTAAAGCCCGAAGTGCGGTCAATCCTAGGATTACCCGATTAATCCTGACATTACCCAAAACCGCTGGGTAAAGCTGCAAAAAAAAATAAAAATGAAAATTCCGGACTTTACCTGGGTAATCTTAGGACTAACCAACTGCCCTTGGGTAACAGTCTGGAAGAGCTGAAAAATCCGCACTTTACCCAGATAATGTGCAAGTCTGAAGCTTCACCCGGGTAATCTGAGGACTATCCACAGCTGCGCCTGGGTAATCTGCAGAGCATCCAACCCCGCTTGGGTAACGGTCAATTTTTTGCTATTAACTATGGATATTATCAACGAAAATGGCAAAAGACAAAACATTAAAATGTATTGAGGATAGAACGAATATACAGAGCGACAGGATATGTTTCTCATGTGAAATAGTTACGTGATCTCTATTATGTGTCATGTGTGCCAATATATCGTTTATAATAATAGGTTACTCTTCATATAACACCTTTGTATTCGTAAATCGAGTTTTCCTCGGGATTCAGTCACCTGTAACCTGCTGAAAACCCGAGAAAGGCGGAGTACCCAGAGGCGCTTGGATACGTCGCAGATTACCCGGATGAAGTCTGGATGTTTCGTTGCACATCACACTTTATCCAGCAACGCTTGGGTAATGTGCGAATTACCCGGTTGAAACGGTGCGGGAAACCGGGGTATCCAGAGGCCTCTTGATGCTTAGCAGATTACCCGGGTAAAGTCCGGAATTTAATTTCACTTCAGACTTTGCTAATGAGGCCTGGGTAATGCTAGGATTAACCGCACTCCGGCTTTACCCGTAACACATTATATACAGTTGTGTTCAAAATTATTCAACCCCCAATGCTGTAAAGGGTTTTAGGGAATTTACTGTACATTTGTAATTGTATTCAGAATGAAATCCTACAAGGACTTTTTAAAGAACCATATGCAACTAAAATGACATCAATTGGTTTTGTAATACAGTAGTAAATGTTTCTTTTGTGAATTCTTCATTGACACAATTATTCAACCCCTTAAAGACTACCACTCTGAAGAACAGAGGTTCATTCAAGTGGTTTTAATCAGGTATTAAAAAACACCTGTGGATGTCACGGAGCAGCAATAAAGCATAATAAGCACCAATTAGGCAGCTTTAAAATGACTGTGATACTCAGCTCCTTCTAGACATTTACTGGTGCGGTTACAAACATGGTGAAGTCAAGAGAATGGTCCAGGAAGACAAGAGAAGAGGTGATTACTCTTCACAGGAAGGGCAATGGCTATAAGAAGATTGCAAAGATGTTAAACATACCAAGAGAGACCATAGGAAGCATCATTCGCAAATTCGAGGCAAAGGGCACTGTTGAAACGCTACCTGGTCGTGGCAGAAAGAAGATGCTGACTTCGACTGCTGTGCGCTACCTGAAGCGTAGAGTGGAGAAAAGTCCCCGTGTGACTGCTGAGGAACTGAGAAAAGATTTGTCAGATGTGGGTACTGAAGTTTCAGCTCAGACAATACGGCGCACACTGCGTAATGAAGGCCTCCATGCCAGAACTCCCAGGCGCACCCCCTTGCTGTCTCCAAAGAATAAGAAGAGTCGACTGCAGTATGCCAAAAGTCATGTGGACAAACCACAGACGTTTTGGGATAGTGTTCTGTGGACTGATGAAACAAAATTAGAACTGTTTGGGCCCATGGATCAACGCTATGTTTGGAGGAGGAAGAACAAGGCCTATGAAGAAAAGAACACCTTGCCTACTGTGAAGCATGGGGGGGGTCAATCATGCTTTGGGGCTGTTTTGCTTCTGCAGGTACAGGGAAGCTTCAGCGTGTGCAAGGTACCATGAATTCTCTTCAGTACCAGGAGATATTGGATGACAATGTGATGCAGTCCGTCACAAACCTGAGGCTTGGGAGACGTTGGACCTTTCAACAGGACAATGATCCCAAGCATACCTCCCAAGTCCACTAGAGCATGGTTGCAGATTAAAGGCTGGAACATTTGAGTGGCCATCGCAGTCACCTGACTTAAATCCGATTGAGAACCTCTGGTGGGACTTAAAGAAAGCAGTTGCAGTGCGCAAGCCTAAGAAGGTGACTGAACTGGAGGCTTTTGCCCATGACGAATGGGCGAAGATACCCGTAGATCGCTGCAAGACACTTGTGTCAAGCTATGCTTCACGTTTAAAAGCGGTTATAACTGTAAAAGGATGTTGTACTAAGTACTAAGATTGAATAAAACTGATAATGATGTGAGCACAGAAAAGACATTTGTGGTTATTTCATTATAAATGTTATATTTGTCTGACCTACACGTGCCTCTTTGATTTAATTGTAAGCAAGATGACTGAATGATCAAAATCAATGTCAAACTGGCCAAAACACTCAATTTCAGTGGGGGGGGGGGTTGAATAATTTTGAACACAACTGTATACATACACACTGCTCAAAAAAATACAAGTGAACACTTAAACAACACAATGTAACTCCAAGTCAATCACACGTCTGTGGAATCAAACTGTCCACTTAGGTAGCAAGTAACACGGATTGACAGTCAAGTCCACATGCTGTTGTGCAAATGGAATAGACAAAAGGAGGGAAGCATAGGCAGGTAGCAAGACATCCCCAATAAAGGAGTGGTTCTGCAGGTGGTAACCACAGACCACTTCTCAGTTCCTATGTTTTCTGGCTGATGGTTTGGTCACTTTTGAATGCTGGCGGTGCTGTCACTCTAGTGGTAGCATGAGACGGAGTCTACAACCCACACAAGTGGCTCAGGTAGTGCAGCTTGTCACGACCACTACGCGCGCTGCTGCGCAAAAACGCTGGGTTAAGCCGCTCACTATCTATCCTAGACCTAGATAATTACGCACACTTATCTACCCGTCCCGGCCACACGTTCTCTCATAACAGGCACGTAGAGCGCGATATACTGATCCCAGGATTGCAACGCAGTACAAGTCTTCTCCTGAAGCGCGTACTAACTATGTCTCACACAATCCCGAAACGCACTTTCTTATTCTATTAGTAACGCTGCCACCAGTCCTCATGGACACTACGCGCGTCGCAACAGGAGACGCAGGGCTTAGCAGCCGCACTATCCTAGACTCGGACAGCGACTACAGATCCCACAATTCCCTGCCGTTTCCTGACGACTGCAACACGCATATATAAATATATCTCCGAGCTTAAAGCAAATAGCAATTCTCCCAATCTCTTAGTTAGCGTGGAATTCATCAGCCAGAGTCAAAACTTAAAAACTTTTTTGTTTATTTATGATAGAAAAAAATCACAGTGCTTTGTCACATAAAAAAATTATAACTAGAATAAATCAATTACACACTACACAGCAAATGGGGTTGATCACAGAGCCTTACTTACGACGGACTAATCAGTAGCTGGCATCGGTGCCGCCTGGAGATAGAGCATGGACAGATCAGTCCTCTTTAGAAGGTACCCCAAGTGATCAGCCCCAGCACATGGCCAGTGTTCAGAATTTATACACTTCCTGATCTTTCCAGCCCATCCCCAAATGGCCCAGTGTCCAGCACTACATTTCCCAGAATGCCCTTAAACTCGAGCGCGCTCAGTAGCCTTGTCAATTAATCTTTAATTGCTCAAAGGTGTCCATCCCCCCCCCACAGGGATCAAGGATGTGCTTCCTGTCTTTGAAGATAGCTTCTAGATCTTGGTGCCCGGCTGGCTTCCAAGGTGTGATTTTCTACGTCAGTGTACAAAAGAAATTCCCTTTTTACAGCTACGTGTTATATCCTCTCCCCAAGGGAGAAAGCTAACCATTTTGATTACATTTCAGCTGTGAACACAGGGATACACTTACCAAATGGCCAGTCACCAATATAACTCTATATGCAGGAGATATGCATAACCAGGCAGATAGACACATACAGACAGACCCTTATATAGATAGAAATATAGATCTAATCTGCCACACAGCTCATCCAGGATGGCACATCAATGCAAGCTGTGGCAAGAAGGTTTGCGGTGTCTGTCAGCGTAGAGTCCAGAACATGGAGGCGCTACCAGGATACAGGCCAATACATCAGGAGACGTGGAGGAGGCCGTAGCAGGGCAACAACCCAGCAGCAGGACCGCTACCTCCACCTTTGTGTAAGGAGGGACAGGAGGAGCACTGCCAGAGCCCTGCAAAATGACCTCCAGCGGGCCACAAATGTGCATGTGGCTGCTCAAAGGGTCAGAAACAGACTCCATGAGGGTGGTATGAGGGCCCGACATCCACAGGTGGGGGTTGTGCTTACAGCCCAACACCGTGCAGAACGTTTGGCATTTGCCAGAGAACACCAAGATTGGCAGCTTCGCCACTGGCGCCCTGTGCTCTTCACAGATGAAAGCAGGTTCACACTGAGCACATGTGACAGACGTGACAGGGTCTGGAGAAGCCGTGGAGAACGTTTTTCTGCCTGCAACATCCTCCAGCATGACCGATTTGGCAGTGGGTCAGTAATGGTGTGGCATTATTTTAGGGGGCCACACAGCCCTCCATGTGCTCACCAGAGGTAGCCTGACTGCCATTAGGTACCGAGATGAGATCCTCAGACCCCTTGTGAGACCATATGCTGGTGTGGTTGGCCCTGGGTTCCTCCTAATGCAAGACAATGCTAGACCTCATGTGGCTGGAGTGTGTCAGCAGTTCCTGCAAGACGAAGGCATTGATTCTATGGGCTGGCCCGCCCGTTCCCCAGACCTGAATCCAATTGAGCACATCTGGGACATCATGTCTCGCTCCATCCACCAACGCCACGTTGCACCACAGACTGTCCAGGAGTTGGGGGATGCTTTAGTCCAGGTGTGGGAGGAGATCCCTCAGGAGACCATCCGCCACCTCATCAGGAGCATGCCCAGGCGTTGTAGGGAGGTCATACAGGCACGTGGAGGCCACACACACTACTGAGCCTCATTTTGACTTGTTTGAAGGACATTACATCAAAGTTGGATCAGCCTGTAGTGTTGTTTTCCACTTTCATTTTGAGTGTAACTCCAAATCCAGACCTCCATGGGTTGCTCAATTTGATTTCCATTGATAATGTTTGTGTGATTTTGTTGTCAGCAAATTCAACTATGTTATGACCACAGTATTTAATAAGAATATTTTATTCATTCAGATCTAGGATGTCTTATTTTTGTGTTCCCTTTATTTTTTTGAGCAGTGTAGATATATTGCACCCCCACACCCTGACCTGCAGATATGCCATACAAGAACTACTTTTATATAGCACTGACGTGTTCCAGAGCGCTGTACAATGGCCAAGACAAAACCACAGGCTTCACACACACAGAATATAAACATACCAGGAGCCAGCTATTAAAGCAGGGGTTATTCTGGCTGATTAATATGAATTTGCACGGCAGCATTAAAGGGGGAGAGAGCTGAGGGCAGGACACTGAGGGAGTTCTTCTCCATGATCGGTGGTAACTGTATGATGGGGGGGGCATGTATCCAGAGGGCCCTCCCCGGGTGCAGTGTACCATAGCGGGGCACCTAGGAGCAGCCTCCATGAAAGCACCAACACAAGTCTGTGGGGCTCATTCACTAAACGGAGACTCGGACGCACAGGATCTCCTAATCAGGCAGAACACTCCGGGTGTGCTCCGGGCGCTGACATACATAGTGACGTGGACTCCCTGACATTGTACAGACCCCGGGGGAAACATGTTCCTACCTTTTGAGTGTATGACGTCCTCAGGGTGACGTTTTCAGTGATTAACTGTAGACAACACGGGTGGGCGTTGCTAGCGATGACTAGCCAATCCGGGCGCAGTTACGCAACCTCCGGGCACCGCCCGCTCTGATCCGGATAGAACGTGGCTGGTTACGTGGCTGCCAATCAGGGCAGGGTTCGGGGAGAGAAGGCATGGAAGGCGCGGCAGGTCAGTTGGGTGGCGGCGGAGCAGGGGGTGTGTGAGCTTTACGTCGGGGAGCTTTACCGAGACACTCTATAAGCGCTGCACAGCAACACGGAAAGCGTGCTGCTCTGTGCGACACTCACGTTGTAAGTGGGAGGAGCAATAAGCTCACGAGGAGTCGCGCTGCGCCTGGATGCACCACGCGAGGCAGCACTTTTCATGTACTTTGTGGTAATGCTTTGGGTCCATCAGGTGTGAAGCTCATATCACAATCCTAAATACTCCTTAAAGGAACATTACCACTAATATAAGCTGTAACAAGCAGGGGCGTGGAAATTTAAATAAAAATCTACTTGTCCAATGGACTAAAGTGGAATCACATCTACTTGTCCTCAAGAAATATAAATTTCTACATTATAGCATTAGGTCTTTATGCTTAATCACATAGAACACATTAATGTGATCAACAAAAACAGGTATTTAGTTTAGAACATTTATTGTATTGCAGTTTACTCACGCTCTTACAACCCACACAATACAGATCACCGTAATGTGCGGTGTGCATGAGTGTATCACATAACTACAAAGCAATAAACATCACAGTAATGTGCAGTGTGTATCACAAAGCTCCATATCATAAAACAAACCATAATGTGCAGTGTGTATGAGCACATCACAGAGCTCCGCAGCAATAAAGCTCACAGTAATGTGCAATATGTATGAGCGTATCACAGAGCTCCACAGCCATAAAACTCACACTCATACACATCACTGTATCACAGAGCTCCACAGCAATATAACTCACAGTAATGTGTATGAGCAATATCACAGAGCTCCACAGCAATAAAACTAAAAAACAAATTTTCCTGTTTATTTTAATTAACCTCCCTAGGGTTCTGATTCTGACATATTTTATATATATAGAATCGGAACAATTTCTTTGGCCCCCTAGCGGTATCCAAGTGTGGCTCGGGGTTAAATGCATTGCAGAAAGCATTAACCCTCAACCCACACTTGGGATGCCCCTGGATACATTACCTGTTGCTGCAATCCCTCATTGTCCCCCCACAGTCACACTCCGGACGATTGTGACGTCATGCTTCCTGGTTCCCTTCTCGCGAGAAGGGAACCAGGAAGCAAAGCGCTGCAATCGCCGGAGGAGAATGCAATCGCGGAGGTCAGCGAGGGAGCGCAGGAGAGGCATGTATACAGCCCGAGTGCGGCTCGGGGTTACCGCTTTCGGCAATGAAAGTTAACCCCGAGCCACACTTGGGAATACCGTCAGGGTGGTTAAATTAATAAACTTATTTATTAAATGCCAAAATACAGAAAAATCAGTGCTGCGCTCTTGTGTCCACACACCAAATCAATGAAAATTATTGCAGATAGTTTACATGAGGATTATAATTGTTGTGTAGATTTAAATATTGATGTTTCCGTAGGGTAGTGCATGAAATCCTCAAAAATACATAAGAAACAACAAAATAGTGTAATGTTGTGCATAAAATGTGATATATTAGTAATACTCGAGCAATAACCACTCACATTTCCAAGAGGAAATGTTACCGGCAATCAACTGGTTTGTTCGGGAGAAGGACGGCACGGTGCGGACAATGACAGGCCGGACACGAGTCAATGGCAGGAAAAAGCGTTGTTTATTATGACGTCAGACTCGAGCTGGATTGTATCGCAAAGCTCAAGTGAGGATTTCAGGACAGAGATACAATTCTTATACACTGATCCGTAAAAAGGTACATCCCCTGGGCAAATGTGCCCTCCCTCTAACTTGGACACAAAAGAACATTCCACAATTTGCCTTTTCTTATACAATTAGGACATTTAGTTGATTTAGAAGCTTGCTAGATCCTAGCAGAGTCTTCCCACAGATGACCTGGCCCTCCCAAAACTGATAGGGCCCAGCTGTACTAAGGGAATCCTTTGTTCTCGCTCTACCCAGGTCTGGGACTTTTATGGCCTTGGCTCAACTAAATCAGTTTCTTGGCACCTCTGTTTATTCTGGCCAGATTCTTCTTCTAATTGCTACACCAGAGACCTCTGGAATGTTAGAATCTATGTAAACTCATCTAAAGTCAGTTAGTGTTCTCTATGTACAGTTGCTCTTGCCATGGCTCTGCTCAAGATGGCTGCCAGTATACAAGATGGCGGCCAATTTCTGAGCCATTCCTGTCACATTCCCCCCTTTGGCTAAAGAGGTAGGTTCTCCCACCTACAGCTCATAGCGACTTCCATCGATACATTAGATAAGCAGAGTCTTGTATTCAAGGGGCGTCTCCTTCATTGGGAAAAACTCCGGAATGACAAAGGGTGACTTGTCCTTAGGTGACTTGTCCTTCTTACATATTGGCCACATACATAGGGTCACCCTGTATCTCTGTACTCCTATTACCAGTACCACTATACCCATCATTATCATGGATCCAACTCGGGAGATAAAACTGAGAATGGACCCGAACCCCCAAAAAGAATTCCAGCCTTCAGTGGCAATTTGGCGGGCCTGGTACTGTAACTGGGACACCTTCTCCTGATGATCTTGGATTACCTGGAAATAATCTGGGACCACTTCTGTTGAATTTCGGATAAAAGTACAACATTCATAGTGCATAGTCATTTCACATAACCCATTCTAAGCAGCACTGATCTGTTCAAGTGCCATATCATGTACCATTTACAACTTCCGGATCTTACTCAATTCAATATTGTAATAACAAAGATTAGTTCACCGGCTACCCTTTGGGCTTCCCGGTTATCCCTCGCTTTTTCAATGCTTTTTCCTGCCATTGACTCGTGTCCGGCCTGTCATAATCCGCACCATGCCGACCTTCTCCCGAACAAACCAGTTGATTACCGGTAACACAATCATACTCTTATTAGTTCACCTATGGGTGATTCTTAGGGCGTACCCTAGGCCTGTGTAACTATTTAGTTATTTTATGTATTTTATTTCCTTATATTTTATGGAGGTCAAATTCATTGAACTAAATCTGCTTGTTATTTTTCCATGATGGATTCCATTGTGGTACAGCCAGTGGGGAAAAAGCACAGGAGGAGAGAAATCGGGAGTGGAAAGATAGATTTGGGTTTCGTCAGCATAGAGGTGATATAGGAATCCATAGGAAGAGATGAGGTTGCCCAGAGAGGCGGTATAGATCGAGAAGAGTAGGTGACCCAGAACAGAGCCTAGTGGTACTCCGAGAGAGGAACCAGGGGTGAAGAGGCACCAACGAAGGAGACACTGAAGGAGAGAAGAGAAAGACAGGAAGAGAACCAGGAGAGAGCGTTGCCACTGAGACCAAGTTGACGCAGCTTGAGGAGCAGTAGAGGGTGGTCAACGGTGTCAAAAGCAACGGAAAGGTTGAGAAGTGTCACGGATCCCTCTGCTATCTGACTAGTGGTCCCTATACGCAGGACACTCTCTACCCTTCCGATCCTTAGGTTGGTCGGCACGACTAGACAGACACAGAATACGACAGGATAGTGTAACCACAAAGAATGACACTAGAACGATACACAAGTCCTTAGAATAATTAGCTCTTCCCAAGATCCTAACCAGACAAGAGGTAGTCTGATGTGTGCTTAGGGTGCCACACAGACTGACCTCAATACCAGAATTAGAAGAGTTAATGCCAATGCCAGGGGTCATACACAGAGTGGTTCGTTCGCCAATGCCAGGGGTCACACACAGAATGGTTCGTTCGCCAATGCCAGGGGTCACACACAGAATGGTAGTAATTGCAAAATATACAAGAGCTCTGCGGGAAGTAACTACCACGTCAGGGCACCGGTGAATAGTGAAACTGGGGTTTTTAAACTCGGCGGGTCCGCGTCATCACGCCAGTCCCCGCCCCCTGGCGCCCCACGTGAGCGCAGCCGGCTGCGTTATCACTCGGCGCCTGGCCAGCGAGCAGCGAGGAAGTCGCTGCCAGGCGCCCCCTAGATCCAGCGCGGCCCGCGACACCAACGCGGTCCGTGACAGAACCCCCCCTCCACGGGCGGCCACTGGACGACCCCCAGGAGCACGAGGATGGGCCACGTAGAAGGCCTTCACCAACCGAGGCGCATGGACCTCAGCAGCCGGGAGCCAAGAACGATCCTCCGGCCCGTAGCCCACCCAGTCGACCAAATACTGCAAAGTGCCCCTTGATACCCTGGCATCCAAAATGGCCCGGACTTCAAACTCCTCCTCACCCTCCACTGAATAGGAGGAGGTGGGATACGGCCCTGGTGTACCGATTACACAAGAGAGGTTTTAAGAGGCTCACGTGGAACACGTTGTGAATCCGGATATGGGGAGGCAATGCCAACGCATAGGAGACGGGGTTGAGTCGTCGCAAAACCTTGTAGGGGCCTATGAATCTAGGTGCCAACTTCATGGAAGGCACTAGGAGCTTGATATTGCGCGAGGAAAGCCATACCCTGTCCCCAACCTGATACACGGGTGCCTGCCTCCTGTGTCTGTCAGCCTTGGTTTTCTGGATGGCACTACTTTTCTTGAGTGCCTCCTTGACTTTCCCCCAAGTGTCCTTCAAGGACGCCAAATGTTCATCCAAAGCAGGTATCGTGGTATCCGAAAACGTAGTCGGTAACATAGGAGGATCGAAACCATACACGGTGAAGAAAGGGGAATGTCCTGTGGATTCGCTCACCGCGCTGTTCAAAGCATACTCAGCCCATGGTAGCAGGTCTGACCAGTTATCTTGCTGTTCTGAGATAAAGCACCTGAGATACTTTTCTACATTTTGATTTGCGCGTTCTGCTGCCCCGTTGGTCTGGGGGTGATAGGCCGAAGAGAAAGACAAGTCAATCCCCACATTCTTACAAAACCCTTTCCAAAATCTGGAGACAAATTGGGTGCCCCTATCGGAGACAATCCCAAGAGGAATACCATGTATGCGGACCACGTGGTTAATGAATATGGGCACCAGTTCGGCTGCCGACGGTAGTTTACGAAGAGGAACATAGTGACCCATCTTGGAGAACCGATCGATGATCGTAAGTATAACTGTGTTCCCTCTAGAATCGGGTAACTCCACTATGAAGTCCATAGCTAAGTGCGACCATGGTCGTTCTGGGATAGGCAGAGGTTGGAGCAAACCAATGGGTGCTGTTTTGGATCTTTATGTCTTGTGCAAACCTCGCACACGGCTATGTAATCTTTAACATCTCGGCGCAATGTGGGCCACCAAAAGATTTTATTGATGCTGGACACCGTTTTGGTGATTCCCATATGCCCGGACGTTTTATTATCATGATAGAGGTTTAATATTTCTTCTCTTTCACATTCAGGTACAAAGAGTTTCGCGGGAGGTTTCCCTTCAGGGGCCGTGCCCTGCACGGTTTGCAACCTTTTCAACAAAGGAGACGAGACATTAATCGTGGTAGAGGCTATAATCCTTTCTTGGGGTACAATGGGATGCTGATCTTGGATGTTAAATTCGTAGGACTCATGCTGTCTAGATAAAGCATCTGCTTTAACGTTTCTGGACCCGGGTCTATAGGTCAGTACGTAATTAAAGCTTGAAAGAAACAACGACCATCTTGCTTGTCGGGAATTTAACCGTTTAGCATCTCCAATGTATGTGAGATTTTTATGATCGGTTATGATAAGGATGGGGTCACTAGACCCTTCCAGTAGGTATCTCCATTCTGCCAAGGCTGATATGACTGCTAACATTCTCTGTTTCCTATGTCATAGTTCCTCTCTGCCGGGAGAGTTTCCGGGAATAGAAGCCGCATGGATGCAAGGGTTTGTCGGGTGCTTCCTCTGGGACAAGACTGCACCAAGACCTATTTCGGAGGCGTCAACTTCCACTTGGAATGGCAGAGTCGGATCCGGATGTCTGAGTACCGGGGCCGTAGTAAACGCTTGTTTGAGTGCTTCAAAGGCTTGACTGGCTTGGGGTGTCCATTTCTGATTCCCCACCCCTTTCCTAGTCATGGCCGTGAGGGGAGATACCAAAACCGAAAAATCTTTAATGAATCTCCTATAATAATTAGTGAATCCTAGAAACCTCTGGATGGCTTTAAGCCCTTGGGGTAGAGGCCAGTCTAGGATTGCTGTGAGTTTCTTAGGATCCATCTGGAACCCCTCAGGTGTTATTATGTAGCCAAGGAAATGTACTGTCCTTATGTCAAATAAACATTTCTCTAATTTACAATACAATCCAGCCTCCAACAATTTTTTCAGTACTTTTTTCACGTGGACATGATGGGTTACGATATCAGGCGAGTATATCAGGATGTCATCCAGATATACTATGACAAATACTTGCAGGAATTCTCGTAAGGTATCATTATGAGGTCCTGAAAAACAGCCGGCGCATTGCATAAGCCAAAAGGCATCACCAGGTACTCATAATGCCCACTTCTTGTATTAAAAGCCGTTTTCCATTCATGTCCCTCTTTAACCCTTACGAGGTTGTAAGCCCCGCGTAAATCAAGTTTGGTATAAATATTGGCCCCCTTTAGGCGATCGAACAGTTCTGTGATAAGTGGTATGGGATAGGCGTTCCTTATGGTTATCCTGTTCAAACCTCTATAATCTATACAAGGCCGCAGGTCTCCCTCTTTTTTCGATACAAAAAAGAAACCTGTCCCTGCTGGGGAAGAGGACCGTCTGATGAAACCTCGCTCCAGGTTCTCCCTTATATACTCCTCCATAACGTCATTTTCTTTTTGGGACAAGGGGTATACATGTCCCCTAGGAGGCATAGTACCAGGGAGTAAATTTATAGCACAGTCGTACGCGGCGGTGCGGCGGTAGGACCTCAGTCCTGGACTTAGAGAAGACCTCTTTAAATCCAAATATTGTTCAGGAACCTCTGTAGACAAAGGAGGGGCTGTGGCAACGTTGAGGCTAGCGATTACGTTGACCCTCCCCAGACAGTGCGATTGACAACGAGGACTCCAGTATTTTATGTCTCTTTGGACCCAATCAATAACCGGGTTGTGTTCTGCCAACCACGGAAACCCAAGCACGACAGGACAAGAAGGGGACTCAATGATTTGGAAACATATGTTTTCATGGTGCAATACTCCTGTTTTCATGCACACAGAAACGGTGTCGTGGGTGATATGTGGGCAGGATAGAGGGTTTCCATCTATAGCCTCCACCATAAGAGGTCTGTCCTTGAGGACCAGAGGTATGAGACATTTAGCAGCAAACTGTTTATCCATAAAATTGCCTGAGGCCCCAGAATCCAAGAAGCCTCAGTCTTTATGTGAACCTTGTCCCAGGTCAATGATATTGGTACCAGGATCCTGGACCTTTTTTTTTCGTTGTTTACGAAAGAGGCATAAAGAGACCTATAACCTGGGTATTGGCTGGTCTTTGGCTTGATCTGCCACTCTCACCCCTGCTCCCCCTAGGTCTCTGAGGACATTGAAGGCGGAAGTGGTCTGCCCCGGCGCAATAGAAGCAGAGTCCCTTCTCCCTTCGGTGGGCTCTCTCTGCCTCCGATATACCAGTCTTTCCTATCTGCATAGGCTCAACAACAGGTAGATCTGTTTTAACGTTTTCCTGGTTACCGGAAGCAACGGTAGTTCTGGACGATAAGGGTAAAGGAGGCAAGAGCCTTCTAGGTCTATCCCTGGGATGTCTCCTTTCCCTAATTTGATCATCCATAGCAATACAGAAGTCGATCAAGTGATCAAGAGTCTCTGGCAATTTTAGAGGAGCCAACTCGAACATAAACGCGTCGTTCAGACCTTCAGTAAAGGCCAAGGTTAGGACATCGTTCGGCCAGAGAACCTCTGAAGTCAAGTTTTTAAATTCTATTGCGTATTCAGAGACCCTCCTATTACCTTGTTTAATGTGAAATAATGACCTCCCCGCATTAGTAGCCCTTCTAGAGGGGTCAAAGGTGCGTTTAAGCTCTGAGGTAAAACCCTCATAATCGTATATGATGGGTTTCTTGTTCTCCCCAAGGGAGTAGCCCACAATAAAGCCTTCTCCGTTAAATGACTAATTAGATAGCCCACCTTAGCTTTATCTGACATACATGATCCGGGGTTGTTCTCGAACAAAATTTCCAGTTGGGTCAGAAAGCCCCGGCATAAGTTTGGTGTTCCATCATAGCGTACGGGTGCTTTCATACTGAGCCTACATCCCTCGGGAGAGGCCGGACTGATCCTAGGCACTACTGGGTCTGGAGGGCTTGCAGCTCCAGAACTGGATCGGTTTAACAGGGTTTGCAGGGCAAGAGCAATCTGGTCCATCCTATGGTCCTGCTCTTCTTGTCTGGCTGCAATACGTGTCAACTGATTAGAGAGGTCTGCGGGATCCATTGGCCCTGACGTAATGTCACGGATCCCTCTGCTATCTGACTAGTGGTCCCTATACGCAGGACACTCTCTACCTTCCGATCCTTAGGTTGGTCGGCACGACTAGACAGACACAGAATACGACAGGATAGTGTAACCACAAAGAATGACACTAGAACGATACACAAGACCTTAGAATAATTAGCTCTTCCCAAGATCCTAACCAGACAAGAGGTAGTCTGATGTGTGCTTAGGGTGCCACACAGACTGACCTCAATACCAGAATTAGAAGAGTTAATGCCAATGCCAGGGGTCATACACAGAGTGGTTCGTTCGCAATGCCAGGGGTCACACACAGAATGGTTCGTTCGCCAATGCCAGGGGTCACACACAGAATAGAGTAATTGCAAAATATACAAGAGCTCTGCGGGAAGTAACTACCACGTCAGGGCACCGGTGAATAGTGAAACTGGGTTTTAAACTCGGCGGGTCCGCGTCATCACGCCAGTCCCCGCCCCCTGGCGCCCCACGTGAGCGCAGCCGGCTGCGTTATCACTCGGCGCCTGGCCAGCGAGCAGCGAGGAAGTCGCTGCCAGGCGCCCCCTAGATCCAGCGCGGCCCGCGACACCAACGCGGTCCGTGACAAGAAGAATAAGCAGGGATAAGTGACTTTTGGTTTTAGCAGCAAGTAAGTCATTAGTCACCAGGCCAGAGCAGTCTCAGTGGATTGCTGGGAGCGAAAGCTGGATTGATGTGGATCAAGAAGAGAGTTGGCAGCAAGAAAACCCAATGAACTGGTTATAGACCAGGCGTTCTAAGATTTTGGAGGCAAAGGGGAGCAAAGAGATGTGACTGCAGTTTGAGAGGGAGGTGGGATCAAGAGATGGCTTCTATAGAATGGGGGTGATCAGAGCACGTTTGAATGCTTTAGTGGGAGGGAAGACGAGAAGTTCCATTTTAGAGAGGTTGAGCTTTAGAAAACAGGAAGTCATCCAGTCGGAGACAGCCGATAGGTAGGCAGTAACATGGTCTAACACAGGAGGAGAGAAATCGGGAGTGGAAAGATAGATTTGGGTGTCGTCAGCATAGAGTTGATATTGAAGTCCATAGGAAGAGATGAGGTTGCCCAGAGTGGCGGTATAGATCGAGAAGAGTAGGTGACCAACAACAGAGCCTAGTGGTACTCCAACTGAGAGAGGAACCAGGGGTGACAAGACACCAACGAAGGAGACACTGAAGGAGAGAAGAGAAAGAACGGAAGAAGACCAGGTGAGAGCAGTGTCACTGAGGCCAAGTTGACGCAGCTTGAGGAGCAGGAGAGGGTGGTCAACGGTGTCAAAATCAACGGAAAGGTTGAGAAGAATAAGCAGGGAGAAGTGACTTTTGGTTTTAGCAGCAAGTAAGTCATTAGTCACCTGGTCAGAGCAGTCTCAGTGGAATGTTGGGAGTGAAAACTGGATTGGTGTGGATCAAGAAGAGAGCAGTAAGAAAATCATTGAGATGGTTATAGACCAGGCGTTCTAAGATTTTGGAGGCAAAGGAGAGCAAAGAGATGTGACAGTAGTTTGAGAGCGAGGTGGGATCAAGAGATGGCTTCTATAGAATGGGGGTGATCAAAGCATGTTTGAATGCAGAGGGGAAGACTCCAGAGGAGAGGGAGAGGTTTAAAATACGAGATAAAAAAGGACAATACAGTCATGGCCGAAATTGTTGGCACCCCAGAAATGTTTCCAGAAAATCAAGTATTTCTCACAGAAAAGTATTGCAGTAACACATGTTTAGCTATACACCTGTTTATTCCCTTTGTGTGTATTGGAACAAAACAAAAAAGGGAGGAAAAAAAGCAAATTGGACATAATGTCACACAAAACTCCAAAAATGGGCTGGACAAAATTCTTGGCACCCTTTCAAAATTGTGGATAAATAAGATTGTTTCAAGCATGTGATGCTCCTGTAAACTCACCTGGGGCAAGTAACAGGTGTGGGCAATATAAAAATCACACCTGAAAGCAGCTAAAAAGGAGAGAAGTTCACTTACAGGGTTATTCAGAGAGAGGTGAAAACCAGGAGAATGACTGGAGAAGCGAAAATTCTAGGTCAAAATAGCCAAACCAGAAAATTTCTTCCATTTATCTCACTTTCCAAATCAGCTATTTTGACCTAGAATTTTCGCTTCTCCAGTCATTATCCTGGCTTTCACCTCTCTCTGAATAACCCTGTAAGTCTTTGCATTGTGTGTCTGTGTGTGCCACACTAAGCATGGACAACAGAAAGAGGAGAAGAGAACTGTCTGAGGACTTGAGAACCAAATTATGGAAAAATATCAACAATCTCAAGGTTACAAGTCCATCTCCAGAGATCTAGATTTGCCTTTGTCCACAGTGCGCAACATTATCAAGAAGTTTGCAACCCATGGCACTGTAGCTAATCTCTCTGGGCATGGACGTAAGAGAAAAATTGATGAAAGGTTGCAACGCAGGAAAGTCCGGATGGTGGATAAGCAGCCCCAAACAAGTTCCAAAGAAATTCAAGCTGTCCTGCTGGCTCAGGGAGCATCAGTGTCAGCGCGAACTATCCGTCAACATTTAAATGAAATGAAACGCTATTGCAGGAGACCCAGGAGGACCCCACTGCTGACACAGAGACATAAAAAAGCAAGACTACAGTTTGCCAAAATGTACTTGAGTAAGCCAAAATCCTTCTGGGAAAACGTCTTGTGGACAGATGAGACCAAGATAGAGCTTTTTGGTAAAGCACATCATTCTACTGTTTACCGAAAACGGAATGAGGTCTACAAAGAAAAGAACACAGTACCTACAGTGAAATATTGTGGCGGTTCAATGATGTTTTGGGGTTGTTTTGCTGCCTCTGGCACTGGGTGCCTTGAATGTGTGCAAGGCATCATGAAATCTGAGGATTACCAAAGGATTTTGGGTCGCACTGTAGAGCCCAGTGTCAGAAAGCTGGGTTTGCGTCCGAGATCTTGGGTCTTCCAGCAGGACAATGACGCCAAACATACGTCAAAAAGCACTCAGAAATGGATGGCAACAAAGCGCTGGAGAGTTCTGAAGTGGCCAGCAATGAGTCCAGATCTAAATCCCATTGAACACCTGTGGAGAGATCTTAAAATTGCTGTTGGGAAAAGGCACCCTTCCAATAAGAGAGACCTGGAGCAGTTTGCAAAGGAAGAGTGGTCCAAAATTCCGGGTGAGAGGTGTAAGAAGCTTATTGATGGTTATAGGAAGCGACTGATTTCAGTTATTTTTTCCAAAGGGTGTGCAACCAAATATTAAGTTAAGGGTGCCAAGAATTTTGTCCAGCCCACTTTTGGAGTTTTGTGTGACATTATGTCCCATTTGCTTTTTTTCCTCCCTTTTTTTGTTTTGTTCCAATACACACAAAGGGAATAAACATGTGTATAGCAAATCATGTGTTACTGCAATACTTTTCTGTGAGAAATACTTGATTTTCTGGAAAAATGTCTGGGGTGCCAACAATTTCGGCTATGACTGTAACTGGTAGGACAGACACTTGAAAGAGGCAAAATTGTAACTTGCTTGTTACTACTGCATTGACTCACCCATCTCCTCAATTTTTAAAAACTTTTTTTGCTTTAATGATAAGACTCACCAGTCTAGCTTCAGTAAGGGCACAGAGAGGAGAGGAAAGACAGAAAGAGGCAGAGGAAAGACAAATAAGCAGAGCAAGGGCAGGGGCACAGAGGAGAAAAGGCAGAGAAAAGAAAGGGGCGCAGAGGAAAGAAAGAAGGACAGAGAGCAGAGTTTGCAAAGAAAGATGAAGAAAAAAAAAGTGAAATCTGGGCAGTAAAACGCTGAGACAAAATTACAGTGAAGTAAGGTAATTATGTATTTTTGCACTCATTTCTGTAATAAAGGTGATTAAAGCTAGGATTTTTTTCTTCTTAGTTCCATTTAAAACGATTTTGAAGTGTTACAATGTATTATTTTGTATTGTATTATTATTGTCTTAAACTCTAGAGTATTCGAGCCTGGAGGGGAGCCAAACTGATAGGCCACAGTATTTCATTAATGCGGCACTCCTCTTGACTGATCTCTTGCAGCTGTGGCTTCCGAACAAAAAACAGTGAGGATCCCTGGTCTAGATGCTGCAGGGCCAAGCAGCTTGGGAACCCTTGAGCCGTCATGATATCGAATAGATCAGGGCTGTTTGGGGTAACAACCACTTTGTCATGCTCTGGGCTCCTTGACCCAGTAGACCCAGTAGACCTGTACTAGTTTTGACTCTTCAATTTGTTTTGACGGGGAACAAAGCCCATATTGTCCCTTTATGTTCACTATAGATACATTTCACTTGAAAAACATGTTATCAAACTGGTGCAAGGCTTTAATAGGTCTATTAATGTAATAATTGCCCCATGCTTTGTTCTTGTATCACACTTTGAGTCCTATGCTGCTTATTGTAGTGTTAACGTCCGCACACTAGATGGCAGTGTTGGTCCTGTCATGTGGCAGTGGAGCAGCAATAGGAAGCTTGTGGACCTTTATATGCAGTATTCTATTGTGGATCTCCAGTTTGGGTCTGTCTTGATATATCAGTTTGTAAGTGACCTGTCTATAGCATAAAATGACCATGCGCCCTTAGATCTGAACACTGATCTGAATAGCATGATGTCAGCAGCATAGGCGTTGCAGCTGCGAGGGCTTGTCTACTGACAGAAGAGGCGCCATATAATCCAGAGCATGGCGGGCCTTTTGATAGATTTCAGTTTGGCTATGTGTGACACCTTTTGCTGCTTCTGCAACAGAAGTTGAGCTTGTTTTCACTGTCTGGTTGCTGGCATTGCGCTGATGAAGACGACATAGATTCAGTGAAACGCGTTCACTGATGCAAGTTAACTATAGCTTTTAAAACTGTTACATGTTTTTATTGGGGTGAATTTACTTTGAGTCCTTCTGGCATGTATCCCTAGATTCAATATGGAATAATTGGCATTTAACTAAATGGACGAAAGATTTTTATGCTGGTCTAAGGCTGGGGTCAGACGAGCGCACTTTTAAGGTGCGTTCTGGCGCACATAATTACGGCCGCACTAGCAGCAGATGACGGGCAATGACGGCCAATATACGATGTACGGCCGCACAAAAGTCCGGCCGTGCAACGCAAGTGGAATTTGAACGCATTTTTCTGAGAACGCTGAACCGCTAGTACTGACGTACTGAGTGCGCAGCTGCGGCATAGCGGCGTGTTTGCGTGATTAGGAGATGTCAGACGCTGCTAATGTCCAGCCTACATAACGTCCAGACGCAAAAAGAGTTTTATTGACGATCCGTACAAAATCACGCCCGAAAATGCGCGTCGTCTGACCGTTTTTGCGCATTCCGTGAAAAAATACGTCAATGCGTTCGGACGCACTTTTTCACGTTCGCGGGGAAAAATGCTTTCGTCTGACCCTAGCCTAAGCCTGAGATCCATCTAAAAGAGCATTTTTGGCAGCTTCTGTTAGTGTATTTATGGAATAGCTGATGGAAGGAGGGAACCTGCCCTTTATACTGCTAAGAATACCTGTGGTCTAATACCTATCCATATCAAGGAGCAGAGCTTAATTTAATTAATTTATTTATCCATCTGACTGTTGAAAAATCACACTGGGGTGGCCTGTGAGCCGCTTAGTAATTTATGGTTTTGTCCACTAGTCCCAAGTGAAAGATCAGTCTGCTTAATTAACACACTGAGGGAGATTGCTTGTCAGGTTTTTTTTTGTTTGTTTTTTTCTTCTCTCCAAGTGCTGGAGAACACCCTTTGAAGACAGATAGTATAGATCTTACGAGCTGTTTCTGTGAGTTTTGGTAGCAGCCAGCGACAAATCAATCTGTATGCCTAAGAGTGCGCTGTGTCACAGCTATTAGCTTCAACACTTAAATGTGGAATAACATCCATGATTGCTGAACGTGTACATTGGACATGCAACCCCTATAGGGTTAATAAGCCTGATAGTAGTTTGTATCTGCAGAGACTGGTATACAATAAGCTGACCTGAGCTAAATCAATCTGTTGTGAACGAGCTTAGTGATATCTGGGTTGTGCCATAAATAATGTTTTCATCCATGTTGTCCATTAGAGGGACTTATTACCTGTAATTATGCCATTCCAAAGACTTTGGTAATTGAGTTTTTTTATATATATATGGGCTAACTCCCTGCCTTTCCAATAAAGTGCGCTTTTAGATAAAGGGTGTTTTTTTGGGGGATTACAGCCATTCCTGTTTTTTGAAATATTGATGTTAGATCTGCAACAAATTGATTGTGTGAGCCCTCCTGGATGGACACGAATGGGACATCCCCTCGTTGTTTGATCCTTTGGTTTTTTGTATCTATTTTTTTGGGTTACCCCCAAGGGCTCAACCAGCAATGTGTAATGATTAAATATTTACTACTGTATGTATGCTTTCTTCAAATTCCTTTACAGAAGTTGAGCTTTGGCTTCGAGTAATATGGGAGCCACTAGCTTACATTTATCAACGTGGGGCTGCTATACTTAGCGCTCACTTGAAACTGTTAGCGGCTGCAATGGAAACTGGTCCTTGGCGTTACTCTAAAGTTGGGGACATTGTGTCCCTCCTTATCGGAAGAAGGTACAAACTTTAGCGTCTTAGGATATTAAAAGGATCACACAACTGCTAAATCCTTTAGTGGTTATGGTGCTAGGAGATAGATGCCTTGTAGCCAAATCTAATTGCTGTACCTAGCTAATTATTTAACTCCCATTTTCCCTCACTGAGCTCGGTACACAGTGATATGACACTGCTCGCTTTATGGTCTGCAGTGAGCTACGTGCGCTCTCCTTACTTCAGTGCCTGGCTGCCATGTTTCCCATATGCTGGTGCTCAATGATGCAGACACTGGCCGTTAAATCCACGCAGTTCAGAGACAGCTCCGCAGCGACCAACTGCCGTTCCTCAATGCCTGCCTATGAGAAGCACCTGATTGGACATAGAAACGGACAACCAAGAAGTGAATAGCTATGGGTAAAAGGGCGGAGCTTCAGTAACTGCTGAGGGAAGAAATGACTGAAACGTGATGATAACAGATTATCTGGGTTTTTATTATTTTATTTTAGTTATACAGGTTAGGACTGAGGCGCCACGTAAAATATAAACGGTAGGAGAGAAGAAAACCGCATATAATGTGATTAAATTCTGTAAATGTTATTCAGGGAAGGTGCTACATTAACCCTTTCAATACTAAGATCGAGTATACGCTATCTGCAAGGCACTCACTAGTAGGGATGAGCTGGTCGGTTCGATCAGTTCGGAGTTCGATTCGAACATTGGCCGTTCGCAAGTTCGCGAACTTTGAACCTTTTTGGCGTATTCGGTTCGAGTTCTAAAAAAAAAAATTGTGAAAAAAGTATAAAAAATGCTTAAATATCAAAAAATCTGGAAATAAAGAGACTCTTTACTGCAGAATATTATAAGCAACAGTTTATTAGATATTGAATTAAAAAATAATGTCTAGGTGCAAAGATTCTCACCTCTAAATGACCTGTGCTCTCAAACGGCGTAAACAACAGGTGTTTAATTAGTGTTTGGAAATAACATGTGCTTCTAATTAGTCCGTCTCATGAATTTGATACATTGTATGCAGACTGGAGGTGCCAGGTGTCGTGTGTGGGTCTGTGCTGTGATGGCGATGTTTCCATACATCCTACAAATCCGCCACTTCACGGGTAGGTTATGGGGACCTCCTAGGCACGATATTTGAAGGAATTTTTAGGGATGCACCGATACCACTTTTTTAAGACCGAGTACGAGTACCGATACTTTTCTTTAATGTCATGTGACGCTTTCCAATAAGAACAGACCATATAAAAATGCCCCCAGCTCACATGTATATCCCCCCGATATATATATATATTCATACTGCCCCAGCTCACACATGGATTTGCCCCAGCTCACACATGGATTTGCCCCAGCTCATGGATATGCCCCAGGTCACACATGGATATTGCCCCCCAGCTTATGGATTTGCCCCCCCAGCTCACACATGGTTATGCCCCCAGCTCACACATGGTTATGCCTCCCAGCTCACACATGGTTATGCCCCCCAGCTCATGGATATGCCCCCCAGCTCTCACATGGGTATGCCCCCCAGCTCATGGATATGCCCCCCAGCTCTCACATGGGTATGCCCCCCAGCTCATGGATATGCCCCCCCAGCTCTCACATGGTTATGCCCCCCCAGCTCATGGATATGCCCCCCAGCTCATGGATATGCCCCCGCTCATGGTTATGCCCCCCAGCTCATGGTTATGCCCCCCAGCTCATGGGTATGCCCCCCAGCTCATGGATATGCCCCCCAGCTCACACATGGATATGCCCCCCAGCTCACACATGGTTATGCCCCCCAGCTCATGGACCCCCCCCCACGATACTTACCTTCCTGGGCGCCGCCGGGAATGTCTCCGCGCTCGTTGGAAGGACCCCAGCCGCGACCACGTGGGACCATGTGATCACGGCTGGGGTCCTTCCAACGAGCGCGCGCGGGGAAACTTTCCCGGCGTCGCCCAGGAAGGTAAGTATCATCGCAGAGAGCAGCTGCAGGGCCTGTCCGAATGCTCTATCTGCATTCGGACAGGCCCTGCAGCTGCTTTGTGTGTTTATACTTACCTTCCTGGGCGACGCCGGGAATGTCTCCGCGCGTGCGCTCGTTGGAAGGACCCAGCCGTGATCACATGGTCCCACGTGGTCGCGGCTGGGGTCCTTCCAACGAGCGCATGCGCGGAGACATTCCCGGCGGCGCCCATGAAGGTAAGTATCGCATTGAGCTCCAGGGGCGGCTGTCTGAATGCTGATAGAGCATTCGGACAGCCGCCGCAGCCCCTCGGATGCCGGCAAGCCGGCTCAATGCCGGCTTCCGGTATCAGAAAAAATATCGGGGTGTACTGCACGAGTACCAAGTACTCCTGCAGTACCCAGTATCGGCCCCGATACCGATACTAGTATCGGTATCGGTGCAACCCTAGGAATTTTTATTTTTAACCCTTATTTTATGGAAAACTCACTATTCCTTTAACCCTTTCACTGCTGAGGCATTTCACCGCTGTGTGCTGAGCTAATTTTTACCGCTTTCGCTCATCATGTTTAAACGCGATTTGAAGCCACATTTTATTATACGACCCAGACATATTATATATCGTTCTTTCCGGCAGACTCGGCAGATTCATAATATATCATTTTTATATGTATACGTCATGTTCTGCCTGTATATTATAACAAAAAATGCAATAAAACTTGAATTTTTAATCATCTGCAGCGTGTAAAGTGTTTTTTTTTCACCTTTTATCACATGAACATTTGCGGTTATACTTTCTATGGGGTGCGCTTGTACAAAAATTAGAAATGGGGACTTATTAAATTTTTTGTGGGGAATTATGTGATTTTTAGCAAACGCACACCATAGAAAAAAATCATTAGTGCAGCATCATTGTTCACATTAAAATTGAAATGTGAACAATATTGCTGCATTAATAAAAATAACACACAAAAAAAATACATGTTTTTATTTTTCTACTTTATACCTGGTCATGTTGGGTATCATTCGAAAGGCCATGCTCAGGCCTTTCGATTGACACCCTCCATGCTCCATCCTAGCTGCCACGGTTCTGGAGATATCGGGGGTTCAAATGAACTCCCTATCTCCACCAGGGGATTCCGGGCAGCTAGGGGTTCCCCGGCTAACAGACGTCATCACGCTATGCGTGAGGACATCAGGCAGTGAGGGGGGACCCGGGGGTGGAGCCGCCATCCAAGATGGCGGCCCCCACCGGAGCTAGGCCGCACTTCGGCGCCGCTTTTTTTTGTGGGACCTCCCGATCGGGAGGGAGAGGGATCCGAACGAATACCCCCCCTCCCTTCCAGGCGCTCTCCCAGCATTGCCCGGGGGCAGGGCCGGTGCTAGCATAAGGCGGCACAGGCGGCGGCTTTACTATCTGGCTTCCTGACAGTTTGTGGGGGCGGAATTCCCAGGCCCCAAGCGCCGCCATCTTGGTCGGCCGGGGAGAGCCGGCGCAGCGCTAGGGGCCGAACCACCTGACCAGCGCCGCGCGCTATCTCGCGAGAACGCGGCTGCGCTGGTCATGTGGTTCCCGCCCGGCGAGCGGCAAAGCTGCATCATGTCAGCGGCCGCTCGCCACCATGAGGAACGCCGGCGGGGCCTGGCAGCAGGTGAGAGCTGGGGGCAGATATATCCATATGTGAGCTGGGGGTAAATATCTCCATATCAGCTGGGGCAATATATACCCATGTGATCTGGGGGCAAATATATCCATGAGTTAGGGGCAAATATATCCATGCGTTGGGGCAAATATATATATATATATATCCATGAGCTGGGGGCAAATATATCCACATGTGTCTGGGGGCAAATATATCCATGAGTTGGGGGCAAATATATATATATCCATAAGCTGGGGGCAAATATATCCCTGAGCTGGGGGCAAATATATCCATGAGTTGGGGGCAAATATATCCATGAGTTGGGGGCAAATATATATATATCCATGAGTTGGGTGCAAATATATCCATGAGCTGGGGGCAAATATATCCATGAGCTGGGGCAAATATATCCATGAGTTGGGGGCAAATATATCCACATGTGTCTGGGGGAAAATATATCCATGAGTTGTGGGCAAATATATATATATCCGTGAGCTGGGGGTAAATATATCTCTGAGCTGGGGGCAAATATATCCATGAGTTGGGGGCAAATATATCCATGAGTTGGGTGCAAATATATCCATGAGCTGGGGGGAAATATATCCATGAGCTGGGGCAAATATATCCATGAGTTGGGGCAAATATATCCATAAGTTGGGGCAAATATATCCATGAGTTTGGGGCAAATATATATATATCCATGAGCTGGGGGCAAATATATCCATGAGCTGGGGCAAATATATCCATGAGCTGGGGGCAAATATATATATATCCATGAGCTGGGGGCATATATATCCATATTTGATCTGGGGGCAAATATATATACATCCATGAGCTGGGGGCAAATATATCCATGAGCTGGGGGCAAATATATCCATGAGCTGGGGACAAATATATATATATCCATGAGCTGGGGGCAAATATATCCATGAGCTGGGGGCAAATATATCCATGAGTTGGGGCAAATATATATATATCCATGAGCTGGGGGCAAATATATCCATGAGCTGGGGGCAAATATATATATATATTCATGAGCTGGGGGCAAATATATCCATGAGCTGGGGGCAAATATATCCATGAGTTGGGGGCAAATATATCCATGAGTTGGGGGCAAATATATCCGTGAGTTGGGGCAAATATATATATATCCATGAGCTGGGGGCAAATATATCCACATGTGATCTGGGGGCAAATATATCCACATGTGATCTGGGGGCAAATATACCCATATGAGCTGGGGGTAAATATTTCCATATGAGCTGGGGTAAATATTTCCATATGAGCTGGGGCAAATATCTCTATATGAGCTGGGGCAATATATACCCATGTAATCTGGGGGCAAATATATCTACATGTGATCTGGGGGCAAATATATCCACATGTGATCTGGGGGCAAATATATCCACATGTGATCTGTGGGCAAATATACCCATATGAGCTGGGGGCAAATATACTTATATGAGCAACCCTAGTGTGTATATATATATATATATATGTGTATATATAGAGATTATCATGGCACCTCTATCCTGATTGGCTTGACATGACACGGAATGGGGGGGCACCAAAATGCACCTTCGCCTGACTAGATGAAAATGCTTGCACCGGCCCTGGCCGGGGGTCGCCTGGAAATTATGTCATCGCGCATGGCGCGATGACGTCATTTACGTCGGGAGGAGCTTGACTTCAGCGTCTAAGGACGCTGAAGTCAGAACGCCGCGGGACCCCGGACAGAGAGGTGAGTATCTCCACCGGGGGTCCTGCAAAGCTGATGACGTGTGGGACACGTCCTCCTCAGCATACAGCGGGAGTAACTGAGGACGTGTCACACACGTCGTCAGCAGTGAAGGGGTTAAAAACTTATTTTTTTAACTTTTTGTCCTGGTTTCCTGTCCCCCAGGGCACTACCCGGACCCGGACATTGTTTTTAAATGTTTCTATACATCTTACAAATCCGCCACTTCACGGGCAGGTTATGGGGACCTCCTAGGCACGATATTTGAAGGAATTTATCATTTTTATTTTTAACCCTTATTTCATGGAAAACTCACTGTCCCTTTAAAAACGTTTTTTTTTTTTACTTTTTGTCCTTGTTTCCTGTCCCCCAGGGCACTACCCGGACCCCCATACACCTTTTATGGCAAATATCTAGCATATATGCCCTCTTGGAGGGCACTCCAAAAATCGAACTTTGAGTCCCATTGAATTCCATTGAGTTCGAGTTCGAACTTTTGAAGAGTTTGAATGCGAACCGAACTCGGGGGTGTTCGGCCCATCCCTACTCACTAGTGCTTCCATATCAAGAATACTTGATGTGGGAAAATACTGGACAAAATGCAAAGGAATTTTTTTTGCAAACAAATTTCATTTAGGACAGCTCTTCAGAATGTGCACCCAAAGTTTTAGCATTTTGGGCATGAAACTCAAAGTGCCAAAACCTATTACGTAGATGGGATTCCTTTAATTTTTGTCCGAAGAAAACATGGATCCCGGGCTTTACTATGGAGATGTAATTTTGTTGTGTGGCCAGCGGATGAGCTGTCTGCCTGTCAAATAATGCATACATGTTAAACTGTGCTTTGGATATTTGAGTCTATGTTTGAAGCACAGTTTCAATGTATGTATAATTTGTTTTCATTAATCCTCTGGGTCATGGCAGTGAATTTATGGAAAACAGTTTGGTAGTGAAAGGGTTAACCCCTTAAGGACCAATGATGTACCAGGTACGACTTAAGAAAAAGGTTGCTTAATAACCAAGGATGAACCTGGTACATCATGTCTTTAACCCCCCATCTCTCCCGATACTCACCTCTCTGGCCAGGATCCTGCAGGGGTCTGACTTCCCTGAAGTCAGAACTCTGCTTTTATGGACCCAGGCTGACGCTGGCTGCAGTGACTTCAGTTTCAGGTCAACCCCCCCCCCCCCCCCCCGGCACCGCCGGGAAAGTGCCTGGAAGGGAGGTGTGTCCTTTGGACCCCTCTCCCTTCCGATCAGTAAAGAATTAGATGCTAATCGGCTCCGGATTGCGGACTTCTCACAGAGGTGAGAAGATATCCAAGATATCAGCCAAGCCTCCAGGGCCTTCCCCGTCCACTAACGTCGTCGCACATGTGCGCGATGATGTCAGTCGGGCAATTAACTCCCTAGCTGACCCTATGGTGGAGATAGTGGGGACCCCCTTATCTCCTGATAGATGGCAGCTAGAGGGTCATGTTTGGTATCATTGGAAAGGCCCAAGCTTGTAATTTTTTAAAAAAAAGTTAGATGTCTGGGTTGTATAATAAACAGGACTTCAAATCGCATTTAAACAGAAGCACAAAACGGCCAAACTGAGCTCTGTGCACAGAGGTGAAATGGCCCAGCAGTGAAGGGGTTAAAAAGCAAAACCTTGTAAACATTGGGGGCCCTATTACAATCTTCGCTTTAAAACGCTCCCGCAACGCGTGAATTTGTGCACCCAGCGTTAAACGTTAACGCACGTAAATCAATGCTTGAATTACAATCCTCGCGCATCTTTTCATCCGTCGAGCAATAACGCGCGTAAAACGGACGCGCACAAATACGCGCGCAGCAACGTTACGTGTAGAAATCAGTGTGCGGACTGTTTTTTTACACGATTCAGCCAATCAGAATTAAGAACCACAATTATCTCACGTTAAGTTTTTGCGCCTGTCAAAGTCAATCTGTGCATATATACTGCATCAATAAAAAATGCACACACTACTTCCCAAATTTATTGGTTTGGTATGTTTAGAATGTGTAACTATACTTTGCTGCGTATTTTTTTTTAGGGCTGGTGTATTTGGGTTCGGCCAAGTTGATAGAATTTGCCATTAACACCAGCTTTTAGGAGTTGCTAAAATTATGCGCGCAAAGGCTGTGCGTTACAAACTGCGCATAGATTGTGCGCTGGTATGCGGATGGTATTACAAACGCATTTGCGCTCACAATGTTAAGTATAGGACGCACGACATACAGTAAGCTCCCGCAGCATTCACGCAGGTTCACCCGCGGTAGACGTATACGCACGTTTGTTACACTGACGTTGTAATACGACGTTCAGCGCAAAGGGTTTTACCCCTCGCGTTTATGCGTTTTTGCGCCAGGGCAAATGTTTGTGCGAAGATTGTAATAGGGCCCTGGGTTTTTCTACACTCAGGACAAAATTTTGAAACTATGTAGCCAGGGTATTTTTTGGCGATTGTAGATTTTGGGGATCAAAGTTCAAAAAAGTGTTTTTTTTTCCCCATTTTTATATCAAATTCCATAAATTATTTTATACTACGTTATACGATACGACAAAAATAATGATATCTATAGAAAGGCCATTTAATGGTGAGAAAAACGTTATATAATATGTGTGGGTTCCATAAACAAGTAAGAGGAAAATTAGAGCTAAACACAAACAGCGCAGAAATGTAAAAACAGCAGTGGGTACTTTTGGACAGACAATGGTAAAATTGCCTGGTCACGATGGGGTTAAAGACAGACATTAATGCATTGCTGCTTTCAGCTTTGAAAGCTATATGGGTGGAGTGGTGATAACAAGGGCTGTGTCAGTGATTCAACAAGGATTTTTGACTCCATTAAAGGGGCAGGTGTCCTGTTTAGCTGGGTGGATCTAGAACTTTCAGGACACCAGAATTATTCTGAGATGGTTGGGTGGTAAGCACAGTAATATTGGCGTCCTCCAAGACCAGTAGGTTAGTGGTTCAACTCACAAAAGAAGGGAGCCGTCAAGTGATCATGGTAGCAGCACCACCACTAGCATCATCTCCTGGAGGTCGATGGACTCTATGGAGACTAGTGCAGGGTTAGTGGAAGGACACTGGAAGCTATTTGCAAAATCATTTAACACCAGAGTCTCAGATTTTTTTTAAATCTTTTTTTCACCCATTAACTACTGTTTCATACCAGAATAGTGGGATTAGGGATTTCTTCTGTTCTGTGGAAGATAAGGTGATAGATATCAGGCTACAGAGTGAGTACACAGGAACTCATTAAAAACATGTTGAGGAGCTCGCAGGACGGGCAGCAGCACTAGTGGCCTGGTCTATGATTGTTCCCCGCTCAGGACTGATAAGGTTATAGCTCGATAAAAAACTCATCCAATTCTATTTTTATCTAGTTAAAAGGTATTAAATGTGAGTATTTGACAAGCCTTTTCAAAGATTTAAAGCAAATTCTGATGCAGTCAGGTAGTAAACAGACTTTATTTAGGAGGTATTGATTAAACACTATGAGATTGTGCTATGGATTGCCCATATTTTTATAAATTTATTTATTTATAAAGTATATGTCAATGGGTGTTATTGAAACGCACCTCTTGGTGTCACTAGAGGGTTAGTGGATTGACCCTGTGGATTGACCAGATGACAATCCATCTATTCAGTGATTCTTAGAAGTTTGGTTCTAATATATTAAAATAAACAGTTTTGCTTACAAGTAACCTCTTTACCACATGAGCAGGTCAAGAATTTCTATGACGTTCAAACACTTTGTTGCTGAAAAAAATGATAACCTGGAGACTGGTCATGTATTTGTTCGGCGGCACTGTGTCATAGTAACGGTTGTATTTTCTCCATATTTACTGTGCCTCTCAGAGAGTTCATTGAATGGCCTTGAGATCTGGACCCCAACCAGGAAACTTATTTTATGAACCTGCGGGGGCGGAGGGGCTTGGGACCAGTCAACCCCACTTTTATAATGACTGAATATTCCCTGTGGGACCCAGTTCTATCTTAAACACATCTCTCTGTCTATGTGAAAATGTGGGATCATTTGACACATAACAACTTTTCATCTGCGCTTATTCCTATTACAACGTGTGAAACAAAACACAATTAGAGTCTTTGGTTTCTTTTAATGGCCACTAAGAGAGTAAGCTTACCTGCCAACGTCACGGCACCTCTAGTGAAGGCGAGTCCTATCCAAAAATGAAACCACAGGCTGCTGTGTAGTGAACCATCACTGCTCATGCTGCTTTTCAGTCATGAGGTAGACTGGTGGGCTTTTATTTATGGTCCTGCCAGAAACAAATCCTCCTTGGGATCAAAAAAACACGTTCCGTGTCTTTGTTTTTTGATCCCAAGGTGGATTTGTTTCTGGGAGGGCATTAACCACCACCCTACCTCATGACTGAAAACCAGCATGAGCAGTTATGGTTTGCTACACAGCAGCCTGTGGTTTCATTTTTGGATAGGAACTCACCTTCACTAGAGGTGCCTTGACGTTCGGCAGGTGAGCTTACTCTCTTAATGGCCATTAAAAGAAACCAAAGACTCTAATTGTGTTTTGTTTCACACTTTGTAATAGGAATAAGCGCAGGCGATAACTTATTTTATTGTTACGTTTTATACATGTTGCTGGGCTGGATCCATTTGGTGGTTGCAGCCGCCCAATCTGGGAATAGGCGCAATCCCGCTCCTCCTGTACTACATAAGAACTTTTGCCATGCTTCACCTTGCACATAAACTTGCAAGTGTAGACTTCAACAGGGTGCCGGACCTAAACAAAGCCCACCACCCTACCTCATGACTGAAAACCAGCATGAGCAGTTATGGTTTGCTACACAGCAGCCTGTGGTTTCATTTTTGGATAGGAACTCACCTTCACTAGAGGTGCCTTGACGTTCGGCAGGTGAGCTTACTCTCTTAATGGCCATTAAAAGAAACCAAAGACTCTAATTGTGTTTTGTTTCACACTTTGTAATAGGAATAAGCGCAGGCGATAACTTATTTTATTACGTTTTATACATGTTGCTGGGCTGGATCCATTTGGTGGTTGCAGCCGCCCAATCTGGGAATAGGCGCGATCCCGCTCCTCCTGTACTACATAAGAACTTTTGCCATGCTTCACCTTGCACATAAACTTGCAAGTGTAGACTTCAACAGGGTGCCGGACCTAAACAAAACTATAAGCTTTTTTTATTTTATTTAACCCTTTCAGTGCTGAGCTATAACCTCTATACTATCAAGTGGTTTTCCATAAAACCCCTTGCAGGAACCAGTGGTTTTATGGGAAACCACCCTAAATGGTCCATTAACACTATCACCGATACACATCAACATATCCATACATACACACTGAAAATATGGCATATAAGGAAACATTTTCGATTCTATTACAGCCTTGTACAGTATTTGTCACACACAGGGCTCGCCTTGCTCGTCATATATTGCCGGTACTGCATGTTTTCATGGGACACTTGCAGATAGACGTGTCTGTTTTGGATACTGAGAGCATTTCAAATAGCTGCAGCACACTGGCTGCAATGTCCGATGCGTTGCACCATTCGGGAACATGTTATGGTGACCATATGCAAATTAAATCGATTCAGCATGCTGAAACAAGCATGTTCCCTAATTAAAGTATGATGGATGTAAACTAGGAAAATGCTTGCTCAATTATGCTGAATTGATACAGGTAGACTTCAAAAGCACTACTAGAATATAACCGATAATACAAAGTCCCATCTCTGCTTGTACATCATCCATCGTCAATCATTAGGATGGAGGCATTTAATACATGTTTATTTATAGGGCAGTACTCCCATCTGTTGAACTGTATGTATTGTATTATGGGATTTGTAGTCCATAGATGATGGAGTCTACTTTAAATATTCCTATGCATATTTCTGTCAGATTGGTTCCTGTTAGTAAAGCTATGCACTTTGCCTTTATCATTTCCCACATAATACGGACATATCACGAATAAAACCTTGTTTTCTATTTTCTGTGCAGATTCAAACTAGACCCACGTGTTTATTTATTTGTGTAGTAATGACTGCCATGGATAGGGAATGCCTGGAGCTTCAACTTCTAGAAATGGAAATGCTATTTTCAATGTTCCCCAACAAAGAAGACATTGTCTTGGACGATA
This sequence comes from Leptobrachium leishanense, assembly GCA_009667805.1. Taxonomy (NCBI): domain Eukaryota; kingdom Metazoa; phylum Chordata; class Amphibia; order Anura; family Megophryidae; genus Leptobrachium; species Leptobrachium leishanense. The sequence continues at coordinate 181,897,430 of CM019066.1, forward strand.
AAAGTTCAATTTTACGAGTACAACGCTATTTAGAAGGAGTTTGTGAGGCACTTCCGCCACGTATTGAGTTCTCAATTTTCTTGAAAACTGAGGATTCCCAGGTAAGTATTAATATTTGCATTAATGGTGTTATTTAACTATCATTTTAATCTTTATACCTCTATGGAATGGTGTTCTATTTTATTTTCCGCTCATTTTTTCATATAAATCAAAATATAAGGGGCACTATTCCCTAGTGAACACTAACTGTAGCGTTTGGGTGAGTTAGAGTTACTGGCAGGATAAGTGGCTTTAACGCATGCCCCACGTATTACCTTCCTTAACCCTGTAAAATACATTAGCACATTGGTGATAGTGCTAGCTTACTGCACTTTTGCTCCCCATGTTAAGTATAGGATGCGTGATCAGTAATTAGCGTTAAGGTAAGTAAGGTATTACAAAGTCCCAGCGCTAATTACAGCACCGATGCGCGAACAGACATTTTTAGCGACACCTAAAAGCTGGTGCTAAATTATTCCGCTTTTGCAGAATCATTTAGCACCCCTTAAACCCCCTAATAAATCAGATACTCACCTCTCATCCCATGGTGAGAATGGTGGTCCGATCCACCACTTCACCTGGCCACGAACAGAGTGAAACTGGGGACGAATAGTCCCCAGTCTCCGTGCGATCTCGCGAGATAGAGAACGCGCAGGGTTCGTCCTATGGACTCCAGGAGATGATACTCGCGGAAGCACAACCTCGAGTGTCACCGAGGGTAGCACTTCATTCCAGGGTAGGCTGCTGAATTAGCGCCTGCCCCGGAATCTGAAGCTAAAATAGGGTAGCTACGGGGAAACCTGCAGGTGCATGTTTTCTCCCCTAGTTTTCCCATTTTAGCTTTAGCAATGGAATAGTAACCAAAGTGTTTGTCTGCCTTCAGAAATTCTTTATGATTTACAATTTAAGTAAAATTCCACTATAGATAGTATAGTCTATTGTGACTGGATGGATTCTTCTATTAAATTAAGGGTGGTCAACCTATGTCCCACAGGCCACCCACATGGATCTTTCAATGTGGGCCACGAACAGAATCAAATATGTAAACTAGGCTCAAAATATCCACTCCCCTGGTTGACCAGAGATGTGGCCATGTATTTATTAGACCTAGAATTCTCATAAATTTATTAGTCAGATAGTCAATTCATGGTGAGTAGTAGAGTAAATTGACATAAAGGTATGAACAGATACACATTCCATTTAGTAAAGGTTCCTGCCTACAGATATCCTAAGGGCCATATTACAATGTTGGTGCTAACTTAACCAGAGCTGTTGTAAACTGAAAACCTCCATAGGCTATAATGGCTCTGGTAAGTTTACAACAACTCTGGTTAAGTTAGCACCAAGTATGTAATATGGCCCTAATTATTTATACAAAATACTTCTAGAAATAAAATTAAATGAACGGAAAGGTAATATAATATGGAAAAGATAAATCGCAACTAGGGCTGCATCTAATTATTATTTTCATGATCCATATGTTGGCAGATTATCTTTTTGGTAAAGAAAAAATATACAATTGTTTACTTAAAGGAACACTATGTGAAAATCAGTCCCCACCCTTTTTTTTCTTATGCAATTTGCACAATGTAAATAACTTTCATACGTACAATATGCAAATTGGGTATCTCATGTTACTTTCTGCACACATGGCATGCAAGGGACTGGTCAGAGTGATATATTGATGCTGTGTGCACAGCTCTAGCCCATGTCTGGTCTCTCCCTGAACGAATGCTGCTATGAGCACTCAGATAGGATATCAGTACACAAAGCGGACCAAGAATGATCAGGGGGCGCTCCATGCAGCCTGACCACTATAATAAGTTGAAGTGGTCAAGGTACGTACAGTGTCCCATTAAAATAATTTCATGAACAAACTGAGTGGGGGGACACTGAAGTTGGGAGGAAGTGAGTTTAGGAAAGGGACCAAGTGTGAGAGGAAGTTTGGAATAATGCACCAGACTGGAGACAGAGGGAGGCAGGGAGTGCGGGATGGTGGCTCAGGACTCCAGTTCCAAGTAAGGATAAAATACCGGTGGTACAGCTCCTCCACCCAAACTGAGTTATGTTTGACCTAACCCTAGAACGAAGTTATGCGAGTAAAGTATATGGTTCATCTTCTCCAATCAGCTCCAATGTAGAGTCTGAGGTTATTAACGTTTAACTCAGTCTGACTCTAAACAGTGTGTGCTGTACACAGACCGATTAATCATTAATGAGAATAGTTGACAAATGTTTTCATTATCAATTATTTGTTTCAGCCCTACTCGCAACATAAATACTGTACAGATTTTTATGATGTGGAGGTTAAGCCTGGCAAAAAAAAACTGTCTGCAGTCATATGAAAATATGACTAGGTGTGAAAACTCATACTGTTTTCTTTTATGGGACAAAACACAAGTATATTAAATTATCTTTACTGTTGTCGTTATTCCATGCTGCATTCAAATGTACAGAATACAAATTTTGTGAATGTTTTTCAGATCAAATCACAGGTGCTTGTGTCCTTACCTCATGATTACCCTAAAGTGGACCCAGAGCTCTATGTAAGGTCCAGCGCCATGGACAGGCAGCAACAAAGTATGTTGAACAAATCCCTGGCTTCCTACATGAGTTCGCTGGAGCGTGGTGAGCTCTGCATTACGAATGCTTCACAGTGGCTGCAGGACAATATCTCTTCTTACACACAGAGTGCAAAGCCAGAGGAGGAACCTTTGGGTGGCATTCAGGAGACTACTGATACATTCCACCGTATGTGGATTTACAGCCACCACATATACCGCCAAGAACTAAGGAAGAAGATCTTGGACAGTGCTAAGCGACTAAACTTAACTGGATTTTGCCTGACTGGAAAACCTGGGGTAGTCTGTATAGAAGGAATGAAAGGTCACTGTGAGGAGTTCTGGCGGGACATCCGCTACCCCAACTGGAAACACATCTCCTGCAAGCACACAGAGAGCCATCAAGTAAGCGGCGACATTGATGTCCTCAGATTGTTTGATACATTTGAGGAGTTACAGTTTGCTGCACATGGAGATTATGGGCTCCGGAATGACTACCATATGGACTTGGGGCAGTTTTTTGAGTATCTTAAGCACCATAAAAGTGAACATATATTTCAGATCCTATTTGGTATTGAGAGCAAATCCTGACTTTTTTTCCTCCAGAAATGTCCTTTCACAATATTATTTAGCTTGTTCCTTTAAATAAAAGAGAAAAAAAAGCTTTTGGATATCTCTGTTGAAATGAATTTTAATTCTATTGAATTTATTATAGGAATAGCAAAGGAACACATTGATTGGTAAAGTGCGGCGGAAACTGTTGTCGCTATTACACGATGATAATAATAGATATGTATAATACAGTAAGATAAACAAACATTAAGAAATAAGGACATTCCACTTAATCTGCCTAAAGGAGTAATCCCACACTTAAATAAAAACCTTAAAAAAATAGAAGCATATGACTAAATACGACATATGCAGATGAATCACTCCTCCTGCCACCACTATCCTTTCTGGGTGAGCTAGCCTTTGGGTACTTCCCAAATGGCATACAGGTGAGGAGCAGGATGCTATTGCCAATGGAATAAAATCTATTTTTTTTTTTGAGAAAGTATTTTACCAGGAAGGATACAATGAAATTTTTCTTGTTTTCAAGTATGTCTCTGGGTGGCGAGTATGTACCGTTAGGTGTCTTGCCCAAGGACACTTACTGGAGAGGTGCTCTTGCCAGGATCGAACCTGTGTCTCCACAGTCATAGAGCATTAATGTTACCTCTACTCCACCCAGCTGGGATTCACGTGTAGAATCGTGTAAACCGAGTCCCTCTCGTGATAATCAGACGTTCTTTATAGGGAGACTGGTGATTTAACACCGAAATACAATGCAAGAAACCTCCTCTTGACTTTGATGAAAAACCTCTCCCTTATTGCCAGTTAAAATATAACCCTTTATTGATTCATACAATTGATATCCAAACACTAATGTTTACATGATTCTATACGTGAATTAGTGTGAGTATAGAGTCAGGGCTAGAATACAAGTCCCACGACAAGGAGACTTGAAGAGGTATCTAGCAAACGAACTATACCTTCAGAGGAATAAGCACTGATACCACCATATACCACCTGTTGGTTATGTATGAAAGAGGCACTGGAGTCTTGTGAATCTGCAGTAGAGAACTTTACTTTGTGCATATAGCAATAAAACAACTTATAACAGATTAGTCACTGGATATATATCAGGATGCTTCATCATCACACAGCTAGAAAGGAAGAAGGAAGTAAAGCAGAGACAATAGAGACTTATTTCCTGTGAACATATACCAACGAGTTTAGAACACATTTAACCTGTACTAACAGCGCCACCTGCAGTCCATAGTATAATATATGCTGTTGTATCTCCAACACCCCTTCTCAACAGCATGTGCATAATCATACAACATTCAGCTTCTTTTGAAGAAAACAATAACGTTCCTTTGGCAACGGTTTGGTGAGTGCATCTGCAGTCATCTCTTCTGATGGGCAATACTGAATATCGATAAGTCCTTGCTCTTGTGTGTCCCTGAGCAGATGATATTTTACGTCTATGTGCTTGGTTCTAGGGTTGATCCTTTCTGATTGTGTCAACTTTATACATCCCTGGTTGTCTTCAAAGATGGGTATCGGTTTAGACATATCCAGTCCCATGTCTAATAGAAGTTGACGAATCCAAATTGCTTCTTGACATGCATGTGCTGCTGCTATGTATTCTGCTTCAGTTGAAGAGAGTGCAACAGTCGCTTGTTTTCGACTAGACCAGCTGATGGTTCCTTCTCCGTACTGGAAGATGTAACCAGTAGTAGATTTGCGGTCTGTGATATCTCCGGCCCAGTCAGCATCTACATATCCAATTAAGTTTGCATTGGGTGTTGCTGGCAGTCGCAGTTTCATATGAATTGTTCCTTTTAGATACTGTATCACCCTTCTTACGGCATTCCAATCACGTTGACAGGGTGTTGAAACTTTTCTACAGAGTATACTCAATGCTGCGGCAATGTCTGGTCTTGTCACAGTTGCAATGTATAACAATTTTCCAATTGCTTTGCGGTACTTCTCATTGTTAGGTAACAAGTTTTCCATTCCATTGTCTTTCTGATAAGCTGGTTCCATAGGCGTTTTCACCTCTTTTGCATCTTGCATGTGAAACTCTGCTAGAATATCTGTAATTTTCTGACTTTGGTGAAGAAGATAACTTCCGTCTTCTTCTTTCTCGATTTGGATTCCTAAATAGTGAGCAATGTTCCCAAGCTCTTTAATCTCAAAGTTTTGTTTCAATGTGCTAGTTATTTGATCATAATCCCCTTCTTGTTCAAAACAAATTATGATGTCATCAACATAAATTAGTAGGTAGATCCATTTGTTGTCTTGATTCTTTGAATACAGGCATGGATCAGCGTTACTTCTTGAAAATCCTTCTGTTGTGAGTACTTCGTTCACTTTTTCATTCCACATTCTTGCTGCTTGTTTGAGACCATAGATGCTCTTTTGCAGTTTACACACAAGGTTCTGTCCTGTATTAAACCCTGGTGGCTGCTCCATGTAGAGTTCCTCTTTGATATCTCCATATAGAAAAGCTGTTTTGACATCCAGGTGCTTCACTTGCATTTGTTTTTCAGCTGCAATGCTGAGGAATGTTCTAATGGTTGTGTGCTTTACCACTGGAGCAAATGTTTCATCATAATCTTCTCCATATTTCTGGGAATATCCCTTGACGACTACTCTTGCCTTGTATCTGTGAATGTTTCCTTCTGCGTCGTACTTCACTTTAAAAATCCATTTACTTCCTATAGTTTTGTGACCAGGAGGGAGCTCTGTGAGAGTCCAGGTTTCATTTTTCTGAAGTGATTTTAGTTCTTCTTCAGCCGCCTTTCTCCACTGATTGGCTTCCCCTTTTGGTAGTTTATCTATGTCTTCCCAAGATGTTGGTTCAAATGTCTCATGTGTCTTAACAGTGTATGACAGCTTGCGCGGTGGGATCCCTTTTGTTGTCCGAGTAGATCTTCTGATTTCTGGTTGTTCTGTCGGTTCTACTGGATTGTGAACAGTTAAGTCATCAATTGTGAGTTCCACTTCTTGGTCTGACTCCTGCACAGTTTCCTTTTGGTCAGCATCTCTTGCTATTTCAATCGGCACCTTTTCTTCGTGTTTTTCGGGAGTCATTATTTCTGATGTTTGGCTTTCATCAAAATAAACACTGCGGCTTACTGTGACCTTGTTGGTCTTTGGATTAAGGATTCTGTATCCCTTACTTTGTTCACTGTAGCCTATTAGAATGCCTTCTATGGCTCTGTTCTCCCACTTGGAGCGTTTTTCACTTGGAATGTAAACGTATGCTTTGCAACCAAACACTCTAATATGACCTATACTAGGTTTTGATCTGTTCTACATTTCATAAGGGGTACTTTCAATAGCTTTAGATGGTAGTCTGTTCTGTAGATATGTTGCAGTCATTATTGCTTCTCCCCAGTACTTGTTGTGTAGGTTGGCATCTGAAAGCATGCATCTGGCCATTTCTACAAGAGTGCGATTTTTTCTTTCAGCTACACCGTTTTGTTCTGGAGTGTACGGTACGGTTGTCTGGTGTATGATACCATGTTTCTTTAGATATGATTCCACTTCTTTACCCATATATTCCCCTCCATTGTCCGTGCGTATTATTCTGGGTTTCCTTTGAAATTTGTTGCTAGTCATCGCTACAAATTCTTGAAGTTTATCAGTTGTCTCACTTTTGTGTTTCATCAGATATGTCGTTGTGTACCTGGAATAGTCATCAATGAAGGTTATTAAATATTTGTTGCCGCTGGGTGTCGGGGTTTTCATTGGTCCACACACGTCACTGTGTATAAGTTCCATGGGTTTAGTGGTTTTTCTTTGACTGGCTTGTGGAAGTGGTGTACGTGTGGCCTTTGCTTTGATGCAACACGTGCACTTCATCAACTTTGGACAAGGTATCATTATCATGTCTTCTGATAATTCTCTCTTAGAAAGTTCCTTTATAGCTTCTGAGTTTCGATGCCCCAATCGTCTGTGCCATAGATGGATGCACTTGTCATGTGGATTATGAGTGACTGTTTTGACTTGAACACGTTCAGTGACGATTTTGTATAGGTGTTCATTCAACCTTCCTTTTGCAACGATTTCTTTTCTGTTTCGAATTGTGCATTCATTACCTCGGAATTGTACTGTAAGTCCATTGTTAGCAAGGTTTTTTACTGATAGGAGGCTTCCTTCTAGACTTGGAACATACAGAACGTTCTTTACAAGGATGCTTCGGTTACCTCCTGATGGTGTGATGCAGTTCAGAAATCCTTGACCTTTACCTTCTGATGTAATACTTTTCCCATTTGCTAGGAAGACTTTGTCTTTTGTATTAAAATTAATTTCTGTGAAGAAGGTCTCATCACTGGTCATGTGACTTGTTGCTCCTGAGTCAATGTACCATCCATGCGGGGTAGTATTCTGAGTTACTTTAAAACTTGCACTCCACGCTGTGTCTTTGCTTTCCTGTGTGGCTGCTTTAGCTCTTTCTTTTGTGAATGTCTCTCTCCTTCGCTGTTCTGCTTTCCAGATTGAACAATTATATTTCAAATGACCTGTCCTTTTGCAGCGAAAACACACTCTGGTCTCTTTGTTTTGTTTTGTGTTTTCATTCACCTTTAGAGCTACTTCTGTTTTGTCATTCTCTTCACCACGTATATTTTCCTTCTTTCTGTTGTATTCATCAATTAATTTCCCTTTAGCATATTCCAGTGTTAGTTCTTCCTCTGGTCTGGTTTCTAGAGCGTTTATCAGGGCACTATATGATTCTGGAAGGCTGCATAATAGTAATGCCACTACATGATTGTCTTTTATTTCTTCTCCAATTGCACGTAATTGCTCCACAATTTCCAGCATAGCGTTCACATGTTCACACATTTCCTGGCCTTTTTCCAGCCTCATCTTATACAGTTTACGTAGCAGATATAGTTTACTGTTTAAGTTTGAACGCTCGTGCAGTTTCTGTAGCGCAGTCCACATACCTTTAGCTGTGTTTCTCTTTCTTATATGGATTAGTTGATCATCCTCCACTAACAGGCTTATAACTGCTTTTGCTTGCCTGTTTCTTTTGTCCCATTCTTCTGGGTTGTCAGTGGGTCTGATTGTATCCAGCACCTGCCACAGATCATCTTTGGATAACAGCATTTCCAGCTTAAACTTCCACAGCTGATAATTGGTATTGTTTAACTTTGCTATTGCATATTTCACATCTGAGCCACTTGCCATCTTTCAGTATATTGGATGCAGCTCCTTTCCTCACACACAGCAGGTATTTGGATGATAGCTGCAGCACTTACTGATTTGTAGTTTCGTTTTCAGTGTCTGGGCCCATAACCTGTTGGTTATGTATGAAAGAGGCACTGGAGTCTTGTGAATCTGCAGTAGAGAACTTTACTTTGTGCATATAGCAATAAAACAACTTATAACAGATTAGTCACTGGATATATATCAGGATGCTTCATCATCACACAGCTAGAAAGGAAGAAGGAAGTAAAGCAGAGACAATAGAGACTTATTTCCTGTGAACATATACCAACGAGTTTAGAACACATTTAACCTGTACTAACAGCGCCACCTGCAGTCCATAGTATAATATATGCTGTTGTATCTCCAACACCACCACCCTGAAACTTATAATGTGTTGGATATTAATTGTATGAATCAACATGGAACAGCCTTCCAGTTGAAGTGGCAGAGGCCAAAACAGTAATTGAATTTAAGCAAGCATGGGATCGGCATAAGGCTATCCTAAACAAAAGATAAATCCAGGTAAAGTATCCATGTAATTGGGCAGACTAGATAGGCCGAAAGGTTCTTATCTGCCGACATTTTCTAGGTTTCTATAAAGGTTATATTTTAACTGGCGATTAGAGAGAGGTTTTTGTTCAAAGTCAAGAGGATATTGCCAATAGGTTTGGGCTTTACAGCTGGAGAATCGCGTGTAGAGGTGCACACCTGGACTTTTGACAGGTTTCAAAGTAACCACAAAATGCAGTCTATGTGACTAATAGTGAGCAGGTAGGTATTAAAACATATCTTTTATTGGCGTAACTTGTAAGAACTTGGAGCAAACAGACAACATAACAGAACAGTATAAAGAAAAAGAAATATGTATGATTACTTGGGCCTTAGTCACAGAAACCAGAGCAGACACTATTGTGCAAACAGTTAGAGACACTCAGTGGATGCAGTAATATATTAAGAGGCATACCGTGTGGTACTAGGATGCATGTAGGCTTGTGTGAAATCCACCGGTTTGCTTTAGAAGGTTATAAGGTAAAATTCATAGTCATTGTGGAGTAGGAGCAGAATACGGTGTTTAAAGTAACTCCTATCACGATTAAAGTGCGATGACCAGGAGAACAAATTAAGTCAGTAGTAGATAGAGGATAGGGTACTATGGAATTCAAGCTTTCATGGGTGCAAAAATATTGCAGAGGAAAGGAAAACCTAGATTCAAAAAGACAATATTTTTGTAACAGAAAAGAGGATTCTTCTGTGTAGAGCAGTGTTTAGTAGATGTGTCCCATCAGCTGCGCACAGACCTTGGTGGATGGGAAGAACTGCATTACACGGGATGGCTGATCTGCTTTTTGCTGATAGGAGCCTGCATCATCAGTCGTGGATTTGATTGTAAGAGTACCCATTCTGACTTGAGGCTGCGGAGTCTTTAAAGGCAAGTGGAGGGCAGATAAACTGCTGAAGCCCCTGCCTGGCCAAATGCATCCTAAAGCCCACCTCAATGGGAGCAAAGTCATTGGGTAAGGTCTCAGAATGGACAGAGAGGGCAAGCATGACGTACGATTCTCCATGTCCATGCTTAAGTCGCGGCCTCAATGTAAATGTAGGCAGCAGAATAGATACAAATATTCACATTTCTGTTTTATTTTTTTATCTTTTTGTGTATTGTTCACTGCCCTCAAACAGGCACCGTATGTGCAGGCAATTCGCCAACATTTGGCGAACTGCCTGCTCTCTGTATAGCTGAATGGCCAGGAAAGGTAACCGTACGCTGAATTTCAGCGTTCGGTTACCTGTCGGCCCCAATTCGGACCTCTTTGACTAACCCTGTATGAATTCAGCCCAATATGGCTTCCATAAAAGAGTGAATGGGAAGGCCAGAGTGCTTTCCTCCTGTTGAACACGTAACCATTAATCCACGATTTATAAACCTCAATCCTCACCCCGCAGGCTAGTACATTATAAAGACAATATTGCAGTGCTAACTTTCAGTAAAACCCATGTAGCCGTCTGTGCTGAGGAGACATGCATAGCTTGTGAGAAATTAAATATCTCCAAAATGCCTTCACAGATGGATTTGAAATTTGGCAGTTTTGTAGTTATGACTGTTTTCAGGTCGATGACGAGAGCTTATTGTGTCTCATGGGGGGCTGCTTATTGTGTAACCCTGCTGAAAGGTTCTTGTGTTGTTTTAGGGCAGTGATTGGTAATCCTAGTGCCTAGCTCCCTGTGCATAAAAAAACACACCTGTTAAAGAAAATGAGTAAATTTAATTAACATCTAAATATGGTTCTTTCCCTTCCTGTGGTAATCCTATCCACACACCTGCCTTTGTGACAGGGGGTTCTGCAGAGTACAAACCTCAGGAGTCTGATTGTAATATACATGACAGCCACTGCTAGCTTTTTATTTCTCATTAGTGTTTCAATATGTACCTTATTTCGCTCTGAATATATATCTGAATATATAAGTAAAACAAAATTACAGGTCATCAAAAGCCAAAATGTGCTGTGGTAGCAATAAGAGAGTTGTTTGGTTGCTCTGAAGATTTTAGGTGTTATTCAAAAAACACCGGAATTTCAGTGCTCTCTCCCGTTCAACACTCTTCCGTGAGCTCAATTCGCCAACTCTAAGGTGAATTCAGCATTCACGGCATGGTCCTTGAAGAGTGCCGAAGGGATCCGCTGAGCGCCGGCGACCAACACGCCGACCGATGAAAAGATCACCAAATGCAGCCGCAAACCGCCGATTGCCTCCGATCAGTCGTCGAACCCTGCTAAAAAAAGCCGTTCAGCTGCCAAACAGGGATAAAAAGAAACGAAAATCTGCAATTTTTAACCCTTTCGCTGCTGAGCCATTTCACACCTCTGTGCGGAGCTCATTTTTACCGATTTCGCTCATCATGTTCAAACGCGATTTGAAGTCACATTTTATTATACAACCCAGACATATTATATAACGTTCTTTCTGGCAGACTCAGCAGATTCATAATATATCATTATTATATGTATATGTCATGTCCTGCCTGAATATTATAACAAAAAACAGAATCCCGGCCGATCGCCGCTGCAAAGGGAGGATGCACTCAGCTCATCCTCCGGAGCGGAGTGCACATGCGGCAGGACGCGCTGAGCGCGTCCTCCGCATGGAAAGGGTTAATGGAGTTTAAAAAAAATTGCATGAAAATAATAAGGTCCTATGAATAACAATAGAAAGGTCTGTAACAGAGTTTAAAAAAAACACCATAAAAATCGGAATCATAAATTTCGCCAAAGAAATCCAGAAAAATGCCCAAAAAATTCTAGAAAATAAATAAGTATTTTTGCAGCAAATGAAAAGAATAAACAGTTGAATAAAACAATGATAAAAACAACCCCCCCATTGAAACCTAAGGGAGTCTCCTGTTTAAACCTGTCAAACTGAAGCACCGAAAATCTGGGCATTTTGCCAACATTTTGGTGCTGTTTGTAATTTTCTGAATAGATTAACCATTATTTCTCTATGGGGAATTTCACTGCCACCAAGAACGCTGAATTGTGGCAAATCTGAGGCGAATTGCACCGTATTTCGCTGGCAAATCGCCAATATATGGCGAATTGTCCACTTTCTGAATAGCCGAATTGCTACGAAATTGCACCGTATGGTGAATTTCACTGTTCGGTGCAATTCGGTGGCAAATTTGGCTCTCTTTGAATTACCCCTTGTGTTTCATCATCAAATGCAGGCCTTGTCTCCTGACAATATAGTCACAGTCACATAAAATAACTATATCTTTGACAAGTTTATTACCATAAACGAGCCACAAGAATCATAAGTCATTATGATTTATAAACAGTAAACACAATTGATTCATAATAAATGGCTTCAGCCAAACACTAACCATGAGCGAAAGAAATGTTTTTTGTGTTATCATTCATATTCTCTGAATATTGGCCAAGAAATCATAAATTCTGCCAGGGTACTTATGAGCACAACTGTATATACACTATATTGCCAAAAGTATTCGCTCACCTGCCTAGACTAGCATATGGATGGATGAGTAAATACTTTTGGCAATATAGTGTATACCAACACCTATGAAGTAGACACACTCCGTGATTTTAAAAACAAAAACATATATTAATAACTAAAAATATCCATATGCAAGTCCAACGTTTCGGCTCATACTTGACAAAGGCTCAGTACGAGCCGAAACATCAGACTTGCATATGGATATTCTTAACCCCTTAGTGACCGGGCGGTTTTACACAAATCCGTCTTTTAGTGACCGCTGCTGTTTTTACGTTTCTGCGCTGTTAGTGTTTAGGACAAATTTTCCTCTTACTCGTTTATTCGACCCACACATATTATACACCCTTTTTTCCGCCATTAAATGGACTTTCTAGAAATACCATTATTTCCATCATATCGAATAATTTACTATAAAAAAAATATGAAATATGAGGAAAAAATGGTAAAAACACACTTTTTCGTAATTTAATCCCCAAAATCTACAACCACCCAAAAAGACCCCGGCTAAATAGGTTCAAAATTTTGTCCCGAGACTAGAAATACCCAATTTTAACATGCGTTTGCTTTTTAACCCCTTCACTGCTGAGATAGTTCACCTATGTGCGCTGCGCTCATTCTGACCAATTTGTGCTAATTATTTTTAGATGACAGCCTAGGTCCTATTTAATTAAACTCCCCCCAGACAAAAAAAACTTTTAAAAAAAAAAACATTTTTTTATTTTATTTAATTTTGTTATTATTTTTTTTTTATTTATTTTTTTTAAAAAAATAATTTTTTAAAACCAAACCTGGTCATGTTTGGTATCATTTAAAAGGCCATAATCAGGCCTTTCAAATGATGGCAAATATGACCATCCAGCTGCCATGGATCGGGAGATAAAGGGATCCTTAGGATCCCCTTATCTCTACATGGCAGCTAGAGGGTTAACTGGCCCACTGACATCCTCACACATATGGTGAGGTTGTCAGTGGGTGGGGGGGGGACCTGGAGGCTTGGCTGACATCCAAGATGTCAGCCCCCCTCCAGGTTTGAATCGCGTTTTGGCGCCAATTGGCGCCGCAACGTGATCCGGCGGTGAAACGGTTAATGCCATACACCGCTGGAAAGGGGAGGCTCTCCCCTCTCCAGTGGTGTAAACGGCATCTCCCTAGCTTCAATGGTTGGGGAGATAGAGGGCTCCGAAGGAGCCCCCCCTCCCCTCCATTGAAACACATGGGGGCACCTTCTGATGACGTCACCACGCAGCGTGGCGACGTCATCAGCCTCGCCTGCCCATGTAAATCACATGGGCAGGCTTCCTCCCTGCCAGATCGCCGTGGGATCCGACGAGGGAGGTGAGTATCGGGCGGGAGGGGGATTTGGCGCCGCTGACGTACCCTGTACGTCCGCGGGTCTAAGGGAGACCCGAGGACAGGACGTACAGGGTACGTCAGGGGTCATTAAGGGGTTAATATATGGATACTTTTAATAATTATTAATAATAAATGTGTATGGTTTTAAAGTCCCAAAGTGCATCCACTTCATAGCTGTGGGTGTACAATTTGTTTTGACTATTGAACCTTGCCTTTTTTCATGTATGAGATTAACAGGGTTATTCAGAAAAAGGTGAAAACCAGGAGAATTGGCAGGAGAAGAGAACAATCTAGACCAAATAGCCGATTTGGAAAGTGATATAAATGGGAGAATGTTTCTGGTTTGGCTATTTTGACCTAGAATTTTCACTTCTCCAGTCATTCTCCTGAGTTTCACCTTTCTTTGAATAGACTTGTAAGTACATTGTTTTTTAGGCCCCGTTCACACTGTGCGATTTATCGCGCGGATTTTGCCGCGACATCGCAGCAAAATCCGCGCGACGTCGCGCTGTGTAACTTCTCCAATGCATTTCAATGGAGCTGTTCACATCTTGCCGCGTGATGTCGCGTGTCGCAGAAGCATGTCGCTGGTACATGACCCTTTTTTGCGATTTGCTATCTGCAATTTTGCGATTTGTATTGGTGGTGCTTTACAAAAATCGCACAAAACAGCGATGTCGCGCGACATTATCGCACCATGTCGCGAATATGAAAATCGCACAGTGTGAACGGGGCCTAAAGGTAGTGCAGGTCTTTTGCAAAATTTTATATATTTATGTTTATATATATATCTATATATATATATATAAACGCGAAGGTCCTGACTGACTAACTGACTCATCAATGCCCAGCTGTCGGATATAATCTCTGCACATGAATACAACACGTTTATATATATTGGGTTGATCAGCCAAACCTCCAATATATTTATATTGGACTTACTGGACCTACCTCGGCAGTTGCCTCCAATATATCAGGGATTATTATTTCATAAGAAACTTACACGAGACACAAATATCAATCGTTTATATTTCTTAGAAATTATCCTGAATTCTTTTAATTGTCTGTGTTTTGCTTTAAAAAAATACAATAATCAATAATCGGATAAAAATATATATATATTTATTACGTATACAAAAAAGTTTCAAATCTCATATCATAAACAACAATTTATAAACCACAATCCATCAGCATATAAAAACTAGCTTCACAATATATGTATCTCCGGTTAGTAACTGCATATATGATTAATATCATTTACCTTATCAGTTAGTAACTAATACACAAATGGTTAATAAACATTTCTGCTTAATACAACATGCATTTCCCAGCAAACAATGTTTAACCAGCCAGCTCTTATAGATATATATGTATATACCTCTATGCTACATGAATCAACAAAAGATGAGCTAATTTAATGATAAGTAATAAAAACTTATTTAGTGAATCCTCCCCTAATCTCGAGAATTAAACTTCTAATCTTTTGCTTTTTATTTTGTAGTTATATAATTCCTTGCTTATTAATTTTAATCACAGTAATTTCCAAATTCAATATATATATTGGTATCAATCTTGCAACATTTCTGTTAGGAATAAATCCTTATATCCACTTCTTCATATTTCCATCTGCAGATTAGAAATACTTAGAATTTGGATTTAACCGTATCCGAGAAGTCTCAGTCTACGTTGCAAGAATCTCTACAAATATATTTTTACATTAATTCCTTATTTCATACATTACCTGTCCAATTTGGATGTTGATAAGTCTGCCTTGGAATTCCTGATGTAGTAATTTTTGGAATGTGTGAAGATTATCGATATCAGATAATCAATGCATGTGAGTTAGAGATTTGGTGAGAGTCAGAAATTTAGTGAGAATCTTGATTGCCTCATGTCTTGGGATCTGCCTGCATCGTGATGTAAGTCTGAGTGTTGGAATCTTGGACTCTCAGAGTGTCATGTCTAATGCATTGCAGTGTGAGTCTCTGAATGCTGGAATCTCCAACTGCCTCACAAAGAGCCTTGCCGCTTATTATAGCCAATTTGACGTCACGGGCTATATTATTTGATATGTGAATCAATATATTACTATCCTCTAGAGGGCAGTATTGCACTTCTTTTATTAATTCCAATTAATTCCACCATTTCTTTTTAATTCTTATCTCGGGTCAAAAAGGTCAGACTGACTTAACAAAGACCTTCTCTTCTCCCAGCTAGACTGTGTCTGTCATCTGATTTATAGCTCTACTCCCTTTTGAAATTACTTAGAGTCCTATCAGCTAAATTCTTTTCTGGTTAATCTATTCTTTAGTAATTTTTATTATTTACCAATTATATACTATGTTTTGGAGTATATTTCCTACTGTAAATATAATAAAATATACCTTGATTATAAACATATATTTTGTGAATATAAATCTATATTAGAGAAATTTTAACTCTTTTTCCTATACCCAAAAGACAAAATATCTTTTGTTTTAGAAACTTAAGACAGACCAATAAATTTAATTATGACACGTCTTAGCATTATCTCACAAAAACATTCATTCTAGATTCCTTCATATCTGGCACTTCTTAAAAAAAATATAAAAGACTTCACCCAGGAATGAACTCTGTAAAAAAAATCTCGTTCATTTCTAAACCTAGAGAAAATTTTGAAGGAAAGAAACTGTCTTTAAAAACAAAATGGCTACAAGCATCCATTTTAAATCCTTTCTAATATACCCGACACAGCTGAAACCGTTTAACCTAGGAACGTAAAATTTTGAAGGTACATTGTTTTTATGACGTAGGCAGTGGCACCCACTAAGCAAGGATTTTTGGAAACTCCGCCCCTAATGGAGTTGAATATTTTAAATATTTTAAACAGGATACCTATATCTCAAAAACAGATGTTACAGACGTGAAAATCAGTATTTAGACATCAACCTGTAAATTATAAACACCAAATTTCACACCCGTAACATTATGATGTTACGGGTGTGAAATTTGGTATTTACAATGTTCGCGAAAAAAAACAAACGTGTTTTGCCGTTTTCCACAAATCCAATTAAGGGGGGTCAGGGGAATGGGGGTCTGAATACTTTTATCAGTATACCTATATTTCAAAAACCAAGGATGTTACAGATGTGAAATTTGGTATTTACTATGTTCTTGAAAACTAAAAAAAAGGTGTTTTACCATTTTCCAAAAATCCCAGCTGGGGGTGAAAAAAGGGGTGGGTGAATACTTTTAAACAGGATACCTATCTATATATATAAAGCGAACGTCCTGACTGACTGACGCCCAGCTGAAACCGTTTAACCTAGGAACGTGAAATTTTGAAGGTACACTGTTTTTATGACGTAGGCACCCACTAAGGAAGGATTTTTGGAAACTCCACCCCATAGGGGGTGAAAAAGGGGGTTGACTATTTTAAACAGGATACCTATTGCTCAAAAACAGAAGATGTTACAGATGGGAAAATCGGTATTTAGGTTCGTCTTGAGAAATAAAAAACACTTATTTTACCATTTTCCAAAAATCCAAGGGGGGGGCAAAAAAAGGGGGGTGAATACTTTTAGACAGGATATCTATATCTCAAAAACAGAACATGTTACAGGCCTGAAAATTGGTATTTAGATTAGTCTTGAGAAATAAAAAAACACATGTTTTATCATTTTCTGAAAATCCAGTGGGGGGGGCAAAAAAAGGGGGGTGAATACTTTTAGACAGGATATCTATATCTCAAAAACAGAACATGTTACAGGCCTGAAAATTGGTATTTAGATTAGTCTTGAGAAATAAAAAAACACATGTTTTATCATTTTCTGAAAATCCAGTGGGGGGGGCAAAAAGGGGGTTAAATACGTTTATCAGTATACCTATATTTCAAAAACCGTAGATGTTACAGGTGCAAAATTTGGTATTTACAAACATGTGTTTTACCATTTTCCAAAAATTCAATTAAGGGGGTCTGGGGAAAAGGGTGTGACCACTTTAGTCAGTATACCTATATTTCAAAAACCGAAGATGTTACAGGTGTGAAAATTGGTATTTACAATCTTCCTGAAAAATAAAGAAGCACATGTTATACCATTTTCCAAAGATCCAAGTGGGGGGTGAAAAAAGGGGAGTGAATACTTTTAAACAGGATACCTATATCTCAAAAACTGAAGATGTTACAGACGTGAAGATTTAGATTCGTCTTGAGAAACAAAAAAACACGTATTTTACCATTTTCCAAAAATCTACTGGGAGGGGGGCAAAAAGGGGGGTTGAATACTTTTATCAGTATACCTATATTTCAAAAACCAAAGATGTTACAGGTGGGAAATTTGGTATTTACAATCTTCACAGAAAAAAACAAAAATGTGTTTTACCATTTTCTGAAAATTTAGTTAAAGGGTGGGGGAGGAAAAGGGTGTGAATACTTTTATCAGTATCCCTATATTTCAAAAACCAAAGATGTTACAGGTGTGAAATTTGGTATTTACAATCTTCGTGAAAACAAACAAACATGTGTTTTACCATTTTCAGAAAATCCAGTTAAGGGAGGTGGGGGAGAAAGGAGTGTGAATGCTTTTATCAGTATACCTATATTTAAAAAAACAAAGATGTTACAGGTGTGAAATTTGGCAATTACAATGTTCTTGAAAAATAATATTTTTTTTTTTCCAAAATTCCCAAGTGGGGGGGTGAAAAATAGGGGAGAGGGTGAATACTTTTAAACAGGACACCTATATCTCAAAAACAGAAGATGTTACAGACATGAAAATTGGTATTTAGATTCGTCTTCAAAATTAAAAACACAAAAAAATTGGATGCATATGAATGAAACAACTTTGTTTTGAAGCCAATATGCCCTGACTAACGCCTGCATTAAACATTACTTATTAATTTAAGACATCAACCTGTAAATTATATTTTGTACAGTTTGAACAAAAAAATCATGTTTCTTTTAAAAACTATTTTAACAAATCCCAGAATCCATGCGAGTGAAGCCGCGGGCAAAAGCTAGTATGTGTGTATATATATATATACATATATATATATAGGGAATGATGATTGAAGGACGGCACTCACGGTCTTAATCCAAAACACTTGATTTAATGGAATAAAATATCGACGTTTCGGTCCACTACCCGTGGACCTTCATCAGGAAACAACAAATACAAGACAGAATGACATTTAAATAGAAAAACCAAAACCTGAAACACCCTAATTAGTGGCAACACCCTCCCGATGTGAGAGTTAACGCCGGCTTAATCAAATGACGTCAGAGATCCAGCGCCTCCTGTTACCCAGCTGTATCCATAGGAACGCTCAGACGCTGCAAGAAAAAAAAAAACCAACGCCGCTGGCGTGTCCAGATAAACATAACCATCAATGACCAGCGAACGATCATATTGTTGTTAAGCAGAGAGTCATCTCAAAACGATCGCCAGCCAAGTTAAAGAAATAAAAAGAAGAAAGAACATGCACTGCTGAGATCGGGAGAACCGAACATAAACCCCGGCTCAGTCAAATGACGTCAAGGATACCGACGCTTCCCTGTATCCATAGAAACAAGCCCCATTAGCGTAGCCCAACACTTGTCAATGGGCCGCGAACAATCGCAAAATCCGCGATATGGACACAGAATGGGAGCCAAAAGCATTCACGGGGAGCCACAAATCGGAATAGTGAAAAGAAAAAAGGGGGAGTGCGATGCTAAAAACCGAGGTAAAAAAGGGGACATTAAAGAGCAGTAAAAACAAATGCAAACGTAGCGGGGGCAAATGACCGGGAGCGGAAGAACACTTACAATATCAGGTGCAGATGAACTCTGACACCACTGATCTTACAAGAATGAGCCAAACCTCATAAGGTGAAGTCCATACCAAAAAACTGGGATAAGAAAGTATATACCACACCTAAAAGGACGTGTGGTGGACCATGGCTAATAGAGATTAGTGACCAATAGAGAGTTCCAAAATACAAGGCAATGACCTAGATCGACATTAATTCAGATGCGCCAAATATACATATACAAATGCGAAGACACAAATGCGAGTGTATGGAGGCACTCACAATAACCACAAGAACCCTAGGTCAAACGAGAGTCCGCACATAAAGACAACTACAAACCACCTAGTAAACATAAGTGCACACCAAGACAAAACAAATGTCTAGCTGGAACCTGTAAGGAAAAAGAAGGATTAATTCAAATATACACATAAATCCGCCAGTAATAAATGGATGAATCATCGAAGGAATGGTTGAAAACTAAGTCTCTCATTAAGGCCATGGGGGGACACAGTGTTGAGTTCTTGTATCCAATATGCCTCTCTTCTTAAGAGCAAGTTACTCCAATCACCACCTCTTCTAGGAGCCGGGATGTGATCAATAGCTACAAACTTCATCATCGGTACTTGATGACCGTTGTCCAGAAAATGTCTAGCGACGGGCTGATCACTCGCTCCATCCCGATAGGCCAGACGAATCGAAGACCGATGGTTCCTTATGCGTTCCCGTAGTTGAGTGTCTGTCTTCCCCACATACTGAAGGCCGCACAGACATGATATTTTGTATATCACATGATCAGTTGTACACGTGATGCGATGTTTAATCGAGTACTTGCGTCCAGTATGAGGGTGGCAGAAAGATTTTCCAGGTAGCATATGGCTACAGGTAACGCAACCTAGACAGCGAAAGCATCCTCCAGACAAGGGTTGGCTGGTGGTAGAGTATGAGTGAATCGGGTCCGTGTTGACTAGAATATCCCGTAGATTAGGCGAGCGTTTGTGGCTGAAGAGGGGAGGAGACCGAAAAGCTGTAGGTAGAGTATGATCACTGGCCAATATAGGCCAATTCCTCCTTAACACCTGATTAATGTTGGCTGAACTAGGTATATAAGCCGTGGAAAAGATCAAAGATGGTTTTATTTTATTGTTCGGCGCTTGTTCTCGGTAACAGCGGTCTAGAGCTGATTGGAGTACTTGATTGGAATATCCACGTACATGAAAACGTGTCCACATCTCTTTCAATTGAATCTGCGCTTGAATTGTGTCGGAGTTGTTACGAATAACCCTCAAAAATTGAGTATAGGGCAAGGACTGTTTTAGATGAGTCGGGTGAGAGCTGGACATATGTAATATGGTATTGCGATCTGTGGATTTTCGAAAGAGAGTGTAATCCAGCATGCAGCCATTGCGGGTAATGCGCAAATCCAGAAAGTCCACCGTGTCCAAGCTAATTAAAGACGTGATTTTGATGGGTGAATCCAGGTTATTGATGTGTGTGACCAATGAGCCCGCGCCTTCAATGGTGTCTGATAGAACAAAGAACATATCATCGATGAAGCGAGTATAATAAATGATCTGTGGTGCAAACTTCAAAATGATCTCTTGTTTCTCGAAGATGTACATGAACGCGTTCGCATAGGTAGGTGCTACTGCTGCTCCCATTGAGGTCCCCGTGATCTGTTGGTACCACTGGAGTTCGAAACGAAAGTAATTATAGTTCAGAACCATCTCCAATAGCTCCAGGGTGAATTCTATCGGAGGACCTTGATAAACTGTGGACGTACATAGCAGTGAACGCATAGCTTCAATGCCGGCATCAGTGGGGATAACAGTATACAGGCTTCTGACATCACACGTCATGAGTACAACTGGTCCCTCTGGTAATACAAGTTTTTGTAGGTCAGCAATCAACTGCGGGGTATCCTTCAGACAAGTCTCCAGCCCCAGCACCGTGTCTTTGAATAGGTGGTCAAGCCATTTAGATAACGGTTCTAGCAGTCCACCACAGGCAGATACAATCGGCCGGCCCGGAGGGCGTAAAGGATCCTTGTGGATCTTCAGCAAGGTGTACAATACCGGTGTTTTTGGAAATGGAGGTAACAAAAACTCAAAGAGGTCCTTGGTGATGCAACCCATTGTAAGACCACGTAATAATACTTCTTCAATCAGGTTTCTAAAGTTGTGCGTAGGATCGCCTCTGAGTTTCTTATAAGTACTCTCATCTTGTAGTTGACCCAGGATCTCTGTTTTGTAGTCACTATAGTTCAAAATGACTACAGCTCCCCCTTATCGGCGGGTCTAATCACAATATTTTTATCCCTGGTTAATGAGGAGATGGCCAGGCGTTCATCATGAGAGAGGTTGGAATGGTGACCTTTTTTGTGTTTCAAACTCATAGAAACTTCAGTTTGAACTTTACGGAGGAAAGTTTTGATAGAAGCATGAGAACTAGGTGGATCAAAGGAACTTTTAGTTTTAAAGCGATTAATGGACACGGGTGTAGGTACCTCCGCAAAAAACTCTTTCAGACGCATGTTACGTCCAAGGCGAAAAAGGTCAATATTGATATCAAAGGAACGAGGCGAGGCGGTCGGAACAAAAGATAGACCCTTTTCAAGGACATTATGTTCCATAGGTGTCATAGGTCGATCAGATAAATTAAAGACTGATTAAGCCGGCGTTCACTCTCACATCGGGAGGGTGTTGCCACTAATTAGGGTGTTTCAGGTTTTGGTTTTTCTATTTAAATGTCATTCTGTCTTGTATTTGTTGTTTCCTGATGAAGGTCCACGGGTAGTGGACCGAAACGTCGATATTTTATTCCATTAAATCAAGTGTTTTGGATTAAGACCGTGAGTGCCGTCCTTCAATCATCATTCCCTATCTCCATGCTGGATTGGCACCAGGCGATGCTGACGTCCAGAGTGCAGGTTAAATTTCATTGACTATATATATATATATATATATACACACACACTATATACTAAAACGCTTTCAGTTAATCAGTTGTTTTATGTGACTAATTGTCTGGAAACAAGACCTACATTTATAATAAAACTCAGAATTCAAAGAAACCCAACTAATCTCTCTTTGCTGTTACAGAACCTTTTGGCTTTTGGTTCCCAGTAATTTTACTTTGTTTTATTTATACGTCTCCTTCAGTAAATTAGCGGTGAAGTAAAATGCATTATACCTTTCCAACAACATGTAAGATTTCACATGTACAAAATAACCTTAGTAACAGAGTATTATTTTACTGTGCTTACTCTCCTTCACATAGAATAAACATTTTTTACAGGCTTCTCATTATTTTTGGCTTGTATGATTTCTATTCTATCCAAAAAGCTATTTAACAGTTTCCCTCCTCCAAGTGCCAATCTTGTATCACTGTGATGACTGACTTCAACAATTGTGTTAATTCACCAAAATGCCATATTTTGAATAAATACAGCACTTTATACGCTATTTGTTCTTTTACTGGGTTTTCTGTTTTGAACGCAAGCTACAAAGCATGATATTCAGACCAGCTGTCTCATCTCATACACCATTGTCTGGCTTCCAGAGACCGTCACACAAATCACAGGGTTTTGTAGCCTGCAGGAAAAAACCCTTGTAGTGAATGTAGTAATTAGAGAGTATTAAAATCTAAAATGGTCATAACCGAGAGAACACAAGTCCATGTGACACCAAAGCCATCGCTTGATACTGTGCCCCATCTCTGTCAACGCTCCATTTGAAACGTGGCAGTATGTAAAAAGTAGTAAAAATTCAAGTTACTATGGAAAAAAAAATCTGATTTTAAGTTCAATATACAATATGAGCAATAATTTAAATAATAATTGGGTTGCTATTCTGGCCATTTATTTGCAGCTCCTATTACAGACTTTATTACAAGCGAATCAGCTTATTAGCAGCTAGTGGATTCTGGCCCCGCAACTGGTATGCACACCTGGAGTGCATAGGACTTCTTGGATATTTGGGCAAACACTGCAAGAGATCAAGTGTTTGCAGTCTCACTTGACTGCACAGGATCAGCATAAGGACAGGAGAACTATTTATTTTGTGTCCTTATATTTTCTGTGAGTGGATTGTCACGATTTCACATTCCAGCCAGGCCCCATGGTGGTGAGAGCGGAGCTCATCAGCTCTGGCAGGTTTTAGAATAGCCTCTGCAGACCATCTTCCCTGTGGCTGATAGTCTGCGGTCACATGACCAGCCCTGCCCTATATATATGGCCAGCAGTAGAACAGATCCCTGCTTCAGGATAAGTTCCCTTACTGAGTGCCCCCTTTGTGAGCTGCTTTTGATTATAATATATTACTGTGTATGACATCTTGGCATGATTCATGGACCTCTCTTCTGTCAGCTCCCTGGACCCTGTACCGTGTATCCTGATATACTGTGTATGACTTGGTGTGTACTCTGGATTATTCTATTGTCTGCTCCCTGGAATCTGTATACTGCCTTCCGTGTATTGACCTCGGCCTGTATGACCTGTTTTCCTGGCTCCTGATCCCTGCTTACGACTGACATTTCTCTCTGGCGTTTAGATCTGACTTTCCCTAACATTTCTTGTTCATGTATTATTTCCTTGTCTGTGTTGTATTTACCCAACAGCATAGTGTAATTTATGTTAGAGGCCAACTATTAAGGACCTCATTCATAGTTCAGGATTCTCTATTGCTGCTGGGCCTCTTGGTTGTGTATTCTTGCAAAGCTCCTGTTGTTCATTGTGGTGTTTACCCCAACCCTGAAATCTGTATTAGATCAGAAGACCACACAAGGATCTTTTCCCACAGCAGGGCTCCCTCGTGTGTTTGTTCTCTTTCCTGTCACCTTTTGTGTAGTTCTATGTTTTGGGTTCTGCATCATGCAAGCAACATACCTGCCTAAAGGGCTAAATCACACGTAGCATAAAGGGCACCCTTTGGCATCAGAAGGGGGTGTTTATGACAGGATGCAGATATTGCCATCCTCTTTGTTGCAGGTTAAGCCCACAGTCACACGAGCGCATCCGTAGTGATCCCTCCTCCCTTTGTCCGTCGCAGCTTTCTGACGGTTCGACTTGGAGGGCCACACGGTGTAGCGTGCATAATAGTATTATACATTATGCCAGACTTGCTGAATCCCTCCCCGACAAAAAGCTACGATGGATATTTGACGGGCCTACAAAGCGCGGTCCTCCATAGGAGGCTTGCACTAACGTGTGCTCAGCGAGGTGGCCACATGGGCGTCTGAGAGGAAAGAACTCTCATTTTCATGGACGTTCCCTCCATGCTCGTGTGACCGTCGGCCCCCTCTGATGAGGTCACGCGGCATGCCCTGTGACCTCATCATCACTAGGGGCCGATGGCTAGCTGGCTCCCTCTGATTAGGTCATAGAGCTTGTCGGCTGCCATTTTCAATTGGCCTAGGCTGCGTGGCTGGGAGCCTGGCTATGTCGGTCGGCCGACTGGCAAGGGAGGCTAGCGGTCAACCGGTGAGTAAAGTTAAGGTGAGTAAATTCACCTTAAATAAAGGAAATAATTGAGTCCGGGGCGGAGCTAGCGCCCAACCAAGATGGCCGCGTGATCCCGGAGCTCCCGCACACCTAGCACCAAAGCCTCTGGTTTGAGCACCCCTGAGCCGATTTTTTTCTTTCCTAAAAGCCTCTTATAGCTCCAGCAGCATGCCAGCCTCCAAACCGCTGAAAAAAACGCGGCCGCCGGACCCATCCGTAGCCCAGCATTTCGTCCCAGCTAAAAAGCAGGCCGAAGCCTTCCAAGATGGCGGCCACGGTGAAACGCTGTACCCGGAGGAAGAGTTATCCACCTCAGCGGACTTAACGGCTCCGGCCTCGCGGGGAGACGTGGAACGCCTCTTTATCAAGATGTCCCAGATGCAGACCTTTCTGGCGGGTGAGGTGGCGAAATTGGGGACAGAACTGCGGGGAGAGATTGATTCGCTGGGCGCACGCACGGCTGAACTGGAGGACCAGGCCGCAGAGCTAACACAGGCCCATAACGACTTAGCGGAGGGCACCGGGGACCTAGCTAAAAGAGTCTTATTCTTGGAATCCAAGATGGAGGATCTGTCTAATCGTTCCAGGAGAAATAATATCAGGCTGAGAGGTCTCCCAGAAACTGTGTCACCTAAAGATCTCAATGGGACGGTGCTGGGTATACTACGTCGCCTTGCACCGGATATACCGGAAGCTCAGCTGCTAATGGATCGGATTCATAGAGCTCAGAGACCCCCGAATATTTCGTCTCTTATTCCACGCGACGTGATATTCCGCATGCATTACTTCACGGCGAAACATCAGATCCTTCATGCCGCACGCACCTTCCAATTGGAGTTTGAGGATAAACCCCTACAGCTGTTCCAGGATTTGGATCCCGCAACCCTCCGACGACGCAGGGCTTGGCGCCCCATTACAGAACACCTTTCTGCTAACGACATCCCATACACGTGGGGATTTCCCTTTCGCTTACAAGTGTCGGTGGCGGGCCGGCAGGTGGCCCTCACTCCCTCCTCAGAGCTTGCCGCCTTTTGGGCCGCAGTGAAGTGCCCACCTCTGGAAGATTTTGTCGCCCCTGGGCTCCCGCCTTCTTCCTTCCCTCGTCTACAGCAGCGCTGGACTCGAGTTGGCATCACGAGCGGGGATGGCTGAGGATGTATCTGTGGCCTGGAGGCCCGTTCCTCCTTCTTCCTTTCTCCTTCAAAATTCCCCCTCATTGGGGGGGGGCGTGGCCGGCTGTTCACAGGAGCGGACGTGTTCTCCAGGAGCTCCGCATGTCTGCTCGGTATAGGGACAATTAGCAGACTTTTTCTACAGAGATTCCCCTTTGAAGTGTTCCTGGGCAGCTGGCTATCGGTTTAACACTGTCCGGAGGCCGCTTGGTTCCCCTCCTCCGGACTAGCGACTAGAAAATTAGAGGAAGATGCCGTCGGCCATCTTGCGGCCTACCATCAGGCAGATCCCTGGACCGGGGGCCTTGAGTACTTCCCAGCCGGGGTGTCCTTCTGGCTGCCGTTTCGGGACCTTGCCCCACTCCGCGGCACCTCTGCTGTCCCCGCCAGCCACTGCCTGGATGAATGCCGGGAAGACGGAGGGCCCCGTCTCCCGGCACAAGTGACTGCCCTGGTGGAGGAGGAGAGTGGAGTGCACACGCGGCGGCGGGAGGATGCCCTGACGCTACCCCCGCTGACTGGCATGGAGGCACTATTCCTGCGCCTGGACACCCTGCTATTGGAAGAGGGAGAGGCTGATCGCCCACTGACGAGGGGAGACATGAGGTGCTTCACAGCGGTCCTGCAGAGCTACAGAGAGGCGGCTGCCTTGAACTCGCCTGTGCTTGAGGGAGACCAGAACCCAGCAGAGAAACCTAGCTGCGCAGCGGTGGAGGAGTCTGAGGAGATGGGGGATCCCATGCTGTGCTGGAGTTCTCCGTGTTTGGGGGGACCCCTGGACCGCGAGTGAGCGGGGAGAGCCTGCTTCTTCAAGCATTACTAGCACGGCGACCATCAGATTGGCCTGCGTGGCGGTCTCAGAAAATGCTGCAGTCGAGCAGAGGATAGCGACGCATGTAAAGATGGATACCTGGGTGTGCGCACAGGGCTACCCGAGGTTAGCGGAGAACTTCCCTCAACGGGGTAAGAAGATGGCGTGGCTATGTCTATTGGCACTACGACTGGCCCTACATCGAGTTGGCGACGCTGGACTGCCTAAGATGACCCGGGCCTTGGATATACTTGGCGAGTTGTTTTGTGGTAGCAGGTTTGTCGACACTGTGGACCTTGGCCTACGCAGTAACCTGCCTGCTGCACGTGAGATTCCACTAAGGGATGCCGGCTGAGATGGCCTTGCCGCTGATTGCTGTGTTCTTCTTTCGGCTGACTTTATTTTTAATTTAGTTTATCCTTTTTTTTTTTTTTCTCTTATGAGACCTTGCTTGATGTTACTTATGTCGCTTTCTGAGGACTCTTGCTTTTTGATGGGATCTTTATTAACCTCCCCTGTTTTTTCACATTTCTTGCGGCGCACTTATGTGACCTCCCTATTGTTTTGTGCCTGAGGACTCCTGCTTTATCTCGCTGTACCCCGAAGACTTGTTTTACTTTTGAGACTAGATGTGCGCTTTCCTTTCCCCTTCTATCTTAGTTGGTATGTTAGATTCTCGTTCTGCTGGAGATGGTGTATTCATTCCCCTCCTCCCATTTTTTATTTTCATTTTATTATTTTATTTTTATTTTTATATTTTTGGCAATACTGGGTTGCCTGAGGTGTGCCACCATGACTATTTGTTATGATTGGCCCTTAGGATCCCGGGCCTCGTGACATTATCCCTCCATGGCCTCTTTCGGGAGCGTGCCAGGAGCGTCACGGAGATGGCCTTTGCCATTCCCCCCCCCCCCCCCTTCCCCCTTTTTTTTTTTTTTTTTTTTTTTTTTTTTCCCTCCTATATTTGTTTTTCTTCCTTTTCCTTTCTACGGTTATTTGGATCACCATCTTTTTGGCAGCGTTGCGTGTATAACCCCTTCTCCCCTATTATCCTACCACACCCTTATTTTCTGAGACATTTTTTTATGTAGATAGATCTTTTGTGTCATATGTATTACGTATGCGAGATCTTCTGGCCCTGCGAGGCCACTTCTGTTGATTTACTATGTGTTTATTCTTACAAAATAAAAACCTTGAATTACAAAAAAAAAAAAATTCCCCCTCATTGGAGGGTTGCTGCTCAGGAGTCCAGATGGTGGTGGGTCACCATATGCTCCACACGGGAGGTCTGTGTGCTGTTGCTCTCCGGCTTTTTCTTTTCTTTTTCTTTTGTTTTAATTGCCCTTGGCTCAGGGCCACTTACTGATGTCATTGATGTTCACTTGTTATTTGATTTGTAAGCTTCTGGTATGCCTCATTGAGTTTATATTGTCAGACGGGGGTCCCCCTGGGGGAGGGTCCGCCCGGCCGGTTCTACCCGGGGCGGGTTGGGGACCCTCCCTCCCGGGGTTCTCCCCCCTATCGGTTATAATGTCATGTCCAGCTATGGCTAATGTATATCAACCTTGGTTGGGTGTGGGGTGTGGGGGTTTGGGGAGTTTTGGTCTCCGTGTCCTCCCCTCCAAGGTCGGCCTGGCACTCCATAAGTCCAGGCGCTCTCTGTGTTATGTTGTGTTTTTGTCTTATGTTGTTGGTGGGTCTTTGTTTCTTGGGCGTGCCACCCGCTCCTTTGCTTTTTCCTTTTCTATTCTGTCTCTCCTCATCTCTCTTTCTCTACCTTCTCTCCTGCCCTTGATTCCAGTTTCTTCTCTCGCCCTCAGTTGGGGATGGGGGGGCATCTGTGGTGCCCTGCTCCCTTTTCACCTCCCTCCTGCTGACTCTGTATGGGGGATAGCGGTTTAAAGATTTTTCCCTTAATGTTAAGGGATTAAACACACCCCAAAAGAGCGTTTGCTGTTAAGGGAGCTCAAACGATCCGCGTGCCATATAGCATTGATCCAAGAGACCCACTTTGCTTCCTCCCGCCAATTTTCATTAAGAAATAAGGCCTTCCCGGTTACCTACATGGCATCATCTCCTCAAAAGAAAAAGGGAGTGGCCACTTTGATTCACTCCTCCTGCCCCTTTAAAATGCACCTTGAAGTTTCAGACCCAGCTGGACGTTATTTGATGCTCGTGGGACAGATAGCCTCCACCACCCTAACCTTATTTAACATTTATGCCCCTAATGGCTATGACCCTGACTTCTGGACGGAAATATCTTCTTTATTGACAACTAAAGCTGACGGTCGAGTTATTTTTGGCGGAGACTTTAATGCAGTCCCTCAACCATCTCTGGACAGAAAGGCATCGGGGGACTCCTCGGGGACGCCTTCGGGATACCCCCAGGATGCTTCCCTGGAGTCCTTTATGCTTGACCACTCCCTGGTGGATGCATGGCGTCTCCGTCACCCGGGTGATAGGGACTTCACCTTTTTTTCCAACCCCCATCACTCTTACTCCCGTATAGACCTTTTTCTGGTGTCCCTGTCAACGATGCCTCTAATCCCGACCTCAAGCATTGGCGATATCACATGGTCGGACCACGCTCCGATCTCCATGACGTTATCCATACCGTCTTACACGCCGGCGTGGTCGTGGCGTCTGAATTCCTCTTTACTACATAAACCTGAACACATCTTAGAATTGCAGCAACAACTTAAAGACTACTTTCTGGAAAATGACTCACCCACCCTTTCCCCCACCACCCTGTGGCTGGCCCATAAAACGGTGATCCAGGGCCATCTCATACAATTAGGTAGCAGACTCAAAAAAAAAAACTGGCTTCCCTGGTTTCTTTGACCAAAGACCTGTCTAAATGGGAAACCCTGAACAAACTTTCACCCTCAGACGCCTTGACCGCCCAGATTAAAACGATCAGGACCGCCATACGTCAATTACTCGGGGAGGACGCGGCCCGCTCATTGGCCTGGTCCAAGCGAACCTATTTTGAATTTGCCAACAAATCTCACACTCTTCTAGCGTCTAAACTTCGCAACCAAACTAGGTCCAAACATATAACGGGAGCCAGAGATGGGGAGGGAGTCCTGCACACATCCCCAGCTACAGTTAATAAATTGTTTACCTCATACTTTCAGACATTATACAACCACTCCCCAACCCACGTTTCCGACTCTATCCCATTGGGCCAATCGATTGACCGCTTCCTGTCGAGTGCTCCTCTCCCCCGGCTATCCCCGGCACAGAGACAGGCGCTTAGACGCCCCCCGTCTGAGGAAGAGATAGCTGAGGTTATTAAGGCATTCAAACCTCACAAGGCTCCTGGCCCGGATGGGTTCTCTGCCTTTTACTATAAAACCTTTACCCAAACTCTGTCTCCACACTTACACAAATTTTATCTGTCGCTGTGGGAGGGTGCCCCGGCCCCAGCAGATTTTCTCCGCTCTGACATAATTTTAATTCCAAAGGAAGGAAAGGACCCGTCTTACCCGCAAAATAACAGGCCCATTTCCCTTTTGAATGTTGATTATAAAATATTTACAAAAATACTGGCAAATAGACTGAACTCCTTTTTAGCTTCCATCGTTCATCCGGATCAGGTGGGGTTCATCCCGGGCAGGCATGCATTTGCTAATACCAGACGGGCTGTGGTGCTGATGGAGCGCATGACTGACACCCAATTGCCCTCTCTGCTCATCTCTTTAGATGCAGAGAAGGCATTCGATCGACTGGAATGGCCCTTTTTATTTCGACTTTTGACCACGTGGGGCTTCCCGATGTCCTTTATCTCGACCCTCCGATCTCTGTATGATTCCCCTACCTCAGCTGTCATTACACCAGGTACCGTTCCCACGAGCTTCTCTGTAGGAAATGGGACGCGACAGGGATGCCCTTTGTCCCCCCTCCTCTTTGCCCTATCTCTCGAACCCCTCTTATCGGCTATTCGCCACTCTCCCCATATTACGGGAGTGACTGTGGGTGGGGAGGAATACAAGGTATCGGCGTACGCCGATGATGTCTTGCTCACTCTTAGCCATCCTTCCGCCTCCATTCCTCCCCTGCTCTCCCTCCTGCGCGACTTTTCAGCAGTCTCGGGTTATAAGGTTAACCTTGAAAAGTCGGTTGCTATGCCCTTTTCCCTGTCGGCCTCGATCTGTCAGGAAATTGAGAGTTCCTCGGGCTTCCGTTTTACTCGATCCTCTTTGAAATACCTGGGAGTGTGGCTTACGCCTGATGTGAATGGATTGCACTCCCTAAACTATGAGGCGATGTTTAAGCTTCTGGGCGAGGACCTGGAGAGGTGGGGGAGGGAGGGGGTCTCCTGGATTGGCAGGATTAATTGCATAAAAATGAACCTGCTTCCGAGATTATTATATCTATTTCAAGCCCTGCCGATCTGGGTGTGCCCCCGATCTCTTCGACAGCTGCAGTCCCAAATTGAGGGTTTTGTGTGGGCGGGGGCAGGAGAAGGGTTTCTAAATATGTCTTATATCGCCCTAAAGAACGAGGGGGTCTGGGCCTTCCGCACTTGTATAAATATTTCCAAGCGGCTCAGATTGCTCAGTTTGTAATGTTTCATCTGCCCCAACACTCCCAACGTTGGGCCGATTTGGAATCGGATCTATTTGCACCAGACCTCCCGCAATTTTATTTTTGGCTACCCAAAGAGTTCCGCCCGCTATTGCGGTCCACCTGTACAGCGACTCTAACCTCCCTGAAGGTTTGGGACTCCGTCCGGACAAATTTCACCTCTGCTCTTGCTTCTCGCCGTTAATGCCATATTTACACAACAGAGCTTTTGTTCCGGGACTGTCCCCCTCCGCCTTTACAGCTTTCGAAAATATCGACCTGCAGAGGATTAAGCATTTCAGATCTCCAGGAGGTGACTGGTTCTCCTTCTCGGACCTACAATCGAAGGGTGACCTCCGGACCTTCGACCACTTCAGATTCCTACAGATACGAGACTTTTTATCTCAACACAACATTTCACGAGCAGCTAGTCAAAAATTAACGTTTTTTGAATCCATGTGTGACTCCGGAAGGGCTCCAAAAGCTCTGATTTCCACCTTATATAATCATTTTTCATGTGAGGATGTCTCCTGGCTGACCCCTGGATTCATTGCCCGCTGGGAGGCGGATATTGGGGAGGAGTTGGAGGGAGAGGAGTGGCAAGATATGTGGGAAAATATTGCAAAAGTGTCTATATGTGTTACGCTGAAAGAACAGGCATATAAAACGATGTACCGATGGTATGTCACCCCGGTCTTGCTCTCGCATCTGCAGCCGGGTACCCCTGATGTGTGTTGGAAGGGCTGTGGGGCTCGAGGTACCCTGTTTCACATGTGGTGGCAGTGCCCGAAGGTGCGATCCTTCTGGGACCGGATTGGGGATTTATTAGAGGAGGTATTTCAGCAACCTGTCCCTCTTGATCCTTGGGCCTTCCTGCTCCATAGGTCACCGGCATCCCTTCGGGGACCGGATTGCAAACTCTTCCACAGGATAGTGTTGGGAGCTAGGAGAGCTCTCGCTAAACACTGGCGAGCTGGGGAGGTGCCTTCCGTTGAGGTGGCCCGGGCTTATATAGCCGGGGCGCATCACATGGATAAACTGTCCGCGGTGATTCATAACTCTCTTCCCTCGTTTTATAAAACCTGGAGTCGTTGGGAAGAAACTAATTAAAGCCAGATTGACACCTAATGGGAGTCAGATGCGGGAGGTTCTTCTTTTCTTTCTTTCCTTCTTTCTTTCTCCTTTTCTCTCTGTCCTTATCTTTCCTTCTCTTTTCCTTCTCCTGTCATACGTGGGTTATTGTTAGTCTTGTCCGGTCGGCTACGTGGCGTGCCAAACGCTGGGCATAAGGGCTGATTTACTACATTTCTTCCGATCTCAACCAGTTTGCTTTTTTATGTTCACCAAGATTTTATGAGATGAGCCAAACCATGTTTTATGAGGCCTGCCCTCTCTGCCCTGCGAGGCGATGTCACAGGTGGCTGTTTACCTGTCTTTTTGTGTTTAAAACTTTTTCAAAATAAAGAATTATAAAAAAAAATAAAGGAAATAATTAAAAGATGATTACATCTGCACAATTACTTAAGGGCAAAAAAAGGTAACTGTATTTTTAATACATTATCCCTTTAAAACATTTATGCAAGTCATTTTTTTTTTTCATTACGATTGACCTTGGAATCGCTCTTTATTCTTTGGCTGTTTCAGTATTGGTAACTCCTATACAATGTATAGGAAACTTTAATAAGCAGTAGGCAGCTGCAACAGCTAAGCTGTAAGAGACAGTTGTTGTTCAGCAAGAATAAAGTGAGAGCTGTTAGCTTCAATGAGTGGTACTGGTATATTTTTTTTTGAGAAAGGATTTTAGCAGGAAGGATACATTAAGATTTCTCTCGTTTTCAAGTATGTCCTGGGTGCCGAGTATGTACCGTTAGGTGTCTTGCCCAAGGACACTTACTGGTGGAGAGGTGCTCTTGCCGGGATATGAGCTTGTTTCTCCACGGTCTCCACACTCACAGAGCATTGATGTTACCTCTACTCCACCAAGCTGGGACCCCACGCCAGGGTTTAGAGCAGTGATGGCAAACCTTGGCACCCCAGATGTGTCTGAACTACATGTCCCATGCTGCTCATCCTGCCTCAAGTGTGAGCAAATTAATAGAAGGGTTAACTATAAACCCCCCGAGGAGATCCCTCCATTCATTACATGAGTATTGGGAGATATTACAAGTCGGGTGATTGAATGCTCATTCCTCCTTAAACTGCTTCATGTTGCCCAGACACTTAAATGAAGTGGTTAACTGGTGGTTAGGCTGTCCCTTTTAATACTGTGGTTATATTACTTTGCAAAAGTGTTACAAGGAATCCTATATTAACATTAACTATGTTTCTATAAGTTTACACAGCGCATACTAACCTTGTGTTTAGAGCCTTGTGCATACCAATAAATGGAAACATATAGGGGTCCCTATCTGCAGCTGCTCATCGGCTCCCTCCCCCATGTACAAGGCTATGGAATGGAAAATGCTTTTGTGTGGTCATCCTCATTGCTATTCACACTATGCGTGATGGATGAGGAGTTAAAATCACCCAGCTACTTGAATACCAGGGAAGAAAAATTTAATTTGTAGTGTGATTGTTAAACATTGGCGCTACTCACAAATACATTGCGTTATATATTTATGACTTTGCAAAACATAACAGTTCGTAGCACTTGGTGTTGTATATTATAATCTTATTATTGATATTTTAAGAGTATACACATAAGCGGTTATCCACTAACTTCCGAAGTTGCCCCCGAATTGTACCAACTAGTGAATTTCACATTTCGGTGCAATTTCATGGCAGTTTGTTTAGTCACTAAGCTGTCAATTTGCCAAATACAGTTGAATTGACAGCAAAATATGGTGCAGTTCAACTGTCTTCGGCAGCACCGAAATTGTTGTCCCATAGAGATGTAATGGTTTGTCTATTCACTGAACACCGAACTGCACTGAAATGTCTACAAAATTACCAGATTTTTGTTGTTTTAGTTTGACAGGTTTAAACAGGTAAATCCCATAGGATGTAAAAATGTTATATCCTTTTTTAATTTGTTTTTAAAAGACTGTTTATTTTTTTCAGTTTTTAGAATGCCTTTTTGTATTTTTTGGACAAGATTTTTGTTTCCTAACTTTTTAAAAAGTTGTTTTTTTATTCTGTAACGGGCCTTTTCATTATTTTTAAAGGACATTTTTAATTATTTAGTCCCATTTGAATACCTTTTTATTGGTTTAAACACCTATTAGGTGAATTCTGTTTTTGTGGTTTTTCTGCAGTTCGGTGGAATTCGCCGATGCCATTTCGATACAGTTCACCAGTTTTTGACAATGTCTGTTAACTGCTTCGGCGACTCCAATTTCAGCAAATACAGAGACCATTTGCTCAATAGTGAATTCACCTTATTATTGGTGAAATAGAATCACCCAAATGCGCCAAAGTACAGCGAACTGAAAAGCACTGAAATTTCAGGGCTTTGTGAATAGACCTTATAGTCCAGGGATCAGGATCCTCAGCCCTCCATATGTTTTGGAACTGCATTTCCTATGAGGCACAGGCAACCTAATGAGGGCTTGAGCATCAAGAAACATGCAATTCCAAAACATTTGCAGAGTCAAGGTTGTTGACCCCAATCTATTTTGAAAATCTTATTTTGAAAAGAATCATGCGCAAGTGTTTACTTAGGTCTGCAATTGTTTCTGAGTCTGCATCTAAAATAATGAGGTTAGGACTGACACTATGACATCATCATGCTTCCTGGCAGCTGTAGCGATGTAGTGTTGTTATGTTAACACATACAGGAAGCTGAGACACTCCCTCACTTCTAGCATTGCTCATGCAAGTGGTTCCCAACCCTGGTTCTCATGGACCCCTAATAGACCAGGTTTGACAGATATGTGAAGCACAGCACAGATGACAGTGGTAGCAGTGGCGGAAGTACCAGGGTCGCAGCGGTCGCAGTTGCGACCGGGCCCTGGCCTTCCGCCACTGGAGGGGGGCCCAGCGCCGCCACCAGATTCCGGCAAAAAGCGCCGGAATCTGGGAGCCGTGCGCTGGCCGTCCCTCTCCCTACGCGAGCGGCCGCTGACATGCAGCTTGGCCGCTCACGTGGGAGAGAAACCACCTGACCAGCGCACGAGACCTCGCGCTGATCAGGTGGTTTCCGGCGAGCGGCCAAGCTGGATGTTTCCAGCAGCCGCTCGCCAAGGAGGACAAGATGCCGGCGGAGCCTGCCCTGGGCCTGGGGCCCCCCAGTGCAGGTAAGAGCTGGGCTGGGGGCAGTATATCCATGAGCTGGGGGCCAGAGCTGGGGCAGATAATCCATGAGCTGGGGGTCAGAGCTGGGGCAGTATATCCATGAGCTGGGGGTCAGAGCTGGGGCAATATATCCATGACTGGGGGTCAGAGCTGGGGCAGATAATCCATGAGCTGGGGGTCAGAGCTGGGGCAGTATATCCATGAGCTGGGGGTCAGAGCTGGGGCAATATATCCATGAGCTGGGGGTCAGAGCTGGGGCAGATAATCCGTGAGCTGGGGGTCAGAGCTGGGGCAGTATATCCATGAGCTGGGGGTCAGAGCTGGGGCAGTATATCCATGAGCTGGGGGGCAGAGCTGGGGCAGTATATCCATGAGCTGGGGGGCAGAGCTGGGGCAGTATATCCATGTGCTGGGGCAGTATATCCATGAGCTGGGGGGCAGAGCTGGGGCAGTATATCCATGAGCTGGGGGGCAGAGCTGGGGCAGTATATCCATGAGCTGGGGCAGTATATCCATGTGCTGGGGCAGTATATCCATGAGCTGGGGCAGTATATCCATGTGTTGGGGCAGTATATCCATGTGTTGGGGCAGTATTTCCATGAGCTGGGGCAGTATATCCATGAGCTGGGGCAGTATTTCCATGTGCTGGGGCAGTATCCATGTGTTGGGGCAGTATATCCATGTGTTGGGGCAGTATATCCATGTGTTGGGGCAGTATCCATGTGTTGGGGCAGTATATCCATGTGTTGGGGCAGTATATCCATGTGTTGGGGCAGTATATCCATGAGCTGGGGGCAAATATATCCATGTGTGAGCTGGGGCAATATATCCATGTGTGGTCTTGGGGCAATATATGTCCATGTGAGCTGGGGGCAATATATGTCCATGTGAGCTGGGGGCAATACTATCTTTTTTATATTGCAGGAAAAAAAAAAGGTAAAAATATGGATCTTTTTGGGGGGGGGGTTGGGGGGGCCCTTCATGGATTCTTGCACCGGGGCCCTCAGGTTTCTAGTTACGCCACTGAGTGGTAGGCTCTGGGACAGTGGTCCCCGACCGCATTCCTCAAGTACCCCTAACAGGTCAGGTTTTCCAGATATGATATGATTTGCTGCTCAGTGATTGCAGGATTCTGTCTGCATTCCCCCAAGTTGATCCTTAAAACCTGGCCAGTTAGGGGTACTTGAGGACAGCTTTGGGAAACACTGCTCTAGACAAACGCTTCCTGACCTGAAAAGCAGACACTGTCAGCATTGATGTTACTAGGGAGGGACCCAGCCATACCCCAGCAGGCCCCAGACAAGACCCAGGGCCCAAGACCCAGACCCAAGGGCCAGGGCCCAGACCCAAGCAGATTTGCTAAAAGTAGTTTGATTTGTATGTGCGTTATAATTAATCAAATTCTTTTTAAATCAATTAATCGAACACGAAAAGTTTAATCAGTACCAGCCCTAATATAATATATATATATACACATACATACACACATACATGTGTCTGATGTCATGTGTGGGTATATATGTATCTGAGATCTGATGTGTGTGAGGTCAGGGTGTGTGCAGGCTGTGCAGGGGGTAAATGGGGTGTCTGACCATACATTTCAATATTAACATAAATTGGACAGGCTTTAAGCAAAATCCTAAATTATTTAGTGAAAAGCGGTCACATGACATTAAATAAAAGTAACGGTAATTGGTATCGCTGAGTACCTGAAAAATCAGTACTCGGTCTTAAAAAAATTGGTATCAGTGCATCCCTAATTAAATACTAACAAATAAACTTAGGAACCAGATGACCAATGACTGCAGGAGACTGAAGAGTGTGGCGCTGAATAGCTGCCAGAGCATGGAGCAAGCTCCTGTAGAATAATCATTTTATTGTAATTTTTTTTGGAGGGGGGTAGACACCAATATCCTGTCAATATTTGATACTAAAACACTGAAAACTACTAAAATGGTGAAGGATTCTGTAATGGTTGGCCCCCTCTTGGGCCATCGTGGTGACTTGGAACATGGAGTGTAGCCCTTAAGGCAGGTGAGCTACTGACTGGACACTGGACAGATCAATAAAACAGAATTTTTCTCCAAAAGCAAGGAGCACAAAACTAGTCTTCAACCGCCTCTCCCTCTTCCTGTCCTCCAATTCCCTACTTGACCCCCTGCAATCTGGCTTCCGTCCCCTACACTCAACTGAAACTGCCCTCACCAAAGTCACCAACGACATCCTAACTGCTAAAAAACACGGCCACTATTCTATTCTCATCCTGCTTGACCTCTGGCTGCTTTTGACACTGTTGACCACCCCCTCCTTCTACAGACCCTCAACTCTCTGGGTCTCAGTGACACTGCACTTGCTTGGGTTGACTCCTATTTATCCAACTGGTCCTTCTGTGTGTCCTTTGCTGGTAACTCCTCCTCTTCATTGCCTCTATCTGTTGGTTGTACCTCAAGGCTCTGTCTTTGGTCCTCTGCTCTTTTCCATCTACACCTCCTCCCTGGCAAAATCATCACAGCTTTGGCTTTAATTACCACCTCTACGCTGATGACACTCAGATCTACCTCTCTACCCCTGATCTCTTCCCCCTGTCCTTTCAAAAGTCAGTGACTGTTTATCTGGCATCTCCTCCTGGATGGCCTCCCACCACCTAAAGATCAACATGTCAAAGACTGAGCTCCTACTTATTCCTCCCTCCAATGCCTCCCCACCTCCTGACTTCTCTATCACGGTGGAGGGTATCACCATCTCCCCATCAAACCAAGTTCGCTGTCTTGGAGTTACACTTGACTCTGCTCTTTCCTTCATCCCCCACATCCAGTCTCTTTCCTCCTCCTGCCGATACCAACTGCGTAATATTTCCAGAATTCGGCCATTTCTTACCGCTGTCACCACAAACAACTCATACACGCCCTGGTAATCTCCCGACTCGACTATTGCAATAATCTTTATCTGCCTCCCTCTGTCCCACCTCTCCCCCCTACAATCCATCCGGAACGCCTCCGCCAGGCTAATTCACCTCACCTGCCGCTCGGTCTCTGCCGCTCCCCTCTGCGAGTCCCTTCACTGGCTCCCCATCCACTGCAGAATTAAGTTCAAAATCCTTATCCTTACCTACAAAACCCTCACTAACTCAGCGCCCACTACCTGTCCTCACTAATCACCAAATACACCCCAGCCCGCTCCCTAAGGTCAAACAGTGACCTGCGCCTAGCTTCTCCCTGCATCACCTCTTCCCATGATAGACTGCAGGATTTCTCACGCGCAGCCCCCACTCTCTGGAACGCTCTCCCTCGTACTGTCAGACTTTCCCCTAACTTCTCTTCCTTCAAACGCTCCCTTAAAACGTTCCTATTTAGGGAAGCCTACCACCCAACTCACTGACACAACCATCAATCACTCTCACCTTACAGTCCTCTCCTCCTGTTTCCAACCCCAACCCTCCTAGATTGTGAGTTCCTACGGGAATAGGGCCCTCATCTCCTCCTGTACTGTTTGTCAAATGTTGTTCAATGTATTGTAACCCTGTCTATACTGTGCTTATTGTACAGCGCTGCGGAATATGCTGGCGCTTTATAAATAAAGAATAATAATAATAGGACTGAATTGCCACTAAGCTCCGAAGGTTTCAAGACTGACAGATAACCCAGGACACGCTCAGAAACACAAACAATGAATGACAGTAGATGAATTATGCAGGCTGCAGGGCAGTCAACAAACTGACAGACTTGGCAAAACAGGGCCTGAACTGAACACCACTTCAGGATGATACAGGAACCAGACAGTGACACATGGAACAGGAGGACCAGGAGAAAACTAAAGGAATCCCTATGCTGGGAATACTTCTAAGAAAAACCCTCACAAAGAATTAACAGATACATATGAATAAGAAGGGCAAGGGATAAACAAGACAGACAAAACAACCTGCACTGAGGAGGTCCTTTTAATGGCTTCGGAGACTACACTAAATTAGGACAAACAAAATACATGAAACATATAATAATGGTCGTTCAGGCAAGGTTGGCAACAGATCAGAGTACCAGGAGTCAGCAGAAAAGGATCGTCAGGAAACACAGCCGAGGTCAAAACCAGAATGCACTAGAACAAGAATGCTTTGCAGCAACACAGGGAACTAACAGGACACAACCACCATAAAACTCCACAAACCTTCAATGAGGCTCTGTGCCGCTGGGATATTTATAGAGAGTGGGTCTGTGTGATTGGGCCATGTGACCCCAGACCAGGTGATCACATCAGAACCCCAGAACAGCCCCAAACAGCACGGCCAAACACACCACAGGGGAAAAACAGACATGAAGGCCCTTCATCACCAGGGGGCGCAGTCAAAACCAGGGAAAATTTAACAGATTCTGTATGGTCTGGAACGGGAGGTAGTCCGGGGCTGAGATGGTTGTTGAGGTGATATTATGAGTTACCACGCCGGGTGACACAAGACTTATTGACAACACTGGGCAGCAGAGGTGTAGGTTTTTTATGCTCTTGCACACACAGGTCTCCGAGATTTCTGCTCAGTACTATCATTGCTCTATGACATGGCTTCATTGTGACTAGCTGTGCTGAGCAGCCAATCAAGAATAAGCTGATGCCTATATAACCACCTGTATATAGTAGTGAAGAGCCAATTAAGTATCACACCTAAAAGAGTCTCCTCAATTGCTGAATACCAATGCGGTCTACCCAATAATCAATATTATTAAATCAACACAGAAAATGGCAAAGTGCAAAATTCCATGAAGCAATCTCCTGTAGCAATTGTCTTCCAAATTAATAAAAAACTAAACAAGGAATACAAGCAAACATAGTACAGTACTTTTTAGATCACAGATCACTATTATTCTCTATGGTCTGACTCACAATAAAAAGAACATAGGTGTGCCTATAGGTGTTTTTCTCAGGTACCTGTCCACCTACGGGGACTCGGAGAATCTCTGTGTTCCAATCCAATTTATGTAGAGCTCATATATAGCCGAGAGAGAGAAAAATATAGGGTGCACCCCTAGCAAGATCCTTATTTATAGAGAATCCCCCATTGGCTCTCTTATCCACATATAATATAGGGTTTTTATGGGGAAACCCACAAACGAACTCCTAACCAAAAACAGCTCTCATAGTATCAAATGAAATATGTTTAATAAAATATAATTAAAATCTTTGCAAACAAAGATCAAACAGATGTGCTCTTAATGGCTTATTTAAGGGAAATAAGGAGTTATTTTAAAATCAACTTACACCCATGCATCGCTGTCAAGAAAAAACACAATTGTGAAACCCCGATTTTCTACCCATAGTGACAGTAGTGTCTAGACATTGTTTGGGTGACCTGTTTTTTTTCTGTCATTGATTTTACAAACCACTGGGTAAAAGGACTGCTTTTGCAGCCATGTTAAAATCATGTAAATCTTACAGTATGTATCTGCTTTTTCCTCTGCATTCATATGATTTCTTCTCTTGATCCTGATAAAAGACACTTGTATGATTCCAAAACCTGGAAAAATAAACCTGAGCAGATGCTTCATGACCTACAGTATGTGCCACAATGTTTTGACATGAAGCCAACATAACATAGACCCATACTATAAGAAATACTGCTTTTCTTTGGTTTATGGGAGTTAATATTTACTGAAATGACTAAATAAAATAAAATGCATATGCTTTGTAAACGTGTTTAATTGACTGTGAGTAGTAAACGAGTATAGGTTGGAGGTGAAAAGGAGGGCTGCTGTGAAATATTTCTTGAAATGTAGATAAAACCTGACATTTTCTTTTACTTTGTTGTTTTCTGCTTCCTATTGTCCTTGTAAATACCTATACGGGTGGGCGAATATCTTCAACAAAATAAATTTATCTTCTTTTATGAAATGTTTAGAATGCAGATGACTCCAGAAAGTATTAACTTGTGTTTACAGAATGAGCTTTGTGTGAGGGTGTAGCTTGAAAATAGGGTAGGCTGGTCAGCAGATGTCTAAAGAGTTCTTTTTATTTTTTAATGGTAATTGCAATGCATCAGAAAAATACAAAATATTAACATCCTAGACCAGCATTTCTAACTGCATAGACTTTACTGGTTCGGATAGGTTTCCTGAGCTAAGGTTATATTTACACCAGGCTTGGAATCTGTACCCCAACCTGCCATTAACGTTATACTCTATTAAAAAAAATATAGAGTTCCCTTTTCCCCTTAAATAATTAGGAAGGTGCTGTTGACAGCCTCTGGCCAATTATTTTCTATAATTTTTTTTCTCCTTTTTAGGTGAATTTATTCACCTTTTGTCCCTCGTCGTTCGCTGTTCCTCCTCTCTAGCTCAGAGACTCCTGAACCTGGAAGTCCCTAAAGCTTTTCTGAGCAATTTCTGCTCCTACGCAAGTCATGTAGCATAGGAACTGCAAATTGCTCACAGCTATGGGGTTTGCACACTTTACATACAGAAGTTCCGTAGCGCTTGCGCTGAACGATGGATTGGAGTTGCACACATGCACAAATCCGATCCAATGGCTGCCTCCCTGAGACTTCTCGCTACAGCGATTAGTCTCAGAGAGTGACGGGGGCCTGCTTTCTGCATGCTGATGTCACTAGTGACAGATCTGGTGACCAGCAGTGGGAAAATTAAAAAATCCTGATTACTGGTGACACTGGGTGGGGTGGAGGAAACTCCTCAACTTCACCCAGCGATATCTTCAGATCGGGGGAACTGGGGGAGGAGAGGGAGCACCTCTCACAATAATAATAGTAAATAAAGTGGTCAGTATGAGTAGAATGTCCCTTTAAGATAACCAATTAGCCTTTTAGTTGATGATGAGGGTTACAGAAAATAAAAAAAATCTGCTCAAGGATGCAGATCAGTATCACTATATTTTACATCATTGCCATAATTAATATTTTTATTTATAAAACCCCAAATTCCTGTGTGCCCAGAAGCAGAACCATTACCTGCACCACAGATCTGCAGCCTTTGCGACACTGGCCATTGTTCAGATACCTTTTGGATTTGCCATCGACAAGGAAACATACTTTGCATTTACCACAAATCCGTATGTATTTATGTACTATATATGTGCATTCATTTTCAGACAATCTCAATTCAATTTTGAGAGCATCATTCGAACCACAGATCAATGAATGGCCACCTCAAAGAATAAAACAAAAATATCAAATCGAATAGGACTGATACGTTGGAGCAAAGACTGATACTTTTAAGTAGTGCAGTTGATGTCAGTAAAATGCAGGTGCATTGCATTAAATAGAAATCAGAGCAATTGGCTGTTTGGACAATTAAACAATTATGAAAAGATGCAATTGTAATTTTCAGAAGAACCAAAAATTTTATTCTTTTACCTGTGAACTGTAAGTGTCATAATCAACAGACACACGATACCTTCATAAAATTACTATTCACATTTGCTGGTTCCTTAATTTAGCTTGATTTTTAGTATTCACCTTTCTAATTCTGTGACCTCTGCTTTTCTCTGTTTGCCCAATTAACCTGTTTGTTAATATTTCGACACCAATTTATGAGACATCTTTCTGGTAATCCTAACCATTATAGAATATTCCTGGAAGATGATTAATAAATGCTGGTGTCCATGGCGCATTATATTCTATACGAACAAAAGTATTGGGACTCCTGACCATTTCACCAACATGGTCTTTTATTACTTCTCATTCTAAGTCCGTAGACATTAGTACGGAGTTGGTTCCCCTTTGTAGATATAAGAGCTTCCACACATCTGAGTGTTTCTGTGGGAATTTTTTCCCCTTCGTTTGGTCGCGCATTTACAAGGACAGACACTGATTTTGGATGAAACAGCTTGGCTAGCAAGTTCCGATCCAGTTCATCCCAAAAGTTGGCCGATGGGGTTGAGGTCAGGGCTCTGTGTGGTCAGTCAAGTTCTTCCACACCAAACTCATCCAACCATATCTTTATGGACCTTGCTTTGTGCACTGGGGCACAGTCATGCTGGAATAAAAAAGGGCCTTTACCAAACTGTTCTCATACAGTTGGAAGCATAGTAATGTACAAACTGTCTTGGTATACTGAAGCATTAAGACTTTAAGACATTAAGTAAGAGGCCTAGCCCAACGCCTGAAAATGGCTCCATGCCATTATCCCTTGTCCTGAAAATTTTAGAGTTGGCACCATGCATTCAGACGGGTAACATTCTTCTGGCACCCACCAAACCAAGACTCACCCATCAGACTGCTAAACAGAGAAGAATGATTCTTCACTCCACAGAACATGTTTCCACTGCTCCAGAGTCCAGTGGTGCTGAGCTTTACACCACTCCACAACTTGACATTGTTCTTGGTGACATGAAGCTTGCATGCAATTGTGTGGCATGAAAACTGTGCCAGAACGGCCGCCACAATATTTATTTAGTTAATTGTGTTCTTATTTTGTTATATTTAGTTCCCCCTGTGTTTATAGGTACGAATTCCC
The DNA here is from genome assembly GCA_009667805.1 of Leptobrachium leishanense. Lineage (NCBI taxonomy): Eukaryota > Metazoa > Chordata > Amphibia > Anura > Megophryidae > Leptobrachium > Leptobrachium leishanense. The sequence goes on from CM019066.1 coordinate 181,941,655, forward strand.
CTGTTAGAGTTAGTGTAAAATGTTCCCCGATTGTATCGAATTGTGTTTTCCCGAATGTGATTTCCACGGTTTTTGCCAGGCCACGGCACTTCTGTTGTAGCTAAATTCATTCCTTTTTGTGTCTAGTTTGTACCAGTCTTCATTGTACAAATGAAATATGTTATTTGTATCCTTGAAATTGTATGATACAGTCCGCTCCCCAGGAGATCGCAACACTGCTGGCAAGCTGCCAAAACCTGACACCCGGTCACCCACCTGCCCTGGAGCCGCCCTTAACCCACCACAGCACTTTTTGGACAGTAGTAGGTCACCAGGGATGGTAGCCTGGTCTGAGGAGAGTTTGAAGAGGAAGTGACACCAGAAACCCCTCTATCCAGCCATCCTAATGTAGAGCAGCCACTGCTATGGAGCTCTAATTGGGGTACACTCCGCCAGCTGCTGGGCAGTTTGTAACAGCTGCCACTCGGTCCCCCTATTCACAGCACTTTTTTGGCAGGAGTAGCGGGGGGACCAGAGCTATCCAGTGGTACACGGGAAGTGCCGCAGCTCCTGCAGGATTATCCCCTGAAGACCTGCAAACCTTGTGGGGTATCAGGCCCTCTCAAAGGGAAGGAACAGCTGCACCTGGCCTGCGCAAAGGGCAGAGGAGCAGTCTAGCTATGGCTAGAATTGGGCTATGCTGGTGCTGGATGTTCTATTGTCCTCTATGAGCTAGCAACAAGTTCGGGACAGTCAGACGCTGTAAAGTCTGGTGTGGGCAGGGTATAGAACAATGGCAAGCTGGGTTATCAAGAACCTTGTAACTGTATATAAGCACTGTATGTTCCCATCCAAAATACACTTTGATTTTTCCTTCACCTACGCGTTGTCTCAACAAGCGAATGGGGGAGATAATGGGCTATTATCACTGAGCCTCGCTATCCTCAGATCCAGGCATAGGCGAGACAGCAGATTGGCTGTCCCGAGCAGCGTTTCTACCCACACTGGGCGGCTGCCTTCGCTGTATCCAGGGGCTGATACCTGGCTGGTCCGCTACCCCCAAGGCTTCCAAGGCAAAAAAGGAGTTAACGGTGGATCTACTCAATCTGGATAGTGGCTTCCATCATAGAAGCTCCCGCTGCACAGTTTTTGTGTTAATGTAAATGCTAGTGGACATTCCTCAGCACTCTGTGACACGCTCTGTGACTTTACAGTATGTGGTTTTGCGCGTCGTGGCTGCTATTCCTAAACAGTTCTACTTTCCAATAATACCATTACAGTGACGGTGTAATATGTAGCAGGGATGGAATTTCACAAACTGACTTATTGCCAAGTTGGCATCCTACCACGAATGAATTCACTGAGCTCTTCAGAACGACCCATGATTTTTGCAAATGTTTGCAAATGTTTGTAAATGCAGACGGCATGGCTAGGTGGTTGATTTTATATACCTGCGGCAATGTGTCTGATGGAATCACCTGAATTCTATAATTAAGAGGTGCATCCCAATTTGTTTTTCCATATAGTGTATATTAAAAGCAGGAATCGGTTATTCAGATACAGATAACAACTAAAATAATAAGTGCTGCACAATCATTTTTTATTTTAATTAAGCATTAGAAATATAAATGTTTCAATATAAAAAAATCAAAAAAAGTTTTACACTGTGACTAGGCATACATCTAACATTTTTTGCAAACATTTTCTTCTTTTAAGTCACCACAGTGGATAGAATAGCCAGATCAATTCATTATGCGTTTCCAAATCTGCTTTGCTGCTGTCCCACCTAGACAGTGACAGTCTGCACTTTCAGTGCTTCAGGTGGCCACGAGTAGGAATCCACCACAAACTGGTCGTAATCCGTGGTATACATGTGAGAATAGACAAAAGCCTCTTTGTCCTCAGGCTCGGGGAAAACCGATGCAGTGTTATCTCTGTACGCATTTACTACAATCTGGAAACGGAATGTGTAACAATATTAATTAAATTAAATATATGACTTTCTCCCTACTTGACATCAGAGCTTTGATACTTATTTTTTATTACTGAAAAACTATAGCAAATCAAATCCGTTATACATACAACCATCACGTTTAACATTCATACAATGTTGAATATCTGAAGAAAAAAAAGAATTGCAGCTGCTTGAACACATGGAAGTCCTAAACTTGTATCAGTTAAGGAATTTATTTACTAAATTTCAAAGCTGAATCCTTGTTTAGCAAAATTGCACATAATCAAGGCCTGTAATGAGATCCTTTTCCTAACTGAGCTGTTCAGTATCAGCCACATGTTAGTGGTTTTGGTTGTCCACTTTTAGTAAGTCTTCGATTCTTGTTGACAGAATTCAGGAGCAAGGCTGTTTATTTTTCTGTTTATATTTTATTTGTCTATGTATATTGCTGGGGTTGATTTAATTTTTTTCCTTTTGTATTAATTTTTGATTTATGTTTTTTTTTTTTTTTCATATTTGACATATTGTCTCCATAGTCAAGAGATTAGGATAAAATAAGCATGATCTCCCATATATCTAAATATAGTCATGGAGTGAAGTGGTATAATGGCAGAGAGTGATCTGGGGCCTACAGACCCAAAAGTGATCCAAGTTGTTTGAGTAAGATGTTCCTATGCTCCAGACTCATTATGTGAATTATTTGTTTTAGGAGTTTTATGAACACATCATTTTGGTTGTTTATTGCTAAAGCACACAAACAGCTTTTGTCAATTTTGCTATGTGTGTTCACCTTTCTCATTTGCTTCACCCATACATATTATATACCATCTTTATGAAAATCGATGGAGTCTTAAAAGTAAAAGATACATACTATAATGGAATATAGTAATTATAATGTGTACGTAAGTCATGCAGTTAAAGAAAAGGAATTTTTTTAAAAAAGTGTTTTTTTTTGTCCTGAATTACTGAGTACATTACATGTCTAGGATTTTGATTTATTTTTGGTAGTTACAGGTCACATATTACATGCATAGCACAGTGATAGATGTGATTGTCTGTCACACCAATCACATGTTCTGTATTGCTGGTCTGTCTCAGATACCGAGAAATCCATAGTGATCAATGGTCGCTTTGCAGCACAATGCTGCTTTATCTTCATGGGGGAATGATTTTACCATGACTCTTTAAATGAAGGACATCCACATGGCATAATTGTGTTTTGTTATGTGTTAAACAGTATGGCGGTGAGAATCTTGCCTCTCACCCACTTCACTTTTTGTTGGAAGGCCATGCCTTAGATCTTGGTTGCATAGTTAGGTGTATAGTGCCACTCAGTTTATTCCTCAGGAACAGTAACTGAGTACCGAGCAACCGATCCATAACCTGTGGGTGACAGGAATAGATGAGATATTCTTGGCTTTTGCTGAAAGAATGAGAGTTTCTTCATTTGCCAAGAAACCTCTAGTATGTTACCTGAGATAAATGTATATCCACGTTAGCATTGAAATGATATATTATTTTCTAAGTGTTGGTTGTGGTAGCTTAGTTAAGCTGCTGTTTAATGTTTGCATAAAAATTGCCTCAAGATCTAGTTGTGTTCTTCACATTTGCATCTGGGTATTTGTATAGCTCACAGATGACTCTGCCTGCCCTGTGGAAATGCAGCAAAGAAGACACTTAAAATATAGACACAAGTATCTATTATACAACACTTTAAAAACTGCCTCCACTAGCCTGAACTTTCAATTTAACTCTATTTGAAGACCTATAAAAGGCCACTCTATTATCACATGTGCGTGGTATAGTATTGTATGAGTATATTTGGATTATTTACTAAAGCCTTTTATGTGATTGGAAACTCTTTAACCACAAACGTTACACTTTATTATAAAAAATATATATTTTATTTCCATTATTTATGCTCGGGTTAGAATGTTGGAGGAAGCAAACAACAATGTAATGATTGATAATCCGAGATGGTAATAAAAAGATGTTTCTCAGTACTATACCTCAACTGCAATTTTAACTGAAACCTCTTGTATTGTTTGCAAGGGTGGGTACAGTCGACCCTCTTCCAGATGTTTGTCAGTAACTTGTTGAGCGATTACCTTGAAAGAAAAAAGGGTATATTTATTTTGGTTATTTATTAGAGCCGAGCCCCCCCCCCCCCTAATTTAATTATTTTGTAGACTCCTTTCGTTATCACCTACTACTAAAATTTGAAGTTTCTCTTCTCAACACAAGTAAACCTGTTCTATGTTGCTCCAGTCTGTCAGAGAGCCTGTCCTCATGTTGCAGCTGCACAACAAACACATACTGAAAAGTAGCAATCTATCTATACTTGTTGCTACCCTAGACACTCCAAATTCTACTGTTCCCTGCATACCCAGTAACAATAAATATATACATAAACCTGATATTCTTCATGACTTATCAGGGCTATTTATGTCAATACAGGACAATGGACTAAATATTCCCACAAAAACATTACATACTCTAGTGGAAAGCCTTCCCAGAAGATTAATGTTTATATATCTCGAATGCGATGACACAAAAGTCCCTGTTGGTGCAATGACCAGATGCCCCAATACTTTAGTTCATATAGTGTATCTTATTTAAACCAGATGACTTCTAACAACATTTATTTGTTAAATACACATTACTGGGAGTCTTATTTAGGGATGGGCGTTCAAACTTTTCAGGCCGTTCACAAATATTTAGAAAAAAATAATAATTTTGATTTTTTTTTAAAACAAATGCTTAAAAAACCCTAAAAAAATCTAAAAATAAAGAGACCCTTTACTGCAGAATATTATAAGCAACGGTTTATTAGATATTGAATTAAAACGGGAATATTTTTAACATTGAAGCCTATGGGATAAAACAATCTTGTTGCTAAAACATCAGGCAGACGAGGCCCTCTAATCAGGCACTGTAGAGGGCAGCCCGCCGGGGCCTAACAAGGATCCCTTGAGGAGCATGCGGCCGCCGGATGACAGAGCTGCGACTGTGCGGGCTAGCCAGCCGGGTGCATGTGGCAGAGAGACGGCGCAGGGAGGGAGCCACTGCACCTGCAGCCACGGCAGACCCCCCCTCCCACAACCAGGATCCAGGGAGCTTCCACTGACTGACCACCAGGCTACAGTAAGGTGACACATTTCTAAAAAAAATAAAATCCGAGGACATTTTTAAATGTCCCAAGGAACATAAAATAAAACCTTTTTTTTCTTTCTTTGTAATACTCACCTGATTCCTGGATCCACCAACAAGCGCAGCCTCCCGTCTCCCACGCTGTTAGACGCTGCATACACCGGCGCACTTTGTGAAGCTTCTGAGAAGATACGCTATTAGTGTAGAGGGAGCGATGCAAAATGCGCAGCAAGCTTCCTCGCTACACTAATAGCGTATCTTCTCAGAAGTATACTTGTTACTTACCCTGCTTGTTCTGAGGACCCGATCTGTTGCCGGCTTTGCATGCCATTTGACTATTCTCTCTGTGTACTCCCTGCCTGTTCTGTTTGACTCATGTTGCTACTGGTGTGCGCCGATTCTCACCATATACAGTAGCGCAGTACAAGTGCCTAAACATTGCTGACCCGGTTTTGTTATAACAACTACTCTTGCTCTGCGCCCCTGTCTGGTATATTCCGCTGCTTGTTACTGCTGGTGCGCTTCCATCCTGCCATATACTATAGCGCAGTACAAACATATATTGATCTCAGTCTGTGGTGTATATTGTTGGTGCTGTCTCCCTGGCCTGTGTGGCTGCTAGAGGATAGGTTTTGTGGTCCCGAGTCCCGACCATCCTAAGGATCGGAGGGTTAGAGGTCTGTTACCAGGGATCCTACCAGGTCTGTCCTGTGGAATCGTTACAAATATGCGGTGAACGCCGCCTCAAATGTTAATGCTCATGCAATTTTAATGCACCTGTTGTTACTTTCATCCAAAGCCTGCATAAGTTTCACCATAATTTAGCCCAAAAAATCACTAAACTTGTTCTGCGTGTCCTAAAACGTCTCCTCTTTTCATACAGACTGCCGCCCAAGCAGTTGTTTATGAATAGATTAAAGGAAAACCATTTACCGTCATTTGAAATGTCATTTTTTTCTTTTTAAATGTTTCTATACATCATACAAATCCACCACTTCACGGGCAGGTTATGGGGACCTCCTAGGCACGATATTTGAAGGAATTTTTTGTTTTTATTCTTAACCTTTATGTCATGGAAAAATCACTGTTCCTTTAAAAACGTTTTTATTTTTACTTTTTGTCCTTGTTTCCTTTCCCCCAGGGCACTACCCGGACCCCCATACACCTTTTATAGCAAATATCTTGCATATATGCCCTCTTGGAGGACACTCTAAAAATCGAACGGTCGAGTCCCATTGACTTGCATGGAGTTCAAATCGTGTTCGCGTTCGAATCTGAACTTTTTCAAATGTTCGTGTTCGAATGCGAACCAAACACGGGGTGTTCGGCCCATCCCTAGTCTTATTGCTTTTCAGCTGTTATACACATGCACACCCCAAATACCAAGGGAAATCTGCTGCCCTAGGTCCAAGCCTAGTTGGCCAAGAACAACCCTTCTTGCAAGACCTTTCTTGGGCAGCAATGGTTGTAAACCACCTTACCTCAATCTATTTGATTATTTCCTAAACTCTAGTCCTTCAAGTTCCTCAATAATAATTTCTTTATTTTAGCTTATTCAATCAAGTGATAATGGTCTCTCCACTTTTTCCCTCATCATTAAAGTTTCCAATGCCGTTTTAAGTCTCTTACCTTCCCACTCTACATCATTCATCCTCTTCCCTTTCTAAAATATATCTAATAAAATAAACCCAGAACTTTTGATCTATCTCTCAAGTGTAAGAAGTCATTCTTTGCTAAGTGCTCTAAATCATCTGATTGTAGGCTCAGCTGAGCAGGGCCATCTACACCTTTCATATCGCCCTATATATATATATATATATATATATATATTTGTAAATTCTTACTCTTACTTACACCACATTGTACAGTCAGTACAATTACATTACAATATTCTTACCTATCATTTATAGCCCTACATTAATATTATTATACTTTATTTATATAGTGCCAGCATATTCCGCAGCGCTGAACAATGGGCACAATATAGACAGGGTTACAATACACTGAGGCTGAACAACATTTGATAAACCAGTACAGGAGGAAACGAGGGCCCTATTCCCGTGGGAACTCACAATCTAGAAGGGTGGGGGTGGAAACAGGAGGAGAGGACTGCAAGGTGAGAGTGATGGACTGGTTGGGGCAGTGAGGGTTATCAGTTAGTCGGGTGGTAGGCTTCCCTAAATAGGAATGTCTTTAGGAGAAAGTTTGACCGTACAAGGGAGAAATCCTGCAGTCTATCATGGGAAGAGGTGATGCGGGGAGAAGCTAGGCGCAGGTCACTGTTTGACCTTAGGGAGCGGGCTGGGGTGTATTTGGTGATTAGTGAGGACAGGTAGTGGGGCGCTGAGTTAGTGAGAGTTTTGTAGGTAAGGATAAGGATTTTGAATTTAATTCTGCAGTGGATGTGGAGCCAGTGAAGGGACACGCAGAGGGGAGCTGCAGAGACAAAGCGCGGGTGAGGTGGATGTACCTGGCGCAGGCGTTCAGAATGGATTGTAGGGGGCGAGGCGGGAGAGAGGGAGGCCAACAAGAACATTATTACAATAGTCGAGTCAGGAGATTACAAGGGCATGGATGAGTTGCTTTGTGGTGTCAGCAGTAAGAAATGGCCGAATTCTGGAAATATTACGCAACTGTTATATTACACGTACATTACAATATTTCTGTCATTTAGAGACCTACATTACAATATTCCTACCTACCTGTCATTTATAGCTCTACTTTACCATATCCCTATCTGTTATCTATGTAACATCCAGAAGACACATATGTTCTTTACTTTCAGAATGAATGAAATTTACGTTTTAGAAGTTGGTCCATTCCTAAACCAACACTCTTGGGTTGGTGATATAGAAAATGCACATGTCTGTACATCATATTTTGCAAACCTGACATCTACCCAAGGGTTCAACAGCAAACTAAGTAGTTTGTAATTCAGTGATTACGAGGAATCTCTACTGAAGCCTGAGAAAAAAAACAGTGGATAAAAGGGCTACCATGCGTCACAAAATTAAACAGAAGGAAAGGAGGACTCTCTTCTTCATTTTAATTTATCACAAACAAAAAAAACGGTGCAGCGACTAATGTCACTTCATTTTAATTTAAGTTATGTAAAAATGTGGAAGAATGCGGAATCCTTTTTACTATGTTCTGTAAACATTTTTTTATTTTAGTTTGTACCTCCCAAGCTTAATTTCCCCCTGTGACATCTATATCTTATTTTGAAGAACAGGAGCATATTCTCTTCAGTCCATAGATGACAGGTTTTCAACTATTTCTGAGAAAACCATTGACCACCTTAATTTTAGTGGAAACACAATGGTAGGGTGTACTTATAGCAAGTTGATGGTCATTAGTTTTCTATCAATGAGTGCTTCTTTACTGGTGTAGCTGCCTTTAAGACTGGAAGACCCTTCTGCCGTCAAAAGCAAGTGTAACACTAGATCTGAAGCATGGCTTTCTTTTATATAATACACAGTATAACTGTAAGGCAAATCCAGATTCCAGTAGGTTTCTATGCATGTCTTACTGAAGGGCAGTGGCCCAGAAATTTGATATAAGACCACCAACCTACAAAGGTGTTTCAGAAGCAGAGCAAAATCAGACATAAATAATCAAGGCAGATGTTTAATGAAACAGAGTGGGGGTTTCCAAGACGATAAAGCAGTATGCACATAACAGATAAAGACTTTCTCTAATGGCTAAGGAATAAAGACGTCCTGTGTTCTTTGTGCATTCCTGCCAGCAGAGATGTGTAAACAAAGCAGGCAGACCATTAAAATGTGATGGACAAGATTGGTCTATTGGCTGCAACATGTGCTTCAAGAGAGGTACCAACCTGTTCTTGTCTCATTATACAATGACGTTTTGTAGATTTTACTTAAAACTGAGGCGGTACAGAAAGGCAAACAGTTGGGAAACTTAAAAGTAATTTTAATTTTTTTTTTTTTTTCTTCTTTCAGAGTAATTTTATTACTGGACCCGTCTGTAAAATGCCATCTCTAGCTTCATTGGAACATACGTTAAAAAAAATTGTCATGCTGACTAATAAAAAAAAATAATTAAAAAAACAAACCACAAAATTGTTATCTACACTTCAACATATATAGAGAATAAAGAAAACTGGAAGGTTAATGTGGTGGCGGAAGGACATCAGGAAACTGTGCTGATGCAAAAATCACTTAACACCAGCTTTCGGAAGACAGAATTTTTCTTGGCTGTACAATTGAATAACTAGTGGCTGGGAAGAGCTCATTATTTCCAAAACTATAGGAGGCGTGAATGTCATCTCGGATGTTGGACAGCTCACTCTGCAACAGGAGGCAAGTGCTTGCTTGTTAATGTTTACAACTTGTTGGCATAAGTGAGAAAAGTCTCACTTTTAAGTGAGTCTTAAAAAAAAATAATCACATTATTATGTATTACTGTACCTTCCCCAAATAGTTGAAAAGCATGGACGATATTCTCCTACTCCTGAAACTCTTTAACATTGAAAATTGATTATCAAACGAGAACTTTTCTCCAGATCTATAACTGTTATATTTGTAGTGATTTTGATAAGTCTATATAAAAATGAATTATAGTGGCCTTTAAGTTGTTCACCCATGACTGGTGCCTTTTAAAATCGAATCCTTTTTATTCTTATTCATCTAAGAATAATTAATTGTGAACAACATAGGGCTCGATTTAATTCTATTGGTCGATTTTTCTGAAAAAAATAGTTGCTGCTTGCGGCTTATTATTTTTTAAATATCAGCTGATTCAGTTGAAATGAATTCAGCCCGAGTCGATATTCGAAAAAGGCTGCTGGTTGAAAAAAAAAAAAGAAACTTACTTCATTGTAGAACTCATTCTGCCGCTTTGTGCTACAATGTAACTACATGACACACAATTGTGACATGTTAAAAGAGCTAAACTGGCCGTCGCTGGAATCTAGACACACCCTTCACCTTTCCAACATGGTGTTTAAGAGCTTCTCTGGGAAGCTGCCACTCTACCTGAATAGTCTGCTTCCCCTAGCAGTTCCCTATCCTATAACCTCCGATCCAGAACCTGCACCTTACTTGCAGCACCACAATACAAAAAGAAAGTGGCTCGATCCTCATTTTCCTACAGAGCACCGCAATTATGGCATAACCTCCCAGACACTGTCAAATCTTCCCCCAGTCTTAAGTCACTCAAGAGCTCCTTACTAGCATACCTCAATATGCAATGCACCTGTAAACATGTAACATAGTGACTATATTACTTACATATTTATTTTCCGTGTTAATCTGTATATCTGTGTTTTGTTTTTAATATCTTGCATTTATTACTTTGTATTTCTGTAACAACTGTAAAATTTCAATGTTCTTGAACCCAGGACATACTTGAAAACGAGAGAAATCTCAATGTATCCTTCCTGGTAAAATCCTTTATAAATAAATAAATAATGCCCGGAAAAACTTGTTTTGCCCAGCATCATACACATTTGGGCCTTTAAACACGTGCATTAAAAAATATGATGTTTAAAAAAAAGATTTTAATCTTATTCCCTGTATTTATTTTGTCTGAAAATCCATTTATCTCCCGAACCAAAAAATGGTCAAAATGTAGCCAAAAAAGATGCCGATCTAGGCTGCTGTCAGACGAGCGTAGTGTTCACGTCCGTGATTGCGCCTAAAAGTACGTCCGTGATAGCATGAAAGAAAGTCCATTGGAGCCTGACACATGAAGTACGTCCGCACTGAACTGCGGACGCATGACGGACGCTGCAAACGGACGCAGGTTAGGCAAGAACGTAATACTGCTAGAACGGACGTGCGGAGTGCGCCACATCCACAACGTCTGCATAGCTTTGTGTGTGAGTGATGGAGCATGGTCAGACGGACTGCATTTATACGTCCAGCATTTTTGACGGACAGAATGTTTTTTCATTGTAATTTATTTTTCCCTCCTACATCCGTCAAAAATAACTTCAGTGAAAAGACGGACTGTGTGGCCACTACTGCGTCATCCGTACTGACGATGTCCGTACTGCACGGACGTACAGTCCGTAGAAATCACGCTCGTCTGACCCTAGCCTTAAGCAATGGGGTCAAATCAAATCAAGACCATATTTATTAACAAGTCATCAGATCTGACCGCCCAATCGTTCCTCACCACCTCTTTAGTCAGTACTTATTAAAGTAACAGTTGATTTGATTTATTCCTTGCAAGATACAATGGGCATTCAGGTGTTCTCTCTCCAAAGGCAAATAAAATAGAAGGTATTTTTTGATTGGGGCTGATTGATGCCAGGTATTTCAAGCTGTAATACCCTCTAATTGCAGACAATTTTGCAGCGATGACAAGCAAAGTTCACTGTTTTCATGAGCTTTACCAAGCAGAACAAAAATTTTAAGGATTTATGAACTAATGAAATAGTTTTGGCACAGTTAGGGCTGTATGCCCATGTAACTTCATAGATAATCCTGTTAAAAAATGTTATGATGGAGAATGCGATGGTGTACACGATCCAAGATCTGCGCGTGCTAGGTATCATCTGCTTGGATGATTACATTTTTTAAAAAATAACACTTTAAGGCTAGGGTCAGACGAGCGTGATTTCTACGGACTGTACGTCCGTGTACACGGACGTACGTCAGTACGGAAGATGCAGTAGTGGTCACACAGTCCGTTTTTTCCACTGACGTTTATTTTTTGACGGATGTAGGAGGGAAAATAAATTAAAAAGCAAAACCATTTTGTCCGTGAAAAATGCTGGACGTATAAATGCAGTCCGTCTGACCACGTTCCATCACTCACACACAAAGCTATGCAGACGTTGCGGACGCAGCGCACTTTGTGCGGCCGTTCTAGGGGTTGTACGTTCTTGCCTGCCTTGCGTCCGTGGGCCGCGGCCGTTGTGCGTCCGCAGTTCAGTGCGGTCGTACTTCGTGTGTCAGGCTCCAATGGGCTTTCTGTCATGCTATCACGGACGTATTTTTAGGCGCAATCACGGACGTGAACACTACGGTCGTCTGACCCCAGCCTTAGGCTTCAAAAAGAAATAAACAGATCAGTTGGTGGAGACTTGTCCATGCGGACATCAGGTAGCATCAATAAAGTTGCAAATGGCAATTATAAGGGTGAAAAATTACTTTAATGGTAAAAGTTATTTTTTTTGCTATTGGTATAATATTTTTATTTCATTCCCAACAAGCTTACAAATGTATCTGATACTGGTGTTAAAAAATATATTTCTTCGTATAGTAATGTTTAGTAGAAAAGCAAAAGGGGTACAGAAAAAAAACAAAGGGTTAGGATGGGTTCACACCTGGGCGTTTTACAGCGCGTTCCTGCACGCTGTAAAACACCGAGACACGGAAATCCGATGATTTCCTATGTGACCCGTTCACACCTGGGCGTTTTACAGCGCGCAGGAACACGCTGTAAAATGTCCTACACCCAAAGAAGTACGGGAGCTTCTTTGGGGCGTATTTGCAGCGCGTTCACTCTTCAGTCTATGGCCGTGAACACGCTGCAATGCGCGGTCGCGCGTTTTTTACGTTCGCACGATACGCTCGTAAAAACGCATGTATTGCGCGCGTAAAAAATGCGAAGGTGTGAACCCAACCTTAGAGTAAGTGCAAAAAAAGTCCACAAATCTGGAAAATAACTTTGTTAATGTTACATCGATATAACAATCTCTGGGGTGATTAAAATCCCATCATGCATTAAAACTACAATTTACCACTGACTAATGCAGAGTTGCAAGGCATGCAGATCAGCTAAAAGTATTGGATCTGTATGTGCGTTATAATTAATCAAAATTAAATCGATTAAAAAAAATATTGATTAATCGAACAGGAAAATTTTAATCATTACCAGCCCTAATATATATATATATATATATTGTATATATATTGTAGTAGGGTTTGGCTATTTATTTAACCACTTGGCTGCTAAGGACGCGCTCAGCGCGTCCTGCCAAGTGCTTCCCCTGTGCGATGGACGCGCAGAGCACGTCCATGCACAGGAGGCAGCAATCGGCCGGGATATCCTGGCCGATTGCTGAGCCCCCCCGGTGCGGGCTAGCGCGATGACATCTATTTCAGGCGCGCCCCCCGCGAGTGCGGAGGAGGTGCCTGAAAGGGAGGGGGGAGGTCCTTCGGACCTCTCTCCCTCCCGATCACCGGGGGCCAGCGATTAAAGGCAGGCACCGCTTTGAAGGGCACAGCCTGCCCTTCCAAATGGTGCCTGGCTTTAACTCCATGGGGGCCGGATCACGATCACTGGCGTCATCGTGCATAGCGCAATGACGTCAGTCCTGGAGTTAACCCCTAGCTGCCACCAACGGTGAACCCCCTATCTCCCAATCTGTGGCAGCTTGAGCATGGTCTTTCCAACGATACCAAACATTACCATCTTAAAAGTAACCAATAAAAAATAAAAATGTAAACAAAATTTTTTTTTTTAAAAAAAAAGCTTTTTTTTTTGTTAATGCAGCAATATTGTTCCCATTTCAATTATAATGTGAACAATGATGCTGCACTAACGATTTTTGTATGGGGTGCGTTTGTTAAAAATTGCGTGTTTTTCCCCCCAAAAAAAATGTAACGAGTTCCCATTTCTAATTTTTTCAACAAGCGCAACCCATAGAAATTATAACCGCAAACGCTTGCATGTTAGAAAAAAAAAAAACACTTTACACGTTGTAAATTATCCCCTTCACTGCTGAGGCATTTCACCGCTGTGTGCTGAGCTCATTTTTACCGCTTGCGCTCATCATGTTTAAACGCGATTTGAAGCCATATTTTAATAAATGACCCAGACATATTATATATCGTTCTTTCCGGCAGACTCCGCAGATTCATAATATATCATTTTTATATGTATACGTCATGTCCTGTCTGTATATTATAACAAAAAATACAATAAAAATTGAGTTTTTAATCATCTGCAGTGTGTAAAGTGTTTTTTTTCACATTTTATCACATGAGCGTTTGCGGTTATTTTTCTATGGGGTGCGCTTGTACAAAAATTTGAAATGGGGACTTGTTACATTTTGTGGGGGGATTTACGTGATTTTTAGCAAACGCACCCCATAGAAAAAAATCATTAGTGCAGCATCATTGTTCACATTATAATTGAAATGTGAACAATATTGCTGCATTAATAAAAACAACACACAAAAAAAAACATGTTTTTTTTTTAAATTTATTTATTTTTATTATAATTTTTTATTATTTTTTTACTTTGTACCTAGTCATGTTGGGTATCATTCGAAAGGCCATGCTCAGGCCTTTCAAATGACACCCTCCATGACCCCTAGCTGCCACGGTTCTGGAGATATCGGGGTTCACAAGAACCCCATATCTCCACCAGGGGATTTCCTTGGGAAATCCCCTGGCAGCTAGGGGTTCCCCGGCTATCTGACGTCATCACGCTATGCATGATGATATCAGGCAGCGAGGGGAGACCCAGGGGTGGAGCCGCCATCCAAGATGGCGGCCCCCACCGGAGCTAGGCTGCACTTCAGCGCCGCAAGGCACTGAAGTGCAACCCGGCGCTTGAGGGGTTAAAGCCAGGCACCGCTTAAAAAGGGAGACTCTCCCCTTTTAAGCGGTGCCTGGCTTTTGGCGCTGCTCTTTTCCGATCGGGAGGGAGAGGGATCCGAACGGATCCCCCCTCCCTTCCAGGCTATCTCCCGGCATTGCCGGGGGGGTCGCCTGGAAATTACGTCATCGCGCCAAGCGTGATGACGTCATTTACGCCGGGAGGAGCTTGACTTCAGCGTCTGAGGACGCTGAAGTCAGAACACCGCGGGACCCCGGACAGAGAGGTGAGTATCTCCGCCGGGGGTCCTGCACAGCTGATGACGTGTGGAGCACGTCCTCAGCATGTAACGTGCATCAATGAGGACGTGCCCCACACGTCTTCAGCAGTGAAAGAGTTATTGAAAATTAAAATTTTATTGCATTGTTTGTTATAATATACAGACAGGTCATGACGTATACATATAATAATGATATATTATGAATCTGCCGAGTCTGCCGGAAAGAACGATATATAATATGTCTGGGTCATATAATAAAATATGGCTTCAAATCGCGTTTAAACATGATGAGCGAAACTGGTAAAAATGACCGCACACAGGCGTGAAATGGCTCAGCAGCGAAAGGGTTGAAGGGGTTAAAAATATCACAGGAACATCCTTCGCTGGTCCAATTTTTTATAGCAACTCTAATTTGAGCTGTTAGAGGGCCTTTATCCGGTGTTAAAAATCAACCACTCTCCCCAGAACAATGCCCACCTGGTGTGGATGGATTAAGCAAGAAAGACCTTCAGTCTATTTGCCAGTATCAGTGATAAAAATGTTAATGTCTTCATTTAAAAAAGGGAGAAAACTGACACAGTTTAGTGGATCTTTCCCAGGGTTAGGAATGACATAATAGATGCTAGATTGTGCAATTTGGTTCAGTTCAAATTTGGCTGAATATTGGCATTCAGAACCATCTGAATTGCTGAGCCGTCAAACTGAACTTAAGTTTTCTGATTTGATCCCAACCGAATCCATCCTATATGTTGAGATTTATCTGAAACAGAAATATCTGAAAATATTTTCAAATCCAAAATATTTTTACACAGAAATTTCTGAACCTGAAACTGAATTGTGCACATGTCTAGTATGAAACGAAAGGAGATATAAGGGATAAACCCTCAGATCACTGAGAGGGAGTGCTGATTTAAAACATAACTTTTATTAGTCATAATAAGACACACAGAAAATAGACCGACAGTAAATGTTAGAAAACATATAGACACATAGACATAGGCACAATATGTTGCAGGGAGAGCAGAAATATGTCACAGATACAAAGCGAATTGCTTGATTGGGACTTATGGGGAACAAATATATGCCTTCAGTGGAGATGGAAAACCACAGTATTAATAATGAATTGAAGCAAATGCTCCATGGACATAAATTACAACTTGTACCTTGATATTGACAAATAGAGAGTATTGAATCTATACTATATTATAACGTCCCTGTGTCAATTGGTTTGTCCGTTACAGCCTATGAGGGTTTAGATACTTCTTCCGTTTGTTGAAGTGTATTCATATTATCATTGATTCCATTGGCTGTTAGACACATATAGCACTTTAGACAGATGGACCCTGCCGGCCACCATAGGCTCTTCTACGTTATTGTTAGCTTACAACTGCCACCAATCAAGTAGTGATCGTCCACTCCCACTTCCTTCAAATGTCTATTTAATCAGCCTTGATGCCACATGGTACCGACAATAATTACAATCTGTGTTTGACTCCCGATGAAGCCGGTTCTGTACCGGCGAAACACGTGTCGAGTCCTGGTTATTTTTTAAAATGTCTTGCACAATATGATCTGACAGGGAGATAATAGAATCCTTAACTTTGAGGGACAGCCTTTTTGGTCAATTAGGCGCTCTTTTGCCTTTCCAATGGTAATGTGGTCCAGTGATGGTTGACTTTCCCATGTGTTGCTGATTTGTTAAGGACAGGTGCATGCCAATTTGTACGCTTTTGACTTTTCAATCTTGTGGTATCTTAACCTCCATGTCTTGTTGAATGGTTGACAACGTAAATTATCACATTTGATATATGCCTTTTTTGCTAACTGATCCCCTTCTGAGAGTTTTTTTTTTTTTTTTTTTTCTCTGCCTCGCAGTTCACTATCTTTAGCTTATAGCTGTATTAAGCTTTCATACAAGGTAGCCAGGCCAAATGAACGTTGTTGTATTTAGTTCGATATTCTGGCTCGCATCAACCTTGGGCTAATTATCTTTAGTACAATTGTGGGCATTGTGCATGTATTTCAGCGTGGTGTTATTTAACACTCTCTATTTGCCAGCATTAAGGTACAATCTGCATTTTTATGTCCACAGGGCATTTGCTTCAATTTATTACTAATACTGTGGCGTTCCATCTCCAACTGAAGGCATATATTCGTTTCTTATAAGTTCTAACCAAGCAGTTCACGATCCTCAGCTTATAGCTTTATTAAGCTTTTATACAAGGTAGCCAGGCCAAATGAACGTCTTTGTATGTAGTTCGATATTCTGGCTTTTACCAACCTTGGGCTAATTATCTTCAGTACAATTGTGGGCACTGTGCATATATCTCAGTGCTGTGATTCAATACTCTCTATTTGTCAATATCAAGGTACAAGTTGTAATTTATGTCCATGGAGCATTTGCTTCAATTCATTATTAATACTGTGGTTTTCCATCTCCACTGAAGGCATATATTTGTTCCCCATAAGTCCCAATCAAGCAATTCGCTTTGTATCTGTGACATATTTCTGCTCTCCCTGCAACATATTGTGCCTATGTCTATGTGTCTATATGTTTTTTAACATTTACTGTCGGTCTATTTTCTGTGTGTCTTATTATGACTAATAAAAGTTATGTTTTAAATCAGCACTCCCTCTCAGTGATCTGAGGGTTTATCCCTTATATCTCCTTTCGTTTCGTTATAGTTCATTACTAGGTTTAGTCCTTATTGGGTGTGTCCACGCCCGGTGTCTAGTAGTTACTCGGGGTGGGGTGATTGTTCACCTCCCTGGTGGAGGTCTGTTTTCTTTCTTTTTCAATCACATGTCTAGTATGCAGCAAGCATGGAGTCATGAAATAAAGTCCCCAGTTTGGATGACTTCAGAGGTAGAGAGTAGGTTTGGTAAGATGATGAGAGTACATGTTTAAATGTTTTATAGAACTCATTGGGGAAACCATCAAGGTCCTTCATTGGATTTTACAGATTTCAAGGCCTTCCTCCAAAAATCAGAGTCTAAAAAATCCACCTCATCCGATGTCAGTGTGGCTTGAACTTTTATCCTTCTGGTATTGCAAAATACTAACACTTTGATGAAGATGGTATTATATTGGAACATGTCATGCAGATCCCTGGACTTACCATACTGGTCTGTTTTATGTTCATTAAATTTTTGAGCAGTGTTAATATTTATTTTTTACAATAAAGTGTTTGAGTACAGCAATACACTTAAAATTCACAACATGGCAATCATACACATTTGAAACACCAGATGGTACATATCATAATGGCATTGTTGACATAAATACATTTTTGGATACCCGGACTGTCAATGGAAAGCAAATAATTTAATGCTAGAAAGCCCTTGGTAGACCAAAGTTGCATACACTTTTCAGGTTTTTACAAAAGAAAAAAAAAAACTATCAACAATAAAAGCAAGGTTAAGAAAAAAAAAAGTAAGAAGTTGGTTGTAGCACAAAAAAAATGGCATTACCACCCTCTAACCCCTGAGCCGTCAGTAACAAACACCATATGACCCTGTACAGAGAGAAGTGGCTCCTGGCCCCGCAAATGCGACCAATCTACCTCTGGCAGTGGCTATATATACACAACCTTCCATACAGCTATAGTGGGGGAGTTGACTGGTGCCCCTGCATCAAAACTGGGAACAAATTCTACCCATCTCCTCCATGTAGTGTAAAAACGGTCGTATTTACCAGTGGATGTGTAATACATGTTCAAGAGCCCTAATTAACTCAACCCTCGTCACCCAGTCCCTGATCATTGTGCTATCTGTACACCTCCAGAAAGTGGTTATCAGGAAACAGGACACCGAGGGCAATATTAATATCAAAGAATTTTTATAGGTGTCTTGGGAATATGGGTCCATATTGAGAAGGTAAAATTCTAGAGTCTGGGGAAACTCTTCCTGAAGTATATCCGTCTCTTGCTTTATAATATGAGACCAATACTGTCGTAACCCAGGACACAGCCATCAAATATGCACAAAGTTGCCCACTGTTGCCTGGCATCGCCAACATTTGTCTGTGAAGTCAGGTGAAATAAGGTGCAATGCTTGTGGTGTCATGTACTACCAGAATAGTTTACAATTCATCACATGAATCGCTAAGCTGTGTGAGGTATAATACGCAAAAGCATCACTTCAGTCTCCTGGGGAAGATCAATATTCAATTCTCAGTGCCACTTTGCCTGCACAGGAGACGGGGAGTGTTAAGCCTCAGAAATCAGGAGGCCGTAGATCCTGGAAATATGGTGGTCATAGGCCGCTGTGTTCGAGCACATGGTTTCAAAGTTTGTCAAGGGGCGCACTCCCATGGGCACCCACCTTTTCTTTCGTAAAAAATTATGCAACTGATGAAAGTGAAAAGCATTCATGAAGTCCCAGAGTAAATTTGGTTGGAGCCCTGGAGGAAACTGGGAGTTTCCAAAAAGAGGTGACAACGGGGATACAGAAGTGGAAAGCTGTAAGGAGTGTTCATATCGTGACTACAATCACAGGATAGGGCAAAGAAGAAGATAAGACTTGAGGCCTAACCAAGAGATCTTGTCTGTCTGCCATGAGAGAGAGGGCCATATGAGTATTGTCAGGGTGGCACCAGGCGTAAGCCGAAGTGGGACCCAAAGTTCAGTATATATCCCAGGGGCTGGGGTTGAACGGGTTAATAAAAGGCACTGGATACAATGAAGTAGGTATAACTGTATATTGAAACCGTGGCAGATAATGAACACAGAGCTTGATAACAGCAGGTAAGAAACCAATAAGCACAACTTTGGCAATATATATATCCAGTGCAGTATGCGGTCCACAGAGAAGAACAGGTACAGCTGAATAACAAAGTCTTTGGTACAGCAGATATGGTGACTGTTGTAGCACGGTAATCCTTGAAATCTCTCCAGGTGCTGCAGAATGGAGTGCGCAGCGATACTGGAATGAGCACAGTCTCTAGTAGCATAAAATGATACCTGGAACCACTGCAGTGGTTTACATAGAAACTGGATACTTGGAGATCTAGTCCAGGAAAATAAACAGCAACATACAGGAGCTCATGAGGGGAATCCGCTCAGTAGAAATGCAGGTAGAACAATGCCAGATCGTAGAGGAAAGGGCGTGACCAGGTTTTAAGAAAATCACACAGGTATTCAGAACAGAAGTTAACCCTTGAGCGCATGCAGACACAGTCTCCCAGACTAGCCACAGCAGGCTCCAAGGGTTGGGGCATGACAAGTATAGAGGAGTGGCACCCACAACCTAATTTTGGCATCTTTAGCACAGTGGTACAAAACAGAGGAAGCTGCTGCCAGGTAAAAATAAAAAGCGTTCGGGGCTCCCAACCCATCCTGTCACGTGGCGTGTGTGGTTCGGGTGTGAGCCCAGCAGGCGGCGACACAGAGGGGAGGCCAGACAGGATATCAAGCACTGAATAAGTTTAATGAAACGTAAATAGGCTTTGGCAGCAGGCACTTGAAAGAAAAAAAGGAATGCAATACTGGACAGCACAGGCAATGAAGGGGTTAATGTCCATATGCAAGAGGTCTTGACTGGCGGCTGGCTGAGAGGTGTAGATATTCCTTAGCAGGGGTTCGGTACACAATATATAACAAGCAATAAAGTCCAGGGAGTAGTCTTGACTGGAGAGCCAGAGGATTATGGGCAATGCAGTCCCAGACTGCAGGCAGGGTCCACCAAGAATAAATCTGGATAGCTGGCAGTGGTACCTTGATCAAAGGTCAGAAACGGTGGTGAAAAGCTGTAATCCACAGGTAGGTTTCCAGACACAGGGAATAGTGGGCTACGCGGTTGAGAGTACCCATTTGAGCAGTGACCTGGAAGTCTTGACCACAGACCATAGATACAGCGCAGGTGGAGATCGTTGAAAGTCCCAGGCAATGAAGGAGATATATCCAGGAATAGCAGGGTAGAGAGATGGCTACTGGATACACTGTACAGCGACAGGATAAGCTGGTTCAGGTATGCACACAGCCAAATGACCTCAGTCAGGGAGCACAATGCAGAACCACTGCTAGCTGGGTCTCTCTGCCATTTAAGGAGGCTTGATCGCAGATGGGCCTCAGCTGGAACTCCAGGGCCTGAAAGGAAGACCCAGGCTGGATCTCCAGGAACCTGGTCATGGTACGGAGCTTAGGTAAAACCCGCAATGGAACCCAAGGAAAAGTGATCCAGGGCAAAGTTCTTAGAGTCAGACTGTGCGTTACAGGCACATCAGCAGGTACCCCAGGTGGACCGTGACACATCCTTAGTGACGGGATGTGAGAGTTCCCTATTTGGGATCTGCACTCGGCAACTCGCCCAGATGAAGGAAGCAAAGCGAGAACGTAGGGAAACTGAAATATGATTGAGGAACATAAACAGAGAGGACCTGTAAGATATGCAACACATGGGGGACCACGTTCCTAAGTAAAATATTAATGCGGCCCAGTCATGAGATATGTAGAAGCGTCCAGGATTGCACGTTTGCCCGAATAGCCGGAAGGAGAGGGAGATAGTTCCGGGAATATAAATTAATATAAATGTCAGTCGTATACCCAAGTATTTTTGACCCCCCAGTGACTTGCTTGAACCCAAACCTGGACTCTAGTGCTTTGATCTGGGGCAAGGTCCCGTGGTAGAACCTGCCCTGAAATATAACGCTAAAAAGGATGCAGGTTTCCCCGTTAGTGTCCACATTTTAGCTTTAGCTAGGGAATAGGGCCCCATGTGTACAGCTAATAAATATATATCGTCTAATTGTGGTGATTTTAAGATTGTGGTGGAAACAACCTGGAACATTAAGACTACAAATAGTCAAAGCCCTAGAAATTAAAGTGTTTTCGACCGGTTCACTTTCCCTGCAGTGGTCCATTAGAACAGGGGGTCAACTTAGCAACCTTGACCCTTCAGATGTTTTGGAATTACATCGTCCTTGATGCTCAGCTACTCATTATGTTGACTGAGCATCACATGAAATGTAGTTCCAAAACATCTGGATGGCCAAGGTTGCTGGGAATGGAGTGCTTTAAATTCTCATGTATTCATTTATCCTGTACAGAAATATTGCTGGTTTGAAGTTTCTAAAACTCTTGCACCATTTCAAATGGAGTCTGCATCATTAACAAACAGGCAGAAATGGTCTTTGCGGCAAGTATGTATAGTAAACGTGATAAATCATAAAAATGGTCATATCTGCTTATAGGTAATGATAATTCAAAAAAACACCAAAGGAATACAGAAATATACAGTATATCTGTATGTGGCATAACAACAGCACCCTGTATCCGTACTGTACAGGGAGTTTTAGTAATTGTAACTCCTGAATCTTATGTACAGTAGTGAGTGACCTCAGAGCTCTCCCTGTAGTCTGCCCACTCGCTGGCTGTAACAATGCAGCAGCAAAATTTGTTGAGCGGTTTTGTACAATGAAATTGAGGCTCCTCCACCCTCTCTAGTTTGTTACACTACTATAGGGTAACAGAAGTGAGATTACACTAAAGGGTTATTCAGAAAGCACAGAAATTTCAACAAAATTTCGGCGCTTTTAGTTCGGCGCACTTCAGTGACCCTGGGGGAATAGAATACCGCCGAACTGTAGGAAACAAAAACGGAACTCTGCTATTCTTCTAATGGGTGTTTAGACCAATACAAATGCATTAGAATGTGTGTAAATAATAAAAAAGGTCCTTTAAAAAATAAAAAGGTCTGTAACAGTATAAAAAAAACCTTAAGAAAATTTTGTCTAAAAAAATACGAAAAGGTGTTCTAAAAAATAAATAAATAAGGCTTTTTTCCTGAAAATTAAAAGAATAAACGGTTGGATTTTTTTTTAAAAACGATAATAATGTTTTACATTGAATCCTATGGGATTCGCCTTTTTAAACCTGTAGAACTGAATCACCGAAAATCAGGGCATTTCACTGACACTTCGGTGCAGTTCGGCGTTTTTTGTATAGATTAACCATTACTTCTCTGTGGGACAATTTCACTGTCGCCGAAGAACGCCGATCTGCGGCAAACTGCACTGTATTTCACTGTCAATTCACCAGTATTTGGTGAAATGACAGCTTTCTGAATAGATGAACTACCTCGATATTATGGCGAAATTCACCATTTGGTGCCCTTCAGTGGCAAGTTTGGTCCTTTCTGAATAACCACTTAAGAATTTTGTTCCTCCCCTAGGAGTACATTAATCGTGCACTAGAAATGCAGTCTTATATGCTATTTTTTAATTTTTCTTTATATTACAATGCAAAACATATATTTTGTTAGCGAAAGCCTTAACACAAGTTGAGAGCAAAATGCA
The DNA here is from genome assembly GCA_009667805.1 of Leptobrachium leishanense. NCBI lineage: Eukaryota > Metazoa > Chordata > Amphibia > Anura > Megophryidae > Leptobrachium > Leptobrachium leishanense. The sequence goes on from CM019066.1 coordinate 181,964,830, forward strand.
TCCCCACCCACAAAGTTCTATAAACAGAGGCCTTTCCAGAGAACCAGAGCCCAAGTGCCCGGAGCCCATGAAAGTTTACATTCACAGCAGGAACATGCAGGGTTTGTTATGGAGACTCTAGTCAATTTATTCTCTGCAGGGGAACTGGCTTAATGCAATGGCCAGCAGTGTAAAGAATAGATGACAGCCATTAATGTTACGGTTTGATGCACAGTCTATGGATTACTGCCAGACCCGATTCCTTCATAAACTATATCACCTAACACTCATTTTTTTTCTCTTACCTCTGCAGTTGTGAGGAAGACTTCATCACTTATGTGCCTCAAGCCACATGCAATCACTCCAAGGGCCACTCCAGGGAACACATAAGAATTGTTGCCCTGTCCAGGATACAAGGTCTTTCCTCCTGGGAGAGTGACTGGATCAAAGGGACTTCCGCTTGCAAAAATTCCACGACCCTATGGAGAAGAAAAAAATTAACAAAAAAATAATGAATATGTTGATAAATAAATAATTCATTAATGTAATTTCCTAAAATAACTTAAAACAATAAGTTTATGAAATAAGTAAATGTTATTGTATGTTCTTTGAAACATACACAGGGTTATTCAAAGAGAATCGAAAAGTCACTGCAAGTTCAGTGACTTTTCGTTCCCTGCAATTCGACGCGATTTGGTGATCCTAGTTCGCCGACCCTGCGGTGTATTCAGCAAGCACCACAGGGCCCCCATATTGCAGGGAAAACCCGCCGCAAACCCGATGAACACTCACTGCAAAACCTGCAGAACACTCACTGAACACTCACTGAAAACCGCAGAAACAGCTGGATTAACCCCGCCGAACACCTGACTAGCTGCCGATCACAGCGTAGAGCAGCCGCCGGAAAAACCCGGCACACAGACGAATGAGGTGAAAAAAAACCCAGTACGCTTGAAAGTTTGAAACTTGAAACGCTGTTTGGTAAAAAAACTACTAAAACGAAAATGCCTGGAATTTACATACAGTCATGTTGTTGGCACCCCAGAAATTTTTCCAGAAAATCAAGTATTTCTCACAGAAAAGTATTGCAGTAACACATGATTTGCTATACACATGTTTATTCCCTTTGTGTGTATTGGAACAAAACAAAAAAAGGGAGGAAAAAAAGCAAATTGGACATAATGTCACACAAAACTCCAAATATGGGCTGGACAAAATTCTTGGCACCCTTAACTTAATATTTGGTTGCACACCCTTTGGAAAAAATAATTGAAATCAGTCGCTTCCTAAAACCATCAATAAGCTTCTTACACCTCTCACCCGGAATTTTGGACCACTCTTCCTTTGCAAACTGCTCCAGGTCTCTCTTATTGGAAGGGCGCCTTTTCCCAACAGCCATTTTAAGATCTCTCCATAGGTGTTCAATGGGATTTAGATCTGGATTCATTGCTGGCCACTTCAGAACTCTCCAGCGCTTTGTTGCCATCCATTTCTGGGTGCTTTTTGACGTATGTTTGGGGTCATTGTCCTGCTGGAAGACCCAAGATCTCGGACGCAAACCCAGCTTTCTGACACTGGGCTCTACAGTGCGACCCAAAATCCTTTGGTAATCCTCAGATTTCATGATGCCTTGCACACATTCAAGGCACCCAGTGCCAGAGGCAGCAAAACAACCCCAAAACATCATTGAACCTCTACCATATTTCGCTGTAGGTACTGTGTTCTTTTCTTTGTAGGCCTCATTCCGTTTTCGGTAAACAGTAGAATGATGTGCTTTACCAAAAAGCTCTATCTTGGTCTCATCTGTCCACAAGACGTTTTCCCAGAAGGATTTTGGCTTACTCAAGTACATTTTGGCAAACTGTAGTCTTGCTTTTTTATGTCTCTGTGTCAGCAGTGGGGTCCTCCTGGGTCTCCTGCAATAGCGTTTAATTTCATTTAAATGTCGACGGATAGTTCGCGCTGACACGGATGCTCCCTGAGCCTGCAGGACAGCTTGAATTTCTTTGGAACTTGTTTGGGGCTGCTTATCCACCATCCGGACTATACTGCGTTGCAACCTTTCATAAATTTTTCTCTTCCGTCCACGCCCAGAGAGATTAGCTACAGTGCCTTGGCTTGCATACTTCTTGATAATGTTGCGCACTGTGGACAAAGACAAATCTAGATCTCTGGAGATGGACTTGTAACCTTGAGATTGTTGATATTTTTCCACAATTTTGATTCTCACGTCCTCAGACAGTTCTCTTCTCTTTCTGTTGTCCATGCTTAGTGTGGCACACACAGACACACAATGCAAAGATTAAGTGAATGTCTCTCCTTTTTATCTGCTTTCAGGTGTGATTTTTATATTGCCCACACCTGTTACTTGCCCCAGGTGAGTTTACAGGAGCATCACATGCTTGAAACAATCTTATTTATCCACAATTTTGAAAGGGTGCCGAGAATTTTGTCCAGCCCATTTTTGGAGTTTTGTGTGACATTATGTCCAATTTGCTTTTTTTCCCTCCCTTTTTTTGTTTTGTTCCAATACACACAAAGGGAATAAACATGTGTATAGCAAAACATGTGTTACTGCAATACTTTTCTGTGAGAAAATACTTGATTTTCTGGAAAAATGTCTGGGGTGCCAATAATTTCGGCCATGACTGTATAAGATGCCATGAATGATAATAAAAAGGTCTGTTATAGAAAAATGAAAATACGATTTAAAAAAAAATAGAAAACAAATTTGCCAAAAAAATCCAATGAAATGCCTAAAAAGATCCTAAAAAATCTATTTATAAAGAGACTTTTTACTGCAGAATATAACAATAAATGTTTTATTAGATATTGAATTAAAACAGGAATATTTTTAACATTAAAGCCTAGGGGAATTGCCGGAATAAATCTGTTGAATGAAACCACCGAACAGCAGGGCATTTCGGCAACTTTTCCCTGCTGTTTTGTGTTCTCTGAATAGACGAAGCATTGCTTCTCTATTGGGATTTCACTGCCCTCGAACAGGCCCCGAACAGGCACCGTATGTTGCGAATTGCCTGCTCTCTAAGGCTAGGGTCAGACGAAAGCAGTTTTAACGTGCGTTTAGCCGCACGAAATCACGGCCGTGCTAGCAGCAAATGACGTCCAATGCCGGGGAACACACGAAGTACGGCCGCACGAAAGTTCGTCCACGCAACGCAAGTGGCAAACGAACGCATTTTGTCGAGAACGTGAAACCACTAGTACGGTCGTGCAGAGTGCGCTGCGTCCGCTAGCGGCGTGTGTGCGTGATTTGGAGATGTCAGACACTGCTAATGTCCGGCCAACATAACGTCCAGATGCAAAAGTGTTTTATTGATGATCCGTACAAAAACACGAACGCAAATGCGCATCGTATGACCGCTATCGCGTACTCCGTGAAAAAATGCGTCCATTCGTTCGAACGCACTTTTTCACAGACAACGCGAAAATGCGTTCGTCTGACCCTAGCCTAAATAGCCGAATTACCAGGAAAGGTAACCGTACACTGAAGTTCAGTGTTCGGTTTCCTTTCGGCCACAATTCGGATCGCTTTGAGTAACCCCCACAGTTTAAACCAAAAACTCAAATCTATAACTTTTAGAATTGTTGTTAAAGTAGCTGTTATTAATGTTCCACATCAAACTCATTATTTTGCTTTTAAATAAGGCTTTCTTATTGTAGAATGCCAGGAAAACAATTTACACAGTTAATATCTGCCAGTATAGCCTAGCAAAACACAAAAAGTAAACATTTGTTGCTATATTTAACATCTTCACTACCGAGGTTGACTATACTTGATGTTCAAAATCTCCTGCAAGAGCCCAACATTCAGTAAAGTCGATCTAGTTATATTCTGGAGCAATTCAAAGGAATTTCACGTACTGCAAATTAAAATTGTTTAAAAACTGGCTGAAGGTGCTGAAACTTTTTGAACAGCTTAAAGTTCTCTTTTTCTACAGATAGACAGCTCCAGCAGTATTATTACACACGCCTATAAGATATAATGTGTCTAAAATGTACTTTATTACGTGTATTCATTTTTACACTGTATGCAATGGGAAGTTCTTTCCCATCAACCCACTGGGTCCTGAAGGGGTCAATGAAAATAAAAGATTATGACCCATGTGGTTTGATTGGATCATCCTATAAACCTATATGTGAGAATTCACCTTTAGAACCTTTTTGTAAAACATCATAATGATCAAATGATACAGAGGGTTATTCAGAGAAAGGTGAAACTCTGGAGAACTTTTGGAGATGTGAAAATTCTAGGTCAAAATAGCTGATTTGGAAAGTGAGATAAATGGGAGACTTTTTCTGGTTTGGCTATTTTGACCCAGAATTTTCACTTTTCTAAAGGTTCTCCAGAGTTTCACCTTTCTCTAAGTAACCCTGTAAATGTTGAGCTACATATTTTCAGGTTGTACATCTCTAATTTAAGATGTATGTCTATAAATTTGGCTTTCTTATATCACTGGGATAGCTTCACTATAAATCTCCTAGGGAGAGAGGTGCCTCAGAAAAGGCCTGACAGAGGCATTGAAAATAACTAAATCCCATTTCACCACATGGGACTTAGACCTCACACTTGGCAATAACACACAAATGATGCTGGAGCTGACTGCATTATAAGTTGAATTTGATAAACAGCAGGGATGGACTGCGGCCAAAAACCAGCCCAGGAGAGCGTGCGGTCAATGGTGAAAACGGTATAAAGAATGATCTAAGGCAGTGGTTCCCAACCGTGGTCCTCAAATACCCCTAACAGGCCAGGTTTAAAGGATCACCTTGGGGAAATACAGACTGAATCCTGCAATCACAGCAGCAAATCATGCTACCTGTGCTCAGGCCCGGACTGGGACAAAAACATAGGCCCGGCCCGGGCATTTTGGACTGAGCAGCCCACCTCTGATGAGCGCCACCTAATAAAGCGAATCAGTCGCCGAACGGGGGTAAAAAGATAAATAAAAAACCCGCTATTCTTTAAAAGTCGTTTAAAACAATAAAAATGCATGAAAATAATAAAAGGTCCTATTAAAAACCATATATAACCCCTTCACTGCTGAGCCATTTCATCTCTGTGTGCTGAGCACATTTTTGCCGCTTTTGCTCATCGTGTTTAAATGTGATTTGAAGTCACGTTTTATTATACAACTCAAACATAATATATATCCTTTTTTTCGGCAGACTCGGCAGATTCATAATATATCATTATTATATGTATTCGTCATGCCCTGCCTGAATATTGTAACAAAAAAATATAATAAAATTAGAATTTTCAATGATTTCAATTCATCATCACATTATAATTGAAATGGGAACAATATTGCTGCATTAATAAGAATAACACAACAAAACAACACGTTTTTATTTAATTAAATTTATTTATTTATCTTTCTTACTTTCAACATGATCATGCTCTGGTCTTTCAAATGATACCAAACATGACCCATCTAGCTGCCAACGTTCGGAAGATATGATCAAATGAACCTCCTGTCTCCACCATGGGATTTCCTTGGGAAATGCCCGGGAAGCTAGGGGTTCCCTGGCTAACCGACGTTGTGGCCCGGTGTCTCAGGGGCTAAAGTCAGGCGCCGCTTAAAAGGGGAGACTCCCCTTTTAAGCGGTGCCTGCTTTCTCCCGCTAGGTCCTCCAGATTGGGAGGGAGAGGGATCCGAAAGGATCCCCCCTCCCTCCTTTCAGGCGATCTCCCAGCTTTGCCAGGGGGCCGCCTGAAAATGATGACATCATCGCGTCCATCATTTACGTCGGGAGGTCCTTAAAAGCGGCGTCTGACTTCAAGGAAGTCAGAACGCCGCGGGATCCCGGAGAGATGAGTATCTCTGGAGGTCCCGGGTTTGCGGACGACGTGTGGGGAACATCCTCCGCATACAGCGTGACTCTATGAGGACGTTCCCCACACGTCATCCGCAGTGAAAGGGGTAAAATGGTCTGTTATAGAATAAAAAAATAAAAGGGAATCAAAAATTTTCCCTAAAGAAATCCAGAAAAATACCAAACAAATAAGTATTTTTGCTAGAACTGAAAAGACTAAACAATTGAATAAAAAATAATACAAACTATAATATATTTTTTTACCTTGAGTCCTATGGGATTCACCTGTTTAAACTTGTTTAACTGGATCACGGAAAAATCAGTGTGGGGAAAAAAATGGGAATTTCGCAAGCATTTCGGTGCAGTTCCGCGTCTCTGAATAGATTAACCATTACTTCTGTATGGGACAATTTCACTGCCGCCAAAGATCACTGAATTGCGGCAATTGGAGGCGAACTGCACTGTATTTCGCTGTCGATTCACCAGTATTTGGAGAATTTACAGCTCTCTGAATAGCCCAACGGACACGAAATTGCACCATACAATGGAATTCACCATTTAGTGCTCTTTAGGGGTTATTCAAAGAGCACCGGCTTGGCAACGAAATTGCAGCGAACAGTGAATTTTCCCGTATGGTGATATTTTTTGGACATTTGACTATTCAGAGAGCAGGTAGTTCACCTCATTTTGGCAAAGCCTACACATACAGTGCCTGTTCGGCAGCAGTGAAATCCCCCATAGCGAAGCAATGGTTCATCTATTCACTGACACCGAACAGCAGAGAAATGTCAGTGAAATGCCCTGATATTCGGTGGTTTCATTCGGCAGGTTTAGTCAGGCGAATCCCATAGGTTTCAATGGTAAAAATATAAAAATATTCCCATTTTAATAAAATATTTATTAAACCGTTTATTCTTGCAGTAGTTTTTCTTAATGCCTCTTACGGCTGCAGTCACACGAGCACACTGAGTGCATCCGTGTGACCGCACTTCCCTGCGTCCGTCACAGCTTTATGACGGATCGAGATGGGGGGCCACATGGAGTAGTGACCGCACGAATTGCGTGTGCTACCTCCGGACGTCAAAAAGTCCCGGCCTTCAAAAGCTGCAACAGACGAAGACTGTGCTGCAAAGTGCGATTCTCCATAGGAGGCACTAACTGCGCTCAGATGGACGTCAGAGATGAAGGAACATCCACTCTCACAGACGTTCCTTCCGCTCTGATAAACGCTTGTGTGACCGCAGGTTGAAAGTTGGTGTTTTATTGTAATTTTGTTTTTACCTGTTCGGCAGCTGGTTGGCTTATACCGGTGGTCTATTCGAGCGGGCCATCGGCCGCGTTCGGTACTTTGCTCGGCGGGTTGCGGCTGCATTTGGGGGCAATTTTTATTTTATGGGGAGACTTTTTCCCCCAGTCTCTCCTTGCTCCCGGCGGACAGAGGTGGTTGGAGCCACGGTCCTTGCTGTGGGATAGGAGGTGAGTATCTGATTTTATTGAGGGTGGGGTTTCTGCTGGTGCTGATGGATTCTGACGGATTAACTTTTCAGCAACCACAGCCGAACGTTAATTAGCGTTAGTATATTGCAATGCTTTTTTTCTGGAAAAATAGGTGGGTGTACTCTCACGTCCGGGGGAAAACAGATTATTATGACTATTTTCATGTCCTAATAAACAATAGTTGTAGCTCACTTCAAGGAAGACACTATAAAAGGGAACCATATTTTTTAATACTGTGTTTCTTTAAATGAACTACAACTATTGTTGTAACCCTATGGGGGTTATCCATTAAGTGCCTCTGTTGCAAGAAAAGTCTGTATTGCAGTTAGCAGTTTTTTTCGGGTTTCTTTTGAAATGCTGGCACTGAGTGGATAATCCCTAGCATTTGTGAGCACCACAGCATTGAAACTCACAGTAATTTGCAGTGTGTATGAGCTCCACAGCAATGAAACTCACACAGGGTTATTCAAAGAGAATCGAAAAGTCACCGCACGTTCAGTGACTTTTCGTTCTCTTCAATTCGGCGCTATTTGGTGATCCCATTTCCGCGACCCTGCGGTTTATTCAGCAAGCATCATAGGGCCGTTGTAGTGCAGGGAAAAGCCACCGAAAACCTTCCGAACACTCGCCGCAAAACCCAGGCGAATGCACACCGAAACCTACAAAAACATCTGGATTAGCCCTGCCGAACACGCCGGAGAAACCCGAGCAGGAGCCGATCACAGCGCAGAGCAGCCATCGGAAAAACCCAACACCGCAGACGAACGGAGTAAAGAAAAAAAAAAGTACGCTTGAATGTTTGAAAGTGAAACGCTGTTTGCAAACAAACTATTGAGCGAAAATTTACATATGAGGTCCAATGAATGATAATAAAAAGGGTTGCTACAGACAAAGAAAAACGTTTAAAAAAAAACCATTTGGCGAATTGCCTGCTCTCTGAATAGCTGAATGGCCAAGAAATGTAACCGAACGCTGATTTTCAGCGTTCGGTTACCTTTCGACAGTCATTCTGATCTCTTTGAATAACCGCTACAGTAATGCGCAGAGTGTATGAGCTCCACAGCAATGAAACTCCACTATCCACCAAAGTACTGTTTGAATAATATTGGGGAACTAAAATGAGAGGGTGTTTGACCATGAAAACACCCCCACATGGTGGTAACAGCAGGAACAGGTGAACATACCTGTGTTGTCAGAGCTGATATTTTTAAATGCTGTTTTGAAGTGTATTTGGAAGCAACAGCAGTTTTTTTCTTTGTTCTGAGGCCTGCCTGTCACTGAGTCCCTGCAGAGCAATGCAGCCAGGGCTTAAATTTCCACCTTCTCACCTTCCAGAGTGCACCACGCACTGACTGGAACTGCTGGGGAGGCTGGGGGTAAGGCGGTAGTGTAGACGTCTTTTGGCATGCCCTCCTCTTGACATCATCAGAGGGGGCCAGGCACCAGCAAGGAGGAAGGGATCAGGAGGAGAGAGAGCGCAGGCTTCCGTATCCAGCACCGTGGGAAAGTCTGCTCTCTGACTTGGCAGATACAATGCAGCTCGCTTGGCACCGGCTGCATCTTAGAGGAGGAGCAGCAGGGACACAGCGCCAGGCAGATAGTTTAAAAATTAGGATCCCTGTCAAGGCAAGTGACCAGGGATTCAAATTTTTTTGGGACCCCCTCCTAGTCTTGCGCTCTGAGGCGGCCACCTGTACCACCTTACAGTGCCAGCTCCTCTGATCACACCACTTGCCTGACAATCCGCAGATCTGACAGATGTGTGTGACCCCCCTCCCCATGCTGTTCATGCAGGTTTGCACACATCTGCCAGAGCTGGGGCACTGAAGAAACAAAGGGGAGATTTTATTTAACCAGCCCTCCCTTGTCACTTACTGGGAGAAGACTGGGGTTATCGTCCCTACATACACTCCTGACAATTGGAAGCATTCAGGAGCAATATGAGCTTCCAAGCACTTCCGATTCTCTGCCTGCCACTGCAGGAGGAGAGAGGAGCATCATGCTCTCTCCTGTTAGTTCGGGTTGGTGGTGAAGTGCCGGTATTGAGTACCGGAGAGTACCCCCTGAAAAAAAGCCCTGGTATTGTAATACTAACGCTAATTAACGTTGCGCTTCCCATGTTAAGTAAAGGAAGCGCAAAGTACAATAACCTCATGCTGAAAAGCGCAAGATTCCAATCGCTAATGTTTTTTTTTTAACCCGTTAGCGTTTGGATTGTAATATGTTGGGGCCATCAGGGCTAAAGTTAACGCTCACTCAGGTGAGCACTAACGTTAGCACCAAGAATGTAATGGTGCCCATAGTCTCTTTTAGGTAAATCTTTAGAAAAACGTCCTAATTAAACCACTGGATTAATGTGACAATAATGAATTATTTGTTTTCTCACTAATATATTTTTAATTTTGTTGTGATATTCCTTAATTCTCTGAAATGTCCTTTTTCTCTACCTTCCCACACTTCATCTGGCAGTGGGGTAAATGCTACTGAATACTCACCACACTGTAAGCAACTTGACCTGAAACAATACAAATATAATCAAACATTTTCCCAGGATAATACCTCAGTCAGGTTGTAACATTGCTCAGCTGTGCATTCTGCTTTACTTGTTGGGTTACTCAAAGCAAAGATTATTGGTCGTTCATTGAAGGAAGCCATGTCTTTAATGATTTGCTCAGTGAATGCCCCGCCTATGGCCGCCACACCTAGAATTAGAAAAATAATGTAAAAACATGGCCATCCGTGCATATACAAGTAATAATCTGTACTACTATACTCGTATATTCACGTACTCCCTCTGGATGTTTTGGTAATTCTGAACTGTAGCAAAATAATGCGACTTTACATCATTGAACCCAGAGGGAAAAAGTGGTGAGTGCCTACTGCGCCAACTAAAATAAAACATACAATTATATTATTATTCCTAACAGAATAAAACCTGTACAATTACAACATAGAAAAGAAGACACTTCTGTAATAAACTCTACCTTAGTTATTGATACAACGGATTTTAGTGACACTTATAAATAAATTAATACCTATCAGTGCAGTTGGTCTGATATTTTTGACAACATCTTCTAAATTCTTCATTTCCTCATGTGGGTGAGCAAAACGTTCCTTTTCATGTGTTAGGGAAGCTCTGCCCTGCAAGAAAGATGTAGAATCAATTCAATAACATAAGCAGTAAACTGCTTCAGTACTCTTGTTGAAGATATGATACAGGCATGAATTGATTGCCAATTTCCAATAATATGTCAATTAGTGCAAAGCTTTAGTGTTGTTGATTGTGGATTTAAAAAGCTGGTGTTAAATAATTCTGCAATTTAAGAATCATTTAACACCCCTAAACCCCTCCATTAAATCCCATGGCGAGAAGGATAGCCGATCCGCCGCTTCTTCTGGCCGCAAGCAGAGTGAGACTTGGAACAAATAGTTCCGAGTCTCCCTCCACGATCACTCCGCGGCGCTACACAATCTTCTTCTCGCAAGAGAAGTGCAATCTTCCATGGAGTCCTATGGACTCCAGGAGGTGATACTCTCTGTGGTGCGGAAGCAATACCACGAAAATCACTGCGGTTAGCGCTGCCTTCCAGGGTGAGATGCTGAGCTAGCGCCGGCCCCGGAATACCGCGCTAACATGGGGACTCTACAGGAAAATCTTTAGGCACAGATTTTACTGATTAGCATCCACTTGGTAACAGGACGAGTGGAATAGGGCCCATAGTTTATTTAGTTGCTTATGTTAGTCTGTAACTATTGCTGTACTTAATAGGTTAAACACATAGGTTACTTTCCCTGGCAAACGATGTGGAAACTAACCCTGGTCCTATAGGTGACACAACCTTTAGTCTCCCCACTAAAAAAGGCCTCTCATTTGTGCACTGTAACATCCGAAGTTTACTCCCTAAATTGGATGAGCTTCAGGCTTGGTGTTGCTATTACAAACCCAAAATCATTGTGCTCACAGAGTCATGGTTAACCCCAAAAGTACCAGACTCTGCCATATCAATACAGGGGTATTCATGTTATAGAAAAGACAGAGCAAAGAGATGAGGGGGAATTGTTATTTATGTTGAGGAGTCCATAAAGTTCACCCCCTTACAGACTTCTAGCTCTCCTGTCACCTTTGATTTCCTCTCTGGTATAATTGAGATCCCATTCAGTAAATCCATCATTGTTGGTGGGTTCTATCGTCCACCGAGCTCTCCAGTGCACTCCCTCTCTGACATATCTCAAATTCTTAATAACCTACTTGTCCAAAACCAGAAAAGTGAACTGCTGGTCCTCGGCGATTTTAATACAGATTGGCTAAATCCTAAAAACAATAAACACTGCTCGCTGTTTAAAACTTTGCAGCTAAATCAATTAATCTCCTCCCCCACTCGCATTAATATGAAAAGCCCGAACCATACCTTGCTGGACTGGATTCTCTCCTCATCTCCTGATAGAATACAGGAGGCAGGCGTTCTTGCTAATAGCTTTAGTGACCATTGTCTAGTGTACTGCGTGCGCAAAATTAAGGCCTTGAAATCTCCCCCAAAGGTAATAACCACAAGGTCTTTCAAGAAATTTATTCTTGAATCCTTCCTAAGTGATCTCAAACAGCTCCCCTGGTACAGACTAAACCTAATCCCAGACCTAGACTGTGCAGTTGAATACTTTCAGTCTGAGCTCCTGCAAGTCTGGAATTCCCATGCCCCGCTGCGTAAAGTGCGAGTAAAAGGGACCCATCTCCCCTGGGTTACAGCTGATCTTACACTAATGTACCAGCTTAGAGATTCACTGTGGTCAAATTTCAAGAGTACTGGTTCCATGAACGATCACTACGAATACCGAAAATGTCGGAATGAATGCACAAAACAAACAAAAATGGCCAAAGCCCATTACTTCAATGAAAATCTGAACAATAACATATCAAACCCTAGAAACTTTTGGAGAACCATAAGTAACATACATGCACCCCCAGTCCACTCCCAGCCAGCTGCTGTCAAAGTAAACAACCAAACCCTGCAACACCCCCTAGATGTAGCAAATGCCTTTAATGATTATTTTGTTGGATGCGCCACCACTTTGATTGCCAAGCTAGGAAATGACATGCAATCAGAGAGGCCTCATGCAGGTCAGGCCCCCCCAACTGTGCAAAGTCCCTGTATCAGACAGGAATTCCGTTTTAGACCAGTGCCTGTCAGTGTCATTACTAAACTTCTCCGTAAGCAAAAAATGAAATACCAGTCTGGACCTGATCAAATACCAGCAATGCTACTGAAAATCAGTGCGCCAGCAATTGCAAATCCTGTCGCAACCCTAATAAATGAGTCACTGGCGACTGGATACATACCCAAGCTCTGGAAGACTGCAAGAGTGGTACCTATCCATAAAAGTGGTGACAGTACTTTGGTATCCAACTACCATCCGATATCGTTGCTCCCTGTAATGTCAAAAGTCTTGGTAAAATGCGTCTACACACAATTACGTGATTATTATCAATATTGGAACTACTTAACCCCGGATCAATCAGGCTTTCGTCCAAATCACTCAACTACAACCGCCCTTTTAAAAGTCTGCAATGATATCCAAGCTGGGATGGAACAAGGAAACCTAACTGGAGCCATCTTCCTTGATTTTGCCAAGGCCTTTGACACAGTAGACCATGGCATCTTGTTAGAAAAACTTAAAAACTCTGGCATTGGTGATCACACGCTAACCTGGTTTCAATCATATGTATCCGACCGATCACAATATGTGTCAATTTCTGGCAGCTCCTCCCTCCCGCTCCCAGTCACTTGCGGTGTACCCCAAGGCTCAATACTAGGCCCCCTGCTATTCACAATATTCATAAATGATCTGCCCAACGTCTGCAAAGCCTCAACTGTACATATGTACGCAGACGACACTGTAATCTATGCCAGCAAACCAAATCTCCCGCAGCTGGAGGCCGTGCTGCAAGAACAATTCACAGAGGTAGAAAAGTGGATCAAAAACAACAAACTTTTTTTAAATACTGACAAAACTGTAACGATGCTCTTTGGAACAGCACCTAAACTACACAAATTGCAAAATCCCCATCTATGTGTTGGGACAAAATCAAATGGCATGCTGATCACAGTCACTTCTCTCAAATATCTAGGTATGTGGTTGGCCACTAATCTATCCTTTGGCCCCCACATCGAAAAACTCTCATCTAAACTTTACCCCAAACTAGGTGCCCTGTACAGAAACAAATCCTGCCTGAGTCCCGCGGTAAGAAAGCAGATTGTACAGCAAATGCTTATGCCGGCTATTGATTACGGAGATGTAGTGTATGCAGCCGCCCCGCAAACACACCTTCATAAACTTACTACATTGGATAACTCATTGTGCCGCTTTGCGCTACAATGTAACTACATGACCCACCATTGTGACATGTTAAAAGAGCTAAACTGGCCATCGCTGGAATCCAGACGCACCTTTCACCTTTCCAGCCTGGTGTTTAAGAGCATTTCTGGGAAGCTGCCACCCTACCTGAATAGACTGCTTCCCCCAGCAGCTCCCTCATCCTATAACCTCCGATCCAGGACCAGCACCTTACTTGCAATACCACAATACATAAAGACAGTTTCTCGGTCCTCATTTTCCTACAGAGCACCACAATTATGGAATAACCTCCCAGACACCATCAAATCTTCCCCCAGTCTTAAGTCACTCAAGAGCTCCTTACTAACATACCTCAATACAGAATGCACCTGTAAACATGTAACCTAGTGACTATATTTCCTACATATTTATTTTCTGTTAATCTGTATATTTGTGTTGTTTTTTTTTTTTTATATCTTGCATTGTATTACTTTGTATTTCTGTAACTGTAACACTTCAATGTTCTTGAACCCAGGACATACTTGAAAACGAGAGAAATCTCAATGTATCCTTCCTGGTAAAACATAGGGAGCACAAATTACAGTAACCTCGCACAGAGGAGTGCAAGGTACCAAACGGGTTTTTTAACCATTTGCGTTTGGATTGTAATATGCAGTAAATACCGCAGCAAACGTTAATGCTCACGCAAGTGAGCATTAACGTTGTGTTAGGAATGTAATAGAGCCCATGATGTTTGGAAATGTCACCTTGAAATGAATATAAACAAGTTCTCATGCATATTTTGGTTTATGTTTTTCAACTCTAGCTTTTACGCATAATTTGAGTGTTTTCTCCCATGGCTATTCTTTTTGCACAGGCCTGCAGATTTCTCTTAATTGTGTGATTGTAATGATACTGTAGCTACTTGTTCTCTAAGGGCATATTAGAGGTCACTAGTGAGGGTGGCTCCAAATTTTGAACGGCATGTGGTTAGGCAATAATAGAATACCTTGTCCCTGATTGAACACAATGTGGTTTTGGAGAGAGGAGATCCGAGAGAAAGCTAAAGATGTAAATTAGATTCTTCCGGGGCCGCTAGTAAGTGGTAACTGAATGGTTAGTGGACTCTGTAGCACATAATGAACACTTGCTGGGAATAGACTGAAGTGAATGAGGGAATCATAAAGCAGGAGAGCACTTCTTATCTTCAAACAGAAAAGAATATAACTAGATTTAGCTTTTTATTGTCTGTAAATATGTTAAGAATTGCAAATATTTGAGTAACATTTATACTTTAATTGGGAAAAAATTCTTATTGGCCTGACTGAGCAGGGCTGTGTCATGTGTAAGGCATGTTGCTGGTATGAAAGCACTCTTTATAGGGCTTCAAACATGTGTAGAATAACTGCTTGTACACATAAGACCAAAGAACACCCGAAATGTTATAAAAATACAAAACAATGTGAACAGTGAGCACTAAAATGTACTCTATTAAAAGGTAATGTAATGAATTGGAAAAAAAAGAAACATTTTACTACTTAAGCTCCTTAAATACTATGATTTATTAGCAGTAGGAAAAGGGAAGTACTCATGCCACTGTACAGAGCACTGGTGAGACCTCACTTGGAGTACTGTGTGCAGTACTGGAGACCGTATCTCCAGAAGGATATAGACATCTTAGAGAGAGTTCAGAGAAGGGCTATTAAAATGGTGTACGGCTTGAAGGAGAAAAGTTACCAGGAAAGGCTTAATGATCTTAACATGTACAGCTTGGAAAAAAGACGAGACAGAGGAGATATGATAGAAACATTTAAATACGTAAAGGGAATCCACAAGGTAGAGGAAGGGAGTATATTTAAAAGGAAACAAAGTAGCAAAACAAGAGGACATAGTCTTAGATTAGAGGGGCAAAGGTTTAAAAGTAACATCAGAAAGCATTATTTTACTGAGAGGGTGGTGGATACATGGAACAGCCTTCCAGTAGACGTGGTAGAGGCCAAAACAGTGATTGAATTTAAGCAGGCATGGGATAGGCATAAGGCTATCCTAAACAAAAGATAAATCCAGGTAAAGTATCCATGTAATTGGGCAGGCTAGATTGGCCGAAAGGTTCTTATCTGCCGACATTTTTCTATGTTTATATGTTTCTATGATTAGAATGAGAATGTGGACAGATATGAATAATCTGTTGCACCTCTCCCAACAATATGGTTGCATGTTGATATCACTTTATTGTAGTGATGCACTGATACCATTTTTTTAAGATTGAGTATGAGTACCAATACTTTTTTCAGATTCCGAGTACCGATACTTTTATTTAATGTCATTTGACCGTTTTCCAATAAATAAATTTAGGATTTTGCTGAAAGCCTGTCCAATTCATCGTAATATTGAAATGTATGGCAAGACACCCCATTTACCCACTGCACAGCCTGCACACACCCTGACCACACGCAGATCTCATATATTCAGGAAGTGGGAGCTGAGGAAACACCTCTAGCTGAGGGGTGTGGCCAGAGAAGATGAAATGACAGAATTTAAAGCAAGAAAATAAAAAAATAAAAAAATTTAAAACTTGTATCGATTAAAAGAATTTTTTAAAATAAAACTTTTTTTTTTTTTAAACATGCATATCCCTTTAACCCTGGATTCCCTGACATGATTTATGAGAGAGAGCTTGTTCTCTCTAACATCGCAGATCCTCCATGACATGAGATGATGACTCGTGGACTAATTTGAGTGAAGGGTCATTGATAAGAAAACAAGAATACAATAAGTTATGTTTCTGTATGTGCATGTTGACCCTTTTTGGATGTGAATGCGTTCTATGGAGTTCTTTACTAAAATACTTCTTTGGTCCAGTTCTGAATAATTTTCTTTATTTCACAAAACTTTATGAAGTAGAAAATAAAGACGTTGTGAAAGACCTAGACCTATTTATGCTTACTTAAAATATAAATTTAAAAAATGTATCTCTTTCATTAATATCATGGGAGGTATACATACCACATCAGTACTTTAACACACTTGTTTTGCCATTCCAAGGATATTACTAGAACCCAGCCATTCGTGCCAGCTACTATCAGACTTCTTATTGTATTTTAATAAAAATCATCATTATGACAATATTATTCAGTCTATATTGAATAATTTCCTGATGTTTAAACAGTCTATGCAGCCCACACAATCAAGACGTCCAAAGGAAAAATGAATGTATCCTCCATATGGCAAGAGGTGGGTGGCTGCATGAGAATACTTGTGCTACCCAGCACCAACGGCCTTCGGGAACTAATTAAGAATTTTTCCAGTTCTGAATTGTTACAAAATATTGTGCTTTGAGCTGTGAATATGGAAAATGAGTTAGTTTGAGGAAAAATAGGTTACTGAAACCTACTCCAAGACAATATACAATTTAATTAATAAGAGCCCACATAATCAAAAAAATGAAATATTTTATTACCTGCATTTCCCTGGTAAAATTATTATTGAAAATATTCTATTGGAGCATATATATTTATCTCAGTCAACTGCGATGTGCCATCAGATCCCTTGGTTTATGTCAAGTTTAACAATGAAGCACACCGGCAGATGGTGTTGTATAGGCTAGATCGACTCAGTCCTTAACCCCTTCATAACCAAAGTCGAGTTATCTTGATTTTGCATTGTAAAGCATTGAAAAGCTCTCATTAGCATATCAAAAAGACAATATTCACACCTTTGTAAAGCAGGATTAGTGTGTCCCCTGTGGAGAAACTAAATCCTTTGTTTTATGGGTCTCCAAGCACCCTGGAGAGATATAAAACCATCTGCAAATAAAGCCCCAAATCCTCAATGTAACAAAAAGTTCAAATAGATTACTGCTGCATTGCAGCAGCCAGGGTGAGGGCAGAATACAGGGAGAGCTCTGTGGTCACACTACTGTACAGGGATAAGATTCAGGGGGTTATAATTAGGGATGAGCTGTTCGGTTCGATCAGTTCGGTGTTCGACTTGAACATCGGCAGTTCGAAAGTTCGCGAACTTCGAACTTTTTGGCGTATTCGGTTCGAGTTCAAAATTTTTTGTTTTTTTGAAAAAAGTATAAAAATTGCATAAAAAATACAAAAAAATCTAGAAATAAAGAGACTCTTTACTGCAGAATATTATAAGCAACGGTTTATTAGATATTGAATTAAAAAATAATGTCTACGTGCAAAGATTCTCACCTCTAAATGACATGTGCTCTCAAACGGCGTAAACAACAGGTGTTTAATTAGTGTTTAGAAATAACATGTGCTTTTAATTAGTCTGGTCTAATGAATTTGATACATTGTCTGTAGACTGAGGGTGTCTGGAGGTGTCTCCTGAACATGTATCAAACAACACCTGTGCTTCTGAGAAGTGTTCATTTCTCTACTAAATGTTCCTCTGATATGCTGTTTAACCCCTTAACCCTGCATTTCACTGCTGTGTGCTCAGCTCATTTTTACCGCTTTCGCTCATCATGTTTAAACGCGATTTGAAGCCACATTTTATTAAATGACACAGACATATTAGATATCGTTCTTTCCGGCAGACTCCGCAGATTCATAATATAACATTTATATATGTATACGTGCTGCCTGTATATTATGACAAAAAATGCAATAAAAATTGAATTTTTAATCATCTGCAGTGTGTAAAGTGTTTTTTTTTTCACATTTTAGCACATGAGCGTTTGCGGTTATGTTTTCTATGGGGTGCGCTTGTACAAAAATTAGAAATGGGGACTTGTTACATTTTGTGGAGGGAATTATGTGATTTTTAGTAAACGCACGCCATAGAAAAAAATCATTAGTGCAGCATCATTGTTCACATTATTATCGAAATGTGAACAATATTGCTGCATTAATAAAAATAACACACAAAAAAATACGTTTTTTAAAAAAAAAATATTTTACTTTATACCTGGTCATGTTGGGTATCATTCGGAAGGCCATGATCAGGCCTTTCGATTGACACCCTCCATGACCCCTAGCTGCCACGGTTCTGGAGATATTGGAGTTCAAATGAACCCCCTATCTCCACCAGGGGATTCCGGGCAGCTAAAGGTTCCCCGGCTATCTGACATCATCACGCCTATGCTCACGCTAGGCGATCTCCCGGCATTGCCGGGGGGTTGCCTGGAAATGACGTCATCGCTCATGGCGCGATGACGTCAATTACGTCGGGAAGAGCTTGACTTCAGCGTCTGAGGATGCTGAAGTCAGAACGCCGCGGGACCCCGGACAGAGAGGTGACTATCTCCGCCGGGGGTCCTGCAAAGCTGATGACGTGTGGGACACGTCCTCCTCAGCATACAGCGGGAGTAACTGAGGACGTGTCCCACACGTCGTCAGCAGTGAAGGGGTTAAAACATCTTTTTTTAAACTTTTTGTCCTTGTTTCCTGTCCCCCAGGGCACTACCCGGACCCGGACATTGTTTTTAAATGTTTCTATACATCCTAGAAATCCGCCACTTCATGGGCAGGTTATGGGGACCTCCTAGGCACGATATTTGAAGGAATTTTTCGTTTTTATTTTTAACCCTTATTTCACGGAAAACTCACTGTCCCTTTAAAATCTTTTTTTTTTAACTTTTTGTCCTCATTTCCTGTCCCCTAGGGCACTACCCGGACCCCCATACACCTTTTATGGCACATATCTAGCATATATGCCCTCTTGGAGGGCACTCTAAAAATCTAATTTTGAGTCCCATTGACTTGTATTGAGTTCGAGTTCAAATTCTAACTTTTGAAAAGTTCGAGTTCGAATGCGAACCGAACTCGGGGGTGTTCGGCTCATCCCTAGTTATAATGTGTGAAAATCCTTGTACAGTACACATACAAGCTGTTACTGTAATTTCCATATACAGGCATTATGCCCCATACAGATATCATTTTTATATTCTCTTGGTATTTTTTGGAAGCTGCAATAATCTCATTATGATTACTACAAATCCCCATAAGCAGGAGATCAGACCATTTTTACTATTTATCTTTATCACAGTTACTGTATCTGACACAAAGGTCTTTTCTGCTTATATGATAATAAAGCAGACCCCGTTTGAAATTGTGTAAAATAAAGGACACCATCTAGAGCTCAAAATCTTACATTTCAACAATATTTCTGTAAAGTATAAACAAATACATGAAAATTTTAAAATGAGCAAATTAACATTATTAAATTTTTTTAACAATTTTAAAATAACAATTTCTGTGCAAAACTTCTATTTCACCCTTTATTTAATTGTTATCTTAACATCCGAGTTTCAATTAAATGTTATGATAAAAAAAAATCAACAAGGGGGGGCGTGGCCGGCTGCTGAGAGAGGACGCGTGTCTGTGGAGCTCTGACCCGTCCTCTCTCTAAGGGGCCTTTAACTCATACTTTTGCCGTTGAAATCACACGCTGGGAGCCCTGAGCGGCTGGTCATTGGAGTTGCATTGTCCAGGGCCCATTTTGCCCCCCCCCACCGGACTTGAGACTGCCGATCGCCAGGCATTTCTTAATGGAGTTCGCTGCAACGGCCATCTTGGGGCCTACCCCCTGGCCTCCACCGCCTCTTTGCTGTGCCCTCCCGTGGATGCCTTTCTTACCAGGCCTGGAGCGCAAGCTGTGGGGATGGAGGGCCCCCGTCTCCTGCTCGCCGCTCAGGACGGAATGTTGAAGAGGGACGAGGCTGGTGGACCTGGAAGCCGAGTCGTTCCCCCTCCCCCCATTGCAGTGAAATTGGAGGGCCTGGAGGCCTGTCTAGCGATGTTGGAGGGGACGATCAGAGTCCTCTTACAAAGGGGACTTGGCACCGGATAATGGCTGTGATGCAGGGATGTAGAGAGCTGCTGACCTCCTGCCTGGGCGCATCGGAAGATGACTTTATTAAACAAGCTGTCAGGGAACTGGCGGCTATTGACGACGGAGCGGTGGAGGAGGCTGGGGCTGCACCGGCCCAGCAACCTGCTGCAACGTGCCCACATGCTGCTGATGGGAGATGCGTCGAGAGCGACGTCCCGGCTGGGACACTGGCTCTGTAGTACCACATGCCGAGAATGGTCTCCCGCTTACCTGTTGGAGCTGTGCTGGCTCTTTATGTGCCTCAGGGGACAGAGGCGCCTGTTGGTCTGGCCACCTGAGACACCTGAATCCATCGGCTGGTCGACCAGAAAGCTGTTGCGGAGGCCACGGCACTGTGGTGATGGTGAGGATGCACACCAACCGGCCTGGGGATGGGACACCCGATCTGCCCTCCGTGACCTATTTGAGACTAGTGGGACTAGAGGGACACTGGCTGAAGCGGACTTTTCCCTCCTGCTGTCTCGCGATGTTGTTCCCCTGCTGGGGACATTTATGTCCATTAGAGACACTTTTTCCTCCCTTTTTTTTTTTTTAAATTGGCTACTCGGGGACGTAACTGTGGGCTGGCGCCTGGTTTGCCCCAAGTGCCTGGGCCGGTTGCCATATTTCCCCCTTGGCCTCCCTACGGTCTTACAGACCATCCGGGTATTTGCCAGGGCAGGCAAATAACTGGCCTTCACCATTTCTTTATCCCTTCCCTCTCTTTTTTTTTTTATTCGTTATTTGGATGAGACCCCCCTAATTGGGGACGAAATTGCTGTCAATTGGTTCTAATGTCTTTTTATATTTTATGACTATTCTGCGGACTCTTGCTGTCCCCCCATTTTTATTAACCCCCCAGTGAGACATATTGTTATTAGCTGACTATTATTTTTCTGCTTTTATTATTTTTCTTTGGATGAGTTACTGTTGATTGCCTAGGTGGTCTAGTGCTGCCCTCAAATTTCACTGTCTGTAACTATGCTGACATTTGTTACATATTAAAAAACGTTAAATTAAAAAAAAAATCAACAAAATTCACTTGGTAGTGAAGAGGTTAAACAAAAGTCTATGCAACAAGCTCCGAACAAGGCAATCCAAGGCAATAGAGATACAAATCTTATACGAAAGGTTAGACGGGGAAGGATAGGATCCAGGTGGCAGAGGTTCATAAACAAAAGTCCAAGTAATGTATCTCAAACAAGAGACTCCAAGGCAATGCAGGAACAAATCCATTAAGCATGGTCTCATGTGCAGAATCATTTTCCGTGTGGCACCAAAGACATAGGTTGTAGCAAAAACACAGCAAAGTGAAATTGAGAAGCTATACCTCATCTGAGCAAAAAGCCTGTAATGCTGGAGGTTTAAATAAGAAAGAGGAAGAGAAATGCTCCCATTAAGGCTGGCGTCAGACGAGCATATTTGAAGAGCGGAAGGAACGTCCGTGAGAGTGGATGTCACCTCGCTGAGCGCAGTTAGAGTCTTGCAGCGCTGACCGCACTATCCTCCTATGGAGGATCACGCTTTGCAGCTCCGTCAACGCGCGCCCTAGTGCTGTGACTGAGAGGGCTGCTGCATAGACGCAGTGCGGCCAAATTGCATGCGCAACAGCGTGTGACTGGCCCAGATGCAGCGTCTCAATGCTGCGACGGATGCCAGAAGGCACGTCAGTACGGGCGCACACAGTGTGCTCGTCTGGCGTCAGTCCAATAGTGCAAATAGGCCAATGAGGAACCATGGATGTTACACTAAGGCTGCTGTCAGACGAGCGTAGTGTTCACGTCCGTGATTGCGCCTAAAAGTACGTCCGTGATAGCATGACAGGAAGCCCCTCGGAGCCTGTTACACGAAGTACGTCCGCATTGAACTGCGGACGCACAACGGCCGCGGCCCACTGACGCAAGGCAGGCAAGAACGTACAACCCCTAGAACGGCCGCACAAAGTGCGCTGCGTCCGCAACGTCTGCATAGCTTTGTGTGTGAGTGATGGAACGTGGTCAGACGGACTGCATTTATACGTCCAGCATTTTTCACGGACAAAATGGTTTTGCTTTTTATTTTATTTTCCCTTCTACAAAAATACATCAGTGAATAAACGGACTGTGTGGCCACTACTGTGTCTTCCGTACTGACGTACGTCCGTGTGCACGGACGTACAGTCCGTAGAAATCACGTTCGTCTGACCCTAGCCTAAATGCCAGCAGATATTCAATTCAAGAGGCTGATCAACAGTGAACCATCTCAGGGAACTGTGCAAATGTTTTGGGTGAACAGTACAGTCCTGGTTGCCTGAAACTATGTGCCCAAAGGTGCCTCATGGCAACCCAATATCATGATGCAAGTCCACCTAATCCTTGCTGATGTGATGTAATGATGGCTAGTCTACTACTAATGTAATTTCCAAAATACTTATTTTCATAACATCTCTCCTAAATTTTGTATCACGCCTCTAGTAATTAAATGTCTTCGTGTCTCCCATTGTCTTTATATTATTGTATATTATTGCATATATGCTATTATACTGGTACAACTTAAGCTTAATTTGTAAATGTCTGATTTCCTTTCCTGCTGTTCCTTTGCATAAGAAGATAAAATCAGTGACCTATGGTTTAAACATTTCTTGAGACAGTTCAGGCCCTATTACATTCTTCGCGTTAAAACGCTCATGCAGCACGAGAATTTTTTCACCCAGCGTTAAACGTTAGCGTGCGTAAATCAACGCTGGAATTACAATCCTTGCACAATTTTTCATCCGTCGAGCAATTACGCGCGTTAAACGGACGCACAAAATGCGTGTGCATTAACGTTGCGCGCAGAAATCAGTGTGTGGACTGTTTTTTTCACGCGATTCAGCCAATCAGAATTAAGAACCACAATTGTCTCACGTTACGTTTTTGCGCCTGTCAAAGTCAATCTGAGTATATATGCTGCAGCAATAAAAAATGCACACACAACTTCTCCATTTTATTGGTTTGGTATGTGTAGAATGTGTAACTATGATTTGCTGTATTTTTTTTTTTTTGGGCTGGTGTATTTGGTTTCAGCCAGGTCCGTCAGATTTGCCATTAACACCAGCTTTCAGGAGTTGCTAAAATTATGCGCGCAAAGGCTGTGCGTTACAAACTGAGCATAGATTGTAATACCATCCGCGTACCAGAATGCAGAAACGCATTTGCGCTCACAATATTAAGTATAGGACGCGCGACGTACAGTAAGCTCACGTAGTTTCACCCGCGGTAGACGTATACGCGCGTTTGTTGCTCTGACATTGTAATACAACGTTCAGCGGCGCAAAGGGTTTTGCCCTCGCGTTAATGCATTTTTGCACCCGCACAAACGTTTGCGTGAAGAATGTAATAGGGGCCTTCCTCTGTTCCTATCCATAATCTTAAACATTTTTAATTATGAGATATATTTTCTCCAATTTTTGCTTTGTGTATCCTTTAGTCTTGACTTTTGCATTCAAATTCGGTGCTCTGTAAATAGACCCCAGTGTTGCTGCTGTAGTTGGGAGTCTTGCTGTGAGTCAAATTATGACGGAGGGGGGCGTGGCCGGCCACATGGGGAAGCAGACGTGATCTTTAGGTGCTCCGCTGGAACCCGCTGATTCAGGGGATTTCTACCCGGATTTTTCCCGTAATTTACACCCCAGTGATACCCCGCCGAGCTGGCCATCGAGTGGAAACCTCCGGAGCTCGTCTTGGCCCCCCCTCCGGAGACTGGAGGAGTTTGCAGAGATTTGCGGCCTCCAAGCGCACCCTGCGGTCGGCCATCTTGAGGCCTATACCCCGGCACATCGACGATTTGAGCCCAGCCTGGCCCCCTTTACCTAGATTTACGGCGGCTGCGATCGGGGGAGATGGAGGGCCCCCGTTCTCCGATGGTTGCGGCTGTTCCCACAGCAGAGGAGGGAGGTGGAGCGGACCAGGGGCAGCTGGTTCTCTCGCCTCCCGTCAGGACACTGGGGGCTGTGCTGGCTTATTTTGAGGCGTTCCTGGAGCAGATGCCCGGAGAAGACGAGAGCCCACTCACGCAGGGCATGTGGCGCCGGATGATGGCCGGACTGCGGGGAGACTCGAGGTCGGTGGACCTTGCTGGAGGAGCGGAGGTGGATGAATCGCAGACTGCCCACGTGGTGGTCCGTCCAGAGGTGGACGCTGGTGAGCCGCGGGGTTCCTGCGTAGGCTGCAGTGTCAGTGGGAGTCTGGAGGCTGTGCCGTCGGCGGTCCCTCTGCCCCCGGAGGTGGCTACTGCTCCGTGTGGGGAGAGAGCGCTGACCCCTGCAGGGCTGCTGCCGCTGTGTGATCCTGGTGGGTCTGTTACCCATGGCTTGCTGGGTTGCACAGAGCTGGATGGTGCGGAAGTGGAGTCTGCAGGCATCGACCGAGCACCGAGGATGATGGAATATCCCCCTGTGATGTTTGAGAGGAAACCGTGGTCTGCACTGACTGTCTTGTCCCTTACACCACTGCTGGCTGAGGCTCCTGAGTCTGGTGAGACCGAAAAGCTTGGATTGCCATTCGGGACACTGCTTGCTATGGTCCCGATTCCAATTCTGGATACGGGCTGAAGTATCTCACCCTGCGTATTGTATTACACCACCTCATGGCGTAATTTTTGCTTTTGGCCGCTGTATTTTATCTCTCATTTCCCATGCTGAGACTCTTTTTATTTTCATTTTTTCCCGGGGAGAACCCCCAATTGGGGTTGTTTTAATGTGATTGTGGCAGACCCGTGCCTTTTGTGAAACCCCCCCCCTGTGGACTCTATTTGCTGTCTCCCCCCCCCCCTCGCTGAGAATTTCGATTTTATTTTTCTTATTTTTTTTTTTATTGCCCTTTTTTTTTTTTTTCGGCGTTCACGGGTTTCATTGGGGTGCGCCGACGTGGCCTGGTGCCCGTATTGGCTCTCTCGAGACCCCGGGCCAAGTGCTAATCTCTCCCCCGTGCTTCCCGCGGTCCTATGGACCTGCAGGAATACACTAGGGGCGGCACAGTCCTGGCCTCTGCCAATATTTTGTCCCCTTCCCTCCCCCTTTTTTTTTTTTTTTTTTTTTTTTAGTATACTAGATGTCTTTGGCCGCCTTTTCTTATTTTTGTTGTTTACCCTCGATGAGACCCCCCTCTTAGGGGATGTTTGCTAAAATGTGATTCTCCTCAGATGACTTCTTTGTTTTATACTGATGTGTTTCTCTGATGACATTTCATGGCCCTGCGAGGCCATTCCATGCTTTGTATGTTGTTAAGCTGACTCTTTTTCAAAATAAAAACTTTGAAACATAAAAAAAAAAAAAAAAATTATGACGGAGAGAAAAATAATTCTTTAATTTCTTTTATCCTGCAGTTGTCTAATCATCCAAAAAACAGAATTATCCAAAACAACAAATGAAGGTAGACAAATAGTACAAATCGCCGAATTGAGGAAATCCAAATGAGACACGAAACCGGGCGATCTGAAAATATGAATAAAAAATCTTTCGAATGAAACATAATACGTATTATTGAATGAAACTGCTATAATCCAAAAATATGAATGACCCGAAAATAATAACGAAATACAAACATAACGAAAAATGGCACATAACGAACTAAAACATAACAAAAAGAAACAAACATTTCCAATGTGCACATGTTTAGTCCTTGTGTGGGTACAGGGAGTATTTGTGTAATGTGTATCTTGTATTCTACTCTGTACCTATACACAGACACATAACTCAAGTAGTTCCTGTACCCACAGACCCACCAAACAATTACTACCCATCCACCTTTTTGTCAGCAGGCAGGCTTCCTAGCTGTGACGTGTCTCTGGCTGGGGGTGTTGAAGCCAAGATGGCATCAGGCGGCCTTTGAAGTGTGTAGCCTGCTCAGAGCCGGCCCAAGTCACTGTGCTGCCTGGAGCGATGACTAAAATGCTGCCCCCCCCAAAAAAAACATTTGACATATATGAGCGTATCACAGAGCTGCACAGCAATAAAACTCAGTAATGTGCGGTGTGTATGAGCATGTCACAGAGGCCTAACAGTACGTGAAAAGTGTTGCCTGATTCCAGGGATCACTTGGATAATGTGGAAAACGGCGCCTGGGCTCCTGGAGGAATCTGTGGTGCTCTAAATAATGCATGTTCCCGTGCAGCATGTTTGTCTGCCTGATGGGGATGAAGCACCTCCTGAGGAGCCACAGGTCACACACACACACACCTTGCTGGAAACTTAGCACATCCGCTCACAGGGCACCTGAGCCCTGCGCCAGCCAATCACAGCCCCTCAATGCTGAGTAATGGGCATTGTCTGGGAAGCAGGATGGCAGCATCCCTCTGCGGACTGCACTGCCCCCTCCGCCAGCTACACAGACCGCTGGCTGTCCCTCCTCATGGACTGAGCTGCTCCGCACACAGCGAGCATCGACCAGCGTGAGACACACCCCAGACGAGCCACTCACCCGCTAAGCACAAGGCTAAAATGGACCCGCACCTGAATCATTGGGAGCACCGACGGCAGACTTTGGAAGGGCCCCTCAGTGTCTGTGAGCGTACCCCTTGCATTGGCATAATGCCGCCCCTGAGAAAGGGCTGCCTGGAGCGCTGCTCCACCATGCTCCATGGACGGGCCGGCCCTGAGCCTGCTTCTAATAGGGGCTGCGGGGCTAGCTGAGGGGAGGACCACGGTCACGGTTTCACCAGCATATCGCAGGGGAGATTCTGAGTCCAGCAGCCTACCCCGTAGCAATCGCTACGCTCGCGGATGCGACCATCCATCCGCCCGAGCATCCATACGACACCATGGAGGCTTCTCCTGCAGGGTCACATGACTGGCAGTATCTCGCCTCTTGTGAGATCCTGCTGGTCGGCGGAGTGATTGTGGAAAGATAGGGGACTCCCCCCCCAGTCTCCCTCTGTTCCCAGAGGCCAGAAGCAGCGGATCGGGCCGCCATTCTCGCTGCAGGATAAGAGGTGAGTATTTGATTATTTTTTTTAAAGTGCAGCTAACTGATTCTGCCGAAGCAGAATCCGTTACCTACACCTCTGAGCTGGTGTTAACTTTTTTAGTTAGTGCCAGCTCTTAATAACTAGTGTTAGGACTTATTGATCTTAACGCTAGTTACTCTGTGCTTGCACTTTGCGCTCCCCATGTTAGGTAAAGGGAGTACAAAGTACAGTAAGCTGGCACTACAGATTGCAAATAAATGCACGCTAACGGGTTTTTTAACCCATTAGCGCTGCGCCGATCACGTTTGAATCACTATCACCTCTATTTAACCACACTAATGCTTACGCCAGTGTTAGCTTGAAGGAGGTGATAGGATCCTTAGTCTTTCTTACTTTGCGTATTATTGTAGCTCTGTGTGCTTTTCCGTGTACCAGTATAATTTGCTTGGTTGAACGTCGCTTCACGCTGCCTGCCCTGACCCAGACTATTATTTAATACAACTTTGGATCACCCTTCTGTACCTCATCTCAGATTCCCTATATTTTGCCAGCGCCATTGGTTCCTACCACCCTATGCATGACAATTGCTACTGGGCCCCTGAATCTGTCATGGGGTGTGGAATTGCATTCTGACCTTTCTACTAAAGCTATTGTGGCCATGGTCCTTGTAGCCATTATCTGGAGCCTGTTGCATGGCTGAGACCTGACAGAAGTTACACCTTTATCCCATGAGACTGCACTGCCAGTCAGTGTCAAAGAATAGCAAAGTTTTGGCAGATCTTAGATAAGGAGGAGTAGGGTGTGATGTGACGCAATTTGCAACATCGCCATCACGGCCACATTCCAAACGGGCATGTCACTTGCTGAGCAGCCAATCAGGGTTGCTTATACACAAGTGTTGCATGGAGCACTCATTTATAGGCTTTAAAAGCCCTGGTTTAACCATGTAAGCACTTTCAGTGCCATTAAACACGTGCTTCATTTGAGCACCATTAAACACCAAGGCACACGTGGTGCATTTTCTCCGAGGTCTAGCACTACCGGGTATTCAGAACACCTGATGGAAAATCGCGTCTCACACGGCCAGATTGGATGCCTTCACAGGTCTGTAGTAGCTAAATCAGGCCTGTGTCGATGAGGTCTGAAATCGAATGTGTTTTACACCCCCAATAAAAGCCAATACAGAAACCATTATGTACAGGCGATTTTTTTTTCCAGGATAACAAATATCAACTTTCCATCCCTCCATCACTGTTTATGCAGCAAGAGTGGAGTTATCTTAATAACTGTAAAACTTTGTATTTAGGTGTTCAATCATTTGCTTCCTTGTTTAGTCACAGTATATATATATGATTTATTAAGAATATTACATATTGTATAAATATATATTACATTATATTTAATATCAATATCACATTTGATTGGACACTGATGGATTAAAGTGTGAGATGACTGGTCAATGGACTGGAAAGCAAAATTCTTGTGTACCCATCCAATCTATACATAAACGCGAAAGTCCTGATTGACTGACTCATCAACGCCCAGCTGAAACCGTTTAACCTAGGAACGTGAAATTTTGAAGGTACACTGGTTTTATGACGTAGGCACCCACTAAGGAAGGATTTTTGTAAACTCCACCCCTAAGGGGGTGAAAAAGGGGGTTGAATATTTTAAACAGGATACCTATAGCTCAAAAACACAAGGTGTTACAGGCCTGAAAATTGGTATTTAGATTCGTCATGAAAAATAAAAAAACATGTATTTTACCATTTCTGAAAATGCAGTGAGGGGAAAAAAGGGGGGTTGAATACTTTTATCAGTATACCTATATTTCAAAAACCAAAGATGTTACAGGTGGGAAATTTGGTATTTTCAATCTTCTTGAAAAATAAAAAAACAAGTGTTTTACCATTTTCCAAAAATCCCAAGTAGGGGATGAAAAAAAGGGGGGAATACTTTTAAACAGAATACCTATATCTCAAAAACAGAAGATGTTACAGATGTGAAAATTGGTATTTAGATTCATCTTGAGAAATAAAAAACCACGTATTTTACCATTTTCCAAAAATCCAGTGAGGGGGGCAAAAAGGAGGGGGTTGAATACTTTTACCAGTATACCTATATTTCAAAAACCGAAGATGCTACAGGTGTGAAATTTGGTATTTACAATCTTCGTGCAAAAAAACAAACATGTGTTTTACCATTTTCTGAAAATCCAGTTAAGGGGGGTGGGGGAAAGGGGTGTGAATACTTTTATCAGTATACCTATATTTCAAAAACCAAAGATGCTACAGGTATGAAATTTGTTATTTACAATCTTCGTAAAAAAAACATGTGTTATACCATTTTCATAAAATCCAGTTAAGGGGGGTGTGGGGAAAGGGGTGTGAATACATTTATCAATATACAAAAACAGAAGGTAGGTTCAATATGGCACAAAGGTAAAATGACAAT
Organism: Leptobrachium leishanense; assembly: GCA_009667805.1. Taxonomy (NCBI): domain Eukaryota; kingdom Metazoa; phylum Chordata; class Amphibia; order Anura; family Megophryidae; genus Leptobrachium; species Leptobrachium leishanense. The sequence continues at coordinate 181,994,683 of CM019066.1, forward strand.
CAATGTATATAAATGTGATACAGAGAAAGTGCCGCATGCAACAAAGGTAGATATTATGATCGTTTAGTAAACAGTCCTTAATAGTATTAAAAGACATTAACCTGTAAATTATATTTTGTACAGTTTGAACAAAAAAAACTCATGTTGCTTTTAAAAACAATTTTAACAATTCCCAAAATCCACGCGAGCGAAACCGCGGGCAAAAGCTAGTGATTTAATATGTGTAGAAGTGGGATGCAAATATGTTTAGCTGCACTTTTTCACAAGAAAAATACATAATACACATAAGAATTACTAGTCTTGAGCTTTCACATTATGTAATGACCTCCTAGGAAGAACAGTCCTTGGTTAAATTAAGTTACCAACGGGTCAGATATGTACATTTGTATAATAAATAAATATTTGTAAATTAAAACAGCACAGGATACATGTCACGCTATAAATTTATACCTTATTGCTCCAGTCTTCAAACTTTTATAATAGTTATCCAACATAAAACACATACACAAACACACATAATAATGTGGTTGCATAGACATGCTGATGATTATCCATTTTTTTCCCAGATACATTCTCAGAATTTTAATTTAACGTGAAATTAATACAATTTGGCATCTCCCATTTGTTGCTGCTTGGAATGAATTCTTGGATTACCCTTTAATTTAGCTTTGCTTGCATATATTACATGTTGCAGCTGTGTTACCACAGCCCAGAATTACAGTCTTTCTCTTCTGAAGATGGGTGTGGTGTTCATCAAAGACCTGTATTTAACATCCCACTTGGAAAAAAATAGGTCATTCGTCTAATTATGCCTGTAGCTTCCTAGTGATGGAATAAAATATTCTTTGCAACGAGTATCACATAAATTTGTGGAGGAGATATGTGACTGTACATTTCCGAATACGATAGTGAGATAATATATCCACATTAAGGAATTTATTGTCACTATAATGTATTTCAACAAAGTAAAGACCAGATGATTAAATGAGAGGTCAAAAATGATTCACTGTTTGTATTTTAATGACTGTACAGTATGTACCGATCACCCTTCTTCCGTATAACAATGTGGTTTCACAATTATACTTCCCTAAATGAATCTCACAACTGGGAATGAATAAGTGTATCAACGGTGACGTCTCTACATAAATCTCCATTTAACTTTGCAATGTGTGCATTACATGTTTACATATTACTTTCTGGTTTTATGGTGTATAAACTATTTTTAAATATTTACCCCAAGAGGGCACTATCAGTCTTTTTAACCTTTGCCTATACAGAACTTTATAAGTGTAACTCACTACCATTCCTGCATATACATCAGACAAATATTGTTTTATTTTGTGTGTGTTTTTTCTGACTCACTATGGGCAGTATTACAAAGCTAGTGCTAACTTAACCAGAGCTCTTGTAAACGTAACAACTCCATAGACTATGGGCTACATTATGCTTATTGAGCTAAAAAGGGGACGCAAAGGAGAAAAACCTGAACCTGCAGGCAGCGGTGTATGTTGGCCTAAGCCGACAAGGCTTAGGCGACAATTTACATGGCCGGCGCCCTGCCGCTCAGTGGGACCCTGTCACATCTCGGCCCTGCCCCCTACTGGTGGTAGCAGGGATTCCTGTTTATTTTGTTTTTCAGGCTTTGCAGACCATCTGTTGGGCTAATTGGTCTGCGGTCACATGACCTGTTCAGCCCTATATGTAGGGCCAGGATTTCCCTTGGTCCTTGGATCAGGATAGACCAAATTCTACCTAGTTCCTGCTTGCAATATTATTGTTATTCTGGTTCTGATATTCCGTGTATGACCCCTTGACTCTTGTGTTTGGATTACGCTCTCATCTGTACCCTGAAGTTATATTTCTGATATTCTGTGTATGACCTTCTGGCTTGGATTCTTGGACCTCTCTCTCTAGTATTAACCTTGTCTGTTTCAGGTATTATTCTATCTGTTTATAATTTAAGCTGTTTTCACTCAGCAGGCATTTGGCCTCGAAGCCAATTTGCTGTTGAGTGGTCCTCGGGGCTTTTTTCTCTACTCCCTGACTGGGAGTGTCTGGATCAATAGTCTGCTGTATCTGTTCATATTTAGTGCTGCCCTGCAGCTTGCAAAATTCATTGTCGCTATCTCCAGTCCTGTATCTGTCCTTAGAGGAGTTCTGTTCCCGCATCGCTTCCTCTTGTATTCATTACTATTTTGTTGCCGACCCATTTTTAGATTCCTGCTCCTGATTTTGACCCAGGCTTGCACGATCCCTAAGCCTGTATGTGTGTCAATAGACCCTGATAATTGCAAGTTACAACATACCCGATCAAGGTGGTCTGAGAACGTTAAATCTGTCAGTGTGTTGGCTGCCCTGCAGTCTGAACAATTCATTGTCTGTCATGCCAAATACCTCAGTACAGACGCTCAAGTCTTGCTATCTGCTGTATTGTTGGGTGCTCTAAGTTGTCCGTTGGTCTCAAAACCTTTGGAGCTTAGTAGCAGTTCAGTTGTCCGGTCATACTCCCTGGCTTTGGAGTATAAATCTGAAAGTACAGTGCTTGATTCTGTTACTGGCAGCTATACCATATACCTGCCCTAAAAGCTTCAACCTCCACAGATAAAAGGCTCCCCATCACCCTATAGGGGGCTCACCGTCACAGACCCACCACCCCGCCGGACCTGAAACCCCGTGAGACCTGCTGCCCATGGCCGCCGGTTCGTGAATACGGCCGCTGAGCATTTCTGTTGCTGAGCTGCAGCGCTGGGAGGAAGTGGTCATATAATGTCAATTCCTCCCAGCGCTCCACCATGCTGCAGAGCAGATGCTGGGAAGGAAAGGTGGCTCGCAGGACCACAGCCGCCAGCCACCAGGTCAATGAAATGAAAGAGGTGGGGGGGTTTAAATGAAATGAAAGAGGTGGGGGGTTAAATTAAATGAAAGCAGTGGGAGGTTTAAATGAAAAGATTGCTGTGGAGCTCTGTCATACGCGCATACACAGTGCAGATTTCTGTGGTTTTTATTGCTGTGCAGCTCTGATACGCTCATACACAGTGCAGGTTTCTGTGGGTTTTATTGCTGTGCAGCTCTGATACGCTCATACACAGTGCAGGTTTCTGTGGGTTTTATTGTTGTGCAGCTCTGATGCGCTCATGCACAGTGCAGGTTTCTGTGGGTTTTATTGCCGTGCAGCTCTGATACGCTCATACACAGTGCACATTTCTGTGGGTTTTATTGCTGTGCAGCTCTGATATGCTCATACACAGTGCACATTTCTGTGGGTTTTATTGCTGTGCAGCTCTGATACGCTCATACACAGTGCACATTTATGTGGGTTTTATTGCTGTGCAGTTCTGATACGCTCATAAACAGTGCAGGTTTCTGTGGGTTTTATTGCTGTGCAGCTCTGATATGCTCATACACAGTGCACATTTCTGTGGGTTTTATTGCTGTGCAGGTCTGATACGCTCATACACAGTGCAGGTTTCTGTGGGTTTTATTGCTGTGCAGCTCTGATACGCTCATACACAGTGCACATTTCTGTGGGTTTTAGGCTTGCGTCAGACGAACGCAATGATCACGTCCGTGTCGCCGCACAGTTTAACATCCATCGTAGCATAGAATCATGATCAATAGAGACTCACACACGAAGTACGTGCGCACCGAACTGCGCACACACAACGCACGTGGCAAACGGACGCAAGTTAGGCAAAGAACATAAAACCGCTAAGACGGACGCGAAGAGTGCACCACGTCCGCGTAGCAGCCTTTGTGCGTTATGCTGCGACGTCAGATGCAGAGCAATTGTGACGTCCATAACGTTGACGCTCAGAGGTTTTTTTTGGTCTGGCTGACTGTACCTGCATTTTAATTATAATTAATTTTGATTCCCTTATTTCCCTTTTTTTTATACATCCGTCAAAAAAAACGGACCGTGTGTGTGGTGTCTACAGTATCTTCCGTCAGTACGTCCGTCCGTTATGCACGCACGCAGAGTGTGCTCAGACTGCATTCGTCTGACATTAGCCTTAGTTATGATACTAGAAAAACGTGTGTATATCAAGTAAACAGTGGATTGTGACAATGTGCAATATAGTGATTAAAATGCTGCCTAAATGGACAAAAAACACAACTAAAACATTCAAAAGTTGTCATGCAATCAACCAAAACAGAAATACAGTCCAAACAGCGCATAAAAAAAATGTATCTCTTAACTACAGTGATCATGTGAATCGCACATACAGTTAAAAATTAATAGACTGTTGTAACATAAATGCAGGGACGGCTGGATGGAGTAGAGGTAACATCACTGCTATATAACTGTGGAGACACAGGTTCAAATCTTGGCAAGAGCACCTCTCCAGTAAGTGTCCTTGGGCAAGACACCTACCGGTACTTACTCGCCACCCAGGACATACTTGAAAATGAGAGAAATCTCAATGTATCCTTCCTGGTAAAATACTTTCTAAAAAAAAAAAAAAAATTATGTTGCACATACAAGTTCAAAAGAAAAACAGTGTGTATGAGCGAGAAATCAGAAAATATACCTATAGGCGGTCGATGCATCTTGTTAAAGTCTTGGATTTTCCTCGAAAAAGGTGACCGTAATATAAAAATATTAGTGCAGACTATCAAGGCAAGGGTAGTTTAGAAGGAAAAAAAAATCACATTCCTCAGATGTGATCTACTGATCCTGGCTCTGGGTTGTAGCTCGTCTGGCCAAGTAGAGGGTGGCGCAGCCCTTCTTTATGATGTTGAGCAATTGAATAAATATAAACATGGAGACACCGAGCTCCCACAGGGTAAAACCATATTGTTCAAGGCAAAAAATAAAAGAATAGCACTCCCCATTAATGGAGCCCCCTTAGGCTCATGTGCAACGGATTTAGCACTCATTAAAGTGAGTGCCCAGACCCTCTTGGTCCTCGGTCACCGGGTAATCTAAAAATGCAGATCGGGATAAAGACTCCAAGGCGGCCAATAATGGGGATTAAGAGTATTAGTTTAAAAATAAAACCCAACTTTATTAACCAGCAATTAAAGAAACTATAAAAGATGCTAGGTACCATAATTAGGTACTAATTAAACATCTTTTATAGTTTTTTTTAATTGCTGGTTAATAAAGTTGGGTTTTAAGCTATGATGACTAACACTATAACAAGAATATTTTAACATTTTTGTAGATTAATGAAAACTAAGCGAAAATATTAAGGAGGGACTCATTTTTATATAGTTTTAGTCGTTGTCCTTTGACTAAAATGACATTTAGCTTTAGTCATGTTTTAGTCGATCAAACACTGATCTACAGAGCTTTCTCATTGAACACGTTTCTGCATCAGCCTCATACCACCAATTATGTAACGGCACCAGAAAGTCTTCCATAAGAAACAAATGCTGAATGATCGAAGAGAAAGGATTGTTTAATCTGCAGGTATTTTACTGAAAAACACAAGAACTAATTCTAAGAAAACTTTGATATGTTGTTGTAACTTTTTTGTAAAACCGTTGGCTCTAAAACTAGACAAAAAAACTAAGTTGTTGCTATGTGTGGGTATATTTGTTTCATAATTCATTTTTTTTGCTAGTGTGATTCAAAATCTACCAAAAGGGTTTACTACTCATGTATAACATGTTTCTCGGTAGAGGTCAGAGGTGATACGATCACTCTGGGAAAATGTATGAAAGGTTCAATTAGAGTTTAAAGTGGCCAGTGTTTAGGGGTTTATAAAAGAAGGGGCAGGGACGGGGAGGAAAAATCAACTGAGAGGAAAGAAAGAAAGCACGGAGAAGATGGGTATAATTAACAAGTGAAAAATGATGGGAAAAGGGAATGGGATAATTAGAAGATCGAGGAGAAAAAGGGTGAACAGTGGAAAGGGAGAAGAATAGAAGACAATAAGAATAATAGTGGTCAGTGACAGGTCAGCAACAGGGTTGCAACATTAGTTCTTAACATTGTTGGGTTGCCCTTCATACGTTTTGAGTTTATATGTTGGAGGAGATGTCAAGACATTACAACTCAAAGCTCCCTTTATTAATTGCTATCTGTTCTACGGCACAAGGCATACAATACACATATCCACACAAATCTTAAAGAAGCACTCTACTCATTGTGGCCACTATATCTTTTTAGAGTGGTCAGGATGTGAAGATTGCCCCCCTTCTCCCCGCCCTCCTACGCCAGTCTGGAGATATTGCTGGGTGAAGTGCTAGAGGTTCCTCAGCCTGCACAGCATCACCAGGAGCTGGGATTTTGAATTACCCGGCTGCAGGTCACCAGATCGGTCACTAGTGACGGAACATGTGTATGTAAACTGCGCAATTCCCGTAGCTGTGTGCAATTTGTAGTTCCTATTTTATGTAGTTTGCGTAGGAGCACAAATTGCGTTAGATTGCTGCTGGGACCTCTGAGTTCAGGCGGTCCTGAGCTGAAGAGAAGGAGCTGTGCACGTCGAGGGACAGAAGGTGCGTAAAATCACCTTAAATAAATAAAATATTAAAAAGGTAATTGGGCAGAGGCCGTCAACAGCCTCTACCCAATAATTTAAGGGCAAAAAAAGGGAACTTTAGCTTAACAGAGTATCCCTTTAAAGGCCTACAGGGTTACTCAAAGAGAATCGAAAAGTCACTGCACGTTCGGTGACTTTTCGTTCTCTTCAATCCGGTGCGATTTAGCAATCCCATTTCGGCGACCCTGCGGAGTATTCAGCAAGCACCACAGGGCCATCGTAATGCAGGGAAAAGTCGCCGCAAACTCCCCGAAAACCCACCGCAAAACCCGGCGAAGGCATACCGAAACCCGCAAAAACATCTGGATTATCCCTGCTGAACACGCTGGAAAAACCCGAGCAGGAGCTGATCACAACGCAGAGCAGCCACCGGAAGAAGCCGACACCGCAGACGAATGGAGTGGAAAAAAAAAAACAGTACGCTTGAATGTTTGAAAAGTGAAACGTTGTTTGCAAAAAAACTACTGAGCGAAAATGTCTGATATTTACATATGAGGTCCAATGAATGATAATAAAAAGGGCTGTTACAGAAAAAAGAAAAAGAATTTTTAAAAAAACGGGAAAGAAAATTTGCAAAAAAATCCCAAAAAATGCCTAAAAGATCCTAAAAAAATCTAAAAATAAAGAGACTTTTTACTGCAGAATATTATAATGAACAGTTTATTAGATATTGAATTAAAACGGGAATATTTTATTCTCCTGAATAAACCTGTCGAATGAAACCACCGAACAGCAGGGCAATTTGGCAACTTTTCACTGCTGAGTTTTGTTCTCTGAGTAGACGAAGCATTGCTTCTCTATGGGGATTTCACTGCGCTCGAACAGGCAGGCACCGTATGTGCAGGCAATTCGTCAATATTTGACGAACTGCCTGCTCTCTGGATAGCCGAATGGCCTGGAAAGGTAACCGTACGCTGAATTTCAGCGTTGGGTTACCTTTCGCCAGAATTTCGGAGCTCTTTGAATAACCCTATTAATTTAATTGTTAGCTGTGGAAACATTTGGGACCGATCACTAGATTCATAATTGTAATTCTGTATCTATCCTATACATTCATTGACTTTTAAAAAAAAACAGAAAAAGCCTAGATATGAAACTCTGCATTCAATTTCATTCAACATTCTGGGATATTCACAAAGCACCGAAATTTCAGCAAAAGTTCGGTGCTTTGCACTTCGTTATTCACCGCAGGGTCATTGTAGTGCACTGAAGATGGTGTCCCCAAAGACCGATGAACTGGCAAAAATAAAACGGTACACTCCTATTCTCCTAATAGGTGTTTAAACCGATGAGAATGTCATAAAATGTGTCTGAATAATAAAAAAGGTCCTTGAAAAAAATAATAAAAAGCTCTGCTGCAGAAAAATAAACAGAAAAGGTTTAAAAAAATTGGGAAACAAAAACTTTGTCAAAATACAAAAAGGTGTTCTAAAAAATGAACAGAAAGATTTTTTGTTAAAAATGAAAAGGATAAAAATTTAAAATGCTGTTTTGTTACATCAAAACCCGATTCGCCTGTTTAAACATGTTGAAATGGAACACTGAAAACTGGGGTATTTTGCTGACACTTCTGTGCAGTTCAGCGTTCTGTGAATAGATTAACCATTATTTCTCTATGGGACAATTTTGCTTCCGCCGAAGAGTACTTAATTGCGGCAAACTGCACCGAACTGCACCATATTTTGCTGTCAAATCTCCAGTATTTGGCGAATTGACAGTTTATTGAGCAGACGAACCACCACGAAAAATTGCACCGTACAGTGAAATTCACCATTCGGTGGAAATCGGTGGCAAGTTCATCGCATAGTGAATAACCCCTTCTGTGTTCGGTCAATGGTTAACACTGAAAAACATTTCAAATGTTGCATACGTCTTAAGCATAGTTAGAATAAAAACACAAAGGCATACTGCAATCATGGATAGTACCAAAGCAGGATATAAAGGTGTATTTTAGGATTTAGCATTAAAGTAGGAGTGTGGATAACCACAAATTACACGGCCAGCAATGTCACGACATTTTAAATTACACTGCAAATGCTATTTTCTCATAAGAATAAGCCACAATCTTACCATAGTGAGCCAATATAATTTTAAGCTCAAGTAGTATATTTATAGAATGAAAAGAGAAATTATTTAACAAGTTGCAGTGAAAGCTCTGATATGTGACTTTTTACAAGACAATAGTTTCTCTATAATTCAAGGTCTTTATACTCCTACTATGTTATGAGAAATAAGTCCTAGAAAAGAAATTGGCTGACTGGCTACACAGAATTTAGAGACACTCTAGCTAAAGCTATAACATTTAAATATTATACATGTAAATAACATTATAAAAAGTCCTGCTTTTTACTGAGTAAATAAAAAGTCTTTAAAACTTATATTTATTCCACTGACAGACCATTAATCTGATTCACTCGCTGTGATGTCACCAAGCATTCCTGAGGTGTAATGATCATTGTCTAATCAAATGGTCCTCATAAATAAAACACCATTTCATTTTCCAGTCACTCCATCCTAAAAAAGTTAAGTATGTGGTTCCTTCAATTCACTCCCCGCCATTGTGTATTGACCTAAAATTAGCAAGTGGATGCCCCGAGGAATTATACCTACATATGGAATGTATTTGTTTAATACAATGTATGATTACTTTTCTGGAAATATTCCCAAGCCAAACTCAAGGCACATAAATGGTATTATACACCATGACATAATTATACACTATATGATAAAAATTATAATTGCAAAAAAATAATCTGTAGACACCATACCTTTACTATAAGTCCTTTAGAATCCACCATCCATATCTTTCTTATTGCCTGGTCCTTTGGAGTCCCTTCTTTCTCCATTGCCATAACTATTAAGTCAGCAATTCCCATGGCAGCCTTAATAAAGTTCAAAAGAAATTCTCAAAGTTTTGATGCGCAAATAAACTTTGTATAGCAACTCATAGTGCAAGATTCCAACCATAGGGCACTATCATTTGTCTGTAGCTAAAAACGGGATGCTAGGGGGAAAAATAAGCGATCACTAATTTCCCCTTTGCATCCTAGTTTTACCAGCAGATCATGGGGCAGGCACTTAGTCCAGCATACAGAAAAAATGGTGTTGTGCCCATGCTCACCAGAGCGTCTGCAACAACCAGGAGTAACAACCCAGTTCATGTATAAAATATAGCAAGAAAAAAGATGTCATCTGCGTTCATTTCTATAAAATTCAATGTGAAACAAAACACAATTAGAGGTTTTAGTTTGCTTGAATGGCCATTGAAGCGTAAACTCACTCGCCCCATCATGGCACCTCTTTGTAGAGTGTGTACCTAACCAATGTAACCAAAAGCCGCTCCTCTGAGCAGCTGCATGCACTCTTGCTGCTTTTCAGCCAAGAGGCAAAAATGGTGGGTTCTATTTATACACACAAGTACTTCCCATTTGGGGTTGAAAACAAAAACATGGAAAAAGGAACAGCAGCAAAAATGACTTAACTGGTGTTACAACAAAATATATATACATACAGAAAAAACGGTGTCACGCCCATGCTCACCACAGCGGTTGCAACAACCAGGAGTAACAACCCAGTTCATGTATAACATATAGCAGGCTTTTGGTTACATTGGTTAGGTACTCACTCTACAAAGAGGTGCTGTGATGGGGCAAGTGAGCTTACTCTTCAATGGCCGTTCAAGTATAGCCCATGTTAAGTATAGAGAGTGCAATGTACAGTAAACTTGTGCTACAAATTGCAAATTAATAAGCACTAACAGGTTTTTCTAACCCGTTAGCAAATCGGAAGCGATATGTGCGGCGCGCTATTACCTCCTTTAAGCTAGCGCTAATGTGAGCGCTAATGTTAGCTTGAAGGATGTGATAGAGGCCATAGTGTAAACTTAACCAGAGCTCAGGTAAACATCCCAGAGCGGTATGGAGTTGCTAGGGTTACCTGAGATCTGGTCAAGTTTACATCAAGCTTGGAATCTAGGCCATAATTTATAAAAGGAGCATATTTTAGACGTTCTTCGAAAAGTCATTTTACAGTTATTCAATCTGTCATTCTTCAATATGCAAAATAAATTTGTAACGTCAACAATAACGTTAGATTACCTCTCCTGCACCTTGGAACAGCACGGTGTGATCAGTCAACTTGTTCTTTGTAATCCTGAGAGCTGCAAGAAGCCCAGCAACTGCTACTGCTGCAGTGCCTGCAATACAACAATGGATACATAGAGAATAAGAAAGTTGCAGACATCACATGTAGAAAGTTGAGTGTAAATGTGCAATTAGTACAGATACATTCATACAATATATGAAAAGGAAGTGGAATATTTATGGCAAGAGGGTATAGGATGCAGCAGCAGAGAAACATCACAGCATATTTTTAAATATAATTTAAAAGGATTCTCTTGGCACTATGACCACTCAATGTAATATGCGTTGTCATATTGGCCTGAGTGTCCCCATCTCTCTACCCCCATGGGGTAAAACCTTGGATGTCTAACTTAGAGGGTTCAGTCAGCCATCACTGAGCTCAGCTTCATTAGGAATTAGGACTATTTGGGTCTCTCCTGCAGTCAATGGCTCTCAATGCATTTGCATTGGACACTCAAGTGTCTAGTCGCCCGTGGTCACATGATATCTGCAGTTTTAGAGGAAGCCATAGCATGTCATGTCTGGTGCAGTGCTGTGGGAACCTGGTGCTGGAAAAAAAAGGTATGTTTTCAAACAGACTAAAGGGTTAGACCAGGATGGGGGTGCAGAAAGGAGTCTGTAGGAGATAATATATTAAATATAATGTAACACAGATGTTCTACAAATCCTAATTGCTTCTTTGCTCACATATACTCACATATAACAACAATAACAGCTCTGTTTTTGGACTGCTGTCATGGCATTTTTCATACAAGGGTAAAAAAACGATATAATAAATCTATGCCGCCACTTGACAATAAATATCTGGAAGGTCACTGTTCCCAAAACTCCGTGACCAGGCGTTTGAAATAATTCAATATAAAACTTGCATGTAAAAACTAACAGATATTAAACTTTACAATGAGGCCATATATCTGCCATATTTATTAGTCCAATATAATAATGAAAGTTTAACTGGCCATTTAATAAAAAAAGGACTAAAAGGAACCCTGCAGAGTGTGCATTTTTGTGTGTCTTACTAAGACCATTAATGAGAAGCTCTGTCAGTTGTTATAATGTTTACCTTGTTGAGTTGTCAAGTTTATTAAGCTGTGATACATTGCACGTATTGTATCCAATTACAAAAAAGTAACTTTACACATGTTCATTGTGTTTAGGAGGAACTTGTATTCTTAGAAGACTGTCCTTTGACATGTTTATCTCATTTCAAATATCTGATTCCTTATTCTTTTGCTGAGGAACTACTAACGATTAATAATAACGCTGCGGCATGGTGCATTGTATATTGTGGCAGAGAGAAATATCTTATGTAGGGCACAATTTAAATTGTCTTGATCACCATAATTTACTGCTTTATGACTGCAGTTGGCCATTTTTCGGAAGAGATAATTAAGGGTGCACTAGCATTCCAATTTCCTTTAAAAATTTGTCTCAAGTGTAGCGCTGGTTTTAAATTCCCTGTCGTTGTAGTACTTGTTTTTGGCCACCGGAGGGAGACAAGCGCGATGTAAGACACTGAACATTGGGACTACATTTTCCAGCATGCTTTGGGGGCGGGAACAGGAAGTGGGTGGGAGAGAGACACTGATATCCGCAGCCTCGTGGAAAGAGCTGGCAGAGCGCGCCGAGGAGTGAGAGGAGCAAGACACAGTGTAGCAGAAAGTGATCTCGACCAGGCCAGAGCGCAGGTGGGGCCTAGCGGAGCTAGAGATCGGGTTTTTCCTTCCTATTTAACGAAGACCCACCCACGCTGAGACAGAGTAAGCTGAAGGACCCCGAGTGAGGAGAACCGCAGACGATTTAACAGAGAGTGCAGGCGGTGAGCTGGACATCTTGTGGCCGATACAGAGGAGCAAGACAGTGGATCCGGTGACACAGAGAACCCCAGTCAAAATCGAGCGGAGAGACGTCCTGGGTCGAGCGGAGCACCGAGTATCTGGCGGATGGGTGAGAGGCCTTCCAGGCCACGGTGAAATACTAAAGCACACTACAGTTTGTTCCAAAACCTACAGGGCCCCAACGTGACTAGTCGAAGATACCTCCTAAATAATTCACTGGCCAGTTGAATATTGTACCCGGGTACCAACACACACATACACATACATTCCTTGGGACATAACCTGTAGGAGACTCACACTCCAACCACTAAGGGGTTAAAGATACTTATTTTTCCTTTTCCGCTGCGCGTTTCTCGCATTACGAAGTGCTGTATTTTTCCTTTTCCGCTGCGTGTTTCTCGTATTACGAAGTACTGTAAAAATAAATACATATACCGTGTTACTCATTATATGCCCGTTTATTCAGTAAACTATATAATTTTATAAAATCCACGACGGTGCTGGAGTATATTTATTCCCTAGTGCGGGGAGACTGACCTGAGGTTCAAATTCAGCGGCTCCTCCGGGAGTGAGCGCTACACAATCATCAGCACTTACGCTTATGCTTGCGAATGGAAATTTCAGTGATTTATTTTGAATTCTTCATTAAGCAGATTTTAAAAAAATGAGTGCTGAACACTGTACTTTCAGGCATACTGGCCAAATGGGGTTACTGAAGCTAGAACTGCAATTCAAGGCTCCTTGTATTGGTGTCACGGATTCCCTATGGATATAGGTATATGATCCCTGTACGCAGAGTTGCCCTAATATTCCGATCCTTGTAGTGGTCGGTTATAGTGACTAAGTAGAGAACAGACTGAGACAAGAGCGTATATATATATATATATATGTTAGCCAACAGATGCCAGATATCTGTATACAATACTGCGGATCCAGATGACAAACACTGTAGCAGATTGCTAGATTCAGAGGTCTAAACAGAAGAGTAATCGATTGCCAAAAGCCAGGGGTCAAAAACACAAGAATGGTCGATTTCCAGAAGCCAAAGGTCGATACACAAGAGTAATCGTTATTCAAAGCCAAAGGTCTATACACAAGAGTAATAGTTTTCCACAGCCAGAGGTCTATACACAAGAGTAGTCATTTTCCAAAGCCACAAGGTCATACACAATCAATATATATATTCAGAACACTTGGGAGCACTGTGGGAGTGGGAGAACACGACAGCGCACTGGTCTGGGCTAACTGAAGGGCTTATATACCAGACCGCGTGCTTTCCTAATGAGACCCGCCCCTCCGGGCATCACGTGATCGGCGCCGGCCTGCATTTTATCCGGCGCTCGGCAAGCGAGCAGCGTGGAGGAGGCTGTTGGGCGCCGGAGGTACGTGACACTTGGCAGAGAAAAGTAGGATAAAGGACATGCTTTAGCCGATTTTAATCAGTTTAGCATTTTGGGCATTATGTCCACAGGGCTAAACCTTCTGGAGCCCAAAAGCACATGAAATTCATTAGTATCAAGCAAATTTAATTTGCAATCATACAGCAGAGCCCCAGATTGTGTTAACATGATCTCGGGTTGCTGTGTCTGCTACTGATGATCGTATATACCCGATCACGGAAGTGAAGGAGTTAAACAACGGTCTTTCAAATATATATGATATTTTTCAGAAATCAAGATGATGGCAGTCCAAGATAGACTTTCTCAAACGTTTTACTGGACAATTTTTTTTTTAGACGTTGTCATGTGGATTTTTGACTATGTGCTGAATTTTTAATTTGTTTTTAAATCAAATCAGCCGATATTTAGAAACAAAGATCAGTTGATGAATAGCACAGGGATAGGGACAGAAATTGAAGGAAATGAAGGAATTTAAATATAATTTACTAGAGAGTGTATTAAAGAAAGGACTCATTTTTCCAAAGAGATTCTCCATTGAAATTCCAAGTTTGGAGTTTTTCAAAAAATGAGAGATTATGTTTGGATGCTTTTCTTTTTATGTATGATTTGGGTATATTCATGGTGAAAAAAACAATATGGGCTCTATTACATTCTTTGCGCAAAAAAGCTCGCGCAGAGCGTTAATTTGTGCACGAAGCGTTAAACGTTAACGTGCGCAACTTAACGCTGGTATTAAAATCCGAGCACGTTTTTTCATGCATCAAAAAATAACGTGCGTAAAAAAGACGCGCAAAACCGCGCGCATTAATGTTGCGTGGAGAAAATCGGTATGCGGACTGTTTTTTCACGCAATTCAGCCAATCAGAATTAAGAACTACAATTGTCTCCTGTTAAGTTTTTGCGCCTGTCAAAATCAATCTGCACATATGTGCTGCATCAATAAAAAAAACACGCACAACTTCTCAATTTTATTGTTTGGTATGTGTAGAATGTGTAACTATACTTTGCTGTATTTTTTTTTTTTTGGGCTGGTGTATTTGGGTTCGGCCAGGACGTTCAGATTTGCCATTAACACCAGCTTTTAAAAGACGTTAAAATTATGAGCGCAAACGCTGCGCGTTAAATTTTGCGCATAGATGGTAATAGCATCCGCGTACCAGCACACAAACGCATATGCGCTTACAATGTTAAGTATAGGACGCGCGCAGTACAGTATGCTTGTGCAGCGTTCGCGGAGGTTTCCCCGCGGTAGACGTTAACGTGCATTTTTTGCGCGGACATTGTAATACGACGTTCAGTGCAAAGGGTTTTGCCCCTTGCGTTAATGCGTTTTTGCGTACGTGTTAACGTTTGCGTAAAGAATGTAATAGAGCCCTATATATTTTAAGGTAGCTGCTTTGGTCATATTTTTTTAAGTGCAGGGTTTTTACTTTTTCTTTTAATTGTTGTGGATCAAATTGCTTAGACTAACAGTGTTATCCAAAGAGATCCGAATTGCTTGAGAAAGGTAACCGAACGCTGAAAATCAGCGTTCGGTTACCTTTCCTGGCCATTCGGCTATCCAGAGAGCAGGCAATTCGCCAAATCCTGGCGAATTGCCTGAACATACGGTGCCTGTTCGAGGGCAGTGAAATCCCAATGAAAAGCACTGCTTCGGCTATTCAGAGAACACAAACCAGCAGTGAAAGGTTCCCCTAATGCCCTGCCATTCGGTGGTTTAATTCGACAGGTTTAGTCAGGAGAATCCCATAGGCTTCAATGTTAAAAATATTCCCGTTTTAATTCAATATCTCATAAACCATTCATTATAAAATTCTGCAGCAAAAAGTCTCTTTATTTATAGATTTTTTAGGATACTTTAAGCATTTTTTTTAAAGTCCGATTTATTTATTTATTTTTAAGTTTACTTATTTTTTCTGTAACAGCCCTTTTTATTATCATTCCCTGGACCTCCTGTGTAAATTTCAGACATTTTCGCTCAGTAGTTTCTTTGCAAACAGCGTTTCAACTTTCACACAATCATACAAACGGTTTTGCTAACTTATTCACCTCCCTCGGCTGCTTCGGCTGTGTGCGATCAGCTCCTGCTCGGGTTTTTCCGTGGTTTTCGCAGGTTAATCCAGATGTTTTTGGGGGTTTTCAGCGTGCATTCGGTGGGTTTTGCGGTTAGTTTTCGTCAGGTTTGCGGCAGCTTTTCCCTGCAATTCGGGGACCCTGTGATGCTTGCTGAATACACCGCAGGGTCACCGAAATGGGATCGGCAAAAGGAACCAAATTGAAGAGAACGAAAAGTCACCGAACGTGCAGTGACTTTTCGAATATCTTTGAATAACCCTGTAAGTAACGCCAGATCATTAATCTACTAAAATATCGGTTGAAACTCGCCAACTTTTTGTTTTGAAAACCAGCTTAAAGACATAAATTGAGCCCTTATTTAGCCTTGGCACTTAATTACAAATTAGCTGCCATTGATGTAGTGAGACATACAGATATTTATTTCGGATACTTGAAAAATAGACTGTTACAGGGACACCGTTGACTTTTGCGAATTTTCGCAAGGCATTTTGCCACTGTTTTCTAACATTGTAACACATAATTGTTATAAATCTGTTAATGAAAGATTGGTGGCATCAGCAGAACACTTACAATAAACTCTGATTAATCAACTTGCATGTGTGTGTATAGAAATGATATGAACACCCATTTGTTCCACACTTGCTCCTTTGCCACGTTGGACAGCTTTACTACACATGGAAATTTTTAACATTGGCCCCAATCCCCCATTTATTTGTAAACGTAATATTCAGTTGTTTAAAAAGGTTGCAATAAGTGCAAAATAAATTTAGAAAACAAATCAAAAACAATGTCCATGGTATATAATGGAGTCAACTGCAAATACATTTTAAGATTTGAAAGCTCAAAACATTTATTAATCCTTTTTGGACAATTAAGAATCCATTTCAAAGTGTCTATAGTGCCTCCAAATACAAAGGAGGGGGGAAGAGGGGGATAGAGAGGGAAAGGGAGAGGTGGAGAGGGAGGGAAAGGGAGAGGCCGGAGAGGGAGGGAAAGGGAGAGGACGGAGAGGAGGAAGGGAGAGGGGAAGAGGGGAGGGAAAGGGAGAGGGGGTAGAGAGAGGGAAAGGAGAGGCGGGGAGGAGGAAAGGGAGAGACGAGAGGGATGGAAAGGGAGAGGGGGGTAGAGAGAGGAAAGGGAGAGGGAGGGAAAGGAGAGGTGGAGAGGGAGGGAAAGGGAGAGGGGATAGAGAGGAGAAAGGGAGAGGCGCGAGAGGGAGGGAAAGGAGAGGTGGAGAGGGAGGGAAAGGGAGAGGGGGTAGAGAGAGGGAAAGGAGAGGCGGAGGGAGGAAAGGGAGAGGGATGGAAAGGGAGAGGGGGTAGAGAGAGGGAAAGGGAGAGGCGGAAAGGGAAGGCGGAGAGGGAGAGGAAAGGGAGAGGCGGAGAGGGAGCGAAAGGGAGAGGTGGAGAGAGAGGAAAGGGAGAGGTGGAGAGGGATGGAAAGGAGAGGGAGGTAGAGAGAGGGAAAGGGAGAGGCGGAGAGAGGGAAAGGGAGAGGCGAGAGGGAGGGAAGGGAGAGGGGGTAGAGAGAGGGAAAGGGAGAGGTGGAGAGGGAGGGAAAGGGAGAGTCGGAGAGGGAGGGAAAGGGAGAGGTGGAAGGATGGAAAGGGAGAGGGGGTAGAGAGAGGAAAGGGAGAGGCGGAGAGGGAGGAAAGGGAGAGGGGGGTAGAGAGAGGAAAGGGAGAGGCGGAAGGGAGGGAAAGGGAAGGTGGAGAGGGAGGGAAAGGGGAGAGGAGGGTAGAGAGAGGGAAAGGAGAGGCGGAGAGGGAGGAAAAGGGAGAAGGATGGAAAGGGAGAGGGGGTAGAGAGAGGGAAAGGGAGAGGCGGAAAGGGAGAGGCGGAGAGGGAGGGAAAGGGAGAGGCGGAGAGGAGCGAAAGGGAGAGGTGAGAGAGAGGGAAAGGGAGAGGTGAGAGGGATGGAAAGGGAGAGGGAGTAGAGAGAGGAAAGGGAGAGGCGGAGAGGGAGGGAAAGGGAGAGGCGGAGAGGGAGGGAAAGGGAGCAGAGGGGTAGAGAGAGGGAAAGGGAGAGGTGGAGAGGGAGTGAAAGGGAAGAGTCGGAGAGGGAGGAAAGGGAGAGGTGGAGAGGGGGAGGAAAGGGAGAGGGGTAGAAGAAGGGAAGGGAGAGGCGGAGAGGGAGGGAAAGGAGAGGGGGTAGAGAGAGGAAAGGGAGAGGCGGAGAGGAGGGAAAGGGAGAGGTGGAGAGGGAGGAAAGGGAGAGGGGGTAGAGAGAGGGAAAGGGAGAGGCGGAGAGGGAGGGAAAGGGAGAGGGATGGAAAGGGAGAGCGTAGAGAAGAGGGAAAGGGAGAGGTGGAAAGGGAGAGGCGGAAAGGGCAGGCGGAGAGGGAGGGAAAGGGAGAGGTGGAGAGGGAGCGAAAGGGAAGAGTGGAGAGGGAGGGAAAGGGAGAGGTGGAGAGGGATGGAAAGGAAGGGAGGTAGAGAGAGGGAAAGGAGAGGCGGAGAGGGAGGGAAAGGAGAGGCGGAGAGGGAGGGAAAGGGAGAGGTGGAGAGGGAGGAAAGGGAGAGGGGTAGAGAGAGGGAAAGGGAGAGGCGGAGAGGAGGGAAAGGGAGAGGCGGAAGGGAGTAAAGGGGAGAGTGGAGAGGGATGAAAGGGAGAAGGGGGTAGAGAGAGGGAAAGGGAGAGGCGGAGAGAGAAAGGAGAGGGTAGAGAGAGGGAAAGGAGAGCGGAGAGGGGGGGAAAGGGAGAGGTGGAGAGGGATGGAAAGGGAGAGGTGGAGACGAGCGAAAGGGAGAGGTGGAAGAGAGGGAAAGGAGAGGTGGAGAGGGATGGAAAGGGCGAAGGGAGAGAGAGGAAAGGAGAGGCGGAGAGGGAGGGAAAGGGAGAGGCGGACAGGGAGGGAAAGGGAGAGGTGGAGAGGGAGGGAAAGGAGAGGGGGTAGAGAGAGGGAAAGGAGAGTGGAGAGGAGGAAAGGGAGAGCGGAGAGGAGGAAAGGGAGAGGTGGAGAGGGATGGAAAGGGAGAGGTGGAGAGGGATGGAAAGGGAGAGGGTAGGGAGAAAGGGTAGAGAGAGGGAAAGGGAGGGAAAGGGAGAGGTGGAGAGGGAGGGAAAGGGAGAGGCGGAGAAGAGAGGAAAGGGAGAGCGGAGAGGGAGGGAAAGGGAGAGCGGAGGAGGGATGGAAAGGGAGAGGGAGGTAGAGAGAGGGAAGGGGAGGCGGAGAGGGAGGGAAGGGAGAGGCAGAGAGGGAGGGAAAGGGAGAGGTGGAGAGGAGGAAAGGAGAGGGGGTAGAGAGAGGAAAGGGAGAGGCGGGAGAGGGAGGGAAAGGGAGAGGTGGAGAGGGAGGGAAAGGAGAGGTGGAGAGGGATGGAAAGGGAGAGGTAGGAGAGAGGAAAGGAGAGGCGGAGAGGGAGGGAAAGGGAGAGGTGGAGAGGGAGGGAAAGGGAGAGGGGTTAGAGAAGGGAAAGGAGAGGCGGAGAGGAGGAGGAAAGGGAGAGGGATGGAAAGGGAGAGGGGGTAGAGAGAGGGAAAGGGAGAGGGGGAAAGGGAGAGGCGGAAAGGGAGAGGCGGAGAGGGAGGGAAAGGGAGAGGTGGAGAGGGAGCGAAAGGGAGAGGTGGAGAGGGAGGGAAAGGGAGAGGTGGAGAGGGATGGAAAGGGAGAGGGAGGTAGAGAGAGGGAAAGGGAGAGGCGGAGAGGGAGGGAAAGGGAGAGGCGGAGAGGGAGGGAAAGGGAGAGGTGGAGAGGGAGGGAAAGGGAGAGGGGGTAGAGAGAGGGAAAGGGAGAGGCGGAGAGGGAGGGAAAGGGAGAGGCGGAGAGGGAGGGAAAGGGAGAGGTGGAGAGGGATGGAAAGGGAGGGGGGTAGAGAGAGGAAAAGGAGAGGCGGGAGAGGAGGGAAAGCGGAGAGGGGGTAGAGAGAGGGAAAGGGAGAGGCGGAGAGGGAGGGAAAGGGAGAGGTGGAGAGGGATGAAAGGGAGAGGTGGAGAGGGATGGAAAGGAGGGGTAGGGAGAAGGGGTAGAGAGAGGGAAAGGGAGAGGCGGAGAGGGATGGAAAGGGAGAGGGAGGTAGAGAGAGGGAAAGGGAGAGGCGGAGAGGGAGGGAAAGGGAGAGGCAGAGAGGAGGGAAAGGGAGAGGTGGAGAGGGAGGGAAAGGGAGAGGGGGTAGAGAGGGAAAGGGAGAGGCGGAGAGGAGGGAAAGGGAGAGGTGGAGAGGGAGGGAAAGGAGAGGTGGAGAGGGATGGAAAGGAGAGGGGGTAGAGAGAGGGAAAGGGAGAGGCGGAGAGGAGGGAAAGGGAGAGGGGAGAGGAGGGAAAGGGAAGGGGGTAGAAGAGGGAAAGGAGAGGCGGAGGGGAGGGAAAGGGAGAGGGATGGAAAGGAGGAGAGGGGGTAGAGAGAGGAAAGGGAGAGGGGGAAAGGAGAGGCGGAAAGGAGAGGCGGAGAGGGAGGAAAGAGAGGTGAGAGGGAGCGAAAGGGAGAGGTGAGAGGAGGGAAAGGAGAGGTGGAGAGGATGGAAAGGGAGAGGAGGTAGAGAGAGGAAAGGGAGAGGCGGAGAGGGAGGGAAAGGGAGGCGGAGAGGGAGGGAAAGGGAGAGGTGGAGAGGGAGGGAAGGAGAGGGGGTAGAGAGAGGGAAAGGAGAGGCGGAGAGGAGGGAAAGGGAGAGGCGGAGAGGGAGGTAAAGGGAGAGGTGGAGAGGGATGGAAAGGGAGAGGGGGTAGAGAGAGGGAAAGGGAGAGGCGGAGAGGGAGGGAAAGGGAGAGGGGGTAGAGAGAGGGAAAGGGAGAGGCGGAGAGGGAGGGAAAGGGAGAGGTGGAGAGGGATGGAAAGGGAGAGGTGGAGAGGGATGGAAAGGGAGAGGGGGTAGGGAGAAGGGGTAGAGAGAGGGAAAGGGAGAGGTGGAGAGGGAGGGAAAGGGAGAGGCGGAGAGGGAGGGAAGGGAGAGGTGGAGAGGGATGGAAAGGGAGAGGGAGGTAGAGAGAGGGAAAGGGAGAGGCGGAGAGGGAGGGAAAGGGAGAGGCAGAGAGGGAGGGAAAGGGAGAGGTGGAGAGGGAGGGAAAGGGAGAGGGGTAGAGAGAGGGAAAGGGAGAGGCGGAGAGGGAGGGAAAGGGAGAGGTGGAGAGGGAGGGAAAGGGAGAGGTGGAGAGGGATGGAAAGGGAGAAGGGGGTAGAAGAAGGGAAAGGGAGAGGCGGAGAGGGAGGGAAAGGAGAGGGGGTAGAGAGAGGGAAAGGAGAAGCGGAGGGGAGGGAAAGGGAGAGGTGGAGAGGGATGGAAAGGGAGAGGTGGAGAGGGATGGAAAGGGAGAGGGGGTAGGGAGAGGGGGTAGAGAGAGGGAAAGGGAGGGAAAGGGAGAGGTGGAGAGGTAGGGAAAGGGAGGGAAAGGGAGATGTGGAGAGGGAGGGAGAGGGGGAGAGAGAGGGAAAGTGAGAGGTGGAGAGGGAGAGAGAGAGAATTTTACAAATCTCTGGTACCTATGTGATAAACTAGTTTTGTACAATAAAACCATACTTTTTGGCTGGAATCTCTGTAATTGTTAGCATCGGCTTGCCTAATTGCAAGGGAAAACGCTGACTAACATTCCTGTTTAGGTGACATTTTGCTGCACAATTAGCCAAAATGGACAAATACATCCTGACAGTTACAGTTAAGTTGAGATGATCGGTGGCTACTCAGTGCTTGGTGGATTAAGCCCACTCTGTTATTTTCCCCTTATATCAGTTGTCCTTTTTTGCAGTACCCAGAATGACATGTATAATGGCAAAGAAGACTTCAGTAGACGTTACTATAAATCAGGGAGGGCATTCTAACGTCTGGTTATGGATGGATAGATGGAAAGAGAGTCATATCCCATGCCTTCCTAATCCCATAAGCATTCTTTGCCCAGGGATCCAACTGTCCTGCAAAGGATGCAGCTGAAGATTTAGGACAAAGCTCCAGACTCAAAAGAATATCTCACCACGTTGGGGTTGATGAGCACAAGGGTGTGTGTACTTCCCACCAACCCAACCTGTCTTTATACTGGCACAGACGCGTTTTACACAGGGTTACTAGCTAAATGAAAACATTGATTTTGTTTAAGTGTATCTAGAAAAATGTCATGGCAGAATGTCAATCTGTACTCTTGGCCAACAAATATTCAGTTATATAGAATTAATCACTTCATTCTGCAGAAACATGTAATAAGTGCATTTTCATCTTCTCCAACTGTGTAGTCACAGGTTTTTTTATCTGTGAACTTCAAACATAAACAAATGCAGCTGACATGCATATCTGTTTATACTTAAAAGCATACTAAAAAATGTCAATAGCCAAACAGCAACACTATTTATTGCTGTGGGTGATCCAGTTGCTGTATTTCACAGACATATATATTTGCTGACATTAGAACATTTTTTTTTTATTTTGGCATCAGTAGCTTCTCGGACTGAATGTAACAAATCACATGTTAGAGCAGATAAACTTTCAAGACATAACTCTCTATCTGAGCTCTGGTCTTATTTATAGATGAAGAATGTATATTATTTATTCAACACATTGTTCATTTTCTCATACGTTGCTGCGCTTTACCACTTAAATAGTGTGGATTATTCTGCTCCGCCATGATAACATGAGCTCTTCTAAATTTCAGAATAAAGACAGTATAAATATCCCCATCTGTTATTGTCCAGGTTTTGTCCTATTCCGATTGTGGCCAAGTGTGTCACCATGTACAGTGTATTTGGACAAAGGGAGAGTGATCATGTGATAAAATGCTAAAATGCTAACCCATTGATATATTCACTAATGAATTGAATGCGTTTTTTTTACAGATTGCTCCAAACTTACTACAGAATGGTGTTGTGATGGTACACTGTTTGGCGACACTAGAAACACTATCAGGGTTATTCAAAGAGGTCCGAATTGCTTGAGAAAGGTAACCGAATGCTGAAAATCAGCGTTTGGTTACCTTTCTTGGCCATTCGGCTATCCAGAGAGCAGGCAATTCGCAAAATCCTGCGAATTGCCTGCACATACGGTGCCTGTTCGGCTGCCTGTCGAGGGCAGTGAAATCCCCATGAAAAGCACTGCTTCGGCTATTCAGAGAACACAAACCAGCAGTGAAAGGTTCCCCTAATGTCCTGCCATTCGGTGGTTTAATTCGGCAAGTTTATTCAAGAGAATCCCATAGGCTTCAATGTTAAAAATATTCCCGATTTAATTCAATATCTAATAAACCGTTCATTATAAAATTCTGCAGTAAAGAGTCTCTTTATTTATAGATTTTTTAGGATATTTTAAGCATTTTTCTTTTTCTTTTTTTTAATAAAAGTCAGATTTTTTTAACTTTACTTATTTTTTCTGTAACAGCCTTTTTATTATCATTCCCTCGACCTCATATGTAAATTTCAGACATTTTCGCTCAGTTGTTTCTTTGCAAACAGTGTTTCACTTTTCAAACATTCAAGCAAACTGTTTTCCTAATTTATTCACTTCACTCTGTCTGCGGTCTCGGCTTTCTCGTTTTTTTCCGGCGACTTCGCTGCGGGTGATCGGCTCCTGCTCGGATTTTTCCGTGGTTTTCGGCGGGTTAATCCAGATGTTTTTGAGGGTTTTCTGCGTGCATTCGGTGGGTTTTGTGGTTCGTTTTTGTCAGGTTTGCGGAAGCTTTTCCCTGCAATTTGGGGACCCTGTGGTGCTTGCTGAAAACACCGCAGGGTCACCAAAATGGGATCGGCAAAAGGAACCAAATTGAAGAGAATGAAAAGAAGTCACCGAACGTGACTTTTCGAATCTCTTTGAATAACCCTGTATAATTTTTGAGTATCTCACTAGTTATGTCACTTATTGGACTTTATAGTCATAGCCTGTGATGATTACATCATAGACTCTCTTCAGCACTCCATAAACATAGCAGTGTCCAAATGGAAAGCTTTAGCTAATAGACAGTTCATAGTATATCTCCTACGATACAGCTATGGACCACATGTTAGGTATCAATAATGAACAACCAGTTAGGTGTCGCTCAGTCACTCATGGCATAATTTATATGGGAATTGCTCTTCGAAACATTTTATAAGCACTCTTTAATTATCACCAGTTCCTCACACACCCACAGACTGTCCTTGCCATTTTGAAGTTTAGCTGGGAAACCTGGAGATTTGGCACTGCACTATGTTGGGCTTCACACATGGTTTTGACTGCCCAGTGTTATAGCCAAAATAAATAATATAGTCTGTATTAACAAGTACTTTCTAAAATTATTTAAAAAAAACAAAACTGTCCAAATTAAACTTAATCTTATTCATTTAACGGTCACAAATTTTTTATGAATGAGTCTTTGTGAATGAATGGGACCCTCTAGTCACCATGACCATTTAGGTTCATTTAACTGGTGTTTGTGGCTAGAGCAGTGCTTCTCAAACCTGTCCTCGGGACCCTCAACCAGGCCAAAATTACAGACCACCTTGGGGAAATTCAGACTGAATCCTGCAATCACTGAGCAGCAAATAATATCACCTGTGCTGTGCTTCAGATATCTGGAAAACCTGGCCTTGTTGGGGGTCCAGAGGAGAGGTATGAGAAACACTGGGCTAGAGTATGGTCCTCTTTTCCCTCCTCAGCTGTACCTGGCCATTGGGGTAATGCTTCAAAGATAGAGGTCTCACCTACGCCCTGAAGGCTGTCAATTGGCAGACGGAGGATGGCCTTCTAGCAACAGGGGACTCCTAGGACCAAAATAATTTCAATGTGCCTTTGTGTAATGACACAATTTAAAGAGGAAAAGACTGGTTAAATAACCTGACCCCATAATGCCTCTCAATGAAGAAGCAATGAGAGGGATCTGATTGGCTGCAGGCGAACTAGCTGTGTATGTGGCAAGTGCAATTGTCTTGATGCTGGCATCTAAGCAGCTTCCTGCAGCTATTTGCCGGCCGCCAGAAATGGAGGGGAGAGCATGGCACTGGACAAAAATAATATTTAGAAATCTAGGGGGTGGGGGGGGGAAAGAAAACCAGGATGGTCAGTAGAGGTTAATAAGAAACCCATCTAGTTTCAGTTTTTCCTGTTTTTTTTTGCCAAGGCTTTCCTTTTAATTGTATCCATCTGGTAGCTCTTCAATACATTTCCCAGCACTCTACTTTGTCTGCGTGTGAATGATTGTAAGAATATGAAGTTTCACAGCACAAAGCATCAGCACCAGTATCTAAGAGACTTACTTGTAGGCAGAAACTGCATAGTTTCAATTGCTAAAATGTTTGTTATTAGACTAGATTTATTAAGGTTTTACTTTAAACACACTAAGGGCCCTGTGCAAACCAAGCCATAATGCTAGTAGTGACTGGAACCTTTATACTTAAAAGCTTCAGTCTTTAGCTTAGCTGCTCAAGCTGCTATCCCAATCAATTACCGCAGGTTCCACGGTGCAAAAGGTGGTACGATCCGCCACTTCTGGCCTCATGTAGCAGAACATTAGGAACAATTAGCATCCAGTGAAACTAGCAGGTGCAACCATCCTACTCTGCTTTGAGAAAGACTGCATCAATAGGCCACTATAAAGGAGACAGATCCCAAATATATACTCTGTGATTTCTAACCATTCCTCCCATCTGGTTCACTTCTCCCATATATTAAAACTTGGGAATCTGACCTGGAAGCTACACCAGGAGTCCAACTGGGCTGACATTTGGGACACTATTACCTCAGATTCAATCTGCACAACACATAGGGAGCAGGAGTACACAATACTTTTCAGGTGATATCTTACCCTTTCCTGATACACCTTATGGGCCCGTGTGTTTCAGATGACTGCTGGAAGCTTTGTGGAGGTTGGGGAATCTACTTACACGTATGGTGGACCTGCCTAGGGATCCAAACCATTTGGGAAGCAGTGACAGACTTGGATAGTAGTGTTATTCACAAATGTTTTCCAATGGATCCTTGGACTCATTTGCTATCGCAGCCTATGGATGGACTGAAAGCAAGTCACTCACTAAAATAGCTTTTAGCAACACGTGGACCAATAGCGCAACTGTGGATCACCCCATGGATCCCAAATTAAAAGATTAGACTCAAAAATAACAGATTCCATGGTAATATTGACTGCAATACTACATGATATGCCTCACAACCTTTACAAGGTCTGTTTTTCAGTTTAATAAAATGTTTTTATTTGTAATTTTTTTAGTTTGCCCAAAACGAAAAATTAAGAAATCCATTTTTGCATGTCTCTGTTTATTTGGGATGGGGGGGGGGGGGGTTAGGGTCGCTGCACATTTCTGTGTCTACAGGCCATGTATGAATGAGTTAAAAAGAAAAAGGGATACCATGCTAATTTTTGTCCCAATCCTGCCCTGGCTATGAAACATCTGGATTCTCATGTTCAGCCGTCACTGAGACTTACGCTGAAACGTGTAGGCTTGATGCTTTAGATCATTTTCAAGATAATGTGCATGTTAGTTTTATTTACTGATATGACGATAACTGTAATAATGCAATATGTTTTAAATTGTTGTAAATAGTAACCTTGTAGGTAGTACAACACAATATATTGGGTTTAATTATACTGAAAATAGAAACCCCCTCCATTTTCAAACCCAAAGGGGGAAAACGAACCCTTAAAAAAATAAAGCGTAAGCCATTCAGCCAAAATAAAATAAAAGTAGAATTGATATCTGTTATTGGCATGTTTATGTCGGTTATTGACATACTTGTGTTGTGTTACTTAAAATAGTATTGTTTGATCATTGTTGGATGCAAATAAATGAGTTACAGCACTTCTGAGTTGCAGAGAATTGCTCCTCGTCCCAGAAAATTCACTGATGGTTAGTATTTTTGGCAGTGGTGACATTGTTGATCACAGCAACTGGCGAAGACTGAACAAATCTGTCCTTAATTCTTATATCCTCATCTGCAGTTTCTTATGTTTAACCCCAGCTGGTGTGTTTTCAACTGAGTGTGTTCCATTTCTACTTACAAACACACTCTAACAATGCCCTAAGTAAAATTTCTACCATAGCCTATGTTATTTAGGAAAACAAAAACTTTAAAATCTTAAAAATAAATAATTGATTTTATATGCAATAAAAATATATAAAATCATTGAGCTGACTGGAATTAAACCCTTCACTCCTGAGATCAAGATAAATTGGGTCTTCAAAAGGTAAAATAAGGTGCCCAATATCGAGTTATTTCAATCTGTTGCTGAGTAGGGCAAAGGCAAATTAAATTCTTTTGTTGCAAACAAATTTTGTTTGTGGGCACCATCTGGAGCCCAAAAGAAAAGTTTTAGCCCTGTGAGCACAATGCCCGAAGTGCTAAATCGATTTTATAATCGGTTGATGAATGTCCTTGTTGGACTGCACGTAGCCAGTTGCTGCAGTCCTAACTACAGGACCTCCGTATGACTGGTAGATGGCGACATCTACTTACCAAAATGGTTATTCCTTTAAAGAATACCTTGTGAATATTCCCAAATATTTCTTACTGTATAATTAATTGAAATGATTTTTCAAAAAAAAAACATTGGTTCTTAACAGTATTTTTTGGGAAAAATCACTTGTTAGTGAAGGGATTAAACCTATGAGGCAGGTCATGATGTAATTGTGCCAGAGTTTAACCCCTTAAGGACCGCTGACGTACCATGTACGTCCTGCCCATGGGTCTCCCTTAGACCCGCGGACGTACATGGTACGTCAGCGGCGGCTAACCCCCCTCCCGCCCGATACTTACCTCCCTTGCTGGATCCCTCGCAGATCTGGCAGGGAGGAAGCCTTCCCTCCCGATTTGCATGGGCTGGCGAGCTTGATGACGTCACCACGCTGCGTGGTGATGTCATCAGCAGGCGCCCCCATTGAAATCAATGGAGGGGAGGGGGGCTCCTTCAGAGCCCACTATCTCCCCAACCATTTAAGCTAGGGAGATGCTTTCTTGCACCGCTGAAAAGGGGAGAGTCTCCCCTTTTTAGCGGTGTATAGCATTAACCATTTCGCTGCCGGATCGCGTTTCGGTGCTAATTGGCGCCAAAACGCGATTCGAACCTGGAGGGGGGCTGACATTTTGGATGTCGGCCAAGCCTCCAGGTCCCCCCCCACCCACTGACAACCTCACCATATGTGTGAGGATGTCAGTGGGCCAGTTAACCCTTTAGCTGCCATGTAGAGATAAGGGGATCCTAAGGATCCCCCTATCTCTCAATCCATCTAGATGGTCATATATGACATCATTAGAAAGGCCTGATCATGGCCTTTCCAATGATACCAAACATGACCAGGTTTGGTTTAAAAATAAAAAAATAAAATAAAATAAAAAAATGTTTTTTTTTTAAAGTTGTTTTTGTCTGGGGGGGTTTAGTTAAATAGGACCTAGGCTGTCATCTCAAAATAATTAGCACAAAATGGTCAGAATGAGCGCAGCGCACATAGGTGAACTGGCTCAGCAGTGAAGGGGTTAAAAAGCAAAAACATGTAAAAATTGGGTATTTCTATTCTCGGGACAAAATTTTGAAACTATTCAGTCGGTTTTTTTTGGTGGTTGTAGATTTTGGGGATTAAATTACGACAAAGTGTGTTTTTACCATTTTTCCATCATATTTCATATTTTTTTATAGTAAATTATTCGATATGATGGAAATAATGGTATTTCTAGAAAGTCCATTTAATGGCGGGAAAAACGGTGTATAATATGTGTGGGTTGAATAAACGAGTAAGAGGAAAATTTGCAAATATTTGGGGCCAAAGAAGATGGTAATCCACCTTGTTTGGTATATGCTGTAATGTTCCAGGGATCAGAGAAATCATAGACTGGTGTCTCTTACTTGTGTAACCTGAGTCAGAGTGCCCTGTTATAAAACCGGGGGAGAGCTTGCCACTCCACAGGCTGCAATCTGGTTTGTCCATGAAGGGAAGAAAGCTGCTCCACTGAAATACCTTCACTCTGCAGAACAATCCTTGGCAGGGACAGTTCTGTGCCTTGATCTGGATACATAGACCTGCTGGAAGCCTTTTTACAGCAAAGCATCCCTGACGAGCTGTGTAGTGAAATGTGCACGAAGGATGCAGGGTAGAGATATATGTCGATTTTGCTAAAAATCTGACACTTGAATTAGTTTATAGGTCCTGCTGAGATTGTATCTCTTTATATGGATGGATGGTTTATATAACATCTCTTTATATGAACAGGAATGGATGGTTGATCTTATACTCTGAACTCTATTTCAAATCGAGAAATGCAGTCTCTATTATAGAAAATCAGGGGAAGACATTCTGGGATAGGAAGCGACCTATATATTTATAAATACATAGGGCTCTATTACATTCTCCGTGCAAATTCGTACGCGCAGCGCAATTTTTTTTGCGCAGCGGTAAACCTTAATGCGCGTAAATTAACGCTGGTATTAGGATCCGAGCGCATTTTTTCATCCGTCAAAAAATATTGCGTGTAAAAAAGACGCACAAAAACGCACGCTTTAACGTTGCGCGCAGAAATCGGTGGGCAGACTGTTTTTTCACGCGACTCAGCCAATCTGAATTAAGAACCACAATTGTCTCACGGTAAGTTTTTGCGCCTGCCAAAATCATTCTGAGTATATATGTTGCAGCAATAATAAAAACACGCACAACCTCTCTATTTTATTGTTTGGGTATGTGTAGAATGTGTAACTATACTGTGCTGCATTGTTTTTTTTTCGTGATGGTGTATTTGGTTTCGGCCAGAACGTTCAGATTTGCAGTTACCACCAGCTTTTAAAAGACGTTAAAATTATGCGCGCAAACGTCGTTCGTAAAAATTTGCGCATCGATTGTAATACCATCCGCGTACCAGCGCACAAACGCATTTGCACTCACAATGTTAAGTATGGGATGCGCGCACGTACTTGCGCTCGCGCAGGGTCACTCGCGTTAGACGTTAACGCGCATCGTTTGCGCAAACGTCGTAATATGACGTTCAGCGCGAAGGGTTTTGCCCCTCACGTTAATGCGTTTTTGTGCACGCGCACATTTTTGCGCGAAGAGTGTAATAGAGCCCATAGATTTTTTGAAGTCATTCTACTCCACCCAAATCTATGTGAATACCCATATCAGATACTGGCAATGAATGTGACCTTATCCCTCTCTAGCTAACTATATATATATACATACTCTGACCCATCAATACTTTTACAGTAACTAGACTCTCTGATCATTTTGTCTATGGTGTCAGTCAGGAGTTAATTATGCATATATTGGTTATCACAGGCATGTTTCTGTTTTGTTTTACCAGGTTATGATTTGTTCGTGTGCACTTTTTTAAATTTTTGGCTGATTTTTAAGGTATAAGTAAAAGTTACGTTTTATTTCTTTGTTAATCTATGGCCCATACTTTGGTGCCCGCTAGTGGGTACTCTACTCTTTTTAGTTTTGTGAGACCCTACGGTCTAGGGTTATCCCCTTCTTAGAACCTCTATAATGAATATTCCTAAATTAAGTAGACCTATAAGGGGTATTTAAGTGTGTGCCTTTTTACAGCTTTGGATACAGCAGCCACAATCCTCAGCCACCATTATTGCCCAGCGCCCTCCTTACCTCTTCCTCTCCACCCCCGCCCCCACCAAAAACCATGGAGATCAACTCAGTTTTTAATCTCCAGCCTAAATAGAAGCTTGCCATTAGGGATGTGCGTTTCGGGTTTCGGAATTTCGGAATTTTCACGAAATTTCACGATTCGTGTCTTCGAATTCGGCCGATTTTCCGGCCGAAAACCGACAGATCCGAAAAGTTTTCCGAGCCGAATGAAAAATTTTCGGAGTTTTCGAATGGACTTGAAATGTGTCAAATCGAAAATTATTTTCACTCAATTCATGATTTCGATTCCATTCGTGATTTCGGTTCCATTTCGGTAATTCTGGACATCGTATATTTAACTATTATCGGTTATATCGCTGATTCTGTAAATTTTGTATTTGTAAATGCGTATTTTTGATCAACTATTTTTCCGTTTTAAAACCTTTTGTTCTGGTTTTTATTTTTAAAGTCAGACCATCTGGGTCAGTTTAGCGTTTTTTAAATCGTTTTGTTCATTTTTTTTGTTCCTTGGCTTTCATAACATTTTAATATGATTAAATAAAGTTGTGAAATGTATATTCATAAGAAAAAAAGGATCTTTATTTAATAAAAAAAAAACACGATAGAATCGCCAGAATTATCGTATCGACAGAATGAATTATCGGATCCGAAAAACAAACCAAAAATTTATTATAAAAAAATATATAAAGTATAAAAAAAGTAAACCATAGTAGTTTACGTCAAAACGAATAGAGTTAGACACTTTGAAACGAGGAGAACAGACGTTCCGAAAAAAACGAAAATTTCCAAAATCACGAAAAGTCGATACAAAAACGAAAAATGGTCGATATTCCGAAAAAAAATGTACACGAAAAACGAGCCGAACCGAACCGAATCGAAACAGAAATCGGTCGAAACGAGCCGAATCGAAAATTTTAAACATCCGAACAAATCGAACCAAATCGAACCGAAAAAAAAATCGGTGCACATTCTACTTGCCATCTGCTGGCTGGTTACTACACAGGAACTGCAGGGTAGTCAGTAACAGCAGAAATTACTGTAATCTGGGGGGGGGGGTTATATAAACCTAAACATGAAATTAA
Organism: Leptobrachium leishanense; assembly: GCA_009667805.1. Taxonomy (NCBI): domain Eukaryota; kingdom Metazoa; phylum Chordata; class Amphibia; order Anura; family Megophryidae; genus Leptobrachium; species Leptobrachium leishanense. The sequence continues at coordinate 182,026,197 of CM019066.1, forward strand.
AACAAATCTTTCTGACTGTGACAATGTGAAGGGAATGATCTGTGATGGTGTTTTTAAGGGAGGGCTGGGATATAAACCCAGAAAGACAATGAGTGTTATATTTTGGTTCTTGCTGCAGGTTTGTGCCACCTGTTTTTGATCCGGGTAAATAAATATTTCCTGCATGGGGAAACACAGAGAAAGAGAGACAGAGAGAGCAAGGTGAAGCACTGGGACAGCTTGAAGACCACAGCAAATATACAGAGCCGGATTTTTAGTCCTCCCAAACTAGAGAGTGACGTTTTTGTGTTAGTTAGACCTCGGGCAAGCCTGGTTTTATTTTCCGTTACGTTTTGTTTGTTTGCTAAACACTGTTGCAATAAACTGTGAACTGCTTAAAGACTTTAAGGGTTATTCACTAAGCTCTGAATTTGCTACCGAATTGCACTAAACAGTGAATTACACCATATTTGCAATTTCGAGATAATTCATCTATACACATAGCTGTCAGTTTGCCAAATACAGGTGATTTGACAGTTAAATATGGTGCATTTTGCGGCAATTTGGTGTGATTCAGCAGCACCGAAATTGTCCCTTAGAGATCTAATGATTCGTCTATTCACAGAATGTCGAAATGCACTGAAATTGTGACAAAATTACCTGATTTCCGTGATTTCAATTCAACAGGTTTAAATAGGCGAATCAAATAGGTTTTCATGTAATAAATGTAAAATATTTATAAATATTTTTTTAAAGAACATTTATTGTTTTTATTTTTTACAAAAACCTGCTATTAGTTTTTAAAAGAGCTTTTTTTTAAAAAGACTTTTTATTTTTATCACATCTTTTTATTTTTTTAAAGGACCTTTTTTATTATTTAGATACATTTTTATTGATTTATCCTTCTATTAGGAGACTTCCTATTTTTTTCCGTCTGGTGGAATTCGCAATGGGCAATTCAGTGTTGTTCGCCAGTGTCCAATAACTGCTTCAGCGACTCCATTTTCGTTGCAATACAGAGAACATTTGGTGAATAGTGAATACACTGTATTTTCGTTGAAATGGAATCGAGGAAGTGTGCCGAAATGCACTGAACTTAAAAGCACTGAAATTTAACTCAATTTCAGTGATTTGTGAATATCCCTCTTTCTTTTGAGTTTGAAGCCCTATAGGACCATACTATAGTGTCCTGTGCCGGTGCTGGATCACAGTGACCTATCAGGCTTAATGTGTCATTAGAAATTTAATTTAAACCAAAAGAATAGAACATTCTGATTGACACCTAAACAAACGTGTTAACTTGTGTAGGTCGATTGTAAAATCTGTTCAAAAATAGTGGTGGAACTACTTTCCCAATCATCTTGACCCCTGCTTCTCCCATTACTGTACCTCTCCAATATTTATTTTGCTTTCGTTAATGTATTTCTATCTTCAGGGCCGGATTAAGAGCATCATGGGCCTGGTGCTGAAGATTTCGGTGGGCCTTTTTATAAATACTGAGGCACGCACACACTCCGCTATAATACAGAGCACACATACACACACACACTCTGCTATATACAGAGCACACATACACACACACACACTCTGCTATATACAGAGCACACATACACACACACACTCTGCTATATACAGAGCACACATACACACACACACTCCATTATATACAGAGCACACATACACACATACACTCTGCTATATACAGAGCACACATACACTCTGCTATATACAGAGCACACATACACACACATTCAGCTATATACACACACAGCTATATACACAAACAGACACACAGCTATATACACACACACTCAGCTACACACACACTCACTCAGCTATATACACACACACTCAGCTACACACACACACTCACTCAGCTATATACACACACACAGCTATATACACACACACAGCTATATACACACACTCTCACCTATATGCACACACACAGCTATACACAAACACACACTCCGCTACACACACACACACTCATCTATATACACACAAACAGACACACAGCTATATACACACACACACTCAGCTATATACACACACACGGCTATATACACAAACACAACTCAGCTATACACACACACACTCTCAGCTATATACACACACACACAGCTATACACACACACACGGCAATATACACAAACACACACTCCGCTACACACACAGCTATATACACACACACACACTCCGCTACACACACAGCTATATACACACACACTGAGCTATATACACAAACACAAGCACAGCTATATATACACGCACAGCTATATACACACACACAGCTATATACACACACTCTCTCAGCTATATACACACACACTCTCTCAGCTATATACACACACACACAGCTACACACACACACACACAGCTACACACACACACTCAGCTACACACACACACTCAGCCATATACACACACACACTCAGCTACACACACACACTCAGCCATATACACACACACACTCAGCTATATACACACACACACTCAGCTACATACATGGCACACACTTGCACATATATACACCAGAGTGACATATGTATAATATTAATACACACCACACATATACACCAGAGTGACACATGTATACACCCCACACACACACAAAATTATTACTATATCAGAGCAGCAGCAGAAGTGGTAAAATTCAAGTAAAGCAGTGTTTACACCTAATCAGGCTGCTTTGCAGCTTAAATTGAAGCTGCTATCTCTAAGCAACCTGGATGCCTGTTAGGTAGGGCCCCCCCCTCCCATGTCATCCTGGAACTAGTGGGCCAGTGTTTAAATAAGAGAGAGGAAATATTTACAAATCAGTGTGTCCTTATCTTCTCTCCCGAGCCGGATCTTCATCACCTTCACGCTGTGCAGGGAAAGGGGCAGCACGTGGCTTCAAAGAACAGCTCCGCCCCTCAGCCTCTGCCCAAAGGAAATGCTGCGTTTCTATTATCTAAGCGCCGGGTTCTGCTGCAGGGCTGATCAAAGGCCTGGGCTAGGTGCACTCGGCACTCACTATCAGCTGGCCGGCTGTGGGCCTATTTTTAGAAGGGGGCCTGGAGCGACCGCTCCATCCGCCCCTATGTTAATCCGGCCATGTCTATCTTATCTCTTTTATCTCTATATCCCGCACTCCCCTTAAAATTTATAGCAGCCCACATTCTTTATAACTGAGTCTCTCTATAACTGACAGGGTTATTCAGAGAGCGGTGAAACTCAGGAGAATGACTGGAGAATGGAAAATTCTAGGTCAAAATAGCCAAACCAGAAAAATTCTCCCATTCATCTCACTTTCCGAATCAGCTATTTTGATGTAGAATTTTCCATTTTCCAGTCATTCTCCTGCTTTTCACTGCTCTCTGAATAACCCTGTAAAACTCACTCAAACCGCCATTTTTAAAACTACTCTTTTCTATTGACTTTCCTTTAACGGCATGGAAGAGAAGCCAGTTAAGCACATCATCTGATCTATTCTATATATGAAAGTGCTGTGTTGGTGCTATACAAATAATATTGCTAATAATTGATAAACAATATAATTTTTCATAAAACGAAACTTAGAAACCTGACATTTCTTTCCATACAGTGCATGCCTTGGTTTATATAAACCAGAAAATCAGTAATAAACTACCAAAATGACAAATATTTTTACTGGATAACGGAGAAACTTTGGCTATATTTCTATCCATTCTCTGCATAGCTCTACACCAAACAAATTTTCTTATACATCTCTCACACACTGACTGAGAAGTATGAGTGCTGACTTACCTGCCTAGATATGCACTGTATGTTTCCATCACATTCTGGTTTCTTTGGGGTGGAGATATATGGAAGGTGTGATATACAGCTGCAGCCCCCATAGTATGAATAGAAAGGCACTTTGGTCGTTAAACCTATTTCTGCTGTGTTAGCTTTGAATGCCAAAATGATCTAGATCCACTGAGGATTACAACCTTAAATGTGCAACACGCTATTACTAAAAAAAAGCTATTGCTGGTGTACTCATGGAGGGGCTGCAGCAGATTACAAGCAACATGTAACTCATATAAGTAGATTGAAATTTGTTATATTGATTGTCTGCCAAAAGAAATAGTCTGCTAGAGCGTATGCCAAACCAGGCCTATCAGATTGTACCTAATAGGAATTGCTTACTGGTGTTTTGATGGTATCAATCTGAAAGCCGAGCCGGCCAGATGCTGGAGTGTTACCGTCAATCAACATTTACTGCATTAGGCTCCACCACGTCAGCTGTAAGATTTACCATACATAAATGAAGGCATGAACCATGTATTCTTTTACATTTAAAGATGAATTCTTTATTCTGTTCATTTTGTTATGATTCTGTTGATCTTTTCTCTACCAAATGGGTAGTAGTCAATGTAACAGAGCAGCAGGAAATGCTGGCAGAATGCTTGGTTGTGTAGGGAGAGGTATTCGCAGTAGGAAAAGGGAAGTGCTCATGCCACTGTACAGAGCACTGGTGAGACCTCACTTGGAGTACTGTGTGCAGTACTGGAGACCGTATCTCCAGAAGGATATAGACATCTTAGAGAGTTCAGAGAAGGGCTACTAAAATGGTGTACGGCTTGAAGGAGAAAAGTTACCAGGAAAGGCTTAATGATCTTAACATGTACAGCTTGGAAAAAAGACGAGACAGAGGAGATATGATAGAAACATTTAAATACGTAAAGGGAATCCACAAGGTGAAGGGAGTATATTTAAATGGAAACAAAGTAGCAAAACAAGAGGACATAGTCTTAGATTAGAGGGGCAAAGGTTTAAAAGTAACATAAGGAAGCATTATTTTACTGAGAGGGTGGTGGATACATAGAACAGTCTTCCAGTAGAAGTGGTAGAGGCCAAAACAGTAATTGAATTTAAGCAAGCATGGGATAGGCATAAGGCTATCCTAAATAAAAGATAAATCCAGGTAAAGTATCCATGTAATTGGGCAGACTAGATGGGCCGAAAGGTTCTTATCTGCCGACATTTTCTAGGTTTCTATGTTTCTAAATGCATCTTGTTGGAAAAAATATTATAATTCTGATTTACAACATGGGATGCCTAGTTAACACTAAAATATAGCATAAAATAGCTATTTTGTATAATCAATGTTATTTTGAAATCGTTAAAAGATTTATAAAATGTAAATGCGATTGTTTTTTCATTTATTCCTTAATCCTTTACAGAGATTTAGGGCTCTATTCCAAGGTTAGCAATAAGATAACTTCGAGGCGTTGTAGACATCATCCTATGGAATCATGGAGCTGATACTCCTCGCGGTGCCCAACACCGCTGCAAATATTATCTTGCTCTGCACTTGCATTTGGGGCTAGGTGCTAATTAAGCGCCTACCTTGGGATAGGCACTCAAAAAGGGAGACTGTAAGGAAAAAATCTGCATTAAGTCTTTAAATCTACATTAAGCTTGGTATAGGGCCCTTTGCTGGGACAAAAGGGTCTAAACTGTAGATGGTATCCCTTATCTTGCACAATTTCATACTGGGTCTCATAAGCAGCAGGGAGCCAGAAATTGCTTTTCTGTGAAACACAGTAAATGTGATAAATATAGGTAAGAATAATGGTCAGCAATCCAACCTGTGGGAATTTGTATTGTTCATAATGAGTTTATTAGCAATGCAGCTTTCAAAAAAAATACCAAAAGAATATAAAAATAATATATGTTTGTGGTATAATGCCTTTTTATGAAAAATGCAGTAACACATCTGTGACTGGGAAAGTATTTGAGGGGTAACTAAGGGATAATATTCAGGAATTTATTGGGAGGTATAATGTAATTAGCAGAAATCAGCATGTTTTATGAAACACAGATCATGTCAGACTAACCTAATTACAGTCTATGAAGTAGTAAATCGAAGTATAAATCAGGGGGTCGCAGTGGATGTGATTTACTAGGATTTTGACAAAGCTTTCGACACAGTTCCACACAAGAGGTTACTATTTAACCCCTTCACTACCAAGTGATTTTCCAAAACACCATGGTCAGAAACCATTGTATATTTTGTAAATTCATTTTTGATTAATTATAAATTAAGAAATATTTGAGTTTATACTTATTGTATGTTTTACTATAAATAACCTATTTTTGGCCAGTAGATGGCGCCATCTACTGCCAAATTGAGTTAGAGGTTTGATGACTGGTCTAATTTCTTCTATATCTTCCTGCATCGACAGCTGCTGAAAGTCCGATATTTCAGAGCTTTGAGCAGCTGATTTTACAGTTTTCGTTCTTTGGGCATTATGTCCACAGGGCTAAAACGTTGGGGGCACCTTCTGCAGCCCAAAAGCTAGCGAAATTCGTTTGCAGCAAATTAATTTAATTTGCTTTTGGGCTGCAGATGAGCATATTGAGATATCTTGATATCGGGGCACCAGGTGGTGCCTTTGAAGCCCGAGATATATCTTGATATCAGTAGGGAAGGTGTTAAATTAAGAAAAATTGGTCTGGATGAAAACTTTTGTTCTTGGATAGAAAACTGTCTCAAACATAGAGTACATCAGATGTTTATAAATGGCATTTTTTCAAGATAGACACCAGTGGTAAGTGGTGTCTCCCAGGGGTCTGGAATAGGACCAATTCTATACAATTTATTTATAAATGACCTTGAAATAGGTATTGAAAGTCATGTGACAGTGTTTGCAGATAACACAAAACTAGGAAAAGTGATACAATGTGAGCAGGAGGTTACTTCGCTGCAGAGGGATTTGGATATATTGGGGGACTGGGCACTTAAATAGCATATGACGTTTAATGTAGATAAATGCAGGTTATGCACTTTGGAGTGAAGAACACACAATCAACTCATACCCTAAATGGTACTGATCAAAGCAGGAGAAGGATTTGCGAATAATCATAGACTCCAAACTCAGCAACAATGCCAATGTCAAACAGCAGCTGCCAAGGCCAGTAAGGTATTTTTTAAAGGACACAAATCTAGGGTGATCTACTCCAATGAATAATAAATAAATATTTTGAATAAAACCCCAAGGGCTCGATCACCTCCTTCAAGTTAATACTAGCGTCAGCGTTAGTGCCAGCTTAAAGGAGGTCATAGAGCTGTGGCCAGATCACCTTCAAATCGCTAACAGATTAAAAAACCCGTTAGCGCTCGTTAATTAGCAGTGTGCGGATTAATATGCTGCATTAATTATACTGCAGAGAGGTGCTTCCCAGCAGTGTGCAGATTCCTATGCTGAATTATTCTGTAGAGAGGCTCTGCCCGGCAGTGTGCGGATTCATATGCTGCATTGAAACCTACGGGTTAAAAAGCCTTGTTTCTTTTAAAAAAAGTTAGGAAACCTAAAATTTCACCCATAAAAATGCCTAAAAAATCCTAAAAGAATAATTAAGTAAAGAAACTTTCATTCTATTGGTAGTAATCTACTTGCCATTCTTAAATAAGCAATAAAAAACAAAATAACTTATTAAAAAACAAAAAACCAACTGATTCGAATCACCCGAAATGAGCCGGATTGCCGAAATGAACCGAATCGCCGGAATGATCCGAATCGCTGAAATGATCCAAATCACCGAATGATCCGAATCATCGAATCGATCCGATATTTCAGATTGATCTGAAATTTCGGGTGGTCGATATTTCGTTTTCGGAAATGCTCCCGAACCACGAAAATGGTGAATTTCGGACGAATTTCTATTCGGAACGAAACGAATTGCACATCTCTAATAGAAACATTTAAATACGTAAAGGGAATCCACAAGGTAGAGGAAGGGAGTATATTTAAAAGGAAACAAAGTAGCAAAACAAGAGGACATACAGGGTTATTCAGAGAGTGGTGAAAACCAGGAGAAATACTGGAGAAGTGAAAATTCTAGGTTAAAATAGCCAAACCAGAAAAATTCTCCCATTTATCTCACTTTCCAAAATGGCTATTTTAACCTAGAATTTTCAGTTCTCCAGTCATTCTCCTGGTTTTCACCTCTCTCTGAATAACCCTGATAGTCTTCGGTTAGAGGCGCAAAGGTTTAAAAGTAACATCAGAAAGCATTATTTTACTGAGAGGGTGGTGGATACATGGAACAGTCTTCCAGTTGAAGTGGTAGAGGCCAAAACAGTAATTGAATTTAAGCAGGCATGGGATAGGCATAAGGCTATCCTAAACAAAAGATAAATCCAGGTAAAGTATCCATGTAATTGGGCAGACTGGGCCGAAAGAATATGTCGGCAGATAAGAACCTATGTTTTCTATGTTTCTAAGTTTTGAGGAAAGGCTAACAAGCTTAAACCTTAGTGTAGAAAAATGGTGCCTAAGGCTGGGGTCAGACCAGCGCACTTTTAACGTGCGTTCTGGCGCACATAATTACGGCCGCACTAGCAGCAGATGACGGGCAATGACAGACAATATACGATGTACGGCCGCACAAAAGTCCGGCCGTGCAACGCAAGTGGAATTTGAACGCATTTTTCTGAGAACGCTGAACCGCTAGTACTGACGTACTGAGTGCGCAGCTGCGGCATAGCGGCGTGTGTGCGTGATTAGGAGATGTCAGACGCTGCTAATGTCCAGCCTACATAACGTCCAGACGCAAAAAGAGTTTTATTGACAATCCGTACAAAATCACGCCCGAAAATGCACGCCGTCTGACCGTTTTTGCGCATTCCGTGAAAAAATACGTCAATGCGTTCGGACGCACTTTTTCACGTTCGCGGGGGAAAAATGCTTTCGTCTGACCCTAGCCTTAGATCTGATAACTTTATACAGTTCCATAATAAACCATTGTCTGGAAACCTTTTCATTAATAGGACTATACACAGAACACAAGGTCATCCATTTAGACTGGATGAAAGAAAATTCAGCCTAAAGCATAGGAAGGGTTATTTTACAGAGAGAACAATAAAGCTGTGGAATTCTCTGCCTGTTGAGGTGGTAAGGTCAGAGACTGTACAGACTTTTAAACAACGACTGGATGACTTTCTGCAAAAACAGAATATTAACAGGGTTATTCAAAGAGATCTGAATGGCTGCCGAAAGGGAACTGAACGCTGAAAATCAGCGTTCGGTTACCTTTCTTGGCCATTCGGCTATCCAGAGAGGAGGCAATTCGCCAAATCTTGGCGAATTTCCTGCACATACTGTGCCTGTTCGAGGGCAGTGAAATCCCCATAGAGAAACAATGCTTCGGCTATTCAGACTACAAAAACCAGCAGTGAAAGGTTGCCTAAGTGCCCTGTCATTCAGTGGTTTAATTCGGCAGGTTTATTCAGGTGAATCCCATAGGCTTCAATGTTAAAAATATTCCCATTTTAATTCAATATCTAATAAACCGTTCATTATAAAATTCTGCAGTAAAGAGTCTCTTTATTTACAGATTTTATAGGATATTTTAAGCAATTTTCGGGATTTTTCTTTAAAAACAAAATTCCGATTTGTTTTTACAATTTTTTTTATTTTACTTATTTTTTCTGTAACAGCCCTTTTTATTATTATTCCTTGGACCTCATATGTAAATTTCAGACATTTTCGCTCAGTAGTTTGTTTGCGTTTCACTTTTCAAACATTCAAGCAAACTGTTTTTGGTTTTTTTTATTCACTGCATTCGTCTGCGGTGTCGGCTTTTTCCAGCGGCTGCGCTGCGTGTGATCGTGCTCGGGTTTTTCCGGCGTTTTCGGCGGGTTAATCCAGATAGTTTTGTAGGTTTCGGTGTGCGTTCGCCCTCGTTTTGCGGTGAGTTTTTGGCGGGTTTTCGGCAGCTTTTCCCTGCAATTCGGGAACCCTGTGGTGCTTGCTGAATACACCGCAGGGTTGCCGAAATGGGATCGCAAAATCGTACCGAATTGAAGAGAACGAAAAGACACCGAACGTGCGGTGACTTTTCGATTCTCTTTGAATTACCCTGTAAGGGTTATAATATTTAACCCTTTCGCTGCTGAGGCATTTCCCACCTCTGTGCTGAGGTCATTTTTACCGCTTTCGCTCACCATGTTTAACCGCGTTTTGAAGCCATATTTTAATATATGACCCAGACATATTATAAATCGTTCTTTCCGGCAGACTCGGCAGATTCATAATATGTCATTATTATATGCATACGTCATGTCCTGTCTGTATATTATAACAAAAAATGCAATAAAATTAGAATTTTCAATAATTTACAATGTGCAAAGTGTTTTTTTTTTCAAATTTTAACTTGCAAGCATTTGCGGTTATATTTTCTATGGGGTGCGCTTGTTAAAAAAATTAGAAATGGGGTCTCGTTACATTTATTTGGGGGGGAAAATTTCGCTATTTTTAACAAACGCACCGCATACAAAAATCGTTAGTGCAGCATCATTGTTCACATTATAATTGAAATGGGAACAATATTGCTGCATTAACAAAAAAAAACTTGTTTATTTTTTTTTATAATTCTTTTAAAATATTTTTTTATTTTTATTTAAATTTTTCTTTAAAAAAAACAAAACTTTTTACATGGTCAGGTTTGGTATCGTTGAAAAGGCCATGCTCTGGCCGATCCAAAGATATCAAACCTTAACCCCTAGCTGCCACGGATCGGGAGATAGGGGGCTCATTGGAACCCCCTATCTCCACCATTGCTGACAGCTAGGGGTTAACTCCAGGACTGGCATCATCGTGCTATGCACAATGACGCCAGTCCTCAGGGGGAGTTCCCGGAGGCTTGGCCGACATCCAAGATGTCGGCCAGCTCCGGGACCGGATCACGATCTGGCACTTTTCAGCGCCGAATCGTGATCCGGCTCCCCAGTGGTTAATGACAGGCACCGTTTGGAAGGGCAGGCCGTGCCCTTCCAAACGGTGCCTGCCTTAACCCTGTGGCCCCCGACGATCGGGAGGGAGAGAGGTCCGAAGGACCTCCCCCCTCCCTTTCAGGCGCCTCCTCCGCACACGCGGGGGGCGCCTGAATTAGAAGTCATCGCGCCGCCGCAATGACATCTAATGGCCCCGCCGGGGTCCCAGAGTGCTGGGCTGACATCCAAGATGTCGGCCCGCACCGGGGGGGTGCAGCAATCGGCCGGAATCCCGGCCGATTGCTGCCTCCTGTGCATGGACGCGCTCAGCGCGTCCATAGCACAGGAGAACCACTTGGCTGGACGCGCTGAGCGCTTCCATAGCAGCCAAGGGGTTAATATGTAGGTAAAAGTTGCTTGATCCAGGGAGAAATCTGACTGCCATTCTGGGGTCAAGAAGGAGATTTTTCCCACTACGTTGCATATTGGCGAGTGCTTCAGACTGGGGTTTTTGCCTTCATTTGGATCAGCAATGTGTGATGTGTGAAAGGCGGAAGTCAATGGACGCATGTCTTTTTTTAGCCTATGTAACAAAGTAGCCTTGTATCTGGGCTATACAGAGATTTACAGCAATTATAAAAAACAGAATAATATCCTTGTACAGCAGTGTGATCACAAAGCTCTCCCTGTATTCTGCCCTCTCCCTGGCTGTTGTAATGCAGCAACAAAGTTTGTGGAAGTCTTTGCTACAGGAGCCCGATCTTACAGAAAAATGTGTTTTACCTTTCCAATATTAATCTTGCATTAAAAAAGCATGCAAGTGAGGGTTTTTATACTAATTTGCATTGCATTTCAACAGAAAATACCATAAACACATTTTGGTAGTGAAAGGGTTAAGTTAGAATTTATTTAAGGTTCAGCAATACTATATTTCCCCTCACAATGTCTTTATTTTCTAAAAAGTTATAATGATAATGAGCTTGTTACTGGCATTTGGTCTTTTTAGTAAGTGTATTCAAGACTAGCTCATAGAAATGCTTGGATATGTTAGAAATTATTTGAATGAAAAAAACACTGAATTGAATGATAAGAGAGAAAAGGACACAGCTGTTCTGTCTTTAAAATACTGAATGAACAAGTGGTCTGGAAACTATTAAATGAGTATATTAGGCAGCCGTGACCTTGCTTTTTAAGACATTAAACAAATATACAGAGAGGTACATAAACATAATGAGGGATACTAACCTTTAAATGTCCTGATCTTTGTGCTAATCCTCAGACTTTACAACATCAGTAAGGGAACATTGTGACAAAAGCCAGAGATTGGCCACACTTAAAGTACTGTGATTTGCACGTTACACATAGAATGTTACTATAATGGGTTAAATCTTGCTGTGTGCACATGTATATTTTTTGGGATTTCTAAACTATTGTCCTTATTTTTTGGATGTTTTGTTTTTCTTTTTAACCTATCGCTACCAAGATCCATTATCTGTCATGTTCAGCTGAAAAACATTGCATGCATCTGCCCTTTTGTAAACCATGACTCTACTAAAATACTCATCCATGCTCTTTTTAACTCCTGTCTTAACTACTGTAACCCTCTTCTCACTGGCCTTAAACGATCCCAGATTATCCGTCTACAGTCTGTAACGAACACCGCTGCCAGGCTCATCTTCCTCTCATTCTGTTCCTCTTACACCTCACAACTTTGTCAGTCTCTGCGCTGGCTCCCTGTTTCCTTTAGAATTCAATTCAATATAACTGTCTTCACAGTTAAAGTTACTAGTATTTATAAAGCACTAACAAGTTCTGTAGCGCTGTACAATGGGAGAGACAGAATAAAAAATATACATAGTTTAGGCTAGGGTCAGACTGAGGCAGTGCGAACGCGCGTGCAGCCGCACATAATCACGGCCGTGCTAGCAGCAGATGCCGGGCAATGACGGCCAATATACGAAGTACGGTCGCACAAAAGTGCGGCCGCGCAACGCAAGCGGCAAACAAACGCATTTTTTCGAGAACGTGAAACCACTAGTACTGACGTACAGAGTGCGCTGCGTCCGCTAGCGGCGTGTGTGCGTGATTAGGAGACGTCAGACGCTGCTAATGTCCAGCCTACATAACGTCCAGACACAAAAAGGGTTTTATTGATGATCCGTACAAAATCACGGATGAAACTGCGCATCGTATGACCGCTATCGCGTATTCCGTGAAAAAATAAGTCCATTCGTTCGAACGCACTTTTTCACGGACAACGTGAAAAATGCGTTAGTCTGACCCTAGCCTAAACACACAGAACAGTAGGAGAAAAAATCCTGCTCTAGAGTTTACAATCTAAGAGGAGACATGCTAGGTCAGGGAAGATAGCAGAGTATGTGAAGTACTTTGGGGGATTATGAAGTGAGATGATCGGCTTCTCTAAATTAATGCGTTTTCAAAGACTTCTTGAAGGACTGGAGAGACTGGGAGAGTCTATTGTTGGGGGAGAGGGTGTTCCATAGAAATAGGGCAGCTCAGGTGAAGTCCTGAAGGCAAGAGTTGGGGGTGTGGTTACGGAGAGATGATAACATCAGATCATTGGCAGAGCGAAGTGGACAGGATAGGCTATATCTGCTAATAATGAAGGAGATGTAGGTAGGGGCGCGGGTATGGAGAGCTTTGTACGGAAGCACAAATATTTTTAATTGGATTCTAAAGGACACAGAGAACCAGTGATTGACAAGCGGGCAAGGTGTGAGAGGTGCGGGAAGTGAGTTGGATGAGCCTGGAACAGGTGTTCATTACAGACTGCAGAGGGAGAATCTGGGATTTCTTAAGGCCAGCGAAAAGGGTGTTACAGTAGTCAAGGTGGGAGATAATAAGTGCTTGGATGAGCATTTTAATAGAATTCTGATTAAGAAAGGGGCAGATGTGTGCAATTTATTTAAGGCTAGGGTCAGACGAACGCATTTTTCACGTTGTCTGTGAAAAAGTGCGTTCGAACGAACGTACGTATTTTTTCCCGGAATACGCGATAGCGGTCATACGATGCGCCCTTTTGTCCGTGATCATCAATAAAACACTTTTTGTGTCTGGACGTTATGTTAGCCGGACATTAGCAGCGTCTGACGTCTCCTAATCACGCAAACACGCCGCTAGCGGACGCAGCGCACTCTGTACGTCAGTAGTAGCGGTTTGACGTTCTAGAAAAAATGCGTTTGTTTGCCACTTGCGTTGCGCTGACGAACTTTCGTGCAGCCGTACTTCGTGTGTTCCCCGGCATTGGACGTCATTTGCTGCTAGCACGGCCGTGATTTCGTGCGGCTAAACGCACGTTAAAAATGCGTTCGTCTGACCCTAGCCTTAGGTGGAAGTAGCAAGATTTGGTTAGCGACTGAATGGAGTGAAGGAGAGATTGAATGGAGTAAAGGACATACTTGTAAACGAGAGAAATCTCAATGTATCCTTCCTGGTAAAATCCTTTCTCAAAAAAAAAAAATGAGCCGAAGATGACACCGAGGCAACGTGAATTTGCGGTAGAAGTAATGGTGGCACAATTCACCTGAATGGAAATGGGTGCAGGAAAGTTGGCTTTAGAGGGAGGGAAGACGAGAAGTTCAGTTTTAGAGAGGTTGAGCTTTAAGAAACAGGAGGTCATCCAGTCAGAGACAGACGATAGGCAGGCAGTAGCATGGTGCAACACAGGAGAAGAGATCAGGAGTGGAAAGGTAGATTTGGGTGTTGTCAGCACAGAGATGATATTGGAGTCCATAGGAAGAGATGAGGTTGCCAAGAGAGGCAGTATAGATTGAAAAGAGTAGGGGACCCAGAACAGTGCCTTGAGGTACCCCAATGAGAGAGGAAGCAGTGGTGAAGTGGCACCAGCAAAGGAGACACAGAAGGAGCGAAGAGAGAGAGATAGGAAGAGAACCAGGAGAGAGCGGAGTCACTGAGGCCAAGTTATCGAAGCCTGAGGAGCAGGAGAGGGTGGTCAGCAGTGGCAAATGCAGCAGAAAGGTAAAGAAGAATAAGCAGGAAGAAGTGACCTTTAGTTTTAGCAGCAACTAAATCATTAGTCACCCTGCTCAGAGCAATCTCAGTAGAGTGGTGGGAGCGAAAGCTGAACGGGTGTAGGTCAAGTAGGGAGTTAACAGCAAGAAAACTGGTGAATTGCAAATAGAAGCTCTCCATAACCGTAGCTGTGCCCCTGCCTACATCCCCTCTCTTATTAACAGACCTTTTCCATCCTGGTCACTTTGCTCTGCCAATTTGTTATTATTATCTTCTACATTCATACCAACTCTAGCCTTCAGGACTTTTACCGAGCTACCCCCTTTTTATGGAACCCCAGCCCTCACAACATCTGACTGTCCCCATCCCACCGTCTTTCAATAAGTCTCTAAAAACACATTATTGTGGAGAAACCTATCAGGTCACTTCATACCCCCCCACTGTACATTTTCAGATCCATCTGACACATAGCCCCCTATGCATCCCGTTAGTTTTCATACTCCACTATTTAACCTTAACCCGGTGTGTCACATCTCTCCTCTTAGATTCTAAGTTCTTGAGCAGGGACCTCTTTACCTATTGTTCTCAAGTGCGTCTAACGCGTTTGTTAATTTCTTTTGTTATACCCATCGTACAGTGATACAGGATAACATTAATTACGAATGTTTTCAGAAGTTGAAGTGCTTTGCCCTGTATGTATCACCCCAGCTTTCATAACTATGTATTTTTCATTATATATTAGTGCACTTTTAAGTCTCCTATTTATCAGCCTAATCATTAATAAAAAAACACGCGAATGCGCGTTGCAGCGCGTTCGCGGCTATTATATGGCCGCGAACGCGCTGCTGTATGCCCGAAAAGAAGCTCCCGAACTTCTTTTTGCGTTGGCCGTTTTAACGCGCGTTCCTGCGCGCTGTAAAACGCTTAGGTCTGAATGGGTCCCATAGCAAAGCATGGGATTTCCCCGTTCCTGCGTTTTAAAGCGCGCACGAACGCGCGTTAAAACGCCCAGGTGTGAACCCACCCTAAGAGATTCTATTATCAGAATTAAATGAAGAAAGTTTGTTATAGATGTTGGTGAAACCCATACTCCATATTTACTATTATTATTAGCCAGGATGAGAGATAACTTGGTACCACTGATGATTGGAAGTAAGCTCCAGGAACCAGGCACAAAAGATGTCTAAACATATTGGTATTATTTCTGTTATGACAGCGGGTTGGTTCGGGATACCCCCACATGCAGCACCAAAAACCCATTCAGCCAGTAGCGGCACCAGCCCTTGAAGCGGCTGAGATACACAATTGTGAATGAGTACAGGCTGGTACTGGACAAGATTACCCGTTCTTTTAGTGGCTGGGCTTATAGCAAGTCATGACACAAGCCTGAGTAAGGGAAACCAGTCCTTGAAGGGGCTGGTGCAAAAATAACAGAGGAGTCAAAACTACCCAAGTTGTTACACAGAGGTCACAAAATGGAGCTTGGTCAGTAACTAGCTGGGTTGGTATACATGGATCGTAGGAAGAGCAGGGTCAGTAACTAGACGTGTCGGTACACAGTAAATCAGAAAGCAAGGAATACATGCGCAATTGGGGACATGGGAACCTACAGGTTCAGGTTAATGTACACAAAACTGAATAAGATTTATACAGGTGGAGGGTCTTGTACCATTTTTGTGCGTCAGAATGTCCATGTTTGATATGAACATAGTGACGCCCAAGTGTCGCTGTATCTACGCTCGTGACATTTGTTCCACGGCAGAAATTATTCTCAGTTGGCTTGGAATGACGTATGGGACACTTGGCCTCCCCCAAATGACATGGGATTAAGGAAATGTTACGTGGCGCACCTTGTAAAGGCGAGAACTCGAGAGTCGTTTTGTGGTGCTGTGCCAAATAGGATCCTCTGGTTCTGTGTAAGAATCTAGTTATTAGGAATAGTATGCTTCTTATAGCTTGGCAATCTCAGTGTTGTGAACATGCATGAATACCGTAGGATTATGCAGAAACAACATGAGCAATTCCAGCAGATTATTGAATCAGTATTCAGAATTAACAATGATCTCTTATTTCATATTTTATTTACGAAAATTTTCTATCCTTTAAATTATTTAATAGTAAATCCTACTGGTTTTCAGAAAAATACAATATAAGAACATTCCAAAAAAACTGATTGTAGGAAAGGGAAAATAGATACTAGAAATGTGTGTGTACAAAGGAGCAGATGGATAAAAATTTGAAACGATTTAAGATTTAGAGTTTCAGATAAGGCGACTGGAAAATGTGAAATCAGAGATACTGGATATTTGGCAAGAAGAAAATCAAAAAGAGAATAGTTCAGCCAAGAGGGAGCGATTCAAAGTCTGCTCTCTAGAGAAGCTAAAAATTATAAATACTGTAATATTTTAATGCTATAGTGATTGAAATATAAACTGGATTTGTCTGTTCAAGACACTATTAACCCCTCCACATCGGGTGGCGATATACAGCCATTGTTTGTTTTCCTGCTGTGGTGCAGATGACAATTGTATATCTTTGTTTCTCGCAGTGCCGAGATCTCCTGCCTGTGAAAACCGATAGTGAGCAACACAAAAGGTGTATGAGGAGGCTGCCTTAGCATTTCAGCTCTTGCCTCCCTTTTTGGGCAATAGACGACTGATTTGCATATTGTATAGCCTCCATTGTAATGACACCCTTGATTAAAAATTGTATAAGACCTGAGCGGGAATCCACCGTAGGGCAGGCCATTAGTGCTGCTGTTCTCAGCAATCCCGTAAAGTTTGTTTTGCTCACTTCTAGTGTGCAGGGTAATATAGACACGGACCACTCACTCGAGGTATCAGCTATGCCCTTCTGACGAGGTCAAAGATGGCTGAAATGATCACTGGGGGTTGCAGTTTCTCTTGTGCAGAGGAGGTTATCTTGGCATTTCAGTTCTGGCCAGCCTTGTTGGGTGATAGCAGCCAGATAGCAGCAGCCACACCGCTGGTGCAGAATCCGTTAGCACCAGCCAAAATTAAAAAAAAAAATCTAGATACTCACCTCCTGTCCCGCGGCTCCATCCGCCTCCTCTGTCGCCAGGAACCGAGGGAGAGACTGGGGGAAAAAGTCCCCTAGTCTCTCCCTGCAGATCACTTTGCCGACCTGCCGGATCTCACAAGGCGAGATCCGGCAGGTCATATGACCGGCAGGGGGAAACTCAATGGAGTCCTATGGATTCCATCGAGTGGATGCTCGCGGAGGCGCTTAGTGCTGCCGCACGCATCCCGGGCTGTATCGCCCGCTAACAATGCAGGCAGTGCCTGCATTGTAATCTCACGTTAAGGCTAGGGTCAGACGAATGCATTTTTCGCATCGTCCGTAAAAAAGTGCGTCCGAACGCATGCAAGTACTTTTTCACGGAATACGCAATAGCGGTCATACGATGCACAATTACAGCCGTGATTTTTTTACGGATCCAAACCAGGAAACTTTGGGTGTCTGGACGTTATTTTTGCTGGACATGAGCAGCGTCTGACGTCTCCTAATCATGCACACACGCCGCTATGCGGACGCAGCGCACTCTGTACGTCAGTACTAGCGGTTCAACGTTCTTTCAAAAATGCGTTCGTGTGCCGCTTGTGTTGCACGGCCCAACTTTCTTGCGGCCATACTTCGTGTGTGGGCCTGTGTTGGACGTAAATTGCTGCTACCAAAAGTGCGGCTAAACACACGTTCGCACTGCGTTCGTCTGACCCCAGCCTAAAACGGGGGGGGGGCAGTTTTTTCTCCCTAGCGCCCCCGTTTTAACGTGAGAATTGTAATGTGTCCTATACTGTTTTCACCAAAGAAATTGACACGTCAGGAAAAATGGCAGAGATACTTTGAGAATTCATATTAATTTATAAATTCAATGACAGAGATACAAAGAGACAGAGTACCTTATCGTGGGTTAATGGCTCCACCAGCCAGTTTGTAGTTAATGGTTTTTTTTTCCAAGTACAAATGTACGCACTGTTTTTTGCAAGTGTCAGAGATGTGAGGAATTTGGCACATAATACCACAGCTTGAAGCATAGGTAAATACATGGAAAAATTGTATTGTCTACACACAAAAATCTTATAGACCCATGGAGAATGTAGTGAAGTGGAAAGTTCAATCCACGTATTCGAAAGGTAAAGAAAATATCTAGCTCCCTGAAGCTCTCAATGTTTGTTCTATAGGTGAACGCATTCCTGAAGAGGAGAGGATCCACATCTTACCACAAAATGAATAATGCTTAAATGAATAGCGTTCAATAATATTCTGCTTTCAATTTATCTTGTATGGTTTGTATAAAGCATCTCTGGAGAAACAGCAGGTTTCTTCAAGAATTTCCTGATCAATGGAAGCTGCTGTGTAGAGCTGTTTAATGAAAGGCTATAATAAAAAATGTGATTGGTAGATGAATTTCAAGATGCCGAACCATGTGTTTTGCACACTGAATAGTGATTTTAGACTGATGATGAACAAGAGAAAACCAAAACAAGACAATTAATTACCCTACCACCAACCAGTGGCTACATCCTAAATAGATATAACTAGGGCCATAAACGGAAGAGTCTGGTGAATATTATATACATTATAGGAGCATGAGAATAATGTGGTAGACAGCATGTGTTGGAATCTATATATATTTTGATACAATTTGTTTTTGCTTTTGGCTAATCTGGCTGGATTTTTTGAGCTTGTATGATCTCTTCATGTTTTTCTTATTATACCTGGCTACACTGCTGGCTTAAGCTAGTAACTGTTGAATTAATTACCCTACTCTTTTTAGTCTGGAATAAAATACGAACCCCCCCAACCATTCTTCGACTCACTTCCTCGCCCCTACATTGGGCGCCCCATGACCCCCGCACAGCTCACCTCCATTTGCTCCTACTAGAACTGGGCCATGTGGATTTAGGCAAGGCTCCACTTCCTCGGTTATTGTGGCCCCACTTGGATCGTTGTACCTCCACCCCTCTATGTGCGATTGGTTTCTTGCTAAACACCGGATGTCATTGTCATTGTTTTGTTTTGTGCTGCTAGTCATGACTCATGTATTGTACGTTGCACTTGCCTATCCTTATGCTGATCCAACAATAAAAATATATTGAAAGAAAAAATACCAGCTTAGTCTATGTTGCTGTTACTGAATGAGGCTGTAACCTGGAAGTGATGTCCTGCAAAAAATCTAGGGGCCCTAGCACCTACTTCAAGCTAACACTAGCTATCACGTTAGCGCTAGCTTAAAAGAGGTAATAGCTCTCCGCACAGATCACCTCCGATTCGCTAACTGGCTAAAAAAAACCTGTTCGCGTATTGGTATTAGCGGTGTATACCGCGAGCTTACTGTACTTTGCTCTCCCTATACTTAACAGGGGAGCACAAAGTGTAAGCAGAGATTAACTAGCGTTAGGATCCCAAGCAGGGCCGGTGGAAAGACTTTTGCCACCCTAGACAAAAACCTATTTTGGTGCCCCTCCCCCCACCTACTCCAGCCCATTCCATTTTCACACTGTGCACAAAGCTTTATAACAATAAAACTCACGCTTATACACACCGCACATTACTGTATCACAGAGCTGCGCAGCAATAAAACTCACAGTAATGTGCGGTGTGTATGAGAAGGGAAAAGGGGGAGAGAGGGGGAAGAAGGGGAAAGGGGGGAGAGAGAGAGAGGGGGAAGGGGGGAGAGAGAGGGGGAAAGGGGGGAGAGAGGGGGAAAGGGGGAGAGAGGGGGAAGGGGAGAGAGAGTGGGAGGGGGAAGGGGAGAGAGAGGGGGAAGGGGCGAAGGGGGGAGAGAGGGGGAAGGGGGAGGGGAGAGGGGGAAAGGGAGGGGGAGGAGAAAGGGGGTGGGGAGTCAGAGTGGAGAACACAGAGTCCTGCTGATGGATCTCTAGCACACAAAGTCAGAAGATGCCAGCCTCACCTGGGGCTCAGCCTGCTTCGGGTCTGCTTTGCAATGCTATCAAACAGGAGGCTGCCATCTTCCCAGCATGCACAGCCACTCCCATGCAGCATACAGGGCACCAGTCATCCATCTGCACTGCAATTCTGCTTGAGGTCATCACTCCCGAGCTGGGCATTGCAGTGTCAGTTACCATGGTGACTGAGTGAAGAGGAAGGAGGGGAGAAATGGATTCAGATCACCAGCTGCTCTTGCTGTCATGTAGGAGTTTGCCCCGCTGCCTCTCCCAAGCAGGGCTCGAGTTGAGCGGGAACGCGCAGGAACGGCGTTCCCGCACTTTTCCCACAGCGGGAACGCTGCAGGAACGCAGCGTTCCCGCTGTGGCCCGAGCCCGAACGCCGC
This sequence comes from Leptobrachium leishanense, assembly GCA_009667805.1. Taxonomy (NCBI): domain Eukaryota; kingdom Metazoa; phylum Chordata; class Amphibia; order Anura; family Megophryidae; genus Leptobrachium; species Leptobrachium leishanense. Next base: position 182,047,214 of record CM019066.1, read on the forward strand.
CGCCGCACATTGCCGGCGGCCGGCGTGCTTCCTGTTACAAGGGCCGGTGACAGGAGGTGGAGCCGCTCGCCTGGCTGTTTCATAGTTCCCAGGCGAGCGGCTGCACTTCCTGTCAGCGGCCACTGAAGCAGGAAGCACGCGGCCGCTGGCAATGTGGAGCAGCAAAGGTGAGCTGGGCTGGGGGCAGTATCCATGAGACCAGGGGGCAGTATCCATGAGACCAGGGGGCAGTATCCATGAGACCAGGGGGGCATTATCCATGAGACCAGGGGGGCATTATCCATGAGACCAGGGGGGCATTATCCATGAGACCAGGGGGGCAATATCCATGAGACCAGGGGGGCATTATCCATGAGACCAGGGGGGCATTATCCATGAGACCAGGGGGGCATTATCCATGAGACCAGGGGGGCATTATGCATGAGACCAGGGGGCAGTATCCATGAGACCAGGGGGCATTATCCATGAGACCAGGGGGGCATTATCCATGAGACCAGGGGGGCATTATCCATGAGACCAGGGGGGCAATATCCATGAGACCAGGGGGGCATTATCCATGAGACCAGGGGGGCATTATCCATGAGACCAGGGGGGCATTATCCATGAGACCAGGGGGCAGTATCCATGAGACCAGGGGGGCAATATCCATGAGACCAGGGGGGCATTATCCATGAGACCAGGGGGGCATTATCCATGAGACCAGGGGGGCATTATCCATGAGACCAGGGGGGCAATATCCATGAGACCAGGGGGAGTATCCATGAGACCAGGGGGGCAATATCCATGAGACCAGGGGGCAATATCCATGAGACCAGGGGGGCAGTATCCATGAGACCAGGGGGGCAGTATCCATGAGACCAGGGGGCAATATCCATGAGACCAGGGGGCATTATCCATGAGACCAGGGGGGCAGTATCCATGAGACCAGGGGCAGTATCCATGAGACCAGGGGGCAGTATCCATGAGACCAGGGGGGCAGTATCAATGAGACCAGGGGGGCAGTATCCATGAGACCAGGGGGGCATTATCATGAGACCAGGGGGGCATTATCCATGAGACCAGGGGGGCAGTATCCATGAGACCAGGGGGGCAATATCCATGAGACCAGGGGGGCAATATCCATGAGACCAGGGGGGCAATATCCATGAGACCAGGGGGGCATTATCCATGAGACCAGGGGGGCATTATCCATGAGACCAGGGGGGCAATATCCATGAGACCAGGGGGGCAGTATCCATGAGACCAGGGGGCAATATCCATGAGACCAGGGGGGCAGTATCCATGAGACCAGGGGGGCAGTATCCATGAGACCAGGGGGGCAGTATCCATGAGACCAGGGGGGCATTATCCATGAGACCAGGGGGCAGTATCCATGAGACCAGGGGCAGTATCCATGAGACCAGGGGGGCATTATCCATGAGACCAGGGGGGCAGTATCCATGAGACCAGGGGGGGCAGTATCCATGAGACCAGGGGGCAGTATCCATGAGACCAGGGGGGCAGTATCCATGAGACCAGGGGGGCAATATCCATGAGACCAGGGGGGCAGTATCCATGAGACCAGGGGGGCAATATCCATGAGACCAGGGGGGCAATATCCATGAGACCAGGGGGGCAATATCCATGAGACCAGGGAGGCAATATCCATGAGACCTGGAGCAATATCCATGAGAGCTGGGGCATTATCCATGAGACCTGGGGGCAATATCCATGAGAGCTGGGGCATTATCCATGAGAGCTGGGGCATTATCCATGAGAGCTGGGGCAATATCCATGAGAGCTGGGGCATTATCCATGAGACCTGGGGGCATATCCATGAGAGCTGGGGCATTATCCATGAGAGCTGGGGCATTATCCATGAGAGCTGGGGCAATATCCATGAGAGCTGGGGCAATATCCATGAGAGCTGGGGCATTATCCATGAGAGCTGGGGCATTATCCATGAGAGCTGGGGCAATATCCATGAGAGCTGGGGCAATATCCATGAGAGCTGGGGCATTATCCATGAGAGCTGGGGCAATATCCATGAGAGCTGGGGCAATATCCATGAGAGCTGGGGCATTATCCATGAGAGCTGGGGCATTATCCATGAGAGCTGGGGCATTATCCATGAGAGCTGGGGGCATTATCCATGAGACCTGGGGGCATTATCCATGAGAGCTGGGGGGCATTATCCATATGAGCTGGGGCAATTATATCCATGTGAACTGGGGAAAATATATCCATATAACCAGTGCTGTGTATGTTATTCTGGAGGCTCAGTGCTGTGTATATTATCCTGGAGGCTCAGTGCTGTGTATATTATTCTGGGGGCTCAGTGCTGTGTATATTATTCTTGGGGTTCAGTGTTGTGTATGTTATTCTGGGGGCTCAGTGCTGTGTATGTTATTCTGGGGGCACAATGTTGTGTATATTATTCTGGGGGCTCAGTGCTGTGTATGTTATTCTGGGACAATGTTGTGTATATTATTCTGGGGGCTCAGTGCTGTGTATATTATTCTGGGGGCTCAGTGTGTGTATGTTATTCTGGGGGCTCAGCGCTGTGTATATTATCTGGGGGCTCAGTGTGTGTATGTTATTCTGGGGGCTCAGTGCTGTGTATATTATTCTGGGGGCTCAGTGCTGTGTATGTTATTCTGGGGCCAATGTTGTGTATATTATTCTGGGGGCTCAGTGCTGTGTATATTATTCTGGGGCTCATGCTGTGTATATTATTCTGGGGGCACAATGTTGTGTATATTATTCTGGGGGCTCAGTGCTGTGTATATTATTCTGGGGGCTCAGTGCTGTGTATATTATTCTGGGGGCTCAGCGCTGTGTATATTATTCTGGGGGTTCAGCGCTGTGTATATTATTCTGGGGGTTCAGCACTGTGTATATTATTCTGGGGTCTGTGCCTGGAGATATATATAATATAATGCGTTAGTCCAGTTGCCACAATCACGAGTATACCTATACGTAGTGATACCTTTCACTGATCAGTATAGTTTCCAGTTTACACTCTTGAAAGCTTGTCTTTTAAATGTAAGTTACCCAATAAAAATGGTATCACCGGCACGCACTGCTATACTCGTAATATATATATATATATATATATATATATATATATATATATAATAATTTCAGGTAATGGGGGTTGTGGAATTCGTGGGTGAGTTCCCTCACTTTTTTTCCCAGGACTTGACCCCTGCTCCCAAGTAAGAGCGTGGTCCTGAAGTGAAGTGAGCGGGAGCAAGTAGCTGATGGGAGGAGGAGGCGGAGACGAGTGAAGGGGAAGAGGCGTCATCACAGTCCACTCCCACACTGTCTGGCAGAGCGTCTCTAAGGAGTGAAAGTTTTTACAAGCAGACAGCACAGTCACACCACACACGCAGCATGAGCCAGGCCAGAACAGATAGCGGCAACATTCTGGTTTGTCATGAAAGTCAGTGACCGGGAGGAGGATTTTTGCGCCCCCTCGTTCTGGCAGCAGGCCAGCACCCTTAGGCGGGTGCCTGTGCTGCCTTACATTTGCGCCGGCCCTGATCACAAGGTCCTAATGCTAATTACAAAGAGCTGTCGCTAATTGCAAAGTTTGCTACAGCTCTGAGCTGCTGCTAACGAATTCCGCTGTTGCAAAATCAGTTAGCAGCAGCTGAAAAGCCCCCAAAAATCAAATACTCACCTCTCATCCTGCAGTGAGAACGACGGCCTGATCCGCCACTTCTGGCCGCCAGTAGCAGAGTGAAATTGGGGGAAAAAGGTCCCCAGTCTCCCTCCACAATCACTCCGCCAACCAGCAGTATCTAATGAGAGGCGAGATCCTACCTGTCATGTGACCTCATAAGAACGGAGTGGGACTTCAAAACGCCTGGTGTGTAATTCTTTCTTTATTCATGGAAGAACAGTCTAATCCATAATGAGTGACGTTTCGGCCATGACAGCCTTAATCATACTAAAGTGTACACAGACTCCACTCTCCTATATATATATATATGCAAATTCCTTCAATTAGATCAATTAGATCCCCACACATGCAAGTCATTAACTAATTCATATGGTAATTCTACTTCTGATCATACCTATGTCACCTTCTAAATATAGAGTACACATATAAAACATTGCAAGGACATTTCAAAACCACATATACATGTGTGGGTAGAGGGGATTCACAAAAATTCAAACAAATGAAAAATAAAAAATAATAAGTAAATAATACCAATGAACATAAATAAACATTAAAATATCAACATATTAAACCTGCAGAAGAATGGACAACGAAAAACATGGAGCCCCCACAATGAGAGGGGATCCCATATCACCAATCTTTCTATCTAGGTATACTTTCACAGATATTCTATCCAAAGACTGTAGACCGACGCTTGGATACATAAATGAAACATTATTATTATTAAATCAATAGCAACAGTGTAAATCAAACTCCCTATTTATGTCAGGATCGCCCCCTGGTGCCACCCGGTACCCGCCGGACCCGACGCTAACGCTGTTCGTCCCGTCCTCGGCGGACCACAACTGGGCACCATGGTTACCACACCTTCATCCTCCGGCACCCTATCCCCTAGACAGCAGCCGGCGCGCGCATGCGTGCTATATCGATGAGGACCTCGACGCCGGGAGATAACGTCAGACGCCAGGTATGGCGGGAATCGGTTTAAAAGAGGCTACAGAACTGTGAGTAAATGCCCAATTAATGAGTATGATTCCTAGCACATGGACTGTGTTTCATTGTCTCCAAGTCATACAGTGGCCGCCCTTCAGCCTTTGCAACCGTCTCGCCGAGCCTCCAACCTCCAGCCTGTTACAGCGTATCCAGCATCTCAATCCGCTTTGGCTCTCCAGCCTTTACAGCCGTCTCACCAAGCCTCAGACCTCCGGCCTGCTACAGCGCATCCAGCACCTCAATCCGCTTTGGCTCTCCAGCTGTTACAGCCGTCTCACTGAGCTTCAGACCTTCGGCCTGCTACAGCGCATCCAGTACCTCAATCCGCTTTGGCTCTCCAGCCTCCACAGCCGTCTCACCAAGCTTCAGACCTTCGGCCTGCTACAGCGCATCCAGTACCTCAATCTGCTTTGGCTCTCCAGCCTCTACAGCCGTCTCACCAAGCCTCAGACCTCCGGCCTGCTACAGCGCATCCAGCACCTCAATCCGCTTTGGCTCTCCAGCTGTTACAGCCGTCTCACCGAGCTTCAGACCTTCGGCCTGCTACAGCGCATCCAGTACCTCAATCCGCTTTGGCTCTCCAGCCTCCACAGCCGTCTCACCGGGCTTCAGACCTCCGGCCTGCTACAGCGCATACAGCACCTCAATCTGCTTCGGCACTTAGCCTTCACAGCCGACTTTCCGAGCCTCAGACCTCCAGCCTACTACAGTAAACCACAGTATCTTACGTTCCCTCTGTGCCTTGAGATACCTATCATCTACTGTGAGTACTACAATCCCCTACGGGTCTGTTACTATATTATGGTGTTTTCATATACTGAGTACTACCCGTCGTGTCAAGCCTCCAGTATTCCCGTGCCTATCTCTCCATACCCATCCACACCTGACGTCTCGGCCACTGTCACGAATAGGGTTGTACCATTCCATCTCACCCTTCATGTAGTGGCTCTCACGATCTGGTATACTCTGCCTCTTGGGTTCCCATCGTTCCAGTACTACAGTTTCCCCGTGGCAAGTCCTGACAATTTAGGCCTTTAGGGCTCCCAATACAAGGTGATTACAGCACTTGTGGATATGGTCATGTGACCTGACAGCAGAAGCCTCCATGGAGGAGATGCATCTGCGAGCCTAACGGCTGCTACGGGCAGGCTGCTGGACTAAGCACCTGCCTCGAAATACACTGATGACACCATGACGCAAAGGTGAAATTAGCAACTGCAAATTTTTCTAGCTCAGGGGACCCGATAGGGCCTTAGGACTTTATTTCACCTGAGCCATGGGCCAAAAAGATAATATAGGCCTGGACATTTAAAGAGACAACAGCACTTTATGTTCTCCATTATAAGTTAATAGAACAATTGAGACTATAATGCACCAAAATGTTAATCATGTGATATCCTTTAATCTCTTCAAGATACAATATTATGGCAAAGTGTAAATAAATACAAAAGTGATTGCATTGAAATACAGGAACATAAATGTTGTTGAAATGTATATGTCGTCAGTGTCTACCGGTGGCACACAGTGACACTTTTAGAGACTCATGTATGTCATGTAGACCACATAGCCACAATAATAGAGACCTACACTCAATCTAGCATTGCAAACTCCGTCTCAATACACATCCATTTCCAGACAATGTCACGCGCAGACAACATATCGGTCCCATTCCACCCATGTTAGTTTCCTTCCAACCTCCAAACCCTAATCAGCCCCTTCCATATCCCAGACCCCATATAATTTCCCAATTTTCTCTGACTGTCTCAGTTCTTATCCACCCCAGACTCCATGTTAGTCATTATCAACACCCCAAATACCCATCATTCCCATTCACCCTAAGACACAATATCAGTTCCCATTCTACAAAATCACTTAACACTGAAAAAAAATAGTAAAAGTCCAAAACTGACGTCTTATCCCACGGTGGGGAGAAAGTGACATTTTTTAAAGATTTCCCTTCTTATCCCCTCACTTTTTCTGCTGTCATGTGACAGGGGGAGAATGGACATGAGAATGAGATCACAGCCACTGCAATAGCTTTTAATGAAAGTGAAACAGTTGTTCATTCCTAGCATTTTGCTTGGAAGGGAGATCAATGAGTGCTGATCATCAGCATTCTGGGTAGGGTGCACTGTGTCCCCTCGGAGGGTGAATCAGTCCTTCAGGACCTATGTAGGTGGAGAGGCGGAAGGCACAATTCGCTGTGAACATTCAGATTGTATTTAATGGTTTCTGTACTTTGTTTCCATTTACGTTCTAAATCTAAGCAACAAGAATATGCAAAGGTTTATACATGTAATTATCTTTGCCAAAGCCCTGGTAAACTTTACACCTGCCTTGGAATTGAGCCCTAGTTTTTTATAGTACATACCAATTACCTGAAACACAGCACTACATGTGTGACAACAATTCTCATTTTTTAATCATCAATGTACGATAGGGGCTCCCATCAGAATATTTCAGCAGTATATAATACTTAATACAAAGCATGGGTTGATTATTTTATCAAATATAATCCATAGTTCTGCAAAAGTGGCATTTGGCTTCAGTTACTTTGAAAGTTGTAACTTCAGATTTCTTCATTGGCAATGTATATTTTTAGGCTATTTAAAAAAAAAAAAAAAAAAAAACTCCTCCCTAGGAGACTCATAAAGAGTCAAGTCTAGTTAAAAGCTGGTAATGGTTAAAGCAGATTGTTCGCAGCCCACACCTGTTTGTACATATTAATCTCTTGACATAGAGCTAAATCCACCTGACTGATTAATTTGTATGGAGTGCCAGCTTGTAAATTCATAAGCCAAAATCTAACAAGTTCACGTTCTGTCATAAGATACCGTAATGGTGGAACCATGCCGGTTTCCATATGCCGCATGTCCCCTCTGCACAGAACTTTGGTGGAAATAATGATGTATTGAAATACTTTGCTTACATAAAAAAGTCAATAAATACTTAAAAGTAAACAGTTGGTTTTTAATAAAACATACAGAATATTTTGTTAGACGTCTGTCTATAAAACAGAAGTAAACTGTAGAGGGAATTTATACAACATAGAGTGTGAGACAAACAACGTTGTTTTAAAGAAGAATACAAATGTATTTTGTAGCATACATTGTGTGCTACAAAAACGTCTTTTGTTCTTGCTTGATCTTTTTATTCTCTCCTGACTGTATCATTTCTTTTTTTGCCAGTTTTATCTTTTTAGCATTTAGAAGGTCAATATTTAGTTCCTGTGCTAATCCCAGATGAGGAATTCTTTTAACATCATATGTTTTTATTCCAGCATTGTCCTACCCTTTGTCCTACTTCTGCTACTCACCCAGATGTTAATGTCTATTCTGCAAGGTCACATTTTCTGCTTAACCTCATTTTGACATGCTGACCCTGACACCTGCGGTCAGAACTAGATTCAGGGCATCATGGGCCTGGAACTGAAGATTACGATGTGTCTATGTTCTCAGCTCCTGTTGTTTCTCTGTTCCATTCTTCACCTTCCATTATTCTTCTGCCACATTATACTCACCTTCCGTTGTGTAATTTCTCAATCCCCCTCATTTTCATGGTGTTGCTGGCATGGTGTTGACCAAACATTTCATTTGTCCTGTTTTGGGGTCAACCTCACTAGCTTATATGTGAAAGGGACACTATATGCTCTCTGGTCCTTACATGCAGATTGGATGGTCATGTTGGCCTGTGTGTGCCACAAACCCCTTTAATCTCGATGGTTTATTTCAGCTCTTTGAGTATGGCGGGAATAGCTCCACACTCAAAACCAAGATCATCTAGTGCTGACCTGGCATTGTAGAATAGGTAAGGAAGTGGTCAGTTTTCCTAACCTACTTCCAATCAATGGCTCTCAATGTAGCACACTGAGAGCTCCCTGCAGTCATGACAACTGTGGCTTGACAGGAAGCCAGTAGCTCCTTACATCTGACTAGTGCTGATTGCCCTGGGTTTAAAGGGACACTCTAGGCACTGTGATCAGTCTCATTTGCGTGGTCTCTGTGCCATGAATGTTGTTGAACCTCTGTCACTTCTGGAAAAGGGGTTGTTGGAGGGCTGAATCCATGTGAAGATGCTTAGGCCTGCCCAGGATCTGGTCCCGTAGCTCCCACCAATGGCTCTCAAATAGGGATGAGCTGTTCGGGTTCGGACGGTTCGGAGTTCGACCCGAACTTTGGCAGTTCGAAAGTTCGCAAACTTCAAACTTTTTTAGGTGCGTTCGGTTCGAGTTCGAAAAAAAAAAGAAATTTTGAAAAAAGTATAGAAAATGCTTAAAAAAATACAAAAAAATCTAGAAATAAAGAGACTCTTTACTGCAGAATATTATAAGCAACGGTTTATTAGATATTGAATTAAAAACTAATGTGTACGTGGAAAGATTATCAACTCTAAATGACCTCTGTTCACAAACGGGCATAACACCAGGTATTTTTAGTCTGGTAATCAATTTGATACATTGTACACTATACTGAGGGTGTGGGGTGGTGTCTGCTTCTGATTGAGATTTGAGAATTAATTTCCCTCATAAAACATCCTAATATGCTGCATTTAACCCTTTCGCTGCTGAGGCTTTTCACACCTCTGTGCTGAGGTCATTTTTATCGCTTTCGCTCATCATGTTTAACTGCGTTTTGTAGCCATATTTTGATATATGACCCAGACATATTATATATCGTTCTTTCCGGCAGACTTGGCAGATTCATAATATGTCATTATTATATGTATACGTTATATCATGTCTGTATATTATAACAAAAAATGCAATAAAATTAGAATTTTCAATAATTTATTATGTGTAAAGTGTTTTTTTTCACATTTTAACATGCGATCATTTGCGGTTATATTTTGTATGGGTTGTGCTTGTTAAAAAAATTAGAAATGGGGTCTCGTTACATTTTTTTTGGGGAAAATTTCGCTTTTTTTAACAAACGCACCACATACAAAAATAGTTAGTGCAGCATTATTGTTCACATTATAATTGAAATGGGAACAATATTGCTGCATTAACAAAACAAAAACAAACAAAAAAACTTGTTTATTTTTTTTGTTGTTAAAATATATATATATTTTTTTAAAAACATTTTTTATGCTCATGTTTGGTATCCTTGGAAAGGCCATGCTCTGGCCAATCCAATGATATCAAACATTAACCCCTAGCTGCCATGGATCGGGAGATAGGGGGTTCATTGGAACCCCCTATCTCCACCATTGGTGGCAGCTAGGGGTTAACTCCAGGACTGGCGTCATCGTGCTATGCACGATGATGCCAGTCCTCAGGGGGAGTTCCTGGAGGCTTGGCCGACATCCAAGATGTCGGCCAGCTCCAGGGGAGGATCACGATCCGGCGCTTTTCAGCGCCGATTCGTGATCCGGCTCCCCAGGGGTTAATCACAGCCACCGTTTGGAAGGGCAGGCTGTGCCCTTCCAAACGATGCCTGGATTAACCCTCTGCCCCCGGCGATCGGGAGGGAGAGAGGTCCGAAGGACCCCCCTCCCTTTCAGGCGCTTCCTCCGCACATGCGGGGGGCGCCTGAATTAGATGTCATCGCGCCGCCGCGATGACATCTATTTGCTCCGCCGGGGTCCCGGAGTGCTGGGCTGACATCCAAGATGTCAGCCCGCACCGGGGGGGGGCGCAGCAATCCGCCGGAATCCGGCAGATTGCTGCCTCCTGTGCATGGACGCGTTCAGCGCGTCCATAGCACAGGAGAACCACTTGGCTGGACGAGCTGAGCGCATCCATAGCAGCCAAGTGGTTAACTGGTGTTTGAAAAAAATTCAAAATAACATCTAAAGCAATGTTATTTTTCACCTCGGGATTAAACATTCACAGGGTTATTCAGAGAGCGGTGAAAAGCAGGAGAATAACTGGAGAAGTGAAAATTCTAGGTCAAAATAGCCAAACCAGAAAAATTCTCCCATTTAACTCACTTTCCAAATTGGCTATTTGGTCTAGATTGTTCTCTTCTCCTGCCAGTTCTCCTGGCTTTCACCTCTCTCTCAGGGTTGTTCAGAGAAAGGCGAAAACCAGGAGAATGGCAGGAAAAGAGAACAATCTGCACCAAATAGCCGATTTGGAAAGTGAGATAAGGCTAGGGTCAGACGAACGCATTTTTCACGGCGACCGAAAGTGCGTCCGAACGCATTGCCGTATTTTTTCACGGAATGCGCGAAAACGGTCATACAATGCGCAGTTTTGTGCGTGATGTTTTACGGATCCAAACCAGGAAACTTTGGGTGTCTGGACGTTATGTTGGCCGGACATGAGCAGGGTCTGACGTCTCCAAATCACACATACACGCCGCTAGTGGACGCAGCGCACTCTGTACGTCCGTACTTGCGGTTCTGCGTTCTCGAAAAAATGCGTTCATTTTCCATTTGCGTTGTGCAGCCGGACTTTTGTGCGACCGTACTTCGTATATTGGCCGTCATTGCCCGTCATTTGCTGCTAGTGCGGCCGTGATTAAGTGCGCCTAAACGCACGTTAAAAATTCGCTAGTCTGACCTTAGCCTAAGGCTAGGGTCAGACGAGCGTTATTTCTACGGACTGTACGTCCGTGCACACGGACGTACGTCAGTACGGAAGACACAGTAGTGGCCACACAGTCCGTTTATTCACTGACGTATATTTTGACGGATGTAGGAGGGAAAATAAATTAAAAAGCAAAACCATTTTGTCCGTGAAAAATGCTGGACGTATAAATGCAGTCTGTCTGACCACGTTCCATCACTCACACACAAAGCTATGCAGACGTTGCGGACGCAGCGCACTTTGTGCGGCCGTTCTAGGGGATGTACGTTCTTGCCTGCCTTGCGTCCGTGGGCTGCGGCCGTTGTGCGTCCGCAGTTCAGTGCGGACGTACTTCATGTGTCAGGCTCCAATGGGCTTTCTGTCATGCTATCACGGACGTACTTTTAGGCGCAATCACGGACGTGAACACTACGCTCGTCTGACCCCAGCCTTAATGGGAGAATTTTTCTGGTTTGGCTATTTTGACCTAGAATTTTCCATTCTCCAGTCATTCTCCTGCTCTTCACCGCTCTCTGAATAACCCCTGTCAGGGTTATTCAGAGAAAGGTGAAACTCAGGAGAATGACTGAAGAGAAAATTCTAGGTCAAAATAGCCAAACCAGAAAAATTCTCCCATTTTTCTCACTTTCCAAATCGGCTATTTGGTCTAGAATTTTCCATTCTCCAGTCATTCTCCTGCTTTTCACCGCCAAAAAATTAGTAAACTTTTTCTGCGTGTCCGAAAATGTCTCCTCTTTACATACAGACTGCCGCCCCAAGCAGTTGTTTATGGATAGATTAAAGGAAAAGCATTTACCGTCATTTGAAATGTCATTTTTGGGTTTTTACATATTTCTATACATCCTAGAAATCCGCCACTTCACGGGCAGGTTATGGGGACCTCCTAGGCACGATATTTGAAGGAATTTTTCGTTTTTATTTTTAACCCTTATTTCATGGAAAACTCACTGTCCCTTTAAAAACGTTTTTTTTTTTACTTTTTGTCCTTGTTTCCTGTCCCCCAGGGCACTACCCGGACCCCCATACACTTTTTATGGCAAATATCTATCATATATGCCCTCTTGGAGGGCACTCTAAAAACCAAATTTTCAGCCCCATTGACTTGTATTGAGTTCGAGTTCGGGTTCGGGTTCGGATCCGAATATTTGGAAAGTTCGGGTTCGGCTTCGAACCGAACTCGGGGAGTGTTCGGCTCATCCCTACTCTCAATGCGCTCAGCTTTGAGAGCCTTAGGATTGGCTGCCTTCTTACAGTCATGTGACATACTGCAAGTTACAAACTTGTGAAGATACTTGTTGTGAAGGGGCTGATTCACACCAACTTTTTGTCATGATCTCAATAGCAGGTTACCATGATCCTTTATGTACATTGATCTATTGTAAAACTGCATCATAATGGCGCGGTTGCACAATAAATGAGTACCTTTTTACAACTGAAGAACTTGGACTTCAATGTTTCTACATTTTATACCACTGAGAATATCTATATTACCAAACCATGAGTGGGACAAAAAATGAAAAACATACTAATATGAAAGTATAAGACAATGAATCTGAAAAGATAATGATGTCATTACCTTGGATGTCGTCATTGAAAGTGCAGTAATGATTGCGATATTTATTCAGGAGACGGAATGCATTGGCATTGGCAAAATCTTCAAACTGAATGAGGCAGTTCATCCCATACCTAAAGCAAAAAAATTAATAATTTTATGAAATGGAGTAATAGATAATACGCTTACTGGTTAGTTCAATCCGCGGCCATCTTTTACATTAAGAGATTGGAGTTTAGATAGTGTGTCCGATATCTTGCACAATTTCAAATGTGTTAAATGTAGAGTTTAGAACCTTTTATGTAATAAGAGGACTCCATGGAGTCTCGCGAGATTCTGCTGGTTGGCGGAGTGATCACAGAGGGAGACAGGAGACTTTCTTCCCCCAGTCTCCCTATGCTCTCGGCGGCCAGAAGCAAGGCTGCTGTTTAGGACCCAAGACAGCTGCCAGTTCCTCGGTCCTGCCGTAGATCTCAGAGGCATCTGTCACGGTTCACGCCGCAGACGCCGGAAGAAAGGGAAGTAGGATCTGTCTCCTTTAAGAACCTGGATCCGGTCCGGCTTTTCCCACTAACTGGACTGAGGTCCAGGCACTCAAGACTCCATCCCTGACTTTCCTATCACGTATCCCTTCACCTCTCCAGGTGTGGGCTGGGCCTGCAATGCCCATTTAAACCAGCCTCACCTCTGAATCAGAGCTTCTGCATCGTTTATTCTAACCATAGAAAGACTCATTGCAAGCCTGACCTGAGTGCTATGCACTGACCTGCCTGAGGTTCATCTGAGTGCCCCTTCGTTTGGTATCCTGAGAACCCTTCCATCTGGTATCCTGAGGACCCTTCCATCTGGTATCCACCTGCCAGAGGTTCATCTGAGTACCCCTTCGTTTGGTATCCTGAGAACCCTTCCATCTGGTATCCTGAGGACCCTTCCATCTGGTATCCACCTGCCTGAGGTTCATCTGAGTACCCCTTCGTTGGTATCCTGAGAACCCTTCCATCTGATATCCTGAGGACCTTTCCATCTGGTAGCCTGAGAACCCCTCACCATTACTACATTCTTTAAGGACTATATTATCCTGCCTCTTATTGACCTACACGTGTATGACACCGGAATCTGGACTGACTACTTCTATGCTAGCTGCCTGCCACCGACCTAAGCTTGATTTAACCACTCTCCAATCATAACCCTTCTGATACTGCGCCTGATCTTCTTGTGTCTTTTGCCTTCTGTGTCTTTTGATCCTCTTGTGTTTATTCTTTATTCAGCGTCCAGTACCTGTTCTGTTGGCCCTATTGTGCTATTCAGTGTCCTGTCTACCCCTTCTGCTAAGTGTACCCTGTCCTCTGTATATATTATCTTGCCCATCCAGCTCCTATCTATAGTTATTAGTTATTCAGATTCCCCTTCTTGGTTTACTTTTGTTTATTTAATAAACCTATGTTTTGGATTACAACCTTCCCTTTTTGCCTCTTCATCATCTGAGTAACCGCATATTGGGCTCGAATCCTTAACCCCTGCAGTGAGCCGTGACAGCATCTCAGTTAAGGATCAGGTCCTGGTCCTGGAAAGTACCCAAAACAGGACTGACTGCCAGGCAAACTCGCTGGGGCCGAGGTGAAAGGGGGAAAATGGCACAAAAAGGGTGAATAATCACCTTAAAGTCAAAATCAGGAAGGAGCTCCTGCTCTCTGTGGCCTCTCACCTCGACGTCCGGCCAGGCCCCCAGCAAAGTGGTTTGGTATTCGAAAATAGAGCTAAAGTTGGGATCAATACATGGCCCAGTGCAGAATATTGATGTGTCAACCCTCCCTGTTAACCTCTTCAATACCATGGTCAGTTACTCAATGTTCAATATATTCTGCAGGAGCCCAATATAAATTAAACTCCATCTGATTATATCAGTTATATTATATCAGAAAATTACACGGCAATTTCAAGGTGCGGTCATACCATTGATTTATAAAGAGGCAAAATTATGTTTTCATCCTTGGACATGTTAGGGTGCTGAAACTGTTTGCAGCGCTTGGAATAGTGTGTTTTTTTTAAACAAATTCATAGAAAGACAGAGGTAAAGCTGTAATATAATACATGTACACTTTTTGGCCAGCAGGGGGACTTCTCCACCTGTCAAGTAAACACACTCTTAAATGTATCTAAAATGTATTTTAAGGGCACAGTCATGTTTTCAATGTCTGCAATGGAAAGTTGTTTTCCATAAGTCCACTGGATCCTATCAGTGGTTTTATGGGAAAAAACAACTTATTAGTGAAGGTTTAAGAAAGATTAGCAATATTAAAGTATATTTACATTTCAAATTTAAAGGCATTCTAGTTTAGGCGCTCTGTCTCCAGTGGGTGACATGGATCATAAACCTTTAATTATATCCAAGAATTTAGTTCACCCAGGCGGCACATCCTCAAGTTTTGAACTTGGGTGCCTCCAACCCCAGGAAGGCAGTGCAGCAAAAATTGATTTACAGCCTTCACAGAGGAGGGGGCACCTCTGTTTGAAATATTGCTTCACTTTTAGACCTTTGCATAGTGATATAAAAGCAAGTCTATTCACATCAAACATGACTAACCTTCATTAACTTTTTCTCCACAAATTCTTACAAAAACATATTAAGATTTACATTTTTATCATTTGTGTTTTTATTTTGCAAATCCACCCATAGCTGGAATTCTTACATTTATAGGATAAAAATCTAGTGAGAAATTAAATTAAGATATCATCATAACAAACTTCATGCAAGATGAATTAAGGCCAAAAAATTTAATAATTAAATGGATCAGGCAGAGACTCAGAAAATCAATCCTTATTTTAATGACACGATACAGAGGTGGAGAACGAACAAATATCATTGATACATATCCAGTGTTTGGATCCGGAGGATGCCAGAAAGGCGCCCCTCCCAAAGATAAATAGATAATTCTATAAGCACTGTGACCAAGGTCTGTGGAGGCAACTCTTCAACCGTAAAGCATCTGTGGAGAATACCGAGAAAGACACTAGAAGCTTTGTTTGAGTTGTTAACGGATTGTTTAATCCATGTATCCATGTTTGAAAAAAACATTGAGGTGTCTGTCTCTTTATAGATGACTGCTTTATTATTACAGGCATTATGTCATTAATTGAAATTTTAATGTATATGTGTAATGTAACTAATGGGGAAAAAAATAAAAATATTATTATTAGAGTTGTGGTGAGTATACCTGGGGTTTAGCTAACCATTTTCTGGGTCAAATGTCTGTAAATAGGCCTGGAGCTTCGGCTCTGATAGAGTAAATGTTAGTTCAGCTCTGCAATGATTTTAGTCAAATAGCTTGAGAGCATTTTCAAGTTAATATACTCTTAATTAACTATTTCAACAGTAATTCTCATATGTAGGTGACACCATATTCCCATGATTCTGGCAAATCAACATTGATCCTATAACAAATAAGAAAATACACTGCTCAAAAAAAAATAAAAGGAACACAAACATAAGACATCCTAGATCTGAATGAATGAAATATTCTTATTAAATACTGTGGTCATTACATAGTTGAATGTGCTAACAACAAAATCACACAAACATTATCAATGGAAATCAAATTGAGCAACCCATGGAGGTCTGGATTTGGAGTTACACTCAAAATGAAAGTGGAATACAACACTACAGGCGTATCCAACTTTGATGTAATGTCCTTCAAACAAGTCAAAATGAGGCTCAGTAGTGTGTGTGTGGCCTCCACGTGCCTGTATGACCTCCCTACAACGCCTGGGCATGCTCCTGATGAGGTGGCGGATGGTCTCCTGAGGGATCTCCTCCCACACCTGGACTAAAGCATCCCCCAACTTCTGGACAATCTGTGGTGCAACGTGGCGTTGGTGGAAGGAGCGAGACATGATGTCCCAGATGTGCTCAATTGGATTCAGGTCTGGGGAACGGGTGGGCCAGTCCATAGCATCAATGCCTTCGTCTTGCAGGAACTGCTGACACACTCCAGCCACATGAGGTCTAGCATTGTCTTGCATTATGAGGAACCCAGGGCCAACTGCACCAGCATATGGTCTCACAAGGGGTCTGAGGTTCTCATCTCGGTACCTAATGGCAGTCAGGCTACCTCTGGCGAGCACATGGAGGGCTGTGCGGCCCCCTAAAATAATGCCACCCCACACCATTACTGACCCACTGCCAAACCGGTCATGCTGGAGGATGTTGCAGGCAGCAGAACATTCTCCACGGCTTCTCCAGACCCTGTCACGTCTGTCACATGTGCTCAGTGTGAACCTGCTTTCATCTGTGAAGAGCACAGGGTGCCAGTGGCGAAGCTGCCAGTCTTGGTGTTCTCTGGCAAATGCCAAACGTTCTGCACGGTGTTGGGCTGTAAGCACAACCCCCACCTGTGGATGTCGGGCCCTCATACCACCCTCATGGAGTCTGTTTCTGACACTTTGAGCAGCCACATGCACATTTGTGGCCCGCTGGAGGTCATTTTGCAGGGCTCTGGCAGTGCTCCTCCTGTCCCTCCTTGCACAAAGGCGGAGGTAGAGGTGTTGTTGCCCTCCTACGGCCTCCTCCACGTCTCCTGATGTACTGGCCTGCCTCCTGGCAGCGCCTTCATGCTCTGGACACTACACTGACAGACACAGCAAACCTTCTTGCCACAGCTCGCATTGATGTGCCATCCTGGATGAGCTGCACTACCTGAGCCACTTGTGTGGGTTGTAGACTCCGTCTGATGCTACCACTATAGTGACAGCACCGCCAGCATTCAAAAGTGACCAAACCATCAGCCAGAAAGCATAGGAACTGAGAAGTGGTCTGTGGTCACCATCTGCAGAACCACTCCTTTATTGGGGATGTCTTGCTACCTGCCTATGCTTCACACCGGTTGTCTATTCCATTTGCACAACAGCATGTGGGCTTGACTGTCAATCAGTGTTGCTACCTAAGTGGACAGTTTGATTTCACAGACGTGTGATTGACTTGGAGTTACATTGTGTTGTTTAAGTGTTCCCTTTATTTTTTGAGCAGTGTATATTGTGCAGTATGTATGTGGCAATGGGACCTAAAATTGGATGAGACTCACATGATCTCTGGATGAGGTAGAAACATAAGTATAGGGAACGTAAAGTACAGTAATCTCGCGGTATACACCGCTAATACCAATTCACTAACGGGTTTTTTAACCCGTTAGCGTTGCGCCTGAATCATCTCCGATTCACTATCACCTCTTTTAAGCTAACATGAGCGCTAGACTAGAGTTAGCTTGAAAGAGGTGGAAAAAGTATGTGAACCTCTGGACTTAATAACTGGTTGACCCTCCTTTGGCAGCAATAACCTCAACCAAATGTTTCCTGTAGTTGCAGATCAGACCTGCACAATGATCTGGAGTAATTTTGGACCACTCCTCTTTACAAAACTGTTTCAGTGTAGCAATATTCTTGGGGTGTCTGGTGTGAATCGCTCTCTTAAGGTCATGCCACAGCAATTCAATCGGGTTGAGGTCAGGACTCTGACTGGGCCACTCCAGAAGGCGTATTTTGTTTTGTTGAAGCCATTCTTTTGTTGAATTACTTGTATGCTTTAGGTCATTGTGCTGTTGCATCACCCATCCTCTGCGGAGCTTCAGTTGGCGGACAGATGGTCTTAGGTTTTCCTGCAAAATGTCTTGATAAACTCTGGAATTAATTTTTCCATCAATGACAACAATCCGTCCAGGCCCTGAGGCAGCAAAGCAGCCCCAATCCATGATGCTCCCTCCGCCATGTTTTACAGTGGGGATGAGGTTTTGATGTTGGTGTGCTGTGCCTTTTTTTCTCCACACTTACAGGGTTATTCAAAGAGCTCCGAATTGCTTGAGAAAGGTAACTGAACGCTGAAAATCAGCTTTCGGTTACCTTTCCTGGCCATTCGGCTATCCAGAGAGCAGGCAATTCGCCAAATCCTAGCGAATTGCCTGAACATACAGTGCCTGTTCGGTGCCTGTTCGAAGGCAGTGAAATCCCCATGAAAAAGCACTGCTTCGGCTATTCAGAGAACACAAACCAGCAGTGAAAGGTTCCCCTAATGCCCTGCCATTCGGTGGTTTAATTCGGCAAGTTTATTCAGGAGAATCCCATAGGCTTCAATGTTAAAAATATTCCCGTTTTAATCCAATATCTAATAAACCGTTCATTATAAAATTCTGCAGTAAAGAGTCTCTTTATTCATAGATTTTTTAGGATATTTTAAGCATTTTTCTGAATTTTTTTTTGGCCATTTCACGTTTTAAAAAAACACATTTTTCTTTTATTATTTTTTTCTTTACTTTAAACATGGTCATGTTTGGTATCATTGGAAAGGCCATGCTCTTCAGTCGGAAGATATTGGGGTTCAAACAAACCCCTATCTTTCCTTAGGAGGCAATAAGGACGTTCCCCACACGTCCTCAGCAGTGAAAGGGTTAAAAGTCAGATTTTTTTCTAAGTTTACTTATTTTTTCTGTAACAGCCCTTTTTATTATCATTCCCTGGACCTCATATGTAAAATTCAGACATTTTCACTCAGTAGTTTCTTTGCAAACAGCGTTTCAATATTTTGCTAGTAGTGCTGTGGAACATCCCGGTGCTCTTTTGCAAACTTCAAACGTGCTGCAATATTCTTTTTGGACAGCAATGGCTTCCTCCGTGGTGTCCTCCCATGTACTCCTTTCTTGTTTAATGTTTTCCTTATGGTAGATGTGTCAACAAAAATGTTAGCATGTGCCAGAGATTTCTGTAAGTCTTTAGCTGACACTCTAGGATTCTTCTTTCCATCATTAAGCATTCTGCGCTGTGCTCTTGCAGTCATCTTTGCAGGACGACCACGCCTAGGGAGTGTAGCAACAGTGCTGAACTTTCTCCATTTGTAGACAGTCTGTCTTACCTTGGACACATGAACATCAAGGCTTTTGAAGATACTTTTGTAACCCTTTCCAGCTTCATACAAGTCAACAATTTTTGATCGTAGGTCTTCTGAGAGCTCTTTTCTGCGAGGCATGGTTCACATCAGGCAGTGCTTCTTGAAACCAGTAAACCCAAAACTGGTGTGTTTTTAAAGGGCAGGACAGCTTTCAGCAACACATCCAATAATATCACACTGATTGGACTCAAGGTTGGCTCACTCCTGGCTCCAATTAGCTCTTAGAGAAGTCATTAGGCTAGGGGTTCACATACTTTTCCACCCTGCACTGTGAAGATCAGAGCACATTTTATGACCAATTCATGCAAAACTCCACGTAATCCCAAAGGGTTCACATACGTTTTCTTGCAACTGTATATATAATGTCCTCTGGATACCACACTATCTGTAATCATAATTTGACTCACTTGGAGTCCATTTTGTTTATTCTCTGTCATTGCCAATGTAATATGTTTGTACCGCCATATTAAATGGATTGTGCAGATGGCCTTTATGAGAGTTATAAGAATCTACCACACACAATGCATTGACTTTCCGATGTAAGCTCGCACTGTGTCACTTTCCGACATAATTTAGAAAGATGGCTCCCATACCGGTAATAATGCTCTCCAACAGTTCAGGTTTGATTAATGTTCCCAAAAGCAGGGAAATAGGAAGTAGTTAAATCCTTAGGTGTGTAGGAGAAAACATTAGAGAGTACTGATATAAAATAACTAATCTGGCTCATGACCTCTAATTACATGGTGTAAAGTAGGCTCATATTTTTACTGAATTTTAAATTCATGACATAATGCTGTTATATTTTCTTCATTTAGTTCTTCATTTTTATCTTATTTAGCTACTATAGGAAAAGTTGGGGTAAAGAATATATGGTACATATTCTTAAAAAAAAAAAAAAAAAAAGGATCAAGCTGTGACCTTGATATCTAAGACAGATCTATAATTCTAAGAATTCCTTCATAACAAGGGAAATCTCCCCTATCCTCTCACTCCTTATAAAAGCATTAACAAAAGGCATAGGTGCTTTTTCATATCATAAAATCACATATTTTCTGAAAAAAAGATGGCAAGTCACATTAAACCATACACAATGCAAATTTGGAAGTTATGTAAATCATTCATCTGCTTTTTTTTTTTATACATCATTTTTATTAGATATTATTATTCATAGATGTTATAATTCTGTGAAATAGATGTGAAGATAAATAGTCCATGAATCAGATGACACGTACAGTGAAAGAAATTTAACAGGCTTTTATATACGACGAATTTGGAAATAATTTTTAACGGAATTAGCAGACTTTGGAAAGGAATCAATTTTTATGGAGGAAAATATACATTTGTAGACTTTGTAAAATAACAGATTTTCATAGTTCTAGAAAATTACATAATGAAATAGAACACATTAAAGATTAGTAAGAGCAATACAACATTTAATAATTTAATTCAGTATTCCTCAGGCCATTTGCTCTATAAAGACTTTATTGGACTAAAGTATCAAGACATAAATAGTTTGTTTTTCATGATCACCATGAAATAGCAAAGCACAAAACAAAAAGTGGTGAAAAACTCCAAAAAATAGATTTAAATTGATTTAATTTTGTTAGGTTATGTGTACCTAGATATATCTATACACTAATAAGTTGCACAGGCTTTATGTCTGAAGTTCTTCCCGAAGCTAATATTAAAATCATTACCAAAAAGGATCGAATGATGTTTATTTTGGACTATTCGGGTCTCAGATTACTCTAATTCTTATTTTATTGCTGAGAAGTGGGATTACAGTATTATCCAGATAATAGAAAAAGAAAGCTGTCAGTAAAATTGAACATGGAATGTGAACTATGGGGTATATTCAGAGAGCACTGAAATGTCGGCGACATTTCAGTGCTCTCTTTCCCCGCACTTCGGGGAATCCATGTTCCCCATCCTGCAGTGAATTCAGCATTCCCTGCAGAGTCCACGAAGTGCAGGGAAAACCCGCCACAAACCCGGAGAACACCCGATGGAATGCCGAAAAAAACATACCAAACACGTCAGAAAAAGCGCAGACCAGCCGCCAGAAAAAGCCGACAAGCTGACGAACGGTGTAAAAAAGAGAGGAACAACAAACAATATGATTTGGAACCATCAAAATTGAAACGCTGTTTGCAAAAAAACTACTGAACAAAGATGTCTGGAGTTTATATATAAGGTCCTATGAATGATAATAAAAAGGTCTTTTACAGAAAAAAGAAAAACCACTTTAAAAAAAAAAGGGATTTTTTTTGCCGAAAAATGCCTAAAAGATCGGAAAAAAAAAATAAAAAAAATAAATAAAAAATGAATAAAGAGACTTTTTACTGCAGATTAAAATAATAAACGGTTTATTAGATAAAACTGGGAATATTTTTAACATTGAAACCTATGGGGTTCACCTGAATAAACCGGTCAAATGAAACCACCAAACAGCAGGGCACTTCGGCAACTTTTCACTGCTGTTCAGTGTTCTCTATGGGTGATTTCACTGCCTTCGAACAGACACCGTACTTGCTGGCAGTTTGCCAAAATTTGGCAAACTACCCTCTCTCTGAATAGCCGAATGGCCACGAAATGTTTCCATACGGGGCCAGATCGGCTCTCTCTGAACAACCCCTTATATTTGACAAACATTTTATAAAGCTACAGTGCACCATCAGACTGGACTAAATCCTAAATTATAAGAAAGGAACAACATAAGACGTATCCCTCATATGCCTCCACTGATTAACTGATGTATTTCGGAATTGTGTCTCAAAAAGGGAAAACATTCCTTTTTGAGTCAAAATATAACAGATTTTTATTTATACATGGTTTTATTAGTAATATGTATTATGGTTTGTTCAAAAGCATACAGTCGATATCTAAAGGACCCAAATCTATCATTTGGCCCCCACATCGAAAAACTTTCATCTAAACTTTACCCCAAACTAGGTGCCCTGTAGAGAAACAAAACCTGCCTGAGCCCTGCGGTAAGAAAGCAGATTGTACAACAAATGCTTATGCCAGCTATTGAATACGGTGATATAGTGTATTCAGCGGCCCCGCAAACGCACCTCCAGAAACTTACTACATTGTATAACTCATTCTGTCGCTTTGTGCTACAATGTAACTACATGACCCACCATATTGTGACATGTTAAAAGAACTAAACTGGCCATCACTGGAATCTAGACGCACCCTTCACCTTTCCAACCTGGTGTTTAAGAGCTTTTCTGGGAAGCTACCACCCTACCTGAATAGACTGCTTCCCCCAGCAGTTCCCTCATCCTATAACCTCCGATCCAGGACCAGCACCTTACTTGCAATACCACAATACAAAAAGAAAGTGGCTCGATCCTCATTTTCCTACAGAGCACCGCAGTTATGTAATAACCTCCCAGATGCCATCAAATCGTCCCCCCAGTCTAAAGTCCCTTAAGAGCTCCCTATTAAACATAGAAACATAGAAACATAGAAAAAATATTAACATACCTCAACACAGAATGCACCTGTAAACATGTAACATAATGACTTTATTTCCTACATATTTATTTTCTGTTAATCTGTATATTTGTTTTGTGTTAATATCTTGCATTTTACTACTTTGTATTTCTATACACTGTAACAACTCAATATTCTTGAACCCAGGACATACATGAAAACGAGAGAAATCTCAAGGTATCCTTCCTGGTAAAATCCTTTATAAATAAATAAAATAAATAAATTTAATAAAATTGGTATGTCCCATTGCAATGATAAAGGGTTAGTTCTAAAATATATTTAATTGTTTGACTCTCTGGCTGCTTCAATTCAATACTTCGTATAATGGATCCATGAGTTGAGGAAAAGAAGAAGCTTTATGCCAACACCAGGTTTTAGTGACACCAGGGCTTTGCATCTTAGGCTTTAGACCTAGATTGCAAAAGCAGGGAAGTAGGACTAAATGAGCCTTCAGGGGGTTTCAGTTTTTAAGCCTCCCTGGCGGTGATCCCGAGTGTGTGTCGGGGTTAAATTTCACCGCTGAGAGCGGTAACCCTGAGACACACTCGGGCTGTATACATTACCTCTCCTGCACTCCCTCACTGATCTCTGCAGCCTCCCCCGGCGATCACGACCTCCTACTTCCTGGATTCCTTCTCGCGAGGAGGAAACCAGGAAGTAGAAGGTCTTTGTCGCCGGAGGAGGCAGCTGGGGACATCGAGGGAGCGCAGGGAGAGGTAATGTATCCAGCGGCATCCTGAGTGTTGCTCGGGGTTACTGCTTCACAGCCTTCACAAGCCAGCAGCCACTTGGTGGAACACGCAGCCAGCCGGAGGGGAATGCAGGCGTGATGCTCTGCCAGCAGCCCCAGTGTCTGAGGTCTGTGTAGGATATATGTATCTGAGGTCTGTGTGGGGTATACAAATCTATCATTTGGCCCCCACATCGAAAAACTTTCATCTAAACTTTACCCCAAACTAGGTGCCCTGTACAGAAACAAAACCTGCCTGAGCCCCGCGGTAAGAAAGCAGATTGTACAACAAATGCTTATGCCAGCTATTAAATACTGAGATGTAGTGTATGCAGCCGCCCCGCAAACGCACCTCCAGAAACTTACTACATTGTATAACTCATTTTGTCGCTTTGTGCTACAATGTAACTACATGACCCACCATTGTGACATGTTAAAAGAGCTAAACTGGCCGTCACTGGAATCTAGACGCACTCTTCACCTTTCCAACCTGGTGTTTAAGAGCGTTTCTGGGAAGCTACCACCCTACCTGAATAGGCTGCTTCCCTCAGCAGTTCCCTCATCCTATAACCTCCGATCCAGGACCAGCACCTTACTTGCAATACCACAATACAAAAAGAAAGTGGCTCGATCCTCATTTTCCTACAGAGCACCACAATTATGGAATAACCTCCCAGACGCCATCAAATCTTCCCCCCAGTCTAAAGTCCCTTAAGAGCTCCCTATTAACATACCTCAATAAGGAATGCACCTGTAAACATGTAACATAGTGACAATAAATTCCTACATATTTATTTTCTGTTAATCTGTATATTTGTTTTGTGTTAATGTCATGCATTTTACTACTTTGTATTTCTGTAACATTTCAATGTTCTTGAACCCAGGACATACTTGAAAACGAGAGAAATCTCAATGTATCCTTCCAGGTAAAATACTTTATAAATAATTAAATAAAGGCCTCTCTTGATTTTGACAGCATAACCTTTGTACACAATGAATGCCATATGAAACACTATGGAATGTCTACCAATGAAGAATGCATGCAACTATAGTGATAATTTGAATTCTTGTGACGCTAACCTGCCCCAAAGGAGATATAAGGCCAGCAAAAGCTATTTGTCAAAATTCCACATCTGAAACCTGAAATGTACATATCCCTAAATCTGCCTTGCAACATACCAGAAGCCTGACAAACTTATGTTGGCGAGGTACTGTATTATACATGAGATATGGCTGATTGAATCAAACAGAATTCAAAACAAGATTTATCTGATGTACTCACAGGGCCCATAGGACACATTTTGTAGTAATATTCTCCTTATAACATGTGGCATGTAAGGTATTCCAGGCAGTAATACTTTTATAAGTAATGATAAATACGGATAAAATGCAAATACTTTTTCAGCCGCAGAGATATTTTTTTTAGCAGATCGGTTATAAAAATCTTTAAACACAATTTCATATCAAAGATAGATAAATTCCATCAGAACTACAACAAACGTGAAAACTTGTTTTTATATGTCTCATACATGTACGTACGAGACGTATAAACATACCCTACATACTATTGACTGTGTACCAGAGACTGTAGGTTAATTACAGATGTATTTGTAGCTGCAAGATTCCATTAAGTAATCTTTTCATGAATGATGAGGTACAATGCTAGAGGTGTTTTGTAATGTGGAACCAGAGTATCAGGGTTATTCAAAGAGAATCGAAAAGTCACCGCATGTTCTGTGACTTTTCGTTCTCTTCAATTCGGTGTGATTTGGCAATCCCATTTCGGCGACCCTGTGGTGTATTCAGCAAGCACCACAGGGCTGTCGTAATGCAGGGAAAAACCACCGCCATCCCGACGAACACTCACTATAGGGGTAAGTGCAGATAACACCCATTTTTCTTGTTATGTTTTATACATAAAGTGGGCTGGATACTTCTGGTTGACGCAGCAGCCCAGTAGGGAATAGGCAAGAAACCATTTTTTCTGCATGTATGTATATTTTGTTGTGTCTCCAGCCAGGTCATTATTGCTGCTGACTCTTTCCATATTTTTGTTTTTAATCCCAAAGTGGAAATGTTTCTGGTGAGGATATAAATAAAACCCAACAGTTTGTCTCTTAGCTGAGAAGCAGCATGATAATATGTGGTTGCTTAGAAAAGCCACTCTTGGTTTAATTAAGTTAGGACCCACCTTAACCAGAGGTGACGTGGCAAGTGGGCTTACACTTTAATGGCCATTCAAGTAAACCAAAACCTCTGAACAGATAACAACTTTCTTCTTGTTATGTTTTATACATGAAATGGGCGGGATACTTCTGGTTGACGGAGCTGCCCTGGTAGGGAATAGGCGCAAAACAGTTTATTCTGCCTGTGGTGATTAGTCCTCTTGGCTTTACAGTTGCTCAAAATAAATATTGATCTTGTGTTTTAGTTATTATTTTTTCAATAGACACAGCCCAGGGTTAACACAAGAGCACCATGGCCTCCTCTGATATCTCTACTACTTCATAGACAGTATGTTTGAATAAGAACTCATAGAAAGAAAAGAATGTTGTATCCTCCACCACTGATCTACTTGAATAAGAACTCACACATTGCTTTCCACATACCTGCACTGTTCAGGAAATACGCCAGACTGGCTGCTAAGCTATGAAGACCCAGACTTAGTAATGGTGTGTATGAAATAACACTGCTATTAACCCCTTGCTAGATACAGAGTTTCAGAAGAACTACAAATGCCAATAATAAAAAATAATAGTTATTAATGTTCTGGTAGAGCAAAAATCTGATTACCAGATCATTTTTGTCTAAATACAGAGCTACACATGGCAGACATAATGTAACAGTATAAATCTAAAAAAAATAAGAGATCTCAGGTTTTAACAACTTATCTGGAGTTTTAAGCATTTACCAGCTGGTATAATATAAAAGTGACTTTGAAGGATCACAGATACCTACAGCTAATGCATTCACCAAAAGTTATGAATCTGGTACGTAGGTGAAATAAAGAGAAAAATGCATTTTTCTTCATAAAAAAGAGAAGACTTAACTATTAGAATATCTAATAGAGGTAGTTACTGTGGTGTGCCGGTTGCAGAAATTCACAGTTGCTGACAGATGGGTTTTGATGTTGGACACTAAGTAGGATGGGTGTCCTATGGTTAAGTAGACAACTTGTGGATGCAGATTAAAATAGCTGCGATGATGAAGTTGCCGAATCGAAAAAGATGCTCCAATTCAAAGCCCTGCACCGTTCATCAGAAGCATTTTATAAGAGCAGTTGAAAAGTTCCAAACACAATCATAGATTTTCAAATGCAAACAAATTTGAACTTGAGCATTTTTTGGAAGTTGACGACTTTAGGGTTAGGATTACTCTTAGAGTTATGGTTAGGTTGCTATTTGTGTTTTTTTTTTAATTCTTTATTTATAAAGAGTTCAAGAGATCACAATTAGAACATCAAAACAAAAGGCCTCGCAGGGCAAAAAAACAAGATCACAGTAACGCAAGCATAAGAATAAAATTAAAAAAAACTGAAAAATTAAAATATATGCGAAGCAGTCCCAGAACCGTAACCTAGGGGCAGAAGACACTACTTCCATTCGAGGCTCAAAAAGTTTCAAAAACATAGGAAGGCTAAGGGGAACGATAAGCAACAAAGGTCATCTCGATAAAAAGAACAAAAAAACCAAAAAAACAACCACAGGCTCAACCAGTTGATAGCCACTACGCCAGGCCCAGGACACGTCAATCGACCTGACCAATCTCCAAACCATAATCAAAAACATCAACAGTTCGCAAGTCCCGAAAGCTGGCAGCCAACTCAGATGGAACATGGATGGGGTGAGAAAAAAGAAAATGCACTCAGCCAGGGCAGTCCTCCGCTGCATTCCGAGAGAGTCCAGCGCCGGACAGAACTGACCAGGTGTTAGCGGGGTCAGTTATAGTATACGGCACATTCCTGTGGTTCACCTCCAGGGAACCCGCCGGTCCCCAACGATATCTCACTCCTCTTGATCAAAGGAACACAGTTACCTTCCGAAAGCTACGCCGCGCCAAAAGTGTCACAAAGGGTAAGTCCCGGTATAGCTGCAGTGTCAGGTTCTCAAAGCTCACATCCGATCTTGCTCCCGGTGACGACATAAGTGTCACCTGCGTGGCGACATCCACAGCCGTGGCAATAACGTCTCTTGGAGCAGCAGAAGGGGCTGTCACAGGCTTCCGGACTCGGAATACCGAGGTGAACACCCCAGGTGAATCCGAGGAAAGACCCATAACTTGGCGTCCCAGGCGATCCACGTACCCCAGAAGATCAACCACAGGCACAGATTCCGGGACCCCCCGGATACGGATATTACGCCGGTGATGCCTCGCTTCAAGGGTCTCCACGGAGAGGGACAGAAGGGCAACCTGTGAGCGGAGCTCCCCCACCTGGGTTGAGAGAAGAGTTTGCGTTGAAACCGTCTCATCCGATTAGGTCCGCACCGCCAACACCTCAGCTCGCATTACCGCAATCTCAGCCCTCATCCCCGAGAAGTCAGCTCGCCACAGCCTCATTTCTTCCATAAATTTTCGAAGGTCACCTTTTGTGGAAGGTAGCGAGTCGTCGTCAGCATCTCGGTTATCAGAGACAGATATCTGTGGAGAAGACGGGCCCACTACCGACGAAGAAACAGGCTTATCCCGGTTAGGCAGAACTGAATCTCGTCGAGCCGCCGCAGGTCCCGGACCACCAGAAGCTGAAAGCAAAGAGTCCAATTCTGAGGACTGCAGATCCCCCTCTGAACTCCCCCATGGTACAGCCGAGGACGCCACTGGACTCGAGTGGGCCCCCTGTGGTGCACCAGCCAGGGAGCGACATTTCGCCTGTGCCCTCTTCTTGGCTGCAGTTCCGGCTGCCTTCGGCCCCCTCCCAGGGGTCAGCAAGGTGAGTATCCTCTGGTCACCCTCATTGCCCTGAGACCAATAATAGTCCCCATCGTCTGAAGAGCCATATCCCGCTGGGAGGGTGGGGGAGTGGGCCGCATCCCGAGGAGCACCTCCACCTCCCATGGATTCGCGGATGTCCCGCTGGTGAGGTCCCTCCGCCTGGACCGCTCTCCTGGCAGACTTTTTACCCATCTCCCCAACTTAAAATATCGGCTGTCGTCCTCACGGCAATCAGGGAGAAACCACTCGGATCTAAAATGGCCGACCGCACTAAGCCTCACCAGCAATCGCGGGACGATCCGGTTCAGAAAGATGCCGCCAAGGACCTATCAATCCTCCAGAAGCCGTCCACTCGGTCAGAGGGAGTTCCAAGAGCACTCAGAGGTTTATTGCCGGGCTAAAATCACAGAAACGACAGCTACAGCAGCAGAGCTCGGCAAGAAACGTCCTCTCTCCTTGGAAGTTAGCTCCGCCCCATTTGTGCTTGTTTTAAACTAAAAGTTGCCAACATCATTATGCCATCCTTTTATTTTTTTGTACAGTAATTTTACTTACATAACAACATTTTTGCTAAGATCAGACATTATCTTGGGGCTCCAAACTTTTCTGCAGTGTTTATATTTTAGATGACACAGTGCGTCATCTCCTTCACACTTGCACTCGGCATGGGAAATCAGAAGGCAAAGTATGGCAGCGGCATTGGTCGCTTTATAAACGAAAATCAGAAAATGACATTTTATTAGAACAAAACTTTTTTGATCATGTACGGTATCATTGGAAAGGACAGACTCTGAAGGACAGAGCGTGACAACCCCCCCCCCCCTGTAAGGCATTGTCCCAGCAGTGCTGGTCCTTGTTTCTGACATCACAGTGAGCGCTGATTACCAGGAACTCAGTCAACTGTGGGAGATGGCAGTGATTTTCAGTAACGCCACCTGTCACTATGGAGCAGTCTCAACAAACTGCACCACAGTGAGAAGCCCAATGATGCATCCAATGCATTGTTCAAAGCAAACTGGTTAAAAAAAATCTGGATGCTCTTCTGGTGAAATATAACATATGTTGATTTAAATATAACATATGTTGAATTAAATTATAATGCATTGCATGTTGACTCAATGAGAAATCTGATTGCCAATAAGCCCTGAATAAGGATTTTCTTTCCCTATAGGGCACAATTCGAAAAAGCTCCAAAGTGTTTTTTTTTGGAGGAGGGTTGCCTTCTTTTGCATTATTTTTTGGAATGTTTGATGTGAATTAGATTTTTCTTTTGTCAACCTATATTACTATACGTTTCAACGGTCACTGCCTTTTAATGTCTTCTTCATATCTAACATGAATGTCTTTAAATGGTCAGCGATAAATGTTTTTTAAGTATCTAATTGTTGGCATCATGCGTATGTTCATTCAACATGGTTAAACAAATGTGCTATCTTACTGTATTCTCTGACCTTTAAATGCTCTTTTTGTGAACAGAAGCTGTAAATCACTGGAATAACACCCACAACAACCTGGGTCCTTGACCAAATCATTCTCTATACCATGATAACATATGGCCACAACATATGCATGGATGTAACACATGCAGAGGTATACTATTCAGATGGTATGGGAGTTTCCATCATTTACATGTCTACAGTACAACCATGCCTACCTGTCACTGCCACACTCATTATTTGACACTCAGTGACCATATTTTAAATCTCACTAATGTTTCTTCATGTCTAGTGCATATTTCTTTTCTTTGGGTGTCAAAATATATAGTAAACAATACTTAAAGATGGGGAGAATAAATTAGACCAGTTGTGTTACAGGGGGCGTGTAGGGGTTTTAGTGTGGACCACACCAGGTGACACCAAAAAGGTACAGGATATGGCAGTTGATCATGCACCTATTCTCCGTTATTAGTGGCTCTGCTCATCTGGCATGTCACTGGAGCTGGGGTTGACAGTCATAGAGACAGC
This sequence comes from Leptobrachium leishanense, assembly GCA_009667805.1. NCBI lineage: Eukaryota > Metazoa > Chordata > Amphibia > Anura > Megophryidae > Leptobrachium > Leptobrachium leishanense. The sequence continues at coordinate 182,078,013 of CM019066.1, forward strand.
ACATCCTTATTATTCTTTTATACTGGGTGAGCTACAGGTCAAATTACGGAGACATGCTTAAAGGAGAAAACTGCAATGTGACACAAACCCTAGTGACCCCATTAAATTAAAGTCATTCTCAGACCAGAAAATAATAAAACGTACAACAGTGCTGCTTTATTTTGGGGAAGTAACAGTAAAAAATAGTAATGAAATATATACTTAAAAGATTCCTGATTTGTATCTAAGTTGTATATGCGCAATTACTGTAGATACTCGAGTATAGCGCGACCCTTATAGAACGCGATGGATAGAGATTTATTATGGAAATGAGAGTAACTATACTCAAGACTCGAAAATAATGCGAGGAGCAAAATTCTAAAAGTATACTGTACCGGTAAACAATTTAAATCCTTCAAGTTTCTCTAAACAGAGTCAGGTTCTCCCTCAGGCCAGGATGCTCTGCTCTACAATGATTGTAGTTGTTACTAAGTATTACGCTGCCGGCCACCCGTCTTCTTTACTTCCGATTAAGATGGCTGACTGAGCGCGGTGACCAATGCAGTGAATCATTCACCAATAGCTAGCACGGTGGGAAATGTCGTTTTCTGACCTCCGGCTCCAACAGGCAGGGTCAGCCACCTTGTTATCTGCTGACAGCAGCTCGTTTGGGGGGGGCTGATGTCACTGCAGAGACACTGGGCGATTCTCCTCACATTCAGAATGTGCAATGATGTCAGGACGGGGCAACAAAGGGGTGGGGCTGAGTATTGGTGGACGACATAGTGGAAGAGCCTGCCTGCTGCAGCCGGAGGACAGAGAATGACACCTCCCGCAGTGCAGCGCGGAGCGAGGGTGCATGCTCAGTTTTAAACTAATCTCGAACGATTGACTTAAACCGAGCGTGCCCTCTGGCCGTGATGGATCCCACCTCTCCCGAATCAGGGAGTTCCTGAAGTGTTTACGGGCGTCAGGGAGACTTGGAATCCATGAGCAAGTCAAGTTTGTTTTTTTTTACACGCGATGCAGATGTCTCGAACATAACGCGACCCCTCTAATTTTAAGGTAAATTTTTGTCACCAAAATCTAGCGGTATACTCGAGTATCTATCCCATTCCATAACCAGATCAGGAGCAAATGATGTGTTACATTAAAGCAAACCTAATAATTGGGAAAAATAGTACTTACTGTCAAGATTTATTTTAAAAAAGAAAAAAGGTTAATCATTACTTCCAAAATCTATCAAATGGAATCCAATGAAGAACAAGGTGATCGATAACATTGTTCTGGGCCATACCTGAGAGCTTTGAGTACATCTAAGAAAACCCCATAACTTGACTAAACGATTAGCATTTGTCAGGTTTTTCCTTAGACCTTTCACCCTGAATGACTTGGTTAGGTAGGAAAATTAACATTTAAGTTATGTCTAACTTAATAAATCAAACATGCTTAGCAATATGCCTTGAAGCAGCTTCCAAAAGGAAATCTAATTCAGACCGTCAGTGTAAATTGCCAAAAACAAGTCAGCCCTTTTAATTCAGACAGTAACATGAGAAATTCTGAATTGTGAGTGTTTACAAAAACACAGCAATTTCCTCTGTTGGTGCCAGAAATGTTATATTGCGCACTCTTTGTGCACAAAAAAGACAAACAAAGGGCTATATTCCATATCTGACATTAACATGGAGACGGTAGACAGGAAAATCTGCACTTGCAGGTTTTCCCACACCATCTCCATGCTAGCAGCTTCCCTGGAATATGATGATCTCTCAGCACCTCGCCCCCAAAACGCAGCACTAAAGTTCCTAATATCCACAGAAGAATCGGCGGATTGGGTAACCCTTTTCACCGTTGGATGAGGAGTGAGTATGGGATATAAGGGAGGGGGTTAGAGCGTGTTAAATGATTTTGCATTTGCAGCATCATTTAGCACCAGCTTTTAGGAGGTGTTAAAATCTTTGCTTTTGCATCCTGAAGGTAAATTGCGCCAGCACTTTGTAATACCTCAATTGTCGAGACGCTAAAAATATTTTACGCTCCCCATGTTAAGGATAGGAGCCGTTTAAGTACAGTAAGCTTATGAAAGGCGAGGTGAAAAACTTTTTCCACCCCAGTTTAACATCAAGATCAGAATATTGATGCCAGACATTAAACTCACTTATCCTAGCGCTAACAATTACATATCGAGATGCTAAATTAGCACCGACTATGTAATAGAGCCCAAAATGTTTTGTAACATGTAGTGTCTCTAATTCATATAGTTCCACGCCTATTCCCTAACAGGCCGGCTACGTAGACCAGAAGTATCCAGCCCACTTTGGGCCATATTCCATAGTTGGTGCTAACTTAACCAGAGCTGTTATAAACTTCCCAGAGCCATTATAGCCTATGGAGGTTTTAGGCCATATTCCATAGTTGGTGCTAACTTAACCAGAGCTGTTGTAAACTTCCCAGAGCCATTATAGCCTATGGAGGTTTTAAGTTTACAACAGCTCTGGTTAAGTTAGCACCAACATTGTAATACTGCCCTTCATGTATAAAACATAAGAAGATTAAAGGTTGTCATTTGCACTTACCAATGTAACTCCATGCGAAACAAAACACAATCAGAGGTTTTGGTTTACTTGAATGGCCATTACAGTGTAAGCCCATCTGTCACTTAATGGCACTTCTGGGTCAGGTGGGTCTTACTTATTGAAACCCTGAGCTGCTTTCTAAGCAACCCCATATCTCATGCTGCTTTTCAGCCATATGAGATACTGGTGGGTTTCTATTTATACCTTCAACAGGAACAATTCCACTTTGGGATTAAAAAGAAAACACGGAAAGTGGCAGCAGTAATAATGACCTGGCTGGGGATAAAACAAAATCTACATATATGCAGAAAAAAACGGTTTTGCGCCTATTTCCTAACAAGGCGGCTGCGTAAACCAGAAGTATCCAGCCCACTTCATGTATAAAGCATAACATGAAAAAGGTCGTCATTTGCGGTTACCTCTGTATCAAAGTGTCTCTAATTCATATAAAAGTACTTTACATATGAATAACTGGATGGTGTTTCTGGTCATTGTGCCTATATATAACACCGTCTTATTCAATATTTCTTAAATGAATACACTCAGGAATTCAATTGAATTACACGCCAACAAATACATACATGAAAATATGCTCACCTACCCACAAGCATCTTCTTTTTGTATCTTCACATCATTTTGCTTTCACTATACAAGATATGAATAATACAGAATACCTTGATTGGCAAATTATTTTATGCAGTGCTATAATATCTACATAAAGGAAGCAATGTCTATACAAGGTATGGGGCACTGCTACCCAGTGTCTGGATATTCCATTAATTCCAAATGCACTTAAGGCCAAACACTGCCAAATACCATTTAGCTTATGACTACTGACATGAAACTTAAATTTGAAGATTAAACAGATGAAATAAAATGTGGAAAATGTACAATACTTCCCCAGCTGTTTTTAAATGTGATACTGCTATTCGAGAAGTATATTTTCCATGCATAGCTCATTTTTTGTGGTCTTGCTGCAAAGTATTGAAAATATGCTGGCGGCTGCAAAGGCTCTTTGGCATAACACTTAAGCAGTTTTGTGCCTTTAGTGATGTGCTAAAGTGAGCTGATGAAATGAATGTATGAATGACAAGACTTGTCTTGGAATTCATTATCACTGAAACATTTATATATTTTATATACAGTACTGTGCAAAAGTTTTAGGCAGGTGTGAAAAAATGCTGTAAACAAAGAATGCTTTCACAAATAGAAGTGTTACACATTTATGTTCATAAATGATCAAAATGTAGTATCAAATCAATATTTGGTGTGACCACCCTTTGCCTTCAAAACAGCAGCAATTCTTCTAGGTACACTTGCACACAATTTTTGAAGGAATTCGGCTGGTAGGTTGTTCCAAAAATCTTGGAGAACTAACCACAGATCTTCTGAGGATGTAGGCTTTCTCACATCCTTCTGTCTCTTCATGTAATCCCAGACACACTCGATGATGTTGAGATCAGGGCTCTGTGGAGGCCATGCCATCACTTCCAGGACTTCTTGTTCTTCTTTACACTGAAGATAGTTCTTAATGACTTTGGCTGTATGATAGGGTTGTTGTCCTGCTGCAGAATAAATTTGGGGCCAATCATACGCCTCCCTTATGGTATTGCATGATGGATAAGTATCTGCCTGTATTTCTCAGCATTGAGAACACCATTAATCCTGACCAAATCTCCCATTCCATTTGCAGAAATGCAGCCCCAAACGTTCAAGGAACCTCCACCATGCTTCACTGTTGCCTGCAGACACTCATTATCGTACCGCTCTCCAGCCCTTCGACAAACAAACTGCCTTCTGCTACAGCCAAATATTTAAAATTTTGACTCATCAGTCCAGAGCACCTGCTGCCATGGTTCTGCACCCCAGTTCCTATGTTTTCGTGCATACTTTAGTCGCTTGGCCTTGTGCCCACGTCAGAGGTATGGCTTTTTGGCTGCAACTCTTCCATGAAGACCACTTCTGGCCAGAGTTCTCCAGACAGTAGATGGGTGTACCTGGGTCCCACTGGTTTCTGCCAGTTCTGAGCTGATGGCACTGCTGGACATCTTCCGATTTCCGAAGGGCAATAAGCTTGATGTGTCTTTCATTTGCTGCACTAAGTTTTCTTGGCCGACCACTGCGTCTATGATCCTCAACGTTGCCCGTTTCATTGTGCTTCTTCAAAAGAGCATGAACAGCACATCTTGAAACCCCAGACTGCTTTGAAATCTTTGTCTGGGAGAGACCTTGTGTCAAGAATCAAGCCTGTGCCCGCACCTAATCCCTGGCAAACCCTTATTCACCTGCCTATGTTTGTATGCAGGTTACAGATTCCCCTATCTGGCTGTTAAGCTTCTGTTGTGGTACCTACAGGTGTATGCTATTTCACCTAAATGAAGCCTGCTTAAAAGAGGGATCCACCCTCCCATCAGGGCTTCAACATAAACGTTCCTGGAAGTGCAGACAACCAGACCTGTCCCTGAAGCTCCCTAACATTGTACCTGAATCCCTCCAGTGATGCTCCCAAGTGGAACCCTGCTCCCAAGGAGAATCTCACTATCAAGGTACCCCGCACTCAAGAATCCTTGTTTTCAAGTGTACCCCGCTCTCAAGAATCCTCGTTCTTCAAGCTGAAACCTGCATACAGTCTGTTGCCTGCCTGCTAGTGCTCATATCAATTACTATTTGTTTTATTTATTCTTTAATAAACCTTCAGTACCCAGCAACCTGTGTGACTCCTATGATCACTGCATCATGGGCTTACTTCACCCACCGCTGCACTCCCAGCCTGACACCTTGTTGCTGCAGTATAACTACCTTGTGTCTTGTTGCTGTGCTCAATCTTGTCATGACATGAAACTGTCTTTCACAACCTCACCTTGGTTGCAGAGTTTGGCTGTTCCTCACCCAGTTTTAAGCCTCCTACACAGCTGTTTCTGTTTCAGTTCATGACTGGATTTCAACCTACATGTGACATTGATGATCATTAGTACCTGTTTGGTATAATTGGTTGATCATACACCTGACTATAATCCTACAAAATCCCTGACTTTGTGCAAGTGTACCTATGAGAATTGATGCTGGTTTGACGGCAAATGGTAGTAACACCAAATATTGATTTGATTTCGATTTTTCTTTTGTTCGCTCACTTTGCATGTTGAAAATTTACAAATATAAACCATCATTATTTATATTTGTGAAAGCATTCTTTGTTTGCAGCATTTTTTCACACCTGCCTAAAACGTTTGCACAGTACTGTAGATAAAAAAGAAAACTTAGATTTTATCTGTACACCTTGATATATATATCAGAAGTCGGAAGTTGTGGGAAAAGTTTTCTGGCCTTATCCCCAGTCCCTGCTGCTCCTTTCCTCAAGACCGCCATTCTGGTGCCCCTCCCACCTTTTATCATTTCACTTTCTTTCAACATCTCCAAACACTGGTAGGTCTGCCAGACCTAGCTGGACAATTGGTTTTGGCCCATCACAACCGACATCTATTTTTCAAACTTTCCCTACCTGTATAAAGCTACAGCTTTTGTCCCCGACCATATAGAGTATCTCGCAGAAGTGAGTACACCCCTCACATTTTTGTAAATATTTTATTCTATCTTTTCATGTGACAACAATGAAGAAATGACACTTTGCTACAATGTAAAGTAGTGAGTGTACAGCTTGAATAACAGTGTAAACTTGTTGTCCCCTCAAAATAACTCAACACACAGTCATGTCTAATCCGCTGGCAACAGTAGTGAGTACACCCCTAAGTGAAAATGTCCAAATTGGGCCCAAAGTGTCAATATTTTGTGTGGCCTCCATTATTTTCCAGCACTGCCTTAACCCTCTTGGGCATGGAGTTCACCAGAGTTTGACAGGTTGCCACCTGAGTCCTCTTCCAACTCCTCCATGACGACATCACGGAGCTGGTGGATGTTAGAGACCTTGCACTCCACCTTCCATTTGAGGATGCCCCACAGATGCTCAGTAGGGTTTAGGTCTGGAGACATGCTTGGCCAGTGTCATGCCCCAGCCCTGGGATTCTGCTATGTCTGTACTGCACAGCCTGGCTCCAACAGCCCTTGTCCTGGAATGCTTTTATATTGGTTCCCATCCGGGTTTTACCTATGCTCAATGCCTTGTCCAGGCTCCTGGAGAGCCATGGAGTTCCAGTTGAGGCCCATCTGATTAATCAAGTCTCCTTAAGTATCAGAGACCCAGCATTCAGTGGTTCTGCGTTGCGGTCCCTGACTAAGTCATTTGGCTGTGTGCTTTCCTGCAAACCGGATTCCCTGTACCCAGCTTCCTGTGTATCCAGTATCCAGCATCTCTATCCAGTCTTCATTTTGTCTTCATCCTGGTTCCTACCATTGCATTGCCCTGCTGTTCCTGGATATTGCACCATACACCCTCCTCTAAATTCCTGTTTGTTTTCCTGTGGATTGATATACCGATAGTTAACCTGCTTTTGCTCAGTAGACACTTGGTCACAAAATCATTTGCTACTGAGTGGCATTTAGTATTGGGGTTCTGTCTGACCTCCCTGGCTGAGAGAGAGCTAGGATTAGCAGTCCTGGAAAATCAAGAATCACATAGGTCTGTCCAAAAGGATCCAAATCACGGTTATCAGGGGTGAGCGCCATAGCAAACGTGACAATATGGCCAAGATGTCAGCCACTTATGGGGGTGAATCGCGATCCGGCACCTAAGGGGTTAAAGAGAGGCACTGCTGAAATGGGCAGACTCTGCCCTCTCCAGCAGTGACTCTCTTTTTTTTTTCTAGGTGCCACGTTAGGGAATGAGAGTGGTTGGAAGGACTTCGTCCTGCCTGAAAATGATGTCATTGCGACGGCTGGGGCCCATAGAACTTCAGGTAAGCCAGTCCAAAGTGGGACCCCAGCCAGAGAGGAGTATATGGAGAGAGGGGTGTTAAAGGACCATGACATACATAGTACGTCCTTGGTCCTTAAGGGGAATTTTCCCCAGGACGTACTATGCATGTCAGTGGTCCTCAAGGGGTTAGGCTAGGGTCAGACTGAGGCAGTGCGAACGCGCGTTCTGGCGCACTTAATCACGGCCGTGCTAGCAGCAGATGCCGGGCAATGACGGCCAATATACGAAGTACGGTCGCACAAAAGTCCGGCTGCGCAACGCAAGTGGAAAATGAACGCATTTTTTCGAGAACGTGAAACCGCAGGTACTGACGTACAGAGTGCGCTGCGGCCGCATAGCGGCGTGTGTGCGTGATTAGGAGACGTCAGACGCTGCTAATGTCCGGCCAACATAACGTCCAGACACAAAAAGAGTTTTATTGATGATCCGTACAAAATCACGGACGAAAATGCGCATAGTATGACCACTATCACGTATTCCGGGAAAAAATGCGTCCATTCGTTCGAACGCACTTTTTCACAGACAACATAAAAATGCGTTCATCTGACCCTAGCCTTAAGATTAATGCTAAATCATCAAAGTGAAATGAACAGGATCCCAAGCGGAGGATAATGCCGGTAGAACTTTATTCATTGAAAGCAAACCCTGCTAGACAAAAAAGTGATGTTTCGACCAGAAGGCATTAATCATACATAGACATTAAAATCCGACCTCCCACTATATAACATTAATAATTGATTGACAAGACAATTAAGTTATCAAACAATCACATCTTTATCCAGGCAAATAAGCAACACACTAAAATCGTTACCGCGCAGTCGATTCACAAGGGTATTTAGGAATGTCACAGACCCCCATACCTGTGAGGACAGACTACAACAAGTGACTAATAACTTTATAAATAGGGGTTATCCTAGGAGACTCTTGAGTGATGAGTGTACATGAGCCAAATCTATAGATTGCACCATCACCATTTCCCAAAGAGTTAAAAATAGACACAAAGAGATTCGTACCCCTTTTGTGTCGAATTCAATCAAGCGAGTAGATCAGTTATCCACATGAAAAAACATTGGCGGATTCAACAGCGAGCATATGGTGAGATTCCTTTTTCTCAGGTGGCTCCTATGTTCACGTATTAAAGGAATAGGAACCTTAGGGACTCCTTGGTTAAAGCAGATATAGGCTCTATGAAAAAGGGTCAACAGTATGTGCTACATGTGTCAAAGAACATTACCCGCAGGTGGGCAGGTACTTGTAAAGTGCTGCCCATGCTCACCACTGACACACTTAATCACAGCAAACATACACCACACCCCTACCTGCTGGAATAAAGGTCCACTCCCCCTATCCAATGTGACTGTGCATTGTAATTCAAACCCCGTTACGGTTGAGACATACTGCTATATCACTCCTGATCTACCGTGTACCAGACCCCTGCTTGCCTACTGATTTACACCCTGCACCAGCCCCTTGGCCACGGATCGCCTTCTGACTATTCGCCATGGATAACCCTCTTGTACTGTGCCCTTGGATCTCCCAGTGTCTGTCTACCCAAAGGTACCATCAGTGTGTCCCTGCACACTGGGCTCAGACCCCCAGAACTTGGGTCCCACCATGGCACATGTCAGGTGCCACCCTGACAATGTTCTTGTATACTCAATGCTTCATGACCTATCAAGAAAAAACAGCAAGCCCATGTCAAGCTTAATTTAATATAATACATGAGGGGCCCCATTTCATTCCTCGCGCATCGGTTTTGCGCGCATGCAAATGAGCATTTGCGCGAGAACGAAACCATTTGCGCAGAACGTCGTATTTCAACATTCGCGCAAATGATGCGCGTTATCGTTTGACGCGGATAAACTGTGCGCGAGCGTGATGAACTGTGCGCGTCCTATACTTAACATCGTTCGTGAGCGCAAATGCGTTAAGCGGATGATATTTCAATAGATGCGCAACTTCCTACGAACGACGTTTGCGCGCATAATTTTAACGTCTTTGAAAACCTGGTGTTAACTGCAAATCTGAACGTTCTGGCTGAATCAAAATACACCAGCACGAAAATAATAATACAGCACAGTATAGTTACACATTCCCAAAAAAAAATTGTGAATTCGTGCATATTTTTTTTATTGCTGCAGCATGTATACTCAGATTTATTTTGACAGGCGCAAAAACGTTAGTGAGTCAATTAAGGTGAATTGATGTCAATTAAGGTTCTTAATTCTGATTGGCTGAATCCCGTGAAAAAAACAGTCCGCGCACTGATTTACATGCGCAACGTTACTGCTCGCATATTACACTTCGTTTTGCGTGATTTTTTTTACTAACATTATTTTTTGACGGATGAGAAAATGCGTTCGGATCCGAATATCACGTTAATTTTCGCGCGATAACGCTGGACAATGCGCTGCGCGAGCGCATTTGCGCAGAGAATGTAATATGGGCCGAATAGTCTAAGGGCACTATTACATGCTTCGCGCAAACGTTAACGTGTGCGCAAAACGCATTAACGCGAGGGGAAAAACCCTTTGCGCAGAACGTCGTATTACAATGTCCGCGCAAAAAATGCGCATTAACGCGGGTGAACCTGCGCGAATCCTTTGAGCGTAATGTACTTTGCGCGTCCTATACTTAACATTGTGAGCGCAAATGTGTTAGTGCGCTGGTGCGCGCAAGGTATTACAATCTTAGCGCAAAATTTGCCGGACAATGTTTGCGTGCATAATTTTAACATCTTTCAAAAGCTGGTGGTAACGGCAAATCTGAACGTCCTGGCCGTAACCAAATACAGCAGCCCAAAAAAAAAAATACAGCAAAGTATAATTACACATTCTCCGCATACCCAAACAATAAAATGGATTAGTTGTGCGTGGTTTTATTATTGCTGCAGCATATATACTCAGATTGATTTTGACAGGCGCAAAAACTGAACGGGAGACAGTTGTGGTTCTTAATTCAGAATGGCTGAATCGCATAAAAAAAACAGTCTGCCCACTGATTTCTGCGCGCAGCGTTAATGTGGGCGTGTTTTTGCGCATCTTTTTTACACGCTGTATTTTTTGACAGATGAAAAAATGCGCTCGGATTGTAATACCAGCGTTAATTTACATTTAACGCTGCACGCAAAAAAAAAGCAGCGAGCGTTTTTGCGCAAAGAATGTAATAGAGCCCTAAATGTATAGAAAAAAAATCCACACACAAATCTGCTGGTGTTGAGAACTATGAAATGTTTTACCTCAGGTCAAAAGACCTTGACATTTGTGTCTACCCATTACTCACTAGATTTCCCCTTCCAATAAAGTTGACTTTGTAACTATACGTAACTATAAAATAATGTGTTACTCCTGCAAGTACAATTTAAAGTCAACTTTTCTTAAGACAATATTAGGTATTGAGTCATTGAACACATTTCCTGTATGGTATTCGGTTACCCATAAAAGTAAAATAATGATTAAAAGGTTGAATTAAACCAATGATATGGATCGGCCTCTTGCTGGGAGGTTCTACAAAGTATTGCAGGCTGGTACAAGGAGAAGTGATTAACTTTGAAGCTGTATCTTACCACCTCTACAAAGGAATGCTGCCAGCTATGCAATTAAGTGAGATTTCTATTATTCTTTCCAAAGAAGTCTCAGACAGGTATACATCTGTTTTTCTACTGAACAAACTCCCACTTCTGTGTAGGAAAAAAAAGCAGCTAGCCAGCCGTGAGTGGGTGATCGTTATTATGAATGAAACTCTGCAGGAGTCAATAAATGAACAGACCTGGAAATTACAAGTACTATAGTATCAAAAACTTGTATTCTATATTAATCGCAACGGGAGTGCAGCAAATGATGTAGACATGGTTAATAAAATACTTATACCCTGGGCGTTTTAAGCATTTATGAGTCTAACAGTATAATATACTGAGCTATATTTCCACAGTAGTTTACGTTACTAGCTGCTAGCAGGATAAACATATTTTATTCTAACTGTATGTTAAGCTTTATTGTAGCTTTCATTCAAAACCATCTATAGCATCGTAAAAAGACAGCAGCAAATTCTTTTAATACGATGAATCACCTGCTTCATGTTTGCATAACTTGAAAACCAACAGATGATCTCGGCTGGGATACTGCTCATGAATGAGTTTTGGGTGGGTTAAAAAGATCTACCTTATTCATCCACCACACTGAATAAAATAAAGTGTAATTTATCATATGCTTGATATAATAATTAATATTTAAAACAACAATGGATGCATTGCTATATTATAACTAATTACACAAGTATTGGTGCATGGCTACATCATCAAGCTGATTGGTGTTTGTCCCAGACCATACAGTATTAGGCCCTGTTCACACTGTGTGATTTATCGCGCGGATTTTGCCGCGACGTCGCAGCAAAATCCGCGCAACGTCGCACTGTGTAGCTTCTCCAATGCATTTCAATGGAGCTGTTCACATCTTGCCGCGAGACGTCGCATGTCGCGTGTCGCAGAAGCATGTCGCAGGTACATGACCCTTTTTTTGCGATTTGCTATCTTCGATTTTGCAATTTGTATTGGTGGTGCTTTGCAAAAATCGCACAAAACAGTGATGTCGCGCAACATTATCACACCATGTCGCGAATATGAAAATCGCGCGGAAAGTCGCGCGATTTTCAAATCGCACAGTGTGAACGGGGCCTTAAAATACTGTACAGTTAAGAAGCCCCGAAAGATTTCACCGTTCCATCATACCTATACATAACTGAATGTGAAGACCAGTGTTTATGCTAAATGTTCTGCATAATGTTTTGTATAAATACATTACGCAGTGTATGTAGGGACAGTTAATCTTCCAGTACTATAAAAATGAACAGGATCAGCAGATATATGCTCCTCGCATGATGCAGTTTATGCATATATATTGGGCTGTGCTAGACTATTTTGCACCCTAGGCAAGACCAGCTGCGTGCGCCCCCAGAAAAAAATTGTTAACTCTCGAAATTCGGGGGGGACCTAACACACAGGGCACGCGAGGGGGGCACACACTGTGCACGGGGACATACACACACACTGCCAGGGGGCACATACACTGTGCACGGGGGCCGCACACGGTCGTTCAGTACCCATCTTACCCCTCCACTGGTCAGGCCCAGGATCAGTCTGTGCCTCTTTCTTTCCTCTGCCCCTTTTTTATTTCTTATGTGCCTCTTTCTTTCGCCCTTTCTTTCATCTGTCTTTCATCTGCCTCTTTCATTTCTTTCATCTGCCTCTTTCTTTCTTTTCTTTCTCTCTCTTTTGTGCCTTTTCTTTCTTTCGTTCTTTTTTTCTTTCATCTGCCTCTGTTGGCACCTGCGCATCACCATAAGACACCCACCTTCTGCGCTGCTAGAGGGGGGTCTGCGAGCTGACAATGTTGGCTTTGCGAGCCATCACTGCTGGCTATACGGGTTGCACAATGAGGAACGGGTACAATACTGGAACCCGGGTTGGGGCTGGCTGCCACCTAGACTGCAGGGCGCCCTAGTCAGTTGCCTAACTTGCCTAGTGAGAACACCAGCCCTACATACAGTGTATGTAGTTTTTATTATTTCTTTTTACATTATGCCGATCACAGAAAAGGATACATTGAACAGGAGCAAGAGGTTAAGAGGTGCTGTTGACAACAGCAAAATGGTATTATGCTCTACTCCCAAGGTGCGCATCCTCGGCCTGCCAGATGTTGTGGAACTGCATCTCACATGATGCTTAGTCAAGCTAATTAATGGCTGAGCTGCATGGGAAATGTAGTTCCAAAACAACAGGAAGGTCAAGGTTGTGGTACTCTACTCCTCTTTCTCCACTTTATTAATTTTTTATTTTTAGAAATGGAAAAAGGCACAATAAAACATTACCATTACAGGCTCTACAGTAAAACAAAGGGCAGTGTACACCTTCAGATATATATTTTTTAATATTCAGAGTAGATCAAAGAAATTAATACTGGGGAAAGGCAAGAGAGTATAAAGGGGGGCGGGATAGGATTAATAATATAGACATAGATATAGGTTTGTGTTTGGGTGCAATTATGAAGAACAGCAAAAGGTCCAAAATTTGCTCTCTATAGATAAAGTGGAATGTCTGATTACACTGTATTATAAATGACTAGTTGTAAAGCCTGCCCTGAGGGCAGGCTATTGTTGTTGTCGCCAGCTCAAGCTCATGGGACCCCTTAGATTGTAAACTCATGGGATAGATTGTAAACTCATGGGACCCCATAGACTGTGAACTCATGGGGTCCCCCTTAGATTGTGCTCATGGGACCACTTAGATTGTAAGCTCATGGGATAGATTGTAAGATTATGGGACCACTTAGATTGTAAACACATGGGTTAGATTGTAAGCTCATGGGACCATTTAGATTGTAAACTCATGGGATAAATTGTAAGCGCATGGGAGCCCTTAGATTGTAAACTCATGAGATAGATTGTAAATTCATGGGACCCCATAGATTGTAAACTTATGGGACCCCTTAGATTGTAAACTCATAGGACCCCTTAGATTGCAAACTCATGGGATAGATTGTAAACTCATGGGACCACATAGATTGTAAATTTATGGGACCCCCTTAGATTGTAAACGCATGGGATAGATTGTAAACTCATGGGACCCTTTAGATTGTAAACTCATGGGATAGATTGTAAACTCATGGGACCCCTTAGATTGTAAACTCATGGGACCACATAGATTGTAAACTTATGGGACCCCCTTAGATTGTAAACGCATGGGATAGATTGTAAGCTCATGGGACCCTTTAGATTGTAAACTCATGGGATAGATTGTAAACTCATGGGACCCCTTAGATTGTAAACTCATGGGACCACATAGATTGTAAATTTATGGGACCCCCTTAGATTGTAAACGCATGGGATAGATTGTAAGCTCATGGGACCATTTAGATTGTAAACTCATGGGATAAATTGTAAGCGCATGGGAGCCCTTAGATTGTAAACTCATGAGATAGATTGTAAATTCATGGGACCCCAAAGATTGTAAACTTATGGGACCCCTTAGATTGTAAGCTCATAGGACCCCTTAGATTGTAAACTCATGGGATAGATTGTAAACTCATGGGACCACATAGATTGTAAACTTATGGGACCCCCTTAGATTGTAAACGCATGGGATAGATTGTAAACGCATGGGATAGATTGTAAACTCATGGGACCCTTTAGATTGTAAACTCATGGGACCCCTTAGATTGTAAACTCATGGGACCACATAGATTGTAAACTTATGGGACCCCCTTAGATTGTAAACGCATGGGATAGATTGTAAGCTCATGGGAACCTTTAGATTGTAAACTCATGGGATAGATTGTAAGCTCATGGGACCCTTTAGATTGTAAACTCATGGGATAAATTGTAAGCGCATGGGAGCCCTTAGATTGTAAACTCATGAGATAGATTGTAAATTCATGGGACCCCATAGATTGTAAACTTATGGGACCCCTTAGATTGTAAGATCATAGGACCCCTTAGATTGTAAACGCATGGGATAGATTGTAAGCTCATGGGAACCTTTAGATTGTAAACTCATGGGATAGATTGTAAGCTCATGGGACCCTTTAGATTGTAAACTCATGGGATAAATTGTAAGCGCATGGGAGCCCTTAGATTGTAAACTCATGAGATAGATTGTAAATTCATGGGACCCCATAGATTGTAAACTTATGGGACCCCTTAGATTGTAAAATCATAGGACCCCTTAGATTGTAAACTCGTGGGATAGATTGTAAACTCATGGGACCACATAGATTGTAAACTCATGGGACCACATAGATTGTAAACTTATGGGACCCCCTTAGATTGTAAACGCATTGGATAGATTGTAAGCTCATGGGACCCTTTAGATTGTAAACTCATGGGATAGATTGTAAACTCATGGGACCACTTAGATTACAAGCTAATGGGACCCCTCAGATTGTAAATTCATGGGACCCTTTAGATCCGGCGCTGCAGAATATGCCGGCGCTTTATAAATAAATAGTACACGTCACAATATATTCCACTGGTTAATAAATATAAAAGAAACAGACTGAAACCAATGTGGCTTAGTAGGAAGGTAACTAAGGAAATGAAAAATAAAAAGAAGGCATTTAAAGCTTTTAAATTTGATAAATCTGAGGCATCCTATAAAGCATATAGGGCAGCCAATAAAGCATGTAAAAATGCGATTAGATGGGCTAAACTAGATAATGAAAAAGAAATAGCCAAAGAGAGCAAGACCAACCCTAAAAGATTCTTTAGGTACATAAATTCTAAAAAACCCAAGAGTGAAAATGTAGGTTCACTAAAATCTGAGTCAGGGTTATTGTTAACTGAAGATCTGGATAAGGCAGAAATTTTAAATGATTATTTTTCTTCAGTATTTGTCAAAGAGAAACCTATAACAGGAGACATGCAATTCATTTATAAAAACTTACTAATACAAAGTGACTGGTTGACTCAGGACAAGGTTTTACACAAATTAAACAATGTGAATGTTAATAAAGCCCCAGGGCCAGATGGAATTCACCCGCGAGTACTAAGAGAGCTATGTGTTGAAATATGTAAACCTCTGTTCTTAATCTTTCAAGATTCTTTTCTTTCAGGAATAGTACCAGAGGATTGGAGAAAAGCTGACGTGGTCCCTATATTTAAGAAAGGTTTAAAATTTGTGCCTGGGAATTATAGACCTGTGAGCTTAACATCTGTGGCTGGGAAAGTATTTGAGGGGTTACTAAGGGATAATATTCAGGAATTTATTGGGAGGTATAATGTAATTGGCAAAAATCAGCATGGTTTCATGAAACACAGATCATGTCAGACTAACCTAATTACGTTCTATGAGGAAGTAAGTAGAAGTATAGATCAGGGGGTCGCAGTGGATGTGATTTACTTAGATTTTGCCAAAGCTTTCGACACAGTTCCACACAAAAGGTTACTATTTAAATTAAGAAAAAATGGTCTAGATGAAAATACTTGTTCTTGGATAGAAAACTGGCTAAAAGATAGGTACAGAGAGTGGTCATAAATGGTACATTTACAAGATGGACACCAGTGGTAAGTGGTGTCCCTCAGGGGTCTGTTATAGGACCAATACTATTCAATTTATTTATAAATGACCTTGAGATAGGCATTGAAAGTCATGTATCAGTGTTTGCAGATGACACAAAGCTAGGAAAAGTAATACAATGTGAGCAGGATGTTACTTCGCTGCAGAGGGATTTAGATAGATTGGGGGACTGGGCACTTAAATGGCAGATGAAATTTAATCTAGATAAATGCAAAGTTATGCACTTTGGAGTGAAGAACACACAAGCAATTTATACCCTAAATGGTACGGAGTTAGGGAAATCCAAGCAGGAGAAGGATTTGGGAATAATCATAGATTTCAAACTAAGTAACAATGTGCAATGTCAAACAGCAGCCGCCAAGGCCAGCAAAGTATTGGCATGCATTAAAAGGGGAGTTCACTCACGGGATGAAAACATAATTTTGCCTCTGTATAAATCAATGGTCAGGCCGCACCTTGAATATGCCGTGCAATTTTGGGCACCTGTCTTAAAAAAAGATATTATATCGCTAGAAAAAGTGCAGAGACGGGCAACTAAATTAATAAGGGGGATGGAAGGGTTAAGTTATGAGGAAAGACTAACAAGCTTAAACCTGTTTAGTTTAGAGAAAAGGCGCCTTAGAGGGGATCTGATAACCTTATATAAATATATACGGGGCCATTATCAACCATTGTCTGATAACCTATTCATTAACAGGACTATACACAGGACACGGGGTCATCCATTTAGACTGGAAGAAAGAAAATTTAGCTTAAAGCATAGGAAGGGTTATTTTACGGTGAGAACAATAAAGCTGTGGAATTCTCTGCCTGTTGAGGTGGTTGGGTCAGAGTCTGTACAGACTTTTAAAAAACGACTGGATGACTTCCTGCAGACACAGAATATTAAGGGTTATAATATTTAATATGTGGGTAAAAGCTTCTTGATCCAAGGAGAAATCTGACTGCCATTCTGGGGTCAAGAAGGAATTTTTTCCCAGTATGTTGCATATTGGCAAGCATTCAGACTGGGTTTTTTGCCTTCTTTTGGATCAACAGCAGTAGGTTATGTGGGAGAGGCTGAACCCGATGGACGCATGTCTTTTTTCAGCCTATATAACTATGTAACTATGTAATAATAATAATAATAATAATACATTGTAAGCTCATGGGACCCCTTAGATTGTAAACTCATGGGATAGATTGTAAACTCATGGGACCACATAGATTGTAAACTCATGGGATAGATTGTAAACTCATGGACCACTTAGATTGTAAGCTCATGGGATAGACTGTAAGCTCATGGGACCACTTAGATTCTAAACGCATGGGATAGCTTGTAAACTCATGGGACCCCTTAGATTGTAAACTCATGGGATAGATTGTAAACGCATGGGACCACATAGATTGTAAACTCATGGGACCCCTTAGATTGTAAACTCATGGGATAGATTGTAAACTCATGGGACCACATAGATTGTAAACTTATGGGACCCCCTTAGATTGTAAACGTATGGGATAGATTGTAAGCTCATGGGACCCTTTAGATTGTAAACTCATGGGATAGATTGTAAACTCATGGGACCCGTTAGATTGTAAACTCATGGGACCACATAGATTGTAAACTCATGGGACCCCCTTAGATTGTAAATGCATGGGATAGATTGTAAGCTCATGGTACCACTTAGATTCTAAACACATGGGATAGAGTGTAAACTCATGGGACCCCCTTAGATTGTAAACGCATGGGATAGATTGTAAACTCATGGGACCCTTTAGATTGTAAACTCATGGGATAGATTGTAAACTCATGGGACCACATAGATTGTAAACTCATGGGATTGATTGTAAGCTCATGGGACCACTTCGATTCTAAACGCATGGGATAGATTGTAAATTCATTGGACCCTTTAGATTGTAAACTCATGGGATAGATTAGAAGAAAATGGAGGTGGTAAATGGCGCAGATGGTGTGTAAACGGACAGTCTTATATAGCAGCAAGGGGACAAAATGCACATTCCCAAGTGCAAATAGTCAATAGATAGAGGCAGTATGTAGAGTCCTCGTGCTTGTACAAATAGTCCAGTGGGTGAGTGATACTTCAAAGTGATATAGGCACCAAAAAATCTATATATTCCTGCATACCAATCCACACCGTCACACCGTCACCGGTGTGGATTGGTATGCAGGAATATATAAATTTTTTGGTGCCTATATCACTTTGAAGTATCACTCACCCACTGGACTATTTGTACAAGCGCGAGGACTCTACATACTGCCTCATGGGATAGATTGTAAACTAATGGGACCACATAGATTGTAAACTCATGGGATAGATTGTAAACTCATTGGACCCCCTTAGATTGTAAACGCATGGGATAGATTGTAAGCTCATGGGACCCTTTAGATTGTAAACTCATGGGATAGATTGTAAACTCATGGGACCACATAGAGTGTAAACTCATGGGATAGATTGTAAACTCATGGGACCCCCTTAGATTGTAAACGCATGGGACCCTTTAGATTGTAAACTCATGGGATAGATTGTAAACTCATGGGACCCCCTTAGATTGTAAAAGCATGGGATAGATTGTAAACGCATGGGATAGATTGTAAACTCATGGGAACCCTTAGATTGTAAACTCATGGGACCCCCTTAGATTGTAAATGCATGGGATAGATTGTAAACTCATGGGACCCTTTAGATTGTAAACTCACGGGATAGATTGTAAACTCATGGGACCCCTTAGATTGTAAACTCATGGGATTGATTGTAATCTCATGGGACCCCTTAGATTGTAAGCTCATGGGATAGATTGTAAACTCATGGGACCACATAGATTGTAAACTCATGGGATAGATTGTAAGCTCCTGGGACCCCTTAGATTGTAAATTCATGGGATAGATTGCACACTTATGGGATAGATTGCAAGTTCATGGGACACCACGGCGTAACAGAGTGAGTGAGTGTTGTGGGGCGGGGCAAGGACACAGCAATGGCCAAGACATGGAGCAAAAATCAATGTTGGCACGCGCCGGCTGCAGTGGTTGGATGCGCGCGCACCCCGCATCCAACCGCTGCGGCACGCGCACAGCCGGCGCATGCCGCGGCGGTTTGATGCGCGCGCAGCCAGCAGTACACTGGTTGCGTGCGCATGCGCAGACAGCAGCGTGGCGAAGGACACGCTGCCTCCTACTGTTTTATGTTATAGATAATGGAAAATAATCTGAGGTCTGCTGTCTCTTGATTCCTCACTTTATTGGTTTTGTACAATTAATTCATGGATGAAGAGATTCAAAACAACACAATTGTCATCTACTATATCCAGACGGATAGCAGATGTTTTCCTTCAGCTGACGACTTTGTTTAAAGATATCAAAGTGAAGATGGCTTTTGGGTTCATGAGCAGAGCTCATTCTAAATAAAAAAGTTGACACATCAATCTGATCCTCCTCACATACAATGTTTCATCCAGGCCTGGTACCTCACTGTAACCGCTCAGAATATGATTCACTGTAAAAAATTTATGAAATGACAAATCTTATTGTACTGTTAACATTATAGAATGGGAATAACTTTGATGCTGGCAGTCGGAACTGTAACCCTGATGTTATCATACCAAGTTCAATTGAAGATATCCATTTAAATTTTTATTGCCAAAAAAGCAATATATAACTAAAAAGTGGGATAATTACATGTCAATGTTAGCATTGTAATGTCTGGTGCACTATTTGGCCCGCATTTAATAAAATGCTCCTTTTGAAGTTACATTAAAGCACACTATAAGCACCATATAGAGGGAGGATAACTTTCTTTTTGACTTGTACTCATGTCACAATCTGGGTAGTAATGGGAGAGAGGATGCCAGAGTCCCAAATTAAGAGCCGAAGGTCGCAGTACAAATGGAGAATTCAATAGGTAGTGTTGAGGTCAATCCTAGTCAAGGCAGGTGTAAAATATATATAAATGAGAGGACTAGTAAAGTAATTGTAAACAAATGGGGAAAATGTTTACTCATACGATATAGAGAAGTGAGTACCATAACACTGAAGCAAAGAGTGAAAGCACATCTAACATTATCTAGCACCTATACAGATACCACCTATAGGCACAGACCCTTACAGGTATAACGTCACTGCAGCCACCATTGGAAACCCTAGACCTCAAGAACCATCTTGATACCATGTCACTAAGCAGGTGCATCAATATGCTGCGCAGAGTGACTCACTTGGCACTGTAATGGACAACCAGATGCCGCCATAAAGCCAGTCACCACTCATTGTTTAGCATCCAAACACAATTTGGTGTGAGGTCCAGAGATATCCAGTTCTGGATGCTGTAAGAGATAGGCACCACAAGGCCACCCGATATATGGGGAAGCATTCTGTGAGTGCACCAATTGATGGCGATGATGATGCTCACCTGACTAAGGATAGTTTGATTTTTGGGAAACCTTTGAATGTTAAAATAAGCTGTTTAGGGGGACGTGGCCAGCAGCCATACTGAACAGCTGCATGTAGCCAGAGTTCTCCCTTAGCCAGCTCGTTTCCCTGCTCTAGCGGCCTACATCCATCGTCAGCAGTTTGCCTTGCCACCAGCCTATATCAACTCGGGAACCCTCCAGAAACGATATAGCTCCAAGTAAAACCTGCAAACCGACAGACCTGGCGCACGTGGGCAAAGGCCGAGATAGGCTGCAAGATGGCGGCACATGGAGCTCCCACGATTCTGGCTCCCCTCCTTCCACCTGAGGATGAAGACTCTTGACTTCACACCCTCTCTGCCTCAGCTCCTGCCTCTGGTCTGCAACTTCAATCCCTGCTGCAGGACTTGAATAATGGTACCGTGACTGTTATCTACAATATTCGAGACGGCATGGCTACTCTGCGATCCTGGAACCTGACGGGAGAAGTTACCCCTCCGCATCAAACACCTCCGTCTCCACAGAAGGTCTCATCAGAATGGCATTGCGTGAACACGGCTAAATGATTCCGGTGTCCTCTACCTTGCACAGCTGGATGTTACCACCAACAGAGTTCCTAGACTTTTCTTTGTTCCATATACTGCCACGATTCTTAATTGAGCGGGGGACCCTCTTCGTGAACGCTCCCTCCCTGCTCTGTGTTTCCCGGCTTCTGCACCCTTTTTACCTGCCCGGGTACACCACCACCTCCCCTTGATATGTTCAGGGTGGGCCCGATGTTTCCGTGGCCTGGGAGATGTTTTGTACATATCACTTCGGTGCTCGTTGCACTGTTGTTGCTGTTTTTTTACTTTTTTTCGATATTTTCTTTTGGGTTTTTTTGGTCTTGTTTTTGCTTTTTCCCTGCTCTTTTTGCACCATGCCAGTTCTTTCTACGGGTACAGCTGCTGGAGAGGAACCCTGGCTGTAGGGGACCCTCCGGGACCTCACAATGCTGATCCCTACAGACTGTGGCCCAATTTTTTACTTGAGCGCTGCAGCTCCCTCCTTTTCAGGCCTGTGATATTCTGGACATGTTAGCGTATTGTTGTTGGATTTCATGATGCCGCTCAAATTTGTTTCTTTAAATGTTAAGGGCTTAAATATTCCTTATAAGCGCCACTCCTTATATGCAGACCTGCGCCACAAACCCCCTGATGTTGTATGTCTCCAGGAGACGCATTTTAAGAGAAATGCCCATCCAAATTATATTTGCCGATTTATTCCCATCAGTTTCATGCCACAGCTACTGTTAAAGCTAGAGGGGTTTTGATCCTGGTCCATCAGAATGTAATCTTTCAGCTACACAGAACGATCCTAGATCCTAATGGGCACTATTTATTCTTGATATGTGATTTTAATTGTGTGCCATATACTATTGCGAACTTCTATTGCTCCAATGCTGACCAGCTCTCGTTTCTCAGAACGGCCCTCATTAAATTATTTAAGGTCTCTTCGGGTAGTCTTGTAATTTGTGGATATTTCAATCAATCTTTAGCCTTACCCCCCCCCCCATGCCTCCCGCACCCAACGCTCCTCTGCCCGCAAATTTGCCACTTTATTAGCGGAATTGAAATTGTTTGATATCTGACGCCTTCTAACAGGGTTATTCAAAGAGCTCGAATTGCTTGAGAAAGGTAACCGAACGCTGAAAATCAGCGTTCGGTTACCTTTCTTGGCCATTCGGCTAGAGAGCAGGCAATTCGCCAAATCCTAGCGAATTGCCTGAACATACGGTGCCTGTTCGGTGCCTGTTCGAGGGCAGTGAAATTCCCATGAAAAGCACTGCTTCGGCTATTTAGAGAACACAAACCAGCAGTGAAAGGTTCCCCTAATGCCCTGCCATTTGGTGGTTTCATGCGGCAAATTTATTCAGGAGAATCCCATAGGCTTCAATGTTAAAAATATTCCCGTTTTAATTCAATATCTAATAAACCGTTCATTATAAAATTCTGCATTAAAGAGTCTCTTTATTTATAGATTTTTTAGGATATTTTAAGCATTTTTCTGAATATTTTTATCCCTTTTGCTGCTGAGGCTTTTCACACCTCTGTGCTGAGGTAATTTTTACCACTTTTGCTCATCATGTTTAAACGTGTTTTGTAGCCATATTTTGATATATGACCCAGACATATTATATATCGTTCTTTTCGGCAGACTTGGCAGATTCATAATATGTCATTATTATATGTATACGTTATGTCATGTCTGTATATTATAACAAAAAATGCAATAAAATTAGAATTTTCAATAATTTATTATGTGTAAAGTGTTTTTTTTCACATTTTAACATGAGATCGTTTGCGGTTATATTTTTTTGTATGGGGTGCGCTTGTTAAAAAAATTAGAAATAGGGTCTCGTTACATTTCTTTTTGGGGAAAATGTCGCTATTATTAACAAACGAACCGCATACAAAAATCGTTAGTGCAGCATTATTGTTCACATTATTATTATAATTGAAATGGGAACAATATTGCTGCATTAACAAAACAACAACAAAAAAAAACTTGTTTATTTTTTCTTTTGAATTTTGTTTTTAAATATTTTTTTATTTTTATTTTTAATTTTTATTTTTTTTAAAAAACTTTTTTCATGGTCATGTTTGATGCCCTGGCCGATCCAACGATATCAAACATTAACCCCTAGCTGTCACGGATCAGGAGATAAGGGGTTCATTGGAACCCCCTATCTCCACCATTGGTGGCAGCTAGGGGTTAACTCCAGGACTGGCCTCATCGTGCTATGCACGATGACGCCAGTGCTCAGGGGGAGTCCCCGGAGGCTTGGCCGACATCCAAGATGTCGGCCAGCTCCGGGAGAGGATCACGATCCGGCGCTTTTCAGCGCCGATTCGTGATCCGGCTCCCCAGGGGTTAATGACAGCCACTGTTTGGAAGGGCAGGCTGTGCCCTTCCAAACGGTGCCTGGATTAACCCTCTGCACCCCGGCGATCGGGAGGGAGAGAGGCAATGACATCTAATTGCTCCGCCGGGGTCCCGAGTGCTGGGCTGACATCCAAGATGTCAGCCCGCACCGGGGGGTGCAGCAATCTGCCGAAATCCGGAGGATTGCTGCCTCCTGTGCATGGACGCGCTCAGCGCGTCCATAGCACAGGAGAACCACTTGGCTGGACGCGCTGAGCGCGTCCATAGCAGCCAAGTGGTTAAAAGTCCGATTTTTTTGGTTTGTTTTTTAAGTTTACTTATTTTTTCTGTAACAGCCCTTTTTATTATCATTCCCTGGACCTCATATGTAAATTTCAGACATTTTCGCTCAGTATTTTCTTTGCAAACAGCGTTTCATTTTCAAACATTCACACAAACTGTTTTGCTAATTTATTCACTGCTTCTTCTTCGGTCTCAGCTGCTTCGCTTCGTGTGATCAGCTCCTGCTCGGGTTTTTCGACGGGTTAATCCAGATTTTTTTTGGGGTGTTCGGCGTACATTCGGTGGGTTTTGCGGTTAGTTCTCGTCAGGTTTGCGGCAGCTTTTCCCTGCAATTCGGGGACCCTGTGGTGCTTGCTGAATACACCGCAGGGTCGCCGAAATTGGATCAGCAAAAGGAACCGAATTGAAGAGAACGAAAAGTCACCGAATGTGCGGTGACTTTTCGAATCTCTTTGAATTACCCTGTCTATGTGTGATTGGCTCCGTGACCTGGTCCGACCATGCCCCCATATCATTGTTCCTCTCTGATTCTCAGGCCCCTATAGGTCGCTCCCCTTGGCAATTGAATGAATCCCTTCTGTCCGTCCGGAGGTGATGGCTGACGTTAAAAAAACTCTATGGATATATATTTGCCCACGCTCACACATGATATATATTGCCCACGCTCACACATGGATATATTGCCCCCAGCTCACACATGGATATATTGCCACCAGCTCACACATGGATATATTGTCCCCAGCTCACATGGATATCTATTGCCCCAGCTCACACATGGATATATTGCCCCAGCTCACACATGAATATATATTGCTCCAGCTCACACATGGATATATATTTCCCACGCTCACACATGATATATATTGCCCCAGCTCACACATGGATATATTGCCCCAGCTCACACATGGATATATTGCCACCAGCTCACACATGGATATATTGTCCCCAGCTCATATGGATATATATTGCCCCAGCTCACACATGGATATATTGCCCCCAGCTCACACATGAATATATATTGCCCCAGCTCACACATCGATATATATTGCCCCAGCTCACACATGGATATATTGCCCCCAGCTCACACATGGATATATTGCCCCCAGCTCACACATGGATATATATTGCCCGCAGCTCACACATGGATATATATTGTCCCCAGATCACATGGATATATATTGCCCCAGCTCACACATGGATATATTGCCCCCAGCTCACACATGAATATATATTGCCCCAGCTCACACATGGATCTATATTGCCCCAGCTCACGCATGGATATATATTGCCCCCAGCTCACACATGGATATATATTGCCCCAGCTCATATTTAATATATTGCCCCAGCTCATATTAATATATTTCCCCAGCTCCTATTGATATATTGCCCCCAGCTCACATGGATATATTTTCCCCAGCTCACATGGATATATATGGCCCCAGCTCACACTGTCCCAGTCGCTCTGCCAGGTGCCTTTGAGTGTGCTTCTCCCTCTCAGCAGCCGCCGGCAAAGGATGTAGCCCGCCTGCTCGTTGGGAACCACACACACAAGCCGCAGTCTCGCGAGATCCCCGAGTTAACTCCGCTATCTCGTGAGATCGCGGCTGGTGGATCCCAACGACCGGCTGAGCAACATCCTTTGCCGGCAGCCGCTGGGTGGAAGAAGCACACTCAAAGGGGAAAGAAGACACAGTCGGCCCCACGTGCCACGTGCGGCACGAGTGCCATAGGTTCCCATCACTGGACTACTATCACCTGGTCTGAGCTAATGTTAGCATTTGTATGTGTAAGCATTAGCACTAGGTTAATTGAGTCAAAAGATCATCTGCCTCTCTCTAAACCTGTGAAAAATCTGTTAGCACATCGCGATAGCGTTTTATTGCGCAAGCTTACTGTACTTTGCACGTCCTATACTTAACATGGTCTTTAGCGCTTTGGTAACAGATGACTTGCTGCTTGCGCTAATTACTGGCGGGTAAAATTTTAGCTACTGCTCAACCCAGGTGTTAAAAGACAAACAGGTCCAAGCCCAAGTGTTTGGCTAGCGTGTGCTAACCGATCGTGACCCCAAACCTACTCAAGCAAGGTGATCTACTAGTAGGTCGGCAGGCGCTAGACTTTAGTGACTCGCGCTACTTTTTTCATTAGCGATGGCGTTTTAGCATTTACCAGGTGGTAGGGCCTTTAGAAAGCCATAACTAACAAGGCTCTTAACATAGGGAAACTAATAAGGGCTATAAGTTTCCTAGAATTAAACTATTTTATTTTGCTGCATATAGAAAAATGGCAAAAGTATATTCAGGTGACTGCAAAGGTGACAGCATCCATAAAAATGGGAGAGGATGGATGCTGTTGGTGGAAGAGAAGAGTAATTATGAATGATATTTCATTACAGATTTTTTTGAAAATCTAGGCGGTAGAAATAGATCTTAGCCAAGCAAACATGACATCATGAATTTGGTTTCCAGTATGACAGTAATTAAGTACCAATTTATCGTTAGATGCATATTAATCCTAAACTAACCAAATCAAGGATGGGGGTGACAGCAGACTTTTCTTTAAGATGATTTGAACGTTAAATGTCAGTTCACTTTTAGAATTTAGTAACAGGAACATGTTAATAAAATTGATGTGAGGGTAAGTTCATATCCAAGGTTACTCCATGATATATATTCTGTAGGGAGCAGTTTTATGGTGAGTAAAGGAAATATTATGTTTTATTCTTTATATGCCTGGATCTTTTTGGTGAGGTGTGCAGGAACTCCCAGAGCATTTCTAAGCTGTAAACTCTTGGAAATATGTATTAAGAGTAGGAGTAATGAGTTTAAACTCCAAAAGTTATTTTTTGTAATACTTGGAAAGCATTCCTCCTTCAAACATAAACTTAGTCATACGTTCATATGAATCATGAGTTTCTGTATGTCTTGTAATGAGAACTATTATTTTTACTTTGTTGCATGGGAAAGTTTATTCTCCTGTGGGCATTAAATGGTCCAAAAGAAATTGGGTCCTCCTAATGGTCAATTAATTGAGAAAATATTGCACACATTGCATATGTCTGTGTGAATGTTTTTCTATTCATGTACTTATCAAGAATATGGTTGAAAATATATTTTTTTGTTTCAATCATTCAGGGAACATAGCAGTTGAAGTAAAAGTTGCCATTAAATTATTCTGCTTGCTGAACATTTAATGAAGTTTTGAAAGGCAGGAATGGATACTAGAGCAATGAGATGAGAAGTAGACAGGAACACTAGTGGGTGGTGATGAGAGACAGATGAGGACATTGGGGTATGGAGGTAGATGAGAACATTAACGTGGGGGTTGGAGGTAGAAGGAGCTACTAGTGTATGAAGAGGAGAGGTAGATGAAGACATTATGGTGGGGAGAGAAGAGGTAAATGGTGATACTAGGGTGAGGAGAGAAGAGGTAGATCTTAACACTTCACTGGAGGAAGCTAGTGACACTTTACTGAAGTAGGGAGGTGGTAATACTTTGGTATCCAACAAGTGGATGCTGTCATTGAGGCTTCACCATACCTTTTTCAGGGATATGTTATGGGTACTGCTTCTCCCTAGACGCAATGGAATGTTCTGAAAGACTATGTAGTCAGCACAGGTCTTCCTCACAGGAAAGAGATTCCCGAGAAACCACCACGATCCTACTGTCTTCCACACATTATGTCATGGCTCATGGAGAAGATATAGCTACTGCATGCCACAGTCACAGTAAAATGTTCAGAGAGGCAAGTCTTTCCTATGGCAAAGAGAAATCTAAGAAGTCCATGACAACATTAAATCTTCCTGCATCAGGCCATGGACTAGGGAGATGATATGGATGCTGCTGTCATGTTTCCAGCCCCGATCCCTGTTGTGAGTCAATCCAGTCTGGCTCTTAACCCTGTCTGGGCCATTCATTCCTTTCCCTTCGCTCCAGGATTCCCCAGTAGCTTGCCAGGCTTTGAAACACATGACCTCTCAGCTCTGGCCTCCTTCCTTTATACGGCAGCCTCTCACTTATCCCAGTGCTCTTGCATAAGGGTCTCTTTGCTCCCTGTGGTTCTGCCTGTGAATCTGTTCCTGATAATATTATTTGTCTTTGTTATTGTTCCTTTGTATTTCATTGTTCAATTTATTTCTGGTTTCTAATTTCCTTAGTCTGTCTGTCCCTCCAGTTGCCTTGTCTGTTGTCTTATTTTGGTTTATCCTGATTTGTTTTGTTTCTATGTGTGATATTGATTTCTCATGTATGACTCTGGCCTGGCTCTTTGACTTTGCTATTGTGTTAACTCTTGTGCTCCTTGCGCGAGATAATTCCTGTGTCTACCTTGCCTTCTATGTTTTGACTTCTCCATTCTGTCCTGTATTTTTCTTTATCGTGTACCATACCTGGCTTTCAATGGACTACGTCTCTGGCTTTGTTCGTCTTGTTCTGTCTCTGGTTCTGTGTGTAACCCAGCAGTAAGGTACCCTCTCTTAGAATAGACGGCCATATAATGACCGTAGGGTTCCTTTTATTGTGCTGCTGGGTGCCAGTGTATTGTGTTTCTCTCCCTTATCCTTTGCCCTTCCTATTGTTCTGCTTTGTGTATGTTTTTTCCATGCTCAGCTGTGAGGCAACTAGAGATGTGCATTCATTTCGGAAAAATTTGGAATTCGGAACGAAATTCGATAATTCGTATTTCGGAAGTACTTCCGAATAACGAATCGATAAGATCCGAATATCAAAACAAAATGGTATATAACGAATTTATTTCGTTTTACACTGTGTCATCATCATAAAAGAAAAAGTTTAATAATTTTTTTGTGTTCCGGAATTCGAATCGATACCGAATTGATATATCAACTATTGAATTGATATATATCAACTATTGATTTGATCTTGAATTAAAATACATACAATACAAGTAATGCAGTCAACAAACAACTTTATGAAACAAATTAATTACATTTCACAGTTTCACAAGCACCTGTCACTGTTAAATTGACTCAAATACTAAATCTGTGAGACAGCTTAATTTAACCCTAGCTTGCCTTTTAACAGCAAAATTTGATTAATTGGGGTTTTATTTAGTGATCCGAAATTCGAATTGATATCAACTATCGAATTTGAAATGAACTATCAAATTGATATCAACTATCGAATTGATCTTAACTTACAATACAAGTAATAGTCAGCAAAGGACTTTATGAAACAAATGAATTTTGTTTCACGGTTTAATTTGACTCAAATATTAAATATGTGACACAGCTTAATATTTAACCCTAGCTTTTCTTTTAGCAGCACAATTTGATGAATTGGGGTTTTATCTCGTGATCCAAAATTTGAATTAATATCAACTATCGAATTGATATATATAATTCGAATCGATTCAAAATTTCTAATCGAAACAAAACAAAATATGAAACGAAATTAGTTCCGAAATTCCGAAAACAAAATTATTTAAAAGCAAAACGATACTGAACTAAAAAAAATTTCAGCCATGCACATACCTAGTGGCAACCTCCCCTCCTGTTTTGCGTGTTATGCAGCCGGTGGTACTCCTGCCTAAAGGGTTATCAACCTGAATATGGGGCCCACCTTGGCTCACGCCGGATGCCCCTGTGACAGCTGCATGGCCACTGCAGCAGCAGCAAGGGGATGAATTTGGAGGCTGTGTTATGAGCAAGTTTCTCCCATTGTGGATGAAGGTACAGGCAGGTTTCAATACTAGTGGGTGTCCCCAGCAGCAGGTCATGATGAAGAGAGATGACTTGGTCAGGTCACTGTCTCCATTCAGTGGCATAGGGAGGTTCTGGTGGATGAGTTGGTCTGCAAATCCCCACTGAAGCAGATCAAGGTCTAAGGAGATGTTACAGTCAGTGGATCAGCCCTTTGGCAGATTGCAGTCCAATACAGATTACCGGATCTCCCTATTCGCCTGGAGGTTCCTCCGGTAAAGACCTTTCCAGTGATACCAAACATGACACTCTAGCTGCCCCCGATCAGATCCCCCCTATCTCCACTTGACAGCTATGGGGTTAACTGCTCAACTGACTTCATTACGCATATGGTGATGATGTCAGTGGGCAGGGGGAGGCCCGGAGGCTTGGCTGACATCCAAGATGTCAGTCACCTCCAGGAGAGGACAGTGATCCAGCACTGATTGGTGCCTAAGGGGATAAAGAGAGACTGTGCCCTTTCCAGCGCCTGCTTCTCTTTTTTTGTAACTCCCGGCCGATCCGGAGGGAGTGGGGCCCAAAGGACCCGCTCCTCCCTTTCAGGCACTCTCCTGGCAGTGCCGGGGGTGGGGGCACCTGCAGCTGATGTCATCAGTGCGACGGTCAGGGTATTTAAAACTGGAGGTCTGACTTCAAGGAAGTCAGACTGCTACGTAACCCTGGCAAGAGAGGTAGGTATGGGGGGGGGTTAAAGGACCATGACTTACAGGGTATGTCCTTGGTCCTTAACAGACTTTTTTTCCAGGGCGTACCCTGCACGTCATTGGTTCCCAAGGGGTTAAATCAGTATCCTTCTCTTCTTCAAGTGGCTGGCTGATGTTTGTGGGTAACTCTGGCTAGTATACTCTGCTCCTGTATACTCACTGGTGTTTTTTTTATTTTGGAAAGGATTTTACCAGGAAGGATACATTGAGATTTCTCTTGTTTTCAAGTATGTCCTGGGTGGCGAGTATGTACCGCTAAGTGTCTTGCCCAAGAACACTTACTGGAGAGGTGCTCGTCAGGATCAAACCCATGACTCCACAGGCTCTCTCCACGCAGAGCAGTGATGTTACCTCTACTCCACCCAGCCGGTACTAGGATTATTGGCAATACAGTGGTAGAAGCAGGTATTTGATAGTGGTGTACTTGATGTTGCCTTTTTCCCTTTGAAGAACAAATCCCTGTACTGTCAGACTTTCCCCTAACTTCTCTTCCTTCAAACGCTCCCTTAAAACATTCCTATTTAGGGAAGCCTACCACCCAACTCACTGACGCAATCATCAATCACTCTAACCTTACAGTCCTCTCCTCCTGTTTCCAACCCCAACCCTCCCAGATTGTGAGTTCCTACGGGAATAGGGCCCTCATCTCCTCCTGTACTGTTTGTCAAATGTTGTTCAATGTATTGTAACCCTGTCTATACTGTGCTTATTGTACAGCGCTGCGGAATATGCTGGCGCTTTATAAATAAAGAATAATAATAATAATAACAAATGAAAGTTGTGGTAGAATAGGTCTGAGTCCCAAGACAGGGACCAGTCCTCCAGGGTACAGTGACCGTTACCCTTGAAACATAGGACCAAAGTCAGACTTCACTGATGTCTGAAAGAAGTGTTCATGCCAAACGGAATTCTGCATAACATTACAAAATCATTTGGGTGGGAATACAAGCAACAAATTATAGCCTTCAAAGGAAAAGTTACTCAGGGGCGAGAAAAAAAACGATTTTTCTCAAATAAATATCCACTGGTTTATGACAGAACAGGTTGAAAAGTAGCTCAGCATGTGTTATAGGAAATTTTAGTTATGTTTAGAAGTTAAGCTTCATCAGAATCCACTTCACTTAATTTTCTTATAAAAGAAAAAAAACACAATATTCATTATTAATGAATTCAGAACAATATGATGAGCTGGTGCCACAAGCAATCAGTGTTGTATATCTCATAAATAACTCTCTACTTGAACCATAACAGTCCAAACATTCAAGAGGCCAAGTTACAACTCTATCACCTTGTACCAAAGTCTTTATTAAGTCTCATGAGCAGAATTTTTCAGTCTTATTGTTGCTTGACCTGTGATGTGAGCAAAGCTGCCAAGACCTGATATAGTGTAACGGATAAACTGTTTTGCCCCGAATTGTGTGAATCAATAAAAGGATTTGTAATACAATTTAAAGAGACCATTAATTTTGTAGAGATCCCAGATTCTCCCTCTCCAGTCTGTAATGAATGCCTGTGCCAGGCTCATCCACCTCACCTCTCGCACCTTTCACACCTCATCCCTTTGTCAATCTCTACACTGGCTCCTTTCTCTCCATAATTACGCCCCTGCCTACATCTCCTCCTTATTAATAGGTACATTCCATCCCGTCCGCTTTGCTCTGCCAATGATCTGATACTCTCAGCTTCCCGTGCCCGCCCCCAACTCCCGCATTCAAGACTTCTACCGAGCTGCCCCCTTTCTATTGAACTTCCTCCCCTGCAACATCAGACTCTCCCCCTCTCTCCAGTCCTTCAAGAAATCTCTGAAATCACATTACTTTAGAGAAGCCTATCATCTCACTCCCTAATAACCCTCTGTTCATTTCTTACTGCATCTTCCCATACGCCCACGTGCACCCCGCTGTTTCATATTCTCTATTAACCCTCACCTAGTGTGTCACCCCCTCCTCTTAGATTGTAAGCTCTTGAGTTTGAACCTGTATGTGTTGAACCTGTATGTATATTTGTTATTCTGCCTCCCATTGTACAGCGCTACGGAACTTGTTAGCGCTCTATAAAAACTTGTAACCGTGTTTGAAATTATTATAGTATACTGTTTGTATTAGAAAACTAGGAACAGAGGTGTCTTTTTGCTGCCAATAGCATATTTTTTTATTTGCCAATTTTCTTGACTGTGTTCTACATACTGGAGAACTTAAAGCTAAAGTTTTATCATAACCTTAATTTACCTCTAACCACGTGTCAAGGTTGGTTATATGAAATGGGTTACACTTACTTCCACATAACCTACATTTTGGAATATATAGTAGTAAACAGATATTACTATAGCCCCCACAAAAAGAAATGTTGGTGATTTTATTTCCATATTGTGTACTTTGAAAAATTCTCTGCTTTTTTTTTTTAATTGTTTTTTGATGAAGCTGTAAAATTAGAAAATTAGTTTGCAATAATCTGAATAATTTGTTCACTATTTTGCATTTTGTCTTTCATACCCATCTATCATTCTACTACACTTTTCTTATAATGTTTTCCTTTTAGGCTCAGGGTGCAAGTGTTAAAAACATAAGCATGGGAATTTTAAAAAAAATAGTCTGCCCTCCCGAGCAAGTGTTCATTTTGCACCCAGTCAACATTCAAATGTGATATTGCTATTTTATCAATTCATAGATTTACAGGTCTATTCAAAGAAAGGTGATACTCAGGAGAATAACTGGAGAATTGAAAATTCTAGGTCAAAATAGCCAAACCAGAAAAATTCTCCCATTTATCTCACTTTCCAAATCGGCTATTTGGTCTAGAATGTTCTTTTCTCCTGCCAGTTCTCCTGGTTTTCACCTTTCTCTGAATAACCCTGTTAGTGTGCTGTAAAATGCAATCATATTAAGGAACGAGAAAAAAACAAAACTATATAGTGTATGGGTGGAGTGGGTAGTGCACCCAAATCTTGCAAAACCAAGGAACCATGCCGGCTCGGTGGAGTAGAGGTAACATCACTGCTTTGCGTGGAGAGAGCCTGTGGAGACATGAGCTTGATTCCAGCCAGAGCACCCCTCCAGTAAGTGTCCTTGGGCAAGACACCTAACGGTACACACTCACCACCCAGGACATACTTGAAAACGAGAGAAATCTCAATGTAACCTTCCTGGTAAAATACTTTCTCAGAAAAAAAAAATTCCCAGGCATTCCAGATTGACTTGACCCCTGCTTTAGCTCCTGTCCACTAGGTTATCACAACTTTCCACTGATGACATTCGTGTTTCTTTAAGGCTCGTGTCAGACGAGCGCACTCATCACGTCCGTGTTGCCGCACATTTGTACGTCCATTATAGCATATAATTATGACCAATGGAGCCCACATACGAAGTATGTCCGCACAGAAGTGCGGACGAACAACAGACGCGGCAAACGGACGCAAGTTAGGCAAGAACGTAAACCCGCTAGAACGGACGCACAGAGTGCTCTGCATCCGCAACGTCCTCGTAGCTTTGTGTGTGAGTGATGGAACGTAGTCAGACGGACTGCATTTTTGACGTCCAGCATTTTTGACAGACAAAATGTTTTTCATATTAATTTATTTTCCCTTCTACATCAGTCAAAAAAAACATCAGTCACAAAAACGGACTGTGTGGCCACTACCTTGTCGTCAGTCAGAAAGTATGTCCGTTGTGCACGGACACGCAGTCCGCACATAATGCGCTCGTCTGACCCTAGCCTAAAACTGAACCGGTAACTGCTAGCCTTTTTTCCCGAAGCTATAAGATCTGGTCACATACTGTTGTTGCCACCTATAATTACTATTTTTGTCAATTCTCTAATTCTTTTTATTTATTTTTCCTAAAACCTCTCACCGCATTTAACAATATAAAAATATCAATAGGCAATCACTCTTTTCTCAGTATTCACATTCTGGGCTACTCAAAAATTATTTAAAAAAAAGCTAATACATTATTTATACTCCTCTGGTTCAGTCTGTCCAAATTCTATGTCTGCAAGCTATTAAACACACGCTGACTAGCCCATCTCAAAATACTTGGGTGGATTCCCTCTGTTATTTCGAGAAAATGTGCAGGGAAACTACAAGGAAAAGAAAACAGACACAAATCATTCAATACCAGCTGTTCATTACTAAAATGGTCATTATTACCAGTGAAGATTACAATTTGTCATTGGAGAAGGCAATTCTCAAAAATCCCTAACTTTTCTTTATAAATAAATTTGAGTATTTTCAAAATATGGGGGGTACAAACAAGAAGATAGGGGGGGGACCAACATAAAATATCAAGAACAGTGCACAAACATAGAAGTACAGAAAGATCCACATATATAGTACATTCAAAGAGAAAATAAGGTAAAAGCGGGAAAACCCAATGGGTTGGGGAGCCTTATGGGGTAGGGATGTGCGTTTCGGGTTTCGGAATTTTCACGAAATTTCCCGATTCGTGCATTCGGATTCTGCGGAATTTTCGAAAATTTTCAGATCCGAAAACGGCAGATCCGAACAAATTTTTGTGCCGAAACGAAAACTTTTCGGAATTTTCAAATGGACTAGAAATGTGTAAAATCGAAATTCATTTTCGTTCCATTCGTGATTTCGGCTCCATTCCTGATTTCGGTTCCATTTCAGTAATTTCAGACATCGTATTTATATCGCTGATTCTGTAATTAAATTTTGTATCATTCCCATCTCAATGTTTCCTTCCTGGAAAACCAGAGAAATCTCAATGTATCCTTCTTGTAAAACATGAGAAATCTCAATGTATCCTTCTTGTAAAACATGAGAAATCTCAATGTATCCTTCTTGTAAAACAGGAGAAATCTCAATGTATCCTTCCTGGTAAAATCCTTTATAAATAAATGTATCCTTTTTGTAAAAAATGAGAAATCTCAATGTATCCTTCCCGGAAATCCAGCGAAATCTCAATGTATCCTTCTTGTAAAACACGAGAAATCTCAATGTATCCTTCTTGTAAAACATGAGAAATCTCAATGTATCCTTCCCGGGAAACCAGAGAAATCTCAATGTATCCTTCTTGTAAAACATGAGAAATCTCAATGTATCCTTCTTGTAAAACATGAGAAATCTCAATGGCAGAATTATCGTATCGGCAGAATTATCGTATCGTATAATTATCGTATCCGAATTAGTTTACGTCAAAACGAATAGACACTTTGAAACGAGGAGAACAGATGTTCCGAAAACCACGAAAATTTCCGAAATCACGAAAAAAAAAAGTCGATACGAAAGGAACCGAACCGAAACGGAAATCGGCCGAAACGAGTCGAAACTAAAATTTACAAAATGCGAACGAACCGAAAAAAAATATCGGTGCACAAGCCTATTACGGGGGACCATTAGCTGGGCAGGGACCCCTAATTATAGCAGTAGAGCACACTTTGTGGTCTTCCTAGAGGGACCATCGATTTTTCTTGGGGCGGGATCAGACCAAATGTTTGAACTGCCATATTCTCCCAGTTGGCCGAGTCAGAAATCATCGATTTTAAGTCAGGGAGAGTAGGGGGGGGGGATGTCCTCCAGAGCCTAGCTATAAGGAGGAAACCGCAAGAGGTGATGATACAGAAGAGTTTCCTTTGGCGTGTAAGCTTACAGACATGTTCTGGGAGCAACCCCAGCAAGTAAGTTTCAGGGAGAAGGGAAAAGGAACACTCAGGACCTCGTCTACGAAGGACAGCAGTATAACATTTTTGGGGTGTTTATTTTAATATGTTTCTTAGAAAATACAAATATTTTCAAAACCTGATTTATTATTTATGAAAATCCTGCCAAGATGACTGCCAAGACAAAAAATATATATTAAAGTATTAGTATTAGTGAAGTGTAAAGTTTGACATATCTAAGCCATAGATATAAGCTTTTAATTAATGTGCCAAATGCATATAGTTAATTGGCATCATGCCAACACGATCATTAGAGATCACTAAGTATTTATTGGCAGTAGAGATTTATTTGAACAAGACAATTTTAGCTCATGTCTTCAAATTATTTCCAGAGTTAATACATTTCAAAAATGGAATAGACATTTAAAAACATCTATAATTTAAATCACATTTCTCCCAGCATATGTTTGTGGTCAAAAGACCCAAGACACAAAACAAAGTGGAAAAAATTGTCCGTCTGTGTCCAAGCGACTGACTGTAATGTTTTGTTTGTATAAAACATCTTGCATCAATGTCCTAACTAAATACACCTGAATCTGTTAATATACACCAATGTGGATATATAGAAAGGTCATGAGGCCTGGAGTTGTGGGAGGGCCTAACTGCTTCTTAACTCTCCAGGTCAGTGCAGACTCAGGCTAGGGTCAGACGAATGCATTTTTCGCGTCGTCCGTGAAAAAGTGCGTTCGAACGAATGGAGGTATTTTTTCACGGAATACGCAATAGTGGTCATACGATGCGCATTTTCGTCCGTGATTTTGTACGGATCATCAATAAAACCCTTTTTGCGTCTGGACGTTATGTTGGCCGGACATTAGCAGCGTCTGACGTCTCCTAATCACGCACACACGCCGCTAGCAGACGCAGCGCACTCTGTACGTCAGTACTAGCGGTATCACGTTCTCGAAAAAATGCATTTGTTTGCCGCTTGCGTTGCGCGGCCGCACTTTTGTGCGGCCGTACTTCGTATATTGCCCCTCATTGGCCGTCATTTGCTGCTACTACGGCCGTGATAAAGTGCGGCTGCACGCGCGTTTGCACTGCGTTCGTCTGACCCTAGCCTCAAGCAGCAGGTTCGAGATGACCCTCCCACCCTTCCTTCTTTTCTAGGCTCTCCTCTTATACTCTTATTTCTTACTTGGCCCTCTTTCTTCAGGCCTATCACATTGTTTGTTTGAAACTGACGTGCTTCAGGAGGTAATGTCATGGTTAGTGGCCGAACACAAATATGTATATATACACAACATCAATGTACCCCATCACAACAGGTCCTATCCTAACCTAATGACTGTACTTATGAGAAAAAGGGACATACATCTTCCTGGAGCTCTCTACAGTACAATGTTTTAAATAAAACCTGCAGTGAGGAACCTATAAACCATGGACAGGGTGGGGTGCAAAACCAGGGAGGAGGTCCTGGCCTCCAAATATAACACATACGACAAGAGGGCTGCACTCAACCTAAATATGCAAATTCATAATGATGCTTCTGGGACTGGAAAATGCAACGCACAAAATTCAGTACAACTCATGTATGACCATAATTTGTAACCAAACCCTCACCAATTTAAAATGCAAGTTTTTTTTTCTTCTTTAAAATCTTTGGATGTATGTTTGGTGTAGGGCTCTGAATTTTGTGGGACATATATAGATAGATAGATAATGGCAGTTTATGGACATATTTATGCGAATGTATGTGTAACAGTTGTATGAGCAGAAATTATAGCATGGAAAATAAGTAACTATTTTACTAATGAATAAAATGATTCGGCATGGACAAAATTACTTTCGTGTCTACTGTGATGGCAGCTTCAACTACTTTCTTTGTATGAACACCTGCATGGACAGGGATATGGAGCCAGAATCTTCATACAAAAAAGAATAATTAGACACTTTAGTCCTAATCTTCAGAGAGCCTGTTTAACCATATTGCCCCAGCACCAGTCTACAGTGTTTTGTCTCTTTCCCCTTGTCATGTCTCCTGTATCCAGTAACTCTCTCAGAATGGATTCCATTCTTCATAGTAGACATTACTGATCTGGTTCAAAGCATATTTAATCAGTATAAACTCTGCTCTGGGAATTGATTGTGTTGTCTGTATCCACATCCATTCTTAAGTCCTTACTTTTCCACTCATAAATGTTTTCAGTGTCCTAGTCTTCTTGAATCTTGTTCTTACTCTAGTTTTGGTTTTCCAGTACTACTATCTCATTAGTGACACTATACAACTTACCTCTTATTCACAAGAATCTATCTGCAACCATGCTGGGTGAGGTATGAAGGCAAAAGTAGGAGTGTGGCTCAGTGGTGTATTTAGGTTTTGTGCTGCCCTAGGCCTGACTAAACTCGTGCACCCCCTAATTTAAATTTGACGCACCCCTTCCTGTCAAGGGCACACCTCTTCCTGGTTAATCCCCACCCTTCCTCTTTAAGCTCCACCTTTTCCTCTTAGAGCTCCGCCTTTTCCTCTCTTTATATTAAAAGTGGATACCAAGTGCCTACTTGTATATTTTGTATACCATTTCAAATGTATCTATTGAGATAAAGAAAATTATGAAATGTTTAAATTCAAGCATTTTTACAAAGAACAGCCACGCATGTCAAGTAAACAGGATCACAGCCGCTCTAATTGGTTGAACAATAAAATCCACAGAAACGTGCACTGCATATGAGCGTGTCACAGAGCTGCACAGCAATAAAACTCACAGAAATGGGCACTGTGTATGAGCATATCAGAGCTGCACAGCAATAAAACCCACAGAAATGTGCAGTGTGTATGAGCATATCACAGAACTGCACAGCAATAAAACTCACAGTAATGTGCAGTGTGTATGAGCATATCCCAGAGCTCCAGGGCAATAAAACTCACAGTAATATGCAGTGTGTATCACAGAATCCACAGCAATAAAACTCCCAGCAATGCAATGTTTGGTGTGTGTCAGCGTATCAGAATCCACAGCAATAAAACTCCCAGCAATGCAATGTGCGGTGTGTTTGAGTGCATCAGAATTCACAGCAATAAAACTCACAGCAATGCAATGTGTGGTGTGTGTCAGCGTATCAGAATCCACAGCAATAAAACTCCCAGCAATGCAATGTGCGGTGTGTATGAGTGCATCAGAATCCACTGCAATAAAACTCCCAGCAAACCGAGTGTATATGAGCACACAGCAATTATGCTGTGGAGCCATCTTGTCAGCAGTGGGGTGCCACTGCCAGAGGGTGCACTGTAGCTTTGATTCCCTTCCCGGTGGGTGTTCAGTCCAGAATAGAGTCTGTGTTAACGAAAGGGCGGGCAGCTGCGCGCGTGCGTTTCACGTGGTTCAGCCAGTCATGTGGTACTGAGACTCAGAAATGAGCAGTGAAATGCCCTTTTTCGGTGGTTTCAATCAGCAGGTTTATTCAGGCGAACCCCATAGGTTTCAATGTTAAAAATATTCCCGTTTTTATGCAATATCTAATAAATCATTTATTATTTTAATCTGCAGTAAAAAGTTTTTACTTATTGATTTTTTTTAGTACCTTTTAGTCATTTTTCAGATTTTTTTGGGCAAAATACCCCCCCTTTTTTTTAATAGCACTTTTTCTTTTTTCTGTAACAGAACTTTTTATTATCAATCATAGGATCTTATATGTAAATTCCAGACATTTTCGTTCAGTAGTTCTTTTGAAAACAGCAGGCCACGGGTTTGCGGTGGCAGCATTCAGCGGCCGACTCAATGCACTTTGGGGACCCTGCGGTGAATGGTGAATTCACTGCAGGGTGGGGAAATTTTATTCTCCTAAGTGCAGGGAACTACAGAACACCAAAAAGTTGGCGTCATTTCGGTGCTCTGTGAGTAACCCATTTAGTGGTGAGGTTTTTTGCTGCCCCCTGGAAAGTGAAATTGAAAGTGTAAATTAGTGAAATCTCAATGTATCCTTCCTGGTAAAATACTTTGCAAAAGTAAAAAAATAAATAAAAAGTTTTTATATATTTTTCTATTTTTTTTAGGAGTGGGGCCATCCAGTGCGGGCTGCCGCCCCCTGGAAAGTGCCGCCCTAGGCCTGGGCCTAGTTGGCCTAGGCCAAAATACACCAGTGGTGTGGCTAAGGAAGGGGTGGTTTCCCTCGGCTGAGTCAATTAGCCATCCATATTGCGAATAATTCTGACCACTTTTTATGTTGGAATGGAAAATTTAATCAGATTTTAAATTCACCAATTTTAAAACATTTATGCAAATGGAAAAAAAAATTCTATACAAATTGTGAGCATGTTCACACATCATGTGAGTTGATCCAAAATTCAGATAGTCCAATAAGAAAAGAAAAGGCTTTCCTAATAGTCTGCTGTTTTGCATTTGCATCATTGGACAGCATCTGACAGATTCCTGGGAATAATTCACCTTATGGGTCATCTAGATAGGAATTCACAATTTTCAGCGACTGAAGTAAAAGTAAATGCAGATCCTAGTCACAACATAAATGTTATTAAGAACCTTGAACAAGGTTTAAATAAAAAAAACAACCTTTGTATTCTAATGTAAAGTGTAAATACAACTACAATTTGTGATGGACCATTGCTTCCTACATCTAATATATAAAAGTGAATGTTTGTTTGTATGTTTGTGTCAAACTGTTTTTGTTGCTATGGTAGGAGAAAAGAACAAAGCTTGAGAGTTCCAAGCATAAGAGATCTAAACACATATCTAAGCCCAGTATCTGTATTAAAATTTAAAACCACCCTGTAATTTAGAACTGTTAAGAGGTTATTCAGAGAGAACCGAAATGTCACTGACATGTCGGTGCTCTCCTGTTAGCCGCACTTCGGGGGAATCACCCGCCGAACACACCTTAAAATAAAATTATAATTACATTTTCATGTTTTTGTTATGTAGCCTTTCCAAAAAAGTTAAAGCTACTTTAAAGTATTTCTTAAAAAACTAAATAAAAAAACCTAATGAAAAAATAAAAACTCGGGCAATGCCAGGTATACTAGTTAATACTTTATAAGCCTCTCATTCCTCTCTGTTTCTTAAAATACATAATCACACAGACATATTTCCCATCATGTTAATTGCCATCTGTTTTCTATCGTGGTTTTGTTATTTCTAAAAATGTAAAACTAAGACAAGTTATGTCCTTGAAAATAGGTTTCTGCACTGTCAAGGTTTTATACTATTAAAAATTACATGATAAGGATATCCAGCACAGTAAATACATTACTTTTCCAACCTGTGGCACATTTAGGGAGTCATTTAAAGAGCAGTTGCTGTAATGGTGACAAATGTTGGCATTTCACAAAGGGGAAATACAAACAGCAGCAGGAGAAGCTGAATCTTCAGCAAACACCAATGCTCTTTGACTATTCTCCCTAGACAAACAAGAATACTTTTGGCAATTGCTCCCTGTAAACCAGGACTTAGAGCCTTGCCGTAGTTTAAGGCTATCCTTTTTACACTACATATTAAAAGATAATGGGCCCTATTCCATCACTGGTGTAAACCTAACCAGAGCTGTTGGAAACTTACCATAGCCATTATAGTCTATGGAGTCATATTAGATTTTGTTAGTATAATGATATGTCATAATCTGATTCTAATCTTTATCATTATATAGGTAAATTTACGTAATGCAGAAGTAACTAATATTACACTGGTTTATTTATCAGTTTGTATTCTGCAGAATGTTTCAAATAGCAGATATGACATCATTGCCCCGGCGTGCGATGACATCAATTTCATGCACCCACCCAGAGCCGGGAGAGTGCCTAAAGGGTGGGTCCTTTGGACCCCTCTATGTCCCCTCTGGCAAGGGGTACGAACATAAGAGAGGCATCACTGGAAAGGTCACAGTCTGAACCCCTTAGGTGACAATACCACGATCCGGCACCAATTGGCTGGCAGCCCAGCCTCTGGAGCTTCCCCCCCATCCACTGAAATCATTGCACATGGGCGTGATGATGTCAGAAATGGAATCCCCCCTAGCTGTCTAGGGAATTCCCTATGGAAATTCCTACGGTGGAGATAGGGGGTCATTTGGATCACTGTATCTCCAGATCCATGGGAGATAGAAGGTCATGATTGATGCAAGAACAATTCACAGAGGCAGAAAAGTGGATCAAACACAACAAACTTTTTTTAAATAATGACAAAACTGTAACGATGCTCTTTGGAACAAAACCTAAACTACACAAATTGCAAAATTCCCACTTATGTGTTGGGACAAAATCAAATGGCATGCTGACCACAGTCACTTCTCTCAAATATCTAGGTATGTGGTTGGACCCTAATCTATCCTTTGGCCCTCACATCGAAAAACTCTCATCTAAACTTTACCCCAAACTAGGAGCCCTGTACAGAAACAAATCCTGCCTGAGCCTGGTGGTAAGAAAGCAGATTGTACAACAAATGCTTATGCCGGCTATTGATTACGGAGATGTAGTGTACGCAGCCGCCCCGCAAACACATCTTCAGAAACTTACTACATTGTATAACTCATTCTGCCGCTTTGCATTACAATGTAACTACATGACCCACCATTGTGACATGTTAAAAAAGCTAAACTGGCCATCGCTGGAATCTAGACGCACCCTTCACCTTTCCAGCCTGGTGTTTAAGAGCTTTTCTGGGAGGCTGCCACCCTATCTGAATAGACTGCTTCCCCCAGCAGCTCCCTCATCTTATAACCTCCGATCCAGGACCAGCACCTTACTTGCAATACCACAATACAAAAAGACAGTGGCTTGATCCTCATTTTCCTACAGAGCACCATAATTATGGAATAACCTCCCAGACACCATCAAATCTTCCACCAATCTTAAGTCACTCAAGAGCTCCTTACTAACATACCTCAATACAGAATACACCTGTAAACATGTAACATAATGACTATTTCTTACATATTTATTTTCTGTTAATCTGTATATTTGTGTTGTTAATATCTTACATTGTATTACTTTGTATTTCTGTAACCGTAACACTTCAATGTTCTTGAACCCAGGACATACTTGAAAACGAGAGAAATCTCAATGTATTCTTCCTGGTAAAATCCTTTATAAATGAATAAATAAATGTCGTTGGAAAGGCCAGAGCATGGCCTTTCCAATGACATCTAAACATAACCAGGTTATGTAGAACAATAAAGTAAGAATAAATAAAAATTTATTTTTTTAATGCAGAACTATTGTTCACTTTCTAATTATAACGTTGAACAATGATGCTGCACTAGCTCACTTTATTTCCGACAATGCCAGCAAGTTTGAAGGCGATGACACAATGCATTATTACGCATTGGTTCATCGAAAACCTAAACCGAATCACTGCTGCGAGCTGTGCGTGGAGTACTTGAGTACTCTGTATCTCTGATTTTTACACTGTACATGGTCGAGTAAGGTGTCATTGGAAAGGCCAGACTCTGGCCTTTACAATGATACCAAATATGACCATATATTGGTTGTAAAGCAAACAATGCCACTGTTCTAACTCAACTTCTCATATCCCATGCTGAGATCAAATGTGGAGGTGATGGAGCAAAGCATTTTTACACATTGGTTCATATAAAACACAAGCCGCCGGACTGCTGTGAGGAGAGTGGGGGGTCTTTGGCCCTCTATTTCCATTCATTACACCCCACAAAGCCATATTAGGTGTCATTGGACAGGTCAGAGTCTGGCCTTTCTAATGATACCAAACACGACCAAGTAAAATATAAAAGAAAAAAAAAACATTTTCCCCACGCCTTGAGCAAGTTCAGTGTTTTATACATAGTGTGACAGTGTGATTAGGGACAGTGTGCATCAGCAGGCAGATGGAGGACTCCCTTTTCCCCCTACAGGGT
This sequence comes from Leptobrachium leishanense, assembly GCA_009667805.1. Lineage (NCBI taxonomy): Eukaryota > Metazoa > Chordata > Amphibia > Anura > Megophryidae > Leptobrachium > Leptobrachium leishanense. Next base: position 182,122,034 of record CM019066.1, read on the forward strand.
TAACCAACATCCAATGCCTAATTAGGACTGCCCTGCCCTTTACTGAAGATGTGGTTCCCTCTGAGAGGGCAATCTTGGTGCTGGGTGCAGAAGGAAAGGAAGCATAATCCTGAGCCCAAAAGGAAGGTATATGATATTTTGTTTTTACAGGTTGGTAAGCGGCTTAGCCATCCAACATGTCAGATAGGTATTCTGAATTGTTTAGTTAGCCTCCGAATCAAGGAGTAGGCATTTGTTTTGTATTTGTATATTTTTCTTCTGTTCATGCTGTATCCTGCAAATTTCATGTCTGCAAAATAAAGATAAGCGGAGGAACTGATTCCTGTGCCCAGTGGCTCAATCTCAATAGTCATTTTATTTATAAAACACAATGCGCCAAAATACAAGCGAAAAATTGCCTAAATTCAGTTTTGGTTAAAATTCCATATTTTTTCAGAAAAATACAGTAACAGGTTCCCATTTCTAATCTTTTTTTAACAAGAGTGCTCCATAGAATATAAAACCACAACGGTTTGGATGATAAAATGTTAAAAAAAATATTTTTACACGCTGGAAATGTAATCTGAATTGAAATTCATATTGTTTTTCATTTTTTGTTATAGCATTCTGGCAGGACATGACGAATACATATAATAATGATATATTATGAATCTGCTGAGTCTGCTTAAAATAAAGAGCTATAATTTGTCTGGGTCCTACAATAAAACATGACTTCAAATCGCGTTTAAATATGATGAGCACAAAACAGTCAAAATAAGCTCAGCACACAGAGGTGAAATGGCTCAGCAGAGAAGGGGTTAAAAAAGTATGTCAAGTATTAAATAATTGTCCCATTCAATCGAAGATAATATCAAACTATGCCCAGGAGCAGGGAGAAAGGGCAAGAGGACCCACACTCTGCTGGCATATTGAGAACATAATCCTTGTTTTTGTCAATTCTCTTTCTTAAGCTTAGTTTTGAAGTTTCCAGATATTTCATGTGTTTTCCTTTTTGTGGACTGTATGTTATTCTTTATATTCAGACCAGGATTTGTGTCAGTACACATTTAGGAGGTCCACATATTTAAGAGAGTTGCCCTTACTGTTCAGGACTTTTGGAACTCGTTAATGCTGTACATTTATCTGAAGTCCAAGCACCATAACCTTTCTTTGCCCTATCAATACCTTGTGTGACAGATTAGATCTGTAGATCTATCGCGATATGTATACATCTCTATATATAGGCATAATTACACGTTTGGCTATCTATAGATGCCTGGCCATTTTGCGCAGCTGGCCTAAATGATCAATGCCTGAGTTGCTAGCCTGCTGGAGGAAGCAATTAACAGGCCAGTGACCTGTTCTCTCTGTGAAGTCATCGAAGGGGTGAATTAAAGAAATCACCCTTTTGGTTCTTCCCAGCAGACAGGAGGGGCAATTGCTCATGGCAGGGAGAAGACACAGCCGGAGCGGCACCCAAAGCGCATATCAAAGAAGCAATCACATCCTTTGATCACTAGAGGTAGTCTTTTGGGAGATGATTGATATCTTTGGGACTAGAATTAATGAAGGAGCGCACTGAGCGTGCTCAGGAGAGGGGGTAGTCTGGGAAATGTAGTGCCAGGCTCTTCCAGATAGGAGGCTGACCTGGGAGGGACAAGGCAATCCTATATATTCGGGAGCACGTCATGTGGCTCTTGCTGATCACAGGGGGTTAATTTCTAACATGAGGATCGGTTCATGCTGTCCATGCTTCAATCTCCAGTCCCCCAGGAGTCACAGTGGTCTGCTTATCTTATTGGGGTGTAAGTACGGCTCTGTGTTTTAATCTTTTTCTTTTATCTGCTGTGTAATGTGTAATTAATTGATTTATCATACCAATTTTTTTGTAACCAAAATGCACCGTGATATATAATTTTTTATATCATAAATAAATAACCTTATTTAAGTTCTGCTTCTGGCTGATTCGATCCACACTAACTGAAAAGACTGGGTTATTGCTTGTTGCTTTAAGCTCGAGTATCTACTAAACTGTGAGTTGCAGTCGCTGGGGCGATTGGGTAAGTGCGCGGGGGATTGCTGTCTGCGTAGTCATTATCTGGGTCTAGGATAGACAGATAGGGAGTTGCTTAACCCTGCGTCTAATGCCGGCAGCGTGTGTAGTGTTCATGAGAACTGGTGGTAGCGTATCGAATAGAGTAAGAAAGTGGCTGCAGGGATTGTGCGAACCGTAGTCTCTACCCCGGGTCGAGAGAAGACGGGTACGGCATTGCAATCCTGGGAACACTTCATCACGCTCTACATGCTTGTTGCGAGAGGAGGTGCTGTTGGGGACGGTTAGGTAAGCGCGTGGGGGATTGTTGTCCACGTAGTCATTATCTGGGTCTAGGATAGACAGATAGTGAGTTGCTTAACTCTGCATCTTTCGCTGCGGTGCGCGTGGGTGTCGTGACACCTTGCTTTTCTTGCGTCCATCCTGCTTTCTGTATTACCCACCTATGTTCCATGTCAATGTTTCAACCCTGCTGTGGCTTCAGCCGTGTCTAGAGTAAGCTACATTCTCTTTCTTGAAATCCACTCAAGAAATACTAGAACTGCTTATATTTCCCTGCCTGCCATGCTGTCCATGTATTTGTGGCTCTATCCTGGCAAACCCAGCAAAATGATCAGAGTTACATTGTCATGTTTCACATGCCTTGTGATATGCCTTTAAGAATTGCACATGTCTTATCGACCCCTGAGTTTCTCTCCTCCCCTCCTCATGGTGCTGGATTTCCTGTCCAGATAGCTCCACCCTTGTTCTCTTCCCAGTAATCCTTTGCAAGCCTTATGGACTCAGATTCATTATGATTTTTTGACCTATCCGATGTATATTGTTGTGGATTTTCTACAGTTTTGGAATAAAACTTCAACAGATCTTCAAGGTGTCATCTGGATTGAGTCACTGTCTGTAATTCATCTAGACTGGGAGTTATTGCCATCTCATCACAACAGTAAGTTAAGAGATCACATTCTCAGTGCTTTGGTGGAGAAACAGAACAGTCAAAAAATCTAATAATCAGTCAGAAGATCTTAGAAAGATCAACCAAAAGATCAAGAAAGATCAGTCAGACATCCTCCATAGGATCCTTGCTAGCTCTGGATACACAGGGAGACGCTGTAGGGACAGTGGAAATAGCAGCTTCACACAGTGCAGCCATTACCACAAGCCTGTATGTGCCTGCGAGCAAGTCCCAGCATAGCATTCAACAGTGACAGGATATTAGTGCTGTGAAAGTTCAATACATCTGTGCCTTACAGTTTATCCAGTGCATCTGTACACTACAACTAGTTTATTCCTCTGTATGCATTGCACGTGATTTGACTGTGAAAAGAAAGTAAAAACAAATCTTTCTACAACCATTGAATAGAAATCCTAGCTGAGCTGAGCAAAATTGATACATTTCTCTGCTGCTATAGAACTAGATCATTAACCCTCTACTTGTCAGCAAATGTTCCAGCAAATCAACATGCAATCTGACACACTACCAGACTCAGAAATCCTTTCAGATCAGGAATTAAACCCTGAACCAAACAAAAGAGAAAAAAGATTAACAAAACCAACCTGGAAAGTACAAGAAATTCTTGAAGCTCACGCAAAAGAGTTGGTGTCTCATACGAATGATCTCTGGTGTACTGCTGTCACATGCATGTCAGCTCTCTCTCAACCATGTCATGATGCATTACAACTAGAGAGCACTATTAAGCAATTAGATGTCTCTTATCAGAATTATCAAAGACTGTGTGTTAAATATATTCATCTCTTAAAGCGGTACAACACTAAAGTGTCACTGGAAGAACTAAAGAGATTCAATGAGCTCAATCTAGAAAGAGACAATTTAGTGCTGCAAACAAAGACAAAGGCAGAAGTAAGAATTGCACAGCTCCATGAATCCAGATCCCACCACTCTGCATCCACCAGACATTCCTCAAGGTCTTCCAAATCCCTACAATCAAGGTCTTCCACACTCAGTCAGCAACTCATAAAGGCCCGTGCTGATGCTGAAGCTACTAAAATTCAGGCAGCCTTTGCCAAAAAAAAAGCAGAAATGGGAGCTGAAGCCGCACGCATGGAGGCTGAAGCCGCACGCCAGAAGGCAGAAATGGAAGCTGGAGCCGCACGCCAGAAGGCAGAAATGGGAGCTGAAGCAGCACGCCAGAAGGCAGAAATGGAAGCTGGAGCCGCACGCCAGAAGGCAGAAATGGAAGCTGAAGCCACACGCATGGAGGCTGAAGCCGCACACCACAAGGTGGAAATGGAACTTTTGGAAAAACAATGTGAACATGCCACGGCCATGGCAAGATTAAAGGTTTTAGAACAGGCTGCTAGTGAAAGTGAAAGAGACAACAGTAGCAGCAGACACTCAGCTGTGTCTTATGCCTCAGATTCTTCACCTTCCTCTCCAGAACGTCAGCTCCCTGTCACAGCAGCCAAAGCACTCAACCAAGGTCTCTTCTCCGCACCTACTGTACTCCAAGACAATTTGCCTTCATATCTTCCAGTACACCAGACTGCAGCATCTCACCAAGCAGTGGACAATAGCATGCACATAATAAACTATCCACCTTACCTTGACATCAGCCAAGTACCTACTAGCAAGCACACTGCTCCACAGCTACAAACCAACATGCCAATGAACTTTAAACCAGTTCCAGTGTTGAATGCCTCAGCACCAACATATGTTCCCAAGTCACCTGCAGTCATGCACCCAAAGTCTGAAAACACGGACATGTCGCAGTTTGCTAAATACATGCTTCGCAGAGAGCTCACAAAGACAGGCCTCACCAAGTTTGATGACAAGCCTGAAAATTACAGAGGATGGAAATCCAACTTTAAAGCCACAATGAGTGACCTAGACATTACTGCTACAGAAGAATTAGATCTGCTCATCAGATGACTAGGTCCCCAGTCTACTGAACGCATCAAGAGGCTCAAAGCGGTTCATATTGACAACCCTGCTGCAGGCCTTAATGCTGCTTGGGACAGACTTGAACGTACCTTTGGCAGTCCAGAAGCCATTGAAGATGCCTTATTCAAAAGATTGCACAGCTTCCCAAGGATTTCCGCTAGAGAGAATTTAAAGTTTCAAGAACTCAGCAATGTTTTATTAGAACTTCAACTCGCTAAAGCTGACATCCGCTTACCTGGTCTCAGATACCTTGACACCCCTCGTGGCATCAACCCTATTGTTCTCAAGCTACCGTATGGCCTTCAAGAAAATTGGGCAGCGCTTGGATCGAAATACAAGGAAAAACAGCAAGTTGCCTTTCCTCCTTTTTCCTACTTCTGTGAGTTCATCAAAAGAATTGCAGACACAAAGAATGACCCAAGTTTCTCCTTTGGTGATGGTAACCCTCTCAGTTCACCCCCTCCAAGATTGACAAACACACGTATGACACACAGAGACCATAGAGGACCAGTGTCAGTGAAAAGGACCACTGTTCTACCTGCACCTGCTACAGTTCTTGAAAAGACTGAACAAAACAAGAACATCGAGAACCCAAATCGCCAATGTCCCATAAATAACAAACCACATCCACTTAAGAAATGTATTGGCTTCAGAAAGAAAACCCTACAAGAACGTAAAGAACTTTTAAAGAAATTTGGGGTCTGCTACAAATGCTACGCCTCCACAGAACACTTTGCAAAGGACTGTAAAGCTATCATTAAATGCATAGAGTGTGACAGCGATGACCATGTACAAACTCTTCATCTATATCCGCACAATTTTACTAAGCCCGCAAATAATCCTCCTGAGGCAAAGCAAGGCGGGGAGCGCACAGGTCAAGCAGCACCTTCTACTTCAGTGTTCTCTTCATGTACGGAAGTCTGTGGAGAAGGACTCTGTGACAAATCCTGCGCAAAGATATGTTTGGTTCGTGTATACCCAAGAGGCCAACCTGAAAAGGCCATAAGACTGTATACTATTCTGGATGATCAGAGTAACAGATCTCTTGCAACAACACAATTTTTTGAACTTTTGAACATAAAAGAAAATGCTCTACCGTATACCCTAACTACTTGCACCGGCACTACAGAAGTCTTAGGTAGGAGAGCCAGCGGTCTTGTGGTTGCTCCTCTGAACGACAATGTGGAAATACCTTTGCCCACTATCACTGAGTGCAACCAGATTCCAAGCAACAAAGAGGAGATCCTTACTCCTGAATTTGCCTTGCACCATTCTCACTTGAAGGACATAGCCTACCAAATACCAGTCCTCGACAGAAGGGCTGATATCCTGCTGTTGCTCGGCTGAGACATCTTAAGGGTGCACAAAGTTCGTCAACAAATCAAGGTCCACATGATGCTCCATATGCTCAGTGTCTGGATCTAGGCTGGGTCATCATAGGCAATGTTTGTCGATACAAAGGCAGAAAACCTTACTCTGTGTCCTCCTTTAAAACACACGTCCTGCCAAATGGTCGGACTTCTTGTTCTGCACGACGACCACACCAATATCATGTGAAGGAAAGACTGCTTCATAAGAGCGCACAACGACACATCATACAGGACGAAGAGAAAGCTCTTAATTTCTGGGATGACAACATCGGCAACACAGTGTTTGAGGTAACATCTAAAGACAACGAGTAGGCAGCTACCATGGAAGACAAAGAATTCCTGAAAACCATGAGTAAAGAGTTCCACCAAGATGATTCCAACAGCTGGGTAGCACCTCTACCATTCCATACTCCAAGAAAGAGACTACCAAACAACAGAGAACATGCACAAGCACGATTTACTTCTTTACAACGCAGATTGAATCGGAAACCTGAGATGAGAAGACATTTTGTGGACTTTATGCAGAAAGTGTTTGAGAGAGATCTTGCTGAGCCTGCACCTCCGCTTAAGGAAGGAGAAGAATGCTGGTATCTTCCATGCTTTGGTGTCTATCATCCTCGCAAGCCAGATCAGATTAGGGTGGTCTTCGACTCAAGTGCTCGACATGAAGGTGTCTCCCTCAATGACAGTCTTCTCACTGGGCCTAATCTGAACAACAACCTCATAGGAGTTTTACTTCGCTTCAGATAAGAACCAATTGCTATTATGGCTGACATTCAGCAAATGTTCCACTGTTTCATCGTCCGTGAAGACAACAGAAACTTCCTCAGGTTCCGATGGTATTGCAACAATGATGTCAATGATGAAGTCATAGACTACCGGATGAAGGTACATGTTTTCGGTAATAGTCCTTCTCCCGCAGTAGCAATTTATGGACTGAGGAAAACGGCTCAAGAAGGAGAGAAAGAATTTGGGTCTGATGCACAACAGTTCGTCGAAAAGAACTTCTATGTAGACGACGGACTCAAATCTCTACAGAATCGCCTACAGAAGTCGCCTACAGAAATCGCCTACAGAAATCGCCTACAGAAGAAGAAGCTATTGACCTTCTCACTAGAAGACAGAACATGCTTGCCACTGCAAACCTCAGACTTCACAAAATCATTTCGAACAGCGAAAAGGCCATGAGAGCCTTTCCCTCTGATGACTACGCTGTCAGTGTGAAGAAATTCCAACTAGGAATGGACCTTTCCATTACACAGCGCAGTCTTGGATTGCTTTGGAACGTTAAGCAAGACACGTTCACGTTACAAGTATCAGCCTGTGACAAGCCCTTCACAAAGCAATACATACACAATCAGACAAGACAGTTCCACGTGTATGTCGGCAACAGAGTGGAACATATAAGAAAGTTCTCTACACCCGAACAATGGCACTATGTGTCCACTAACTTCAACCCTGCTAATCGAGGCACTCGTGCAGTACTTGCTACTGCATTTCTGGACACATTATGGCTATCCCAATCAATACTCTTGAATGAAGACCTCATCTCAAATTCTGAAAATTCTACCTTTGAACTGGTTGAACCGGAGTCTGATAAAGAAATTAGAGCTGTTACACTCAACACCACTGTGAAAGAAAGGATAAGGCTGAGTCCTCACCGTTTTGAACGCCTTACTATGTGGTCTTCTGTTGTAAGAGCCATTGCATGCCTTATTCACATTGCTCTTCAGTTTACAAACAGCTCTGGCACGAACAAAGAATTTTACAAGCAGCACATCTGTAAAGGCCCCCCCCACAATTCAGGAGGCCTTGCGACCAGAAAAGATACTGAACTTCTTGAATGACAGCAAGTGTAAATGGGAATTCAACCCACCTCACTCCTTTCACATGGGAGGCTCTTGGGAACGCATGATTGGAGTTGCAAGAAAATTCCTGGACTGGTACTGGACCAGAAAACTTTACAACTTATTCATGAAAGAAGATTCTCCACACTTCATTTCAGGCCTATAAAGGAACGTGTACTTCTTCTGCCCAAAGAGGAAGACAAGTCTCACAAATCATCAATTTGACTCAAAGGGAGGTAAGAAGGATTGGTGCATGTTGCTGCCTTCCCCTCTGAAGATGGACTCACTGACTGTTCTTGTCACAGCCTGGACCATCAAAATCAAGATCTGCAAGAATTGTTAATGTTTGCATTATTTTCTCTTGTTCTTCCCTTCCCTCTTGTTTTTCAGATGTTCCTGGAAAAGCATCTTCGTTTACTTGTTTTTGAACTTTGACTAAAGTTATTTAATTATAGAAATCATAGATTTCGATGGGGAGTGTCATGTTTCACATGCCTTGTGATATGCCTTTAAGAATTGCACATGTCTTCTCTACCCCTGAGTTTCTCTCCTCCCCTCCTCATGGTGCGGGATTTCCTGTCCAGATAGCTCCACCCTTGTTCTCTTCCCAGTAATCCTTTGCAAGCCTTATGGACTCAGATTCATTATGATTTTTTGACCTATCCGATGTATATTGTTGTGGATTTTCTACAGTTTTGGAATAAAACTTCAACAGATCTTCAAGGTGTCATCTGGATTGAGTTACTGTCTGTAATTCATCTAGACTGGGAGTTATCGCCTTCTCATCACAACAGTAAGTTAAGAGATCACATTCTCAGTGCTTTGGTGGAGAAACAGAACATACATCCGTATAATATATATTGTGGTCAGAAGAAAAAGTAATGAACATCACTTTGGAATAATGCACCAAAGGGAGGATAGAGTCCGCAACATTGACAACTGGTCTAAGTCTACAGTTATGTTTCAAAATACCTTGTAAATTAAGTAAAGTAAATCTCCTTACCGACCTAAAGAAAATGAGTGATTATGAAAATAAATAGTTGAAAAGAACTTAACCTTTATTTACACATTTGCGTTATAGACAATCATAAAAACTGTTAAAAAATGAATGTATCGCAGAGATACTATTTGAATAGAGTGTGGTATCAAGAGAGATCTTCAGTATGAAAGCTTAATCTAGAAATGCTCCAGTGAGCATCGTGTAAAGGCATACAGGACCTCTCAAAAGAGGTGGTTGGTTTATAATTACCATATCGCAATATTGAAAATACTACTCTCTCCTTAAATGGGATCCAATCCAATTAATCATCAATTATTACTCATTCAATAGGCAAGCATGAAGACCGTGTAACGTATAAGAAAATGTTATGGTCCCGATTTGATACCTACATAGCGCAGCTGTTATTTTGCTTGCTACAATTGATAATGGTCAACAAAGCATAGCCTCAATTACAACAACAAACAACCACCAAAAATTCAATCAAGGATCGTCGATCCAAAGACCAAAAAAAGGCAATCTGTTAAAAATTCCCTAAAGAGAAGGGAATCAGACATCTTAGTGCGGACGCATTTCACCAATACTACATCGGCTTCATCAAGAGATGTTACCTCTTGCCTGCGCAGATATTAAAAAGTCTTCAAATAAGCTGGCATTTGGAATTTACTTGCGGCGTGTGAAGTCAGATGTCCATATCAGATTGACAGCCCTTAGCTCAGGCTCCAATCAACATGAATCACCTCCTTATCGGTGATGTACATGGCCACGTGGGTTGATCCTGTCGTCCATGAACATAGCCAATCCGCACTAAGTAGGTGTGGTCTAACTCAGTTGTCATTCCCATTTTAATACCATGTGGTGTGGTCTGCCAACCAGGAGAAAGGGCGGGCTGCGTTGTAAGTTTTGCGGTCACCAGGCAACCCCACGCTAAAGAGGCAGCAAAACGTGCTTCGCATATTACTATTGGACTTGAATAACACATCCTTTGCGTACCAGTGCAAGATCCAGTTTAACACTTAATGGCTCAACCGAGTAAATCGTCATGTTACAAGCATTTTATACCCAAGCGACTCTATATTCAGACCTAAATAAAATAAATACATATGCCATATAGGGGCTGATAGATACAGGAAAGAAGATCTAAGTCACATTTTTTTTAAATTCTTTATTTTAGAATTTTTGCAGAGTCAGACAAAACACAAAAAGCGGAAAATGGCCGCGCAGGACCGTGAAAAGACATCGAAAGAGATCTTAATAAAAGCAAAACATACAAGAACAAATAAAGCAATAGCTAAGAGGAGTCGTATTATGTCATCCGCCGTAACATATAGTAAGTCCTCTGTAGGGAAAAGACTCATCGGAAAAATTGAATCGTATTTCAGATAAGAGTCTCCTCAGACGGGGAACAATCTCAAAAAAGGCCTCAGTAAAAGAGGAAGAAAAAAAAAAAAGACGCAGACAAGGGGGTCATCAAAGACGGTGGGGTGTCTCTTTAAAAAAAAGTAAAATCAAAATAACAAGAAAATTGTATACTGTTTCGCCAGTGTTCTGAAAAGGCCGCAAAGCCTCGACAGGCAGGTTAATGCAGGGCAGACTAGTCCAGTATAAGAGGCAAGAAACCAGGGTGTCTAAGACCTGGAGCAACTAAGACCCCATTTCGGGTTTATAATGGAACCAGGCAAGGGTGTCCTCTATCTCCTACATTATTCACTCTGTTTTTGGAACCCCTTTTACAAACAATTAGGGAAGATTCTCTTATCACTGGGATTCAGGTAGGGAAAGATATGTATAAGCTATCTGCATATGCGGATGATGTACTATTATCATTAACCCATCCTTCGATATCCTTGCCTCGGGTTTTGAATAGATTGACAGAGTATGCGGCGGTATCAGGGTACAAAATTAATACAATTAAGTCAGAGGTTCTTCCGGTTGCTTGCTCACATCTAGAAATAGTAGATATCATTAATCTTGCGTTAATACAGATATCGGATGCCGGGATCACATATTTAGGTACCCGCTTAACTTCTTGTTACTCTACTTTATATTCAGCAAACTATCTACCCCTTTTGTCATCAATCAAAAAAGATTTGGAATGTTGGGACAGATACGTGATCTCGTGGATCGGCAGGATAAATTGCATTAAAATGAACGTCTTACCCCGAATTTTATATTTTTTTCAAACCTTACCGTTAGCTATTAAAATGGAGGATTTCATGTCAATGCAGCGGTCTATTGATAATTTCATATGGGCTGGGAAATGGAGGCGGGTGGCACGACACACGCTCTATAGACCTAAAAGATCGGGGGGCTTGGGACTTCCATCATTTATTTCATATTACTATGCTGTCCAATTAGCACAAATTGTGGCGTGGCATCTCCCCCGGGGCAAGAGTCGATGGGTCGATCTGGAAACGTCATTTATGCTTCCAAATGTATTACAACATTGGATCTGGTCCGGCAGAGAATTTTGCCCTATACTCGCTGCAAAGTGCCCAGCGATACTAAATTCCTTCCGTTTTTGGAATAAATTAGCATCAAAGTGCGATTTAACTTCTTTTCCCTCTCCAATGTCTCCGATCTTTGGCACCAAGGACTTTACGCCTGGACTTATCAGCGAACCATTTAAATATTTACTTAATACGGGTGTATGCAGGCTATACCACCTTTATCCTAAAAGAACACTATTACAGATACCGCCAGTTTCAGATTTTCCTTTCATACGAATATTACAAATAAGATCTTATTCAACTCGTCCACACGTTAAGATGGCGGCAATAGCAGAGCTTTCGTACTTTGAGCGCCTCTGCAGAGTCCGGACTTATCCAAAGGGTCTGATATCTCTTCTATACCATTCATTGACCTCACTACTGGATTGGAAGGAATTATCATACATTCAAACCTGGGAGTCTGACATTGGGGAAACATTGGAACTAGAGGATTGGCAAAACATCTGGGAAATGTCTGGTTCGGTCTCTATATGCACCTCCTTACAGGAACAGGCAATAAAGACGGTGATGCGTTGGTACACAACCCCCACTCAATTAGCTCATATGAAAATTGCTGTTACGGATTCATGTTGGCATGAGCAATGCCAGATGCGGGGCTCATATTACCACATGTGGTGGACTTGTCCTTTTATCATTAGCTTTTGAATCGAGATTCAAGATATCTTATCCCGTGTATTGAGCAAAACTGTACCTTTGGACCCATGGACATTCTTGTTGTCCAGACCAGCCCCCCACCTTACGTTTTTTTGAAAATAGATTAATGGCAAAGATTACACTTGCAGCACGGAAAGCGATAGCTGAAATGTGGAAAAAACCTAAATTGCCAAGTATTGCCAAAGTTATTATTAAAATTAGAGATATGAAAATTATGGATGAAATGACGGCACTTGTTCGCCACTCATTGACATCCTTTCATAAAACATGGGGACCTTGGCTGGACTCAGGAGTGTAAAGGTTTCATATATTTCGGTTGCAGAAATATGGTATAGAGAAATGGAATATGTTTATGATTATACCCGAGCCGGGACCACATTTTTTGTTTTTTCTCTCCTCTTTTTCTTTTCTTTATTACTTAAATTCGAAAACGGATTTTGAAAGGGTTTATATGTTGGTCATGTTTACTTGTAATTGATATTGTATATTGTAACGATTACCAACTTTTTTGTATTATTGTAGTACCCAATAAATAAAATGTTAAAAAAAAAGAAAAGAAACCAGGGTGTCAGGCAGGCCCCCATTCGCACCTCCACGCCAACGATCAGCCTCACGAGGTACAGCCACCGGGGGTGCAGGTACGAAGGACTGCAGGAAAGGCCCGAATGGTGTCATTTTCTCAACTGCAAGGTGTAATACCGCCACCCTTGGACTCTGCACGGCTTCAGCAGGCACCGCCATCACCCCCGCCGAATCCGCACGGCAGGTAGGTGCTGCAATGTCGCGCCGCGGGAGCCGTTCACCCATCAGTATATTGGGCAGCGGTAACTCGCCATCCGGTACCTCAGCCTTCTCTTGTGGAAGCACATAAGTCGCCGTCATCTCTGGTTCCTCACAGCAGTGGAGAACCATAACAGGCTGGCCGCCCCCAGGATCACTTCCGCACGATGCCCTGGTTCTCAGTACGGCCAAAGCGCGGCGCATGTCTCCTTGGGTCATGGGCCACTCATCATCCCTCAACAGCCGCAGCAGGGCATCCAGAACAGCCAGGAAACGTGGGCCCTCCGTCTCCCTCATCAAGGACTGTAGCGGAATCTAGACACCCGACGCAGCTGTGCAGGGAACGACTCAAGGCAGAAAGTAGGCTGCAAAAATGGCTGCCGGGAGCACACTCCACACGGGAATGGCAGAAACTCAGCTAGGCTCTGGAGGAGGGAGCAGGTCAGGCTCCAGAGCACTCCTCCCAATGCCCAGCTATGCAGGGATTCCCAGTGTGGGTAATAAAAAGGAGGATTCCGGGCAGAAATCTCCACCTTCAGTAATATCGCCCGGAGCTCCTTCGAAGCACGTCTGCTCCCTGACACAGCCGGACAGGCCCCCCACACAATATATTTCAGATGAAAATATGTTGCAATACACCACAACTCAAGTACCTAAAACACTAGTTCCTATTTAGAGCTTGAATCCCCCCACCCCCGAAATGCAATAGTAGCAGGAGGCACCATATTTAGCTTCCACTTCCAATTTTCTTATCAATATGGATTAAGGATTAAAACCTTGCTTTATGACCCTAGATACTGTTACATCCTTGGCCCCCGCAGCGCTTCCTGGGGGGTCAGGGCGCCAGGTGGCATCGCTGGCTAGCCTGTTGCCAGTAGTAAGAGCTGGCAAAATGGCATCTGAGGGGGCGGAGCTAGGCATAATTGCAAGGAGCTTTCAGCCTTTAAAAGCGGGTGAGTGGAGCTGCTCCTTGAACTGTCGTGGGAATAATTTGGAGTGGAGTTCTAGTTCCTGCTTTTCTTGAAATGGAGTAGTTCGAGTATCTGTTATTTCTAGTTCTAGTTCTTGTATCTTGATTTCTAGTTCATGTATTCGAGTTTCATGTTCATATATCTGAGTTTCTAGTCTGTTTTTTCTGGTTTATGTTTTCATGTCTGTTTGTCTGTCTTTGCTATACAGAAGCCTATCGTTGATAGTAGGTCTGCCTGCAGGCTTTTGAACTTTGTGTTCCCCCTCTGTTTAGCTAAGTTCATGTATCTGAGTTTCTAGTCTGGTTTTTCTGGTTCATGTTTTCATGTCTGTTTGTCTGTCTGGTTTCAAGGCCTTATCTCAAGGCATCCAGTTTTGTGTCTAGATCAGTGTTATGTTTGTTCCTAGTTTCTAGATTTAAGTCCTGTCCAGTCTGTTGCTGAATTCAGCTACTGTCTTGTATCCTGTTGTGTATCTATCGTTGATAGCAGGCCTGCCTGCAGGCTATTGAACTTTGTGTTCCCCCTCTGTATAGCTGAGTACATACAGTATATACAATCTTCGATTGTAGGCCTTCCCTGCAGGCTAATGAACACAAGTGTTCCTGCTCTGTATATCTCAAAAGTAAGTCTTGCATAAACAATCTTGTTCATGTTTTTGTATCACGTTATGTCTATGTGTCAGGACACAGATAGTTAATGTGTTTCCACCCAGCGACCTCCTGGCCACGAAGCCATTTGGAGCTGAGGTGATAATTAGGTTTCTTGTAGTACCTCCCTGGTGTGGGAATCAAGGTACTACAGTCTTTCCTGCTGTCTGTGTTCAAGAATCTGTCCTAAAGAATCCAAACAAACGCTACTCCAGGGTAGCGCCTTTAACGCACTGTTACAGATACATTGTATATGACATTGTATTCCTTTGACAGAAATATAGCTACATGCCTTCTTCAGCATTTCAGAGAAAATGCAAAGCCTCGCAGGAATCTCATAGTAGAAAATGAGATACAAACAACAGCCATGTGTTGAACGGCATAAGATTAAGCTTCAAAATGCCTTTACTGTAGGAGGAGAGACTGTGTAATAGTGGAAATATGCTAGTTTTAAACACATATTGTATATTCCCTGTTGGAAAAACATAGTGGTATTTGTGTGCTATCCAAACTGCTTACATTATTCTCTATACCCTAGTACACAAACTAGTAGAGATGATAGGAGAAATGTCAATTTTTTTCCAGGTGTGCTAGGTTCCCAATAGTATTTTATCTATCTATCATGCCAAGTTCCCATTTGTTAATCAGTCCTTCCCTGTGCCATAAAGTTGAAACAACCAAATTGTGTTTACACATACTTAAACATAGCTTGGGCCAAGCCAAACACCATTCGGAAAAATGAGTCAAGACTCTCACAGCTGTGAATATAATCCATATCAAAACTGATTTAAAGATGTGAGTTTTTTTAATATTAACTAGTAAATGGGCAGCTTTGTCAATTCAAGTTGAGACTATTTATGTATCATGTATGGAACAAAACAGCACAATATTTGCTGACATTTCCTAAATAACCTACATACCCTGTGCTTGTCCTCCACTGTGTTCAGCTTGCCCTGGCATACAGGCTACTAACAGAGGGCTGTGCTTGACCATTAATTGTTCATTGAAATTAGTGACACAGATTTGTATGAAGAAATGGCAGGGCTATCCGTAGGAAAGGGGGCTCAGGTAACGATTCCAAAGACAATCCCCATAGGACCATGTAGTTCACATGAGGATTGATATATATTTTTTTTATCCTGGTGGTCTGGTATTCTTGTTATGTTAGGTGTCCCTCCTTGGTTGTTCCTAGGTTCTGTGAGAGCTTTACAAAGCAGAGGGCTTCCTTCCACTCAGAAAGTTTTCAATCAGGTCTCACTGGACAGGGGTCCTGACTAGCTTTGTAGGGGTTGAGAAAAGCTAGCAGGCCAGTGTAATACAGTAAAAATAGTGATTTTTCACAAGCCACTCTTAAATTACTTTATTGCACTTTGTGAAAATCCCTTAGTCTTTTCCATGTCCACCAGTGTATTTCAATTTTTAACACTATCATCTGTAAAAAGTGTCAGCAAATTATTATTGTTTAGATAGCTAAAAAAAGGTTTGTTAAATATATTAGATACCATATAATAAAATGCAAAATACATGAGAAAACCACAGATCATAATATTCAAGACAAGCATTATATCAAAATTTGGAAACTGTGTAACGCCTTGTGACTAAATCACTCTCATTAAACCACAATGCTATGCTGATACCGGCAATTGAACGGGTACTGGTATGCGCGCAAATGGCCCGATACCTCTACCAATACCCGAAAGGCAGCACTGGGCTGACATGATGGTATCCGAGGCTTTGGAGCTGCTGGCAGAATGCAATAACAGCATTCACATGCCGACACTTGCTTGGTGGAACGACGCCAGCTGGGGGGGGGTAATGCTGTTACTGTATTTTGCCGGTAGCCCCAGTGCCTGAGGTCTGTGGTATACATGTATCTAAGGTCTGTGGGTATACATGTATCTGAGGACTGTGGGTATAAACGTATCTGAGGTCTATGGGTATACATGTGTCTGAGGTCTGTTTGTTACACATGTGTCTGAGGTCTGGTGTGGATATACATGTATCTGAGGTCTGGGAGTATATATGTATATGAGGTCTCATGTGGGTATACATATATATTTGAGGTGAGATGTGGTGCGTGTGGTCAGAGGTGTGTGCAGGCCTATGCAGTGGGTAAATGGGGTGTCTGGCCATACATTTCAATATTAACATAAATTGGACAAGCTTTCAGCAGGCTTTCAGCAAAATGCCAAGTTATTTATTGGAAAATGGTCACATGACACTAAATAAAAGTATCAGTACACGTACTCGATCTTAAAAAAATGGTATCGGTGCATCCCTAATAATCATACACATCTTTATTTGGTCACTTATACCTGGATTGTGATGTTATCATCTGCAAGCGCTGCAATGAGCAAGCAAAAATACGTATAGTATACTTATAACTTAAAAATAAGTTGAGTACTTGTTCTATATTGGGTTTAAACTAGTACCCTAATGTAGGTGACTGGTGTGCATTTTTAAAAGCAGGAGGAATGGTTAGACTCATTGACCTACACTGATTTGTAGTGGTGGCATTATACAATGTCAGACAGCTCTTTGGTTTATACATGGAGTATTTGTCATTTTAGTGATATTAGGCATTCCTGTAGATTTTGCCTTCCATCCATTATTTTGCCTTTTTTTTTAATATTTCTTAAAGTTACTTTACATACATCAACTTGAAGCCACAACCCATTCAATGAGGCAAGTGGTTTGTGTGTCTGCTTCACATCGATTGCATTTCTTCCCATTTAAAGGTTTTAGAATAATTCGGAGATACATGGTGTTCTGGTAATGTTTTATTTATTTAATAGTGCACAGTGATAGGTTATTTCTACCAGCAGGCATGTTATTCTTTTGTAGTGCTGATTGCTATCAGCTTGCGACAGCTCTTTATGTATGAATTTCAGCTCAATAGCTCCACATGTACATTTCAAATCCAGTTATATCAAGCTCCCTTCTTTTTAACATTTAAATTGTGTACATTTTTAATACTTAAGTTTAATGTGTATTTTTTTTCCCCAGTCTGCCTCCGTAAATCACTGCGTGGCTCTGAGCGATCTCATGAGAGTGAGATTGTGCAGGGCTAGTGACCCGGAAGCACAACCTTCCGTGGAGTCCTATGGACTTCAGGAGGCGATACTCGCAGTTGCGCGGAATCGCTACCGCAAGTGTCCCCAAGAGTAGCGCATGGCTCTGGGGCAAGGTACTGAAGCAGGCGCAGGTTTCCCTCGTTAGCATCCCCATTTTAGCATCAACAAGGGCATAGTCCCCTAAGGCGGCTTTCAGAAGGCAAAGATACCAAGAGGTCCTTTAAAGCTAGATTTACTTTTTTTCCTGGTATTCCTTGCAGATGCTGTGGGGATCTCCTCCAAAAGCAGACACTCCTCTATAATCTCAAGAACTCACAACTAAATCATGACCACCCCCAGGTAATTATGGTACCGATCTGCTCTCTCTAAAAAGCACCTTCCTCTCAAGCGCTGACCAAACACATAATAATATGAAGAATAGGAGATGTATCTGTAACGATAATCACAAATACATAGTGCATACCGTATACAAATATCTAATAATAGGCCCCCTGGGAATGTCACTCACAGGATATAAGTAGAATAATGGCACATAGCAAATTACTGCTCCTCCAAGGAATTCGGGACATGCTGTCCCCGGTACACCTCCTCGGATCCGGCATGCACTCAAAACCTCAGCAGAAACCTTCAGGACTCTCTCCCAGCACCAGTATAGCAGGTAAAGGAAACTGACAAGCCTTCTCAGCTTTCTCCCCCCAAATAGAGGATAACCAAGACTGCCATCAAGGTAAAAAAGTATTTAATCATGAAAATAAGAATAAAAATATAGACATACAATATCCAACGCGTTTCATCATAATTTAAAAAGACTTCAACAGGGATAGTATGTCCAGTCTTAGGGCTATATTATAATGTTGGTGCTAACTTAACCTCCATAGGCTATAATGGCTCTGGTAAGTTTACAACACCTCTGGTTAAGTTAGCACCAACTTTGTAATATAGCCCTTAGTGTTTTTACACTGACGCTTCTGTTTCTCATCTGAATTATGGAGCTTCTCTCAGGGGAACAGTTAATGGCGGACGTGCGTTCCACAGTGGAGCGCACACGGTCTGCTCCACAATAGTGATCAGCAATGCGGTTCGCAGTGGAACACACGGCGATCCAAAAGGGACAATTACAAACATTTGGCACATTCTATTTAAGGAGGACACTAAGATTGAACATACAACCTCTGATGGGTATTTTTAAATTAAGACGAAATGCGTTAGATATTGTATGTGTATGTTTTTATTCTTATTTTCATGATTAAATACTTTTTTTTACCTTGATGCCAGTCCTGGTTATCCTCTATCTGGGGGAGAAAGCTGAGAAGGCTTGACCGTTTCCTATATTTGCTATACTGGTGCTAAGAGAGTTTCCTGAAGGTCCCTGCTGAGGTTCTGAGTGCAAGCCGGATCCGAAGAGGTGTCCCAGGGGCAGCATATCCCAAATTCTTTGAAGGAGCGGTAATTTACTATGGTATGTGCCATTATTCCATTTTTATCCTGTGAGTGACATTCCCAGGGGGCCTATGTGTTTGTGGTTGTCTTTACCTATACATCTCCTACTCCACTAATCTCTCCTGCTTACTATATTACTAAATGACCCCTCTTCGTCCTCTCATTTCCCTTCTGTTTCAGGTATGCAATTCTACGATTCCTACTACAGCCCTTAGACTCTGTCATCGTAACTGCATTATTACATACTAGGTGGAAAGCCTGCCCAGAGGGCAGTCTATTGTTAAGTGAGGTGTGCATGAATGTTCGCTGAAATGAAAGCACAGCAATGTCAAGGAAAGACAATTTTTTTGGTCATCTGGGTATATTTTGCCCTCAGCTCATATGGGTATATATTGCCCCTAGCTCACATGGGTATATTTTTCCCCAGCTCACATGGGTATATCTGCCCCAGCTCACATGGGTATATTTACCCCATCTCACATGGGTATATTTGCGCCCAGCTCACATGGATATATTTGCCCCTAGCTCACATGGGTATATTTGCCCCGGCTCACATGGGTATATATATTGCCCCAGCTCACATGGGTATATTTCCCCCAGCTCTCATGTGTATATTTGGCCCAAGCTCACATGGATATGTTGCCCCCAGCTCACATGGGTATATTTGCCCCAGCTCACATGGATTTATTTGCCCCCAGCTCACATGGGTATAATTGCCCCCTGCTCACATGGGTATAATTGCCCCCTGCTCACATGGGTATAATTGCCCCCTGTGTATAATTGCCCCCTGCTCACATGGGTATAATTGCCCCCTGCTCACATGGGTATAATTGCCCCCTGCGTATAATTGCCCCCTGCTCTCATGGGTATAATAGCCCCCAACTCACATGGGTTTAATTGCCCCCAGCTCACATGGGTATATTTTCCCCCAGCTCACATGGATATATTTGCCCCAGCACACATGGGTATAATTGCCCCCTACTCACATGGGTATATTTTCCCCCAGCTCACATGGATGAGCCCACCGGCAACAGGGACTTCAAGATGGCCGCCGGCGAGCTTCCTCTGACATCATCAGAGGGGGCCCGCCAGCAGCCATCTTGAAGTCCCTGCTCGCCGGAGGCTGAGCCCACCGGTGAGCAGGGACTTAAAGATGGCCGCCGGCGGGCTACCTCTGACATCATCAGAGGGGGCCCGCCAGCAGCCATCTTGAAGTCCCTGCTCGCCGGAGGCTGAGCCCACCGGCGAGCAGGGAATTAAAGATGGCCGCCAACAGACTTCCCATGACATCAGAGGGGCCGCCGGCGGCTATCTTGAAGTCCCTGCTCGCCGGAGGCTGAGCCCACCGGCGAGCAGGGATTTAAAGATGGCCGCCGGCGGGCTTCCTCTGACGTCATCAGAGGGGGCCCATCGGCGGCTAACTTCAAGTCCCTGCTCGCCGGTCGGCATACATGGGCCCAGCCTCGGGCGAGCAGGGATCCGCCAAAAAAAAGAAAGCGGAGCCGTTGGAGAGGCGCGCGCAAAGCGCCTCTCTCACCTCCTCAGTGACTGAGCTGTGAGGAGGTGAGACAGGGAGAGGCGCGCGCCTCTCCAACGGCTCCGCTTTTTTTTTTTCTAACAGTTTTTAAATGTCCGTCGCGCATGCGCAGTCAGCGCTTGACGGCGACGGACTTTTAAACAGTTTTATTACATATTCTTAGTTAGGTGTCCACTTTTCCTTACTACTGTATGTGGCTCTGTTTAAGCAATTATATGAAAGACTTTGGTCTAAAACTTGTGAATGTTGTCAGTCTTGCTTCATTGTACACCCTTTTGACTTTTTTTCTCTATGCTGTCAAATGGATAATACTGATATTCATCTTTGTTTATTGTATGTCTGATCCAACAATTAAAAAGATTTTGGGGGGAAAAAAAAAGCAAAATAAGAATCCAATCTACGCATTAAAGCAATTCCAGTGTTCCATTAACACAATACTTTGCACTATGGTCTTACTCTGCATCATATGCAACATGCTTATTGATACATATGGTATATATTAGATTTTGCAATTATTTTGCAATTGTCCAGTCTAATCCTGCCTTTCAGAGCAAAGTAGACTGCGGAGTGAAAAATTACATTTATATTTTATAGCTATATATTATATTCTGAGCTGTGACTAACAAACAATGTAAGACTCAAACATCCATCTTCTCTTATCTGGCACACCAACAGGAATAAATCTAACTGCAATTCAAGCCTAATTAGAATTTTATGCAGTGTATTCTTCTTCGAGTCTTCTGTATGGAAAAGCTGTCCACTTTGCTATTGTTTTTAGAGTGGTGAAGTTTATTACCGGAATTAACTTTGCTTTTGGCATGATTTGACTATCATTTAAAGGAAAATAGATTTATGGTTAACCATGCCAGCACCCTGTTCACTAGCTTTTCCATCTCAGCTCTTTAAGTCCGGAATTAGCAATACTGACATATAGGTAAAACGTTCCAATACTCACCATGGCCTCATAGCCTCTTTTTGAGAAAGGATTTTTACCAGGAAGGATACATTGAGAACTCTCTCATTTTCAAGTATGTCCTGGGTGGCGAGTATGTACTGTTAGGTGTCTTGCCCAAGGACACTTACTGGAGAGGTGCTCTTGCCGGGATCGAACCCATGTCTCCACTGGCTCTCTCCAAGCAGAGCAGTGATGTTACCTCTACTCCACCCAGCCGGTTTCACTTTTTGAGATCACATTTTACTATTTTTTTAAATTACTGGGGTTTTAGAAAGAAATTCTAAAAGTGCACCTTGTAGTAATGGTGTTCTCTAGATTACATACCTTTTGACTTTAACCAATTAAGGACCAAGGGTATTTAAAGTCAATGCATTTATGACAGAACAGTTCTGTCATCGGTCCTTAAGGGGTTAGAGCTAATAGACTGGAAGTGCGGCCTACTTATTTTGTTGCTCTCCTCACAAGTGGGCAATCCCAAAGAGGGTCACACCAGAAGAGATTGGTGACACATATTCTTAATATTTATACAGGACTGCACCTATGGCTTAAGAAGATCTATCTGTATTTCTAGTTTTTCAGACAAAGGCAGATGTTTGAGAAATAGAATTCAGGAAAATGTACTATTAAAATACTCTCTGTAATTTAAAGTCTTGTAATGACGAACCTTATTTAAATTGTGTGGCCAGGGTGAAGGAGACCACATCTACTGTAAACATAGAGGTGATTGAAATGATAGTAAAGCTGCATGGAAATAGAGACAGCAACTTCAAAACCGCAAACCTCAAACCCCTAAATATACATAAGTCTTCATCGGGAACTACTTTAGAAATAACAAAATCCTCTGCTCCAGCTCATCTATCTTCTTTGTCATTTCATCTTCAGAGAAGAATGATGGGATATATTATAAATATATAATAGATGTATTAGATGAAATCTCTTAAAATTTGATAAGAGACTGGGTTGCTTTGTTTATGCAGACCTTAGATGAAAAACAGCTATGTTCCCAAAGAATATTTAATGACTCCTGTGCACGATAAAATTAAAAAAAATGTGCCAAGATCAATTGACATTTTCAAAACTCTCAAATAAAGAGTGGCAAAATTAGTCCTATGGACTCCAGAAGGTGATATTTGCAGCGGTGAGGAAGCGCTACCACGAGTATTCCCGAGAATAGCGCATGGTTCTGGGGTAAGCTGCTGAAGCAGCACCTGCCCCGGAATCTTACGCTGAAATGGGGATACTACGGGGAAACCTGCATGCGCAGGTTTTCCCCGTTAGCGTTTGTATTAAGAGGTGATTGGTTAGGTATTGACTGTTGTCTCTCATGATTAACAGATAATATGTAGTTAATGTATTTCGACTCATGACAAACATTCAATCAAATAGGTAAAAAACAATTGGAGTGTGACAGACAATGTAAAACAAAAAATACAACCTCTAGATATCCCAGACGTCTCTCCCTTAGGCGTCTTGACAATGTGAAAGAGGTAAATATGGGAAAACGGGAATCTGTAGAGGTAAAAAACAGCGACTCATAGCGCATACAAGTATATAAAAGGTGTATCAACCGCACTTCCTCAGGGATAAAACAGTAAAACAAACAATATGTTTGTTTTACTGTTTTATCCCTGAGGAAGTGCGGTTGTCGCACGAAACGCGTTGGATCCTTATTTTATTTATACACCCCAATAAATTTTTCTGTTTTGGCTCTGGATGGTGATTGGTGGTTCCTGCGGCGGCAAGGATTTCCAGACTGAATATTCCATGAGCAACAGATGTGGTGTGAAATCTCCGTTGAGACGATAAGTTTTAAAGATTTTATATCTTGTGAGTGCTATCCTAGCAGGGGCATCTCTTGATACACCTTTTATATACTTGTATGCGCTATGAGTCGCTGTTTTTTACCTCTACAGATTCCCGTTTTCCCATATAAACATTCAATCCAACACGGCTCGCTGTTTAAAACTTTGCAGCTAACTCAATTAATCTCCTCCCCCACTCGCATTATTATGAAAAGCCCTAACCATACCTTGCTGGACTGGATTCTCTCCTCATCTCCTGATAGAATACAGGAGGCAGGCGTTCTTGCTAATAGCTTTAGTGACCATTGTCTAGTGTACTGCGTGCGCAAAATTAAGGCCTTGAAAGCTCCCCCAAAGGTAATAACCACCAGGTCTTTCAAGAAATTTATTCTTGAATCCTTCCTAAGTGATCTCAAACAGCTCCCCTGGTAAAGGCTAAACCTAATCCCAGACCTAGACTGTGCAGTTGAATACTTTCAGTCTGAGCTCCTGCAAGTCTGGAATTCCCATGCCCCGCTGCGTAAAGTGCGAGTAAAAGGGACCCATCTCCCCTGGGTTACAGCTAAACTTACACTAATGTACCAGCTTAGAGATTCACTGTGGTCAAATTTCAAGAGTACTGGTTCCATGAACGATCACTACGAATACCGAAAATGTCGGAATGAATGCACAAAACAAACAAAAATGGCCAAAGCCCATTACTTCAATGAAAATCTAAACAATAACATATCAAACCCTAGAAACTTTTGGAGAACCATAAGTAACATACAAGCACCCCCAGTCCACTCCCAGCCAGCTGCTGTCAAAGTAAACAACCAAACCCTGCAACACCCCCTAGATGTAGCAAATGCCTTTAATGATTATTTTGTTGGATGCGCCACCACTTTGATTGCCAAGCTAGGAAATGACATGCAATCAGAGAGGCCTCATGCAGGTCAGGCCCCCCCAACTGTGCAAAGTCCCTGTAACAGACAGGAATTCAGTTTTAGACCAGTGCCTGTCAGTGTCATTACTAAACTTCTCCGTAAGCAAAAAATGAAATACCAGTCTGGACCTGATCAAATACCAGCAATGCTGCTGAAAATCAGTGCGCCAGCAATTGCAAATCCTGTCGCAACCCTAATAAATGAGTCACTTGCGACTGGATACATACCCAAGCTCTGGAAGACTGCAAGAGTGGTACCTATCCATAAAAGTGGTGACAGTACTTTGGTATCCAACTACCGTCTGATATCGTTGCTCCCTGTAATGTCAAAAGTCTTGGAAAAATGCGTCTACACACAATTACAGTACGTGATTATTATCAATATTGGAACTACTTAACCCCGATTCAATCAGGCTTTCGTCCAAATCACTCAACTACAACCGCCCTTTTAAAAGTCTGCAATGATATCCAAGCTGGGATGGAACAAGGAAACCTAACTGGAGCCATCTTCCTTGATTTTGCCAAGGCCTTTGACACGGTAGACCATGGCATCTTGTTAGAAAAACTTAAAAACTCTGGCATTGGTGATCGCACGCTAACCTGGTTTCAATCATATGTATCCGACCGATCACAATATGTGTCAGTTTCTGGCAGCTCCTCCCTCCCACTCCCAGTCACTTGCGGTGTACCCCAAGGCTCAATACTAGGCCCCCTGCTATTCACAATATTCATAAATGATCTGCCCAACGTCTGCAAAGCCTCAACTGTACATATGTACGCAGACGACACTGTAATCTATACCAGCAAACCAAATCTCCGGCAGCTGGAAGCCGTGCTGCAAGAACAATTCACAGAGGTAGAAAAGTGGATCAAACACAACAAACTTTTTTTAAATACTGACAAAACTGTAACGATGCTCTTTGGAACAGCACCTAAACTACACAAATTGCAAAATCCCCATCTATGTGTTGGGACAAAATCAAATGGCATGCTGACCACAGTCACTTCTCTCAAATATCTAGGTATGTGGTTGGACCCTAATCTATCCTTTGGCCCCCACATCGAAAAACTCTCATCGCTGGAATCCAGACGCACCCTTCACCTTTCCAGCCTGGTGTTTAAGAGCATTTCTGGGAAGCTGCCACCCTACCTGAATAGACTGCTTCCCCCAGCAGCTCCCTCATCCTATAACCTCCGATCCAGGACCAGCACCTTTCTTGCAATACCACAATACAAAAAGACAGTGGCTCGGTCCTCATTTTCCTACAGAGCACCACAATTATGGAATAACCTCCCAGAGACCATCAAATCTTCCCCCAGTCTTAAGTCACTCGAGCTCCTTACTAACATACCTCAATACAGAATGCACCTGTAAACATGTAACCTAGTGACTATATTTCCTACATATTTATTTTCTGTTAATTTGTGTTGTTTTTTTTTTTTAATATCTTGCATTATATTACTTTGTATTTCTGTAACTGTAACACTTCAATGTTCTTGAACCCGGGACATACTTGAAAACGAGAGAAATCTCAATGTATCCTTCCTGGTAAAATCCTTTATAAATAAATAAATCCAGAATTAACAGTCAACATCTTGTGCAAGGGACTGAAACATGACCACGTGTAACTCATGATCTAAACAAGAAGATAAATAACCTTGTTTTTCTTTTGAGAGGATGCTAGAAATATATTAGAACGGATATGACTTCATCCTCATAAGAAGGGAGTGTTTCTGTCCCTTGCAGGTGCCAAACGTCTGGCCAGTGTTTGTGTGCCTCCAAAGGAAGGCTAGGAGTTGCTAGGAGTTTTGTAAGTCAATGCTGATTACTGAAGATATCCTCTATTCTTTAAGATGGTTTAAAAAGGTGGGGGACTGTGCGGTCAGTGTACAGTCTCATACGTGAGCTTGGACGCATTCTCAGGATGGCTTTTCCAAAATGGAGCTCCTGCCTGACTGCGACAGTGCTTCCCAGCCAAGGCGTTGGCAAAAAAGAAAGCTTCAACCTTTTCGGTGATGTATTTATTCTATGTTATCAGTAATATTAATCAGAAACTGATATTGTTTACACTTTGAGGTTCATTGAGATAATCAAGCTCTAATATAATTTATGTTTATATTATTGTAGACCAGAAGCTAAAATTATTTACACTTGTGTAGCCATTGTTGCTAACCAGAGTTTAATACATCTAACATCTATGTTTATGTTAAAGTTGATACTAATCATAAGTTAACATCATTTACATTTGCCGCTCAATGCTGTCGTGATTTCCTACAGTGAGACTTTGATTAATATGTGTGATGTGTTTTTAGATCCACGTGTAATTGTCTTGTAGTGATGTGATTTCCTACAATGAGGCTTGATTGATTGATATATGTGATGAACTGAGTTCCATATGTAGAATACCTTTGGTGATGAGTCACCTTTGGTGTTTAATTGTGGTTTCTTATATAATTGCCTAATACTTTGAGCTATATACATATATATTGTCTATACTAATTGTCAATTAAGCTAATCATCTACAGTCAGGTCCATAAATATTGGGACAGCGACACAATTCTAACATCTTTGACTCTATACACCACCACAATGGAGTTGGAATGAAATAATCACAATGTGCTTTAACTGTAGACTGTCAGCTTTAATTTGAGGGTATGTACATCCAACTCAGGTGAACTGTGTAGGATTTACAGCAGTTTGCAGATGTGCCCCCTACTTGTTAAGGGACCAAAAATAATGGGACAATTGGCTTCTCAGCTGTTCCATGGCCAGGTGTGTGATATTCCCTCATTACCCCAATTACAATGTGCAGATAAAAGGCCCAGAGTTAATTTCAAGTGTGCTATTTGCATTTGGAATCTGTTGCTGTCAACTCTCAAGATGAGATCCAATGAGCTGTCACTATCAGTGAAGCAAGCCATCAATAGGCTGAAGAAACAAAACAAACCCATCAGAGAGATAGCAAGAACATTAGGCGTGGCCAAAACAACTGTTTGGAACATTCTCAAAAAGAAGGAATGCACCGGTGAGCTCAGCAACACCAAAAGACCTGGGAGACCATGGAAAACAACTGTGGTGGATGAATGAAGAATTCTTTCCCTGGTGAAGAAAACACCCTTCACAACAGTTGGCCAGATCAGGAACACTCTCCAGGAGGTAGGTGTATGTGTGTCAAAGTCAACAATCAAGCGAAGACTTCACCAGAGTGAATACGGAGGGTTCACCACAAGATGTAAACCATTGGTGAGCCTCAAAAACAGGAAGGCCAGATTAGAGTTTACCAAACAACACCTAACAAAGCCCTCACAGTTCTGGAACAAGATCCTATGGACAGATGAGACCAAGATCAACTTGTACTAGAGTGATGGGAAGAGAATAGTACGGAGAAGGAAAGGAACTGCTCATGATCTGAAGCATACCACCTCATCAGTGAAGCATGGTGGTGGTAGTGTCATGGTGTGGGCATGTATGGCTGCCAATGGAACTGGTTCTCTTGTATTTATTGATGATGTGACTGCTGACAAAAGCAGCAGGATGAATTCTGAAGTGTTTTGGGCAATATTATCTGCTCACATTCAGCCAAATGCTGCAGAACTCATTGGACGTCGCTTCACAGTGCAGATGGACAATGACCCGAAGCATACTGCAAAAGCAGCCAAAGACTTTTTGAAGGGACAGAAGTGGAATGTTATGCAATGGCCAAGTCAATCACCTGACCTGAATCCCATTGAGCATGCATTTCACTTGCTGAAGACAAAACGGAAGGGAAAATGCCCCAAGAACAAGCAGGAACTGAAGACAGTTGCAGTAGAGGCCTGGCAGAGCATCACCAGGGATGAAACCCAGCGTCTGGTGATGTCTATGCGTTCCAGACTTCAGGCTGTGATTGACTGCAAAGGATTTGCAACCAAGTATTAAGAAGGGAAAGTTTGATTCATGATTATTATTCTGTCCCATTACTTTTGGTCCCTTAACAAGTGGGAGGCACATCTGCAAACTGCTGTAAGTCCTACACCGTTCACCTGAGTTGGATGTACATACCCTCACATTAAAGCTGACAGTCTGCAGTTAAAGCACATTGTGTTTGTTTCATTCCAACTCCATTGTGGTGGTGTATAGAGCCAAAGATGTTAGAATTGTGTCGATGTCCCAATATTTCTGGACCTGACTGTATTTTGACACAAATCAGCGTTGTGTTCTGTTAGGCAATACAGAATCCCTATTTTATTGCCAACAAGGGAATATGGCCCAAGGACAATACATAAACATGCTGAACCCACAGGGACAAGAGAGTTCTCAGAACAAATGCAAAGCCAAAGGTTGGTACACAGAATCAGTATCATAGATAACTATTCAGTGAATATAGAGCAGAACCAGAATCCAGATAGAATAGCCATGGTCAGTACACATAATTAATATAACCAAACAGGGACAATAACAGAAACCAGAACCGAGAATACAAGACAGAGGTCAAATCGAGGGATCACGAACAAAGATATACAGGAACGCGCTTAGATGTCTTCTAGAAACCACGGCAGGGCACAGAGCTCTGTTAACTGCTGGTAATTGAAGCCTTCCCAGGTCTCTAAGGTGTCCAGAATGGCACCGTGTCTGCCCAAGGGGCCTAACTGTGGCACGAGCAGGTTCACCATCACCAGCTGGCCTGACAGGAAGCAGTCACGGATCTAAAATTAGTTGCTGTATTTATCATGGAGGCATCTCTGAATTTTTGAAAGATAAATGCAAAGACTATCCCTCTGTAGTGTTAACTAAAAAAATCCATGCTCTTTCCTGCTCCAGGACAGATGATACTTCCAAAGCAAATTCATGATTACTGCAGTTTCATTAGAAATCTCCACTTGGAAAGATGTTTGATGAAGCAAATCATAAGACTGCCAAACTAGAAAAACATATTGCCTCAATAAAGAAGAGCTATACCGACAAATGTATTTCCACAAAAAGGGCGATGCAATTTCCGTAGTTAATTTCCGTAATTTTACATGTCATTGTAAACAGCATGTCCTGTTATAAAAGTAAGACATGGAAGGGAAATATTAAAAGTATCTTGAAATGAGAATATGTTTTTGCCTCTATCTTGAGGGATTAGAAGCTAGAGAAAGACATTATCCCCCTTGGAGGCCGCTTACAAGACTCCCAGCAGACGTGGACATAATGAATTATACAGGTTGGGCACCCTAATCTGGAATTCTGAAAGGAGACTCTGTGCAGAATGAGATGGTGATATACTGCACAGCGACATGCTGGCTCTATGCAGCATGTCCCTCAGACAAGGTTGCTCAGGGTCTCCCAGCGTGTATACACGCTGGTGCTGCACCAGGAAGTGGATCGCGACTCCCTCCCATATTCCCCTTCACTTTTGACTAGGTCTCTCCCAGTTTCCGAAATCCAGAAGAATCTGAAATCCAGAATGCATGGGGTCCTGAGCATTTCAGATAAGGGGTGCTCAACCTGTAGTTGTGAAAGGGATTAGCTTTGCACTTTTAGTGAGCAATAACATGGGCATTAAAAGTCTCTAAAGTCATATTGATGATTACATACAGCACAGAAGTGTTTCTCCCATCACACAAGATCGTATGCTTCCGTAATTGATATAGTCAATGAAATATTAAGGATGTACTCACTAAACAATACATTTAAAATAGATTTTGAAATGGGTGCCCCAAAAGAGTTCAAGATTTTTTGTTTGAGATTGTTTTCAATTATATTACTCTGGCATAAATCCAGATAGCGTTTTGTATTACAAGGGGTTAAATGTACAATATTCTTTTCCCTGCATTTCCGTGCTTTTCCTGCCACATCAACATGAATCCTGATCCTGGTAAGAGTTTCCATTCACTGTAAATAGAACTGCAGCCTATTCCCAGACTTCTCAATATGGTTTAAAGGTTTGACAAATAGTTTGTTCTCATATTTTCGCTGAAAGAATGTGCCTCCTCCTATGTAACTAACCATCCAAATATAGCTTATAGAAAGGATATTAGAAACCTAAAATAACACGATGCCAGCACATTCCATCCCGTTTCGAGATATGAACTAAAACAAAGGGGTCTTCTGTCAATGAAGTAACATTTTATATTTGCTTGTCCCTTTTAAACAATTTTATAATAACATGTTAGACAGCTGGTCAGTTATAATGTGGGTATTATCTTTCAGCAAAATCCACTTAGACACACGCCAGTTTTCCTTGCATCTCAGTTACCTCTGCTGCTAGAAAGCATATGTTTAATTGGTGCTGTACAAGCTCCATTCATGCTAAATCACCTGTGACGAGTCCTGATCACCACTGTACACATGATACCTGATGTATGAAATTAATTCTTTGTTAAAATTTAATACAAGAATCTGTGCTGTTGGATGTATTAATTATGCTGGAATCAGAGCATGGAATTTGGCTAAACTTTTAAAACTGTGTTAAATAAAATAAAATAAAAGAAATAAACCCGCTGTTCACGTTGTCTGAGATTAGTGAAGCAAAATGGTTTATGATGTGTTTTTGTTTTGTGGTGTGTATCTTAAAGAAGCACTTTTTGATCACTTCTCCTTTGGCTTCTTCTGGGGTCGTCGTTTCACTGACCAAAACCAAAAAAGCAGGAAGGTTGGCTCAGTGAGCATTTACCGAAGACCCTTCCCTACAATGCTTGGGTTTGGTGGAATTTCTGAAAAGGTATCGAGTGGTATCGAGTGTATAAGCAAAAGACCTCACATGAAAACAGGATACTGGAAGACTTGTATTACTGTTCCTCAGAATCAGTCAGGCTGTTTATTGCAGTACCACAGAGAGACAAAAGGCAACATACCTATAGTACCTCTACGTGCTTGGTTTAAGAACTAATCCATATCGTGACAAACACCCAAATGTGAGTGGGCAAGCTGGGTCAGGATACCATAAAACATGGGTCACTGAGTGTTCCTCCTCCTGACTGACTTTGGGCTGTTTGATAGAGATACTGGAAGAGTATCCGCCCTGAAGGTTAGTCACTCACCTCCCAGTTTAGTCAGTGTTTATTCCACAAGCACAATCCTCTTATGCCCCTCCATGTTTATGAACTGTGACTTTAGCTATGAAGTCTCCACTCATCAGGGTGAGGAACCATGTTGCTTCCTTCATCAGGTGTTGTCCAACAAAAATAACAACCACACAGGAAAAGGCATGGGTTTTTGCTCACTCTAGGCTAAAAACTGGGGGGAACAAGGGGTTAGTAATTAACACCCCAGGTTCTAACTCTCTGTCCTTCCCAATTGATATTCATTATAAATCTTCTGCCAGTTTAGGCCGGGGTCAGAGAAGCGAACTAAGCGTGCCCATACTGACATGCCTTCTGGCATCCGCCGCAGCGTTGTGACACTTCAATGGGGTCGGCAACACGCTGTAGCGCTCCATAGGAGGATCGAGCCTTGCAGCACTGAGCTCACTAACTGCGCTCAGTGAGGCGGCCAGACAGGCGTCATTTGAAGTAATGTCCGCTCTCACGGACGTTTCTTCCGCTCTGAAAAACGCTCGTCTGACCCTAGCCTCAGAAGTAACCTTTCTTGGCATCTGCAAGCTTGCCTTCACTGCATTCCTCAGAAGGAACTTCTTTCCTTCACAAGTTTATTATTCTTTAATTTAAAAAGTTAAAAAATGTTGTTTTTCCCATAGACTCCATAAACCATTTAATTAATTTCAAAATTGTTTTGTTTTTTTCAATGACAGGATTGTATTATGAGTAAAACTATTTAGGATATAACATAGTTACATAGGCTGAAAAAAGACATGCGTCCATCGAGATCAGCCTATATTTAACATTCAACACTCTTATAACTGCTGTACTCCTATCTACAAGGATACCCTTCCTTTGACTTCATTTTTATACTTGCACAAAAACAACTGTATAATTTTCCTTCCCTGTGTACTGTGCTCAAGAAATTCCAATAATTTCAAGGTTTGCTTATAAATGAATTAACCCAAGTATCATAGTCAGACACTGATTATTACTGCGTACCTGTCTGTCACAGCTTTCATAAATTCCTCCAGAAGGTCATCATAGGCTTTGCCCCTCACTCTTTTATGCCTCAAGCCAATATATAGAGGATCTTTTAATAACTCCTGTTGAAAAATAGATACATAATGGCTTTAATGTGAAGGTCAGACTGTGTTCAAAACATAATGTGTTAAATACAGGCAGCTTAAAACATTTCTAATTGATTAAATATAATTAACATACATCATTTTCTGCATACTTTGCACTGGCATTAACTGGTAATTTATCTGCGTTTTGACATACATTTGCAAAGCCAGTTTACATTCCATTTAAAGCCATAAACACCCTGCCAGCTTTCTGTATTATGGGCTGCCTAACAAACACTTCATTCATTTAAATAGGAATAGAACTAATCCTAAGAACGATAGGGAAAGTTTTGGCCACCAGAAACTGAAGTGGATATATACTGTACGTGAGAAACTGGCTTCATAATATTGAGTCTGGAAAAATAGATGGTGTGCAGTTAAAGGAACACTCCCTTAAATAATTGTCAGCAGGTTCGACCCAATTAGTTTTTTATTTTGCCCCAATCTACTCACCTTTTGTCCCTCGCCGCATGCAGCTGGTCTTCGACTCAGGGACTCCTGAACCCAAAAGTCCCTGAGTCTTTTCTGCGTAGGTTTCACTCACTGTGCTGCTTGCGTACCATAGGAAAT
The DNA here is from genome assembly GCA_009667805.1 of Leptobrachium leishanense. Taxonomy (NCBI): domain Eukaryota; kingdom Metazoa; phylum Chordata; class Amphibia; order Anura; family Megophryidae; genus Leptobrachium; species Leptobrachium leishanense. Next base: position 182,155,170 of record CM019066.1, read on the forward strand.
GCAAATTGTGCACTGCAATGGGACTTCCGAACTATATGTATGCAAGTCCCGTAGCACCTGCGCAGAGCAACGGATCACTTGCATAACCACTCTCAGAAATAATGACGTCGGGGAGCTCCCTGCTTGCAGACGTTACCCGTAACCGAGTGGTAACTAGCAGCCGGAAAATTCAAATTCCCAGGTAACTGGTGACGCTGAGTGGGATGGAGCAAACTCTTCCACTTCACCCGACATTGTAGGCAAAGTCGGGGGACCGAGGGGGGAGAAGGGGGGCACTCCTCACATCCTGTCCATTTTAAAAATATAATATAGGATGCATAGAGTGTTCCTTTTAATTAAAGGTTTTTGTTCACCATAATCTGCAAGGGTAATTCCGATGTGGACTCCTTGTTTGATGTGAGTAGAGTGAAGTCAGCTATACCCTCTTGAGGAGGTTGAATCGATCGTCGGGTTTTACCTCTCGTGCAGATAGGACTTCCTTGGACTTTCAGTCATGGCCAATCTTTTTGCGTCATAGCAGTCTGAGTTACATTTGAGCACCATTTGAGCTAAACCTTCCTATGTGACCTTAGCAGGAACACAAAATGCAGCAGGTCACTAGATCCCTTGTCCATTTTCATTGTTCTCATAGATATGTTTTTGTTCTCCATGGGCAGTTAATTCTCATGAAATATATTCATCAGCTGATCAAAAATGACCTTATTGATGAAAATATTAATTTGTACAGAAATAAACTTGCATTGGTCTCTTGAATTAACTTTTTTTTTTTACTCTAAAGTTGCATAATTCAATATTTTAGATGATAATCACCTGAGGACAGGTAAATTGAGTAATGTAGATATCTGTATAAAGGGGTGAAAGACAGGTCTAGATGTTGGATGCTCAATAAATCTCTGTCTGTAGTTGACATCCATCCGTAATAATCTTAAAACGTCTTGTGCCAGGAGAAAAAAATTAAAATAGAGAAACTATTCGAATTTATTGTATCATAACAGAAACAAATTTCCCTTTCTATTCACCAAGGATGACTTCTCTTCAGCTGGAACTGCTCCATGATAGTGATCTTTAGAAAAGGACCACCCAGCTGATGGAAAAATCAACTGCACTATACCAGGACATCTTTCAGAGTACATTTTAACCAACCCTAAAAAATACTGAACGGCAATGGAAACCATAAATTGCATGTGATAACTTGGGCAAACTCGAGTTACTGGTTGAATAATGATGTAAGATACCCCAATCAATCAAACAACACTTGGTGGAAGAGCAGTTTGCAGATATTTTTCAGAATAGATAATATGCTACTGTAGGTTTCATCATTTTTTAAATAAAAAAACAAATCAGAAAAGCCGGTTTTAAGTGTAAAAATTAGTGCAAAGATTATATTTGTTTCCATTATCATATGTAATAAGCAACTGAGGATGGGTAAAGCTAAAATAGGACAAGAGTTTGGTTTTACTCATACTCACTACAGATATATGTATACAGTATATATACAGTATTTATATACATTCTACAGTGAGTAGGAGTAAGAAAATTTTCTTTCTTGGGTAGAACTTGCATGAAATAGACCTCCTACTTAAGTAAATTCAAAATGCTTTGTGTGTTGGAACTTATCTATTTTAAAGTCAACCAAACAAAAGACGGTGGAAGAATTTACGCTAGACAGAATGACATAATTCCAGTCCTTTTATTCATAGTTGTACAAAAATATTGCATTTTTTTCTCTATTTACTTGGTGCCACGCTGAATACAAATATAAACACTTTACTATGAGATTAATTTGTGGAGCTACATGACACGATGTAGCTAGATCAGTGTCATATACACATTTCCATAATATCTTAATCTGTACCAGTGCCTCCCAACTGCGGTCCTCAAGTACCCCCAACAGGCCAGGTTTTAAGGATTCCCTTGGGGAAATGGAGACTGAATCCTGCCATCGCTGAGCAGCAAATCATATCACCTGTGCTGTGCTTCCTGTGCTTCAGATATCTGGAAAACCTGGCCTGTTAGGGGTACTTGAGGACCACTGATCTACACCACTGAAGACTGAGTGCCCTGACCCACCTTTCATGCAAAGATATGAATTCATGAAGTTGAGGTCACATGTGATTAAATACAAATATAAGATAGTCTGGGCGCAACACCCGCAAAACGGTCAGTGTTGCAATGGCGACAAACGCCGCCATTCCACAAAAGTTAAACATTTGCAACTTTGGCAAACACCACTGGTTATACAACAACCCCTTTTGTGTTTAGATGTGTTTTCTTTGCTTGTTTTTTGTATATGTGCAAAATGAGATAGAAATCTATTAAAATGAAAAGTTGTTGTAGTTAAATCCTTTGTAGTGCACGGTTTCAGCTATACAAGACAAGTAATCATTTAGCCAAAGCTTCTGGAATTAAAACAAAAGGCCAGAAATGAGGCCAATGTTCTTTTTTCCAAGTGAGCAAACATAGGCCCCTATTACAATCCTCACGCAGCGCATTTGCATGCGCGCAAATGCGCTTTTGCACGAGGACAAAACCATTTGCGCGGAACGTTGTATTACGATGTTCGCGCAAACAATGCGCGTTAGCGTCTACCTCGATTGACCCTGCGTGAACCCAGCGCGAGAGCAAGTGCGTGCACGCATCCCATACTTACCATTGTCAGCGCGAATGTGTTCATGCGGATGGTATGACGATCTTCGCGCAACGTCGTACGAACGATGTTTGCGCGAAGTATCGTAATGTCTTTGAAAACCTGGTATTAATTTACAATCTGAACGTTCTGGCCGAAACGAAATGAACCTGCACAAAAAAAAAAAATACAGTACAGTACAGTCTACACATACCCAAACAATAAAATTAGTAAATTGTTTAATTTTTTTTATTTTTGTTGCAGCACATATACACAGATTGACTTTGACAGGCGCAACAACTGAAACCTAGCAAATGGTGGTTCTTAATTCTGATTGGCTGAATCCCGTGAAAAAACAGTCTGCCCACCGATTCCTGCACGCAACGGTCATTTGCGCCCGACTTTGCGCGTTGGATTTGCGCTCGAAAAACATGAAGGCTGAAAAACTGCGCTCGGATCGTAATACCGCGTTAATTTGCGCGTTTTTTTGCGTGCGCAAAAAAAATTGCTCTGCGCGAGCGCATTTGCGCAAAGATTGTAATAGGGGCCATAGATGTTGTTCATGATGAAAATACGGTGTTGATGGTAAAAAAGCCAGGACACCAACGGCAATGTGCCAAAAAGTGTGATAACAAACATCAAAATAAGTCTTTTGTGTAAAAGAAGAACCTGCCAATCATTTCATCCGATGAGATACAACATTCATCACAATTAGAAATTTCCAATTGCTTTTCAACAACTGGAAATAAATATAAGGGATAAAAATAAATCTAGAAGGGGAAACAATATGCTAGTTATTGTGAGTCAGAGTTTGGCTGCATTTCTTGCTTTCACATGACATTTTTTTGCATTATCTGGGGTATGTAATACTGTGAAGACATGAGAAAAAGTGAATTGTAAAGTGTCTGAATGACCTAGTAAAATATGAGATAATCATTTTATTTGCAGGGAAAAAAATCAGTTTTAGGAAACTTTTGTAAGTGTGTTATGTTTTATTGTCAGTGTCTACTGGTTTTCTGTTTCAACGTGGATTTTAATGGATTTTATTAGACTTTGTTGTTTTGGATAAAGGACAAAACTACAGCAAGTCATCTAATAAATCATAGCCACTAGCATAATTCCCCAGGGTGGCAAGGCAGGATAAGATTAAATATGCCTCCACAGCATTAATGTAAAAATACACATTTTCTCCTTTCTATGTAACTCAGTCCTATTTATATCATTAAAGAACATGATTTGTAAGAGTATGTGATAGAGTTTTTATTTAGTACATGTCAAAAAACAAAAAAAAAAACAATATGTTATTCAATATATATTTTGCATATATGTGTAATATTTATAGTTATACGTGGCCAACAGTTCAGAATGTGGAACCCCGTTGCAGGCACTGGAACGTGGACAAAGGGAAAGTCTTGATATAGAGTACAGGAGCTAGTTACGGCAGCAGGCGAAGTCAGGAACAACCGTGGTCAAGAATCAAGCAGAGGTAGCCAGGGATCAGGACCAATAATTGTCAGGAGCAAGCCAAGGTCTTCAACTGTCGGATCAGGGGCAAATGTGGTCAGGAACAAGCTGATGTCCGCAGTCAGAGGTTCAGGAGCAATACACAGGAAGCGGAGTCTAGAGCAAGGCCAAAGTCAGGAGGGAAATCCACAGGAGAGCAGCGGGCACTAAAGGACGGATTTGTGTAAACTCCCCCGGTCACTAAGGGGTTAACATGGGGAGCGCAAAGCGTAAGCAAAAGTAATTAGCGCTAGGAGGAAATAGTCTCAACACTAATTGTGGTTAACTGAAAAGTTAGCCACAGCTCTATGCTGCACAGGGCCGGCCAGTCCATGGAGCAGAGTGAAGCAGTGGCACCAGGCGACCTTTTTTCAGGAGCAGCATTTTGCCACGCTGTCAAAGGCCGTGGAGTGCCCTGCAGCAGGCCAGTGTTTCGAGGAGAAAGCAGGCCGCCCCTCCAGTCGGCCGTGCCCGCCCCTTATTAGGGAATTGAATTGACTGGCCGCTTCATCTGTCCTTTCAGAGCCCCTCACTCATCCTCAGCTCCTCTTGTTGCTGGGAGCAGCCCAGGCCATGCCCACGCTCCATCATTCAGTGCGTGGGGGACATGGCGGCTATGTGATCTGGGCCTGTGTTCTGGCACATGTGAGAACCTCTCATATGTGGGGACCAGCGCACTTCCGGTGACGTTTCAGCCGCTCACATCAGGGTACAACCAGCAATGCGCATGCGCGCGCGTACCGCCAATGCGTCGGAAACGCGCTCGCTGCGATTACAGCCATCTGTAATTGTACTTGGGGCTGGGGAGACACAGGGTATATATAAATCAGAACTTCACAGGGACTGCTTCCTGTTATTTGCTGAAAATATCAGCAGATGGCAGGACAAACACTGTATCGCCCTTGCAGGACCTCATACAGCTGTGCTCTGCAAGCAGCCTGTGTGTGCCTGCATGAGAGCTGGGGTAACCAGTCGGCGGTACGCATGCGCATTGCTGCTCGTTCCTTGATGTGAGCGGCTGAAACGTCACCGGAAGTGCGCCGGTCCCCACATATGAGAGGTTCCCACATGTGCCAGAACACCTGCACAGCGGGAGGAGCCAGACATGGCTGCCCCGCGCACACTGAGCGCCTAGAGCCCACAGTGTCTGGCCTGATCTGTGGTGGCCTAGCTCAGCAATCCCCAGTCTCTGGTAGGCGCTTTCCCATACTGTGCTGTATTGTTTCCTCCCCTCGGGGGGGGGAGTGAGGGGTGCCCTGGCCCCCCGAGCACCCTGTCCCCCGCCGGCCCAGGGATGGCTGAGCCTGGTGAAAGCTGCAGGATGCCCATCCCACTCTCTGACCACTGGCACAGGACAGGAGACAGGTCAGGACCTTTGAGCTGAAGAAGGGAGGGGGGATGCGAGAAGCTCCTGCAGGCCGGTGCTTTCCATGGAGAAAGCAGGCTGCCCCTTCAGCCGTCCACACCCATCCCTTATTAGGGAGAGACAGGCTGCTTCATCTGCCCAATGGGTGGAAAATGGGAACTCTGCAGTGCCCTGGGCTGCCCCAAGCCTGCCTAAATATCCCCCTGTTACAATGTGGCACCACCCAGCGTGTGATGTGTGACTGGAGAAAGTGTATGTGTGACCAGTGGAGTATGTGTGTGTGAGACCAGTGGAGTGTGTGTGTGTGTGTGTGTGTGTAAGACCAGTGGAGTGTGTGACCAGTGGAGTGTATGTGTGAGACCAGTGGAAAGTGTGTGTGTGTGTGGCCAGTGGAGTGTGTGTGACCAGTGGAGTGTGTGTGTGTGTGGCCAGTGGAGTGTGTGTGTTTGTGTGTGGGGCCAGTTGAGTGTGTGTGTATGGCCAGTGGAGTGTGTGTGTGGCCAGTGAAGTGTGTGTGTGTGACTAGTGGAGTGTGTGTGTTTGTGTGTGGGGCCAGTGGAGTGTGTGTGTGTGTGTGTGACTAGTGGAGTGTGTGTGTGTGTGGGGGGGCAGTGGAGTGGGTGTGTGTGACCAGTGGAGTGTGTGTGTTTGTGTGTGGGGCCAGTGGAGTGTGTGTGTGTGGCCAGTGGAGTGTGTGTGTGTGTGGCCAGTGGAGTGTGTGTGTGTGACTAGTGGAGTGTGTGTGTGTGGCCAGTGGAGTGTGTGTGTGTGGGGGGGCAGTGGAGTGTGTGTGTGGCCAGTGAAGTGTGTGTGTGTGACTAGTGGAGTGTGTGTGTTTGTGTGGGGCCAGTGGAGTGTGGTGTGTGTGTGTGTGTGACTAGTGGAGTGTGTGTGTGGGGGGGCCAGTGGAGTGTGTGTGTGTGGCCAGTGGAGTGTGTGTGTGTGTGTGACTAGTGGAGTGTGTGTGTGTGGCCAGTGGAGTGTGTGTGTGTGGGGGGGCAGTGGAGTGTGTGTGTGGTGTGGGGCCAGTGGAGTGTGTGTGTGTGGCCAGTGGAGTGTATGTGTGTGACTAGTGGAGTGTGTGTGGGTGGCCAGTGGAGTGTGTGTGTGGGGTGGCCAGTGGAGTGTGTGTGTGGGGGGGCAGTGAAGTGTGTGTGTGTGTGACCAGTGGAGTGTGTGTGTGGCCAGTGGAGTGTGTGTGTGGCCAGTGGAGTGTGTGTGTAACCAGTGGAGTATGTGTGTGTGTGTGTGGCCAGTGGAGTGTGTATGTGGCCATTGGAGTGTGTGTGGCCAGTGGAGTGTGTGTGTGTGACCAGTGGAGTGTGTGTGTTTGTGTGTGGGGCCAGTGGAGTGTGTGTGTGCGGCCAGTGGAGTGTGTGTGTGACCAGTGGAGTGTGTGTGTGTGGCCAGTGGAGTGTGTGTGGGGGGGCAGTGGAGTGTGTGTGTGGCCAATTGGAGTGTGTGTGTGTGACCAGTGGAGTGTGTGTGTGGCCAGTGGAGTGTGTGTGTGGCCAGTGGAGTGTGTGTGTGGGGGGGGCAGTGGAGTGTGTGTGTGTGGCCAGTGGAGTGTGTGTGTGTGTGTGTGTGTGTGACCAGTGGAGTGTGTGTGTGTGTGTGTGACCAGTGGAGTGTGTGTGTGTGGGGCCAGTGGAGTGTGTGTGTGTGTGTGGTGTGTGGCCAGTGGAGTGTGTGTGTGACCAGTGGAGTGTGTGACTGTGGGCTATGTGGTGTTATGTGATACGCTCATACACAGCGCACATTACTGTAAGTTTTATTGCTGTGGAGCTCTGTGATACGCTCATATACAACGCATGTTGTTTTTTTGGGGGGCTCTTCATCCATTGCTCCAGGCAGCACAGTGGCTTGGGCGGCCCTGATGCTGTAGCTAACTAATTCTGCTTCTGTGGAATCAGTTAGCAGCAGCTGGAACCTCCCCAAAATATTAAATACTCACCTCTCATTCCGCGGCGAGAACGGCGTCCCGATCTGCCGCTTCTGCCTGCCGGGAGCAGAGTGAGACTGGGGAAAAACGTCCCCCATTTCCCTCCCCGATCACTCCGTACCTACAGCATCTCGCGAGAGACGAGATCCTGCAGGTCACGTGACCCGGCAGCAGAAACCTCCATGGAGTCCTATGGACTCCAGGAGGGGATGCTCACGACAGTGCGTTAGTGCTGAGGCTAGCGGTGATAGGGGGCAGGCTGCTGTATTCAGCGCCTGTCTCGTAATCTACTTGTAAAATGGGAACACCAAGGAGAAATTTGCGACCACAAATTTTTCCGCTTAGTGTCCCCGTTTTAGTTACAGGCACATGATAGCGCCCTTAGTTTCTACCTACAGGGAGTTAATCAAATTTATTCAGCAGTCTTTGAGATACTGAATGTCTGCCTTGTTCAGAGGAAAGCTTGAGAGATTCCCTTTATGTTGCAAATGAATTAAAACAGAAAACGAGCTATATGCTCTCCTCTGCACAAAAGCACCTCTGGAATTGGGAAACAAAGTGGCTTCTTTTGTCCAAACGAATTGATGCTTTTGACTCCTACATCCTTAAAATCTCATTCATAAGTTCCGTTGGGGGGGGGATCCCTTTCTAAAAGCAAAGTAACCAGAAAGGGTTTTTACTCAAAATGTTTATCTATTTGCTCTCTGTGACAATAAATGCGGTGGATAGTGTGGGGATAAACGAAAGGTGACATATTTTTTTCTTGTTATGTTTTAAACATGTTACTAGGCTGGATACTTCTGGTAGTTGCAACTGCCTGGGTAAGGATCAGGCGTGACACCGTTTTTCTGTATGAATAAATGTAGTGGCATTAGTGGCATGCTGCAACTGAATGCGGTTTCCTGTTTTGTCTTTCTGTGCCTGCTTCTAAGGATTCTGGGCCTAAGTCTCTATTGTGCAGCCGGCTACTGGTGTGTACATAACATTATTACAAGACGAGAGCTGGTGGAGCACTCCTCCCCGAACCTTCATATACAGTACAGTGGTCATAAGTACCTTTATGAGCTCTTTAACTGTCAAGGAACATGGTTTTTTGGAGATGTGTTGTCCCTTGCATGTTTGGAGGTGTGAAAAGAACTGACCTTAAAAAAGGAACAGAGATGGATATAACAACATATCATGGAGGCAGAAGAGGCACCACCAAGACCGCGGGATGTCTAAAATAGAAAGCGCGGATTCCTCACTCCGAAATTGTCAATATGTATTCCTCCATCAAATTGACCCAGCAACGTTTCAACTGTTCAGGCCTTTATCAATCCTTAATAAAGGAAAGTAAAAATTTTACCGAGTCCATTTGATGGTGGAATGCATAATGAAAATCCTCTTTTTCTAAGTTTAGATAGTTAGGGAAAAGATTAACAAATAATAGATACGGCGCCTTAGAGGGGATCTGATAACCTTATATAAATATATACGGGCCATTATCAACCATTGTCTGATAACCTATTCATTAACAGGACTATACACAGGACAAGGGGTCATCCATTTAGACTGGAAGAAAGAAAATTCAGCCTAAAGCATAGGAAGGGTTATTTTACGGTGAGAACAATAAAGCTGTGGAATTCTCTGCCTGTTGAGGTGGTTGGGTCAGAGACTGTACAGACTCTTAAACAACGACTGGATGACTTCCTGCAGACACAGAATATTAAGGGTTATAATATTTAATATGTGGGTAAAAGCTTCTTGATCCAAGGAGAAATCTGACTGCCATTCTGGGGTCAAGAAGGAATTTTTTCCCAGTATGATGCATATTGGCGAGCGCTTCAGACTGGTTTTTTTTGAGCAGTAGGTGATTTATGAAAGCCTGAACCTGATGGACGCATGTCTTTTTTCAGCCTATGTAACTATGTAATATCAATGGAAAGAACTATGGAAAAAAAGGAACGTTTTGCTCTTCTTAATTGGGTTAGAACATTTTACTTTGTGTAAGGACTGAGAAACATATCTATTGGGCAACATGCTATTATAAATCAAAAATTAGATAATTCTCTATTGGGACCAAAGTCTTGGGACTATGGGTAAATGTTGACCTTTCCGGGGGAAGCAGACTGTGTGAAGCATGCATATCTCCCTACATTCCTAGAATTAGAGTGGTACGATATTACTTCATTGATTCTGGACTGGAAAAAAGGCAGTTTGTCTTTGTGTGAACACATTCTTTTAACCCCACTAATGTAAGGCAGTGTTTTGCGGTCTGAGGTCTACACCCAATCCTTACCAGTATCCTAGAGCCCACGAGCTTACATCCCCACTTTGAGGCTAGAATTATTGCCAGGAAGTTGAAATGGCCTGAATCAACATAAATGAAGGAAAGTAGCGTAATCCAATCAGACTAAAAGCCTAGGGGCATCATAAAATACACTCCCAACCAAACAGAAGTAGAAAGCTTATCTGAATATAAGATGCCTTTTGTGTCTGGAGTTATTCTCCCAATAGGGTACCAGCAGCAGCAACTCAGTGCTCCTCATTGATAACTATTAATTTATTTGGAAATAATCAACATTTCAAATAAATCTTTAAACATGAATCACCTCCAATATATTCATTAAGAAAATTAAATTTTTATTTAAAAAAAAAAAAGATAAAAAGGAAAAAACTATAATGCATGAAAAAGCAGCATTTCATCTGGTGTTACGGCACCCCATCAGGAATTTCAGAATTTCCGTAGAATTCGAAATTTACTAGCATTTACGAGCATTTCTGGTACAGAAGGTTTCTCTAACAATCAGATAAGAAATCGATTCATTTTTGGATGTGAGTGAGGAGTTTCACTATTTTCCTTCATTTATGTTTTGCCGCATCGAGACTTTTTTTTCCCTTAAATTACTTATAGATGTTGATATATTGAAAAGCGAAAAAAAATGGAAAGACTGCTGATATACTGTAAGTATATGATAGATTATGGTTAATGTTTATGTTATGTATTCACAATTACCTGTATCCCAATCTCTCTGTTCCTCTGTTAGATTATCAAAAATAAGATGGCCAAAGCAGGGAAACCTTTAAAGGGCCACTACCCCCAAAATTATGAAGAGCTCTAGTAACGTCTTCGCGCAAAAGCGCACGCGCAGCGCTATTTGTTTTGCGCACAGCGTTAAACGTTAACGTGCGTAAATTAACGCTCGTATTACAATTCGAGCGCATTTTTTCATCCGTCAAAAAAATAACACGCGTAAAAAAGACTCGCAAAAATCGGTGGGCAGACTGTTTTTTCACGCGATTCAGCCAATCAAAATTAAGAACCACAATTGTCTCCCGTTAAGTTTTTGCGCCTGTCAAAATCAATCTGAGTATATATGCTGCAGCACTAATAAAAACACCCACAACCTCTCGATTTTATTGTTTGGGTATGCGTAGATTGTGTAACTATACTGTGCTGTATTACGTACATTACGCTCGCAAAGAGTTTGCGCAGGTTCGCCAGCGGTAGACGTTAACGCGCATTTTTTGCGCAGACATTGTAATACGACATTCTGCGCAAAGGGTTTTTCCCCTCGCGTTAATGCATTTTTGCTCACGCGTTAACGTTTGCGTGAAGAAGTTAATAGAGCCCGAAATGTTCTTATTTTGTTAATTTTATGTTCCTGAGATCTTCCATGTACTCTGATTTTCTCTTGTATGTTTAGTTAAGAAGATATTTTACTCTATATTTGTCACTGAATGCATCCATTTTGTGATATTTTATATTGTAAACTGTGCCCCCTCTGCGGGCCCTAATACATTCAACACGCTAAAACGGGGACGCTAGGTAGAAAAACCTGCGCCTACAGGTTTCTCCTTTGCGTCCCCATTTTAGCGTGATATTATGATGCAGGCGGTAGAAAAGCTGCCTGCATCGTAAGCCTGCACTAAGCCCTGGGATGTGCGCAGCAGCGGTAAGCGCCGCCGCAAGCATCCCCTCAACAGAGTCCATAGGACTCCATTGAGGCAGACGCTGCTGGTCTCATGAGATCCAGCAGGTCAGTGTAGTGTTCTGCAGAGGGAGACTGGGGAACTTTTCCCCCCAGTCTCTCCCTGCTCCCGGCTGACAGAGGAGGCGGTTGGAGCCGCGGTCCTCGACGTGGGATGGAAGGTGATTCATTTGGGGGGATTTTCTTCTGACAGATTCTGCAGCAGCGGTATCCGTTAGCACCTGGGGCTGTGGTTACCTTTTGAGTTATCCGCAGTCGGACGGTAATCAGCGTTAGTATATTGTAATACTAACGCTAATTAACTCTTTGCGCTCCCCATGTTAAGCATAGGGAGCGCAAAGTAAAGTAGCCTCATGCTGAAAAGCGTAAGATTCCAATCGCTAACAAGTTTTTTAACCCGTTAGCGTTTGGATGGTAATATGGTACGTCCGCGCTAGGGCCACCAATGCTCACTTTAACGCTCACACAGGTGAGCACTAATGTTAGCTTGAAGAATGTAATAGGGCCCTGTGTCTTTACAGCACTTGTTCCTCTCAGTGGGGCAATGGTCATAAAATGTAGTCTATAGGTCATATCTACAAAACAAAAACAAAAACAATAAGGATTGCATGTGTGTATGTTGTAAATGTCACCACCAGGGGTATAATTCAGTGTTTAAGCCCACTATCAGATCTCTTTTAGCTGCCATCTCCTCTTATCTCAAATAGCCTAGGCAAAACAATAGAGCCCCTGCAACTTTGTCTAAACATTCATTCCTACACCCATTGCCTCTTCACTACTGTTTTATCCCATGTCACAGCTGTAAAGTGATACTTGTTATAAGATTTTGGTAAATGTTGCATCATGGGAAAAATCCACAAAATAGAAATAGGAGATAAAACCTAAGTATATTTTTTCTTTTTACATTAAATTACTTAAAACAAAGAAAAAAACAGTAGTGCTTTTATTATGTGTGTTTTTGTTCGTAATGTACAAGTAATCTAGTTACAGCTTATGCTAGTGGTAGTGTCCCTTTAAAGTGCTTCATCAGACACTCTAGTGTCGCTTGCACCCAGTATCCTGGAAGTATCAACCTCCAGAGCAAAGAGATGGCTACGTAGGTTAAGCAAGCATAGGAGCATAAGAGAGAGCCATCTTTAGTGTCTTGCAGGCTTCCAATATAAAGGCGCAAAGTGATGTGTCAGCATCCCTTTTAATCATCACTATTTTAGGCACAATAATAAAGCTTTCCCCATGAACCATTTGAAACTGAAGTTGTGATAGTTCCTAGATTCTCCATTTCAATCATATTTATTTTGCACAATACAGGACCCACCAGACCTCTTCTTGGAGATTTTTGCAAGACAAGTAACATAGAAACATAGAAACATAGAAAAATGTCGGCAGATAAGAACCTTTCGGCCCATCTAGTCTGCCCAATTACATGGATACTTTACCTGGATTTATCTTTTGTTTAGGATAGCCTTATGCCTATCCCATGCCTGCTTAAATTCAATTACTGTTTTAGCCTCTACCACTTCAACTGGAAGACTGTTCTATGTATCCACCACCCTCTCAGTAAAATAATGCTTCCTGATGTTACTTTTAAACCTTTGCCCCTCTAATCTAAGACTATGTCCTCTTGTTTTGCTACTTTTTTTTTTTTCCGTTTAAATATACTCCCTTGGGGGGGCGTGGCCGGCTGCCGACGGGAGCAGACGTGTTTCAATGGAGCTCCACACGTCTGCCGCTCTTAAGGACCCCCAGATGACTCTTAATTTGGCAATTTCTCTCACAAGGGGTGCTGAAGTAGCTGGCCACCGGAACTGTGCCGTCCGGGGTCCGTTTTGTCCCCCCTCCGGACCAGAGACATGCCTAGCGGCCGACAATCTGTGGCAGAGCAGCGGCACCGACGGCCATCTTGCGGCCTTCCCCATGGCTCCTATGTTACCCCCACCTGACTACTCTGCCGCCTGTACCCGGGGTGAGCTTCTGAGGGCTGCGGGGACGGAGGGCCCGCGCCTCCGCACTGCCTTGGATGGCTCTCTGGCGGGGGCAACAAGCGAATATACTGATGATTTACGGGGTGGATCCCTCCCCCTCCCTGGAGGTATGGATGTTGTTCTTTCAGGCCTAGATGCCTGTTTGCGGTTGTTGGAGGGGGAGGATGCGGATGGCCCGCTTACCAGAGGCGTCTGGTGCCGAATGATGTCCGCGCTGCGGGACTGCCGAGAGTTGAGGACCACTCGGGTGGAGGTGGTAGAGGATACCACAGCCAGAAGCTGCGCTGGGGCCTGTTCGCCTGCTGCCGAGCGGAGCTGTGTTGTAAGCTGCGTCCCGGCCAGGACACCAGCTTTGGAGTCTCAGCCCACGAGGACGACTGTCCGCCCAAACACGGGAGGTGAGATGGCGACCTGCGTGCTCCGGGACATGGTGGCTCTGGCAAGTCAGACCGCGAAGACTATCCGCTGGAGACCTGCGAAGGATACCGGCAATGAGGCTGTTTTGGAGGCCTGGGGCTTACTGGTGACGCCAGCCTTGCTCCCTGCAGTCGGACCGGCTTGGGCTGTATGTTATGACCCATCTTGCAGCGCCCTGCCTGCCTTGCGTTCACCCCCCTTCCGGGATACGGGCTGATGGGACTCTTTCGGCTGGGGATATTTCGGCTGAGTTTTTCTTTCTCTTTTTTCCTAAATTTGCTCGATGACTTTGATGCTGTTGTTTCTCCCCTCCCGATGTCCACCCCCCCCCGTGGCTGTTCCGTTTTATTGAGGACTCCTGTACCTCTGCTGACTTTCTTTGGACTATGATGGTCCCTAGCTGTTCCCCCCTTCTATGTCCCCATTTCACACCCTTTTCTCACCCCTTTCCCATGTTGTTTTGTTTTTTTTACATTTTTATTATATTTTTCACCACACCACCTCGTGCTACAGACCCTCTTCCTCCACCCCCCCTTTTTTTTCTTTTTTGGCATTGGGGCAACTTGGGGCGTGCCACTGTGACGGCCACCATGGCTCTGTCTGCCGCATTTGGCCCTCACGTACCCCGGCCTTTGTGACCTGCACATGTCCATGGCCTCCTACGGTACCTCGGAACTTCGGGAGCGTGCCAGGACAGTCACACATTTGGCTTTTGCCACCTTTTCCATTCCCCCCCCTTTTTTTTTTTTTTTTTGGGTCCTGGAGCACTTCTTAGTGTGTGTGTCCACCTCCCCACCCCCTAACTTACTCTTCAGTGATGTTTACTGTTTGACCCTGCGAGAACATTTATTGTTTACTTTTATGATTCACTGCTGACTCTTCAAGATACTGTTTTTCGTTGTTTTCTTTATGCTGTGCTATTGCAGATGACCATGAGCGGCCCTGCGAGGCCCTCACTCTACGTTTATTTGTATGATGACATATTTCAAAATAAAAATTTTGAATACAAAAAAAAAAAAAAAAAAAATATACTCCCTTCCTCTATCTTGTGGATTCCCTTTACGTATTTAAATGTTTCTATCATATCTCCTCTGTCTCGTCTTTTTTCCAAGCTGTACATGTTAAGATCATTAAGCCTTTCCTGGTAACTTTTCTCCTTCAAGCCATACACCATTTTAGTAGCCCTTCTCTGAACTCTCTCTAAGATGTCTATATCCTTCTGGAGATACAGTCTCCAGTACTGCACACAGTACTCCAAGTGAGGTCTCACCAGTGCTCTGTACAGTGGCATGAGCACTTCCCTTTTCCTACTGCTAATACCTCTCCCTACACAACCAAGCATTCTGCCAGCATTTCCTGCTGCTTTATTACATTGACTACTTACCCTTAGATCCTCTGAAATAATGACCCCTAAATCCCTTTCCTCAGATGTTGCGGTTAGGACTGTATCAAATATTCTATATTCAGCCCTTGGGTTTTTACGTCCCAGGTGCATTATCTTGCACTTATCCACATTAAAACTCAATTGCAACACTACACACATTAAAAGGTTTGATTTTCTTGATTGCATGGCCGTGCTCTCAAATGCCCCCTACTAACAGAATCAACAAGTACACATAATGCAATAACAAAAGTAGAAGCAAATGTCTAATCATCTTCCAAATTAATTACTTCATTTATTTTGGAGTAACTCTATAATGATTAGAAAACCGTATAACTGAAAATTAGGTGTTCTAATAGGTAGTGCTGTCTCGAAATGTCTAAATCACTCGCATTGCCACTTCCTTTCATACAGTATATTTATTATTGTCTACAGAGTCATTTTCCACAACAACATAAAAAAATCCCTAGTTCATTACCCAATGAAGTTGTGGTTTCTTTGCATTTTTTACAGGCTTGCTCACTATTGGCCACGTAGAGAGTTTTTAGATACTTTGGAAATACAACAAACAACCCGATGTGAATCTGAAGCCATTCAATGAAAGAAAACAGAGCTATTATGTTTAATATATGTAACGTGTGGAGAACATTCAGATCGAGATGGCTAGATGCACATTTCTGATTTTTTTTTTTGGTTATATGTCTGCTCTAAGTGTACAGGGAGGGATTGTTTTACCTTTTGAAATAATGTGGTTTGGTTTATGACAGCTAGACATGAAGGAAAGTGGAAAAGCCAGCCTAGGTTGGCAAGGCTGTAAGTGGCCATGATAAATTGCAAGGATGCCATAATGCAGGGGTTAATGCAGATAAGTAGAACTGGGCATAACATCACTGTTGATCTGAAACACATGTTTAGTTTAAATTAATTTACAAAGAATAAATAAGATACGGTTTAAATTAACCATAAACTTGTATCCTTGTGTATCATCGGTTTAGTGTAAAGGGTTCAATTAAACTGAAAGCTTAATTTTTTATATATTGAGGCCTAGAGCATTGGTATACTTACAGGAATACTCTTAAAAATAGTGTTTCCTTTTTTTTTTACGTTTAAATAATTGGGCAGAGGCTTCTTACAGCCTCTGTCGAATTATTTTATTTATTTTTTGGGGGGGTTGAATTTACTCACTTTTTGCCCCTCACTGGCGCATCTCCTCCTCTTCAGCAACTCCAGAACGTGGAATTCCCTGAAGCTTTTCTATGTAGTGTGAGCTCCTACTCAACTTGTGCAGCATAAGACCTGCAAATTACCCAGCGCAACAGGACTTGCATACGCAAGTTCCATGGTGCCTGTACAAAATGATGGATCGGAGCTGTCAGCATGCGTGGATCTGATCCATCGGCTGCCTCTCGGAAACCGTTTGCTACGATTGGTCCAAGCGAGAGTGACTTTGGCATGCTCTCCGCATACTGACGTTCTGGGGACTGCCACCTGGGAAGTTCAAAAATCCTGGCTGCTAGTGACGCTGGGTGGGGTGAAGGAAACTTAAAACAAGTATTTTACACAGTTACATTTATTGTTTATGTCCTAATTTCCACAAGTTATTCCTATTTAGAAGAAAAGTCTCTTAAATTACTAAGCAGTGCTGTGTCAGTAATGATGCAGTATGGGCAAGGCCGGATTTATAACTCGGCAGAGTAGGCATGTGCCTACAGTCGCCTGCCTCAAGGGGGGCGCCTTGTTCTGTAAAAAAAAAAATATTTACAATCATTTAGATCAGTGTATCTCTGGAACCCCCAGGACTAGAGGGACATATGAGATATCATTGGAACGGACAGATTATGATCTTCCAGTGATACTAAATATAAACAGGTTTGAGTTATTTAAAAATAAAATAATAATTTTCTCTATTGTTCAGTTTACAATTATAAAGTGAACAGTGATGCTGCGCTAACTCACCTCCTCATTTCCCACACTGCCAGCAAGTGTGGTGCTTATGATGCAATGCTTTGCTTCATCAACAAACTAGACCGAGGTGCTGCAGTGAGGAGAGGCAGGGGGACTTTGGAACCTGCATCTCTGAATTGTTCACCACACAAGGTTAGGTGAGGTGTCTTTAGAAAGGTCAGAGTCTGGTCTTTACGATGATACCAAACCTGACCATGAAATGTGTAAAAATAAAAATAGAAAAAAAGTAAATGCAACATGTATTTTTTCTCTGTTCTACAGCAGAGGCAATATATGCTTTTACATATTAAACAAACAATGCCACTGCACTAACTCAGCTAAGGCAACAGATTCTGCCCCTTCTTATGATTTGAGCGCAGAGAGAAACTGGTCCAGTTTTTTAATTATTTTTTTTTAGTTTGCCCCAAAACGAATATTCAAAAAGTCATTGAAGACATGTTTCTTTTTTTTTGTTTGGGGAAGGGTTGCTCCACATTTCTGTGCCTACAGTCTCCTGAGATGCAAATCCAGCCCTGAGTATGGGTCAGGCTGACCCAGGCAGAAACTGACCTCTGATCATAGGTTCAGCATTATGATGCTGAGCAGACAAGGGAGCATTATTACTTTGCTGCTCAGCACTGTGTGTAATAGCGCTCCCCTGGCTGCCCAGCATCAGTACACCATCCCAGTTTCCAGCTAAGGCCCACTGAGGCTTCTCTATCCCTCCTTGGCTCCCTCAGTATCTGACTTGGGGGGGGGGTTCTAGCTGGTGCTGACGGATTCTGCAGCAGCGGAATCCATTAGCACCAGGTCCAGGCTGTGGTTAACTTTCATGTAACTGCAGCCAGAAGGTAATTAGTGTTAGTATATTGTAATCCTAATGCTAATTAAATCTTTGCGCTCCCCATGTTAAGTATAGGGAGCGCAAAGTACAGTAACCTCATGCTGAAAAGCGCAAGAGATACCAATCGCTAACACTTTTTTTAACCCGTTACCGTTTGGATTGTAATATGGTGCACCCGTGCTAGGGCCACCACGGCTAACGTTAACGCTCACTCAGCCGAGCGCTAACATTAGCCCCAAGAATGTAATGGTGCCCAATATGTCAGTCTCACAATCTATGAGCAATTACTTTGAAAGTTGCAATTTTCCGATACCTGGTTATCAGTGCCCACATCCAGCATTACTGGTAGACATTCCTGGGGTTTCACTCCTCCGCATGCTGTGTAAAGAGCAAGTTTGCCAACAGGGATGCCCATGCCATAACTTCCCAAATCTCCAAGACCAAGAATTCGTTCTCCATCTGTCACTACCACAGCCTTAGAAAAACAAAAAGGGGGAATATACATTTATTAACTTGTTTGATATGTACAAGATCATTAAAACAATAACGAGCACTTTTTAGTCATTCAAACAAATGTAATTTACATTGGTCTTCTATTTTATAGTGCATGAAGGCATCTGTAACTACTCTTCCATATGAATGCTATCATTTGAGAAGACGTGTTCCAGTTAGGAAATATAGATATATATTTATTGACCCTTATCTCTTGCAGACAAAACTGTCAAGCGGAAATTGTAGAGCAAAGCAATACTGCCACGAAACACAAACACAAAGGGCAATATTACAAAGTTGGTGCTAACTTAACAAGAGCTGTTGTAAACTTAACAACTCCATAGACTATGGGCCACATTACATACTTGGTGCTAACGTTAGCGCTCACCTGAGTGAGCATTAACGTTAGCTCTGGTAGCCACCACATATTACAATCCAAACGCTAATGGGTTAAGAAACCCATTACCGTTTGGTATCTTGCGCTTTGCAGCGCGAGGTTACTGTATTTTGCGCTCCCTATACTTAACATGGGAAGCGCAAAGTGTTAATCACCGTTAGGATTACAAAGTCCTAACGCTGATTAACAAGAATGGGTGTCTGTGGAGGCGCTTGTCGAATACTATGGTTACTGGGGTTGCTGCCTACAAGGTGTTGCGCATAAATCTCAACCTAAATGCGCAAATGGAATGTGTAGAAAAAGTTGGGGTCCTAGTGGTGCAATGGATACTTCATAGTGTGGAAGATTTTAATTTTAATGGTGATACTAGAGGTCTTTTATGAGTCAAATGTCATCGGGTATTGATAGAGGAAGGTGCTGCAATGGATCAATGATCCGCTAGTAATCGTGCAAATAAAAGTTTTTGTGCAAAATCACAACTAAGTGCAGATTGGATAACAACAACGATAGTGATA
Source organism: Leptobrachium leishanense (assembly GCA_009667805.1). Lineage (NCBI taxonomy): Eukaryota > Metazoa > Chordata > Amphibia > Anura > Megophryidae > Leptobrachium > Leptobrachium leishanense. The sequence continues at coordinate 182,174,550 of CM019066.1, forward strand.
TCTCCTTACATCATACGTGTGAATCCATCTCATAATACAGAGTGTGTATTAAACCACATGTGCAAAATGCATATGCTCGTAATACCTTTTCTATTTGTAAAGTGCAAACACAAAATGTGTTGATGTGACCTCTAAAGATTCCGTAAAATTGTCCAGTGGTATATGTTAGTCTCTAAATAATCTACAGCCACAAAAAGTGCACGTGCAAAAAAGTGCAATTTCCAAAACGTAAATGAACCAAATCCAGGACTGTTAGTCGCCGTACAGTTTATAAATCGTGATCAAATGTCCCAACGTTGTACTTCCTTTCCTCAATTGGTGGATTCCATTACATGGGGAAGAAAAAAGAGAAACGATAGTGCAGACTGTTGAAATTCGGTGGAGTGAGTATATATATTTAATTCACTCACGAATTATAGAGCCTGATGGATCCCGGCTCTAGGTTAGAATGCCTCACGCCAAATACAGGGTGATGTTCCCCCTTTTCCTAGAGTCTTCCAGCAGTCCTCAAATGAAACACATATGGAGAGACAATGCTCCCATAGCATAACACAGTATATATAATCTGAATAATTACAGTTGTCGTTCAACTCACCAATGTTGGAGCCTCGGTTGTCTCAGGCTCAGTTTAAGGGCAAGTGGTACTTCTCAATCAGGTGAGTACCTTACCCCTCTTTCCTGCAGTGCCTCTTTATTTCTGTCTCCAGTTCTGAGTTGACATCCAGGTAGGGAAGAAAATAAAGGGAGGTGGGGGAAGGGTAGAAAAATCTTACTCCTTTTACCTTTTGGACTGCCACCCTTAATCCAAAGAGATGGGATGGCAGAAGCTTGTACCAGAATAAAAAAAATGAGAAATAGGGTGTAAAATAACCCAAAAATTTTATTCCATAAAATCAGGGGGGGAGGATTACTGTAACGCGTTTCGGCACTTCGCCTGTGCCTTCTTCAAACAGTATGGCGTGTGGGGTAAGGGGAGATTGTGCCTGGTGTCCTTCTTTTATGTTGAAATCATAATAAGTCCACATATTAAGCAGGGTTTGTGAATTAAGCTCCACTTCCGGGTTCGCGGCGGCTGTGGTCACGTGATGGCCGTTGCGTCATCCATATGCTTCGCCGCCATCTTGGTTTTGCGTTCCAGCGTAGATATCTTAGATACCGTAGATACCGTAGATACCCCAACTTTTTCAAACGCTGATTAACGTCTGGCTGTGGTTAGCAAAAAGTTAACCACAGCCAGGATTTGGTGCTAACGGATTCCGCTGGTGCAGAATCCGTTAACACCAGCCAAAAACCCCCCAAAGAAATCCAGATACTCACCTCCTATCCCGCGGCGAGGACCGCGGCTCCATCCGCCTCCTCTGTCCGGCGGGAGCAGGGAGAGACTGGGGGAAAAAGTCCCCCAGTCTCTCTCTGTGGATCACTACGCCGGCCTGCCGGATCTCGCGAGGCGAGATCCGGCAGGTCATGTGACTGGCGCTGTCTGCTTCAATGGAGTCCTCTGGACTCCATCGAGTGGATGCTGGCAGCGGCGCTTAGCGCCCGGTAACAATGCAGGAAGCTTTTTAAGCGCCTGCATTGTAATATTGTGCTAAAACGGGGGCGGAAAGGAGAAACCTGCGGGCACAGGTTTTTCTCCTTTGCACCCCCGTTTTGGCACTATTTGTGTAATTTAACCCTAGAATGGCTCTGGGAAGTTTACAACAGCTCTAATTAAGTTAGCACCAACTTTGTAATACTGCCCAAAATGTCTTTCTTCGCAAATACTCAAGCATAGAGGGAAGAATGGTCCCATGAAAAATGAGGAATGACATATTGTGTAAAACCCAAATGATATTATAGATTAAAATAGAATACAACACAAAATAATTAAGATATATTTCATTGTTTTATATCTTGGCTTTCTTCCCTTTCACAGTGAATGAGGTCACCTTGGTTTTATAGTGATTGAGCTTCCTCAGTTTTCACAGGTGCCTCTCCTTTCCCTTTGTTTGTTAGGGGAATTACTGGGGATTGTGCTGCTGTCAAAAGAAATATACTGGGAACAATCAAATAAACATGGCACACTGGTGGAGGAAATGTCGAGAGGGCATGCGGAGTCTATATTGTTAATCAAAGTCAGTATTGGTTCTAGACTTTTCAGAGATTCTCTAAACATTTAAGTTTAATCATAAGAACACTGCAGCAGCTTTGTATGTTGAAGTTAATAATAAATTCATATGAACATATGGACACCTCAACTCTCCACACACTGAGCATTCAACTCTGAATAAGAGATTCCAAGGTATACCATGGATTTTACATGCGGAATCTAAGATAGCTGCAGCCAAGGATAGCATTGGTGCTGCATATGGGGAATGTAGCACATGAGCTGTCTCTGATGCAGTTCTTTGAATTGCTGTGATGTTCAAATGGATTCAGCAATAATAAACTTTATTAATTACAAATATATGAAGAAATCACAACACAGCGCTTAATAGACCTAGGTCCATAAGAAAGTGGAATAGACACGCTATATGTCCATAAACATAGTGATCCTCATTTTCAAGCAATATGCTTCTTTACAATGCAGGTAATGGAACGTATACTGCAGGAGAAAACAGAAGAAGGACCAAGATTGCGCAGTACACCTACATCAGATGAAGATAAATTTTGTTCGTATTCAACTCACATTTGGAGGAGCCCACATCTGGCTTTCAGGAATATAGCGAGCAGGGACTTATATCAGGTGCCCAAATCCTAACCGCCTCGAGAAAAAGCGCAACTCCGTCTCCAGCAGCCACCAAAACAATGTGGACAAACCCAACCAATCCGACCAAACCCTTCAGCAGCCTCTGCTCTGTCTCTATCACCACGAGGAGAATGTGGCCGAATCAAGGGCAATGTGACCGGATGTGAGCTCACCGCGCGTCACAGGAAGTTCCTGTGACGCGCGGTGAGCTCACATCCGGTCACATTGCCCTTGATTCGGCCACATTCTCCTCGTGGTGATAGAGACAGAGCAGAGGCTGCTGATAGTTTTGGACAGATTGGTTGGGTTTGTCCACGTTGTTTTGGTGGCTGCTGGAGACGGAATTGCGCTTTTTCTCGAGGCGGTCAGGTCATACCACAGGTGGTGCAGCCGCCATCTTCCTGGAGTCCAGGAATCTTTGTGAGTACCATTTTTGGCGACACTGGAGGAACAGATCGAAGGGTATATGGGCACCTGATATAAGTCCCTGCTCGCTTTGTTGCTGAGAGCCGGATGTGGGCTCCTCCAAATGTGAGTTGAATACGAACAAAATTTATCTCCATCTGATGTTGGTGTACTGCACAATCTTGGTCTTTTTTCTGTTTTCTCCTGCAGTATACGTTCCATCACCTGCATTGTAAAGATGGACATATAGCGTGTCTATCCCACTTTCTTATGGACCTAGGTCTATTAAGCGCTGTGTTGTGATTTCTTCATCTATTTGTTGTTCAGGTACATAGAGAAACCTCTGTATACAACATTCAGCGAGTGGTTTGGGCACTCGATTCCGGTGGGCGCATCACCCCTTTTTTTCCTTTATTAATTACAGTGTGGAGGCCTTTTATCTCAGTTTTTGCCCTCCACCACAACTCAAATAAAATATATATATATGTGTAATACACATAGAGGGATAACAAGCTGTATTGTACCTTAATGACATTCTCAGGCCATGACTTCATCACTGTGGAAACATGACCACGATCATGAATTGTAATGAAAAGACCTCTGAAAAAAGGAAAAGAAATAATTATTAAGTATATATTTAGAAAACTCACATCTGAAAAATGCATTGTCTGGAGAGATCAGCTGTATACATCTCCGTTTTAGTTTATTACACAAGCTCTTGTCTTACGTCCAGTATGCAGTAGTTAATCACCTGTGCATAACAATAACAGTACTGTCAAACACTGTATTGTGCAAAATCAGTATGTATAAAAAAGTTATATAGGTAGAGAAAGTTCAGACGCACACAGAGACTTGTCCATATATCAATATAGAAAATGCTTTATTGCATCAGATAATCAACGTTTCAATCCCAAATGGGACTTTACTTGGGACGCAGGTCGTCATCATGGTTATGTCTCACATGTCATCCTTAGGAAATCCCTGGACAGTTATGGGTTACCCAGCTAACTGATGTCATTGCGCAATGCACAATAATGTTGGTTGACGAGGCGGGACCCAGGGGTGGGGCTGACACCTATGATGGCAGTCTCCACCGGAAATGGGACGCAATCCGGCACCGATTGGTGCTGGATCGCTACCGGGCACCTAAGGGGTTAATGCAATGCATCGCTGGAAAGTTCAGATTGTGACCTTTCCAGGGATGCCTGTCTTGACTGGCTACCCCCCCTCCGGCGATGGAGAGATAGAGGGGTCCAAAGGACCCACCCTTTAGGCACTCCCCCTGCTCTGCGGGTGGGGCGCCTGAAACTGATGAAATCTTGCCATTCGCAATGAGGTCAGTGCGTCGGGAGAAAAATAAACACGCAGAACTGACTTCAAGGAAGTCAGTCTGCGTGGGACCCCGGAAGGAGAGGTGAGTATCGGTGGCAGGAGGGGATCAAACTCATGGTACGTACTATGCCGTCCCTCAACTTTAAAGCCCACTTGCTACAGGACGGCATAGCACGTCCTGCGTCGGCAAGGGATTAATATTAGCTGCAGTTGCTATATTAAAGTCATATTGTCTAACCTATTATTTTAATTGCTCAGTAAACAGAACAGACTACACTAACCCCAGGTTTGCACACTAGCTGAGACTGTTATCTATTTTTCTTTGCATTCTCTAATATTCCCAAACAGATATAAAAAATAAGTCAAAAACTAATTATATACAGTTTTTTTCTGCTTAACTAACATGATTTGGATTATAGACAAGATCTATATATGAAAATATTTAACAGCCAAAGAATGATTAAAGCTTTAATAAGTGACAATCTGGTATGTATTTATGTGTGTTCCCTAGAGATATAACAATATACTTTTCCCTTTCTTTTGACTTCTTTGCTCTCAGCTAACTGGTATTTTTCCACGAAAGCTACTCGTTCAGTAAAACTTGTGTGTATTGCCATTAACATTTCACATCCATGATTTGGTGCATTGTTTTTATTACAGATTATATATTAGATAGACTTGTGGTTGGTTACATACTGTAATCCCATCTAATTGCTAACTAGTGTAAGTGTAATGTCTTTTTTTTTACCATATTGTGTCATCCTCCATATGATTTTACATGACATATCACACACCCAATGGGAGTTGCTCTCTTAGTTACAGCTCCCTGCAGTACTGCCTGTGTTTCTCAATAAATACATTAATCAACTCCCTTTTATATGATTAACAGCTTCCATCTCTATGCTCCAGTTACAGAAGTCAAGTCTTTGCATGAAATGTGTCTCATCTCTCTTTACTTGACTATATAAAGTTCCAATATGTTATTTTGTTGCTCAATACAATGTTCATCCTTGTTTAATTCTTTAACCCCTTAAAGTCCATTTGTTTTTCAAACTGCTATAGTCAGATGATCGCACCTAGAATGTCCTGTCAATTTAGTGGTGGTCATTCTATTTAGCCAGGCTGTCATTAAATGACTAAAGCATTACATACATTGGGCCCTATTCAATATTTGTTGATGAAATTACACATAACGTCTCCTGTAGCTATCGTATCAATGGGAGTCGCTTTTTCAAAATGTGTTTGTGGCTCGACTATAGCGATTCCCTGTGCGAGGTTACTGTAAATTAAAGTAGTATAGGAGACTTAGCACCTCCACATGGAAGCGCAAGCTTTTCCAAGGTAGCTTACAGGGTAATTCAAAGAGCTCCGAATTGCTTGAGAAAGGTAACCGAACGCTGAAAATCAGCGTTTGGTTACCTTTCTTGGCCATTCGCCAATCCAGAGAGCAGGCAATTCGCCAAATCCTGGCGAATTGCCTGAACATACGGTGCCTGTTCGGTGCCTCTTCGAGGGCAGTGAAATCCCCATAGAGAAGCAATGCTTCGGCTATTCAGAGAACACAAACCAGCAGTGAAAGGTTCCCCTAATGCCCTGCCATTCGGTGGTTTAATTCGGCAAGTTTATTCAGGAGAATCCCATAGGCTTCAATGTTAAAAATATTCCCGTTTTAATCCAATATCTAATAAACCGTTCATTATAAAATTCTGTAGTAAAGAGTCTCTTTATTTATCGATTTTTTTAGGATATTTTAAGCATTTTTCTGAAATTTTTTTTTTTAAAAGTCCGATTTATTTTGATTTTTTTTAAGTTTAGTTATTTTTTTCTGTAACAGCCCTCTTTATTCTCATTCCCTGGACCTCATATGTAAATTTCAGACATTTTCGCCCAGTAGTTTGTTTGCAGTGTTTCACTTTTCAAACATTCATGCAAACTGTTTTCCTAATCTATTCACTTCCCTCTGTCTGCGGTGTCGGCTTTTTCCGGAGGCTGCGCTGCGTGTGATCGGCTCCTGCTCGGGTTTTTCCGTGGTTTTCGGCAGGTTAATCCAGATGTTTTTGCGGGTTTTCGGCGTGCATTCGCTGGGTTTTACGGTGAGTTTTCGTCAGGTTTTCGGCAGCTTTTCCCTGCAATTTGGGGACCCTGTGGTGTTTGCTGAATACACCGCAGGGTCACTGAAATGGGATCGGCAAAAGGAACCAAATTGAAGAGAACGAAAGGTCACCGAACGTGCGGTGACTTTTCGAATCTCTTTGAATTACCCTGATAGTCTTCCACCCGGGAGACGTATTTCACTGAGAGGGTGGCGTGATACTCTGCTTCCTCTCACTGGCAGCAGAGTGACGCTGTGAACAAATAGTTCCTAGTCCTATGGACTCCAGGAGGGGATGCTCACGATGGTGCATCAGCGTTGCCGCAAGTATCCTGGAGGCTAGCGGCCGTTATGGGGTAGGCTGCTGGATTTAGCGCCTGCCTCGTAATCTACTTGTAAAACAGGGACACCAAGAGGTAATTTGTGACCGTAAATTGACCCTGATTGCTAAGTGACCCTTAGCGTCCCCGTTTTACAGGATCATGATATTGCCCAAAATCTTTCATGCTTGTCATATTTCTTAAAGTTTGTTATTTGTATGCTTGAAGTCACTTAGAGACTTCTGATTATTAAAATACCAAACTGTAGAAATGCAGCTGAAGTGAACAATTTGCGTATATTTATTGGGAAAGTAAACTATATTAACCACAATGTTAAAGAAATAAACATATTTGTTAGCCCACAATGTTACTAGCTCGATAGTCCTTGTTTGGGAACTGCCTAAAGTTTTCGTGTGAACAGAAGTTCAAGAATTTCTCATAATCTTGCTTTTTATAATTGGGAGAACATTTTAATAGGAGTATGGTGCATGAAATCTATCTAACCCAGCAGTTGCCAGGAATAACAGCTCTCCAAAGTATTCAGCTCAGAGACACATGAAATATTTCAAGAGGTTTCATCACTTTACCATTGAAATGAAATAGGGCAAATAAAAGTCATCTTTTTTATTATAGCATTTTTCCTTTAAAGTTAAACATGATTGATGCTCAATAATTATATAACAGTTAAAAAAAATGTCATGTTTTACATTTTATTTCCATTATGCAAATCTATAGTGGTTGCTTTCCTAGTTTTTTATAAGGAAACAGCAAGATAGGGCAGTGTTACAAAGTTGGTGCTAACTTAACAACTCCATAGATGATGGGCCCTATCAACTCCTTAATGCTAGCGCTCACATAAGTGAGCATTAGTACTAGGTTAACTGGGGTGATAGCGATCGGGATCCGATCTGGGCATCACGCTAAAGGGTCAAAAAATCCGTTAGCGCATCAGTAATAAAACTTTTTAGCATGTGCTTCCTGTACTTTGTTCTCCCTATACTTAACATAGGGAGTTCAAAAAGTATGCAAGAAGTAGTTAGCATTAGGATCACAAAGTCCTAACTCTAATTACTCACCGCTGCAGCTCACTGAAAAGTTAGCCACAGCTCTAAACTGGTGCTAATTCTGCGGAATCGGTTATCACTAGCTGAAAAGCACCCCCCAAAATCACATACTCATCTCTCATCCTGCGACGCGGATGGCAGCCTGATCCACCTCTTCTGGCCACCGGGAGCAGAGTGAGACTGGGGACAAATCGTCCCCAGTCTCCCTCCGCGATCACTCCATGGCCATGCAGCATCTTGTGAGAGAGAGATCACATAGCCCGGACGTAAAAACCCGCAAGGAGGGGATACTCACGGCGGGGTGTTAGTGCTGCCACGAGTATCCAGGAGGTTAGCGGCCGTTACGAGGCACGCTGGTGAATGCAGCGCCTGCCTCGTAATCTGCTTGTTGTAATACTTGGATGCTAAGGAGAAATTTTCGAGTGCAAGTTTTTCCCCTTAGCATCCCCGTTTTAGCTCAGGGCAGATGATAGTGTCCTATAATGACTCAGGTAAGTTTACAACAGCTTTGTTTAAGTTAGCACCAGATTTGTAATATGGCCCTTAGACTTTTGCCCTTTGTTTTCAACATGGAAATAATCCAACTGACCAGAATCTAGTTGGAAAGCCTTTGCTTAAGTTTCTTTGAACACAGGGGAATCTGCAAATAAGATAAAGATTCTGAGAAATGGGTTTTAGAGTTTGAACAGATATTTTATGAAGAAAAGTCAAATATAACGAAAAGAATCACTGGAGTTTTAAAATTAGTCACATTGGCATTATAAAAATGACATAAAAAGCTTTTTATTGGCTATCGGTGCTTTTAACTTCATACAAATGTAGCGTATGTCTCTCATCAGCTTTTCTAATTTTTAATAGCTCGTGGTTAGATGCTGGAATCCATCTTTCAGAGTTGTTCAAAAAAGCAGGATGAAGAGAAAAAAATGTTGGCTTTAGCACGATTAGTGTCTCCTGCTGCTAACATTGAATCGTTTCTACAAACCAGCTTCCTCTTCCAAAATCCGAGTATGTTCCAGTCCAAAATTCCTAAACTGCACAAAATAAGAAAAAATAATCCACTTTATCTTTCCTATACCAAATGGCAAAGAAAGGCTGGGGGATAAAGAATTGGCTGTTCATTGTCTAATATATACAGGGTAATTCAAAGAGATTTGAAAAGTCACCGCACGTTCGGTGACTTTTCGTTTTCTTCAATTCGGTTCCTTTTGCCGATCCCATTTCGGTGACCCTGCGGTGTATTCAGCAAGCACCACAGGGTCCCCGAATTGCAGGGAAAAGCTGCCGCAAACCTGACGAAAACTAACCGCAAAACCCAGCGAATGCACGCCGAAAACCCCCACAAACATGTGGATTAACCTGCCGAAAACCACGGAAAAACCCGAGCTGGAGCCGATCACACACAGCCGAAGGAGCTGAGACCACAGACGAGGCAGTGAATAAATTAGCAAAATAGTTTGTGTGAATGTGTGAAAGTGAAACGCTGTTTGCAAAGAAACTACTGAGCGAAAATGGCTGAAATTTACATATGAGGTCCAGGGAATGATAATAAAAAGGGCTGTTACAGAAAAAATAAGTAAACTTAAAAAATCAAAAACAAAATTGGACTTTTAAAAAAAAATAATTCTGAAAAATGCTTAAAGTATCCTAAAAAATCTATAAATAAAGAGACTCTTTGCTGCAGAATTTTATAATGAACGGTTTATTAGATATTGAATTAAAACCAGAATATTTTTAACAATGAAGTCTATGGGATTCTCCTGAATAAACTTGCCGAATTAAACCACCGAATGGCAGGGCATTTCGGGAACCTTTCACTGCTGGTTTGTGCTCTCTGAATAGCCGAAGCAGTGCTTTTTCATGGGGATTTCACTGCCCTCGAACAGGCAACGAACAGGCACCGTATGTGCAGGCAATTCGCCAGGATTTGGCGAATTGCTTGCTCTCTGGATAGCCGAATGGCCAGGAAAGGTAACCGAACGCTGATTTTCAGTGTTTGGGTACCTTTCTCAAGCAATTCGGATCTCTTTGAATAACCCTGATAGTGTTCGTGTTTTGTTCATCAAACTACTTAATTTACAGAATGTTTTTAATTACAGTTGTGCTACAATGGTAAAACAATAAACAAAAACACAGCTGTTCAATGTGCGCTAGGGTTAAAATGCCAGACCAAAATTGTCTCAACAATCTCTAGGGAATGATAATGTGACTTGATCAATGATATAATCCCATACATTCAAACTACAGTACCACAGGAAACATGATTGTCTAAGATCAAAACAATCACAGCAGTAATCTTTTTTAGGCCAATCATTTCTTGTTTTAAAGGTTCATGTGGCTTCAAGGTATGTTTTTGTCCATTTTGTTCTTTTTCAGAACACATTATTCAATATATTTTTACTGGATAAGCTTATATTGTATATGGACTAATTTAAATCAACCCATGCTTAGATAAAAAGACAACAAATGTCAGTCCCATGGTCAAAAGCCCACAACCCTTGGGTAACAGCACTCACTGTTAGATTTCAGTCTTACTTTATACAAAGAGCAAATCAAAAAGACTTAAGGTGTTATTCAGAGACAGCCGATCTGGCCCCGAAATGGACCGAACAGGGAATTTCCTCATCCGGTGCCATGGCGGGGCCATTCGGCTATTCAGAGAGCAGACAGTTCTCCAAACTTTGGCGAACTGCCAGCAAGTTCGGTGCCTGTTTGAAGGCAGTGAAATTCCCCATAGAGAAGCAATGGTTAATCTAGTCAGAGAACACAGAACAGCAGAGAAAAGTTGAAATTTGATTCCCTGAAGTGCGGGGAATGACAGAGCACGGAAATGTCGGCAACATTTCGGTGCTCTGTGAATAACCCCTACAGGGATAAGGGATTTAATGGTAGTGAAATTGTTCGCTTTATATGTGAAAAACGTACATTGCCACTGTCTTAGAACAAAAAAAAATATATGAGCACTGTCTACCACCAGGCATTATATCAATAAAGTGATTGTTCTGCTACAGGCCCATGATGGACACAAGCCACAAACAGATGATTACTGCCCACATTTGATTCCATCTGTCTACTTACTACTTCAATAGAAAGGGGATTAGAATATTTCGTGGCCTGGTAATGTAGTTGATAAGTATCGCTGCAGGATTGGTTTGCTTCTTCTAAGCAAAAAAAAACAACAGAGAAATGTTCTTGGTTCAGACAAGCAGGCAATATCTTACGGGAAACCATATACGTTATACGAGTATACCGACTGAGGAAGCCAATTAAAGACGAAAGGCGTTTTAGACGTTTTATTGTTATTTTATGGTTTATTAATAAATATCTTTTTCATATCATTATTTGTCCCTGGTGAATGCTGCGGAAGTGGCTGAGGATGATAGGAGGTCCAGTGCTCCTTTAAAATCACCAGTGGCCTGGATTTTGTTACCATGTGGGTAACATTTTTTCCTCTGCCTAATTTTACACATATGGGAGTTATTTGCACCACGAGCTGTTTATTTGGTTGAGGGCTACAGTATTACTCTGAGGATAATTCTGAGGAGTGGAAAAGGAAAAGTGGGGGGGATCGCCTTATGAATCGAAAAGCGCATTATATTGAGTTGGAGAGCTCAGAACCACGTGAGTAGGACTTAATACGTTAATTTGTATACACTCCAATGTCTGATATATCTACACTATATTTGTTTCTATTTCTTGGAGATTTTTATACGAAGTGGCTAAAAGTATCGCCGATTCCATACATTGTATGAAAACATCTTACGGGACGTATGGGAAATGCATCAGAAAATCAGATCCTGGGTTTACCGCATAAGAGTAATCATTAGGTTTGCCATCTAGACAGGACCTGCCACGGTGGAGTACACTGACGTTGTCGCAGATGTCTGCAATGCATGTTTCTATTTTGTAACCAAATTACAATTATTCATTCCATAATTGTGGATTTTTAAAATCTTTAAAACTATCAGGGTTATTCAAAGAGAATCAAAGTCACTGCATGTTCAGTGACTTTTCGTTCTCTTCAAATCGGTGCGATTTGGCGATCCCATTTCGGCGACCCTGCGGTGTATTCAGCAAGCACCACAGGGCCGTTCATAGTGCAGGGAAAAGCTGCCGCAAACCCGACGAACATTAACCGCAAAACCCGGTGAACGCACACCAAAACCCGCAAAAACATCTGAATTAACCACGCCGAACATGCCAGAGAAGCCCGAGCAGCCGCCGATCACAGCGCAGAGCAGCCGCCGGAAAAAGCCGACACCGCAGACGAGTGGAGTGAACAAAAGAAAAAACAGTACGCTTAAATGTTTGAAAAGTGAAACCCTGTTTGCAAAGAAACAACAGAAAGAAAATGTCTGAAATTTACATAGAAGATCCATTGAATGATAATAAAAAGGGCTGTTACAGAAAAAAGAAAAAATGATTTAAAAAAAAACAAAAAGAAAACTTTTCGCAAAAAACCCCCGAAAGATGCCTGTCAGGCGGACACACGTACCCGTAGGTAGCTATGGTCAGCCCTAAGGCAAAACAGGAGGGTGGAACCCTAAATGCGATACCAGTCCTTGTAGTTGGCTGGGTTACGCAGTAGCTAGAAGTGAACCTATAAGGCAGGGACGTAGGCAAAGAGGACAGAAACCAGTCCTAAGGATGGCTGGTCTAGAAACAAGACAATACGGAGTGCCAGAGAGTGTACGTCAAGCTAGTACACGCAAGTAAGTCGAAGGGTACGTTAGGTGGATACACAGGTAACTGGAAAAAACTCGAAATCTAATCACAATACCAGTCCTTGTGGTGGCTGGGTTAAGTGATAGCGAGTAGTAAACAGTTCAGTACACAGGGAGAAACCAAATGCAGCGTCAAACACAAAAGCCGGGTCAGAGGGATATAGAGATACTCAGAGTCGGTTGCCAAAAGCCAGGTCATGCACAGTAAGTCAAATAAGAGTCTAGAATACAGCACCAAGGGTATAGCAAGCTAAAACCACGAAAGGGCGCAGAGAAAAGCAAAAAGCAGGTTTAAATCAGGCGCCCTGCCTCCCGATTGGCCAAGAGGAACACCTGACACAGGAGGCACCACGGTGGAGGCGTGATGACGTCACGCCGCTGGGAAGCCTCATACCCGGAAGCGGCGGCGGCCCGCGCGCATAGGACACCAGGAGGGGCGCGAGGAGGACGCAACCCTCGGGTCCTAACAGCACCCCCCACTCGAGAAACGCCCACCGGGCGGACAGGAGCCGGTTTGGCAGGAAAGCGACGATGGAAAGCGGCCAACAAACGGGGGGCATGAAGATCGCGGAGGGAGACCCATGACCGGTCCGCGGGACCATAGCCTCTCCAATGGACCAAGTATTGCAGCCTGTTCCGAGAGCGACGGGAATCTAGAATGGACTCAACTTCGAATTCAGGGCACCCGTCCACCACAACAGGAGGAGGAGGGAGACCCTCAGGACGAGTAAAACGATTACACAGGAGAGGTTTAAGTAAGGACACATGAAAAGTATTGGGTATACGAAGGGACGGGGGTAAGTGCAAGGCGTACGATACGGGGTTAATACACCGAAGGATCTTGTAGGGTCCAATAAATCGGGGTGCAAATTTCATGGACGGAACCTTTAACCTAATGTGTCGTGTACTGAGCCATACTTTGTCCCCCACATGATAGACCGGTGATGGCCTGCGTCTCAGGTCAGCAGAACGCTTCTGGATGAGAGAGACGGATTCGAGATTCGACTTGGTCTTTTCCCAGATGGAACGCAGGACACGGAGGTGGTCCTCCAGGACCGGAATATTTCGATGTGTAAAGGAAGACGGAAACACAGTGGGGTGCATACCAGTAACGATCTCGAACGGAGAATATTTGGTTGACTGAGATGTGGCATTATTGTACGCAAATTCCGCCCACGGCAATAGTGAGACCCAATTATCCTGAGCATCAGAAATAAAGCACCTTAAATACGTCTCTAGTGTCTGATTTGTTCTCTCAGCTAATCCGTTCGTCTGTGGATGATACGCAGAGGAAAATGAGAGCTGAACTCCTAATTGTTGACAAAAACCCCTCCAAAATTTGGAAATAAATTGGGAACCACGATCTGACACAATCACGTTAGGAACGCCATGTAGTCGGAATATTTCTTTAGTAAAAACGTGTGCCAGCTCGATAGAGGAGGGAAGTTTTTTCAACGGAATAAAATGTGCCATTTTAGAAAAGCGGTCAACCACGACGAAAATTACTGTATGACCAGACGAAGGGGGCAGTTCCACTAGGAAGTCCATGGCTAAATGGGACCAGGGACGTTCAGGTACAGGTAGTGGTTGGAGGAGACCAGTGGGTTTTAGCCGGGAGGGTTTGGAACAGGTACACACTGGACAGGTAGTAACAAAATCTTTAACGTCTTTAGCAAGTGTGGGCCACCAAAGGTGCCTACGAATATGAGATAGAGTTTTTTCTATACCAAAATGACCGGCAAACTTCGATTCATGAAACAGTCTTAGAGCTATTAGAACCTCCTCAGGAGGAACGAATAACCTATCGGGTGGTTTAGACGAAGGTGCTAGAGCTTGTTTGGATAGTAAGGACTTCCAAAACGGAGAATCAATGTGGGTGTTCAGAGAAGCCAGGATTTTGTCCTCGGGTACAATGGGGGCTGGTACTAGGGGTTGAGTAGACATGGGCTCGTGCTGTCTAGATAGTGCGTCGGCTTTAACATTTTTAGACCCGGGTCTGTAAGAAATGACAAAATCGAACCGAGTAAGGAAAAGAGCCCATCGGGCTTGTCTGGGGTTCAACCTCCTAGCCTCAGATAGATAGGTTAAATTCTTATGGTCGGTTAGTATGGAAAATGTGCAAATGGAACCCTCTAACAGGTGGCGCCACTCTTTCAGAGCCAATATGATAGCCAACAATTCCCTGTCTCCGATGTCATAACGGGTCTCAGTAGGTGATAACTTTTTAGAGAAGAACCCGCAGGGTAACAAAGGTTGGTCCTCCGCAGCACGTTGGGACAGTACAGCTCCCACCCCAGACTCTGAGGCGTCTACTTCTAATATGAAAGGTTTGGTGGGGTCAGGGTGATTAAGAATGGGAGCTGTGGAAAAGGCGGCCTTTAGTTTCTCAAATGCCTCCACAGCGGTGGGAGGCCAACTCAGAGTGTCAGTACCCTTTTTGGTCAAGGCCGTAATGGGTGCAATAATCGATGAAAACCCTTTAATAAACCTTCTGTAATAATTGGAGAAACCGATAAATCGTTGAATGGCCTTGAGACCTTTGGGAAGAGGCCAATGAAGGATTGCATCTAGTTTCGAGGAATCCATCATGAAACCCGAAGAGGAGATTACATAACCTAAAAACTGTACTTGTTGTACATCAAACAAGCATTTCTCGAGTTTACAGTACAGACCGTTAGATAATAACTTGGATAGGACTAGTCGTACATGTTGGTGGTGTGTTTCCAGGTCAGGTGAATGTATCAGGACATCGTCAAGATAAACCACAACAAAACAAGGAGTATACTCTCTTAACACATCATTAATGAATGCCTGAAAAATCGCAGGGGCGTTGCACAAGCCAAAGGGCATAACCAAGTACTCATAATGGCCGAGTCTAGTATTGAAGGCAGTCTTCCCTCATCCCTTCTCTAATGCGTATTAGATTGTAAGCTCCCCTAAGGTCTAATTTAGTGAACACCTTGGAGAATTTCAGGCGATCGAACAATTCAGGGATGAGTGGAATGGGATAGGCGTTCTTGACGGTTATTTTATTCAAACCACGGAAGTCGATACAGGGTCTAAGATCTCCCTCCTTTTTCCGAACAAAAAAGAAACCCGCACCGGCTGGGGAAGACGAGGGGCGAATGAACCCCTTTTGAAGGGAATCGGTAATGTACTCCTCCAGTACCCTATTCTCTTTTTCAGATAACGGATAAACTGCCCCTCGGGGAGAACGGCACCTGGGAGAAGGTCAATGGCGCAGTCGTAGGGACGATGCGGGGGTAATTTGTCGGCCTCTCTTTTATCAAACACAGGAGCCAAATCAGCATATGGAGGGGGAATAATCGTAGAGAGAGGTGGAGACGTGGGTACGTTAAGGGTGTTAACGGACAAGGGAATCTGAATGCAAGAGAGCAAACAATCATTATCCCACTTAGCAATCTGACGGGCTCGCCAATCAATGACAGGGTTATGACGGGTTAACCAGGGGTAACCAAGTACGATAGGATAGGAAGGCGAAGTAATGGCATGAAAAAACATCTTTTCTTTATGACATAACCCTATCCCCACAGAAATGTTCTGAGTTTCAAACAAGACAAAAGGGGTTTCAAGAGGTCTACCGTCAATGGCTTGTACGAGTAATGGTGTTTTCTTTTCTACAAGGGGTATGGCATGTTTCTGGGCGAAACCCAAATCGATAAAGTTATCGGCAGCACCGGAGTCGACTAATGCGTAAAGATTAACCGGGTTACGGGAACTCTCCCAGGATAGAGTAACCGGAACCCGGAGTCTATTTTCCAGTTTGGGGGACGAAGGAAAAGTACCCAAGAGCTGTCCCCTAAAGGCACTCAGGCACGAGAGTTTCCCGATGGACCCTGCGGGCGCTTGGGACAACCCTTCAGTAAGTGACCCCCCAATCCACAATACAGACATAAACCCACACGCCTCCGGCGTTGTTTCTCACTGTCTGGTAGTTTGGTGCTATCTAATTGCATAGGTTCGGCGGGAGGGTGTGACTCGGGGAGCAAAGGTACAGAAAACCGGGGAGGCGTCCTAAGAAGTGGTTTTTTCGACCTCTCCTTGGTATGTCTACGATGGCGAAGACGTTCATCTATGAAAGACAGGTAGGTTATTAAATCCTCTAGCTCTTCTGGGAGATCTCTGGCTGCTATTTCGTCCTGAAGTTCATCGTTTAACCCCTCAGAAAACACGGCTACTAAAGCCTCATTATTCCAGTTTAATTCTGAGGCCAAAGACCTGAACTCTAGTGCATAATCACCCAGGGATTCGTACCCTGACGTAAGCGCAACAAGGACTTAGCAGCATTGGTTTTTCGCCCCGGAGGGTCAAACACTCTACGAAAAGCCGACATAAATTCACGATAATTATACACAATAGGTTTATCGGTGTCCCAGAGAGGGTTAGCCCAACATAGCGCTTTATCGGTAAGATGGTTAATAACAAAGGCGATCTTGGCACGATCAGTAGGGTAAGACCACGGGGTTAATTCAAAGTGAATAGAGATCTGATTTAAAAAACCTCTACAAGCGTTAGGATCACCTCCGTAACGTACCGGAGGTAGCAAGTTAGGATACGAAGTAGGCACAGAAAATGGTTCGGAAGGAGGCGGCTTGACTGGAGGGGAAACCTCTACCTGGGTAGGGGCAGTGCGGTTAAGCAGGGTTTGGAGAGCCTGGGCGAACTGATCAAGACGATGATCTTGATCCTCCAAACGACTTTCCAAGCCAGAGAGTTGCTGAGCGGTCCCTGCAAGGTCCATGGCCCTTTCGTGATGTCAGGCGGACACACGTACCCGTAGGTAGCTATGGTCAGCCCTAAGGCGAAACAGGAGGGTGGAACCCTAAATGCGATACCAGTCCTTGTAGTTGGCTGGGTTACGCAGTAGCTAGAAGTGAACCTATAAGGCAGGGACGTAGGCAAAGAGGACAGAAACCAGTCCTAAGGATGGCTGGTCTAGAAACAAGACAATACGGAGTGCCAGAGAGTGTACGTCAAGCTAGTACACGCAAGTCGAAGGGTACGTTAGGTGGATACACAGGTAATTGGAAAAACCTCGAAATCTAATCACAATACCAGTCCTTGTGGTGGCTGGGTTAAGTGATAGCGAGTAGTAAAACAGTTCAGTACACAGGGAGAAACCAAATGCAGCGTCAAAACAAAAGCCGGGTCAGAGGGATATAGAGATACTCAGAGTCGGTTGCCAAAAGCCAGGTCATGCACAGTAAGTCAAATAAGAGTCTTAGAATACAGCACCAAGGGTATAGCAAGCTAAAACCACGAAAGGGCGCAGAGAAAAGCAAAAAGCAGGTTTAAATCAGGCGCCCTGCCTCCCGATTGGCCAAGAGGAACACTGACACAGGAGGCACCACGGTGGAGGCGTGATGACGTCACGCCGCTGGGAAGCCTCATACCCGGAAGCGGCGGCGGCCCGCGCGCATAGGACACCAGGAGGGGCCGCGAGGAGGACGCAACCCTCGGGTCCTAACAATGCCTTAATGATCCTAAAAAATCTATAAATAAAGAGACTTTTTACTGCAGATTATTATAATCAACGGTTTATTAGATATTGAATTAAAACGGGAATATTTTTAACATGGATCCTATGGGATTCGCCTGAATAAACCTGTCGAATGAAACCACTGAATGGCAGGGCATTTCAGGAACCTGGTGGTTTTAGTTCTCTGAATAGATGAAGCATTGCTTCTCTATGGGGATTTCACTGCCCTCGAACAGACACTGAACAGGCACCGTATGTGCAGGCAATTCGCCAACATTTGGCGAACTGCCTGCTCTCTGGATAGCCGAATGGCCAGGAAAGGTAACCGTACGCTGAATTTCACTGTTCGGTCACCTTTCGGCCACAATTTGGATCTCTTTGAATGACCCTGTATATTTAAACACTTGGCTGCGGAGGACGCGCTGAGCGCGTCCTGCCAAGTGCTTCCCCTGTGTGATGGATGTGCTGAGCGCATCCATGCACAGGAGCCTGCAATCGATTGCTGAGCCCCCCCCCCGGTGCGGGCTGACATCTTGGATGTAGGGCTTTGGGTGGTCACACACATCAATGAGCATTATGCTTTTACTTATCAATTAACCTGTCATTACCTTGCGCAGTTGAGCATGTAGTACCCTACTAAAGATACACTATTTCAGTGGTCCCCAACCCTGGTCCTCAGGGCCCACTAACAGGCCAGATTTTGCAGATCACCTTGGGGAAATGCAGACTGAATCCTGCAATCACTGAGCAGCAAATCATAACACCTGTGCTGTGCTTCAGATATCTGGCAAACCTGGCCTGTTAGTGGGCCCTGAGGGCCTGGGTTGGGGACCACTGCACTATTTAACCAAAAGTATTCGCTCACCCATCCAAATAATCAGAATCAGGTGTTCCAATCACTTCCATGACCACAGGTATATACAATCAAGCACCTAGGCATGCAGACTGTTTTTACAAACATCTGAGAAAGAATGGGTCACTCTCAGGAGCTCAGTGAATTCCAGCGTGGAACTGTGATAGGATGCCACCTGTGCAACAAATCCAGTCGTGAAATTTCCTCACTCCTAAATATTCCACAGTCAACTGTCAGCTGTATTATAAGAACGTGGAAGTGTTTGGGAATGACAACAACTCAGCCGCGAAGTGGTAGGCCATGTAAACTGACGGAGTGGGGTCAGCAGATGGTTAAGCGCATAGTGTCATGCCTTAGCCCTGAGAGCCTGCTGTGGCCAGCCTGGGTCACTAGCTCTCTATACCTGCTTCCCACCTAAGGGTTAACTCCTGGGTCTGAACCTGAGGATTCTGCATAAAACCAGACCACACCCTCCTCCCCATTGCTCTTTCATTTTGTGTTTTCCCTTCCTGATGTCAGAGGTCCTGAGAGCTCCCTCTTGTTATTGTATGTTTCCTGTATATTCCGCTCTGCCGTGTACACCAGGTATTCCATCCTTGCTGTGTCTGCATTACATGGTTCCTGCTTGCTGGGCGATCCACTGCATGGCCCACTATCCAGTGGGTCCAGAGACTCTCAAGTGGCTTCCAGCCCTCAAGCTCTCTCCTGGAGGAAGACCTTCTATCAGGTACTGTTACCAAAGGCTCCTGCTTCCCCTCAAGAGGAACTAGAGAGAGACTACGTGGCCCACCATCCACTTGCCTGTGTTACTATCTGTTCTGTGCTGGACTGTTTGCTGTGAACTATCCCACAATACAAGCTTTGTTGCACATGTACTGTCTCCAGTGTCTTTCTACCTGCTCACCCCCAGTGCTTGGGAATATAACATCACACAGAGGCTGTCCCATGGCTCCTTCCTGGCACGAACCTGACACATAGTGCGAAGAGGTCGCCAACTTTCTGCAGAGTCAATCGCTACAGACCTCCAAACTTCATGTGGCCTTCAGATTAGCTCAAGAACAGTGCACAGCGAGCTTCATGGAATGGGTTTCCATGGCCGAGCAGCTGCATCCAAGCCATACATCACCAAGTGCAATGCAAAGCGTCGGATGCAGTGGTGTAAAGCACGCCGCCACTGGACTCAAGAGCAGTGGAGATGCCTTCTCTGGAGTGATGAATCGTGCTTCTCCATCTGGCAATCTGATGGACGAGTCTGGGTTTGGAGTTTGCCAGGAGAACAGTACTTCTCTGACTGCATTGTGCCAAGTGTAAAGTTTGGTGGAGGGGGGATTATGGTGTGGGGTTGTTTTTCAGGAGCTGGACTTGGCCCCTTAGTTCCAGTGAAAGGAACTCTGAATGCATCAGCATACTAACACATTTTGGACAATTCCATGCTCCTAACTTTGTGGGATCAGTTTGGAGCTGGCCCCTTCCTCTTCCAACATTATTGTGCACCAGTGCACAAAGCAAGGCCTATAAAGACATGGATGACAGAGTCTGGTGTGGATGAACTTGACTGGCCTGCACAGAGTCCTGATCTCAACCCGATAGAACACCTTTGGGATGAATTAGAGTGGAGACAGAGAGCCAGGCCTTCTTCTCCAACATCACAAATGCGCTTCTGGAAGAATGGTCAAAAATTCCCATATACACACTCCTAAACCTTGTGGACAGCCTTTCCAAAAGAGTTGAAGCTGTTATAGCTGCAAAGGGTGGACTGACGTAATATTGAACCCTATGGATTAGGAATGGGATGTCACTTAAGTTCATATGCGAGTCAAGGCAGGTGAGCGAATACTTTTGGCAATATAGTGTATCTGTGAACACTATCACCACTAATAGCCAAAACTATGTTATATTGGGCAAGTTTACCCCTATCTTTTCCTGCTACATAAATCTAAAGATACAAGTTATAGAGCAATATTACATTCTTAACGCGAACGTTAATCTGTGTGAGCATTAACGTTAGGTTAAGTGGCCCTAGCCCAGGCCGCCCATATTATATTTTCTGAATGCTAGGAGCTGGTGCTAACTGATTGCGCTTCTGCAAAATCAGTTATCACCAGCTACAAATCCCCCCAAAAATTAGATACTCACCTCTCATCCTCTGGCGAGAACGGTGGCCCAATCTGCCTCTTCTGGCTACAGAGAGCAGAGTGAGACTGGGGAAAAAGTCCCCAGTCTCCCTCTGCGTTCACTCCAACACAAACCTGCAGGATCTCGTGAGAGGCAAGATCCTGAAGGTCATTAGCGCATTAGCGCTGTCTCGAGTATCCTGAGGCTCAGGGACGTGCAGTCAGGGGAGGCAGAGCCTGCCCTGCCATTCCAGTAAATTAATGAGCTCATTGTGTGTAATGACATGTGATGTGTGTTGTATGTGTGTGTATATTTAAACTGTAAATAAATGTTATTTATTGAAAAAAGTTCTCATACTCACCTCTCCACGTTCCCTTGCTGTGCTTGCTTCTTCTCTCTGCTTTTTTTTCTCCTGCGCTTTCACAGTTTGCCGGCTGCTGTGTGTGTGTAATACACTACACAGACAGCAGGGGCAGCGCTGAGCCAGCCTAGGCTACGCAATTTACGCAGCTCAATGCTACGTAATTGCGGAGCTCAAGCTGGTGGCAGGCAAGCTCGTCATTGCCTCCAGGCAATGACAGCAAATGAAACTTGAGCCAATGGAAAAGCTCCATTGTCTCAAGCTATTTTTTTTTTAAAAAAAAAGCCCACCATGGGAGGCAGTGCTCCCCATGGTTTGATTGACGCAAGACAGTCATGTGACGGTCCTCGTCAATCGTGGGGGGCGGGCAGACAGCATGACTTCAGGGCCAGACTGGCCTACCGGAATCCCGGTAGGCTGATTAACTTTTGGGCCGATGGGGGGGCCGTTTTATAATAGAGAAAAAAAAAGTTTAAACGTATTTTTTTATCAGCCTGTCAGAGCTGGGGGCGGAGCGTCAGCATCACTGACAAGCTGAGGGAGGGGTTGTATGGCCGGGTGTCTGAGCAGCCGCAGATACAACCTGGCAGCCTGCTCGAGTGCTTGCTCGCACGTTGCAGGCTGCCTGAAAGCTGGCCTGGCCGGGTATCATCTGGTGGGGAGGAGCCCTGCTCCTTTTGATCGGTGTGGAGCAGGACCCTGCATATCCATGTGACAGGCAGCATGCTGCCTGCACTAACAGGGATTTATGCTGTGTGGCAGCAAAGGGGTGCAGAAACCCCTGCCTGTCACATGACCAGAGGACCCTGCTGATACGGGACAGACAGGAAGAGGAGCAGCTGGAAGCAAGAGGCAGGTGAGTATGGAGGGAGGGGAGAGGTCTGTCCTGTGTGTCCCTGTATCTGTCCTTCTGTGTGTCCCTGTATCTGTCTGTCCTTCTGTGTGTCCCTGTATCTGTGTGTCCCTGTATCTGTCTGTCCTTCTGTGTGTCCCTGTATCTGTCTGTCCTTCTGTGTGTCCCTGTATCTGTCTGTCCTTCTGTGTGTCCCTGTATCTGTCCTTCTGTGTGTCCCTGTATCTGTCTGTCCTTCTGTGTGTCCCTGTATCTGTCTGTCCTTCTGTGTCCCTGTATCTGTCTTTCTCCCTGTTTATGTGTCTGTCTTTCTGAGTATGTTCATCTGTCTGTTTTGGTATCTGTCCTTATAATTAATCTATTTCTCTCATTTTGTTTTCTCTATTTCCCCTCATTAATGTTCTCCTTCCCCTTTATTTTTTTCTCTTTCCCCTTCTCCTCTTATCATTTCTTCTCTAGCACTCTGTCACTTTCACTCTCTAATTTCTACCCCTAATACCTTCTAACCCTAATCTGTTCCCCTAATAGCCTCTAACCCTAATCTGTTCCCCCATATAGCCTCTAACCCTAATCTGTGCCCCTAATACCTTCTAACCCTAATCTGTGCCCCTAATAGCCTTAACCCTAATCTGTTCCCCCACATAGCCTCTAACCCTAATCTGTTCCCCCCATATAGCCTCTAACCCTAATCTGTGCCCCTAATACCTTCTAACCCTAATCTGTTCCCCTAATAGCCTCTAATCCTAATCTGTTCCCCCATATAGCCTCTAACCCTAATCTGTGCCCCTAATATCTTCTAACCCTAATCTGTTCCCCTAATAGCCTCTAACCCTAATCTGTTCCCCATATAGCCTCTAACCCTAATCTGTGCCCCTAATACCTTCTAACCCTAATCTGTGCCCCTAATAGCCTCTAACCCTAATCTGTTCCCCCCATATAGCCTCTAACCCTAATCTGTTCCCCCATATAGCCTCTAACCCTAATCTGTGCCCCTAATACCTTCTAACCCTAATCTGTTCCCCTAATAGCCTCTAACCCTAATCTGTTCCCCCATTTAGCCTCTAACCCTAATCTCTTCCCCCCATATAGCCTCTAACCCTAATCTCTTCCCCATATAGCCTCTAACCCTAATCTCTTCCCCATATAGCCTCTAACCCTAATCTCTTCCCCATATAGCCTCTAACCCTAATCTCTTCCCCATATAGCCTCTAACCCTAATCTCTTCCCCATATAGCCTCTAACCCTAATCTGTTCCCCTAATAGCCTCTAACCCTAATCTCTTCCCCCATATAGCCTCTAACTCTAATCTGCCTCACCAGCCACTGACCTCACCGCACGTCACTGCTGAGGCTTAGCTCTACATTATTAGCAGGCTGCTGAATCAGCGCCTGCGCTGTAATATGGAGCTAAAACGGGGACACTAAGGCTGGGGTCAGACGAGCGTGATTTCTACGGACTTACGTCCTGCAGTACGGAATCGTCAGTACGGATGACGCAGTAGTGGCCACACAGTCCGTTTTTTCACTGAAGTTATTTTATGACGGATGTAGGAGGGAAAAATAATTACAATGAAAAAACATTCTGTCCGTGAAAAATGCTGGACGTATAAATGCAGTCCGTCTGACCTCGCTCCATCACTCACACACAAGCTATGCAGACGTTGTGACGTCGCACTCGCACTCCGTTCTAGCAGTATTACGTTCTTGCCTAACCTGCGTCCGTTTGCCGCGGCCGTTGTGCGTCCGCAGTTCAGTGCGCACGTACTTCATGTGTCAGGCTCCAATGGACTTACTTTCATGCTATCACGGACGTACTTTTAGGCGCAATCACGGACGTGAACACTACGCTCGTCTGACCCCAGCCTAAGCAGAAGCCTGCAGGATTTCCTCCTTAGTGCCCCTTTTTAGTGGCAGTATGTAATACTGCCCATAATCTATATACTATGAAATTGCTAAAATTTGAGTAAAATTTTAAATTTAATTTATATTTTATCACGTCCTGCACGAGTCTCTTGAAGGAAATATTAGTTCAGGGATTTGAGATTTCTATAGATGCATTTACAATATATGTCACTCAATTAATACATTTGACCACAAATACCAGCTTGTCTTAATATTTAAAAGTTTCTCAGGCTTTTTAACTGCCGATCCAAAATTGCCATTTAAACAAGGTCAGTACTATGACATTCTATTGAAATGCCATAAAACCAGAATTATACACTACACTAAAATAAATAGATGAGTAACAGTAAATGAAGTACTGGAAATGATGAATCTTCTATTGCTCAACTGATTAGCTCAATGCATCCAGAAGCAATTTTCCCATGCAATAAAACCTAATAAGTCCAGATGGAGCCATAACAAACATGTCTTCTGGTGGCCTTTAAACCCATACTTATGTAATTTTTTCTTAGGGAATGTTACCAATACATACAAGTGCCAGACCCATTGCTACTTATGCCACAAATCTTATAAGAAGGTCATCAGGAATATTTGTTAAGCTTGGCATTTCCAGTGACAATTTGAGTTCATGAATTTGAATTGATTTTATGGTAAGTACCAGCCTTCAAGTTGGGAAACTGCACCTTTCACGTTGGGCTGAATCAACCCTGACAAGATTATTTTCTAAAAATGATTGTGTAAAGAAAGTCTTAAGTGCGCATCTAGCTCTTCCCTTCTTTTATAAACACTGCCTGTCCCCATCAGTCACTGATTAGTAGACCTAGTGCTCCCATGTAAGGCTTTTCTCCAACTTTCAATTCTTAGCTATATCTCTTCTCTTTTATAATATCTCTCCTTACTTTTCATATACATGCTGGCACAAACGTTCTGCAATATTGGCTTCCATGACTTTCCTCTTGACATGTATTGGTTTCATAGCAAGTCACATTTTCCTGTTTGTCATATATTTCCACGTCATGGATGTTTACCTGGATGCTTTACATCATACTTTTCCTACGGTAAGTCAGCTCTTCATCTTTTTCATTTCATGTTTGATACTCATTCATAGATCTAAACATCATGCTTTCATCCCAGTCTTGTGACTGAATTAACTATTTTGTTATTTCCAATCCTCGACTTAAAAGGTGTTGTCATAGGTGTGCATAGTCCCTATCATTGGGGTTTGCACCTAGAAAACACTGAATTACAAAATGTAAATAATCACAGCCTAATGTCATGATCTTTATTGTGTACCAATCAAGGAACATACAAATGGGGACCTTGAAATGTCTCAGATGCACCTCACGTACCTCCCCCCTTTGCCAGTCCCTCCATTGGCTTCCTGTACGTTTCAGGATACAGTTTAAAATACTGATGCTCACGTTCATATCGCTCAATAACTCAACCCCTCCATACATGTCTACATTACTCCGCAAGCATGTCCCATCTAGACCACTCTGGTCGGCAGGCGATCTCCACCTGTCATCTGTCTAGTGTCTAAACCTGCACTGCCAACTCTCGCCTCCAAGACTTCTCAATGGCAGCTCCGATCCTGTTGAGTGTCTTGCCTTGCCCTATCAAACTCACCCCTGATCTTCAGGCCTTCAAGATATCCCTCAAAATCCATCTCTTCAGATTAGCATACCACATCCCTGATGCAACTCATCCATCTGCTCACCTACTCACGAATGATTGAAGCTGCTTCTATGGCCTCACCATTCTCAAACCAATGGAACTAATGAACCTGCCTTCTAGTAAAATTCCCCTTGTCTTCCTCAACCTCAATCCCTCTAGATTGTAAACTCCTATGAGCAGGGCCCTGTTAGAGATTATTGACTTCTTTAATAGGTCAGGGATATATTAATTATGACGTATATTTTTCTTATTGTAGATATATATAGATATATATATATTATTGACAGTGCCTCCAATACCAGTGGTATAAATTGGTATTTTACCCTTAAGAAAATAAGATAATAACCAATCAATGAATATACGTCTTAACAAATATATGGCGCGTTATCCCGAGTTCTTTTAATGCTATCTAGATATTTTTAAACACAATAAAATCAATAAAGATGATATGAAACTGCGCAACGGTAAAACAATTCAAACCAAAATTTATTCACACGTCAAGTTTCATACAATCATATGTTATCAACGGATTAGCAAGAGACAATTTACAAGTGATTATAGATCGTGATTAGTAGCGATACTGCGACACGCAATAATCTAATGGACAAATATTTTAGGTTTATAGACCGCACCACAGATATACACGCCTCAGTTCTTAAACACCAGGCTCTATTCTATTCACTTAAACCTTTCCCATTATAAACCAATCCTCCACCTGGCTAAAATAAACACTCAGTTACTGGGCATCACCTGCAACACAATTTATTATTGTGGGGGCCTATTCACTAAATGCAACTTCCTTCAGGGAGATACATAACACACTCGATAGGTAGACTATCTCTTCCACAGATCAATCACAGCACTTCATTCAATATACGTTAACCCAACGCTTCTTATTGACTTACAGTACATGCATTCAATCGAAAGGGCTGCAAGATGGATATGGAAGGAGTTATGCTAGTTTTACGAATGGGGCTGACGGCACTTGACATATAAAAGCTATTTCACGGTGCCAGCGTATCTCACTATAGGTATATAATTGATCTTTAGATGTCCACAACCAGTATTCTTGGAATATAAATAATCTCACTAAATTATGGCTCAAGTATTCAGCAGGGAATAGTTTCTTCCTTAGCAATCCTCTGCAGGGGAGTGGAAGGTTGATTACTATTCTACTGATTATTAGGCTTAAACAGCAAAATAATTCATTTATATTCCTTTAGTTTGTGATGGACATCTAAAGTAAGGACTATGCAATTAGAAAATAGATATCAAGTTATTCAGGCATACTTTACCATCTGGTTAGTGAAGATAGAGTGGTCGAAGATTAGGGTGTGGTCGCGTTTTAAGGGGGGCTGATGATATTTGCCCTTTCTCCCCTCCAAGCGTCCCTCAGGTCTCTCCCCAAGCTTTTCTCAGTGTGTTCCTCCTTCTGCTCCGGATTGTCCCCTCTATATAGTGGTCTTCCGCCCAGTTTTAGATCTAGCCCATCACTATGTGGCCTCATTTGATTGGAGGATATATATATTCATCAATTCCAGGGGTCTGTCCAGGTGTTATATTACCTGGCCAGCAGATGGCACTCTCAGATCTACCATCAACCTTCTGCAGGAATTAATTTATGTGTTTGGCCAATCTTTTACTGGTTTGGGGTCGTTTTATTCCTATATCCCGGGACTCCATAGATTTTATTAACAAATCAAAATTTATTTCTATTGTGGCATCGCCGGCATACTTCGCCATGGCGTGTGTGCATTTCATCCCCCTTTACTTATATCCACAGGGATGTGTATGTGAGGGGATCCTGCCGACATACATTAATTCATTCATTCGTGATATCGTCTTTAACATTCACAATTACCAGACTTAATCTGTTTCATGAATAATCAACTGAATGTGGTGGGGCCTCTGTTTTTTTATAAGACGCCAAGGTTATCTATTATAACTGACCACATAACATGTTAGTACACCAGACATTGGTATTAAATATTCAAATACCATATAGTGTTAGATCATATCGCCGAATAGCATAGCCTTACAAACTGGTTTATCCAAGCCATTTAACCTTCTCTAGGGTTTTTTTTTTCTTTATTGGGCAACCCATTGTTCAATGTTCACGTGGCTTTCAGAGTTTCGATCTGACAAAATAAACACAATACTGAGATACCTATCCTAGGGTAAGATCAGTTGTCATTGTGTTCCCTTACTTTTAAACCATTTGATCTAACATCTGCTTGTTTATTTTTTTACAACCAGAGTCCATTAGACCTTTTTTGATCAATGGAAAATGTTTTTAGAACGCAGATTCTTGTTATATATATTAACCACGCAGACGAGTTGTCTGTGTGAAGCAATTGCTGCGAAATATAGAAATTTCATATCTGAAAAGGTCTGACAGCCCTCTACATCTCTTGTTTCCATCCTATGTCCGTTTATCTATATCTCGTTCCCTTTGGATATTGTAAAGCGCTGCGGAAACTGTTGGCACTATATAAATGATGACAATAATAATAATAACTAGCTGTACCAACTCATTGTGCCAGGTGCCCCTATGCGAATGCTTATGGTATTAATATTTTATGTAAATTTCTTGCACCCCAACATTGTCATCGTGTATACTAGTACACCAGAAGACTAGTTACATAAAGATAGCTAGCGGCACTATATGGGTTACCTGCTATTTGCTGTTGATTGGTGTTTGGCATGCATTGGCGAAAATCTGCATTGTTGCAAACACCATAAATGTCAAGGATCCAGATAGGGAAATTCAAACTTCGCCTGCTGCTGTTTTATTTTCCTATCCTGATAGCCGAAGTTTATTGTATTTGCAACAACAGTGATTTTCGCCATTGTTTGCAACAATACCAAACAAAAGCAAATAGTGGATAAATCCTTATGCAATCAATGTCTGTTCCTTTTTAAGGAAAAAAGACACCTTATAAAACAGTTTTTTAATGTGTCTGTATCTGTTCGGTTATTATGTAACCCTTTTGGGCACAGTGGTGCCAGTCTGATACCACATTTTCAGATTGAATCCACTGTAAATGTCCAAAAGTGTGCTGTGTAGCAGATCTCAGCACCCCAAATAAAACGACATGTCACAACGCACAGTCCTACACCTCCCAACAGTATTGCCAAGTCAGGTACCCCCAGTTGGAAGTGACTTTTGTCACATATCCCCCTTTCGATGGAGACTAACCTGGAAGAAGACCCCAAACAAGTTGATCTCCAGGTTAGTCGGCACTTCAGTTTTGCCAGTCTCGAAGTAATGTCCAGAAGGAAATGTCACTGGAAATAAGTCACTCACCCTGGCGACCCATATGGGGTGGTCAGTGTCTCCATGGAAAAGGGTGGGGGATCTGGGCTGACTGTCTAGCATCCTGGGAGCATATCGGTCAAGACCACAGTCTCACCTCTGCTACAGTGCAAATATCTTCGTGTTTGGGGGCTGAGGCCATCAGCACTCTGCTCTGAAGCCAGTTCTTCCTCTGGGTTGGCAGTGCACTCCTCAGACTCCCCTGGCAATGTGAGGCCATCCTCATCTCTCCAGTGACCTGGTGCATCAGGTTGAGGCCAGAGGCCAGCTGAACTCTTCCTCGATGCCAGCACTTCTAAATCCATTTGGAGCTGTTCAGGCTTCTCATAGCACATAGGGCACTGTACACTGAGGAAGGGGGTTATATTCCTGAAATGTTTGCCTTTCTGTTCTCTGTATCAAATAAATGTGGTGACACGAGTGCACCTATTTAAAGCAGCGCTGATTGTTTGCCTTTTTTGCTTTCTCATAGCACATAAGGAGGGCTATGGCCTCAGTGACTGCTGTCATCTCAAGCTGGTGATCAGGGCCAGCTGCCCCGCATCCTAAAAGTGCAGTGACATGTCAGAACCCACAGTCCCACACCACCCAATAGTAATGCCAAGTCCACGTAGTCCCAATTCAAAGTGACTACCGACACATGCTCCATGTCTTTCGACATAGATTAATATAAAAAAAATATTTTTAATTTCCAATTATCATCATCCTGAGAGGGTTAAAATGGTTGTATAATGAAAGTCGAAATGCTGCTTCGATTTTGAATTATTATAATAGAAATTGGGGATTGGGAAGATATTTAATCAATTGCAGCGTGAATTTCCCAAACTCCACTGACGACACACTGCTGTCAAAATGAAGTCAGTTTTGTTTTGCTTATTTCAACATTGAAATGCAGCAAAAGATTCTTTGTAAGAAATTCTTTTAAAACCTACCAAACTGGGGCTAGATTGGTTGTGGTGCCATTTAATAGATTTCCTCTAAAATCAAAACTCTGAAGCCTGTTGTGTGTACGATCCTGTGTGATCAGCACCTGTAGCTCATAAACGTACATAATGGACCACTAAGAGCGGGTATGCAGCGTTTATAAAGGAACGATAGAAGAATAAAGCTATTTTGCTGTGTTTAAAGGCACTGACTGTTACCTGCAAACACACATTCTATTGACTTTTAAAAGTCTGTTTGTTTTCTTAGCATAATAATTAATTATCGAGTTATTCCGCAGTCTTTCATGTTGTCTGCACTAGGAAAACACCATAAATACACATTTAAAATGATTTATTATTAATGATCAAAGAGATTGCTTTTCAAATGAACCCATTCATTTGACGAGCGTAAACTTTTCCGCTTCATGCTAATTCCTATGTTTCTTTATGTCCATTGATAAAGGGCTGATAATTGGCTGCTAAGTTTATAGCAGTTAGGAAAAACATGGTTGATATTAGCTGCGTCTCAGGAGACTAAAAGAAAACACAGGAGAAATTAGCTCAAATAGATATACGACTTACCAAATACTTCCCAGCTGGTTAGCTGGTGCACCACAGAAAAGGAAAGCATTGTTTTGACACAAGAGGCCGCACTTAAAAAGAGGGACACGGCAGCAAGTAAACAGAACAGTCCATTAGACTTCAATCCACATCTTTACGGTGATCCTTCTTGACAGTGATTATTAATGAAAATTTAATTATTGTAAATATTAACCTATAATATTGTAAAACAAAAACGAGAGTTGCGTTCTGTCATAATAAAAGGGCAATACCACTCTGCCTCCTTTGATCCCTGCGGGGGTCCTCGATACTGGCTGCGGAGATGGTGGGCCCACATCTCCCGGTCGACGCTGATGGCTGGGCGGCGGAGTCGACAGGTGGACGTGCGGGTAACCTGCGGGTCAGCTCTCCTCCCCTCTCGGCGGGGGAGAGGCTTTGCTGCAGGGCCTGAACAAATGCCTGGCGATGCTGTCGGGTGATGAAGAAAGCATACTTACCAGGGGAACTTGGCGTCACATGATAGCCGTGCTACAGGCCTGCAGGACGTCGTGGATGGTGAGTGAGGCTGAGTCAGAGATGTCCCTGCTCCCTGGCTTTGTGGATGACAAGCTGCTCCCTGAAGACGAGGTGGAGTGCGATGGTGGCACTGCTAACCCGGATGAAGAGCCGTCCCTGGATCTCTTGTCCGAGGGGGAGCTTTGGGTTCCGTGTGACGGTAACGATCCAAATGCCTGTGGAGTTTGTGTGGCAGCGGGAGTCGCCGGCCTGGCAGCGTTATCTCCGATAGGCTTATCGTTAGCGGAGGCTTCTGGCCCCCTGCCTGATGTGATGTGTGCTGGAGTTACACGGGAGCGGCCGGATCACCGAGAATACGGGACTACGGATGTGTATCATGCTGGTTTCTGGCTTGATACAGGCTGAGGTGGTCTACCCCACAGTGTTTTTGTCACAGGTCTGCTTCGCGCCGAGGTGACCCCACCGTGATATTTCTCTTCCCTTCCCCAAATTTTTTTCTTCTCTTTTTTTTTTTTTCGAGACATCTTTTCCTTCTGATGATATCCCCCCCTTTATGTCTTTTTCTGAGGACTATTTGCCTTTTTTTGGCAGATACAGTTGACTTTTTTGATATCTCCAGCTGTTTTTTGCTTTTATTATTCTGATATCTGCTGAGGTGTTAGCTGATTTTTTTTTTCTGAAATGTGTTTGCTGTCATAGGAAGGCCCTGCGAGGCCTTCACCTCGTGTGATTTCTATGTGTTTGTGCAAAATCCATAAATAAAGAATTAAAAAAAAGCAATACCTTTTTGCCTGTAGAAAAAATACATAGAGGATAGATTCTCTCTTCCTCTGACTACGTTAACCCAACACGTACTAATCTTTGTTCATATGAAAAACCAGTGTTATAGTCCCGTCCTTTGGCTTCTTGATATTACAATTCCAATATCTAAAAGGACTTAGCAATGAACAAAAAGGACAGATACTCCCAGGAGACATTTTTGCTGTGGGATCCAACACGCATGCGCAAAACAAGGGAGTATTAGGCAACCTGTATTTGATAGAAAACAGCCATTGGAAGCTAGGTCACTCAGTACCAAAATGAGATAAATGAACAATCTAGTGGTTTCACTTTGACATTTTAGTAGGCAAATATACTAGAGTACCCCTTCCTACAATTATTTTGTTAGATAGGATCATCTGCTAGCAATTTGCCACCAGACTATATTCCTCAATGAGAAAAAGCACTACCTAATTGCATACAATGGGCAATAAATGCAGTCGTTGATCAAACATTCCCCAACGACCCAAGATTCTTCGTCTGATCGTCTTAATTACTTCACTACCACATGGTTATTTCTACAGAAACCTAGACAGAAACTTTATCCGTCAGATCTGATGCCATTATGTCGTCTAATGAAACAGGATCCCCCTGATTAAAGAAGTTTACTCTAGCGAATCAGGAAAGAGCAAGAGTTTTTGCACCTGTGTGATTATTATTGCATTTTAAAGGAAAATTCTAATTAACAAATGTCTGCACATCTAACTGTTGTTTATCTGTCCATATCAATGGTTTTGTCTTGACAAGTCAATGTAGCTGTACAAGTGTATCAGGAACAAACCATAACCACAAACAATACCCTGTGTTTCTATTGCGCTTGTCATATATTATTTATTTATTTTATAAAGTATTTTACCAGGAAGGATACATTGAGATTTCTCTCATTTTTAAGTATGTCCTGCCCTGGGTTCAAGAATATTGAATTTTTACAGTAGGGAACAGAAATACAAAGTAATAAATGCAATATATTAAAAAAACCCACAAATATACAGATTAACACTGAAAATAAATACGTAGGAAATATATTCACTATGTAACATGTTCACAGGTGCATTCTGTATTCAGGTATGTTAATAGGGAGCTCTTAAGGGACTTTAGACTGGGGGAAGATTTGATGGGGTCTGGAAGGTTATTCCATAATTGCGGTGCTCTGTAGGAAAATGAGGATCGAGCCACTGTCTTTTAGTATTGCGGTATTGCAAGTAAGTTGTAGGTCCTGGGTCGGAGGTTATAGGATGAGGGAACTGCTGGGGGAAGAAGTCTATTCAGGTAGGGTGGTAGCTTCCCAAAAAAGCTCTTAAACACCAGATTGGAAAGGTGAAGGTTGTGTCTAGATTCCAGCGACAGTCAGTTTAGCTCTTTTAGCATGTCACAATGGTGGGTCATGTAGTTACATTGTAGCATAAAACAGCAGAATGAGTTATACAATGTAGTAAGTTTATGAAGGTGTGTTTGCGGGCAGCTGCATACACTACATCTCCGTATTCAATGACTGGCATAACCATTTGTTGTACAATCTGCTTTCTTACCGCAGGGCTCAGGCAGGATTTGTTTCTGTACAGGGCACCTAGTTTGGGGTAAAGTTTAGAAGAGAGTTTGTCATATATGCTGTATGGTACAGACAGACGAAACAGTTACTTCTAGAGGTAGGCAGTACGTTTTTGCTTAAATTATTTTTAGTAAATTTTATTGACTGGGAAGAACTCAAACTGTTATTAGTTTGAACTATTCAAATTACACTTAAGGGATATATTCACAGCCATAAAACTCTTTCCAGATGCCTGATTAATAACATTTGGTCTATTGCAGCCAAATTGTCCTGCGTAATGAAACAAATGATTAAATATATCCAAGGAATTTTGAATATTCATTTCCATTCATTATATATTGAAAGTGTTTATGAGTTTGCAGTTCTTTTGTTCTTGTTGTCTGGGTGCTGGAAAATCCATGTGTGAAAGAAAAAAGGATTAGGAGGTTTATAGGAGTAAATTGCACCAATTTAGCCATTATTTAAATACATAATTTAACAATTTTTTATGTGGTTTCTGTTGATTTAAAGAATGAAAATGTGCAGGAAAGGATAGGATACATCACACTTGTCTATCAATCATCGCAGCCCTGGTTGATATGAGAATTATGGATGGATTGATGGACACATGGACTTCGAATTGTCCTGAATTCCTTCAAGAGTTAGTTTGAAACAAACTTTCACTGTCAAAGTTTCCTGATGTGATGTCTGGGGCTCGCTGAAAAATAGCTATAAATTCAGAAAGCAAGTGGCCTGTACTCTGCGTATAGACACAAACACATGAAATAGAGCATTAAATCAACTGCATGAAATATACATCAGAAAAGACCCGGTGTCCGATTTACACGCATCATGCACCTTCAAATGCAATGTGTTCATAAATTCTAAATTAAAGAAACAGTTGACTACTGAAGGTGACGATGCTGTCCATGGAAACTCTAGAATAAAACTGGATAGCATCCTAAGGTAACATTTGAAAACATTAGACAGCTGGAATTTATCTGGCCCTTTGTCAACAAAAATGAACTTAACCCATTGGGAAAATACTATGCTTGTATTTTCCTCCTCATAAAATAAATGACCTTATAACACAGGGTATTTTTTTTCTTTCATGCAGTAATTTGAGAGTAAACTGTACTTGCCAAGTAGTACAGCTCTAGATAATTCTCTAATCTGATCTAGAAGACCACTTTTAAGATCACAACCATTACACTGGTTTGAACAAATAACCCACTAGCAACATATGGTCTCCTAAAGGTGACATGTGTTCAAGGCTGATTATGAAAAGACAGGCGTTTGGAATAAAAACTAAATTTATGCATGGACCATGTGGCTAACCATGTTTTACTTTCCCAAAACGAAAATGGGGTCTAGCTTGATTTTCTGTATATTTACGTTTCTAATATGAAATATATAAATCATAAACCAGAAAAACTTATGAACCTTCTGGTCCTTTTCCACCTTAAACACGCTTAACTATCATTTATATTTTTTGTGACATGCATACACTAAAAATATTGATATTGGAATAAACTAGCATTAAACTCCTTAGGCTTATCCATGTCCTGGACCTCTTTGACCCTTGACAGATATTGAAGTCCTCTGTAAAGTTTGACCTTTTCATGAAAGACTGAGGACAGTATTACATACTGCCCGCTAAAATGGGGATGCTAAGGAGGAAAACCTGTGCCTACAGGTTTCTCCTTAGCGTCCCCGGTTTAGCTCCATATTATGGGGCAAGCACTAATTCAGCAGCCTACCCTGTAATGCAGCACTAAGCCAGAGGATACTTGAGGCAGCGCTAACGCGCCACCCCAAGCATCCCCTCCTGGGGTCGATAGGACTCCATGGAGGCTTATGCTGCCTGGTCAGCTGACCTGCAGGATCTCGCCTCTCACGAGATCCTGCAGGTCCATGGAGTGATCGCAGAGGGAGACTGGGGACTTTTTTTCACCAGTCTCTCTCTGCTCCCAGTGGTCAGAAGAGGTGGATAGAGCCTCCGTTCTCGCTGCAGGATGAGAGGCCAGTATTTGATTTTTGGGGCGATTTGCTGCTGCTGCTGAATCCGCAGAGGCGGCATCAGTTAGCACCAGCTCCAAGCTGTGGTTAACTTTTCAGTTAACCGCAGCAGTGAGTAAATAGCATTAGGACTATGTAATCCTAAAGCTAATTACTCCTTGCGCTCCCCATGTTAAGCATAGGGAGCCCAAAGTACAGAATAGCACAAACAGGTTTTTTAACCCGTTAGCATTCGGATTGTATTATGGGCAGGGAGCAATAAGGCCACTAAAGAGAATGTTAGTGCTCACATAGCTGAGAGCTAACGTTAGTGTTTAGATTGTAATATTGGGGGGCGTGGCCGGCTGTTCACAGGAGCAGACGTGTTTAACCTTTAACCGACTTTTGTGTGCCGATTTTTTTTTTTGCTGATCCTGGGCCTGAGTGACTGGCCACCGGTTCTGACCTGTACGGAGGCCGTTTAGTCCCCCCCTCTGGATATGAGACAACCCTGGCTGCTGTAGCTGGGTGGCTGGAGCGAGACGACGGCAGCCATCTTGAAGCCTGCCACCTGTGAGAAGCCTTGTGACCACGCGGTGCTGACCGCTTACCCCAGACTGAATCTACACAGCAGACTACGGAGATGGAGGGCTCCCATCTTCTTGGATGTCAGGTTCGCGGGAGCAGTGGACAGACCCACGGGTCGAAGATGAGATGGGCCTCCCCCCCACCGGAGCTGTGGAGGCCACTATTTGCGGCATGGATGCTTATCTGCTTCTGCTGGAGGGAGAGGTTACAGATGGCCCGCTCACTAAGGGTATATGGCACAGGATGCTGGCCACACTGCGATGCTGCCGGGAGACAAGGACTCAGCGGACTACTGAGAACGGGGCTGACACCTCCCCAAACCCCACTGTGTTCTGCCCTCTTGATGCTGCGGCCTATGAGAGAGGCGGCGAAGATGGTGGCATGGATGCAGTTTCAGCTCGAGAATCTCGTCCGCCCGGAATGTCCCTGAATTGTCGCCGATGGCGATGAGGCTACCATCTGCAGCCCCCAGACGGCAGCTACGTTGGCGAGATGGGTGTCAGAAGTACCCCCCCAAGGGACAGGGACGGATGACAGACAGTTTCACCCGGTTGGCGGCCAGGAAGGCACGGATGCGCACGCGACAACATCGAGCAGTTCTACAGGGGAGATCTGGAGTTGGAGATCGCAAGGATTAGACCCTCAGCTAGCGGTCAGGACAGCGCGGATTCGTGCACCGAGGTACTGTGGGGTTCTGCCCTGGAATCCTGGCGTGGAGATCGCATAGCGTTTCGGGCCTTGCGAGGCCTCGATAGTTTCCTCGGTGGCGATGGACTGATGGCGGTCGAGAGCCGTGGCCTGCTGGGTGCAGCGCTACCTGCCCACCATCTGATTTTGTTTATTGATGCAAGCTGAAGGGACAGTTAGACGGAGTGTTAGAGACTCCCCATCTTCCGATGTGACCCCTTAAATTTTATTTTTTATAAAAAAAAATATATATGAGACTTTTTTCCTGTGACTATTGTGATGTTAGAGGATTCTTTTACTTTTTTTCTTCGTAATCGCTATGAGACGAATCCCTATTACTTGTCTTGAAGTCTATTAATCTATTGCAGCCGCTTTTGATATCTTTTTTGCTGAAATACCCCAGCTGGAGATGACTTCTCTGCCTCTCAGACACTCTTTGCTGACCCCCCTTTTTGTTGTTTTGTCACCCCCCTCCTCCATTTCCAAATTTATTATTATTTTTTAATTTTTTTAAAAAAAATTCTGTTTGTTCCCCCTCCCTCCGTAGCGCCCCCCCAATTTTTGTTTTCTTTGGCTTCTCCGGGACACTTCGGGGGCCGTTATCGAAGCCTGGTGCCTAGTTTGCCCCCCAGGTACCAGGGCCTGGTGCCATTTACCCCCATGGCCTTCTCCCGCGGTCTTTTGGCCATTCGGGATTCCGCCAGGGTTGGCACAGCTCTGGCCTCTGCCATCCCCCACCCCTATTTTTTCTCCACCCCTTCCTTTATATTAGGCTCACTCGGCTAACTTCCTTATCTATGTTATATTGTTTATGCAATGTTTTCAGATGACTAGTTTTAGTATTTGATGACCTTTTTCTGTGATTTCATGGATGACGCATTTTGGCCCTAAACAGCCATTTTCATTTTACAGGATGACGTGTTCTGGTCCTGCGCGACCATTCACTTCTCTCTCTTGATGACATATTTTGGCCCTGCGAGGCCATTTTTTCTCACTAGTTTTGCTGACCTTTCATAATAATAAAATTTTGAATAAAAAAAAAAAAAGGATTGTAATATAGCCCTGAGACTTTGCCAATGTTAACGCAACTATACTATTATAGCGATGCTGCAAAAAATAACAATGCAATATTTTGTGAATAAACGTGATGTGCTTTTGTAAAAAAAAAACCATTAAAAATGTATTATTACATAATTACATAGTTACACAGACTGAAAAAAGACGTGCTTTAATTGAGTTCAGCCTTTCACACATCACCTACTGCTGTTAATCCAAAAGAAGGCAAAAAACCCAGTCTGACGCATTCGTCAAATCTGCAACATCCTGGGAAAAAAATACTGGGAATTTTTCTTGACACCAGATGATGGTCAGATTTCTCCTTGGATCAAGTAATATTTTGTTTTTGCGGGAAGTCATCCAGTCGCTGATTAAAAGTCTGTCCATACTCTGACCCAACCACCTCAACAGACAGAGAATTCCACAGCTTTATAGTTCTCACTGTAAAATAAACAAACTTTCCTATGCTTTAGGTTGAATTTTGTTTTGTCCAGTCTAAATGGGTGACCTAGTGCCTTGAGTATAGTCCTATTAATGAATAGGTTTCCAGACAATGGTTTACAATGGCCCGTGTAAATTTCTATAGTTATCAGATCCCCTTTAACCAATTCGCTGCGGAGGACGGGCTGAGCGCGT
Source organism: Leptobrachium leishanense (assembly GCA_009667805.1). Taxonomy (NCBI): domain Eukaryota; kingdom Metazoa; phylum Chordata; class Amphibia; order Anura; family Megophryidae; genus Leptobrachium; species Leptobrachium leishanense. The sequence goes on from CM019066.1 coordinate 182,213,097, forward strand.
CCTCCCGCAGGAAGCGTTGGCTGCGGAGGACGTGCTGAGGGCATACTCCCTTTGCAGCCAGCGATCGGCCGGATTATGGCCGTTCGCTGTGCCCACCGGGGCGGGCTGACATCCTTGATGTCAGCCCGGCACTCCGGGACCGCCGCGGGCACAATAGATGTCATTGCGGCGGTGCGATGACATCTATTTCAGGTGCCCCCCGGCGGGTGCGGGGAAGGTGCCTGAAAGGGAGCGGGAGAGGTCCTTCAGACCTCTCGCCCTACCGATCGCCGGGGACCAGAGTTTAAAGTCAGGCACCGTTTGGAAGGGCACAGTCTGCCCTTCCAAACGGTACCTGGCATTAACCCCTTGGGGGCCGGATCACGATTCGGCGCCGAAAAGCGCCGGATCGTGATCCTCTCCCGGGGCTGGCCTACATCTTGGATGTCGGCCAAGCTTCCGGGAACTCCCCCTGATGACTGGAGTCATCGTTCATAACGCGATGGTGTAGAATGAACCCCCATCTCCCGATCCATGGCAGCTAGGGGTTAATGTTAATGTTAATGTACCAAACATGACCATGGTAAAAGTTGTAAAAAAATATTTATAAAAACATATTAAAAATAATAATAAAAAAAAAAACACGCAAATTTTTTTAAAATTTGTTTTGTTAATGCAGCAATATTGTTCCCATTTAATTTATAATGTGAACAATGATGCTGCACTAACGATTTTTGTATGGGGTGCGTTTGTTAAAAATCTTGTGATTTTCCCCCAAACAAAATGTAACGAGTCCCCATTTCTAATTTTTTTAACAAGCGCACCCCATAGAAAATATAACCGCAGACGCTCGCATGTTAAAATGTGCTCCCCAGGGGTTAATGCCAGGTACCATTTGGAAGGGCAGGCTGTGCCCTTCCAAATGGTGCCTGGGTTAACCCCCGCAACGCCGCCGATCGGGAGGGAGAGAGGTCCGAAGGACCTCCCCCCCTCCCTTTCAGGCGCCTCCTCCGCCCATGCGGGGGGGGCGCCTGAATTAGGTGTCATCGCGCTGCCGCGATGACACCTAATTTCATCGGCGGCGGTTCCGGATGCTGGGCTGACATCGAGGATGTCAGCCCGCACCGGGGGGGCCAGCGATCGGCCGGAACCCGGCCGAACGCTGACCCCAAAGGGAGGACGCGCTCAGCGCGTCCTCCGCACAGCAGGAGCCATGTGGAGGACGCGCTGAGCGCGTCCTCCGCATGGAAGTGGTTAAAATTTTATTGCATTTTTTGTTATAATATACAGACAGGACATGACGCATAGATATAATAATGATATATTATGAATCTGCCGAGTCGCCGGAAAGAACGATATGTAATATGTCTGGGTCATATAATAAAATATGGCTTGAAAACACATTTAAACATGATGAGCGAAACCAGTAAAAATGAGCTCAGCACACAGGCGTGAAATGCGCCAGCAGCGAAACGGTTAAGGTGATATTTTTCTAAACTAAGCAGGATTAACTTTATTAGCCTTTCTTCATAATTTAAGTGTTCCATTCCCCTTATTAACCCCTTCATGTCGCAGGGCGTGCTATGCCATCCTCATGGTGGGTGGGTCCTATTGCACGCCTCCAAGCTTTCTTCCAGCCCTGTCCCCCTGCAGCCAATAACACGCATGGCACGTCGGCAAGGGAGACTGTCCAGAGTTGGTGCCGGAGAGGGCTGCCTGCCGGCCACAAGCCCCCCCCCAGATGAGAGGGAGATAATTTAGTTGCCTATCTCTGCACTTTATCTAGTGCCAGAGTTTTTTAAAACAGATGCCTGAAATTGTATTATACAGCGTGTTAGCTATGTATTAAAGATTAGGATCAAAAAACATACAAGATAAAGAATAAATAATCCACAGGCCATGTGCCAACTATTTCTCATATCAAGCTGTCACTCTGGAGACACATAAAGCATAACAACGTGAGCATAATCCCAGCTACTAGCAATGTACTATAGTACAGTACTATAACATTCAAATTTATTTACAATATTGCACTAGGAGTGTTGTTATAGGTTTTCTTTGAGGTCTGGATTGTATAGTAAAGAAGGTCCAGCCAATCAGAGATACTTGCTGCTGTTTACGTAAGCCTTTAATTTTCACTTGTACCAACCTTCACATTTTGGTTGTTTGGGAAGCTCTGTACCCCCTTCTGGTGTGTTTTTCTCTTGTCTGTTATTTGGGTGGTAGGATGGGACACCGAGCGGGGGATACTAGCAGCACCAAATTAATTACCTGTTATCAAGCACCACGGAATTCACCTAAGGGGTGATTCAGAGAGAGCCGACCTGGCCCTGAAATGTAACCGGACACTAAAATTCAGTGTACGGTGCCATTTCGTGGCCATTCGGCTATTCAGAGAGCAGTCAATTCACCAAATTTTGGCGTATTGCCTGCACGTACGGTGCCAAACAGCTGAGGAATGTCAGTGAAATGCCCTGCCATTCAGTGGTTTCATTCGTCAGTTTTATTCAGGCGAATCCCATAGGCTTCAATGTTAAAAATATTCCAGTTTTAATTCAATATCTAATATACCATTTATCATTTTATTCTGCAGTAAAAAGTCTCTTTATTTTTAGATTTTTTTAGGATCTTTTAAGCATTTTTTGGGATTTTTTTGTTAAAACTTTTTTTCATTTATTTTTTTTAAATCGTCTTTTCATTTTTCTGTAACAGACCTTTTAATTATCATTCATTGGATCTTATATGTAAATTCAGACATTTTCGTTCAGTAGTTTTTTTGCAAACAGCGTTTCAAATTTCAAACTTTCAAGCGTACTGTTTTTTTTCACCCCGTTCGTCTGCATGTCTGCTTTTTCCGGCGGCTGCTCTGCACTGTGATCGGTGGCTGCTCATATTTTTCCAGCATGTTGGGCTTGGTTTTTGCGGCGGTTTCTGCGGGTTTTCGGTGAGTGTTCGGCGAGTGTTCTGTGCGTTTGTGGCGAGAATTCCCTGCATTATAGGGGCCCTGCGGTACTTACTGAATACACTGCAGGGTTAGCGAACTCTGGATTGCCGAATCACCCCGAAGTGCGGGTAACGAAAAGTCACAGAATGTGCGGTGACTTTTCGGATCTCTCTGAATAACCCTGCTAGTTTCTACAGAAAGATAAAAAGGTGACAATAGCAAACATTGCTAAAGTAAATCCTGCACACTGCAAGAAAACAAAGACTCTGCTTAGGTAATTGGCTTGCACAGCCAAATGCATGTTCAGGTCAACAGCCAGAGCAGAAAAAGGGATTACTTCCTGGATGAATTCAAAAGAAGGTTGGACTAGAGTCTTGTCTCCACCCACCAGAGTTGGTCCTGAGACTGGAAACAAAGAGCTCTTAGTCTGCCTTTGTGATTTAGCTGTAGTGTGGTGCGATCTCACGAGAGTGAGCTTGTGCAGAGCTCGCAACAACGGACATGCAAGGCTCTATGGAGTCCTATGGACCCCACAAGTCAATACTCGCAGCATCGTGCTGCACTGCTGCCGGTATCGGGCAGCCTTGCGCTTCATTCTGAGGCTAGTCGCTAATAAAGCACTTGCTCTGGAATATGAATGGGAAAATGGAGATGAGGAAAATCTGCAGGCATAGATTTTCCATTTTAACGTCAACTATGGAATTGGGCCTCTGGTTGGAGCATTGTCCCCAGCCACTTGTTACTCCAAAAAATCCTTCTGGTACCACATCAGTCTACGTTGCATCAATGTCGAAACAAAATCAGCTTCAAGTTGGCTAAAAGTTAGGCATTAGAGAAGAAGGTAAACATGGCAACATTCATTACTTCATAAGAAAAATCAATGAGAGTTTCTGATGAGATCACAAGTACGTATGACAGGTAATCTTTAAGATCAGTTCCCAGTTTCTCTATAGCTCAGCTAAAATTCAATCCAATATCTTTAGAATAAATTACAATGGCATGGCTTGCCCTGTCAAAAAAGAGCTATATTTCACTTTGTCTCCAAGTTATACTATTGGAGCAAGGGACACCTGGTGTGGTGAAGGAGGTTGTCCAATAGACATTCTATATTTAAAATCGAAATAAATTTTTCATTTGTGGAAAGAAATGCTGGCCAGTTTGCTTTAGAAACTAAACCTTTATTATCAAGCATGCAATTTCTTTACAGAAATCTATTTATTGGATAATAAAATTTTATAGCTTTGGAACACATGCCAGTTAAATCCTTTCTTACTTACATAGGGGTTCTTGTTGGGGGATGGGGAAGGAGGTGCGATGAGTAAGAAACCTTAATAAAATGTAATTTTGATTTAATTGGTAATTAGCACTAAAGCAGAGTGCATCTTGTGTTCTGTGACTTGTTTCAAAACCTTAGTAAGACAATAGTAATCGATACCTGGCATCTGATTAGAGCTATTAGAACTGCACAAAATGCCTCTCAAGACCTACAAAAACTAAACCATCCAATTTAAACAGGACTGTCTAAGTTATAGGGGGGATTTCTTTTTTCTTTGCTTTATTACTAATTTATAAGGGGCTGCAAGAATAGCATTAAGTCAAAAATGATTATATTTAGTTATCACGTACATAACTCTGTATTGAAACGAAGCAATAAATGTGCAGAAAATGCTAAACAAATTCAATTACTTACAGCTTTTGTTGCACTTCATTGCTTTTAATGTTTTGTGTGTGCATGGCTATCTTTATCTCTGTGTGCGGGCTGTTATAACCGTGCACAGTACCTCTTTATCCTTTAAAATTCCATTCCTTAATTGTTATTAATGTAGTGATGTGAAACAATTTTCTCTTTCTAGACTGCTGTTGTTATTCAAAAAATGTATTCAAGGTTGTTGTTTTTTTCCCTCAATATATGACAATTGCAGATGATTAGTTTGGGTATCTTTCTCATGTCAGGAAGGATTGTGTTACAAAAATTAAATACTGACCCCTATCCTTTAAAGATCAGGATGATTATGCGAAAGACGATTATTGACTGTAAAACCAGAAAAGCACTGGTAAGTACAAGGCGTCCTTTGTATCTGGGGTCGAATGATTACCCGGATAATGTTCGTACCTTATTTCACTTTGTAGGTGGTCTAAAGAAAGCAGGTTGTTACTACACATGAAATATATACTGGTTCCCAGTCACTGTCATCACTGCTTGAATAACTTAAGACACCTTAAGGAAGTCATCATCTTACAGTTCTCACCTGCTTCTTCCCTTTCCAAAAACACCAAAACACTAACTAGCTGTGTTCATCCCACCATACGGACAGAATGTCTAATGTATTCATTTAAATTTAAAGGGACGCTACCATTTACAGAAGCTGTAACTAGATCACTTGTGCATTACAAACAAAACCACATTATAAAACACATGATGCTGTTTTTTTTGTTTGAAATAGTTGCATGTAAAAAGGAAGAATAATGTAAGGTTTTTATTAGGGATGGCATGGCTGAAAATTTTGTTTTCTTTAGTTTAGTTTCGTTCCCTTTTTTAAATAATTTTGTTTTCGGAATTTTGTAACTAATTTCGTTTAGTTTTGTTTCGTTTTTTGTATCGATTTCGTATCAATTCGAATTTCATATATCAATTCGATAGTTCATTTCAAATTCGATAGTTGATATGTATTCGATAGTTAATATCAATTCCATAGTTCATTTCAAATTCGATAGTTGATATGTATTTGATAGTTCATTACAAATTCAATAGTTGATATGTATTGATAGTTCATTTCAGATTCGATAGTTGATATGTATTTGATAGTTCATTTCAGATTCGATAGTTGATATGTATTTGATAGTTCATTTCAAATTCAATAGTTGATATGTATTGATAGTTCATTTCAGATTCGATAGTTGATATGTATTTGATAGTTCATTTCAGATTCGATAGTTGATATGTATTTGATAGTTCATTTCAAATTCGATAGTTGATATGTATTTGATAGTTCATTACAAATTCGATAGTTGATATGTATTTGATAGTTCATTTCAAATTCGATAGTTGATATCAATTTGATAGTTCATTTCAAATTCGATAGTTGATATGTATTTGATAGTTCATTACAAATTCGATAGTTGATATGTATTTGATAGTTCATTTCAAATTCGATAGTTGATATGTATTCGATAGTTAATATCAATTCGATAGTTCATTTCAAATTCGATAGTTGATATGTATTTGATAGTTCATTTCAAATTCGATAGTTGATATGTATTTGATAGTTCATTTCAGATTCGATAGTTGATATGTATTTGATAGTTCATTTCAAATTCGATAGTTGATATGTATTTGATAGTTCATTTCAGATTCGATAGTTGATATGTATTTGATAGTTCATTTCAAATTCGATAGTTGATATGTATTTGATAGTTCATTTCAGATTCGATAGTTGATATGTATTTGATAGTTCATTTCAAATTCGATAGTTGATATGTATTTGATAGTTCATTTCAGATTCGATAGTTGATATGTATTTGATAGTTCATTTCAAATTCGATAGTTGATATGTATTTGATAGTTCATTTCAGATTCGATAGTTGATATGTATTTGATAGTTTATTTCAAATTCGATAGTTGATATGTATTTGATAGTTCATTTCAGATTCGATAGTTGATATGTATTGATAGTTCATTTCAGATTCGATAGTTGATATGTATTTGATAGTTCATTTCAGATTCGATAGTTCATTTCAGATTCGATAGTTGATATGTATTTGATAGTTCATTTCAAATTCGATAGTTGATATCAATTTGATAGTTCATTTCAAATTCGATAGTTGATATGTATTTGATAGTTGATATGTATTTGATAGTTCATTTCAAATTCGATAGTTGATATCAATTTGATAGTTCATTTCAAATTCGATAGTTGATATGTATTTGATAGTTCATTTCAAATTCGATAGTTGATATCAATTTGATAGTTCATTTCAAATTCGATAGTTGATATGTATTTGATAGTTGATATGTATTTGATAGTTCATTTCAAATTCGATAGTTGATATGTATTTGATAGTTGATATGTATTGATAGTTCATTTCAAATTCGATAGTTGATATGTATTTGATAGTTTATTTCAAATTCGATAGTTGATATGTATTCGATAGTTAATATCAATTCGATAGTTCATTTCAAATTCGATAGTTGATATGTATTTGATAGTTCATTTCAGATTCGATAGTTGATATGTATTTGATAGTTCATTTCAGATTCGATAGTTGATATGTATTTGATAGTTCATTTCAGATTCGATAGTTGATATGTATTTGATAGTTCATTTCAAATTCGATAGTTGATATGTATTTGATAGTTCATTTCAGATTCGATAGTTGATATGTATTTGATAGTTTATTTCAAATTCGATAGTTGATATGTATTTGATAGTTCATTTCAGATTCGATAGTTGATATGTATTTGATAGTTCATTTCAAATTCGATAGTTGATATGTATTTGATAGTTCATTTCAAATTCGATAGTTGATATGTATTGATAGTTCATTTCAGATTCGATAGTTGATATGTATTTGATAGTTCATTTCAGATTCGATAGTTCATTTCAGATTCGATAGTTCATTTCAGATTCGATAGTTGATATGTATTTGATAGTTCATTTCAAATTCGATAGTTGATATCAATTTGATAGTTCATTTCAAATTCGATAGTTGATATGTATTGATAGTTCATTTCAGATTCGATAGTTGATATGTATTTGATAGTTCATTTCAGATTCGATAGTTCATTTCAGATTCGATAGTTCATTTCAGATTCGATAGTTGATATGTATTTGATAGTTCATTTCAAATTCGATAGTTGATATGTATTTGATAGTTCATTTCAGATTCGATAGTTGATATGTATTTGATAGTTCATTTCAAATTCGATAGTTGATATCAATTTGATAGTTCATTTCAAATTCGATAGTTGATATGTATTTGATAGTTGATATGTATTTGATAGTTCATTTCAAATTCGATAGTTGATATGTATTTGATAGTTCATTACAAATTCGATAGTTGATATGTATTTGATAGTTCATTTCAAATTCGATAGTTGATATGTATTTGATAGTTCATTTCAGATTCGATAGTTGATATGTATTTGATAGTTCATTTCAAATTCGATAGTTGATATCAATTTGATAGTTCATTTCAAATTCGATAGTTGATATGTATTTGATAGTTGATATGTATTTGATAGTTCATTTCAAATTCGATAGTTGATATGTATTCGATAGTTAATATCAAATTCGATAGTTGATATGTATTTGATAGTTCATTTCAGATTCGATAGTTGATATGTATTTGATAGTTCATTTCAAATTCGATAGTTGATATGTATTTGATAGTTCATTTCAAATTCGATAGTTGATATGTATTTGAAAGTTCATTTCAGATTCGATAGTTGATATGTATTTGATAGTTGATATGTATTTGATAGTTCATTTCAGATTCGATAGTTCATTTCAAATTCGATAGTTGACATGTATTTGATAGTTCATTTCAGATTCGATAGTTGATATGTATTTGATAGTTCATTTCAAATTCGATAGTTGATATCAATTTGATAGTTCATTTCAAATTCGATAGTTGATATGTATTTGATAGTTGATAGGTATTTGATAGTTCATTTCAAATTCGATAGGTGATATGTATTTGATAGTTCATTTCAAATTCGATAGTTGATATGTATTTGATAGTTCATTTCAGATTCGATAGTTGATATGTATTGATAGTTCATTTCAGATTCGATAGTTGATATGTATTTGATAGTTCATTTCAGATTCGATAGTTGATATGTATTTGATAGTTCATTTCAAATTCGATAGTTGATATCAATTTGATAGTTCATTTCAAATTCGATAGTTGATATGTATTTGATAGTTGATATGTATTTGATAGTTCATTTCAGATTCGATAGTTGATATGTATTTGATAGTTCATTTCAAATTCGATAGTTGATATGTATTCGATAGTTAATATCAAATTCGATAGTTGATATGTATTTTATAGTTCATTTCAAATTCGATAGTTGATATGTATTTGATAGTTGATATGTATTTGATAGTTCATTTCAGATTCGATAGTTGATATGTATTTGATAGTTCATTTCAGATTCGATAGTTGATATGTATTTGATAGTTCATTTCAAATTCGATAGTTGATATGTATTTGATAGTTCATTTCAAATTCGATAGTTGATATGTATTTGATAGTTCATTTCAGATTCGATAGTTGATATGTATTTGATAGTTGATATGTATTTGATAGTTCATTTCAGATTCGATAGTTCATTTCAAATTCGATAGTTGACATGTATTTGATAGTTCATTTCAGATTCGATAGTTGATATGTATTTGATAGTTCATTTCAAATTCGATAGTTGATATCAATTTGATAGTTCATTTCAAATTCGATAGTTGATATGTATTTGATAGTTGATAGGTATTTGATAGTTCATTTCAAATTCGATAGTTGATATCAATTTGATAGTTCATTTCAAATTCGATAGGTGATATGTATTTGATAGTTCATTTCAAATTCGATAGTTGATATGTATTTGATAGTTCATTTCAGATTCGATAGTTGATATGTATTGATAGTTCATTTCAGATTCGATAGTTGATATGTATTTGATAGTTCATTTCAGATTCGATAGTTGATATGTATTTGATAGTTCATTTCAAATTCGATAGTTCATTTCAAATTCGATAGTTGATATGTATTTGATAGTTCATTTCAAATTCGATTGTTGATATGTATTTGATAGTTCATTTCAGATTCGATAGTTGATATGTATTTGATAGTTCATTTCAAATTCGATAGTTGATATCAATTTGATAGTTCATTTCAAATTCGATAGTTGATATGTATTTGATAGTTCATTTCAAATTCGATAGTTGATATGTATTTGATAGTTCATTTCAAATTCGATTGTTTATATGTATTTGATAGTTCATTTCAAATTCGATAGTTGATATGTATTTGATAGTTCATTTCAAATTCGATAGTTGATATGTATTTGATAGTTCATTTCAAATTCGATAGTTGATATGTATTTGATAGTTCATTTCAAATTTGATAATTGATAATTATTCAAATTTTCCTTTTATGATGATGACAGAGTGTAAAACGAAATAGATTCGTTGTATACCATTTTGTTTAATTTCAAATTCGTATCATATTGATTCGCTATTCGAAAGTACTTCCGAACTACGAATTATCAAATTTAATTACAAATTCTGAATTTTTCCGATACGAATGCACATCTCTAGTTTTTATCTCTTGTTTTCATTTTGTGTAGTTTTCCCACGATGCAACATTTGCAAAAAACTTTTCTTTGTGGCTCTTGTTTATTTAATCTACATTATTTAAACAGTTAATGAGGAGGAGGAGGGGATGTATAGATAAGGTGGCAGGAGAGTATTGTTCTTCAAGCTGAGACAAGAGATGGCAGCTGAATGAGAAATGGCAGGAAACTTAAAAGACTTCTAACCTACCCCTTGTGATGTTTTTCTAATAAATCCTACACAATACAATGATCAACCAAAGGACTCCATTATATTTTCTTAACTAAACATACAGAAAAAAACAAAGCAGATGTAAGATATCAGCAACATAAAATAAACACAATAAGGACATTTCATTTTTTTGCGGTAGTTAACCGCCCTGGCGGTCTAATTTTTTCAAAATTTTGTGTCTAAAAGCCTCTCAATATTTTTTTGGAAAGGAAATGGGTTGTTTTATATAGTAAGCCTGTAATCCTTAGGAATAACTCACTGAAATCCGTGCAAACAAGAGTCTAGTAAACACACGGAGTCAGATAAAGTTTGAAACACTAAATAATAATTTATTATCCCAAAAATAATGCAAATAAATAATATTCAATAACATAATCAAACCAAAACCACTGAAATCTTTCTGAAAACAAGGGTGCATGTAGGTCACTGCATATTGCATCAGTAAACATCCTTGGTATGATTTATTTATCTAGAAACATGGGACTGCACAAAGAAGATTTTACTTTAATTTTTTTATTTTTTTTTACAGTTCAAATTTGCCGCCTGGTCCCGCCCCCTGTGTCACATGACTCATAGGGAGCGTAACCAGGAAGCAAGTCACCCGCCGCCGCTATCACACTGCGGTGACTGCGGAGACAGCGAGGGAGCGCAGGATGCGGTGAGTATATACAGCCCGAGTGTGGCTCGGGGTTACTGATCGCGGTAGTGAAATTTATCCCCGAGTCACACTCGGGTATACCGCCAGGGAGGTTAAGTTACAGCTGTACAATAAGAAAGAGTAACACGTAGAGGTTCTTTGGGCCAGGACACTAACATTATCTTTCTAAAATATATGGCAAACTAGGGGGACGGGTAATGTTCCATTAACCTATTTTTGCATAAATATTTCTAATTGTGCATGCTTTTCATGCTTGAAAAGACTCCTGTGATGAGCTGAAACGTTGCTTTCCAAATAGATCAGAAACAATGGAGTTAATGGAGTTATGGTCATGGTGGCCAGAGTGATCCTTTCATATGTGCTTCTATTCCACATTTTGCTTTATTTTCTATCTTAACACATAGGGTGAGTACAACAGTCCTTGATTTCAAGTAGTTATGACATCAAAACTTATTGTAATATGTCTATGAATATTGTAACCGCAGATACATTAATTAAAATTTTTTATTTTCTCTCCTGCAGAATCTATGTGGCCGACGGCAGTGAAATCCAAAAAAGGCACTCACCCCACAGCAACGCAGCTGATGCGTGTTGTAATTTTTCTATAACAAACTGTCGGAACTTTATGTGGATCCATCTAATAAGTCCGTTTTGAAGTGGTACGACAATTTCATTTATGCATCTGTGATCTGAGAAAGGGCCATTCAGGCTAACCATTGGTCCAACAAGTTGTTGATCGCGTCAGAGAAGCCGTTTTGCACAGACCCAATAAGTCAATGCACAAAGGTAACCGAGCGTTACATGTCCCGCAAATCAAGGCAAGCAAGAGCTTACGCAAACGCTTATGGTTTCACCCTTACAAGCTTCAATTGATCCAAAACACCTGCAAAACAATGAAATGCAACTTGAATTTTGCAGGAGTCTCAAGGTGTTAATGGAAAATGATGATAACCTGCTTTCAAAGCTCATTTTCAGTGATGTGACTTTCCACTTAATCGGAACGTCAACAGGCAAACTGTGAGGATACAGGGGTGTGAGAATCCGCATGCCATCCTGCAGCTTGAATATGACTCTCCGTAAATAATTGTGTTTTGTGCAGTACTAGAGAGGAATGCATATGACCCGTTTATCCATAATGGACAAACCATTACTGGCCAAAGTTACCTGGAAATGCTAACCAACTGGTTGATTCCAGAACTAGCTGCTGAGGGTGGTGACTACATTTTTCAGCAAGATGGAGCACTGCCACACTGGCATCACGCTGTCCATAAATTTCTCAACGAACACCTGGCAGCAACAGATTGATTGGCCGGGCTGGACAAAAAGACCTGGTGTTTTTCAAGTTGCTCCCAAGATCACTAGATCGAACTGTTTGTGACTTTTTCCTTTGGGGGTACATGAAGGACAGAGTGTATATACCTCCACTACTGGCAACCCTGGATGATCTGCAGGAACGCATCACTGAAGCTGTAACTACTTGATCACACCGAAAATGCTGCATAGTCTGGTCCGAGTTAGATTATCGTCACATCAATGTTTGCCGGGTATTAGGTGGGGCACACATCGAGTGTTTGATACCATCTGAAACGTTATGAGTTGATGCAACCGTAACCACCAATGTATAAGAATATTCCAATAAAGTTACATTCTATTTCTGTTGGAAATCAAGGACTGTTTTTGCGCTCACCCTGTATTTAATTTAGCTATAAGATCTAAAAAATGTATAAACAGGTCAAAGATGGATTTACTATACTTAAAAAAGTCTATATCATGATATCTCTTCCTTTGACTTCAAATATGGAAAAATTGGTTTTGCAGACTAGCTTGCATACCAAATGCCTAAAAACAAACGGACAGGCGCTCCATGCTTCTTTGTCCACTGACGTCTGTAAAATAAATTACACATATAAATTGCAAAGACTTGCCGAATGACTATTTGCAGACAAAGCTGTCCAGGACATTGAAGCTGTGCATTGTATTATTTAAAGACAAAACTGTCCTGTTAAATTAGTTATTCTGTTAAGTAGGTGCTGTAAAACTGCAAAGGAAATTCATCAAGGCTCTTTATATACTTGGCACTTTGATGGAGTCCAGGGATTAAGTTTGACGTCTGGCAATTGACTATTTATTTCCTTCTTTCTGCTCTTTGTGCTTTTGTGTTCCAATTTTCAGCACGCACACAGGCGTTTTTATCATTTTATTATATGTGATTTATTGTAAGTGAGGGAGACAATAGATTTAATAAAATATATTTTTGTATTATGATTTCTGAAACTTGGCATATTTGTGTATTTTATGTAGTAAGAAAACCTCTCATCTTTGAGTTTGCTTGGTATTACAAAAATTGTATATAAGCGGGTCTAAAATATGCAACAAACTCCCAGTAGAAGTCTAAAAGAAATTGGTTTGTTACTCTAGTGAAGTGGTTCCCAACCGCGGTCCTCAAGTACCCCTAACAGGCCAAATTTTGAGAATTACCTTTGGGAGATGCAGACCGAATTCTGCAAACACTGAGCAGGAAAATATATCACCTGTGCTGTGCTTCAGAATGATATCTGTCAAACCTGGCCTGTTAGGGCTACTTGAGGGTCAGGGTTGGAACCCACTGCCCTAGTAGCTAAAACAGTCCCATCTAGAATCAAGTACATAAATTTCACTTTTATGCCAAGTTATGGGCACCATCTGTAAATGATTTCCATTTGGTTCCTAACTTGCCAAAACATTGTGAGAACAAACTGGAAGAAACGAAAAATAGATCGCGTTTACTGGTAGTATATCCGATCTACTCACATATGAATTAGGCCTGTAATTAGAGGCAAAACTCAAAGCTATCCAGACACGAAGGAATGTATGAAAGAGTTAAAGAAAGTCACGCATGGTGTATTGCCTTTGAAAGCCAATATGAAAGACTAGATTACACCTAAAGTGAGACAACACATTTGACATGTAAAAAGTATTTTGGTTTTGTGCTCCCTGAAAGAACTTATATTTTTACATGATTTTCTAGACTATAGTATATATACTGTGCCCGGAACCATACAGCTGGGATTTCCAGAACACCATACTGAGGAGAACATTTAAAAACCCCCAACCAACACTGTACTGAGCCCTAGGCCCAGGGCCCAGACCCCAAGCCCCAGACCCCAGACCCCAAGGCACAGACCCTGGGCCCAGACCCAGGGCCCAGACCCCAAGGTCCAGACCCAGGGCCCAGACCCAAGGCCCAAACCCAGGGCCCAGACCCCTAGGCCCAAACCCAGGGCCCAGACCCCTAGGCCCAAACCCAGGGCCCAGACCCCAGGCCCAAACCCAGGGCCCAGGACCCTAAGGCCCAGACCCCAAGGCCCAGACCCTGGGCCCAGACTCCAAGGCCCAGGCCCAGACCCCTAGGTCCAGACCCCAGGGCCCAGACCCCAAGGCCCAGTCCCCAAGGCCCAGACCCAGGGCCCAGACCCCTAGGCCCAAACCCAGGGCCCAGACCCCTAGGCCCAAACCCAGGGCCCAAACCCAGGGCCCAGACCCCAAGGCCCAGGACCCAGACCCCAAGGCCCAGACCCCAAGGCCCAGACCCTGGGCCCAGACCCCAAGGCCCGGACCCAGGGCCCAGACCCCAAGGCCCAGACCCCAAGGCCCAGACCCCTGGGCCAAGACCCCAGGGCCCAGATCCCAAGGCCCAGTCCCCAAGGCCCAGACCCCAAGGCCCAAACACAGGGCCCAGACCCAGGGCCCAGACCCCAAGGCCCAGACCCAGGGCACAGACCCCAAGGCCTAGACCCAGGGCACAGACCAAGGACCAGGGCCCAGGGACCAGACCCAGAGACCAGGGCCCAGGCCAGACCCCAGGTCCCAGAGCCCAGACCCAGGGACCAGACCCCAGGCCAGACTCAGGGCACAGACCCCAGGCCAGACCCAGGGACCAGGCCCAGCCTAGACCCAGGGCCCAGACCTCAGGGCCCAGACCCCAAGTCCCAGAGACCAGACCCAGGGCCCAGACCAGACCCCAAGGCCCAGGGACCAGGCCCAGACCCAGACCCAAAGGCCATCATACACAGCCCGTTTCTGAGATTTATTGCTGTGGATTCTGCGATATGTTCATACACACTGCTCATTACTGTGAGTTTTATTGCTGTGGATACTGTGATACGCTCATACACACTGCACATTACTGGGAGTTTTATTGCTGTGGTGCTATGTTATGTCCTTTTTTTTTTTGAAGGGGGAGAAAAGCTGTTAGAGGTTGAGGGAGTGCCGGGGGGGCCAGGGGGGCCTCATCGTGAGGTTTAGTAAGGGGCCCCATCATTTCTGATGGCTGCCCTGGTGACCTGTACCATCGGGCCAAGAGTTTAAAAGCTGTGTCTGGAGTACATGTAGCAATAGAGCACGTGCTGGTTAGTGTGAATATTTTGTGCCAATGTTCCTCATTTAAGTGCAACTGGAGATCTTCCTCCCACTTGGCCACATATTGCGGTGTACATGGAGAGAGAGCTAAAGAAAGAGTAGAGTAGGGAATGCACACAGGTATTAGAGTTGCACACACCTTAAAGACATATACAAGAGGTGTAGAGCGCTCTGCTCATAGGGCCCTCTACACCTCTTGTTTCCTTCATATGTCCGTTTATCTGTATCTCTCCCTTTGGTTATTGTAAAGCGCTGTGGAAACTGTAGGCACCAAATAAATGATGACAATAATAATAAATCACATAAGTCAGGTGACCCTGAACCACTGTAGTCACCTCTCTCTACCTTTCCCTACAAGAATACCAAAGACCCAAACATAGTTAAAAACAAGAATAGCTCACGATCGACGCGTGTTTCGCTGACTTGCTACCAGCTACAACAGGAGCAAAATTGGGACTGGATTGTAGTCTTGTAGGGAAAGTGCAGAAATCTTGAGACTATAAGGGTCAGTCTTGGTTTATTTTCTCGTGCTTTGGATCACTGGATGCACGCCTGTATATGCGGTGGCATAGCAGCAATTATGGCAATGGCTTTGTATTATTGATGTGCTTCTGTGATGGCATATGTTGTGCCTTAGACACTTTTTGAACGAGGTTAATATTAAGACCTATGTCTCCCAACAAGATTGATCAAGAATTTTCCCATGTGTCTTTTGTCCTTTTGATTTTATAATTTTCTGGTGTTCCCGATGAATATCTCTTATTTATACCAATAAAGTATTTACGGATTTTTTCCGGCACGCCTGTTCTTTGAGGTGTATCCCTTAGTCAGGGGTCCCTCATTTTTTGTTTTCTTGCTTAGTGCATTAATAATAATACTATAGTTCCTCACAGCTAAAGGCAGACAAAAGCTCCTAAAGAATGCTCAAGTTAAACGCCAAAACATTGTAATCCTTGACCCAATAAATTATCTTTCCGCTATTCTAGCAGTGTGACCGGCTTTTCATTTGTATGTTGCTCGTAATTGTTTTCCCTTTAGCTTCTGCTTACCATATTTTTTCCATTGCTTGCCTTTACGTCATTTTGTTTTAGATATCGAACCTGTGACGGTTTATTTTTCAGAAGCATAACATTCTTACCATTCTTTTCAAGCAAGACCTTTTTAGCTGCCACGATCGTGCTAGATCATTTAAGACCATAAATCAAGCTTTATAAGTTACATGGTAAAACTAAATGATATGAATCTAATACTGAATTTCATAATGCTACATTTGAGCTTACACATGGTCAGCTAATTGTAACCATACATACGGAATTGAGGACAGTTATACTATTTATAACATCAAGTCATTTTTACATGCAGATTATATTGCTCCTTTTACCAAACATATAAAATGAAATACTTCTGTCCAATAAAGCTGTCATAAGCACTCAAATTGCAATGTGGAAATGAATAAAATGTGAATTTAAAGAAAACACAACATAATCAGGTTGGATTATTTCAACATATAATATGAAGAACAGCTAATAGAGATAGAAAACGGTAAATGAATCTATAAAATTATAGCTGGTTATGGTAGATATGGCTTGCAATATATTTTGGGTGAGGATTAATAGGACTGGATATACTGTAGTTTGGATGACGAACAAATAACAATTTCTATTAACCTCTTACCTACCAAGATCGAGTATACACGATCTTCAAAGCACCTACTGGGGTCCTGACATCAAATATACGCGACTATTCTAATTCTCGATCAATTCAAATTAATTTGCAATTGGGCTCCAGATTGTGCCTTACACGTTTTAGCACCTTGGGCATGACAACTGTGGGGTGGATACAGTTTGAACAGCTTGAGTCCTTATTTTTTCCTAAAGGGAAAAAGGATCCCACTTGTATTATGGAGATATAGTAGGACTTTTTGGCCAGAAAATTGCTCCATTTGCCTGTCAAATACAGCATACAATATGAAAATGTACTTTCCAGATTTCTGACCACATTTTCACTGTATGGCTACTGTGAAGTGATTTTCCATTAATTTACCTGCTCTTAAAATTGGTTATATGGAAAATCACTTGAAGTGAAGGGGTTAAGGAATGACAACAGCTACATGTTCAAAATGTAAAGCTCATCCTAAAAAAAATATTACATCGGCTTGATTTTGTCAAAGAGCAAATAGAAACTTATATAATATTAATTTAGCTTTTAGGAATGAACCAGTTGACGAATGGCACTTTTTTACAATTTAGCATCTTTATGTACCTTATTTTTCGCTCCATAAGATGCACTTTTCCCCCCCAAAAAAGTGGGGGGAAAAGTGTGCGTCTTATGGAGCGAATACTGCACGTTGCAGTGTTCGGCTCCCTGCGAGCGTCCGAAACTATGGAGCTTCGGCGCTCGCCTGGGGGAACCACGTCACCAGCCGAGTTCTCGCGAGATCGCGGCTGGTCACGTGGCTCCCCCAGGCGAGCGCCCAAGCTCCATGCCGCTGGACGCTCAGAGGGAGCCGAACACGCGGCGGCGGCAGCAGGAGGTGAGCTGGGGCCTGGGGGCAGTATCCATGAGAGCTGCTGGGGCAATATCCATGACTGGAGCTGGGGCATATCCATGAGAGGAGCTGGGGCATATCCATGAGAGGAGCTGGGGTAATATCCATGAGAGGAGCTGGGGCATTATCCATGAGAGCAGCTGGGGCATTATCCATGAGAGCAGCTGGGGCATTATCCATGAGAGGAGCTGGGGCAATATCCATGAGAGGAGCTGGGGCAGTATCCATGAGAGCTCCTGGGGCATTATCCATGAGAGGAGCTGGGGCATTATCCATGAGAGGAGCTGGGGCATATCCATGAGAGCTCCTGGGGCATATCCATGAGGGCATATCCAACAGCTACATGTTCAAAACGTAAAGCTCATCCTAAAAAAATTATTACATCGGCTTGATTTTGTCAAAGAGCAAATAGAAACTTATATAACATTAATTTAGCTTTTAGGAATGAACCAGTTGACGAATGGCCATTTTTTTACAATTTAGCATCTTTATGTACCGGTAATTAACCTAGTTCGTAAAAGCTGTCAGGCTCGTCTCAGAATTCTTCTGGAAAATCTTTTAAGAGTTCACCCAAGATTAGTTAAAATCTAATCATAAATTAATTATTAATTTCCCTTTGTTAATATTCCTTGCTTGGAATAATAATCATTCAGAATATCTTTATTTCAGTGCTTAAACAATAATGTATTTTTAATTCATCTTAATCCTTCAAGCTGAATGACGTGCCATGGCGGTAACTGACTGTCTCTGCTGTGTGGCAGGTTAGTGGCTGTAAGGTCGAGGTGATTGACATTGTCACGTGGATCACATGGTTCTAAGGATGTCCTTGTCCAGAGGATGCAGAACACTCCTCATCACAATGGGTTAAACAGATGCATAGTTTGCATAGTTTAACCAGACATCAGGCAAATACCATCCTTTATGCATTGTATAGTTTAATTAGAAATATTTACATATTCTAGTGCCAAGATGTATTATTCAGCTTGACAGACCCTGAGCCAGAGCCCTGACATAACTCTTTTAAACTCGTCTTGGCACAACATGCCATTTTGCCCAAACCAGCTTTGTTTAAAAAATAATTTAATGCTATGAATGTTTATCCAATACTGAATTGTGGTCATTGCAAATACATTGGAATTTTGCAATTTGAGTATTAAACTATCAATCATGCCAATAAATAAACTCCATGATACTTGCTGGAACTGATCAAACACATTATTGTTTAATTTAAATCAAAATACCTTGGTCGTCGAAAAGCCAGGCCATACTGTTGACATGCCAAGCCAACGGTGGGAGTATAAACAATGGGCATAAACCGTTCAATGTCTGATGTCAAGAGTTTATAGAAGAGTTTTTCATTACGATCTTGAAGACCCATCAATAAAATATACCTGTGCAAAATAAAATGTAATTAGTAGTGAATATTAAAATTTTAAATGTCCTTATTTCCTTAGCATTAATTAAACCGAAATAAGGGAATATTGTTGACAAATAGAAAGAAAGAGACAACTCTAGGGGTATCAGCCGCTTGACTGGGCCACCTGGGGCTCGTCTAGGCAAGCCCCAGGCTGCGGGCCTAGTAGTCAGGCAGCTGGCCGGCCCACTGTTGGGGAGGTGAAGCATCCCACAGCGCCAAACTTCCAGACTAACTTACTGTGTGGGCGCTGCCTGCTGGCATCACCTGCATGCTGGAAGATGTAGTGCTAGTCTGGTCTTCTGCAAATTGCAGAAAACCAGTCTCAAACTACATCTACCGGCATGCAATGCTCCGGTGATGCCAGCAGGTGGTGCCCAGACAGTGAGTTAACCCAGAAGTTCGGCCCTGACTTTCAGATGGAGCCTGGAGGGAACAGCACGTGTGAATGGGGAGAAGCATGCGCTGGGCATCATGGAGGCCAGAGGGAGGCTGGTGTCAGCTTGCAGAGACAGAGCTTGCTGGTAAGTATAAGGTGATCTGTAGGATGTAGTGGATATCTGCGCTCGCACTGGTGATCAATTCATCCAATTTTCAATATTACACTGGAAAATTAGGTCTTTACTTTGTGGGATGTTCCTCGATAAAAAAAGAAATAAAATACATTGTGCAGACCATTTAAAAGAGATGGTTATAGTAGAATATAAAAAGTCTACTCACATTTAATGGTGCCTATTATTCAAGAGGCACCAAATCTCAAGCAGCCGGTGAATCCAAGGGGCACCGGACCCCCTTCTTAGTTGATATGGTCCTCAGTGGTGATCGTGGAGGTGATTGATCCACTTAAACAGGACAGGCAATCTCTGGCTACGTTTAAAACTACTTTATTAAAAGTTTACAATACAATAAATAAAACACTGCATACGCGTTTCGCTGTGGTCAGCTTCATTATTATTATTATTATTCTGTATTTATAAAGCGCCGGCAAATTCCGCAGCGCTGTACAATAGGCACAGTATAGACGGGTTACAATACATTTAACAACATTTGACAAACAGTACAGGAGGAGATGAGGGCCCTATTCCCGTAGGAACTCACCATCTAGAAGGGTTAGGGTTGGAAACAGGAGGAGAGGACTGCAAGGTGAGAGTGATTGATGGTTGCGTCAGTGAGTTGGGTGGTAGGCTTCCCTAAATAGGAACATTTAAGGGTGCGTTTGAAGGAAGAGAAATTAGGGGAAAGTCTGACATCACGAGGGAGAGCGTTCCAGAGAATGGGGGCTGCGTGTGAGAAATCCTGCAGTCTATCATGGGAAGAGGTGATGCGGGGAGCAGCTAGGCGCAGGTCACTGTTTGACCTTAGGGAGCGGGCTGGGGTGTATTTGGTGATTAGTTAGGACAGGTAGTGGGGAGCAGAGTTAGTGAGAGCTTTGTAGGTCAGGGTAATGATTCTGCAGTGGATGGGGAGCCAGTGAAGGGACTCGCAGAGGGGAGCGGCAGAGACAGAGCGGCGGGTGAGGTGGATTAGCCTGGCGGAGGCATTCAGGATGGATTGTAGGGGGGAGAGGCAAGAGAGAGGGAGGCCAGATAAGAGATTATTATGTATCGCTCACTCCCGGAGGAGCCGCTGAAAATGAACCACGGGTCAGTCTCCCCGCACTAGGGAATAAATATACTCCAACACGCTGGACAGTTTTACAATTTAAAAGATTTACTAAAAGGTTTGCAGCTCTTAAGACACGGTATATGCAGGAAAATTTACAGTACTTTCGTAACACGATAAACGCGTAGCGGTAAAAGAAACGAAAACACGAGGACTTCGTATTTTCGGAAAAAAAACCGACCGAGCAGAAAATTAAAAGATACGAAATTCGAGGAAAAACCGCGTAGCGGGACACAATAAAATACACAGTTCTCGTATCACGGTGAACGCGCAGCGGGAACAAAAAAGGAAAAAATGTTCGGAATGTAACTTTAACTTTGCCCCCTTGTCCCGGTTCGGAAAAGGAAAATGAGTCCTGCACAGGTTAAATCCCAGAACATGAGGTGATATGTATTTGTGTGTGTAGGGTACCCGGGTACTTCTCAACTGGCCAGTGAGTTTACTTTAGCGATGTCTGTCTTCGACTAGTCAGTTGGGGCCTGTGGGTTTTAGAAGGAAACAGCAGCGTACGCTCTTATTTAAACACGGCCTTGGGGCCTCTCACCCATCCAGCGCAAGCTTGAGATTCGGCTGGCCCAGGACGCCTCTCCGCTCGATGTTGCCGGGGGATGCCGACCACCGGATCTGTTGTCTGGCCCTCTGTCTGTCAGCCGCGACTCATCCAGCTTACCGCCTGCTCCCCGCTTCGATCGACCGCGGTACTCCTCACTCCTGGGGTCTTCTCTCCTTCAGCTGCACTTGAATAGCATAGAGGGTGAGGTCTGTGTCCCGCAAGCTGAGTGAGCCAATCCTGAAGGCCCGATCCACTCTGTCTGCGCTCCGGCCTATCTTTGGTCTCTCTCTTTACGTTGTGCATCCGCTCTCCTTGACTCCCTGGCGCGCTCTGCCTGTTCTCCACGAGGTGCAGGATGTACAGCTCTCCACAAACCCACCCACTTCCTGTTTCTTCGCAAAGCATGCATGGACATGTAGTTCAAGTGTCCAGGGTCTTTAATCGTGATAGTCTCCATCTTGTGGCCAAAAATGGGTACTGCCACAGTAAACTTTAACACATCGCTACACTCTCCCCCTCCTAGAACTCTTGGGTCTCTCCAAGGAGGTACAACAGTTACATTATCTTTTTTACAATTTGCACACAGTTTATACAGCATACATGCAGTGGGTTAGAAACACTTTCTCAAGCTGATTCATGTTCTGGGCTACCTCAGCTAACAAAGCAGACACTTCGGGCAATCTCTGCACAGTGGTGATGGCCTCTTCAGTGCTATGTCCTGGTGAGTCATAGGTAAGACGCTGGGGCGGCCGAATAGAGCGTTTTTGTTCAGGCTCCCTCCGTTCCTCTTCAGGTGGAAGTACTATGGGCGTTGGCTCAATTTCTCTTTCTATCACTGGAGCAGACGTTTCTTCAGAGTATGATCCCTCCAGTGAAGGCATAGAACCGTAATCACCTGAATAAGCTTCCGGAGCTACCGGGATCCCCACAGCCTCAGGGGCTTCCCACTGAAATTCAAGCGGCTCAGAGATATCAACAGTCTCAGGGACTTCCAACAAGAATTCAGGAGCCTCAGGCCTCAAATTACTCTCCCATCGTTCCGGAACTGAGGTAATCTCTTCAGGCTCCGGTGAACGTATCCAGTCCAGACAGAAACTTTCTTCCTCACTGTCCCTTTCGCTCTCTTCGACAGCCCGGGTCTGTTGAGACCGAGTAACAGGAGGGACACGTGGAGCACGCGGATTCGCCGGAGGAAGTTCGTTTTCCACTGGTACCCTCACAGCCTCTCTCAATGGTAACAAGTGATTTCGGTGCCAATTCTTGAGGGGACCAGCCTTTCCATCAGGGCGAATCTGATACACCGGCAGACCTGGCAGTTGTTTGCAAACAATGTAAACCTGAGAACTCCATCTATCCGCCAGCTTGTGTCTCGCAGCAGCACCCAAATTCTTCAACAGAACCCTATCACCGGGTTGTAAATCCTGTACTCGAACCTTCAGATCATAGTTCTTCTTGTTCCTTTGCTCCCTGTTACCTGAAGTCAAACGAGCCTGTTCAAACGCAGAAGCCAGATTCTTCCGAAGTCTATCCACATAGTTTTTATGAGAAGCTACCGACGTCTGGTCTAGAGATAACCCAAATGCCAAATCAACCGGCAGTCGAGCTTCTCTTCCGAACATAAGACGGTACGGTGAATATCCAGTGGCATCACTCTCCGTACTGTTATATGCATGCACCAGAGTAGCTATGTGACGACTCCAACTCTGCTTCTCCACATTAGACAAGGTCCCCAGCATATTTAGCAGCGTGCGATTAAACCTTTCAGGCTGAGCATCACCTTGAGGGTGGTATGGCGTAGTTCGAGTCTTTTGAATTCCCAACAACTCCAGCAATTGCCCGACCAATCTACTTTCAAAGTCTCTTCCCTGATCAGAGTGTATTCTTCTTGGCAGGCCGTAATGAACAAAGAACTTTTCCATCAGCACCTTCGCCACTGTCGGAGCGCGTTGGTCTTTGGTAGAAAAAGCTTGGGCATAACGGGTAAAGTGATCAGTCACTATCAGAATGTTCCCTTGCCCACTAGCATCCGGCTCTAAGCACAGGAAGTCAATGCACACCAAATCCATGGGTCCCTGACTCTGTAGATGGCTCATTGGAGCAGCTCGGGTTGGTAGAGTTTTCCTCTGAATGCACCTCAGACAGGAATGGCAATAACTCTCAACTTCAGCCCTCATGCAAGGCCAATAAAACCTATCTCGCACCAACTTAAAAGTTCTCTCCGCACCCAAATGTCCATGCTCATCATGTAATGATCGCAACACACTCTCCCTGTGTTTAGTGGGGAGAAATAACTGTTGAATCTCTTCGGAATTGGTCGAGGGGCCCCTTCGGTAGACCACCCCATCCAACATCTTCAACTCTTTGTAAACCAATCTGGCTCCATCCGGGGAATTGGTTAACAGAATCTCTCGCTGGTTTGTAGTCAGGGCCTTTATGGTCAATGCAATCCAAGGGTCTCTAGCTTGATCCGCTTTCAAATCCTGCTTGGAAAAGGTAGGTAGATTTTCATCCCTCAATTGCGTAGGGTTACAGTAGAACTCAGGAACAGCCGCGGCCATGACTCCTATGGCCTCCGCTTCAACTCCTCCCTTGACCCGGCGTTCTGTTCCTTGACACAAAGCTTGCACCCCGTCTGGAGTTACCTGAGTCCATTCTGTAGTGTAGGGTCTTCTCGACAAAGCATCAGCATCTCGATTGTTCACCCCAGGGCGATACTTCAGGCTGAACCGAAACCCTGACAGAGCGGCCAACCACCGATGTCCCGTTGCGTCCAGTTTCGCAGTAGTAAGAATATAGGTGAGAGGATTATTATCCGTCTTGATCACGAACTCAGCTCCATACAGATAGTCTTTCAACTTGTCCACCACTGCCCACTTCAAGGCTAGGAACTCCAGTTTGTGAGTAGGATAGTTCTTCTCAGAAGGCGCAAGGCTCCGGCTCACGTACGCTACAGGCCTCAGCAATCCATCATACTCCTGATATAGGACTCCTCCCAGACCTTCTCGGCTGGCATCCACATGTAGTTCATACGGCTTGTGAGGGTCCGCATAGGCCAGAACAGGAGCTCGGGTTAGATTCTCTTTCAGCTTCACAAACGCACCTTCACATTGACTAGTCCATTCACCTTGTATGGACTCTTTAGCTTTCCTTGGTCCTGGAGCGGAGGGTTTCGGTCAGAGACCTTACAGCCTTCTTCGGTGGTTTCTTTCTGTAGGAGTTTGTTCAGCGGCTGAGCTATCTTTGCAAATCCTCCCACAAATCTTCGATAGTATGAGCAGAATCCCAAGAAAGATCTAAGTTCAGTGACGTTTCGAGGTCTAGGCCAAGAAGCTACGGCCTCCAACTTTCGAGGATCTGTCGAAACACCTTCTGCCGAGACTACGTGTCCCAGATATGTGACTGAGGGTAAACAGAACTGGCATTTCTCCAGAGACAATTTCAACCCCTCTTCATGGAGCCTCTTCAAGACCTTCTCCAAACGTTGCTCATGCTCCTCCAGAGTCTTCCCGAACACAATTATGTCATCCAGGTACACTAACACTTCGATTAGATTCATATCCCCGACTGTCTTCTCCATCAACCGTTGAAACGTGGCTGGAGCTCCCGTCAGACCTTGAGGCATTCTATTGAACTCAAAGAACCCCAGTGGACAAATGAACGCAGTTTTCTCTTTGTCTTCAGGGTGCATCGGTATCTGATGATATCCGCTTCGAAGGTCTAGTACACTGAACCACTTTGCTCCAGACAAACACTGTAAGGCATCTTCAATCCGAGGAGTGGCGTATTGGTCGGGGATGGTTCTTCGGTTCAGGGTGCGATAGTCTATGCACAAGCGGACAGAACCATTCTTCTTCCGGACCAGCACTATTGGAGATGCATATGGGCTCCTGGACTCTTGAATCACATTGGTTCTCTGCAACTCATTTAGCTGTTCTCGCAGATCATCCAAGTCTCCCAGCGGAACTCGCCTTGACCTTTCACGAAACGGCTTGTCTTCTTGCAACCGAATGCGGTGTTCCGTACTCTTAGCCAGGCCCACATCGAACTCATCTTTCGAGAATAATTCTTTCCACTTTAGAACTTGAGACTGAAGACGTTTCTTCCACTCAGGTGAGATGGGGGCGTCTTTAGGGTAGAATCTTTCATCCGAAATCTCTTTATCCACTCCCCCTCCTAAATCAGTGGAGAGGGGTGTAGCAGACTCTACTTGCCCGATAGGCATTCGTGCTTTAAGGACTACTGGAGAATCTGTCACATTGCACACACTGACCGAGACTCTTCCTCGTGTTCTCTTCAAGGCTTTTGTGGAGATTATTTCAGGAATTACTTCGACTCCGATTTCACTCCCATGACTGACATCGGTTCCCAGCACCACATAGGGGCCTGGTTGCGATCCGTTCAACTTGACTGAAACCTGGAAGCTCGCTACTTCTCCTGCTTGCAGAACCTTCTCTGTCCCACCCAGTCTCCACAGTCTTCCCACCTCAGCAGGTGCTTTCCGTTCTTCAACCATCCTCTGATAGACCGTCGTAACATGGGGTGCACTCCTTGAGTTGACCCTTCTTCCACTACGATGGGGGTCAGGAGACGCCGCACTAGGTCCGTGTTCGTCCCCACTATCAGAGAGCTTCTGTTTGCACCCGAGGGTCGGGGGCACACAATGGCCAAGGCGTCACAGCCCCCAGACTGTCCGATGACTTCAGATCCGATCTCCAACCTTACTTGCAGATACCCGTCATAAGGGAGTTTCTCAGTGCCGATACCCCATATTTCCAAATCCTTCAATTCTTGCAGAGGAATGTGCTTTAAGTGTTTCTCATAGAAGTCTTTATAAATCAAAGTCACTTGAGCCCCTGAATCTAACAGAGCTTTGGTGTAGACTCCCTCCACTTGGATTGGCACAATCGGAGAAGGACCTATCAGCTGGTCAGGAAACTTGGTGGAGGTATCCGGACGCTTAGACCCAGTTTGCTGGACCCTGGCCTTTTTCTTGGCCCGTGCAGGTTTTGGTGTGCATTGCCTCCCCATGACGTAGACCCGGACGCTAAGGGAGTGACTCTTTCCATTCTGGCAGGCTCAGCAGTTGGCTTGACTTTGGGCCCTCTTGCCCTCTTAGTTTTAAATTGGTTCTTGGAGCGAGATTCAACTTCTGGGCACCTAGGTTGCTCCTTTACTGGTGCCCTCTGGCGTTTCCCGCTGGTGGAGTAGATAACAGTCCCTCTAGGGCTTTCAGCAGCCACTCAACTTTATCCTTCTCAGGCTTCCGGCCTTTACACTGCGCACGGAAATGGCCCATTTCTCCACAACCGAAACATCTCTTCCTCGAAAGTGGAGACACGGTTGCTTGTTGCGGTTCTGATAAGAGATTTGAACCAGACGCCACGGCAACTTCAGTCGTCTGCATACCTGTTAGGAACTTTTGCATTTCCCCCTGCATCTCGGTCACCTTCATCAACACCCTGCACAATTCAGCGTGCGCTTTCTGCAGTTCAGTTTGAGCTTCCTGTACCTTCTTTACAGTCTTGAACAACTCGCTTCGTTCAGAAGAGTTCGATTCTTTAGCAGCCTTTTCGACGAATTTAAAACCGACTAACTGCTCCTGTTCATCCAGGTCAGATCCATAGGTGTCTAACGAGTCGTTTTCAGGCTGCAGACCGTCGTTATATCTTGCAGGTTGTGCATAAGCCCTTTCTCCCCGCCTGAAGGATTTCTCTTCCAGCAGAGCCTCCTCCTCTCGTACAACTCGGATCAGTTCCAGGTACTTCAACTCTTGATTGACTGCTCTGCTTCTCAGCTGCATCATCACCGGATCTAACGGTTGAGAGCCCCTCAGGATCTGCTTTATTCGTATCTTATCTACGTCAGCCGGTTTGGCCCCTTTCTTGAGGAGTATTTGGTGCAGAATCTTATCCAAGCGCCTCATGTAATCAATCATTCTCTCACCTCTCTTCTGATAGGTGTGTTCGTACTGATATACTAGTTCCGCTGCCTTTTCTGTTCGCCCAAACACTTCTTCAAGAACGTTCAGATAATCCAAAGCAGTACAATCTTTCCTACTCAGTTTTAGGTTTCTCACCGCTTCTGACGCAGGTCCCTTTAAACTCTCGGTGATCCTTTGCTTTTTCTGGGCCTCAGGGACGTCCCACTCATCCAGTGCCTGCATCGCCTGTTCCACCCATTCCTCAAAGGTTTCTTCTCCCGCCGGAGTTGGTACATTTCCTGTAAAGTTCCTTAACCGTCGATAACCGAAATTAGTGTGAGGAGGGCTTGTTTTCTGACATTTAGCCAGCAAATCTCCAATAGCCACGATAAATTCAGGCCCGATCATGGCCAACGGACTGGGCGCGGGAACACTTTCGGCTTCGCCACGTGGCGCACTTGGCTGAATCAGTTGGACTTCCACCTCATCGGTCAGCTTCACGCTCGCGCCCCGAAAACATGCTGGAATACCTTTTCTCCATTCGAGAAGAACATGCGTGTGAGAGGTATCTGGGTTTTTCTTAATGTCCAGAATTAACCCCCGATGATCTGGTGCTAGCGTGGCCACGGCCTGGCGAATCTGATCTTCGGCCCAAGTGTCTGCAGGAATATCCATGACTATGCAACATGCTAACTGACTACTGTGCTCCCCACACCATTCGGCAGCAGTGTCTGGATCCATATTTAACCCTTTAGATGCGGTTTTTCCAGAGACTGAATCCCGGAAACGAGCCCCCACGTGTAGCGCTCACTCCCGGAGGAGCCGCTGAAAATGAACCACGGGTCAGTCTCCCCGCACTAGGGAATAAATATACTCCAACACGCTGGACAGTTTTACAATTTAAAAGATTTACTAAAAGGTTTGCAGCTCTTAAGACACGGTATATGCAGGAAAATTTACAGTACTTTCGTAACACGATAAACGCGTAGCGGTAAAAGAAACGAAAACACGAGGACTTCGTATTTTCGGAAAAAAACCCCGACCGAGCAGAAAATTAAAAGATACGAAATTCGAGGAAAAACCGCGTAGCGGGACACAATAAAATACACAGTTCTCGTATCACGGTGAACGCGCAGCGGGAACAAAAAAAGGAAAAAATGTTCGGAATGTAACTTTAACTTTGCCCCCTTGTCCCGGTTCGGAAAAGGAAAATGAGTCCTGCACAGGTTAAGTCCCAGAACATGAGGTGATATGTATTTGTGTGTGTAGGGTACCCGGGTACTTCTCAACTGGCCAGTGAGTTTACTTTAGCGATGTCTTCGACTAGTCAGTTGGGGCCCTGTGGGTTTTAGAAGGAAACAGCAGCGTACGCTCTTATTTAAACACGGCCTTGGGGCCTCTCACCCATCCAGCGCAAGCTTGAGATTCGGCTGGCCCAGGACGCCTCTCCGCTCGATGTTGCCGGGGGATGCCGACCACCGGATCTGTTGTCTGGCCCTCTGTCTGTCAGCCGCGACTCATCCAGCTTACCGCCTGCTCCCCGCTTCGATCGACCGCGGTACTCCTCACTCCTGGGGTCTTCTCTCCTTCAGCTGCACTTGAATAGCATAGAGGGTGAGGTCTGTGTCCCGCAAGCTGAGTGAGTCAATCCTGAAGGCCCGATCCACTCTGTCTGCGCTCCGGCCTATCTTTGGTCTCTCTCTTTACGTTGTGCATCCGCTCTCCTTGACTCCCTGGCGCGCTCTGCCTGTTCTCCACGAGGTGCAGGATGTACAGCTCTCCACAAACCCACCCACTTCCTGTTTCTTCGCAAAGCATGCATGGACATGTAGTTCAAGTGTCCAGGGTCTTTAATCGTGATAGTCTCCATCTTGTGGCCAAAAATGGGTACTGCCACAGTAAACTTTAACACATCGCTACAATTACAATAGTCAATTCAGGAGATTACCAGGGCATGGATGAGTTGTTTTGTGGTGGCAGCGGTAAGAAATGGCCGAATTCTCAGTAAGTGACACCCACTGATGAAGCTGACCACAGCGAAACACGTATGTGGTGTTTTATTTATTGTATTGTAAACTTTTAATAAAGTAGTTTTAAACGTAGCCAGAGATTGCCTGTCCTGGTGGAGATAAGGGGTTCCTTTGAACCCTAATATCTCCAGAACCGTGGCAGCTAGGGGGTCATGGAGGGTGTCAGCCTGAGCATGGCCTTTTGAATGATACCAAACATGACCATGTTCAAAGTAAAAACAAAATAAAAAATAAATAAATAAAAAGAATAATAATAAAAAAAACATGTTTTTTTTGTGTGTTGTTTTTATTATTGCAGCAATATTGTTCACATTTCAATAATAATGTGAACCATGATGCTGCACTAATGTTTTTTTTCTATGGGGTGCGTTTGCTAAAAATCACGTAATTCCCCCCAAAAAATGTATCGAGTCCCCATTTCTAATTTTTATACAAGCGCATCCCATAGAAAATATAACCGCAAACGCTCATGTGATAAAATGTGAAAAAAACACTTTACACGCTGTAGATGATTTAAAATTCAAATTTTATTGCATTTTTTGTTATAATATACAGGCAGGACATGACGTATACATATAAAAATGATATATTATGAATCTGCCGAGTCTGCCGGAAAGAACGATATATAATATGTCTGGGTCATATAATAAAATGTCACGTTTAAACATGATGAGCAAAAGCGGTAAAAATGAGCTCAGCACACAGGCGTGAAATGCCTCAGCAGTGAAAGGGTTAAATAAAAATAGTTAAACCAGCTTTCCTTACAGCTAATGACTGACCAAAAAGGATCCCCCATTTCATTTATTACACGGAGTCTCACGATAAATTAAATAGGAGGACTTTAGCATAAATGAACCTTTTTAGCAATGTGATTCCTGTGCTGCTATTTTACTTCTGATTTCTTGAAAACACACAATAACCTCCGATTTTAATATCTATCAGATTTTCAATGAACATGTTCATGTAAAAAAACATACAAACTATAACAACTGGAAAGCGCATCATTTATATTAATAATTTATTCTCTCTTGGCATTGAAACCTGTCTCTGTTTTTACATACAAATCTTGGTTGTGTTACTACATCAGGATATAATTAAAACATTCCACTAATGTATAGACAACTATGTTCTATTCAAACACAGTTTCAGCCAAATTAGCCATTTAGGTCAATTAAGTGCAAACTAGCACATGGAGCTAGGAGGGAGCCAGATACATTACTATAGCTAGCAGCTGTGTGTGAGCTTTCCACCGTGCTACTTAAAGGGATAGTCTTATGTCCAGCTGTCACCCAAATATATTCTATCCACTAACAAACACATCACGACCTTCTTTAAATCCGTAAAAGGTTTTCAATACAGATAATTCTGACAGGATTCAAACACCCAGAGGAAAAAGTTTAATGGGAAGTCTAAAAAATGACCGATTAGAATCCCAGCCACAGCATCTCCTCAGTAAGTGTCCTTGGGCAGCAGGCCATCTAACAGTACACTTGCTTACCACACAGTGGGCCCTATTCCCTTCTTCACGCTAAATTGGGGAAGCTAATGGGTAAAATCTGTGCCTGCTGATTTCTCCGTAGCGTTGCCATGTTATGCAAAATTCCGGGCAGGCTCTACCTCAGCACCTCGCCCTGGAATGCAGCGCTACCTGCTGGGATACTCGCTGTAGCGCCTCTGTAAAGCCACGAGTATCACCTCCTGGAGTCCATAGGACTCCATGGAGGGATGCGCTTCCGGGCTGTGTGCCCTGCTCTCGCGAGATCGCGCAGCACCTTGGAGTGATCGCAGAGGGAGACTGGAAACTATTTGTCATTCTGCTGGCAGCCAGAAGAAGCGGAGGATCAGGCGAGTATCAGATTTATTGGAGGGGTTTAAGGGGTGCTAAACTATTTTGCATTTTTGCCCTCCTCATGTTAAGTATTGGGTGCACAAAGTACAGTAAGCTCGCCCAAGCTAGCACAATTACCAATGTGGTAACTGATTTTTTTTCCCTGATTAGCGTTAGGAAAGTAATCAGAGGAGCATGCGCTAAAGTAATTTATACTGACGTTAATGCATAAATATCCGAACGCTAACTTTAGAGTTTGGCATTTAATCTAGCCTAGGATATGTGAGTATAATATATATATCTTATAACCAATTCCTTAAGACCAATCTAAAGCAGTGGTTCCAACCATGGTCCCCTTACAGGCCAGGTTTTCCAGATATCTGAAGCACAGCACAGGTGATATGATTTGCTGCTCAGCGATTGCAGTACTCAGTCTGCTTTTCTCCAAGGTAATCCTTAAAATCTGGCCTGTTAGGGGTACTTGAGGATCGTGGTTGGGGACCACTGATCTAAAGCATCAAGCCGTTCAATAGAAAACCTTTCAGTAAACCATGTCCCTACACTAGGCACTTTGAGGTGCCTCAAAAACCTCTTACCTTATTGCTACAGCTCTAGCATTCCACAATGGATATGTAAATGATATCACTCAATCCACCAAAGACCCCAATAAAACCTAGCAATCATATCTACTATTTCTATTTTATATATTCCATGTGTACATTTTCCTTGGACACAACACTGACATAGCAACTCGCTTTTCTCAATAAGGATCCAAAATAAAGTGTACCATACTCAATAGATCTCCATTATCATATGGTCCATACACACCAGAAATATTACATGTTCCTTCACATTCAATGGGATTCCATCTAATGCCATTCAGCCAACCCAGGCACCATGTAATTAGGGAAACACACTGTACCTTTATGTGACTGTTAAAAAACCCGCTTAATGCGTTCACCAGGAAACTCTTGAGGAACCCATGAGGAAACATGTTGAGTGAGTCCATAGGAGGAAACTGAGACATTCTCAAGCCCTGTTTGTTCCCAGTGAAGCAAAGCAAAATCACTTAACACCAGATTTTGTCAGCTGGTAGTTTCTTTTATTACTAGCTGCAAGGGAGAATAATGTGCGTCCTTGGAATTGTTCGCTATTCATCAACTGCTTGCACAGTAGCACTTCTCAAACAAAGTTTAGGAAACATTAAGATACCGATGTCAGTCGCAAAAAATGTTTTGGCCCAGTTGGGTTAAAACAGGGGACATTATCATTAGCAAGGCCAATATACCTTGAGCCGGGCAGAATAAATCCCTGGATTTAGCAAGGAAGACTATGTGAAGGTCATGTGTTATCAATCCCAGTTTACAAGCCATTCATGCCATATCTGAGCACAGTGTAGAGTCAGTTCCTCAGGGGAAACATCCACACGTTGAATACGTTGTAAATGTTATATCTGGAGTAAAATCAAGAACTACATGAAAATGGAGACATCATTCACATTTGCAGAGGATGAATAAAATGCAACTAGAAAATGTTTTACACTTTATCCTATTATCTCAAAGACACAGCCACCTGATAAATACCACAGTTACCATTATAAAAATAATAGTATATATGAATAAGCACTCTTCATCACATGATGATGTGACATCACATAACTCACCGTGACATGGATGGGAAAAGGAATATATGGTAGTGTATGGATAGTGCAGTTTCCCAAACAGTGAAATATATATGAATTACTCTTGAAAATGATTTTGCAATTCTTATTACATTTCCATCTTCATGAAAAAGGCATTAACACAACTGAGAAAATTAAATGAAAGTCGATGATAGACATGAAAGGTAAATTAAAGTCTTGCGCAGAGTTCGTTTACCTGTCGAGGTCACATTTCTGACGCTCATAGTTTCTCAGCACTCGCAGAACCTGGACATCTTGACTGAGAAAGCAAGGAGGCAACAATCCATGGATCCCAAGCTGCTGTCGCTCCTCCAAAGAAAAGGCCATACCCTAAACACCGAACAGGGGAATATGTTAAAAACGTTTTGCAGGATAAGATTTATATGAATGAAATGCCAGCTATAATATTTGTGCATAAGTGTATTATTCAAGGTTATTCAAAGAGAGTCGAACTGGCCCCGAAATTGCACCGAACAGCAAATTTCCCCGTACGGTGCAGTTTCGTGGCCATTCAAAAGCTGGTAATTCGCCAAATATTGGCAAATTGCTAGCGGAGCACAGCGATCTTCAGCAGCAGTGAAATCCCCCATAGGGAAGCAATGGTTAATCTATTCAGAGAACACTGAACAGCAAAGAAATGTCGGGGAAATGCCCTGATGTTCGATGTTTTCATTCGGCCAGTTTAATCAGGCAAATCTCAAAGGTTTCAATTTAAAAAAAAATCCTGTTTTTATTGAATATATATTAAACTGTTTATTCTTTTAATCTGCAGCAAAAAGCCTCTTTATTTATTTTTTAGGCATTTTTCGTGATTTTTGCAGCAATTTTTTCCCACTTTTTTTCAATAGTTTCTTTTTCTTTCTGTAACAGACCTTTCTATTATTATTCATAGGACCTTATATGTTATTTTCAGGCATTTTTGAAATTCTGGTGGAATTTCAGTGCTCTTTGAATAACCCTGATAGCATACCCCAAAAGAAAAAAAAAATAAAGCATTAAACTATATAAGACATATCATTAAAATGTTCGTAATGAAGATCTTAATAACCATCCAGACATCAGTAATGAATGAACTGCGTGCACATGATATTCAAGGGAAGGGAACTTTTTACTCAAAATTGAATTAAATAAGTATTTATTTTTTATTTGTTACATTTTTTAATAGTGAACTCTTTGTCAACTGTACAAGAAATACAGTTGCACGGTCTCAAATTATATTCTATTCAACCTAGAAAACAAGGTAGCTATTATTCTTTATTTCGGTACTGCATCCTTCTTCTCTCTTGGGAAACACTCTGAACTCAACAGAATGTTTGCATAATTAAAGTATATTCCATTTAAATTTGAGTAATGTTTGTGCTAAGTACTACAACGTTTGTAATTAAAGTTGATATCAGTTTATTTTTTGTTCCATATGGTTGGATGTTTTAAAACAATTCACAGGGAACTAAACTGTATGTTTTTTGTGTCTGCACCTTACAGAAAATCAATGTTGAAAACAATATATGACTAATATTAGACTTCCACACACAAAACCTAGGGAGCAAGCCAACATTTTCTGCTTCATGGGGTTACATAGAAAGAAGAAG
Organism: Leptobrachium leishanense; assembly: GCA_009667805.1. NCBI lineage: Eukaryota > Metazoa > Chordata > Amphibia > Anura > Megophryidae > Leptobrachium > Leptobrachium leishanense. The sequence continues at coordinate 182,247,863 of CM019066.1, forward strand.
AAACAATACAGTATACTCCTGTCTTTTTCTAACTTTATTAACAATTCTATTCACCAGCCCTAGAGGTTTATTGTAAAGGTTGCAATAAAGTTCAACTCTAAAGAATGTTAAACTCTGCCCCCAGATTTTGCAGAACTACAACTGAATTGAAGAAGGCACCAACAGGGAAATTACGTAATGACTGTTAAAAAGCACCACTCGACGCATTTCGCCACCTTACATTTGAGGCTTCTTCAATACCTATAATACTATAAATATTATACTCAATTATTTGACGTCCAACAGATGTTCTGAGCTGCCGCTCTTTCACTTCCTGATTTACTCCGGCGCTCGTTGGTGACGTCTACCACGTCATACTGACGAGCCCACTTGTTGATCACCTGTCGATCGCCTGTCCTCTTCGCAATCCTACTTCAAAAGACCTTACCCCTTAATATGCAGTGCCTGCCACAACTCTTGACTTTTAAAAACCTGAATTGATATAGTATTATATAAATCTATAATGGCCATATCTATGTCTTTGCCACTGTCTCATCCATCATCCATCAGTTTCACAGTTCTTATATTAAAGTCCCAACTATGCTCCATTCTTTTTTTTTCTTCTAAATTTTATTCTGAAAGGATGTCAGCGGTACAATAAGCCAGTTAAAATAAACGAAAAAGTGGTCACGCAGGACCAACATACAGTGACTCAGCGAGTAAAAAAAATAAAAAAAATTATAAACTAAACATGGAACATTACAGAAACATCTGCAACATGTGTCTCAGAAGCACAGGGGGGGGGAATAAAAAAAAAAGACAAATGTCTGCAGCAGGTATCCTGCCAAAAGATGGGTCCAACAAGGGAGGCATCTGGAACAGAAAGGGAAAGAAAAAGGGGGGAACATGCAACCGAAGGAGCGCCGGGACCCAAAAAAAAAGGGGGAAGGGGGGTTAGGGAGAGGGGATGGCAAAGGCCAGAAATGTGACCTTCCTGGCTCGCTCCCACCAGTCCGAAGAACAGTAGGAGGCCATGAGACCATGAAAGTATGCAGGGCACAGGGCGCACGAGGGCCAAACATAGCAGGCAGAGCCATGGTAGCTGCCACAATGGTGCACCCCGTGGTAGCCCAAAAATGGCCACAAAAAAAATAGGGGGGGAATGGTCCACAGCGCCATCCGGTGTGCAGAACGGCAACACAAAGTCATCAAACATGCAAAAGGGGGGGTGAGGTAGGGGGAATAAAATGATAATAAATGGTCAGTAATCAGCAATATCATACGCCAGGAGAAATAGGGGGGGGAGACAAATCAAAAAGCGACCCCAGGGAATGTTTCAAAAGCATGTCAACAAATAGTTAGGGGGTGTCCGCATGGGAGGGGGGGGTGTTATCCAAAAGTGAGAGGAGATCAAAACACTGCAACATGAGGCCACGGTCGTGGGGGCCAGTACACTACAATGGAGCCTCTTCAGCCGGTGTCCAGAAAGGAGGCCAGGGCTGTCACTGGCAAGGCAGCACAAGAAAGGCCATTGAGGCGGGAAACTCGTAAAGCGCAGGCGGCAACGCCGTCCACACCAGGAAGGCCACGAGACCAGATCTCGCACTGTTCCCCAACTATGCTCCATTCCTAATTAAATATATATTTTATTTCTCAATGTCTAATAACAGACACGGATTTAAAATCTATACAGTAACTAGGGTGGTTAGGTATAAAATATCATATTATTTTTATTATGGTTCTTCACATATTATACCCATCACATCGTATAATCATTATTTATAATATATATTTTTGTGCAATAATAGATTTGTTCTCTCCTATAATATGGAGCACTCTACCTGCCTGTATTTTCCTCAATGAATGGGGCATTTTAAATAAGGTGAATTTACAGCAATCATATACACAATAAAGCACATATAATTATTGTTGGAGGTAAAGTGTGAGCCTGTGGAGATCTAGCAGGATATATTATGATATTGTACAATAGAGGGCTTTCTGTACTCTAATATGCATGTCTCTTGCTTTGAGATATAACATACAATGAAGTTGACATAATGAAAACCCTGCAGATGCCACTATGAAAACCCTGCAGATGCCACTGAAACTCCAGACGAACTTAATACTCCATCTTCGGCCAGAAGAATCTCAACCTGAAACAAATGAGCGGCGTCTGAAACGCAGTGGAACGCGGAAGTGAAACATGCATGCGCAAGATGGCGGCGCCCGTGTTGGACAACTATAGAGAAGACGGAAGAGAGGATCAACAATTTGGACAGGACATGTGGGGACAATTAATTAATTTATGGACACTATTTCAGGATCTGTTAGTCCAGTATGACCACACCAGCTGTTGAAGCCGCCCTTCTATGCGGCGAAACGTGTTCTGGAGCTAATTTTATTATGTTTTAATAATTTTTTTGTTTTTTTCACCATTCAACCTGTCCATTTTGTGCTAATCTCTGGATTCTTGGTGATTTTGCTTGGGTTCTCCAGCCCGCAAAAACCCATGGGCGTTCATTCAAGAGCTATGTGAGCTCCTCAAAATGTAAGTACGTAATCAGCAGAATACTGGTTTACGAGCTTATCAGATCTGCGCAAGGAGTTCTCCTTTTCTCTCTGCTTTCCATTATGTGTTTGTGGATGAGATATTCCTAACAAGGTGGGGGTCACCTGAGAAATTTTAAGGCAACCGGCTGGCTGGAGTAGAGATAACATCACTGCTCTGCGTGGAGAGAGCCTGTGGAGACATGGGTTTGATCCCAACGAGCACCTCTCCAGTAAGTAACGGTACATACTCGCCACCCAGGACATACTTGAAAACGAGAGAAATCTCAATGTATCCTTCCTGGTAAAAATCCTTTCTCAAAAAAAAACCTAACATGTGTGGATCCACTTAGAGCCAGTGCTTGGGCTCTCTACTTGTGAGTGGGATACTATCTGAATTTTCTGCATTATCAATACTTTGTAAAGCTATACTGCACCATAATTGTGTACTATTATATCTTCCATGTATTTGTGATATCCAAGGACCCCAGAGAGCAATATCTTTTGTGCCGTATCAGGTTTTATATATTCTATAAAATATTTTATTAGCATAAATAAGATGTGGCCCAGTGAAAACGACTTGAGGACCAGACACCAAACTGTTACAGCATCCATCCCTTCTCCCAAGTCAAGCAGATCTGCAGCAGTATTTCTTTCTACACAACCCTCAGCCTGTATTTGAGGGAGTGCTGTATAACTCCTGGTAGACCTCCCCAAACACAGACACAGCTTAGTGCAGGGAATAATAATGATATTGAATTTGAAATGGGGAACAGTTTATATGGTAAACGGGAAGGGGGAGGAAAATTGACACAATCAACAGAGTATTTTGTCTACAAGTGGAGGGGTGTGAATCACTTAAGGAGATACAGACATCTGATCATTACATGAAAAACGGAATTAGCACATTATCAACACAAATCAACATCAAGTCAATCTAAGGACATTAATCACACACACACAGGCGTAGACAGCACTAACAATAGCTCCAAATTATATTACTTAAACAAACTAAACTCCTAAGACACATAGGGCTCTATTACCTCCTTAGCGCTCGTGCTCACATAAGTGAGCATTAGTGCTAGGTTAATTCAGCTTGCCCATATCACATCTTGAACGCCAAAGGGTTAAAAAAAAACAATAGTGCATCGGTAATAGTGGTTCATACTGTGAGCTTACTGTACTTTGCGCTCCCTATACTTAACATGGGAATAATTAGCCATATCATTACAAAGTCATAATGCTAATTATCGCACCACTGCGGTTAACTAAAACATTTGCCATATCTCTAAGCTGTTGCTGACTTATTCCGCTTCTGCGGAATCAGTTATCACCAGCTGAACACCGCCCCAAAAAAATCAGATACTCACCTCTCATCTCAGGGTGTGAACGGCAGCCTGATCGGCCACCTCTGGCCGCCGGGAGCAGAGTGAGACTGGGGACAAAGTGTGAATCACTCCACAGCAATGCACAATCTCTCGCCCTCTCTGCCTGTCAGTGTTACTGTGAACTGAACGCCAGCTTTTAGCCAAAACTGGTAGAACATGTTTCGAACCTCGCCAGCCTTCTACACATCCCTATGGCTGCTCTTGATTCAAAAGAAGGCACCTCCATACCTCTCTTCATCAAAATGATTGCTATAGATACCTTTGGTTTCCAATGAGTTCTTTAGATAGGCACAGGCATTCATTGCTATGGGGAAAAACAAGCACTCTTGGCTATGTTGTATCTATTATTGGCTATAGTATGACTTATACTTACTTCCTAGTAGAGGTGGATTTTACTTAAGTAATTTATGCGGCTCTGATCCTTAAGAAAAGATCTGTTTCCGTAAATAGAAATCTATTAAAAGGACATGTATAATGATTAATGCATATAATTTCTGTAACGCAGAATTTAAAATGTATATAATAATATATTAACATGAGCATTATGTTTGTCCATGAGTTCCCTGTTAAGTTGATATCTAGGTTAACATTCAGATCATAATGAAAAATACCTTTTAATGATCTTGGTGTTCTACTGTACATGAAGCCAACTGACTGAACAAGCATAAAGGTTAAAAGCATCAAATCACATGAAGCTTTGAAACTCATGACATTTACAGCAAGGCCACCTGTTACGCCCAAGGGCTTCTTTAATAAGCAAAGAAGCTGATTTCTATCACATTAAACAATAGGGGCATAAAAAAAGCTCGACCTCTAACATTTAGTAACAGCCTGTAACCCAATACATTTTGTTCACAATACACAATTTCCTGTTTGGTATGTACATTGTAACCAACTATACACCTGGTAGTATTTACTTAAAGAAATAAACATACCTACCAGTTGGAGACAATTGTAATCAAGCTGCATTTTCTGTAACTTTAAATCTTAAACTGCATATTATTGGAAGTGAAATTGATGTTGATTCATTAAACAGAGTTTATGAATTGCAAAAAAAATTTTTTAAAAAATTGTACATTTTTATGTATGGTTTTTCGCATTAAGGGCACCATCACTTGCCCTGAGCAAAAACGGGGACACTAAGGGGAAAAATGTGCGCTCGAACATTTTCCCTTAGTGTCCCCATTTTACAAACAATATTACGAGGTAGGCGCTGCATTCACCAGCCTGCCCCGTAAGGGCCGCTAGCTCTCGCAAGATTGTGCAGGTCCGTGGAGTGAACACGGAGGGAGACTGTACTATTTGTCCCCAGTTTCACTCTGCTCCCGGCAGCCAGAAGCGGCAGATCGTTCCACCATTTGTGCCATGGGATGAGAGGGGAGTACCTGATTTTTGGGGGTTTACAGCTGGTGCTGAATGATTCCGCAGAAGCGGAATCAGTTAGCACCAGCTTCTAGCTGTGTTTAAGTTTTCAGTTAACTGCAGAGGTGCGGTAATTACCGTTAGGACTTTGTAATCTTAACACTAACTGCTCTTTGCACTCCCCATGTTAGGAATAGGGAGCACAAAATACAGTAAACTGGCAGAATCAAACACAATCCCTGATGCGCTAACGTTTTTTTTAAATAAGGTGGGGCTTGTGCTAGACGCTAGTGTTAACCCTCACATATCTGAGTGCTAACGCTAGCGTTAAGTTTGTAATAGTGCCCAATGTTTGGTGAATAGAAACCACAGTAGTAAATATTATGTTAAGACTGTATGAAAGAAAACAAGCAACACCTGCAATTAAGTGTAGAAAACGTTTTGTTTTTTACTGCTGTACATATATTTTTATACTATGAAAAACTGGATTTATTATGGTGAACTGCGTGACATGGTTTACAACTTTACAATCCTTGTCTCCAGCTGGCAAAATAAATGTCATCGCCAAGTCTTAATGCAAAGCGAAATAATTCCAGCGTGCACTAAAGCAGCACCGATTTAGGTACACACATGGCTCTCATTCTGGAATAAAATACATATTTTCAGAATTTTTGTGCATGATGTACTGCTATACTGTACTGGAAAAACGTTATCATACTATATTGTATAAAAGCATAAGACTGTACTTATAAATTGAAGTAAATTAGGCTCATACAGACATTTTTAAAATGTCTTGAGAGTATCTTGATAAAAGTTGGGTACCTCTCTACACTAGAGACTAGACTAGTCTAGACTATCCTAGCACGGGAGATGTTCTGGCTGCATGTTCGGAGAAGATGTTGCTGTTCTGTTGACCAAGATGCAATCAGTTTACCTGTGAAAATGAGACTGAGGGTTGCAGGTACAAGGGTATTATAATAGCAGGTCATTAACTGAGCCTAGTGACCAGGATGGAACATACCTGCTAATAAGATAGGAGATGTAGACAGGGTCATGGAGAGCTTTGGCTTTGTACACGAGCACCAGTATTTTGAGTTGAATTCTAATAGAAACAGGGAGCATTTTCGTTCAGTAGTTTTTTTGCAAACAGCGTTTCAATTTTGAAACTTTCAAGCGTACAGGTTTTTTTTTTACCCCGTTAGTCAGGGTGTCGACTTTTTCCAGCAGCTTCTCTGCGTTGTGATCGGCAGCTCCGTGGATTTTTCCGTTGTGTCCAGTGTGGTGTTTTCAGCGGGTTTTCACAGAGTGTTCGGCGAGGGTTCGTTGGGTTTGTGGCGGGTGTTCCCTGCACTCTGGGGACCCTGTGCTTGTACTTCAATACACCACAGAGTCGGCGAACTAGGATTGCTGAATCCCTCAGAAGTGCGGGGGACGAAAGGGCACCAAAATGTCGGCGACATTTTGGTGCTCTTTGAATAACCCCTTTGGACTAATTTAAGTGGTCCTAGTATTTATCATGAATATGTCCCCCTTTTCTTTTGCTGAATGTCAGTGGCCACTATAAAAGCACTTCAGAGCAGATATCTCACATCTACTCATAAGACTGTCATTCAACAACCACTGGAAAATGTCCAGGGGTTGAGGCCTCTGTCACTAAAACGTATGTCAGCTTGCTGTAGCACTTTTCCATAATTTATAGAGCAGTCAGCTTGTTTAACCAGCTGACCCCCTTAATGCCTCCTATTGCATATTGATCAACTGGGTGCTATGATTGCTGTGTGCATGCTAGTTGCAAATGCGCTAATGGTAAAACAAAAAGGGGGAGAAAATAGAAGCAGTTGGAGGTCATCCTGGGTTAATAATTAACTCTTATGGTTTACTTTTGCCCCTAATTTTGCCTATTAATCAAGTATACTGAAATGTATGTAATATATATATTTCTATGAATTAGATAAAAGTATCTTCAAAGGGCATTAGACTGTTTTTGAAAGAAACTATTTCAAGGGCATTCCAAGAATGTTATACAATACACGGCAAGCATCTCAGGCTATAAAAAATCTATCATTCCCTGTCTGTTACATGCTGCACGGCTCAAGATCCCCAGATTTTGGAAGCAGGATATCTCCCCCCCCCCCACTTTCAGTATGGTTTGATGAAGTGGAGTTCATCCGTGGGGTGGATGAACTCACTTTCCGTGCCCGAGATCGCTACACGGATTATTCCGCAAAATGGTATTACTGGTTATCAGATGTACGCCGAATCTCATGAACCTTCTACATCCCTTGAAATGTGTTATCAATCATGGGTACTTTGTTTTGTGTTTATACCCTGAGTCCTCATGGCTCTCCTTCCCTGTATTATTGTCTTACCCCTCCTTAAAGTTATAAATTTCGTATATATCATTAACTCTGAACTGGGCTAATTTAGCCCTCTTTTATTGTTGGTTTGCCATTTGTCATATGCCTGGTAATATGATGCTCAATGTTTTCCTTGCATTTCTGTAATGGGCCTTATTCGGAATAAACTTGAATATGTCAAAAAACAAATACACGGCAAGCAGCCTGGGTCATAAAGTTATAGTTACAGTTCTTATATCTTCAGCCTAAAACACATTAATCATTGGTTTGCTCTCCATCTTTTCAGTTTCAATACAGTAACTCCACTAAGTTTGCACTTATTTCATAAATACCCTGACTCGAGCTATGAACACTTTTTTTTCAATCTCTGCTAGTTTATTTTTACTCTCAAGTAGATATTTGTACTGAAATATATCTATCATGACACCAGTTCAGTCACCTCCTCTTAAAAGCAACTTTGGTGTTGCGCATGCAGTTTATGGTTAAATAAAAAGGAGCCCAGTTGTCCTGCCTAAGAAGACGGGCCATGACTGACAGGCAGGGCCCTGGACCGGAGGGGAGGGGGGGGGTTTGGCGGGAAAATTGTACCCAGAGATTGGTTTGCATGTAAACGTTGATACAATGTAGTGGGGTACATATACAATATACTGATGGGGAAGTCAGCTCTCCCAATTGAAGGTGCAGTGGTGAACAGTCCCTTCCGCCCTCCCTGTGTTTTTGGCTCATCTTTTCTGCTTTCTTTTGCAGATATTGTCACAGCTTTATGGCGGAAGTTATCCTGGCCAGCGTGAGAAGTAGGGATGTGCATTTCGGGTTTCGGAATTTTGGAATTTTCACGAAATTTCCCGATCCGTGTTTTCGGATGCGGCCGAAATTCCGAAAATTTTTAGATCCGAAAATGGCAGATCCGAAAGGTTTTCCGAGCCGAAACAAAATATTTTCGGAATTTTCGAATGGACTTGAAATGTGTCAAATCGAAATACATTGCTTTGAAATGAGGAGAACAGACGTTCCGAAAAAACGAAAATTTCCGAACTTACGAAAAGTCGATACAAAAAACGAGCTAAGTGACACGGAAATACGAAAAATGGTCGAAATTCCGAAAACATGTACAATTCCGAAAAACGAAAATTTCCGAAATCACGAAAAGTCGATACAAAAAACGAGCTAAGTGACACGAAAATAGGAAAAATGGTCGATATTCCGAAAAAAAAAGTACACGAAAAACTAATCGAGCCGAACCGAATCGGAACAGAAATCGGTCGAAACGAGCCGAATCGATAAGTTTAAAAATCCGAAAAATCGAACCGAATCGAACCGAAAAAAAAATCGGTGCACAAGCCTAGTGAGAAGGAACCTGGAATGTGGAGCTCAAACAAGCAGTTGGGAGAGGGGGCTTCCTGATGCGGCTGACGGCGCACGAGAGGTTGAACTCTGTGTGAAAGTCTAACCTGTCAGAAGCATGGTTACGGCTCTGCTGACAAAGGGTGTGATATTTTGTTACAGTTATGTTATGTAAAAGAAATTTAAATAAATCTGTGGCCAAAGCCATATTACCCATAAAATGTGTGTGTGTGTTTCTTATGGTTTTTGTTTTGGTTTTGGATACATCATGGTCTTGGGGGTAAGGTTGGGAAAGCCCCCCCCCCCCAACCTTTAGTCATTTATCAATCTATGAAGTACATTTATAATATGCTATTTGTAACAGGCTACATATAGGACTATTTAATCTTTCATGAACAATACAAACAAAAGGTAGTATACACTATAGGGGGTTACTAATTAAGTTGTGAATTGAAACAAAAATTCCCATTTTCTCTGCAAAAATAGGGCGCTATTACAAAGTTGGCGCTAAACCGGGGATGCTAATGGAGAAAACCTACGCCTGCAAGTTTCCCCTTAGTGTCCCTGTTTTAGCACCATATTACAGGGCATGCGCTAATTCAGCAGCCTTCCCCATAAAGAAGCGCTAACTCTCCATGATACTTGCAGCAGCTCTTTGGCACCGTTCTTGCCGAGGGAAGCATCTGATTTTTGGGAGGTTTTCAGCTAGTGCTAACTGATTCTTGAACCCAAGACATACTTGAAAATGAGAGAAAACTCAATGTATCCTTCCTGGTAAAATACTTTATAAATAAATAAATTCTGCAGAAGTGGAAACAGCACCAGCTTCTAGCTGTGTTTAACATTTCCGATACCTCATAGGTGCGGTAATTAGCAATAGGACTTTGCACCCCTCATGTTAAGTATAGGGGGCGCAAATTATAGTAAGCTTGCGCAAGCTCGAGCAATCACTGGTGCGGTAATGGATGTTTTAACCTGTTAGCGCTAGGGTTGTAAAAGGGGGGTGCGTTAAAGTAACCAATATACGTAACACCATATGCAGTCTGTCTGCAAGGAATAGCACACTAAGTGCACTATTACTTCGTGCCCGCTAAGACGGGGATGAAAATATGGAAAACCTGCGCCGTGTGACCTCTACCTCAGTCTCTAATTGTCTGCTTGGAAGTTGGGGGTGAGCCGGGAATGCCATGTTTTCTGTTGGTAGTTCTCCACTGTTTCCCGTCTCCCACCCTCTCCTGTGTTTTTTTTTACCTGTGCGCCCTTTGACCGATGCCTTAGACTTAGCCTGTATGCCTGCCATTGCTGCCCAAATTTTTGCTCACCCCTTCTGTTTTCTTTCTCTCTCGCATACTATTTGTGATGTCATTTACAAAGAAATTTGTCCTACATGACTCTTTTTCATATGTATGAAACTTTTAAAATAAAGAATTAAAAAAAAACTATAAAAACAAGCAGTATACAATGTCAAATATATGTGAGCATAGATCGGAATCACAGCTTGGATCATACTTGATCACCACCCTACCTGAATAGACTGCTTTCCCCAGCAGTTCCCTCCTTCTATAACCTCTGATCCAGGACCTGCAACTTACTTGCTATACCACAATACAAAAAGAAAGTGGCTCGATCCTCATTTTCCTACAGAGCACCACGATTATGGAATACAATCCCAGATGCCATCAAATCTTCCCCCAGTCTAAAGTCACCTAAGAGCTCCCTATTAACATACCTCAATAAGGAATGCACCTGTAAACATGTAACAGTGACTATATTTCCTACATATTTATTTTTCTGTTAACCTGAATATGTGTTGTTTTTTACTATCTTGCATTTTAATACTTTGTAACTTTCTGTAACAACTCAATGTACTTGAACCCAGGACATACTTGAAAACGAGAGAAATCTCAATGTATCCTTCCTGGTAAAATCTTTTATTAATAAATAAATACTATGTTGCATAATATACAGCAACTGCTGAGGCTAATTGCTAAGGGTTTTGTCTGGGAGTCTGGTTGTCTTTATGTCTACAGAAATCAAAAGTCCTATTTTCATTCCACTCACAATTAGTTCCATTCTAAAGAGTGTCTGACTGGCTGAATTTATCGCAGTACCCACTTGAATTGCATGTTTATGTAAATGGAAAGATGTTATAAACTAGGTTTTTTAGTTTTTCCATAATTTTGATTGGGAGACACAACAGTTGGGTGTTACCTACATTCCTCATCTTTGTATCATTTTCCACCTTGTGGATGAATGTACTCCATTGTGAAGATGAATATTTCCTCTCCCTGATTATATAGCTGTGATGTATTTTGCAGCCAGACTCTAATACTTTCTCCTGGAGCAGAAGTGTCATGATACTAATTTGTTATTGGCAAGGGGCTCAGTGGATAGTATAAATAACTCAAGAGAACCAATAATAGACATGGTTCCAGTTGAAAATCTCCACAAGGCATGACAGAAAATAAAGGATTAGGTCAGGGCCAGATAATACATTTTGATATTTTGAATCATTAATCCAAATCCTCTAGGACAAATACTGCAGATCCTAGCCTCTAAACCTGTCAACCTCTGAATGTCTTTCTTGTTGCAGAAAGAAAACTTAAGGGCTTATTCACAAAGCACCAAAATTTCAGCAAAATTCCTCTTTGGTACACTACAGTGCGCTCCGGCGATTCCATTTCGATGACCTTTCGGGGAATTTCCTATTCACCGCAGGGTCGCCGTATTATGACTGAAGATGAAGTCGTCAAAGAGTGCCAAACTAGCTGCCGAACACCGACGTACTGACTGCCAAACACCAAAGAATTTCAACACTAGTGATTTTTCATTCAATAACAACTACATCTTGACCCAACATCAGTTTTCTTCTCAACTGCTTCCTTGGAAAAATGAAGCGCAAAAGCAAAATGTGTTTGTGTTGGTTCCCAAATTGTATTCTTTGTTTGAAACCTGTCTAGGATTGTGTTAATATGAGAATTTAAGATCAGAATAGAATAACTAAAAACTCTAGAATTCTAAGATCTATTCTTAAAGTTACTGTAGCCATGACCTTGTAATGTTGTGGAGGTTATGGCACCATGAAACTCTCGATCCTTCCACCTCTCCTTTTCTCTGTGTCACGCTCCCAGCCTGGTGACCCATGTTATTCTGTTACTCATATCCCTTTTTATCCGGAGTTTACACGCGTCTGCCCCATTCCGCATGCTAGTTCCACTCCAGGATGTAACTGCAGTCTGACTAGTCACACAACCTGACCTAAGGCACTTGCCTACATAACACTACCTCTCCCATGCTGCAGTGCTCTTGTATAGGGTCTTCCCAATTCCTGTGAATTTGCCATTGCCCTAGAGTTTGTATATTTGCCTGTGTTATATTTTCCCCTTTTGTATTTTTATCTTTGCTTACTTTGTCCCCTTTGTATACCTCGCTGCCACCTGGTATCTTGGTTTATTTCCCCTCCTTGCTGCTCTTTGCTTTATGTCCATGTTCATCTCCTGGGTACCGAACCTGGCTTATACTCTGGACTACTCTGTGTTTTCCCTCTATGTACCACGTGCTGTGATTTATATTTGTTATTTATTTTTCTGTAGTCCAGTACTTCTGTTTTCCCTTTTTATTTTGATCTGTTTAGGGTTTTCTTTTGCTTTCCTGCTGTCTGTGTATGTCTGTATATTTTGGCTTCCATTAACCCTTGCCTGTTCTCCTGGTAATTGTATCCTCGCGAGTATCACCCAACAGTGTGCTGATTTCATTATTTCCCTTCCGTAGATCAGATACGGCCACCTAAGGTCTGTTGTATTAGTTCAGGGTTCCCTTTTGGTTTGCTGCTGTGTGTATCTATGTTTTTGGCTACCCTTATCCCTTGCCTTCCTTTCTGGTTATTATTTTTATGTCCTGCCCAGCAGTATACTGTCCTCATTTACGGTCTGTCTGTTTCTCTGTTGATTGCACACCTGCCTTTAGGACTTTTTGTCCTGCGATATGGGTCCCAACCCGGCTCTCGCCAGATGCCATCCTGACGCTCTGTGGCCATTGTGACAGCTGTTCAAAGTGGAGGTGCTACTTGGAAGCAGTGAGGATGCCAAAGGCAATTGTTTGAATTTCCTGCACTTTGGTGTAGGAAGATTCAAATACTATGGGCCCTATTACATTTTTCACGCAAAAAACGCAGGCGCAACCCGTGAATTTTTGCGCGAAGCGTTAAACGTTAACGCGAGTAAATCAACGCTGGTATTACAATCCTCGCGCGTTTTTTCATCTGTCAAAAAATAACGCGCGTAAAACGGACGCGCACAAACGCGCGTGCAGCAACGTTGTGCGCAGAAATCAGAGTGCGGACTGTTTTTTTCACGTGATTCAGCCAATCAGAATTAAGAACCACAATTGACTCACGTTAAGTTTTGCGCCTGTTAAAGTCAATCTGCGCATATATGCTGTTTCAAAAAAAAAAAAACCACGCACAACTTCTCCATTTCATTGGTTTGGTATGTGTAGAATGTAACTATACTTTGCTGCATTTTTTTTTGGGCTGGTGTATTTGGTTTCAGCCAGGTTGATAGGAGTTGCTAAAATTATGCGCGCAAAGGCTGTGCGTTACAAACTGCGCATAGATTGTAATACCATCCGCGTACCAGTACACAAACGCATTTGCGCTCACAATGTTAAGTATAGGACGTGCAAAGCACAGTAAGCTCGAGCAGCGTTCCGGCAGGTTCACCCGCGGTACATGTATACGCGCGTTTGTTGCGCTGACATTGTAATACGACGTTCAGCGCAAAGGGTTTTTCCCCTCGCATTAATGCGTTTTTGCACACACGCAAATATTTGTGCGAAGAATGTAATAGGGCCCTATGTCAAGAGAACTAATCACAGTTTGAGAAATAGTCAAGGAAAGAATAAATCCTCAGTCCACTGTCTGAAAATATTTCTTAAAGTGAAGCAATCTGGTTCTGGGTGACAAGCTCCATGTTTACAGTGGATGTTGGTGATTCTGGGTGGAGACAAGGTTGATATACACAGTATTGGTGAGGTTAATGGTCCATTTATGATGGTACGAATCAGAGCTCGGAGTCATACAGCTGTGTCTATTTTTTCACCAGCATATCTTAGCTGGCCCATGGTCTGCGGCTAATGCAGCCTACCAGGCATTTGCCTACTTTGCCCAATTCCATGCGGTAGGTACTCACCATAAAACCAAAATGCCATCAACTTGTCTCATGGAACTAATATAAGTAAAAAATAATATAAAATGTTTTGCTCGCAATTGTGGAGCATATTTAATAAAATATAGTGATATTAAATATGGTACAAAAAACTTGTGATACATTCTTGTGTCTGCTTCTTTGCTACAATTAATAATTGAAAAGGATGTAGAACAAAACCTAATTTGTCGATTACACCAAAGTAAAAAATACATTATCAGGGTTATTCAGAGAGCGTGAAAAGTAGGAGAATGACTGGAGAATGGAAAATTCTAGGTCAAAATAGCCAAACCAGAAAAATTCTCCCTTTCATCTCACTTTCCAAATCGGCTATTTTGACCTAGAATCTTTCATTCTCCAGTCATTCTCCAGTCATTCTCCAGTCATTCTCCAGTCATTCTCCTGCTTTTCACGCTCTCTGAATAACCCTGTATATGTTAATGCAAAATTCTAACGAGAGAAATATTATTCTTATATATATGTTCAAAGGATCTAGTGGACGTTTTGAAACAAAAAAAAACGTTTAGGTCCATCACTAAAAGCAGAGTTAAAGATCAGATTCACACATGTTTTTTATTAAATAAAACCACAGACTTGTCTTAGAAAATGTGATTTATATTACATTCAATGACTCAATATTTTGTTTATTTTTTCTTAGCTACATTAATGCTACGCAGTCATATTTCAATTTTTTTTTGAGAAAAGATTGTTGAACTTATTTGAGCTTTTCACTTTAAAAGGAGTAAGTGGGACATCTATAGATGGACATTCAGAAGAAAACAAAATAGTGCAACGAAACTAATAGACCCTGGATATAGGGTGCCAATACAACACACTACACCAGGTATAACCCCCCAAAACACACACACACACAATAGTAGCACAGGTCATGCTGAGTCAATTCCACTTTTGTAATGACGTTCCTACTCATTTGTAATTGTCATTTTCTGGCTGAGTGGTCAGTCCCCTTGATTGATTACAGTTCCACCCAGAGACAAGCCACATGTAGGCAAAAGTTCCATGATTATGGCATTACCTTAATAAGAAATCGTTGCCACATGTTGAATAAGTTGGTTTATAATCACATGCATTCTGTGGTGTTGATTAGAATGGAAGAAAACCAACAATAGTCAACCTCGCAGCCTTTCCATTTCATTTTAGATGGATTAAGGTTAGCAAGCTGTGAGAAACGTGGCACAGCCCATTCAGGTTTAACATTGCAGACTTTTTTAAACATTTTGACCAAAACTTTAATATCCGTGTGAAATAAACCAGTGATGCAATGATAGCCACCGTTCATAAATAACGTTACGAAGTCCTATAGAGAGGGCAAATTAATTGCTGCTTAGCCCAGTAGTTTACAGGTTATAGCTCCTATTCTCAGTTAAGAGAGAGATAATATGATAGACAAGACCTTATGGTAGTGCAGCGTTCTGGCATTCTCTGTAGGGGTTATTCAGAAAGAAATTTTGTTGCCTTTTAGTTCGGCGCACTTCGGCGATTCCATTTCGTTGACCCTGCAGTGAATTCACTATTCACCGCAGAGTCAAAGTGCGTCAAAGATGAAGTCGCCGAAGACGGCCGTAGTGACTGCTGAACTGCAGAACCCCCCCAGAACTCTGCTATTATTCTAATAAGTGTTTGAACCAATAAAATTATCCTTTAAGAAATAATAAAAAGGTCCGTTACAGAATAAAAAAAAGCCTTTAAAAAAGAAAAAGGGAATTGAAAAATATCTAAAAAAAATACATAAAGGTGTTCCAATAAATAAGGCTTTTTGCTGAAAATGAAAAGAATAAACAGTTGAACATAAAAAACGATAACATTGTTTTACGTTGGATCCTATCTGATTCGCCTGTTCAAACTTGCCGAATTGAATCCCCAATAATCTGGTCATTTCACTGGCTCTTCGGTGTAGTTCGGTGTTCTCTGAATAGATTAACCATTAGTTCTCTGTGAGACAATTACACTGCCGCCAAAGATCGCCAATCTGCAGCGATCTGCACCGTATTTCGCTGTCAATTCGTCAATATTTGATGGACTGACAGCTTTCTGAATAGACGAACTGCCCCGAAATTGCACCATATGGTGAAATACTGAAATTCAACATTCAGCGCCTTTCGGTGGCAAGTTCGGTCTTTTCTGAATAACTCCTTGTGGTTTACTGCTGGTAGTAAGAAGAGGGAGGAGATGCTGTTGTCCCTGTACCTGAGAGATTAAAGACAAGGGGCCATATTACAAAGCTGGTGCTAACTTAACCAGAGCTGTTGTAAACTTCCCAGAGCCATTATAGCCTATGGAGGTTCCGTTTACAACAGCTCTGGTTAAGTTAGCAGCAACCTTGTAATATGGCCCAAGTAGTGCACTATTCCCTAGTTCACGCTAACATGGTGATTCTAGCGGGGGAAAATTTGCGTCTGCTGATTTTCTCATAGTATCCCATGTTAGCACGATATTCCGGGGCAGGCGCTCTCAGCACCTCGCCCCGTAGCGCAGAGCTAACCGCTGGGATACTCCCGGTAGTGCTTCCGCGCCACCGCGAGTATCACCATCTGGAGTCCATAGGACTCCATGGAAGGTTGCACTTCCAGGCCCTGAGCACTGCACAATCTCTCTCTCGGCAACAAGAAGCGATGGATTGGGCCACCATTCTCACCACGAGATGAGAAGCGAATATTGGATTTATTTGGGGTTTAGGAGGTGCTACATGATTCTGCAAATGCAAAATTATGTAGTGCCAGCTTTGAAGTGGTGCTAAAATCTGACTGTCTGCATCCCTGCTGTAAATAGCACTATGAAATACCTTACTTATTCAAACACTAATGTAGTTTTGCAGTCCCCATGTTAGCTATAGGATGCGCAAAGTACAGTAAGGTCATGGAAGCTAGCGCAAACTCCGATGTGCAAATGGGTTACTAACGGGGTAGCGTCAGGAATGTAATAAGGGTGGCATGCATTAAAAATATTTACCCTGGTGGTAAAGCTTACACATTGAGATGCTAACATTAGCGCCAAGTATGGAATAGAGCCCATGATATTCACTATTGCTTTTTCTCTTTTTAAGTGATTTCACTTAACAACCACATTCAGGAAAGAGTCAATATTTTTTCAGTTTCTTTGTTTGCATTAGCCAGAAAAATAACTAGACACCTGGAATTTTATGTTGCTGTTGTTAGTTGCAAACTCGTGTCCGACCCCTCGTGACCCCCATGGACAACGTTCCGCCATGCCTTCCTGTCCTCTTCCATCTTCAGAAGTCCATTTTATAGCATCAGCTAAATGTCTTCATGTCCGGCACTAACAGGGTTATCCAAAGAGATTCGAAAAGTCACCGCACGTTCGGTGACTTTTCGTTCTCTTCAATTCGGTTCCTTTTGCCGATTGCATTTCGGTGACCCTGCGGTGTATTCAGCAAACAGCACAGGGTCCCCGAATTGCAGGGAAAAGCTGCCGAAAACCTGACGAAAACTAACCGAATGCACGCTGAAAACCAGCAAAAACATCTGGATTAACCTTCGAAAAAGCCGAACAGGAGCCGAACAGGAGCCGAAAAGGAGCCGAATCACACAGAGCTGAAGCAGCTGTGACGTAGAGGAGGCAGTGAATAAATTAGAAAAACCATTTGTATGAATCTGGGAAAATGAAACGCTGTTTGCAAAGAAACTACTGAGCGAAAATGTCTGAAATTTTCACAGGAGGTCCAGGGAATGATAATAAAGAGGGCTGTTACAAAAAAAATAAGTAAACTGAAAAAAAAAATAAAAAAAAAATCGGACTTTTTTTAAAAAAAAAAAAAAATCTGAAAAATGCTTAAAGTATCCTAAAAAATCAATGAATAAAGAGACTTTTTGCTGCAGAATTTTATAATGAACGGTTTATTAGATATTGAATTAAAACGGGAATATTTTTAACATTGAAGTCTATGGGATTCTCCTGAATAAACTTGCCGAATTAAACCACCGAATGGCAGGGCATTAGGGGAACCTTTCACTGCTGGTTTGTGTTCTCTGAATAGCCGAAGCAGTGCTTCTCTATGGGGATTTCACTGCCCTCGAACAGGACCGAACAGGCACCGTATGTGCAGGCAATTCGCCAGGATTTGGCGAATTGCCAGCTCTATGGATAGCCGAATGGCCAGGAAAGGTAACCGAACGCTGATTTTCAGCGTTCGGTTACCTTTCTCAAGCAATTCGGATCTCTTTGGATAACCCTGAAAGTGTTTAAAGTGCTTTACTGTACATAGCATACCTTTGCATCATTTTTAGATGTTGATATTTTCCCCGTACAGTACTTTATACATCTTGCCCCAATGAGCAACTTATTTTACCAAATGCTGGGTTAAAATGTATTTTATCTTTTAGGAGGAGCTCAAACCTGATTTAAACACTGCAAAAATGCACAAATACTGGTTTTCTATTAATTCAAAGTTTGGTGTACAGTATGTACAGTATTGTGAGGACAAATGCAGAGATATAAGAATAGTCTGTGTATGAATATCTGAATGGAAGTGTGGAGAGTGACTTATTGCAGAATTATAAGTGTATTAATGCAGAGCTATATGTGCGCGGAGTTTAAAGAATTTGTTAATCCAAAATTATATCTCACTCTCCTCTTTTCCGCCATATACCATCTCCTTGTCACCCCTACGTTTCCTCTCAATGTCACTTCCTTCTCCACTCCCTATCACCTTTATTCTTTTCCTTGCCACTTTGTCCATTTCACTCCGTTTTGTTGAATCGTATTCTCCTTGTCATTACCTTTTCTGTCTCTCATGTTGAACTTTTTCTGTTATTATCATTTTCCCTCTTCTACTCCTTGGTGCTTATTCCTTTAATCTCCCTTTACTGTATCCAAATCCTCTCCCTATCCCTGGGTATTCCTAGCAATCTTTCTTTCCATTCATCTTTCATCATGTAAACTGTATCCCTTTTCTCATCCTGTCACTCCTTTATCTTTCCAAATTACATCCCACATGTCTGTCTCCCACTTCCTTCTCCCTTCCATCGCATTATTTTGTTAACCATGAGACACCCTGCTATTAAAATGAAATTTTATCTAGAGTTCAACAATTCACTAATATTTCCACTTTACTAAGCACTTTTTGTTTTTTTATTTAGCTCCAGGTATGCTTAAGTCTTATTTCATTATGTTCCTGTTTAATGATGATAATGTTGATAAACTATCTTCAAGGACCGGAAAATGAAGGTAGAAAATAAAAGATGTAAATTAGAGATCTCATACAGGGTAATTCAAAGACATCCGAATTGCTTGAGAAAGGTAACCGAATGCTGAAAATCAGCGTTCAGTTACCTTTCCTGGCCATTCGGCTATCCAGAGAGCAGGCAGGGTTAATTGAGATGTTTTTGAGGGTTTTCGGCATGCATTCGGCAGGTTTTGCGGTTAGTTTTCGTCAGGTTTGCGGTAGCTTTTCCCTGCAATTCGGGGACCCTGTGGTGTTTGCTGAATACACCACAGGGTCACCGAAATGGGATCGGCAAAACGAACCGAATTGAAGAGAACGAACGTGCGGTGACTTTTCGAATCTCTTTGGATAACCCTGATAGTGGAAGAAAGCGAGTTCAAGAACAAATGAAGGAGTTTAAATAAACACAGATTTATTAAAACAAAGTTACCAGCATATGCATTCTTTCTGAATTAACTGAACTTTTCTGCATATCTCAGCTTTTCTCAATCTGAGACATTACTCATTTGTTTTGTTCTGCTTTGCCTTAAATACATTGAGTACAATAATCTGAGTGTGATTCACTGTATTGGGAAACCACAAAGTCTTGCAGTACACCATATATCTAAAACCAGCATTAGACCTCTACCTCTGCAGATGTCATTAAGGGATGCTATCATTTCCTTAAATGGATATGTGCTCCCTCTTTCTAAAAAATTTAATTAACAAGCAAAATGCTGCAAATTTATCCTAAAAATACTTATATCATGATACTAAAATATGGTGTGTAATTTAGATGTGTTTTCCTTTTTTCATAAAAAGGAATAACAAAATGAGGCTGTTAGCAGCCAGTCCTGTGGAATGACTTGCCTCGCCCTATCCAAACTCTACCCTGATCTACGGGCCTTCAAGAAATCCATCAAAACCCATCTCTTCAGATTAGCGTACCACATCACTGATGCAACTCATCCCTCTGCTCACCTCACACATGATTGAAGCTGCTTCTATGGCCCCGCCATTCCCGAACCACTGGCACCTTTGATCCTGTTATCTAGTAAAATTCCTCTTGTGTTCCTCAACCCAAATCCCACAAAACTGTAAGCTCCTATGAGCAGGGCCCTCTACACCTAGGGCACCATTACCGTCTTCATGCTGAAATGGGAGCGCAAAAGGAGAAAAACCTGCACCTGCTGGTTTCTCTTTTGCGTCCCCGTTTTAGTGTGATATTACGATGCAGGCGCTAAAAAAGCTTCCTGCTTCGTAATCAGGCGCTAAACCCCGGGATGCTCGTGGCAGCACTAAGCACTGCCGCGAGCAACCACTCGATGGAGTCCATAGGACTCCATTGAGGCAGACGCTGCCGGTCATATGACCTAACGGATCTCGCCTCACGGGATCCGGCAGGTCAGCGTAGTGATCCGCAGAGAGAGACCAGGGGACTTTTTCCCTCAGTCTCTCCTTGCTCCCGGCAGACAGAGCAGGCGGTTGGAGCCGCGGTCCTCGCCGTGTGATTAGAGGTGAGAAAACAAGCAAAGGATGTGTGGCGTACCTTTCCAGGGAGAGCCTTCATCCTGGCTAGTGGAAAAAACCTGGTGCTCCGTCAACGAGGTCCACCTATACCTCCACAAGTCAAAAATGGCGTGCAACACAGGTATATAATCCAAAGAAAATTTATTGGTGTGAGTGCAGCAGAACAAAATATATGACGTTTCGGTCTCTGACACAGACGTTGTTTATTTTGTTCTGCTGCACTCACTCCAATAAATTTTCTTTGGATTATATACCTGTGTCGCGTGCCATTTTTGATTTGTGGATTAGAGGTGAGTATCTGATTTTTTGGGGGGGTGTTTCTGGCTGGTGCTGACGGATTCTGCAGCAGCGGAATCAGTTAGCAACAGGTCCTGGCTGTGGTTAACTTTAACAATTAACATTAGTATATTGTAAGCCTAATGCTAATTAACTCTTTGCACTCCCCATGTTAAGCATAGGGAGTGCAAAGCACAGTAACCTCGCGCTGAAAAGCACAAGATTCCAATCGCTAACGTTTTTTTTTAACCTGTTAGCGTTTGGATTGTAATATGGGTGGCCCACGCAAGGCAACCACGGCTAACGTTACTGCTCAATCAGGTGAGCGCTCATACCTCAACCTCATACTCCCGCACTCAGACCTCCAAAAAAGCAAAGGACCATGGATTGCATATAATCCAACAGGATTGTAAAGGATAAGCAAATATCCACTCAGCCAGTGGCTGTTTACCGTTTGCTTGTATACTTTAGATTTTATTTTTTGTTTTAATAAATATTTTTCCAGCATATCTGGCCTTTATGTTACCTTTGTTACTGCACTGAGGTTTACATACGCGGCTACACTGGAAAGATTCAATTCTATTTGGTGAGTGGATATTTGCTTATCCTTTACAATCGTTTTGGAATATATGCAATCCATGTTCCTGTGCTTTTTTGGAGGTCTGAGTGCGGGAGTATGAGGCGAACAGGTTGGCCCTGAACACCTCTGAGGTCTTCATATGAGAGCTAGCAGCTCTCATAAAGTGTGAGTAGTGAATATTACAACCTTACTATAGCAGTATAGTTTGTGCAATACTGTACCATTGTCTGTATTATTATTTTTTTTTATTTTTTTTAGGTCATCCTATTATGAAGACTTTGATTGATTTAGTCCACGCTTAATCCTCCTTAAGGGACCTACCATTGCTTGTGAGCATTTTTCCATATTTACCACATCACTTATACACTGCATCCTTTTAAGTTGAAGCGCTAACACTACTGAATGAATACAGGAAAGAAACTGGGAGATGTTGTTACTTAGCTATAAAGATTTTAGCTCATCACATCACACCTGACAAAGTGAAGATACTGTTCCTAATACAATAAGGTTGCATGAGGCTCAGTCACTATCTCAGGTCTTTACACAATTGTTAACACACAGATTGATATTCCAAGTCGAGCAACAACTCGCGGTACTGCTCAGTTTTTTCATGGTCATACCGCTTGTTTCTGCGTCCTATAAAAACCTGCATTAGTGCTGGAATAATGACTGATTCCATATTGTTCACCTTTCATTTTGTGAGCACAAAAAAAGCTCTACAATTGAACTTCCATAAACCTGATTTACAGTAATTTTACAAGAGCAAAATCAGTTTAACATTCAACTCATGCGTGACGCATCTAAACTCACCTTCCACGCTCCCCCAAAGCTGCTTGATGTGATCTGCCATCTCCTCGCAATGTAATCAGAAGTCAAAAATAATAATTCGGTGACCATCTGCTGGAACTTGCGCATCATGAGATCTCACTTATGAGATCTCACGCAGCACCTGAGGTTACACGCAATGGAGTCGTATGAACCCTAGAGTGGATTTGCCATTGATCCGAGTGAGTTCATTCCTCGTCTATACATGTGGCAGTGCAGATGTGAATAAAGACACATCACCACACTTTGACATGTAAAATGTCTAGGAGCCACATGAAACTTCTGGACCATTTCTTGTAAAATATTAAGTAAAAGCAAATTTTGGCCTCCCAGCTGCTTACATCCCCATTCATACATTCTTATCCCTTGGAGGCCTTGATGCTGTAATTAAAATTCTTACAGCTAAGCAGTGATTTCTTAAAATGTACAGTTAATAAAGTTGCTGCATTTGTGTGATTTCAGAAATATTAGAAGTTTGCTTTAATTTCCTGAGTATTAAGCACTAAGTATAGAATAACAAAATGTAATTTCATTTTGAAACCAAGATTCACTTTATGTATATTTGATGTAAGGCTCTAGCAACGAGTATGTGTTTGCGTGCATCATGTGCCAAGAAATAAACATTACATTTGTTTCCTCAAAAATAAGCTGTTTTATTACCATATGAATACACATTTTTCCTCTTTTCGTCATTAAAACATATGCCCTGTTCCTACTAAACTGAAAGTAAAAAAAATGTCTCTACATTTCTGTCAAATGTGTTTTTTCCTGTAAAATAACACATTGGATTACCCCGATCAGTCATAGGAGCTTGATGGCATATGTCACAGGGGGGCGCTATAGCGCGGTCCTCTAGGGTAAAATATGGCACACAAAGTCCTTTAAATCTGCATTAAGTTTCCCTGTTTACAAAGTCCAAAACACTGCAACTGAAATACTCTTCGGAAAATTCAAATGCCATGGTATTCCCATGTCATTTATGAGATTGTGAAGATTTTTATAGAAACAAATAGAACTTTTGAAAATCTTAATACTGATATACAAGAAAACAATTTAGAGGAGATACCTGTTATATTAACAAGAATTTGGTACCATCGCCTACCTTTCATTCTATTCCTGTGACCTCAAGATATCTATGTCATCATTGTTTGCCCATCTCTTGTGGCTCTGGTCTAAATTTTTTTTTTTTTTGAGAAAGGATTTTACCAGGAAGGATACATTGAGATTTCTCTCGTTTTCAAGTATGTCCTGGGTGGCGAGTATGTACCATTAGGTGTCTTGCCCAAGGACACTTACTGGAGAGGAGCTCTTGCTGGGATCGAACCCATGTCCCCACAGGCTCTCTCCACGCAGAGCAGTGATGTTACCTCTACTCCACATGCCCCATGTCAGCAGCCTTCATTTGAACCCCTGGCGACACTCTTCCTGTACTGCTCCTCTGAACCAACACTGGTAAAAGCACACAAACAGTTAAAACACAACCCTCAGTGTGGAGAATTAACTGTCTCCAGTCCGTCCTTTTAGTTCTTATCTCGAAACCCTGTCTCGAGCTGATATTGACACCTTAGATTAAAATCTCATCAACGTTGAAGGAGAGATGATTAGAATGATAAATTAAGACACGGAAGCCTTGTAGTCACTCAAAACACATCTCTGGTTCTTTTTTGTCTGGACACATTATTTATACATTTCTGCAAAAGAGGCTGTGTTTCTCATCTCATGCTCTAATTGGTAGAGCGGGAGACAGTGGCTGGAAACCCCCCCCCCCCTAACATACAGAACATCCTATTCCCTTCACTCAGAGAGTAAAAACCTATGCTTTTGCTGCTCTGAACCCTTTCCAGCAACTGCTTTTCGGGACCCACCAGATTCCTGTTCATCCTCCATGTCCTGCTCCAGTGACTTAATTTCCCATCATCCACAATATCCTTCTCTGGTTAGTCTCATCTTCTCACCCTCCTCCGCTCCACCCATACTTGTGTGTGTGTGCAGACCACTGCAACCTGGGCTCATATTCCACTCACCCCAGTGCAACCCCTGTACCAGCCACTAACAAATAAACAACCCTACTTTTGGATGTGAACTCAAGAGAACTGCCTCCATATCACCCTCGAAGCTCCTTTGGTCATATTTGGCAATTCTATTTTATTTCCTCAGTCTCAATAAAAGTATTTTTACTTATCTGGAAACAGGGGCAACATCGTTAAACCATCGAAATGATTAGTTAAGGAGAATTTACATGTTGACCAGGCACAATTTATATACTGTCTTCAGGAGCCTGCAAAAGTAAGCAAGGTTGACATGAGATCTCAGTGAGACAATCAAATGTCTTGAAAAGTGCCATCTACTTTTGTAGTGTAAATGTATGTGTGTGTGGACTCTAACCTAATGATTTCGGTTTGTGCTGTTGGGAACTAGAATTTGGTTTCAGAAATTTTATTGTGAAATCGACAACTCTTTCATATTTTAGAGCAGCCCATGTGACCAATAATGGTGAGTTTTACATCAAATCATACAAACTATTTGTATAATCTGGACACAACTATTAAATTTAAGGGCTTGTCAAGCACGGGTGGCACATACCACCAAATGTGGGGACAAGACCGTCATTTGAATACAAGAAGAATACAAAATGTTATCCTGTCCTCCGAAGTTCTCCATGAAGCAGCTGCTCAGATGTCAGGACATTCATAGATTGATGTATTTCAATCTTATTACAGCGAGCGAGAAGCGAATTACAGTAATACAGTACCTAGGTTTTTAAAGTCAATAATACATAACAGCTGTTAAACACCCACAGGACCAGACTAGACATCCTTAAAAAAACAAATTATTTTATAAGAAAACTGTCAGGCTCCTGCTGTGTGAAAATGCTTGAAATTTTAAAACTTCATACTTCTGTTCTTGCACTTCACATGCAAACACCTTTAAAGCATTGGGTGCAAAAGTCAGAATGTCTGTTCAGAAAAGTCAGCTAGGTGAACCTAATTTATCACTCTTGGTATATTACTTTTCAAGCAGGAGTAAGCAGTGGTTTAATTGAATGAGAATGAAATGCCATTTATCAGAGCATAATAATGCCACACTCACACTTCTACAGTTTAGTCCCAAAAAAGTATCTACATAGACTTACGGGGTTATTCAGAGACAGCCGATCTGGCACCAAAATTGCACTTAATAGGGAATTTCCCCGTACGGTGCCATTTTGGGGCCATTCGGCTATTCAGAGAGCAGGCAGTTCACCAAATTTTGGTGAATTGCCTGCACGTACGGTGTCTGTTCGAAGGCAGTGAAATCCCCCATAGAGAAGCAATGGTTAATCTTTTCAGAGAACACCGACAGCTTACTGGTTGTTTTTTTACCCCGTTTGTCAGCTCGTCTGCTTTTTCCGGCGGCTGCTCTGCGCTGTGATCGGCGATTCGTCTGCTTTTTCCGGCGTGGTTTTTCTGGCGGTTCCGGACGGTTCTCGTCAGGATTGCGGCAGGTTTTCCCTGCACACCGGGGAGCCTGCAGGGAATGCTGAATAGAGGGAACTGCGTGGAACGAAATGTCGGCGACATTTCGGTGCTCTCTAAATAACCCCTGTAGACATTTGCCATCACCTCCACACTTGCTGGCATCGTGGGAAATGAGATTGTAAGTGCAGCATCATTGTTCACCATATAATTGAAACATGTACACTAGTGCTGCATTAGAATAAAAAAAGAAATTTAAAAAAAAAAGAGTCATTTATTTTTATATAAAACCTGGCCATGCTCTGGCCTTTCCAATAATACTTTACCTGCACCCTCTACCTTCTATGTCTCTGGAGATACAGATGCCCAAATAAGCCATGTATCTCCTACATGGGAAAATTCCCTGCCAGCCAGGGGAAGTCCAATTTTTGGCATCATCTCACTCATGTGTGATGATGTCAGTGGGCGGGGTTAGGTTCCGCAGGGAGAAGGCCGTGATCTTCGCCAGATCAGTGCCGAGCCGCGGAGTGAGCCTTGGCTTTTGCAGGCTCCAGGGGCAGCTGCCTCTGGGTCAACAACATTGATAGGCTGTCAGGCTCGGCGTGTGGATGTGAGTCCAGTCTGCAGTGATATTGGAGGAGGCCAGGTGGATTTCAGGCTAAAAACGGTAATATTTATTAAGATGCACAAGAGTAAAGACACAATAGACAAAGGATGAACAAGGCTAACAAGGAATGTCTAGACATAAGGGAGTTTATTAAACAGAGGCCGGACAGAAAGGAACTAACCAGTGGCGACACTAGGGTTGGTGTCACCCGGTGTGGTAACTCATGGTGTCACCCCCCCCTCCCGAGTTTTACAGTTTCCTTTTTTAACTACTCTTACTCATAAATCAGTACTCCTATATAACACTGAATGCTCATACACACCGCACATTACTGGGAGGTATACTGCTGTGGAGCTCTGTGATATGCTCATAGACAAATTTTGGCGAACTGCCAGCAAGTACGGTGCCTGTTCGACGGCAGTGAAATCCCCATAGCGAATGGTTCATCTATTCACAGACACCGAACAGCAGAGAAATGTCAGTGAAATGCCCTGATGTTCGGTGGTTTCATTCGACAGGTTTAATCAGGCGAATCCCATAGGTTTCAATGTTAAAGATATTCCCGTTTAAATTCAATATCTAATAAACCATTTATAATTTTAATCTGCAGCAATTGATTTTTTCTTTTTTTTGTATCTTTTAGGCATTTTTCAAAAAAAAATATTCTTTTTTTCTAATAGTGTTTTTTTTTCTGTAACAGACCATTTTATTATCATTCATAGGACCTTATATGTTAATTCCAGACATTTTTGTTTAGTAGTTTTATTGAAAACAGCGGGCGACGGGTTTGCGGCAGCATTTGGAGGCTGATTCCCTGCACTTCAGGGACCCTGCAGTGAATTCACTGGGGAAATTTGATTCCCCAAAGTGTGGGGAACAACAGAACACTGAAATGTCTGAGTCATTTCGGTGCTCTGTGAATATCCCCTTCAGTGGTGGTTTTATTACCGCCCCCTGGAAAGTGCCAGCCTAGGCCTTGCCTACCTATGAAATACTTGAAAATTAGAGAAATCTCAATGTATCCTTCCTGGTAAAATATTTTTGTGTAAAGAAAATAAAATATATATATATTTTTTTAGGGTGTCACTCTAGAGGGTGGTGTCAGCTGGTGCGGGCTGCACTCCCCGCCCCCCCCCTTTGTGACACCACTGGAACTAACCAAGAGGCAAGACAAGGAGGAACTAAGAGGCAAGACAAGAAGGAACTAAGAGGCAAGACAAGAAAGAACTAAGAGGCAAAACAAGAAGGAACTAAGAGGCAAGACAAGAAAGAACTAAGAGGCAAGACAAGAAGGAACTAAGAGGCAAGACAAGAAAGAACTAAGAGGCAAAACAAGAAGGAACTAAGAGGCAAGACAGGAAGGAACTAAGAGGCAAGACAAGAAAGAACTAAGAGGCAAGACAAGAAGGAACTAAGAGGCAAGACAAGAAAGAACTAAGAGGCAAAACAAGAAGGAACTAAGAGGCAAGACAGGAAGGAACTAAGAGGCAAGACAAGAAAGAACTAAGAGGAAAAACAAGAAGGAACTAAGAGGCAAGACAGGAAGGAACTAAGAGGCAAGACAAGAAAGAACTAAGAGGCAAGACAAGAAGGAACTAAGAGGCAAGACAAGAAAGAACTAAGAGGCAAGACAAGAAGGAACTAAGAGGCAAGACAAGAAAGAACTAAGAGTCAAAACAAGAAGGAACTAAGAGGCAAGACAGGAAGGAACTAAGAGGCAAGACAAGAAAGAACTAAGAGGAAAAACAAGAAGGAACTAAGAGGCAAGACAGGAAGGAACTAAGAGGCAAGACAAGAAAGAACTAAGAGGCAAGACAAGAAGGAACTAAGAGGCAAGACAAGAAAGAACTAAGAGGCAAAACAAGAAGGAACTAAGAGGCAAGACAGGAAGGAACTAAGAGGCAAGACAAGAAAGAACTAAGAGGAAAAACAAGAAGGAACTAAGAGGCAAGACAAGAAAGAACTAAGAGGCAAGACAAGAAAGAACTAAGAGGCAAGACAAGAAAGAACTAAGAGGCAAGACAGGAAGGAACTAAGAGGCAAGACAAGAAGGAACTAAGAGGCAAGACAAGAAAGAACTAAGAGGCAAGACAAGAAGGAACTAAGAGGCAAGACAAGAAGGAACTAAGAGGCAAGACAAGAAGGAACTAAGAGGCAAGACAAGAAGGAACTAAGAGGCAAGACAAGAAAGAACTAAGAGGCAAGACAAGAAAGAACTAAGAGGCAAGACAAGAAGGATAAACCAAAGAAGTGAGAATGGAAGGAGACTCAGAATAAGGGCAAGGCAGAAATGGAATTACAAAAACTGGGGCAAAGCAGGAAAGGAGCTGACACAGTAATTAATCAGGAAATAAAGGGCAAAGAGAAACAAGACACAAAGCTAAAGAGAACTACAAAAGATAAGAGGTGATGAGTCTAAGCAAATAATAAAGAAAACAAACAACATAAGAACTAACTAGACGTAAAGCAACAATATAAAACTATATTATACAAAATACAGAGAACAAGGAAGACAAAGCTAAGGCAGAATAGAGGGGTAAATTGACAGGAACAATAGGGTTGGAAGCAACTTGCAAATAGTGAGGTCAAATATGCCGAATATAGGTCATGGCAGGCGGCTGGCAAGAATTGTCAATGTCTCTAGCAAAAGTCCAGTGACATAATCCATTTGAAGATGGGAGACCAGGGAGAATAAACTTGATACAAAGCCAGGGGGTCGGTACACAGAAAAGCCAAAGTAAACTTTGAATCAGAAACTCACGGGTGAGTATGGTGGTCTTCATTATGACAAGTTGAGGAACAATAGGTAACTAGACACAGGTCCACACTCCAAGGAGACTTCTAATGGAATGATTAGAGTCAGACACAATGCAGAAGCATTGCCTTCTGGGGGTAGCAGCTCTATATGGAGGCCTAATTAGCAGAGATGAGATGCAGGTGTCATTTTCTGGCTTGTCTGGGAAACCAGGCTGGTTCTCCAGGAACCTGCATGAAGGCAACATCACAACAGAAAGGGGATTACTGAAGCTAGGACATAAAATTAATGCAATAATGGCACTCCAGCAGGCAAAAGGGATGTAAGCCTTACATGGGCCCAGCGCAACTGTCCTTTTTTTGCCTCGCGTTAAAGATGGCCATATATAACAATGCACATAAAATAACTAAAAATTAGATGTCAAGGCAGTAAATAAAAATAGTAAACAAACAACCTCCTTTGTTTTAGGAAACCTACAACTCAATAACATCAGGATGCCATACATTGCTAAAACTATGGATTACATCCCCATAATATCAATGTTTTGTTGTCTGCTTTTTCCTCTTTTTGGCATGGTACTGCTATTTTTCATTTTATTAAAAGCTTCTCAGTAAGGTTCAGTTTTGTAACTTTATTAATGACAGTCTAATAGGTATGTTACTGAGGTACAGTTCAATTTTTTTTAAAAAGTGCACATACTTGAAACATTTTTTTGAGTAAGTGAATAACGCAGAAGTCTTGGTGGAGAAAAGAAAGAACAATTCCTTGCGGTGTTACGCTATTGAAACAGATGTAATTTTTAAAAAAGGATTGACAACTTGCTGTTTATCTTGTTTTAGAAAAATAGCAAAAACACGAGTTATTTAGAATGTTTGGATTAAAGTAGTTATTTCAGGGTAACATCAGAGACGTGGTATCTCACGGGGAAGCACTATCCAATATAAACAATATTCAGACCATAGATAACACTTTTTTTCATTTAATTCTAAGTAATGAAATACCAAATATTATTTTCTTTATTCCATTGCCAAAAATGAAGACTATGCATGAGTAATAAGTTGAGAGCTATTTTTCAATTGCACGTTAAAACCTCCTGAAAAAAAGGCTGCGTATATATTCTCTTTGAGGGCACCATTGTGACAGAATCGGTAATTTCTGCTTCCTCTAAAGTGCATAGAGGATATAAACTTGTTTTTTTGAGAATGTAATATAATTAGTACATGAAACATAAGAGAACTAAATTGGTAACTGATCATTTCTTATCCAGTCCAGAAACAGAATTGGTATGTGCCAATGGAAGCCAACGTACATAGTGATAGGTGTTTATGTTTAGTAAAATATAGGCTTCAAAGTGACTCTGGTTGAATGCTTTATAGTACAGAAAGATTCTGCCATAGAATAAATATGGCTTTTTCATCCTTTGGTTTGGAATAAGAGCAGTGACTTGGAAATAGGATAAAGCATTTGGTTAACCAGTCACACAAAGCTAGTAAAATGGCAAGGAATAATCTCACTTAAAATATTGGGATTGGATATAGTGTATTTATTACTATTATTATTATTGTCATCATTTATATAGCGCCAACAGTTTCCGAAGCGCTTTACAATAACCAAAGGGAACGAAATACAAATAAACAGACGTAAGAAGGAAACAAGAGGTGTAGAGGGCCCTGCTCTACTTGTTTGTTTATATAATAATAGTTACATTGGATCTACCACCAGCAATTCTAGTCCCGGCAGGCACAGACTTGCTTAAACCAGGTATATGCCCAATGGGATGAAATGCCCATAGGCTGTGTGCCTCCTGGAAGACCAATTCTCCAAGCCCGTCCATATCAGACAAGTATTCCTAACCAGAGGAGCTCTGTTAAAAATGCACACAGCTGCTCTAATTTATACAGAGCCAATCAGGTCCATCTGAGCCCAACACATACCCAATATGGGTAGGGTTTGACTGGAATGTACAAGGGGCCTGACCTTGGAACCTGACTGTGGCCCACCCATTAACAGAAACCTGAGCAGGAACAACTATGTCTAGAGATATCCACAATTATTCAATCTTCATTAGTGAAATGTAAATAAACTATAAAATGGTGTTACAAAAAGTGAAAGCTGGTGCACTGAAAGATAGACACATCTTTCCATCTACAGCTTCTAGACTTCAGGCAAGCCTATAAGAGAAAATAATATTTAATGGACAGCTAGAATTCCCTCCTTATCAAGGTTTCCCCTGAACTGTCTCCACTCCAATACTTAATAGATGCCTTACCCTCTTACGCCGTGGGGCGCACTCTACCATCTCGGCGGGAGGGACTGAATGCTCTGCTGGCATCTATGTGCTGTAGACATGTGCATTCGTTTTAGTACTAAAACGATTTAGTCAGAATTTTGGGATAATTTAGTTTTCGTATGACTCAAGAGAAACGAAAGTGCTCAGTACAAAAAACGAAAGAAACTAAAAAAAAATGCACTACATTTTAGTTTCAGTCCTTTTTGTGATATTACATTGATGAGTGAAGGAGACCAGCAATGAAGAGCGCAACATCGCAAAGCTACAGAAAAGGTTTGTATGCATAATCCTTTCCTGACCCCTACCCAAAAATCTGACCGTGATAGAGCTCCAGAATACTCACTCGCAGCACAGACAGCCAGTACAGGAGAGGAAACCTTTACTTAACCCTTGCATGTCTATGAGGCAGACAAGATGATAAAAGCAGCTGGAGAAGGAAAAAATTCTAATAAATCACACTGAAAACTAATGACAGAGGAGGGCTGGATAGTAAAAACCCCTTTATAACAAGAAGCGCTGGGAGAAGAGAGGGACTCTATAAAACGTGTGTTATCTCCCCTCCTGCTCTGCATAATAGGTGCTTAGGTCTGATACATTTTATATTATCCAGGAGCACTATCCCCCTTTCCTCATCTATAATACACGTTTTATATAAAGTCCCTCTCCTCTCCCAGTGCTGCCTGTTATAAAGGGTTTTTTACGTCTGATACATTTAGTATCCAGCTCTCACAGTTACTGTCATTATGAGCCTTCAGTGTGATTTATTTGAATGTTTTCCCGGATTTAAAGTGCTTTAGTTATTTATAAAAATAAATTTGCACCATACATCTCTTCTCTGAGCTTTCAGACTGATTTACGTTAATATTTTCCCTCTCCCCTGCTTTTATATTCCTGTGTCTCCCCCACAGAGATACAAAGTTTAAGTAAAAGTTCCCTCTCCTGTGCTGGATAAGCATTGCATTCCGAAGTTCTGCACCCTCCACATGCCAATGCAGTAGGATGTTCTATACAGAGAGGGGCATTAATTAATGCAGGAGGATGTTCTATACATTATACAGAGAGGGGTATTAATGCAGGAGGATGTTATATACATTATACAGAGAAAGGTATAAATTGAGGAGGATGTTCTATACAGAGAGGGAAATTAATTAATTCAGGAGGATTTTCAATGCATTATACAGAGAGGGGTATTAATGCAGGTGTATGTTGTATACATTATACAGAGAGGGGTATTAATTAATGCAGGAGGATGTTATCTACATTATACAGAGAGGGGTATTAATTAATGCAGGAAGATGTTCTATACATTATACAGAGAGGAGCATTTTTTTGAGCCCTTTAAATCCAGTGGCTGTGAGAGCTGAGATTGGCTGCTTGTTACATTATCTCTCAGTACAATGTATCAGGCTCAGCTGTTACAGTAACTGACTGCTGCTCATCACAGCGCTCAGAGTTTCAGTAAAACAAGGAAATAATATTGTTCTAACCTCTTATATATAAAAATATTATTTACTAGTTTTACTGAAACTCTGAGCGCTGTGATGAGCAGCAGTCAGTTACTGTAACAGCTTTGCCTGACACATTGTGCTGAGAGTGAGAGATACTGTAACAAGCAGCGATCTCAGCCCTCTGAGGAGCCACTACAATAGTAATTGTATCCACTGGTTTTCGGTTGAATGAAATTAGTTTTCATACTAAAGAACTGAAAACGAATTTCTTGAGCAACTAAATAAATTGCAATTTAGGATTAATCCATTAGTTCAAAACGGAATTTTGTGCTGTGCACATGTCTAATGTGCTGTGACAGGCCCGCCCACCAGTTGGGGTGTGGTCTGCTTCATTGGCTGCTGTGGGAAGGCCTGAACTCAGGCTGTCCCCTTGCAGTCAATGATGTACGCCACGTCTCAGCTGCATAAGCGGGCCAGGGGAGGGGCCTGCCACAGCAGCCGGTAAGTGGGACGTAGTAGTATGCCCCACCGCCGGTGTTTACGCGCCCCTGCCGGTCACAGCCAGACTGGTCGTAAAGGGTTAACATGACCTATCCTCCTCAGCCATCGCTCTGTCTTGCCCCAATCTCTCTCCCCCTACTTCACAGGAACAGTTTTTTTAAAAAAAATATATTATACGAACTTTATTGAGTTTTTCACAAAAAATAACAAGCATATGAAAAACAGTATCACAAATTATAAACTGGTCGACAAAACAGACACATCCTTAGGGAAAGGGGAGAGAGAAAAAATAGGGTAAATCTGTACAAGTCCCAAACGTCATTGAGTAACAATATGTCAGTACAAGGTTGCCATATAAGAACTTTCAAAGTAAAATCATCATTACATAGTAAATATGCCCAGAGGTTAACACGAAAAATAATAGGAGATCAGGTTATCATAAATATATCTCAAATGTACCAATGATCCTTCTTATTTGGGGGAACACCTGACACAGATTTAGCTCTGGTGTCTAGGGATCTAAGGTCACTTAGTATGCCTCTGAGCTCTGCAATGATAAGAAGTATGGTGCCTAGCAATTTGGAAGCTAAGAGGGGGAGGCGGCAGTGAGTATATGTGCTAAGACAGTGGTTCTTAACCTGGGTTCGATCGAACCCCAGGGGTTCGGTGAGTCAGTCTAGCGGGTTCGGCGGAGGTCAAGACACACACCCGACTCACACACCCGACTCATATGATTCATGATGACACGCCCCGCTTGTCCATCATTGGCTGCAGGTGATCACGCAACATCGCTGCCTTGGCCTATCTGTGCTGCAGGGAATTTGGCGCGCCCAGTAGTCGAATTGTAACTGGTACGTCGTGTGATTTCTTTCTTAATATTTTAATCCCTTCATACTAACTATGTCGAGCAAAAAAAGAAAGTGGTCGGACGATTATGTACAATATGGATTCACATGTATAACGGAACGTGATGGGAGTCAGCGTCCTAACTGCATGATTTGCAATGCCAAGTTGAGCAATTCTAGTCTAGCACCGGCAAAACTAAGAGAACACTTCCTTAAGCTGCATGGAGATGGAAAATACAAGAACACAACGCTCGCTGAATTCAAGGTGAGGAGAGCCAGATTCGATGAAAAGGCTAGTCTTCCTGTTCTCGGCTTTGTACCCATCAACAAACCGATCCTCATAGCATCGTACGAAGTTGCTTACCTGATCGCAAAGCAGGTCAAACCACACACCATTGGTGAAACACTCATAAAACCAGCTGTGTTGAAGATGGCAAATATCATGCTGGGAAAAGCGGCTGAAGTTAAGTTATCCCAAATTCCTCTTTCAAATGACACCATCAGCGACAGAATAGAGGACATGAGCAAAGACATCTTGGCTCAAGTAGTTGCAGATCTGATTTCAAGCCTGGCAAAATTCAGCCTTCAACTCGACGAGACCACAGACGTTTCCAATCTAAGCCAGCTTGCAGTATTCGTGCGCTATGTGAAAGACGACGTGATAAAGGAAGATTTTTTATTTTGTAAGCCTCTTAAAACAACAAACTAAGGCAGCCGATGTGAAGAAACTTGTGGATGACTTCTTCAAAGACAACAATCTTTCGTGGGATATGGTTTCTGCAGTTTGTTCGGATGGAGCTCCAGCCATGCTGGGAAGAAAGTCTGGTTTTGGTGCGCTAGTGAAAGCCGATGCACCACACATCATTGTTACGCATTGTATTCTGCACAGGCATGCGTTGGCAACAAAAACCTTGCCTCCAAAACTGTCAGAAGTATTAAAAATTGTAGTGGAATGCGTGAACTATGTGCGAAATAGTGCTCTGAGGCACCGCATCTTCAAGGAGCTGTGTAAAGAAATGGGATCTGAATTCAAGGTACTTCTGTACCATTCTAACATTCGGTGGTTATCCCGGGGACAGGTGCTGAATCGTGTTTTTGCCGTGCGTGTGGAATTAGCCCTGTTTTTGCAAGAGCACCAACATTGTCATGCAGTTTGCTTCAAAAATTCTGAGTTCATTCTCATTTTAGCGTACATGACTGATATCTTTGCAGCTCTCAATCATCTCAATCAACAGATGCAGGGCGGTGGAGTCAACATCATCGAAGCGGAAGAAAACCTGAAGGCTTTTCAAAAAAAGCTACCGTTATGGAAACGACGAATAGAGAACGATAACTTCGCAAACTTTTTCCTGCTAGACGACTGTGTAAGTAAGATCGAGTAATGTATCTCGAATCGGAGACATTTCTGTACCCACGGAACTGAAGCAAGCAATTGCCACGCACTTAGATGAGCTTGCAAAGTCTCTCGACGGATATTTCCCTACAAGAGAGTCATATCCAGCATGGGTGAGACAGCCGTTCACGTTTAGTGTTGAGACAACAGATGTCAATGATGAATACCTCGATGAAATCATTGAACTTCAGCAGAGCCAGGTTCAACAGCAACTCTTCAGAACAACAACGCTCTCAACGTTTTGGTGTCAACAAATGGTAACGTACCCTGTTATTGCTAAGAAAGCTCTGGAGATTTTCATACCGTTTGTTACAACATATCTTTGCGAGCAATCCTTTTCGAGGATGCTGGACATAAAAACGAAGAAAAGGAACAGACTTCGTTGCGAAAATGACATGAGAGGGGCACTTGCCAAGGTAAAGCCGTGCAGTTCTGAACTGGTCTCTGAAAGACAACAGCAGAAGTCACACTGATTTGCAGTAAATATTCATTATTATGTTTTTGTTTTTGTGTGAAAATCATGGTTTTGTTCTTTGTTCTTAATGGTTTTGTTCTTTAATGGTTTTGTTCATTTTGTGCACCTATGTATAAAATATATACCTATGTTTTGAATTTGAAAAAATCATATTTTATTTTTCCAATTAAGAAGGGTTCGGTGAATGCGCATATGAAACTGGTGGGGTTCAGTACCTCCAACAAGGTTAAGAACCACTGTGCTAAGAGTTTCTGTTGTGCAGCGGATAACTCATTTCAAAAAATTTGGAGAAGAACAATTGATGGGTCTGGAGTTAACAAAGAACCAAGGACCTTACTAACAGGACCAAATTTAAAGTACTGTCACTTTCTGTTCCTGTCATCCCCTCCCGTTAATGCCTACAGCATTTCTCCTAGACTGTACCTACGCTGTGAAATACTCTTCCCCGGTCTGTGAGACTGTCACCTGCCTTTTAATGCTCTAAATCCTCCCTTGATACCTACCTATGTAGAGAAGCTTACCATCTTGCTCCACTCCTTTTCATTTCTGTCGGTCTGCTTTAGAGTATAAGCTTCTTAGGGAGCATGGCCCTTTCTATCTCATGCCTCTGCCATCTTTGCCTTAATTTATTGTAACCCCTGTGCCACACTGGAATATAATTGCACAATACAAATAAATAAATAATAATTTGGCTTTTTGAAAATAAATTCTGTAAGGAAAAGAACAACAAGTCCTACAACAACCTCCACTAAGATTGTCGTCCTTAGTAAATATGAGCAAAGAAGGCTGTGAAAATTTGTCTTTATTTAGTTATTGACGAATTTCAGATTCTTTTGGATTCCAGAACCCAACAGAATCCGATGTTTCAACTTCTCAGCATCTGCTGCAGCACTCCGGAGCTGTGTTTCTGAGTGGCAGTGTGTGTCTGGAGCGTCCCTGATCCAGAATTAGTAAAATCTGGACGGCTCTAAAAATTCCTGTTTTCGCAGGTTTCTGGATTTTAAAGTTCAGGTTAAGGGTTGTTCTCATATACCAATAAACCTCTAAAAAGTTTTTCTTTCAAAGGTTACTTTGATCCAGTATATATATATATTTATTATAATATTCTGCTGCCAAAACATATAACTGTTGTTAGAACAAAAATATAATTTAAGGCATTGTATATTTACCATGGAAGACAAAGAATTGGCATTTAAAAAGATCCTATACTGCAAAATACATTATTTTATAAAAATTAGTTTGGCAGCATTTACAGAATATTACAAAAAACAGCCAAACTATGCTAAAGACGAATAATTAGTAGCAGAAGATAAATGAAATTATGCACCGTTTGAGAGCTCTTCAAACTCACTTGCCAAATTAAACATTTTGGGTCCTACTCCTATTCCCTTCCTAGCGCTAAAATGGGGGCGCTGACAAGGAAAACCTACTTCAGGACCTTACCCTGGAACGAAACGCTACCCTCGGTGATAAGCACTACCGCGAGCATCACCTCTTGGAATCCATGGAGGGTTGGATGCCGGATCATGAGCCCTGCCCAATCTCGTGATATCATGCAGGGCCGCGGATTAAACGTGAGGGAGACCAGGGACTATTTGTCCCCAGTCTCACTCTGCTCCCAGCAGGTCACCGTTCTCGCTGCGGGATGAGAGGTAATTACCGGGTTTATTGGGGGTTTTAGAGGATGCTAACTTAATCTGCAAAATCCTAAACAGTTAGCACCAGCTTTTAGGTGTCACAAATTTTTAGGTTAGCACATCAGTACAGTAATTAGCGCTAGGACTTTGTAATACCTTACTTATCCTAATGTTAATTACTGATTACACTCCCCATGTTAAGTGTAGGATGCGCAAACTACAGTAAGCTCACGCAGGCTACCGCAATCACTGACCCGCCAACGGATTATTCAGGGGTTTAGCATTAGGTATGTAATATGGGGGGCATTTGTTAAAGTCCCTTATCCTGGCGTTAACGATTACTCACCCGAACGCTACAGTTAGCATTGACTAGGGAATAGGGCCCTTTATGCTTACTGGTGAATAATGTGTGCGTTAATTTACTGTTTGAAACTAACAACTGTAGCCAATAAAATTATAATTGTATAATTTTGAAAAATTATAGAAGGTCATGTGGGATATTAAAGTATAACATTTCTACTGTATTTGCTTTTCGAGGGGGTTACACACAGTAAAGTTTCTCCTGTCGCTCTTTGCATTTCACTTTGGTGAAATACCTTTTTTTGTTGGCATTGCATCACCGGCGATTTTTTCAGCTTTGTGAGTAACCCCCATACTGTTGCTTATGGAAATCCTCCCCAACATCATTATGGTTCCTTTATGTCAATCTGGGCCTAGTCAACTTTAGTACTGAATATTGAAGGACCTTGCAGGTGTCATTCACACACCTTACCCCTACTCAATACATCAAAGAGCCTTCTACTAAGTAAAGATAGGAAGTAAAACATAAGAGGTGATGAACAACAGAAGAATTAATCTTATTGGTGAATCGGTGCATTGGTAAAAGGTATAATTGAATCTAAATTTTAATCATTAAGGCAGTTCATTTATTAAGAAGCATCTACTTCATTATAGTCTATAACAAAATGATTCCTGCTATGAAGGGAATAACTCATGCCAGAACGCCTGGAAATACAGTTACACCACTATTTTTGCAGGCGTAACAGATTTCCCATTCAATCAGCATAGAATGCATTTGTTATTTAAACTTCCATCGTAGAGCTTTGTTGAGCAACAATAAATTAAAGGCATTTATTACTCATAAAGGGTCCCGAAAACACAGTGGGCCCATTTCCAACCTTGTCATTAAGCAAATGGCTGGAGCATTTGGACAAAACAGCTCCAGCTGTAAGTTTAAAGGGTATTACAACCGAGTCGCAATCTTATCTTCTGACTTGAGGGTTGGAGCTGCTTACTGTAAATTACCTTCTCCTATACTTTTTATAGGAGCCATTCAATTGCGACTACCTACAAAAAAACAAGTTATTCCAACATTGCTCATGTATTCATAAATGAGTACTGACTTTCACAACCTGGTGTTATGGGATTTTGCTTTTGCAAAATCACTTAAGACCTCAATTTAACACCATCAAAAAATCCTTTACTGACCTCCGGTGCTGTATAGTAAACAGGTTCACCACTTCGTCTAGCCATGAGCAGCAGAAAACTGGGAAAAATAGTTCCCATTCTCTTTCTACAGCTCCTGAGTGACCCATTTAAAAGAAGCACGTGTGGGGTCGCACAGGGTTCAATGGAATCCTATGGATTCTGTGCCCGTATGTGGATGTGGTTCCTGAGTATACGGACCAGCGCCGCTAAGATAGAGTTAGAATAAGGTCAGCAGCAGGAAGCTGGTATGTGATATTGGCTCAAGGTGATTTTTTTCCCTTGTTACTGACTTGGGTCTTGATTTAATTCCTTTGTATAAGTCTTTTCAAATGATTACAATCTGGTAGAACACTTTAGATGATTTATCTACACAAATTCTAATAGACTTTAATGGGGACTTCTGTAGATAAATCAATTGAAATTTTACTAACAGATTATAATCATTTTTATGAGTGCTTACCCAAAATCGAGGTCTTTTTCAGAATTGGGTCCAAAATACTGTATGTAAAAAAATATCCATATCACCAAATCAAATGTGAGTGAGTGGTTGTATTGTGGAGACACAGGTTCGAAGCCCGGCCAGAGCACCTCTCCAGTAAGTGTCCTTGGTCAAGACACCTAACGGTACATACTCGCCACCCAGGACATACTGAAAACAAGAGAAATCTCAATGTATCCTTCCTGGTAAAATATTTTCTCTCAAAAAAACAAAAAGGGGGGTGTCAAGTAGAGAGGGAATCTAATGCGCTCCTATCATGTAAAGCTGGAAGTACATTCTTATTCCATACATTATTTATGAAGGAATGTTAAACAAAATGGTGTTTCTGGCTCAAATACTAAATCAACATTGCTAAAAATTATTTTGAACCAGCTATACTCTCCAACACATGCAGATGTTATCGTTTTGATGAAAGGAGAACATACAGAAAGCTATTATTAGAAAGTATTGACTCATTTTGTATGTTTTATAAAGTGTGGCTTTGCTGGGTGGAGTATTAATAGAAAAGCCCCCCCCCAAAAAAATTATATGTAAAATCTCTTAAAAGGACCTGATTTTCAAATCTAGTTTCTATTTCTTGTTTTTATTATAAAAAAAATTGAATTTGTTTTTTTTCTTTTTTCATATCAATTATTCTGGCTGGGTGGAGTAGAGGTAACATCACTGCTCTGCATGGAGAGAGCCTGTGGAGACATGGGTTCAATCCCGACGATCACCTCTCCAGTAAGTTTCCTTGGGCAAGACACCTAACGGTACATACTCGCCGCCCAGGACATACTTGAAAATGAGAGAAATCTCAATGTATCCTTCCTGGTAAAATCCTTTCTCAAAAAAAAAAATTTTTTATCCCTTGTATTTTGCCTGCTGACAATAGTAAGCATTATGTCTAACATTTTGAAAGATCTGTAATGTCTTTGTAATGCACCCGTGACCCATCATACTCTGCAACAAATACTACAGACACAAGCATTGCGAAAAACATATGATACATTTTCAAAAGATCATTAAAAACACTAAATTTGAACTCCTTGCACATGAATGGATATTTGCTCAAAGAATATCTTGTCCTCATTCAATGTAATGTGTATATCATGCTAATCCTGACATCGCCATAGTTTATGACTTCCATATTGACATCTGGAGGTCAGTGGAGCAAGAAAATAAGCTAATTAAAACATGGTTTATCTGCACTAGTCCTCCTGTCAATCACAGTACAGATTTTCTGCCTAATCTTCGCAGGTAGATGAAGTAGTCACGTGAGGAGAGATCCTGCTGTACTGTGGTATTAATGTTTGATAAACTTTGAATTAGAGAGATCTTCCTGGTTAACAATGATAAAGAAAGCATAAAGTCATATTAATGAGGAGTGAAAATATACTAAATTGTAAACTAGCATGTGAAAAGTAATAAATATTTCTTCCTTCCATGGCAAAACATTCAATATTATATAATAAAGTCGTTCCTTAATCTATTGTATTGTTACATGGAAATCAGACGTCACGGCTCTAAAGGCATGCTATGGCAACTTATTCCATTCAAACTCCTTTTGTAACAAAATAGACATAATGTAAGCAGTGTAGCAAAGGCTCAGAAATTAATTTTCCCTATGTTCATTAGAGAACTGAAGCAGAGCAACAGACTGGTCCACTACGCTTCATATGTTCTCCTTCCTGTTTTTATTGGCCGGCCTCTTTTGATCTGGGGATATCTTTCATTCTTGCAACCATAGGGCTTATTCAGAGAGCCGATCTGGCACCGAAATGTAACTGGACACTGAAATTCAGCGTACGTTGACATTTCGGAGCAATTTGGCTATTCAGAGAGCAGCAGATCGCCAAATTTTGGCGAAATGTCTACACGTACGGTGCTGTTCGAGGTCAATGAAATCCCCCATAGACAAGCAATGGTTCATCTATTCAGAGACCACTGAACAGCAGAGAAAAATTGCCGAAATGCCCTGCTGTTCGGTGGTCTCATTTGGCAGGTTTATTCAGGCAAATCCCATAGGCTTGAGAAAGGGTAGGAGGATTCCTAGTGGCGCAATTAATATTGATTAGAAAGATCTTTAGATCAAAAGGTCTACTTGACTTGTGGTGTATTCCTTACGTCATTCAGATAAAGTTTGCATTGGCACTTTTATATTTACTGGAAGCTATTTTTGCACTGCTAAGATGTACTTTATCTGAATGACGTAAGGTATACACCACAAATCAAGTAGACCTTTTTATCTAACGATCTTTATTATCAATATTAATTGCGTCACTAGGAATCCTCCTACCCTTTCTCAATTGTAATTTGCACACCCCCTCGAGGGTCTGTGCTATCTCCCAGTTGGCAGCATAAACCAAAACCATTAACATCTAGATAGGAACGCCCCCACCGACAATCCCCCCCTCTTTGTTTGAAATCCCATAGGCTTCAATGTTAAATATATTCTATCTAATAAACCGTTTATTATTTGATTCTGCATTTATTATAGATTTTTTAGGATCTTTTATGCATTTTTTGGGATTTTTTCAGCAAATTTATTTTTCCGCTTTTTTTTAAATAGTTTTTTCTTTTTTCTGTAACAGACCTATTTACTATCATTAATAGGATCTTATATGTAAAATCAGGTATTTTCGTTGAGTAGTTTTTTTGCAAACAGCGTTTAAATTTTGAAACTTTCAAGCCTACTGTTTTTTTTTTTTTCCCTATTCATCAACTTGTTGGCTTTTTCTGACGGCTGCTCTGCGCTGTGATCATTGGCTCGGCGGCTTTTTCCGGGATGTTCGGAGTGGTTTTTGCGGTGATTTCTGAGGGTTTTTGAGGAGTGTTTGGCGGGTGTTCATCAGGTTTGCGGCGGTTTTCCCCTGCACTCCGGGGGCCCTGCGGCGAATGCGGAATACACCGCAGGATGGGAAACTTTGATTCCCCAAAGTGCAGGTTGCGCGGGGAACGAGAGGGCACCGAAATTTCGGCTCTCTGAATAACCCCCATTTATCTCTATTGATTGCTCATTTGATGTGGAGACTTTGTTTTCGTGCTGCTCTTTGATTGACATATGATGCCAGCCTTGGTGAATAAATTACAATATAAACAGGTTATGAAAGAAGATAATATTGAAGCTTTCTTTATGTCCTCTTTTCTTATTGAAGGATATGAATTACCATACAGTAAACATACATTCGAAATATAAGAAGGGTTTGAGGAAGCATATTTCTCTACCTTGTATGCTCATAAAGTATGGAGTGAACTTTTTGTCAAAATGAAAGCGTAGAATAATTTGTTGAATCAATGGTCTGCTGTTCAGGCTAAGGCAACTAGAATCAAGTGCTCACTGGTGAATAGGGGGTAACCCTTATAGTAACGATACACAAAATGATTGTGAGTTTTCTTCTAGTATGCATGTACTGTATATCAGAACAAAAATAAAACGTAATCTTTATTGATAATTCAAAACATGTTGCCATTCAAAAGAAAATATTAAATTTACCTTGCATGATATAAGCCATGACCGCCTCAGCTGGCCGAAGTGGTGGCTAGTACTGCACTGCTTATATTTATTTATTATTTATTTATTTATAAACTATTTTACCAGGAAGGATACATTGAGATTTCTCTCATTTCAAGTATGTCCTGGGTTCAAGAACATTGAAATGTTACAGTCGTTACAGAAATACAAAGTAATACAATGCAAGATATTAAAAAACAACACAAATATACAGATTAATACAGAAAATATATATGTAAGAAATAGTCATTATGTTACATGTTTACAGGTGCATTCCGTATTGAGGCACATTAATAGGGAGCTCAAGTGACTTAAGACTGGGTGAAGATTTGATGGTGTCTGGGAGGTTATTTCATGACTGCGGTGCTCTGTAGATAAATGAGGATCGAGCTACTTTCTGTTTGTATTGTGGTATTGCAAGTAAGGTGCAGGTCCTGGATCGGAGGTTATAGGATGAGGGAACTGCTGGGGAAGCAGCCTATTCAGGTAGGGTGGCAGCTTCCCAGAAAAGCTCTTAAACACCAGGTTGGAAAGGTGAAGAGTGCATCTAGATTCCAGCGACGACCAGTTTAGCTCTTTTAACATGACACAATGGTGGGTCATGTAGTTACATTGTAGCACAAAGTGGCAGAATGAGTTATACAATGTAGTAAGTTTCTGGAGGTGTGTTTGCGGGGCGGCTGCATACACTACATCTCCGTATTCAATAGCTGGCATAAGCATTTGTTGTACAATTTGCTTTCTTACCGCGGGGCTCAGGCAGGATTTGTTTCTGTACAGGGCATCTAGTTTGGGGTAAAGTTTAGATGAGAGTTTTTCGATGTGGGGGCCAAAGGATAGATTTGGGTCTAACCACATACCTAGATATTTGAGAGAAGTGACTGTGGTCAGCGTGCCATTTGATTTTGTCCTGA
The DNA here is from genome assembly GCA_009667805.1 of Leptobrachium leishanense. Classification (NCBI taxonomy): domain Eukaryota; kingdom Metazoa; phylum Chordata; class Amphibia; order Anura; family Megophryidae; genus Leptobrachium; species Leptobrachium leishanense. The sequence goes on from CM019066.1 coordinate 182,292,237, forward strand.
CACAGACGGGGAGTTTGTTATTTATGTAGCTTAGGTGCTGTTCCAAAGAGCATTGTTACAGTTTTGTCAGTATTTAAGAAAGGTTTGTTGTGTTTGATCCACTTTTCTACCTCTGTGAATTGTTCATGCAGCACGGCCTCCAACTGCGGGAGATTTGGTTTGCTGGTATAGAGTACGGTGTCATCTGCGTACATGTGTACAGTTGAGGCTTTACAGATGTTAGGCAGATCATTTATGAATATCGTGAATACCAGGGGGCCGAGTATCGAGCCTTGGGTACACCGCAAGTGACTGGTAGGGGGAGGGAGGAGCTGCCAGAAATGGATACATATTGCGATCGGTCAGATACATATGATTGAAACGAGGTTAGCGTGCGATCACCAATGCCAGAGCTTTTAAGTTTTTGTAACAAGATGCCATGGTCTACTGTGTCAAAGACCTTGGCAAAATCAAGGAAGGTGGCTCCATTTAGGTTTCCTTGTTCCATGCTTGCTTGGATATCATTGCAGACTTTTAAAAGGGAGGTTGTAGTTGAGTGATTTGGACGAAAGCCGGATTGATATGGGGTTAACTAGTTCTAATATTGATATAATCACTTAATTGTGTGTAGACACATTTTTCCAAAATTTTTGACATTACAGGGAGCAATGATATTGGACGGTAGTCTCTATACCAGATTATTATCACATGCGGTGTACCCAAGGCTCGATACTCGGCCCCCTGCTATTCACGATATTCGTAAATTACCTGCCTAACATCTGCAAAGCCTCAACTGTACACATGTACGCAGACGACACCATAATCTATACCAGCAAACCAAATCTCCCGCAGTTGGAGGCAGTGCTGCAAGAACAATTCACAGAGGTAGAAAAGTGGATCATACACAACAAACCTTTCTTAAATACTGACAAAACAATGCTCTTTGGAACAGCACCTAAACTACATAAGTAACAAACTCCCCATCTATGTGTCAGGACAAAATCAAATGGCACGCTGACCACAGTCACTTCTCTCAAATATCTAGGTATGTGGTTAGATCCAAATCTATCCTTTGGCCCCCTCATCGAAAAACTCTCATCTAAACTTTACCCCAAACTAGTTGACCTCTACAGAAACAAATCCTGCTTGAGCTCGCAGTAAAAAAGCAAATTGTACAACAAATTGTGACATGTTAAAAGAGCTAAACTGGTCGTCGCTGGAATCTAGACGCACTCTTCACCTTTCCAACCTGGTGTTTAAGAGTTTTTCTGGGAAGCTGCCACCCTACCTGAATAGGCTGCTTCCCCTAGCAGTTCCCTCATCCTATAACCTCCGGTCCAGGACCTGCACCTTACTTGCAATACCACAATACAAAAAGAAAGTAGCTCGATCCTCATTTATCTACAGAGCACTGCAGTTATGAAATAACCTCCCAGACACCATCATATCTTCGCCCAGTCTTAAGTCACTTGAGCTCCCTATTAACATACCTCAATACGGAATGCACCTGTAAACATGTAACATAATGACTATTTCTTACATATTTATTTTCTGTATTAATCTGTATATTTGTGTTTTTAATATCTTGCATTGTATTACTTTGTATTTCTGTAACGACTGTAACATTTCAATGTTCTTGAACTCAGGGACCTTTTCTCGTGCGGCGCCGACCCTATGGAACGCACTTTCTCGCAATATAAGACTGTCCCCAAATCTGGCTTAATTTAAACGCTCCCTAAAGACCCTTCTATTTAGGGAAGCCTACCACCCGACTCCGTAACAAGACATCCGACCGACCCAAAAACAGTCCTCACCTCTCCCTGCATTAACTCATCACTGCAGTCCCCCCTCCTGTTTCTAATCTCCCTCACCCATCTAGATTGTAAATTCCCACGGGAATAGGGTCCTCATATCCTCATGTATCTGCTGGCAGGAATACTGACCTGTCTCCTGTATGTATTGTAGAATCGTCCTGTTTTACCCATTACACCTTGTACAGCGCTGCAGAATGTGTTGGCGCTTAATAAATAATAATAATAAATGATGTTATAATAGAAGATACTGCTGCTCAAAGCTTTTCCCCATATTATTCAGAGCTTATTCATAGCCTCAAGAAGCCATTATACTATGAGGTCTTTTTTTCCTCTCTTTCCCATGTAGCAGAACAGATCTCATGTTTTCACTTGATTTCCAAGTGTTATGCTTCTTAACCTTATTTACTCTTTTCCCACTATCCTATGCTTCAGGGCCAATAATGTCTGATTCTTTACTGTTGCTGTTAGCAACCCAGGTTACACACTCATTATTTATATAAGCAGTGCAGTACTAGTCACCAGTTTGGCCAGCTGAGGCAGTTATGGCTTATTTCATGCAGGGCAAATTGAATAGTTGCTATTTTCTATTAAATGGCGACACGTTTTAAATTAAGTTTTATTTTTTTGTTCGCATATACATGCATACTACTACAGATCACTGACAATCATTATATGCAAAATGAGAGTGGTACAAAGCCAACTCTTGTTCATTTTCAGGATTAACTGAGAAAGAACTTGCATGAAGCAATAAAACCACACAGACAAATGTTTCAACATGTAGTCTAAATGTATTAATTCTCTCCTTCATAAAAGGACACAATAGATTAGAAGCTTTCAACATACTGTGACTGTACAGACACACACACAAAGGCTCATAATCGGAGTATTTCAAGACACTATGTCATTCGACTTTTTGATAGTCATTCTCTTTTGATTCTCACATACAAAAGTGTACTATTGAAATGAAGAAGCACAGGGAGTTTAGAAAGGAAATAACAATTCCTCTATTATTGCTCACTTCTTGGACAAGTTTGGTGTCCCATACCCCTTCATTTCCCAGCATATTCCCTGTGATAGAGAGAAAGAAAGTGTATTTAAGCACTCTAACACTTACCATATGACTGATCCAGGGGTCAGTCAGTAGCACCCTAACACAAACCATGTGAAAGATCCAGGTCAGTAGCACCCTAACACAAACCATGTGAAAGATCCAGAGGTCAGTAGCACCCTAACACAAACCATGTGAAAGATCCAGGGGTCAGTAGCACCCTAACACAAACCATGTGAAAGATCCAGAGGTCAGTAGCACCCTAACACAAACCATGTGAAAGATCCAGGGGTCAGTAGCACCCTAACACAAACCATGTGAAAGATCCAGGGGTCAGTCAGTAGCACCCTAACACAAACCATGTGAAAGATCCAGGGGTCAGTAGCACCCTAACACAAACCATGTGAAAGATCCAGAGGTCAGTAGCACCCTAACACAAACCATGTGAAAGATCCAGGGGTCAGTAGCACCCTAACACAAACCATGTGAAAGATCCAGGGGTCAGTAGCACCCTAACACAAACCATGTGAAAGATCCAGAGGTCAGTAGCACCCTAACACAAACCATGTGAAAGATCCAGGGGTCAGTAGCACCCTAACACAAACCATGTGAAAGATCCAGGGGTCAGTAGAACCCTAACACAAACCATGTGAAAGATCCAGGGGTCAGTAGCACCCTAACACAAACCATGTGAAAGATCCAGGGGTCAGTAGCACCCTAACACAAACCATGTGAAAGATCCAGGGTCAGTAGCACCCTAACACAAACCATGTGAAAGATCCAGGGGTCAGTAGCACCCTAACACAAACCATGTGAAAGATCCAGGGGTCAGTAGCACCCTAACACAAACCATGTGAAAGATCCAGAGGTCAGTAGCACCCTAACACAAACCATGTGAAAGATCCAGGGGTCAGTAGAACCCTAACACAAACCATGTGAAAGATCCAGGGGTCAGTAGCACCCTAACACAAACCATGTGAAAGATCCAGAGGTCAGTAGCACCCTAACACAAACCATGTGAAAGATCCAGGGGTCAGTAGCACCCTAACACAAACCATGTGAAAGATCCAGGGGTCAGTAGCACCCTAACACAAACCATGTGAAAGATCCAGAGGTCAGTAGCACCCTAACACAAACCATGTGAAAGATCCAGGGGTCAGTAGCACCCTAACACAAACCCTGTGAAAGATCCAGGGGTTAGTAGCACCCTAACACAAACCATGTGAAAGATCCAGGGGTCACTATAAGAACTTCTCAAAGCCACTTTCAATGTTTTTTGGCTCTAAGGTCTAGTATAGGGTGGCACAGATTGGCCATCGGGAATTTTGGGTGAAGGGTCAGTCAAATGGGTTTGAGGGATGTTCTGTTGTTTTGCGAGAAGCTATTTGGACATGTTCACTTGCACTTTATTTCGATTTGTCTGGATGCTTTTGTGCATCCTAAGGAGGTTTGCCTTAGAAAAATTATATTTTTTCCCACTATAGAGGTTTGCCTTGACATTGACAGGTGGACTTAAATCTTCAATGACCATGTAAGAAAAAGAAAAACCTCTTTGTTTAGCAAAGTGCAAATGTTAAATGGTGAAAATGTCCTTTTCCACCTGTTTCAATAATGCTGGAATCCAATAAGCATTCGAAGGCTTCTCTTCAAGTTATCTGCCTGTTATTATATGTATCATTCAGTTAGTGGAAATGGCCTACAAGGAGGGCTAAAGTAGATTAGAGTTACCCCCTGAGAATCAATGGACATGTGCGTCAGACTCAAATGCCAAATCCTGTGGTGGAGTTGGAAATATCAAGAACCTTTGAAGAGAGAGGTAACAATTGCATTTGCTGATCATCAGGAAGGTCAAAATCTATGCTATTGTGTATTGAAATGTATATTGCATAAAATACACAGTAATGTTCAGTAAAATAAGTGCGAAAACAACTTTGAAGGCCAAAATATCCAGATAACACATGTGTTAAGTGTTACTTTTGAACATAGCCTCAATTCCTCACAATAAAAGTATATCTAGCTGATACATGATATGAACCAGAGGTGTATATATACCTTCCAGAAGATTCCAGCCAAATCTGAAGTAAATATATTAACTGTTGCAAACATATTAAATTATAGCTTTCTTGCACGATCTAAGCCTCTTGTGGAAGAAGGTCTTAACAATATAATGCATATTTGATTGGTATTAAGTTTCTGATCATACATACGATTCATTTGTAGTTATTTTACCTGTAAAAATTCAAACTGTAAAATGAAAATTAAAAAAATTGAATTATTTTCTGTAGAAATGTGCATCACTAAGCGAAAGGCATACAGGGTTATTCAAAGAGAATCGAAAAGCCACCGCACATTCGGTGACTTTTCGTTCTCTTCAATTTGGTACGATTTGGTGATTCCATTTCGGCGACCCTGCGGTGTATTCAGCAAGCACCACAGGGCCGCCGAAATGCAGGGAAAAGTCGCCGCAAACCCACCGAAAACTCACCGCAAAACGAGAGCGAACGCACACCGAAACCCACAAAAACATCTGGATGAACCCCGCTGAAAACACCGGAAAAACCCGAGCAGGAGCCGATCACACGCAGCACAACCGCCAGAAAAAGCCGACACCGCAGACGATTGGAATGAATAAATTAAGAAAACAGTTTGTATGAATGTTTGAAAAGTGAAACGCTGTTTGCAAATAAACTACTGAGCGAAAATGTTTGAAGTTTACATATGAGGTCCAATGAATGATAATAAAAAGGGCTGTTACAGAAAAAAGAAGTAATAAGTATTCTTTAGTTCAGAATATTATAATGAACGGTTTATTAGATATTGAATTAAAACAGGAATATTTTTACCATTGAAGCCTATGGGATTCTCCTGAATAAACCTGACGAATTAAACCACCGAATGGCAGGGCAACTCGGCAACTTTTCACTGCTGGTTTTTGTTCTCTGAATAGACGAAGCATTGCTTCTCTATAGGGATTTCACTGCCCTCGAACAGGCACCGAACAGCGCAGGCAATTTGCCAGGATTTGGCGAATTGCCTACTCTCTGGATAGCCGAATGGCCAAGAAAGGTAACCGAATGCTGATTTTCAGCGTTCGGTTCCCTTTCGGAAGCCATTCGGATCTCTTTGAATAACCCTGATAATCTGTGTAATCTTAGAAATAAATGATTCCATTTACCCATCCTCAATCAAATCATTCAATGATGGCAACAGCCGTATATTGAAAAGATTAGATTCCATGATATTGTGTAAAATGTATTTTCAATATCCACTGCGATGAAGATAAGGGGTAAATGAATGCTTGCTAGTCAGAATACAAAAAACATACATAACATAGCATAGCAGCTTAATACCTGGTGTTTAAAAAAAAAGCAATAAACGGGAATAAAAGGATGCCTTTGTGAGGTTACACACATTCCTGGTTTTCAGCAGGAACCTTAGAATTCAGTCTTAGATACAAGAGAAATGTACATCAATGTCCACATTAATCCACTAAAAAAGTATAACAAAAACATAATATAAAAAATCCAAAACATACACTGTTTGTGACCTCAACGATTAAACACTGCTAAAGGGGGTCATGATAAAAAATACCTAAGTGCACACAAAGCTCATAAAGCACTTTCTCTCCTGACTATACAGCTGGGAATAACACAGGGAACTGACTTGTTGACCAGTAATGACAGAAATAAAACTTTACTGTTAGCTACAGGTCCCAAAAACGAATGCTGCCGGCTCCTTGTGTGGAGCTTCATATAAGCAAACAGAGGCACCATTTCACAGTGCAAAATATCCTTTCAACAACGCCTTGTATTTTTATTTTCCCTTCATTTCCTATTTTCCTTACGCGCTTCCTTCTACCAACAATTTTTTGAAGAATTTGTAGATAAAGGGACTTACACTGTTTCTTTCTTTCCATTATACATAAATTAAGGTTAAAGGTAAAAAAGGTACAGTATGCCAGTGAGAGCAACTTATTATTAGAGGAACACACGTGCATTCATCGAGAAAGAATCCCCAGCTATTTGTTTATTTACAGGACTAAAGCCATACAGGGTTATTCAAAGAGATCCAAATGGCTGCCGAAAGGTAACTGAACACTGAAAATCAACATTCGGTTACCTTTCTTGGCCATTCAGCTATTCAGAGAGCAGGCAATTCGCCAAATGTTGGTGAATTGCCTGCACATACGGTGCCTGTTCGGTGCCTGTTCGAGGGCAGTGAAATCCCCATAGCTTCGTCTATTCAGAGAACAAAAACCAGCAGTGAAAAGTTGCCGAATTGCCCTGCCATTCGGTTGCTTCATGCGGCAGATTTATTCAGGCGAATCCCATAGGCTTCTATGTTAAAAATATTCCCATTTTAATTCAATATCTAATAAACCATTGAGTATAATATTCTGCAGTAAAAAGTCTCTTTATTTATAGATTTTTTGGGATATTTTAAGCATTTTTCAGGATTTGTCTGCCTAAATATTTTTCCGATTTGTTTTAAAAAAAATGTTTTAACCCTTTCGCTGCTGAGGCTTTTCCAGCCTCTGTGCTGAGGTCATTTTTACCGGTTTTGCTCATCATGTTTAACCCTTTCGCTGCTGAGGCTTTTCCCGCCTCTGTGCTGAGGTCATTTTTACCGGTTTTGCTCATCATGTTTAAACGTGTTTTGAAGGCTTATTTTAGTATATTACCCAGACATATTATATATCGTTCTTTCCGTCAGACTCGGTAGATTCATAATATGTCATTATTATATGTATACGTTATGTCATGTCTGTATATTATAACAAAAAATGCAATAAAATATGTATTTTCAATAATTTACAACGTGTAGAGTGTTTTTTTCACATTTTAACAAGCGAGCAATTGCGGTTATATTTTGTATGGGGTGCGCTTGTTAAAAAAATTAGAGATGGGGTCTCGTTAAATTTTTTTGGGGGAAAATTACGCGATTTTTAACAAACGCACCGCATACAAAAATCGTTAGTGCAGCATCATTGTTCACATTATAATTGAAATGGGAACAATATTGCTACACTAACAAACCAAAAAAAAGAAAAAAAAAATGTTTATTTTTCTTTTTTATAATTTGTTTTTTAAATATATTTTTATTTCTAATTTTAATTTTAATTTTTTTTAAAAAACTTTTTTCACATTCGTCTTTGGTATCGTTGGAACGGCCATGCTCTGGCCGATCCAACCATACCAAACATTAACCCCTAGCTGCCACGGATCGGGAGATAGGGAGTTCATTGGAACTCCCTATCTCCACTGTTGGTGGCAGTTAGGGGTTAAGTCTAGGACTGGCGTCATCGTGCTACGCACGATGACGCCAGTCCTCAGGGGGAGTTCCCGGAGGCTTGGCCGACATCCAATATGTCGGCCAGCTCCGGGAAAGGATCGCGAACCGGCGCTTTTCAGCGCCGATTCGCGATCCAGCTCCCCAGGGGTTAATGCCAGGCACCATTTGGAAGGGCAGGCTGTGCCCTTCCAAATGGTGCCTGGGTTAACCCCCGCAACGCCGCCGATCGGGAGGGAGAGAGGTCCGAAGGACCTCCCCCCCTCCCTTTCAGGCGCCTCCTCAGCACATGCGGGGGGGGGCGCCTGAATTAGGTGTCATCGCGCTGCCGCGATGACACCTAATTTCAGCGGCTGCGGTTCCGGATGCCGGGCTGACATCGAGGATGTCAGCCCGCACCGGGGGGGCCAGCGATCGGCCGGAACCCGCAGTAATGCGGAGGACGCTGAGCGCGTCCTCCGCATTGAAGTGGTTAAATGCATTTTGAAGGCTTATTTTATTATATGACCCAGACATATTATATATCGTTCTTTCGATATATCGATATTTGATCAGCAGCGTGTGGGATGAAACTCCCACACTGTCATTAGTAAAGGCCCTGCCGAGGGGAGAGGAGAAAGAAGAAGAAGACAGCTGCTCACATGGGGATGTGCTGGCACCGTCCCTTCCCCCTCCGCAGCCACACAAAGCAGAGCCGCCCATGCTGTGCTGGAAGTGTCCAGCACGTGCAGGGAGGGGAAGTGGAGAGAGTGGAGACCAGAGGCGTAACTAGAAACCTCAGGGCCCCGGTGCAAGAATCCATGAAGGGCCCCCCTCATCGGCTGTGGGGATGGTCCGAGGCGTACCAGTACACCCCGCGCCTTCAAGAATCACCCTCTGCGCGGGTCCCAGATATCAGACAGCCAGTATCTGACCCCATTAATTAGACAGCCGGTATCTGACCCCATTAATTAGACAGCCGGTATCTGACCCCATTAATTAGACAGCCGGTATCAGACCCCCAGTAATTAGACAGCCAGTATCAGAACCCAGTAATTAGCCAGTATCAGAACCCAGTAATTAGCCAGTATCAGAACCCAGTAATTAGACAGTATCAGACCCCAGTAATTAGACAGTATCAGACCCCCAGTAATTAGACAGTATCAGACCCCCAGTAATTAGACAGTATCTGTCAGGATACAGGTTCCGGGGCGGCAAGGTCGAGCCAATGTGCAATGAATGAGTCTTATAAAGCAGATTATATATGTATATAAACAGATTTATTGAAAAGGCACAGAAGAAATAACTAAAAGGCAATAACAATATAGGGAGGGTTACGGAAAAGAGGGAGAATGCTGAATAAATTATATCAATAGGTATGCTGAAGTTCTAGATAAGGAATAGGCAGAAATGCTAGACTAGAACTAAAGATAATAACAATATAAGAATGAAGCAGACAGATAATGAACAGGGAGAAATATATATATTCACATACAGAAAAGGGGAGCAATGGAGTAGCAAGGAACCAGAGAGGATATATTATGTATGCAGACTGCAGGTATAGACAGAATATAATAGGCTATAACATGAACAAAGCTTTAGGAAGGGATAAGCGGCTAGTGCAAAAAACATATAGAAATAGCTTGGAAACTGGAGATTAGGAGAAGTAGAAATACTAGCGGATAAAGTAATATATAAATATATATCTGAGTCCTAAGAGCTTCGGTGTAATCACAGGTAAATCCTTGTAATCCAGGTAGGGTAATAAATCCATAAAGTTTGTAGCAAGAGTAATCTTGATAGTCTGGGGGATTCAGCAGAGTAACAAGTAGGTTTTTTAAGAAGAGGTCCAGCGGGTAAGGGAGATGAAATTCAGGTGATCTGGAGAAGACAGGTTTAGCTCCTTACAGCTTGGAGATTCCAAGGCAATGTGGAAGCATTGGTCTTTAAGTGTGGCCTGGTTTTAGGCAGAACAATTAGCTGAATTACACACCACCTGAGCGCTGCATGGTAGAGGTGAGTCTTGGTAATTACCATTGTGAGTGTCACTACTATGAGCCAGCACTAGGTTTAGGCTTTTTATTACGAAGGCGGTGACGCTACTTACAGTATCAGACCTCCGGTAATGAGCCAGTATCAGACCCCCAGTAACTAGACAGCCAGTATCAAACCCCAGTAATTAACCAGCCAGTATCAGACCCCAGTAATTGGCCAGTATCAGACCCCCAGTAATTAGCCAGTATCAGACCCCCAGTAATTAGCCAGTATCAGACCCCCAGTAATTAGCCAGTATCAGACCCCCCAGTAATTAGCCAGGACCAGACCCCCAGTAATTAGCCATCCAGTATCAGACCCCAGTAATTAGACAGTATCGGACCCTAGTAATTAGCCAGCCTCTGCTCACTCTCACACACACACACAAACAACCCACCCCAGCTTGTTACATATTTATCATAGGTAAGTATGGTCTCCACTCTCTCCACTACCCCTCCCTGCACATGCTGGATACTTCCAGCACAGCAGGCGAGGCTCTGCTTTGTGTGGTGGTGGAGGGGGAAGGGGCGGGGCCAGCATATCCCCATGTGAGCAGCTTTCCTCTTCTTCCTCCTCCTCTCCCCCCGGCAGGGCCTTTACGTCTGGCAGCGTGTGGGAGTTTGATCCCACACGCTGCCGATCAAATGGGAGACCAGGTGCCTGACCCCTGCCTGGACTGTGGGGCAAGCAGGGCTAGTCCAGGCCCCCCACCCATCCAGTTGTGGGCCCCCAGACTCAGGGGCCCGGATGCAGTGGCACCCGCTGCACCCCTGGTAGTTACGCCCCTGGTGGAGACCATACTTACCTATGGTAAGTATGTAACAAGCTGGGGTGGGTTGTTTGTGTGTGTGAATGAGCAGAGGCTGGTTAATTACTGGGGGTCTGATCCTGGCTGGCTAATTACTGGGGGTCTGATCCTGGCTGGCTAATTACTGGGGGTCTGATCCTGGCTGGCTAATTACTGGGGTCTGATACTGCATGGCTAATTACTGGGGTCTGATACTGCATGGCTAATTACTGGGGGTCTGATACTGGCTAGTTAATTACTGGGGGTCTGATACTGGCTAGTTAATTACTGGGGGTCTGATACTGGCTGTCTAGTTACTGGGGGTCTGATAATGGCTGTCTAATTACTGGGGGTCTGATACTGGCTGTCTAATTACTGGGGGTCTGATACTGGCTGTCTAATTACTGGGGTCTGATACTGGCTGTCTAATTTCTGGGGTCTGATACTGGCTGTCTAATTTCTGGGGTCTGATACTGGCTGTCTAATTTCTGGGGTCTGATACTGGCTGTCTAATTTCTGGGGTCTGATACTGGCTGGTTAATTACTGGGTTCTATACTGGCTGGTTAATTACTGGGTTCTATACTGGCTGGTTAATTACTGGGTTCTATACTGGCTGGTTAATTACGGGGGTCTGATATCTGGGGGTCTGATATCTGGGGGTCTGATATCTGGGGGTCTGATATCTGGGGGTCGTGCGGAGGGTGGGTCACAAAGGCGCGGGGAGTACTGGTACACCTCGGCCCATCCCCACAGCCGATGAGGGGGGGCCCTTCATGGATTCTTGCACCGGGGCCCTGAGGTTTCTAGTTATGCCTCTGCTCTGGGTATCAATATTGGCACACGTCTGACTGGTACTAAGATTCCTGTTACATAAACCAAGTCTGTTCTAATATTCTGGTGTCTGCTAACCCTTGCTGGTTACGCGTCGCTTTGTTCCCTGAAGATAGCTAGCTGTACTGACCATCCAAGGATTGGAGGGGTAGATAGGATCCTGTATACAGGGACCAGTATCATACTGTTATCATCCCTGTTTTAGCTCCAAGTTTGTAATAGGGCCCAAAGAGTTTTCTTGAGCGTCATCTTATGCAAGATTAGTTCAGTGATATAGTCATTCCTATTTTATCATACACTTGGTGACAATGTATGGATCAATGACGAACAGTTGAGCCTATTAACACCTGTAGGAGGTCTAAGGTGGGAGGTTTGCCAGAGGAGGGGATAGATTCTCTGAGAATGTGTGACTCAGTTAAATAAATTTTATACTTATCGACTCACTTTACATGTTAAAGGCTCCAATGGAATCAGGCCCCAGGAGAGTTGTGCTCCGCACACAAAGGGAAGCCGTATTAGCTCTGATTGCTTACACTTGTTAAACAAAACAGATAATTGCTGTCATTTCCTTATTAATGTTATCATTGATCTCATGGCGTATTGCTAAATGTCAATAAAATGACACTTGTTTGCTTTGTGCTAACAAAACCAGTAGGAATACTATACAAACAATGAAGAGTCCTTAGCAAACAGATCCATACTACAACATGTACAGTAAATAAATGGCTATGTGCTCTTCCAGGTAGGCAGAATTATGTACAGGAAGTGACTTGTGTTTCAGATATATATCTAAAAACATAGAAATGTATTACGCTTGTAGCTTTTTAGTTTTTAGCAATCCAATTCAATTTTATTGATTTGGAAAAATTCTAAAATATATCAAGTGAAGTAAGTTACAGTTACAAGTTTTTATAAAGCGCTAACAAGTTCTGTAGCGCTGTACAGTATGAGGCCGAACAACAAATAAACATACAGGTTAAACGCACAGTACAGTAGGTGAAAGGATCCTGCTCAAGAGCTTACAATCTAAGAGGATATGGGTGACACACTAGGGTTGTTAAATCTTTGGGCAGGGAAACAGAGAAACTCACACTGAGAAGCTAATTTAACCCCTGCACTACAAATAATTTTTTGTTTAAAAATTGTCTAACATTTATTTCAAATGTAGAATGTGAAGATAACAATTACATATAGAGTAAATTGAAATTTCGCTTAGATTGTTATTGCAAATAGTTAAATTTAAATAATGTAAATTTGCTCATTTATAATTTTTCATGCATTCATTTATCCCTTACAGTAAAATTGCTGGAATGAAAGATTCTGAACTCTAGACGGTGTCTTACACAATTTCACACAAGGGCTGCATTACCAGCATACAGACAGAAATGGCCTTTGTGTCAAACACATTGAATATGATAATTATAAATAAATATGGTTATCTTGCTTATGGTGATTTATAGTAATCATAATCAGATTATTAGCAATGCACCGTCCAATAAATACCAATAGAATATAAAAATATATGTACAGTATATAGCATAATGCCGTTATATGTGAATTACAGTAACAACCTTTATCTGGAAAGTCAGGGATTTCAGTCATTACAACTCCCTGAATCTTATGCCTGTACAGTAATGAGTGATGCCAAAGTTCTCCCTGTATTCTACTCTCTCTCTCTGGCTATTGTAATGCAGCAGTAAAGTTTTTGAACTTTTTGTTACAGTGAGGTTTGGGCTCCTATTTGCAGCATGTTTTACACTATTAAAGAGGGATAGGACTGAATTCTACCTGTGAGTTATGTTTGTCAACTGGGGCACACTAATCTTGTATTAAAAAGATATGCAAATTGTGTTTTGATATGCTAATGATTGCTTTTCAATATATTCCAATGCAAAATCGAGTTAATGCAACTTTGGTAGTGAAAGGGTTAAACGCGCGACTTTTTTTCAAATGATGGTATATCATTGCCAATGTCATAGTTATAATTAATGCATAATTAACAAACAAAACAGTCAAACAATATACCCAATTATTTAAAAATATACACACCATGCACTGCATTACATTATTATGTCGCAGATTCAACTGAAAACATGTTCTTTCAAGCTTTTACTGGCGTGCATCTTTTGAAACAGCACAATTTTTAGATTTTCGGCTATGGTCGGCTATGTTTAGAACGAATCACCCTATATTTTGAAAAAATATTGGATGAAACCTGATTTTTATTTCAATGCAGGTAGCAATAACTCGTGCCCGTAGTTGGCAAAGTTCTTAACGTTAATAACCTCAGACTCTACTTTGGAGCTGATTGGAGAAGATGTGCCGTTGCTTTACACAGTATTATTTATGTCAGACATAATCAGTTTGTTTTTATTTAGGCTACAACAGTAGCAGAACTATAGCACATACACTTGGGTACTGATACTAGGTGGAGGAGTTGTACCACCTGTGAGTTATCCTTACTTGGAGACCTGTGCCACCACCCTCCCTGCCTCCCTCTCTCTAATCTGGAGTTGCCATCCCTCCCTCTGGTCTGGTGCCTTCCCCTTAACTCCTTCCCACTTTCAGATCTGGTCTCTTGCCCACACTCACTCCTTCTCACCTCCGGTCCTTCTGTCCACTCACTACGCACCCTGAATACTTCAGTTTATTAAAGTGCTTAGGCTGCGTGGAGTACACCTACCCATTCTTATGCCGTGTTTGTATTGAGATTATCTTGTCTATCCAAGAGCTCATAGCAGCATTCAGAGAGAAAGCAGACATTGGTTTGAGCTATGCACACCGTACCAATCCATCACTCTGAGAAAGCGCTCGTGTCTTGTTTGTGAAAAGTACCCAAGTTATGAGAGATACACAATTTGACTATGAACGTATGAAAGTTATATACACTATGTAAATTACACAAGGTAATTAATTAATTTGGTTAATATTGCTTAATTTTTCAGAAAATGCAGTAAAGGGCTCGCCATTTCTCATTTTAAAAAAGAGTATCCTATAGAAAATATAACTACAAAGGTTTGGGTGATAAAATGTAGAAAGATAAAATTATTGTAAATTACTGAAATCTGAATGGAAATTTAAATTTTTTGGACATTTCATTTAATTTCTGAAGTGACATGACATATAAATAAAGTAATGATATATTTTGAGACTTCTGAGTCGGGGGAAAATGACTATGTAATTTGTCTGGGTTCTACAATAAAACATGACTTCAAATTGCCTTTAAATGTGATCAGGAAAAAATTGTCAAAATTTGCTCCGCACAGAGGGGTGAATGGTTAAACAGCAGAAAGGTAATGTTTGTGAAGGTTGGTACCAGAATGCATGTTTTATTTGACCTTTCTAATACCTACTGTTCTGCTTTGGTCTCTCCCCTAGTCCTTATCTCTATCTCCTGTCACCCTTGAAGGGACACTCTAAGCATCATGACCTCTAATATAATAACCTCATAATCTGTTTTGCCTCAGCTTTGCCCTTGTCTTGCCTTGTCCCTTGTTTCCCTCCGGCTTGTTCTACCTGGGTCCTGTGCCCTGTTCAGGTTGAGCTTCATCCAGTGCTCCTGTGCTCCAATATCCTACTATCTGTGGCTCCTAGGATCTACACTACCTGTCTCACCATCTGTGGCTGCAGAGTATCCTGTTCTCAAGACCTGCAATACATGTCTCACCATCCCTGCCTGCAAGGACTCCTACTTTGCATAGCAAACCATCCTCAGCCATACCTTTCTCAGCCCTAGTCGGTATGCAAGTATTCCAGTCTACCTACATCCTTCCCACAGCCCTGTCTTGTTCTTGGTTATACAGCCTTGTAAATTACTGGGACTTTGCTTTATTGCATCCTTGTTTCACTGTGTCCAGTTTATACCTGCTATGTGCACCCCCAGCGTGTGGGATATATCTATCAGTTGAACCTTTGGTCCCATCATGGCATATGCCGGTGCCAGCCGGACACCTTGTTTGTAGTGTTTGCACAATACTGATTTTAAACTATTCAGTTGCCAGCATGCTGAAAATGCAAAATATGCTCAGAAATAAGTATCAAGTTCAAAATTCACAGGATTCAGCCATAATGAAAACAATTTTAAAAGATAAGACCTGTTATCTATCATACACAGAAAACTTTGCCCAGAAAAAGGCTGAGTAAGGTCAACGCGAAGTCAAGCATTAAAAGCGTTAATCTGGAGCTTCAGAGCATACAAAGGACCTTTTACTAAATCCGGCAGGACTCTTTCTGTAGCTGTGGAGTTGAACATACTTAAGGGACAAACGTCACAATAAATATTTATGCACAAGGGTGAAATTAATCGGTGGAGGTTTTAGGAATTAGCCAGGATATAATTGAATAACCAAGGTGCACATATTTGACCAGCTTGGTCTTTCACTCCTAGAGAGAAACAAGCATTGTCCATCTCTACCACTATCCAGACACCACTATTACTGCAAATAGCTTCCTTTCCAGCTACGATATATATATAGCAACTACTCCAAGATATTAAAAAAATTGGGCTTATTCACTAAATGCCAAGTTGCCTCGGTAAGCGCTTGTCAGTGCAGGGGTGGATCCAGGGGGGCAACAGGGCAATTGCCCCCCCCCAAGAAAATATTGTGCCCTCGAGCGGCTGCCAGCATAAACTCTGCCGCTTGCCTGGGTGGGATCTATCCACCAGCCAGTCGCGATCTTGCGAGATCGCGGCTGGCTGGTGGATAGATCCCACCCAAGCGAGCAGCAGAATTTATGCTGGTGGCCGCTCGAAGGCGGTAAAGCACGTGACCACCGCAATGACTTGGGGCCTGGCATAGCAGACCAGACGGTCTGCAGAGGGTGAGCTGAGGCAATATATCCATGTGAGCTGGCCAGGGGCAATATATCCATGTGAGCTGGCCTGGGGCAATATATTCATGTGAGCTGGGGCAATATATCCATGTGTGAGCTGGCCTGAGGCAATATATCCATGTGTGAGCTGGCCTGAGGCAATATATCCATGTGTGAGCTGGCCTGAGGCAATATATCCATGTGTGAGCTGGCCTGAGGCAATATATCCATGTGTGAGCTGGCCTGAGGCAATATATCCATGTGTGAGCTGGCCTGAGGCAATATATCCATGTGTGAGCTGGCCTGGTGCAATATATCCATGTGTGAGCTGGCCTGGTGCAATATATCCATGTGTGAGCTGGGGGCAAATATATCCATGTGAGCTGGGGGCAAATATATCCATGTGTGAGCTGGCCTGAGGCAATATATCCATGTGTGAGCTGGCCTGAGGCAATATATCCATGTGTGAGCTGGCCTGGTGCAATATATCCATGTGTGAGCTGGCCTGGTGCAATATATCCATGTGTGAGCTGGGGGCAAATATATCCATGTGAGCTGGGGGCAAATATATCCATGTGTGAGCTGGGGGCAAATATATCCATGTGTGAGGCGAGCTGGGGCAAATATATCCATGTGTGAGCTGGGGCAATACAGTATATCCATGTGTGAGCTGGGGGCAATATATCCATTTGTGCTGGGGGTTATATATCCATGTGAGCTGGGGCAAATATATCCATGTGAGCTGGGGGCACTATATCCATGTGTGAGCTGGGGGCACTATATCCATGTGTGAGCTGGGGGCACTATATCCATGTGTGAGCTGGGGCAATATATCCATGTGTGAGCTGGGGCAATATATCCATGTGTGTGCTGGGGGCAATATATCCATGTGAGCTGGGGCAATATATCCATGTGAGCTGGGGCAATATATCTATATGTGAGCTGGGGCAATATATCAATGTGAGCTGGAGGCAATCTATCCATGTGTGAGCTGGGAGGGGGCACCCTGGGCCCATGTTATGGAAAGGGTTCGCAGGGCTGGCAGATGGGGTGCCATGTTTGTTCTGGCAGCATGGAAAGAGTGCACTGTGCAGCCCACACCTGGGTAACCCTACACTGCATAGCTGCAAGGGGTATGTTCGGGGAGGGGGGGTACCCTGGGCCCCTCGTATGGAAAGGGTTCGCAGGGCTCCTGAGCCACATGAAGACAGACCCTGTGCAATAGGGATGTGCACCGATTTTTTTTTCGATTCGATTCGATTCGATTTTTCGATTTTTCAAACTTTTCGATTCGGCTCGTTTCGACTGCGTTCTGTTTCGATTCGGTTCGGTTCGAGTCGGTTTTCGGGTACATGTATTTTTCGGAATTTCGACCATTTTTCGTATTTTCGGGTAACTTCACTAGGTTTATGTATCGACTTTTCGTTATTTCGGAAAATTTCCGTTTTTCGGAATTGTACATGGCTTTCGGCATATCGTCAATTTTTCGTTTTTCGGAACTTTTCGTATTTCTGAGCTTTTCGTTTTTTCGGAATTGTACATGTTTCGGCATATCGCCAATTTTTCGTTTTTCGGAACGTCTGTTCTCGTTTCAAAGCTGTCTAACTCTATTCGTTTTGATGAAAACTACTATGGTTTACTTTTTTAATACTACTTTATATATTTTTTATAATACATTTTTGGTTTGTTTTTCGGATCCAATAATTCATTCTGTCGATACGATAATTCTGGCGATTCTATCGTGTTTTTTTAATTAACCCTTTCGCTGCTGAGGCTTTTCACACCTCTGTGCTGAGCTCATTTTTAGCGGTTTTGCTCATCATGTTTAAACACGTTTTGAAGCTTATTTTATTATATGACCCAGACATATTATATATCGTTCTTTCCGGCAGACTCAGCAGATTCATAATATGTCATTATTATATGTATACGTCATGACCTGTCTGTATATTCTAACAAAAAATGCAATAAAATATGAATTTTCAATAATTTACAATGTGTAAAGTGTTTTTTTTTCACATTTTAACATGCGAGCAATTGCGGTTATATTTTGTATGGGGTGCGCTTGTTAAAAAAATTAGAGATGGGGTCTCGTTACATTTTTTTTTTGGGGAAAATTACGCGATTTTTAACAAACGCACCGCATACAAAAATCGTTAGTGCAGCATCATTGTTCACATTATAAATGAAATGGGAACAATATTTCTGCATTAACAAACCAAGAAAAAAAAAAAAAATTGTTTATTATTTTTTTATAAATGTTTTTAAATATTTTTTTTATTTTTTTACAAACGTTTTTCACATTCGTGTTTGGTATCGTTGGAACAGCCATGCTCTGGCTGATCCAACAATACCAAACTTTAACCCCTAGCTGCCATGGATCGGGAGATAGGGGGTTCATTTTGGAACCCCCTATCTCCACCATTGGTGGCAGCTTGGGGTTAACTCCAGGACTGGCGTCATCGTGCTATGCACGATGACGCCAGTCCTCAGGGGGAGTTACCGGAAGCTTGGCCGACATCCGACATCCTCATGGATATGCCCCAGCTCCTCATGGATATTGCCCCAGCTCCTCGTGGACATGCCCCAGCTCCTCATGGATATTGCCCCAGCTCCTCGTGGACATGCCCCAGCTCCTCGTGGACATGCCCCAGCTCCTCGTGGACATGCCCCAGCTCCTCGTGGACATGCCCCAGCTCCTCGTGGACATGCCCCAGCTGACACATGGATTTGCCCCAGCTCCTCGTGGACATGCCCCAGCTCCTCGTGGACATGCCCCAGCTGACACATGGATTTGCCCCAGCTCCTCGTGGATATGCCCCAGTTCACACATGGATTTGCCCCAGCTCCTCGTGGATATGCCCCAGCTCACACATGGATTTGCCCCAGCTCCTCGTGGATATGCCCCAGCTCCTCGTGGATATGCCCCAGCACATGGAATGCCCCAGCTCCTCGTGGATATGCCCCAGCTCCTCGTGGATATGCCCCAGCACATGGAATGCCCCAGCTCCTCATGGATATGCCCCAGCTCCTCATGGATTTGCCCCAGCACATGGAATGCCCCAGCACCTCATGAAAATGGCCCCAGCTCACCTCCGCTGCCTTTTTCGCTCCCTCAGAGCGTCCGGCGGCGCAGAGCTTGGGCGCTCGCCAGGGGGAGCCACGTGACCAGCTGCGATTGGCTGGTGACGTGTTTCCTCCAGGCGAGCGTCGAAGCTGCATGCTTCGGACGCTCGCAGGGAGTGAAAAACGCGGCGGAGGGTGAGACACCCGCCCTTAGGGTGACGGTGTCACCCTAAAGGCGGGTGTCACCTGGTGCGGGCCGCACCCCCGCCCCCATGTTACGACGCCACTGGTATATACATTTAACGGCCGCACGCCCACGGACTTACTCTATCCAAACAAAGTTCAGAATGATGTGAAACATTGGGACTTTTTGGATAGATTTCGATTTTCGACTATCCAGAAGTTAAAAAAATAAAAAAGGTCGAAATCTAATGCAAAAAGTCCCAATGTTTCACATCGGGATGTCAGATATTAATAGGCTTGTGCACTGATTTTTTTTTCGGTTCGATTAGATTTGTTCTGATGTTTAAAATTTTTGATTCGGCTCGTTTCAACCGATTTCTGTTTCGATTCGGTTTGGTTTGGCTCGTTTATCGTGTAAATTTTTTTTTTGAATATCGACCATTTTTCGTATTTTCGGGTCAGTTTGCTGGTTTTTTGTATCAACTTTTCGTGATTTCGGAATTTTTCATTTTTTTCGGAACGTCTGTTCTCCTCGTTTCAAAGCTGTCTAACTCTATTCGTTTTGACGCGTAAACTACTATGTTTTACTTTTTTATACTTTATATATTTTTTATAATAAATTTTTGGTTTGTTTTTCGGATCCGATAATTCATTCTGTCGATACGATAATTCTGGCGATTCTATCGTGTTTTTTTTTATTAAATAAAGATCCTTTTTTTCTTATGAATATACATTTCACAACTTTATTTATTTAATCACATTAAAAAAATGGTATGAAAGCCAAGGAACAAAAAAAAAAGAACAAAACTATTTAAAAAAACGGTAAACTGACCCGAATGGTCTGACTTTAAAGATAAAAACCAGAACAAAAAGTTTTTAAAACGGAAAAAGTAGTTGATCAAAATGATCTGAAATTAAAAAAAAAAAAAAATGATTTAAAGGTTTCAGACAAAAAAAAAATTAACCTTTCGCTGCTGAGGCATTTCACGGCTTCCCTTCACGCCTGTGTGCGGCACTGCGGTCTGCTGCTGAGCTAATTTTTAACAGTTTCGCTCCTCTTGTTTAAACGCGTTTTGAAGCCTTATTTTATAATATGACCCAGACATGTTATATATCGTTCTTTCCGGCAGACTCGGCAGATGATTCATAATATATCATTATCATATGTATGCGTCATGTCCTGTCTGTATATTATAAAAAAAAAATGCAATAAAATTAGAATTTTCAATGTTTGTTTTACAAGGTGTAAAGTGTTTTTTTCACATTTTATCATGCGAGTGTTTGCGGTTATATTTTATGAGTTGCGTTTGTTAAAAAAAAATTGAAAAGGGGACTTGTTATATTTTTTTGGGTGAAAATTACACAGTCACATTCATGGCCACAAATATGTTGACAAATTTATGACAAAGGGTCCATAGAAATGTCAATAAATTTATGTACATATGATTTTAACAGTGTGGACTGGAAACCAAGCAATACATAATTAACTTATTAACGTAAAGCAACGCACACAACAGGAAAATATAAAAAAATAGAAAATTTATTTACATGGGGAAGGATGGCAAACTGCCCAACGGGGGCACAAACAACACAAACAAACATCTTCCAGTCTAAGCCAGGCGATAATAATTACTGGCATTTGAGGAGATGTTGGAGCTGGTCCGCATCTTCGATAACAAGGAATATGACTGCAGTAAGGGCCCTTACGCAGGAAGAGTAATTTGAGAAAGGATCGGAACAGAGAAGCTACGCACCACCATCCTAGAGTGTTTGGGAAGGACGGTACGAAGGACCAGATCAGAAAACGCTGGTCCGACCCAAAGCAGGCGAGCAGGAGCAGCTGAGGCACTTGTCGCTCTTCTTACTGCCGCTCAAGCATGTCCGCGGTGGTCACTAGCTGCTCCGGAGGACCTGCAGCAGTTCCTGGACGTTGTCCAGTGTCCGGACTGCCAGGCGAAGCTGCTGACCAATCGCCTCCTGTTGCTCGGTCTGGCTTCTCCTTCTATATATCCAATAAATGAAAGAAGGAAAATACAGTAAGTAAAGCAGGTTTCTATTTTTGACTGAAAGTCTTGAAAAAATATAACAGTAGTATATACCAGAGCTGGCAGCTTCCTGAGGCTCCTCCTCCTCCTCCGATTCCTCCTCCCCCACCACCACCATCTGCATATCCAGGGCTATATGTAAGAAATTAAAGAAATAAAAAATACAGTAAACAACAAAACTGATTTATTTTTGAACAAAAGTCGATGCAAAATACAACAGTAAAAAAAAACAAACCTGGACTGGCGGCCTCTGGCTCCCTCTCTTCCTCTTCCTCCTCCTCCTCCTCTTCCTCCTCCTCTTCCTCCTCCTGCTCCTCTTGTGCTATACATAAAAAAATTTAATTAAAATACAGTAAACAAAAAATGTTTCTGTTTTTGACCAAAAGTCGTTGCAAAATAAAACAGTATATACCAGCGCTGGTGGACGCCTGTGGTTCCTCCTCCTCCTCCGGGGCACTGGTGCCCGCCGGGGCAGATTCGGCGGCCTTCTTCCTGTCTTCTGCCAAATTCAAAAAATAACACGTAAATAATGCAGACTGGAAAAAATGGTATATCTATACACTATATTGCCGAAAGTATTGCGACACCCCCTCCACTACCCCACTACCAGAGGCCTGTTCAGTACCTCAGCAGCTGCTGAATTGCTGCAGCAGTGTCGTTGAACCCTTTGGATGCGAATTTTGAATCCAAAATGGCCGATGATTTCTTAATGAAAAATTCAGATTGTTTTTCGGATCACTCGGACAAAATATAATAAAGAGAAGCAGTCAGCACAATTCCGTTATGTACGCACACACCACAAATGATCGTTTTTAATGAATAAACGTTATGTTTACTTCTGAAACAATAATATATAATTTGAACTGTAATATATGTCTATGTGCAGGGGGAAATAATAAATAAATATTTTGTGCTTTGGTTAACAGAAACCGCAAAATTAACATTGCTGTACGGAATTATTGCTTGCTTCGAGGCGGCGGCCATCTTGCTGTACGGCATTGTTACTGCTTCATGGCGGCGGCCATCTTTAAAACGTCACACTCAGCATCTCCTCGGGTCGCTGCAAGTGCTAGGTTAGCATGCTGAGCGGTTGAACGGCGTTCAATGGCAAGTTGCTAACTTAGCACTTGCAGCGGCTGAGGTATTGAACAGGCCTCAGCTTGACCCCCCCCCCTACTCCCATCTCATACATATATTGCACACAGACATATATTACCGTTCATTTATATATTTTTTTCAGAAGTAAACATTACGTTTTTATTCAATAAAAACTATTATTTGTGTTGTGTGCGTACAAAACGCATTGTGCGACTGCTTTTAGTTATTTTATAGAAGGCCTCAGCCTCAGTTTCACTTTCAGTTTCTGCTAATAATAAAACTGGATATTGCAGAAACAACAGAAATCCACCATTTTGTTTTGAAATTTGCATCTAAAGCATTCAGTGTCACTGCTGCAGCAGCTGCATTGAACGCAGCTCTGTTATGCACTTTCAGAAGAACTACATGTCCCATCCTTGTTGTGCTACACACACCTTAGCAGAGACGCAGAGATTTTTGTTGATGCGCAGGTGGGAGCCAATATTGGGCAAGCTGCGGGTCATCTCGTATGCATCACTCAATCACAACAACCCCCCTCCCCAGCACACTACAGACTATACACACAGTGCCAAAAGAAATCCAGCATTATAACTTCATCTACATACATCAAATGTCACAATTTTCACGAATACGTAAAATCACAAAAAGGAAGAGCTATGGCAAAAATGCTTGTATCACGAGTCGTGAAAACGCAAAGCTATACACAATCACATTGCATGAAAAAAGGACTAGATAAATCAACGTATTTCTGTGCACATTAGCACATGCAAGCACATTATTAATTATACAGGATTTATATAGCGCCAACAGTTTGCGCAGCGCTTTACAATATAACGTGACACTTACGTTTCGCTATGATGCGGCGGAGGTGCCTCAGCTGCTTCTTCCCGCACCTTCAAATCGGACCAGCGTTTCCTCAGCTGATCCTTCGAGCGTTCCTTCCCAAAATTCACCAAAATTGTGGTGCGTAGCTTCTCCAAGATCCGATCCTTTCTCGCGTTACTCTTCCTGCGGTACGGGCCCCTACTGCAATCATAATCCTTGTAATCGAAGATGCGCACAAGCTCCAACATCTCCTCAAATGCCATGTTTGTGGCTCGCTTCACTTTCCTGGGTACTACTGGTACTTGTGGTGATGACGCAGCGGCCATTTTGTTGAATAATAACAACAACAATATTTTGTTCAAAAGTTGTCAATAAAAAGTGCTCAATAAAGTTACGATATTCGCGCGCATGCGCGACCCGCGGTCGAATTAAAATACGAAAATTCTTATCGGATCATGGAAAAATTAAACTTTACAGAATCAGCGATATAACAGATAATAGTTAAATAATACGATGTCCAGACTTACCGAAATGGAACCGAAATCCCGAATGGAACTGAAATCATGAATAGACTATATAGAGGGAAAGTAAATTTCGATTTGACACATTTCAAAGTCCATTCGAAATTCCGAAAATTTTTCGATTTGGCTCGGAAAACTTTTCGGATTTCGGAACACAATTTTTCGTTTTTTGGAAAGTCTGTTCTCGTTTCAATTCAAAGCAATAGATTTCGATTTGACACATTTCAAGTTCATTCGAAATTCCGAAAAAATTTCGTTTCGACTCGGAAAACCTTTTCGATTCGGACATTTTCGGATCTAAATATTTTCGGAATTTCGATCGAATCGAAAGACCCGAATCGGGAAATTTCGTGAAAATTCCGAAATTCCGAAACCCGAAACGCACATCCCTACTGTGCAATGTTCTGGGGAGAGTGAGTGTAACGAGCACAGCTTGCGATTAGGCACGTCTCTGCCTGTCACTGCGAACCCAACACCAACTCTTAGCCAAAATTGATAGAATGCCCCCCCAAAACCGGTGTCTGGATCCACTCCTGTGTCAGTGTCAGCTCGGCTAATCCCGTGGGGAAATGTTGGCTTTTGCTCCTGAATAAGCCGACTTCTCATTGCGTGGTTAGTTGAGCTGAGAAGTGCACTTTTTGTTTGATGGCAACTTGGTCTACAGAAAACATCAATGGGTGAGCAATTATTGTATCAATGAACATCTGCTCTAAATATTCACAAGGTAACGCAGTGACTGATTAGGTGTAGAAAGTATTAATTTATAATATAACTGTATAATATAGCCTAACGCAAAACAGCCTTTTCATTTGTCTGAATTAACTAGTGATCACAGGTAAGTCTATCAGGGTTATCCAAAGAGATTCGAAAAGTCACCGCACATTCGGTGACTTTTCGTTCTCTTCAATTCGGTTCCTTTTGCCGATTGCATTTCGGTGACCCTGCGGTGTATTCAGCAAGCACCACAGGGCCCCCGAATTGCAGGGAAAAGCTACCGCAAACCTGACGAAAACTAACCAATGCACGCTGAAAACAAGCAAAAACATCTGGATTAACCTTCGAAAAAGCCGAACAGGAGCCGAAAAGGAGCCGAATCACACAGAGCTGAAGCAGCTGTGACGTAGAGGAGGCAGTGAATAAATTAGAAAAACCATTTGTATGAATCTGGGAAAATGAAACGCTGTTTGCAAAGAAACTACTGAGCGAAAATGTCTGAAATTTTCACAGGAGGTCCAGGGAATGATAATAATGAGGGCTGTTACAAAAAAAATAAGCAAACTGAAAAAAAAAAAAAAAAAAATCGGACTTTTTAAAAAAAAAAAAAATCTGAAAAATGCTTAAAGTATCCTAAAAAATCAATGAATAAAGAGACTTTTTGCTGCAGAATTTTATAATGAACGGTTTATTAGATGTTGAATTAAAACGGGAATATTTTTAACATTGAAGCCTATGGGATTCTCCTGAATAAACTTGCCGAATTAAACCACCGAATGGCAGGACATTTCGGGAACCTTTCACTGCTGGTTTGTGTTCTCTGAATAGCCGAAGCAGTGCTTTTTCATGGGGATTTCACTGCCTTCGAACAGGAACCGAACAGGCACCGTATGTGCAGGCAATTCGCCAGGATTTGGCGAATTGCCTGCTCTCTGGATAGCCGAATGGCCAGGAAAGGTAACCGAACGCTGATTTTCAGCATTCGGTTACCTTTCTCAAGCAATTCGGATCTCTTTGGATAACCCTGTATGGACTTGAAAGGCTCTTCGTGAATCGTGAACTGGCATATGCCCTTGGTAACTAACCTCCAACACTACACAAACTTTTAAATATTCTAATGATTCTGCATGTGCACTAACGTAAATATTTGTCCCATATTGTTTTAAATGCATATGCTTCTCTCTGTCCACCCTTCTTTTCTCTTCAACACCATTCTCATCTTCTGTATCTCTGTCCAGGCTACTATGAAATCCACTCACTCTGAGCTCCTTGGTCTCCGATCAGTAACTTTCCCTATCAGCAGTCAGTCTACCCAACTTAATTTTTATCATGTCATCACTCTATGAACTTCAGGCACTTATATCACTGTAGATGTCACTCTTTCCTCTAGCATTCTATTATACTTCCACCATTATGTATTTTCTAAAGGCTCTATGGAGATTCTCCCATTCCACAGAGCATGGAGAAATATCTCACAACTCCCTGTCTCCCATCTGTTTTACTGCCTTATTCTCTATTGTTCTTCTCTTCAGTCGTCTGTTATGTCAGCCTTTTTCACCTTCTTAGTTACTTTTGACAGACATCTCTGAGTAAGATCAGACAACAGGGATAAAATACAGACCTGTACATATAACTAAAATAATAAGGGCTCTCTCACCTCCTTCAACTAATGCTAGTGCTCATGTTAGTGCTCCGCACAGATCACCCCTGATTCGCTACCGGGTAATCCGCTGGTGAAATCGGGATGCAAAAGGGGAAATTAGCAATCACTAATTTTTCCCATTAGCATCCCAGCTTTAGCTCAGGGCACCTGATAGTACCCTACGGGCAGCATGACAAAGCTGGTGCTAACTTAACCAGAGCTGTTGTAAACTTCCCAGAGCCATTATAGCCTATGGAGGTTTTAAGTTTACAACAGCTCTGGTTAAGTTAGCACCAACTATGTAAAATGGCCCTACATGTGGGTGTCTTCTATTGAGACAACCACAATACATATTAACTTTGAGTAAGTTTGGAGCATTGAGTGATGAAACCTACAGTATAACTGGTATTGTTTGCAATACAGCCTGCCAAAAACACAGTAATAGGAGGAGGCCTGTATTAATATAGTTCAGAACAGAAATGGATGTTAACTGTCAGTTGTGTTACTTTACACCAATTACAGGTATATTGTCAGCTAGGGAGTTTTGAAGTGCACACATTTATACATAAAGGACCACATTACAATCCTAGCGTTAAAACGCAGGCGCAAGGGAAGAATATCTGCTCCCGCAGTTTTCCCCCTTGCGCCCGCGTTTTAACGCTGGATTACAATGCAGGCGCAGTAAATGCTGCCTGCATTGTTTGCAGGCGCTACCGCCCCGCGATGCTCGCGGCAGCGCTGAGCGCAGCCGCGAGCATCCACTCGATGGAGTCCATTGGACTCCATTGAGTTTCCCCCTGTCGGTCACATGACCAGCCGGATCTCGCCTCGCGAGATCCGGCCAGTCGGCGTAATGATACGCAAGGAGAGACTGGGGGGACTTTTTCCCCCAGTCTTTCCCTGCTCCCGCCGGACAGAGGAGGCGGTCGGAGCCCAGGTCCTCGGTGCGGGACAGGAGGTGAGTATAGCATTCTGTTTGTTTTTTTTTAGGCTGGTGTTAACACCAAGTCCAGGCAGTGGTTAACTTTTTGCTAACCAGGTCCGGACATTAATCAGCGCTAGTAGATTGTAATACTAATGCTGATTAACACTTTGCGTTAATGTAAGAAGCCAGGAGTGCGGTTAATCCTAGGATTATCCGGGTAATCCTGACATTACCCAGGTGACATTAGCAAAAGTCCGAAGTGAAATGAAATTTCGGACTTTACCCGGGTAATCTGCAAAGTATCCAGAGGCCTCTGGGTACTCTGGTTTTCTGCACTGTTTTAACCGGGTAATTTGCACATTACCCTAGTGTTGCTGGATAAAGTGTGATGTGCAACGAAACATCGGACTTTATCCGGGTAATCTGCAAAATATCCAAATGCCGCTGGGTACTCCGCTTTCTTGGGTTTTCAGCAGGTTACAGTTGACTGAATTGCGAGGATTACCCGGATAAAGCTGCAAACTGTTATCTGACTGATAACAAAATTGTGTTTTTGGTTATTTTTAACCCCTTAGTGACCGGGCGGTTTTACACAAATTCGTCCTTTAGTGACCGCTGCTGTTATTACGTTTCTGTGCTGTTAGTGTTTAGGTCAAATTTTCCTCTTACTCGTTTATGCAACCCACACATATTATACACTGTTTTTCCTGCCATTAAATGGATTTTCTAAAAATACCATTATTGCCATCATATCGAATAATTTACTATAAAAAACAATATGAAATATGATGAAAAAAAATTGTAAAAACACACTTTTTCGTAATTTAATCCCCAAAATCTACAACCACCAAAAAAGACCCCGGCTAAATAGTTTCAAAATTTTGTCCCGAGAATAGAAATACCCAATTTTTACATGTTTCTGCTTTTTAACCCCTTCACTGCTGAGCCAGTTCACCTATGTGCACTGAGCTCATTCTGACCATTTTATGCTAATTATTGTTAGATGACAGCCTAGGTACTATTTACCTAAACCCCCCCCCCCCCCAGACAAAAAAATAAAAAATTTTGTTTTTTCTAGCTGCCACGGATTAGGATATAAGGGGATCCAAAGGATCCCCCTATCTCCACATGGCAGCTAGGGGGTTAACTGGCCCACTGACATACTCACACATATGGTGAGGATGTCAGTGTGTGGGGGGTGATCTGGAGGCTTGGTTTGAATCGCAATTTCCAGGTTTGAATCGCGATTTGGTGCAAATTTGCACCGAATCGCGATTCAAAATAGTTAATGCTGTACACCACTGAAAAGAGGAGACTCTCTCCTTTCCAGGGGTGCAACTTGCATCACTCTAGCTTCAACGGTTGGGGAGATAGAGGGCTCCAAAGGCTCCAACGCAGTGTGATGATGTCATCGGATCGGCCGGCCCCCAGGAAACAGCCGTCGTGGGAGCCGGCGAGGAAGGTGAGTTTCGGCAGGAGGGAGGCTAGGAGCCCGCTGACGTATGACCTGTGGGCAGGACGTACATGGTACGTCAGCAGTCGGGAAGGGGTTAATGAAATTGTAACCACAGTCACAAACCACACTAAATAACCGTCATGTAACTCTGTGCATTAATTGTCTGAAAATTAATTCATGAAGATAAAGATATTATATAAAGAGTAACCTGATGGTTATTAGGTTTTATAAATGATATATAAGCACACATGACACATAATAAAGATCATGTAACTCTTTCACATTCATATAAGAAACATATCCTGTTACTCTGTATATTCATTCTATCTGCAATACATTTTAATGTTTGTCTTTTTGCCATTTTCATTGATAATATCCATAGATAATAGCAAAATTCACTGTTAGGCTGGGGTCAGACGAACGCAGTGCGAACGCGCGTGCAGTCGCACTTTATCACGGCCGTAGTAGCAGCAAATGACGGGCAATATATGAAGTACGGCCGCACAAAAGTTTGGCCGGGCAACACAAGCAGCAAACAAACGCATTTTTTCGAGAACGTGATACCGCTAGTACTGACGTACAGAGTGCGCTGCATCCGCTAGCGGCGTGTGTGCGTGATTAGGAGACGTCAGATGCTGCTAATGTCCGGCCAACATAACGTCCTGACGCAAAAAGGATTTTAATCGATGATCCGTACAAAATCACGGACGAAAATGCGCATCTTATGACCGCTATCGCGTATTCTGTGAAAAAATGCGTCCATTCGTTCGAACGCACTTTTTTTTACGGACAACGCAAAAACGCGTTCGTCTGACCCTAGCCTTATCCAAGTGGGGTTGGATGCTCTGCATATTACCCAGGTGAAGCTGTGGATAGTCCTCAGATTATCCAGGTAAAGCTTCAGACTTGCACATTATCTGGGTAAAGTGCGAATTTTTCAGCTCTTCCAGACTGTTACCCAAGGGCCGTTGGTTAGTCCTAAGATTACCCGGGTAAAGTCTGAAATTTTCATTTTTTTTTTCAGCTTTACCCAGTGGTTTTGGGTGATGTCAGGATTACCCAGGTGATCCTAGGATTAACCGCACTTCGGGCTTTACCTGTAACATATATATTTAACTGTCTTTATGCAAATCTCCATGTAGCCGAACATCGAGTTTTTAATATTTTTATGTTCATGGTATTGACTGGGTTCCAGCGCTGGAGTAGGGGATTTAGGCTAATGTCAGATGAATGCAGTCTGAGCGCACTCTGCGAGCGTGCATAATGGACAGACTGTAAGGATATAGAGTCACCCAGCACGCAGACAAAACCCAGAAAGGCAAGAAAGAACCCTAAACTGAGAAGCTGGTCCTTAGAAATCGGAACCCATGAGCGTTCCTCCGGGCCATACCCTCTCCAGTGCACCATATATTGAAGACCACCACGGGAATGACAGGAATCAACAATGGACTGGACCTCAAATTCTTCTTGTCCCTGGACCAGTACAGGACGAGGTCGAGGAATGACAGTGGTGAACCGATTGCACAGAAGGGGCTTCAACAAGGAGGTGTGAAAGGTATTCGGTATACGGAGGGTATGAGATAGGTCCAGCGCATAACTGACTTCGTTGATACGTCTTAGGACCTTGAATGGACCAATGTACCGCGGAGCAAATTTCATTGATGGCACACGTAACTTAATGTTACGGGTACACAACCAGACTCTCTGGCCTGGAACATAGGAAGGACCCATCCGCCTATGCCTATCTGCATAGGTATTCTGTTGGACTGCAGCGTGACAGAGGTTGGAACGTACCAAAGTCCACACTTTATGAAGAGACTGAACATAGGAGTCCAAGTCAGGAAGACCAGTGTCAGCACTAGGGGATGGCAAAAAAGTAGGCTGGAAACCATGGGCAACATAAAACGGGGAGTGACCAGACAAAGCATTAACATTACTGTTCAGAGCAAATTCAGCCCAAGGAAGTAAAGATACCCAATCATCCTGCCCTTGAGAAGAGAAGCTACGAATGTAGTTCTCACTAGACTGATTAGCACGTTCGGCAGCTCCATTGGACTGTGGGTGATAAGCAGAAGAAAATGATACTTTAATACCCAACTGTGAACAGAAATTTCTCCAAAATCTAGAAATGAACTGGGGACCCCGATCAGAGACAATTTCATGAGGCAAACCATGTAATCTGAATAACTCTTTGGCAAATATATTGGCTAGACCTTTAGATGTTGGCAATTTCTTGAGCGGAACCAGATGAACCATTTTAGTAAAGCGATCAACAATGGTCAAAATCACTGTATGCCCTTCAGAAGGTGGCAAATCTACTATGAAATCCATAGAAATATGTGACCATGGTTTGTCAGGGATGGCTAGTGGTTGCAATAGCCCTGCAGGACATTGAGTAGAAGCTTTGGATTGTGCACATACCACACATGCCTGTACATATTCTCTCACATCCTTGGCAATGTCTGGCCACCAGTACATCGGTGTAAGGGCTGACAATGTCCTTTTTATACCAGGATGACCGGCTGGCCTGGAGGCATGATAACATGAGAGTAGTTCCTTTCTTTCTGCGTCAGGAACAAACAACTTGTCAGAAGGAGTCTCAGGGAGAGCTGTACTTTGCATAGCTTGGATACGAGTAAGGAGTGTAGAAGTAAGGGTGAGATGAGTAGCTGCCACTACTCTCTCCAGAGGAACAATCGACTCCACTGGTCTATCTTGCTGTTCTGTGACCTCAAACTGCCTGGAAAGCGCGTCTGCCTTAGCATTTCTGTTACCGGGCCTATAGGTGATTATGTAATTGAAGTGACTCAAAAACATAGACCATCGGGCTTGACGGGATGACAGTCTTTTGGCATCGGCAATAAAGGTCAGGTTTTTATGGTCAGTCAGAATCATAGTGGGAGTAGGAGCTCCTTCAAGTAGGTGTCTCCACTCCTTCAAAGCAGAAATGATAGCCAGGAGTTCTCGGTTACCGATATCATAGTTCCTCTCAGCACTAGATAATTTCTTGGTAAAGAAGCCACAAGGCTTGAGTGGTTGGTCAGGGGATTCTCTTTGGGAGAGAACAGCTCCTACTCCTGTCTCCGAAACATCAACCTCTAAGATGAAAGTCTTCCTTGGATCAGGGTGGACAAGTATAGGGGCCGTAGAAAAAAGCCTCTTTAAGAGTCTCAAAGGCTTTAACGGCTTCAGGAGACCAAATACGGGTATTAGCTCCCTTCTTGGTCATATTGGTAATGGGTGCCAGTATTGGAGAAATTGAGTATGAATCTGCGGTAATAGTTGGCGAACCCTATGAATCTCTGAATAGCTTTTAGCCCTATGGGACATTGCCAGTCAGTAACAGCAGTAAGTTTAGCCGGGTCCATGGAAAATCCTTCCTCGGAAATGACATAACCTAGAAATGCTAACTTAGGTTGGTCAAAGAGACACTTTTCCAATTTACAGTAAAGGCCATTGTTCAACAACGTCTGAAGAACCTTTTTAACCTGCAAGTGGTGAGTAGCAAGATCAGGTGAGTAAAGAAGTATATCATCCAAATACACGATGACACAGTCGTGTATGAAATCACGCAAAACATCATTTATAAAAACCTGGAACACAGCTGGAGCGTTACATAGCCCAAAGGGCATCACAAGGTACTCGTAGTGCCAGATCTGGTATTGAAAGCGGTCTTCCATTCACCACCATTTTTAATGCGCACTAAATTATACGCGCTTCTTAAGTCAAGCTTAGAAAAGATCTGGGAACCTTAACCTGTCAAAGAGTTCAGCAATCAATGGAATGGGATAGGCATTTTTCACAGTTATTTTATTTAATCCCCTATAGTCTATGCAAGGTCTTAAATCACCTTCTTTCTTAGAGACAAAAAAGAACCCAGCACCAGCAGGAGATGTGGATTTCCTTATGAAGCCCTTGGCAAGGGAATCGTTTATGTACTCCTCCAATATGTTGAGACAGAGGATACACTCGTCCCTTGGGAGGAAAAGTGCCAGGAAGAAGAGTAATAGCACAATCATAGGGTCTATGCTCAGGTAAAGTCTCAGCCCCTCCTTTATTGAAAACTTCCCTGACCTCCTCATACTGTATAGGAACCAATACAGATAAAGGAGCAGCAGTGGGTACATTTATGGTGTGCACAGACTTGACAGGAATCATGCATGAATCAAAACAAGACTTGCTCCATGACAGAACAGTGTTTCTTCTCCAGTCTATGACTGGATTGTGTTTTTGTAACCAAGGATACCCCAAAACAACAGGACATGAAGGAGATGATAGGAGTTGGCATACCACAGTCTCTTTATGGAGAACTCCTACAGACATGGAAATAGGACTGGTCTCCTTAGAAATATATGGGTTGGAAAGGGGTCTGCCATCTATAGCATGAATAGCTATAGGTGGGTTTTTTTCCCACACAGGGAATCCCTTTCTCCAATGCAAAATTGGTGTCCATAAAATTTTCCTCTGCCCCTGAATCAAGAAGTGCATCTACCTGAATAATGGAGGAACCCACTTCAATCATAATAGTAAAGTAACATCGCTTTTTATAGACAGAAGGAGACAATGTCATGACCTCTGATACCAATCCCCTCTCCTCTGAGGACTTAATCTCTCCAGACTGTATTGTTTGAAGTACAGGGTTGTCAGATGCAGCAGGGTTAAACTCTGGAGACACACACGGTATTAACCTATTAGGTTGCGCTTTTGTTTTACACATGTCCCTGATCTGATCTTCCATCTCCATACAGAAAGGAATAAGATCAGATTCCCAGGAAGATCTCTTGCTGTAATAGCAAGGGTTAACGAGTCAGACAAACCCTCCAGAAAACAGGACACCAGAGTTTCATTATCCCAATTAACCTCGGCAGCAAGTGTCTGAAAATCAACAGCGTATTCCAACACAGTTCTGTCTCCCTGACTTAATCTCATTAACCGTTTAATAGCAGGATTTGTTTTTCTGGAAGGGTTAAACACACTTCTTAAGGTGGTAACAAATTCCTCGTAGTTATTTATTATGGGATTTTTTGACTCCCATAATGCAGTAGCCCAGTCTAAGGCCTTGTCTCTGAGATGGTTAAAAAGAAAACATACTTTAGCTCGGTCAGTTATACACATATGAGGATTTAACTCAAAACATACATCAATTTGATTCAGAAATCCTCTGCATGCAGCAGCCTCACCACTGAAAGTAACAGAGGGCAACATTTGCACTGGAACAGTGGATTTAACCATAGAAGTGTCAGAATGGGTTATAGGAGCAGGTGAGGGAGACTGCACGCAATCTGTATTCTCCAAGAGCGTTTCCAGCAACCCTGCAAAGTGATACATCTTGGCATCAGCCTCCCTTATATGGGTACAGCAAGCAGTAAACTGCTGGGCAATGTCTGCAGGGTCCATGGCCCTGATGTAATGTAAGGATATAGAGTCACCCAGCACGCAGACAAAACCCAGAAAGGCAAGAAAGAACCCTAAACTGAGAAGCTGGTCCTTAGAATGGCCAGGTACTAATCTAAAATATATAGAAGTACAGATCAGGGACAGGAGAGATAACGTAGTAATAACAAGCCAGAGGTCGGTACACGAGATAAACATATGCCAAGGGATAATGCAGAAAACACATTCCATATACCAGCCAGAAGTCAAACCAGAAAACCAATATGCATAAGCTATAGAAACGCGCTGAGGGCTAGAAATAACCACGTCAGGGCCCAGAGCACAGACTGTGACTGATATTTAAAGGCCTAGATCCCTGACCAGGTGCGGCAATCAAAGTGGCCTTATTCAGAGACTGGCGCCCTCTCTGTTGGGAAGGCCGCACTGCAGGAGCACCAGCAGGCATGACACAGACGTACTGACGGAAAATACTGTAGACACCACACGGTCCGTTTTTTTTAACGGATGTAGAAAAAAAAGGGAAATATGGGAATCAAAATTAATTAAAATTAAATGACAGGTACAGTCAGCCAGACCAAAAAAACGTCTGAGCATCAACGTGATGGATGTCAAAAATGCGCTGTGTCTGACGTCGCCTCATCCCTGGAGGGATCAGCCAAATGACAAATGATTTAGGTAAACTAAAAAAATGGTCGGAGATGTGGCAATTGAGTTTTAATGTGGATAAGTGCAAGATAATGCACCTGGGACGTAAAAACCCAAGGGCTGAATATAGACTATTTGATACAGTCCTAACCTCAACATCTGAGGAAAAGGATTTAGGGGTTATTATTTCAGAGGATCTAAGGGTAAGTAGTCAATGTAATAGAGCAGCAGGAAATGCTAGCAGAATTCTTGGTTGTGTAGGGAGAGGTATTAGCAGTAGGAAAAGGGAAGTGCTCATGCCACTGTACAGAGCACTGGTGAGACCTCACTTGGAGTACTGTGTGCAGTACTGGAGACCGTATCTCCAGAAGGATATAGACATCTTAGAGAGAGTTCAGAGAAGGGCTACTAAAATGTTGTACGGCTTGAAGGAGAAAAGTTACCAGGAAAGGCTTAATGATCTTAACATGTACAGCTTGGAAAAAAGACGAGACAGAGGAGATATGATAGAAAAATTTAAATACGTAAAGGGAATCCACAAGGTAGAGGAAGGGAGTATATTTAAAAGGAAACAAAGTAGCAAAACAAGAGGACATAGTCTTAGATTAGAGGGGCAAAGGTTTAAAAGTAACATCAGAAAGCATTATTTTACTGAGAGGGTGGTGGATACATGGAACAGTCTTCCAGTTGAAGTGGTAGAGGCCAAAACAGTAATTGAATTTAAGCAAGCATGGGATAGGCATAAGGCTATCCTAAACAAAAGATAAATCCAGGTAAAGTATCCATGTAATTGGGCAGACTAGATGGGCCGAAAGGTTCTTATCTGCCGACATTTTTCTATGTTTCTATGTTTCTATCACGCACACAGGCTGCTACGTGGACATGGCGCACTCCAGGCGTCCGTCATAGCACTTTTACGTCGAGACCTAAATGGCATCCATTGCCACCAGCGTGGTGCGTGCACAGTTCGTTACGCACGTACTTTGTGTGTTGGTCTCTATTGATCACAAATCAATGCTACGACGGAAGTTAAACTGTGCAGCAACACGGACGTGATGACTGCGTTCGTATGACATTAGCCTAAAACGTGAGGTTGAGCAGAGATCAAGGTATCGGTTATATATACATATGTATATATTTTTTTATAACACAGTTCATGCAAAATGTACTTTTTTCACTTGTCTCAGTTAAGTACATGTCTGCTTGAATTACTTGATCAGTTTAATACCCAGAAATATTGTTTCATACATGTCATATTCCTTTAAGCAAGCATGGGATAGGCATAAGGCTATCCTAAACAAAAGTTAAATCCAGGTAAAGTATCCATGTAATTGGGCAGACTAGATTGGCCGAAAGGTTCTTACCTGCCGACATTTTCTATGTTTCTATGTTTCTTGGTTAAAATAAAACTATTATTCCACATGGCACATATGAGCCCCCCCATTTGTGACACGGATACAGACTCAGACACCTGTGATTGTTATAGCTTGCAACAGGTAGCTTTCCAATTACATATTCTGCTTTTCTTTTATCATGAATTATTTTCGCTACCCTTTCTATGTGCTGATGTAAAGTCATCCACATAAACAAAATACAAAAATAAAACAACAATATTATCTGACAAATTGGTAGAAAATGTTCATATCACAGCTTAGCTTAGGCCTGCCTTTGCAATTCGACAAACCAATGGTTTGCAACATTGTACCTTGTTAAGATGTGGGTCTCTGGTGATGTCATAACCTCGCTTTCTTGTGTACAGAAAAGCTTGGTTTTCATCCTGCTCCTCGGCTGGTTGGTTGCTCAGGTCCACTTTAGAAGACATCTTTTAGAATCCTTCCACTGAGATGTAACTTTTTAAAGTAATATTTGCTTTTATGGATTGTATTGATTGGCTGTATTATAAAAACACCGTTTGCTTGTTTAGGTGTCTGTGGTTGCTTTGTAGAAGCTGCATTCAGAGCTGGGATCAGCTGACAGGTCGTATGTGACAGCAGAGGACAGGAGGAGGGAAGTGCTGAGTCACGAAGAGAGAAAGCGAGAGCCAACTAGCCTGAGCTTGCAGCGCTGTCACCAGTGTTTGTCACTTGTAGGCTCTCTGAAGCCTGGAATAATGCCCAATAGACGCCTATAGCTAATGTGTTATCACTTTGTGCCAAGAGGAAATGCTACGAGCTGACAGTGCTGTATGCTCAGAAAAAAAGAGAAGTAAATAGATTTATTTTCCTTTGCGCACAGAACAACTACCCGATTCATCGTTTTTATGATATGTGGCTAAACAGCGAGCATATTTTTCAGTTTGTTGATTTTTTTTTCCTGTGAATCTGAAATTAGGTCAATTAAATGTTACGGGAATCAAAAATATGTAGATGGTGCAAGAAGGTTACCCTGCAACAGAGATATGAAGTTGTTGGAATCACAATCCTGCTGAGACTAACTGAAATTCTGCTCCTTAGAAGATATACTGTCATGCCCCCTGATTCAGGGTTTATACGTATATTTTACTGTTATGTGTTGAATCTGCCTTTTGCTGCTTACAGTTATTGTTTCATAGCTATTTTGTTCCTGCTGGGTTCCCTTAGCCTTGCTGCATCCAGCTAGCTCCACCCCTTTTTACTCAGTCTAGTTCTGAGGTAAATTACTGGTCACCTAGCAGCCATCTTTGCTCAATGCTAGACAGAACTAACGTCTTTTCACCTGCATTGCTGTACACTATTACAAAGATTGTCAGTCTGATCATTAAAGTTTTCAACTGGATTCGTCGTTCTACGTGTCAGTTTTGCTGAGTTGACGTTTTCTGCTGAACTTTCATTGTGTGAGTACTGGTCAATACAGACTTAGTTAGTCTCAAGCACCGACCCACGCCTCACAGAAACATAGATAATACAGAGACAGTGCCCCAAGCCCGTGTGGGGACCATCCCTACAGTGTTGACTTGTGTGTAGAGTAAGTGCAACATCGGGGACATCTAAGGTTCTTTGTAAAAAGAATGGGCTATATTGCAGAGATAAATACTTGCACGATAAAAGCCAAACACCACTTCTCTGCAGAGTAAAATTCTCCTCTGCACTTTCTCCCAGTGTGGGAAATGAGGAGCTGAATAATGACAGCATCATTGGTCACTTTATGTGTGAAAATAGGACATCAACGTTATATTCGGGCAACAAAAAAAATATTTAATTTTTTTTCAGGACTAATGACGATGTACATAACTTTATCGCCAGTCTATTATTTTCAAAAGAATGTTCCTGCTAGATGATACAAGCAGAGAAAAAACAATGTCATCTAAGGACAGTGACATAATTTTTTTCAAAATACTCCAGACTTTAATGCAACAGAACATATTTGGGGGATAATTGCAGCCTGAATGATGCTGGAATAAAGTCTCTAGGAACTTCATGAGGCTATCAAGTGACCATGAACTGAAATCCTTCAGAAATGTTTCCAGCACCTTGCTGAATCCATGCCATGAAAAATACAGTGTGTGCAAGGTAGCCATACTTAAATCTCAAATTGAGCACAAAGTTTATTTAACAAAACAGATTGTTTTACATTGCTCGGCGCACAGTGTGTCTTATTTAGATTCAATCTTTCAATATCATTTGATGCAATTGATGATACGATTACAATTGATGTAGACACAGCCAAAAACAGTATTAGAAATTCAATCAGACAGTGGTAAACGCATACTGTATATTGAGAAGGTTCCTTCTGCTATAATGTCATTTATGAAGCTTTGTAATGGTCAGACCAAAAAATGCAAGCATGTGGTGAAAGACGTGTCTTGTGATTATTTATTAATGTTAGTGTTAACTATGTTGAATTAACATACCTTCACTGGCCACTTTATTAGGTACACCTGTTCAATTGACTCTTCTTATACAAATTGCTAATCAGCCAATCACATGGCAGCAGCTCAATGTATTTAAGCATCTAGATGTGGTAAAGTTGACATTTCAAACCAAGCATCAGAATGGGGAAGAAAGGGGATTTAAGTGACTGTGAACGTGGCATGGTTGTTGGTGCCAGACGGGCTGGTCTGAATATTTCAAAAAATGCTGATCTACTGGGATTTTCACGCACAACTATCAATAGGGTTTACAGAGAATGGTCCAAAAAAAGAGAAAATATACAGTGAACAGCAGTTGTGTGGATGATAATTCTTTATTTAAGTCAGAGGAGAATGGTGCAGACTGGTTCGAGATGATAGAAAGGCGACAGTAACTCAAATAACCACACGTTACAGACAAGGTATGCAGAAGAAGACTGGGCATCCACTGGCACCATAGACAGGCGACCGAGCTCAACAAAACTCGTGTCATTGACTTTCTTTGCTGTGTAGTAGTTTGTTGACAGCTTTCTTTGCATTACTTTATGGTATTTACTACGGTAGCATGTTGTTCTTTGTGTTTTTTTTTAATCTCAATCATTTTGTTATAATGTACAACTTGGTTGTGAAGGCTTCCTTCAAATTTGACCTGCGCTGCAGTGTTTTCTTTTTTTTCCCCCGCAGCGGGGTTTCTTTTTTTTTATGTGCTGGCCTGTCCGTTGGCCGTTCTGGGTTGTCCAGACACTTCCAGTAGACAACCCTGATTGGCATAGGGAGCGCAAAATACAGTAAACTGGCGCTGAAAAGCACAAGATCTGAATCGCTAATGGATTTTTTATCCCATTAGCATTCGGATTGTAATATGTTCCCCCCCGCACTAGGGCAACCAGAGCTAACGTTAATGCTTACACAGGTGAGCGCTATCATTAGCGTTATGAATGTAATATGGCCCTGAATGGGTTAGAAATACATAAATAAACATTCTGAAATTAGAAACAATCTATGTGTATTAATGGTAGTTTAGTAATTAGATTTAAGAGATTGTTACTGCATCTCAAGCTTGCAAAGGGATGAGCAGTGTCTTCTGTCGACAGAATGTCTCATTGAGAAGTAAGATTGTCTTGAACTCACCATGGAGTTCCAAGATGTCTCAGGTTGCTTCTAAGTCTAGTCTGCGAAGTATAGGAATTGTGAAGTTGCAATGATTTTCTATTTCTATACATTTTGTATTAATTTTGCACATGTATTGGTGGTTTGTATTATTTTAAGGTAGAGTTTTAAGTTCTTGCATGAAAATATTTTATAATATGGGTCATCCATCAAAACCTTTTTTAATTTCACAATCAAACCTCACTCTTGGCTGTACCTAAATTTTCTCCACGTCCCTTCAGCTGTTAAAGTGTTAAGTTGAGCTGGGCATCGGTGTCACTAATACAATACATATCAAGAAGTACTTTATACCCAGTGAACTTTGCACAGTCTATAAAACATATTTTATATCAAGAATCTCAATCCTAATCACTGATTCCAGGGTAGGAGGTTGCAGATTGTATTGTCTTAATATGCTGATACAGTGCACGATGAACCAATTTATAGCACTGACATATTACAGACATTTTAATCAACACCAGGAAACACGATAAGAGATTAGCTTGCCCTTGTTGAATGCTGCTTCAGCTACTTTACAAACGTATTCTCGTTCAAACATATATTTTCCTTCAGTTTCAATGGATACAATTTTAACACACATATAATTTACCCATGGGCAGTGTGTGAGAAATGCAACCCTACAGTATGTAGATTTCATAAGATGCAGTTAAGAATTTAAGATAAATACAAAGTGAACTGTTCGAAGTAGGCAACTGATTTCCATTCTGAAGTACATTCATTTTATATGTTACGGGGCAGCAACTTATCTGTGCCTTCCATCTCCATAAAATAATGTCTGTTCAGGAAAACATGGCTGATCTGAAATTCCACCATTATCCCCAAAGGTGACTGTTTCCTTTCTCAACATCAGGAACTTCTTAGTGGCTGGTATTCAGAGAGTCCTTACCACTGCACATGAGGTGCCATGCTTCCTCAACTCTGCTCTGTGTGAGAGATGCCGGGAATACCAAGTCTAATATAAGGGAATGCAGGTACTTCCTGTTTACAGCAACCTTGAGTTCCCACTTCTAAATTTCCAATAAAGTCTGTGCAAATAGACGACGAGTAAAAAAATTGCAAGCAAGACTCTTGATGCACTGCAGCCAATTTCTGTATACATTTGCAGGGAGGTGCCTGCTAAGCGAATTACCCTTCTTGTCCACTTTTAGGTCCCTATCTACACTTTAGGCCGGGGTCAGACGAGCGCACTTCAGAATGGAAGGAACGTCCGTGAGAGTAGACGTTCCTTCCACTTGACGCCCACCTAGTCACCTCGCTGAGTGCAGTTAGTGCGCTCAGCACTGCAAAGTGCGATCTTCCTATGGAGGATCTGTCTTTGCAGCCCCATCAACGCATGTCTAGCGTTTTGACAGGGAGGGTTTGTGTGCGCACTCAAGTGTGTGACCGGCCCCGTTGCTGCGTTACAACTCTGCGACAGACGCCAGTAGGCACATCAGTATGGGCGCACCTAATGTGCTTGTCTGACACCGGCCTTATGAATACTCCTTACCTGGTTCAATATCCACAGCATGAAAACTGACTGTGATTATTTTGAGATTATAATTAATAAATGTTCTGTGTCTGAACTCCCTATTGATGTGGGCTGTGAGCAAACTCAATCCCTAAATAAATGTCTATGTTTTCATGCTGAATACACTGATGGCTGTATTCGAACCCCGATGTAAACTTAACCAGAGCTTTTGTAAAATTAGCAACTCCATGAGGCCCTATAACACAGTTGCTGCTAAGCAGAGCAGTCGAGCTATACAACATAAAGGCTCGGGTGCTTAGCATAATTTTTTCACTTCTTGTGCCTGAGACATCATAGCAGCTTACTGTACATTAACATCTACTATATTTTATATGGGAGACCTTAATGTGTACCTAGCAG
Source organism: Leptobrachium leishanense (assembly GCA_009667805.1). Lineage (NCBI taxonomy): Eukaryota > Metazoa > Chordata > Amphibia > Anura > Megophryidae > Leptobrachium > Leptobrachium leishanense. The sequence goes on from CM019066.1 coordinate 182,334,191, forward strand.
ATGAAGAATGCCGTCTCAGCAGATGAAGAATGCTAGCTCGTCCTAGTTTAGTGATTGCACTTCAGCACAAATGATGTACCATATGAAGGCTAAGCAAACCCCACTATTAAATCCAATACCCATCTCAGATCCATCGGTGTAGAGAGCAACACAATCTGCCGCTTCCTCTCTCCGTGGGTAGCTAAATACTTCTATGTTCCTCCGTGAATCCTTCTACCAGCCTAGTTGGACCTCACTTACGTGAGCACTTGCAGAGTACAAGAAACATTGTGTCTGATTCCATCTCCATGTAGTCTTATGGACTACCGGAACTGATAACAGTGCAGTGCTTAGCTCTGGTGCTGTTATCATTTAACACCTAAATATTATTATGACTCAAGCTACTGAGAAAGCCACAATGGCACACCCCGAGTTTGCCCCAAATGCCAAAAGGTAAAAAAAAAAGGGGGGGGAGGGTCTGCAGCATGAGGTGGCATGTGGAAAAATAAAAACCATGGGAGAGAAAGAAAAGAGAGAAGAAGAAAAAGAAAAGAGGGGGAGTGGTGGAGGTGGGGGGTGAAAGACATCGTCCAGGGCAGTGGAAGAAGTCTGAATTTGGGGAACCAACCCTCAACTGTCAAAAATATGGGGGTATGCCGTTAGAAAAACAGTCAGCCTGGCTCCATCAGCGGTACCACTGAGTCCAGCGACACAGGTATGTCCTCCAGTGTGTTAAGTAGGGACCCCGCATCCTCCAGGGTCGTCGCGGGGTACGGTTTACCACCACGATAGATGATTAGGGAACCAGAGGCCCCCCATCTATATCGTATTTCTCGGGCCCGCAGCAGGGCAGTGACCTCGCGGAAACGTCGCCGTGCTGCTAACGCATAAAGGAAACATCTCTGAAGAGGGTAAGACATTGTGAGGCGTACGTAACCTGGAACGATGGACCTGCAGCAGTAAGAATGCGGGAGAGAAGGTCCACAGACCAGGTAGTCACGAGAACATCCCGGGGGGCCATCTCTGGTGCAGCAGCAGCCTTGCGGAGACGCAGCACCGAGAAGATCGTGGGCTCCGAGGTGTCGCCAGCAGACAGGAGGAGGTGAGTGATAAGTCCCACTACATACTGCAGAAGGTCAGCAGGTCGCACATCCTCGGGGATCCCCCGCACTCGAAGGTTCCATCTCCGATGGCGGTCCTCCAGCGTCATGACCGCAGAGCTCAGGTGGGCCACCTGAGATTGAAGGTCGTCAAGTCTGGAGGTAGTGGCAGCCTGCAGTGTCTCCGATTCCTGCACCTTCACCTGCACCTCAGCCAGCTGAGATTGCAAGGGTTCCAGGGCTGAGCGCACCTCTCGTAGGTCCTGATGCCACAGGGATCTGAAGTCCTTCATGACTTTCTGTAAGTCTGCCTCGGTGAGTGGTCTCGCAGGAGGTAGTTCACCTGGTTCACTACTAGGCTCGGGTGCAGGCAAGGCGTCTTCTGCTGTGAATGCAGATTGCACACCCGTTCCGCGACGCCGGACCTCACCCATGCGCCCAACGCCCAGCGACGTTCGGATGTCCTGGAGGCTCGGATCCGCTGCCTCCGTCCGTCCAGTTTTCTTCCCCATATTGGTAGCCGTAGGAAGGCTTCCTCAGCAAGAGGTGAGGAATTCCAAACCAGGCCTCAAATTGGCCACCACACGCGGCAAGTCGGGACAAAAGAGAGCCGAGTCCTCTCACTTCCGCACCCCTCCAGTCACCGGACGGCACAAATGAAGCCCGGGATCGTCAGTAAGTGACCCAAGGAGAGCACTCCAGCGTCAGTGTAAGATAGCGGCCGCGATTGAGCAGATATCAGCGTCACGGCCTGGAGCTCTGCAGAAAGACGGCTGCTCTCCATGTGCAGTGTGTATGAGTGTGAGTTTTATTGCTGTGGAGCTCTGTGATACGCTCATACACACTGCACATTACTGTATCACAGAGCTCCACAGCAATAAAACTCACACTCATACACACTGCACATTACTGTGAGTTTTATTGCTGTGGAGCTCTGTGATATGCTCATACACACTGCACATTACTGTGAGTTTTATTGCTGTGGACCTCTGTGATATGCTCATACACACTGCACGTTACTGTGAGCTTTATTACTGTGGAGCTCTGTGATACAGTAATGTGCGGTGTGTATGAGTGTATCACAGAGCTCCACAGTAATAAAACTCACAGTAACGTGCAGTGTGTATGAGCGTATCACAGAGGTCCACAGCAATAAAACTTACAGTAATGTGCAGTGTGTATGAGTGTGAGTTTTATTGCTGTGGAGCTCTGTGATACAGTAATGTGCAGTGTGTATGAGCGTATCACAGAGCTCCACAGTAATAAAACTCATACACACTGCACATTACTGTGAGTTTTATTACTGTGGAGCTCTGTGATACAGTAATGTGCAGTGTGTATGAGTGTATCACAGAGCTCCACAGAGCTGACTGAGCCACATGGGAAATGTAGTTCCCAAAATATGAGGGAGCCAAGGTTGCTGACCCCTGCCCTAGAGGATAAGGACAGATTAAAGGTGTGGGTCAAGGCTGGTACAAGAGAATCAGAAAGTGTTTTGGTAAAATGCGAGGGATTGGGGTCGAGGGGGCAGGTAGTGGGATGGCTACCCCGATGCCTTGATGTCACTTTTGATTCAGACCTAACATTTTCTCCCCACTTCCAGACAGTGACCAAATCCTGTCACTATCAACTCAAGAACATTCGCTTTGTGTCTTTCTGACACAAGATACGCGAAGGTACTGGTTCATGCTCCTGGCATTTCATGACTTGATTGCTGCAACACACTCCTTATTGGCCCCCCAATGCCAATATTACCCCTTTGCAATCTGTAATGAATGCAGGTGCAAGGCTTATTTTTCTCACCAGATGCACTTCCCGTACCTCCCTCCTCTGCCAGTCCCTCCATTGGCTTCCTGTGCGTTTCAGGATACAATTTTAAATACTGACGCTCACGTTCAAATCACTCAAAAACTCAACCCCTCCATACATGTCTTCGTTACTCCGCAAGCACGTCCCATCTAGACAACTCCGGTCGGCGGGCAATCTCCACCTGTCATCTGTCTACTCTCGTATCCAATACTCTGCTCACCTACTCACACAGGATTGAAAATGCTTCTGTGGCCCCACCATTTCTAAACCACTGGCACTAAGGATCTTGCCGTCCAGTAAAATTCTCCTTGTCTTCCTCAACCCCAATCCCTCTAGACTGTAAGCTCCTATGAGCAGGGCCCTCTACACCTCTTGTTTCCATCCTATGGGCATTTATCTGTATCTCATTCCTTTTGGTTATTGTAAAGCACTGCAGAAACTATTGGCACTATATAAACGATGACAATAATAATAACTTAAAGACCTCTTGTTCAGTCACAGAAGGGAATGAGTTAAACGTGTGAGGATAGACACGATTAACATCTTCCTGCATGGCAAGATAACGACATTATTGAGATTCTTATCTGTTCTATTCTAGATGTGACGAAGCACGTTAGGTCTTCGGCATTGAGGTCAGTGCGAGGAACAGCCACAGCAGGACAGAGAAGGGAATTGAATGTGCCGAACAGGTGTTTAGGTTCTGAGAGTGAGTGTGTACGAGGGCCGTAACTCTCTTTACTTCACCCCCTTTAGCCTCCTGAAGAAAAGTAATGACTAATATCTGCTTTGTTTTAGAATTGCCATCTTCCCAAGAAAGGACATACAATTTTACAGCTAAATAATAATAATTAATAAATGTACTCATATGTAAAATGAAGTTTTAATACTATTGTGTAAATAAGCAATCAATGAATTATAAATGATATACACTCTGTAGCACAGAGCGCCTCAGTCATTACTTGAAATAGCTTTTTTCCATATGAAATACATTTGTAAGTTTTACAACACCATACATTCTCAGCATTTCCATAACTGTCATGTGTTTTTTATTAACTTGTCTGGTTAATATTTAGCTTTAAATACAATGCATGCAAACAGTCTCTAATGGAGGGCTTCGTACATCCATATGGTTTGTGTACATTGTTCAATACTCTCAATTAAAAATACATCATTTTCTTTTGTTTTCTCAACAATATAGCAAATAACGCAAATGTAAAAAATAAACATGATTTAAACGTTGTTTGAACATAATTATAACTGCAGAAAAGGAAATGTAATATGCAGTAAGATTTAAAAAAGGAAGACATATTAGTCATGATTTTAAATTGGGAAACAATGATCTTTCTTTCCTGGGGTAATCTCTCTCTGAGCTCACTCTGCCTATTAATATATTCCCATTCATATTCCAAACATGTTTTCTAGCACAGTGATTTACCAGACCCTTTATGGTCTATGGACGAATGTGGATGCCAGCCACCTACCAAGACCTACCAAGACACTGAGGACCATTGAAGTTAAGACAACACACACAGTCAGTAGTAACCGAGCAGCCTCTGTCTCCATAGAGCAGGAGTCAGCGACCTTGGCCTTCCAGGTGTTTTGAAAGTACATAACCCATGAAGCTCAGATACTCATTAGATTGGCTGAACCTCGTGGGAAAAGCAGTTTCAAAACATCCAAACAGCCAAGGCTGAAGATGTTTCTGTGACTATCAAAATGTTTAGAATATAATTAGAGTTTGACTGTTGTTGTTGTTCTTGTTTACCCCATGTCTGGGAGGATAGTGTATTGTATCTGTTAGTTAAGCCCTTTACCAGCAGGTAGGTTGTGCCTGGCAGGAAGGTGTTAATGCTGGGGAGCATACACTCTTCGGCTGCTGTGGCGGGGCTCTCCTCTGGTCCGCCCTACGCAACTAATGTATGCAAAGGACATCATCAGAGGGTAGATTAAAAGAGTTATTCACTAACCTCTGAACTTGCCACCGATTCGCACTGTTCGATGCAATTTCAGGCCAGTTTCGTTTATTCGCTAAACTGTCAATAGTCCCGGCTGGGTGGAGTAGAGGTAACATCACTGCTCTGCATGGAGAGAGCCTGAGGAGTCATGGGTTCGATCCCAGCGGGCACTTCTCCAGTAAGTGTCCTTGGGCAAGACACCCAACAGTACATACTCACCACCCAGGACATACTTGAAAACGAGAGAAATCTCAATGTATCCTTCCTGGTAAAATTGTTTCTCAAAAAAAAAATATAGCCAAATACCGGCAAATTGACAGTGAAATTCAGTGCAGATCAGCAATCTTCAGCAGCAGCAAAATTGGCCCATAGGGAAGTAATGGTTAATCTATTCACAGATGTCATGATCCTCCCTGTCAGGGCCAGTGCTTCCACTAAGCAAGCTAGGCAACCGCTTAGGGTGAACTGCCATCTAGGGACGCAGCCGGCCCCAACCAAAATTCTATTATTGTACCCCTTCCTCATTTTTTGCTTCTGTAGCCGGCAGTAGTTTAGATGTGGTAAAAAGTGAGAGTCAAATGGTATGTTCAAAATGGGAAAATTAACGCATGAGGGATCTTGGGCCCATAATAATACCACAGAGATAAGATCATACAACTTGAAAGAAAAAAAAAAAGAAGAAACCATAGTCACAAAACAATGAAGGCTGAAAGAGACATAAAAAAAAGGAGAAACATCTAAGCCCCCCACCCATGTTACCCTTAATGTCTTAATGTTTAATTCTAGGAACTGATCAGTAAGCTTCGAGACCTGAGGAAGAGAGGTTACACTCTCGAAAGCTTGTCTTTTAAATGTAATGTTAGTCCAATAAAAAAGGTATCACCACGTACTGCTATACTCGTGATTTTAGCATCTGGACTAACGCGGCCTTTCGAGAATATATATATATATATATATATATTATATATTCCAAAAGGATGCACTCCAAGGCTTAGTTAAAAGCGTCTTTTATTCAAAATTGCATTAAAAAAATTACCGTTTCAACCCTGCACCGGGTCTTTTTCAAGGAGACTTTGAAAATGACCCGGTGCAGTGTCAAAACGGTAATTTTTTTAATGCAACTTTGAATAAAAGATACTTTTAACTAAGCCTTGTAGTGCATCCATTTGGATCGGTTATAAATATACTTTTTGGAGTTTTGCACCCAGGCAGTAAATTCAACTAATATTGATGGTAAAGAGAGTGCTGGTTCAAATTGTTGGAATCATGGATATATATATATATCCATTATAGGATTAACTCACTTACTGAGGACTGAATCCTTTCTTCAGCTCCCTGCGATTCAAGGTTAAATAGAACCTGCGGGTGGAACACCTGTGACTTATACTGGATATACAGTTGTGTTCAAAATTATTCAACCCCCACTGAAATTGAGTGTTTTGGCCAGTTTGACATTGATTTTGATCATTCAGTCATCTTGCTTACAATTAAATCAAAGAGGCACGTGTAGGTCAGACAAATATAACATAACATTTATAATGAAATAACCACAAATGTCTTTTCTGTGCTCACATCATTATCAGTTTTATTCAACCCCCAAGTGACATTCAATCTTAGTACTTAGTACAACATCCTTTTACAGTTATAACAGCTTTTAAACGTGAAGCATAGCTTGACACAAGTGTCTTGCAGCGATCTACGGGTATCTTCGCCCATTCGTCATGGGCAAAAGCCTCCAGTTCAGTCACATTCTTAGGCTTGCGCACTGCAACTGCTTTCCTTAAGTCCCACCAGAGGTTCTCAATCGGATTTAAGTCAGGTGACTGCGATGGCCACTCCAAAATGTTCCAGCCTTTAATCTGCAACCATGCTCTAGTGGACTTGGAGGTATGCTTGGGATCATTGTCCTGTTGAAAGGTCCAACGTCTCCCAAGCCTCAGGTTTGTGACGGACTGCATCACATTGTCATCCAATATCTCCTGGTACTGAAGAGAATTCATGGTACCTTGCACACGCTGAAGCTTCTCTGTACCTGCAGAAGCAAAACAGCCCCAAAGCATGATTGACCCCCCCGCCATGCTTCACAGTAGGCAAGGTGTTCTTTTCTTCATAGGCCTTGTTCTTCCTCCTCCAAACATAGCGTTGATCCATGGGCCCAAACAGTTCTAATTTTGTTTCATCAGTCCACAGAACACTATCCCAAAACTTCTGTGGTTTGTACACATGACTTTTGGCATACTGCAGTCGACTCTTCTTATTCTTTGGAGACAGCAAGGGGGTGCGCCTGGGAGTTCTGGCATGGAGGCCTTCATTACGCAGTGTGCGCCGTATTGTCTGAGCTGAAACTTCAGTACCCACATCTGACAAATCTTTTCTCAGTTCCTCAGCAGTCACACGGGAACTTTTCTCCACTCTACGCTTCAGGTAGCGCACAGCAGTCGAAGTCAGCATCTTCTTTCTGCCACGACCAGGTAGCGTTTAAACTGTGCTCTTTGCCTTGAATTTGCGAATGATGCTTCCTATGGTCTCTCTTGGTATTTTTAACATCTTTGCAATCTTCTTATAGCCATTGCCCTTCCTGTGAAGAGTAATCACCTCTTCTTTTGTCTTCCTGGACCATTCTCTTGACTTCACCATGTTTGTAACCACACCAGTAAATGTCTAGAAGGAGCTGAGTATCACAGTCATTTTAAAGCTGCCTAATTGGTGCTTATTATGCTTTATTGCTGCTCCGTGACATCCACAGGTGTTTTCAATACCTGATTGAAAACACTTGAATGAACCTCTGTTCTTCAGAGTGGTAGTCTTTAAGGGGTTGAATAATTGTGTCAATGAAGAATTCACAAAAGAAACATTTACTACTGTATTACAAAACCAATTGATGTCATTTTAGTTGCATATGGTTCTTTAAAAAGTCCTTGTAGGATTTTATTCTGAATACAATTACAAATGTACACTAAATTCCCTAAAACCCTTTACAGCATTGGGGGTTGAATAATTTTGAACACAACTGTATATATATCTGTACTGAAAAATAAGCTTTTTCAATATGTTATTATTCTTCCTAATTCACATATGCACTTTCTGTAAACTGTTTTTATAAAACCTTCCTTATGACACTAACGGTATCTGCAAATAGTGATTTTACTTACATTAGCAAGTAAATGTAAGAATTGACCATTTTATAGAGCAATGTGGTTTAAATGCTGTGTGAACTATTTGTTTGCCTGATAGGTTTAAACACTGAAGACTCTGTAATAATCCAATGTAAGAAGATAAAGTTGTAACAGAATATGTTTAGATAAAGAAGGTCAGTAGTTATGGTTATTCCCCAGATGTTTAACATCTGCTTACATCTTGACTGTAAAAACAGATCCTTCATTTTACCCAATTTGTTCAGAAATTCGCCGCCTCACGCATCTCCATTGAGGCAGACAGCGTTGGTCACATGACCTGCCAGATCTCAACCTCTCGAGATCTGGCAGGTCGGCATAGTGATCTGCAGTCTCCCCAGAAAAAAAAGTCCCCAGTCTCTCCCTGCTCCCGGCGGCCGGAGGTGGCGGTTGAAGCCACAGTCCTCGCTGTGGGATAGGAGATGAGTATATGATTCATTTGGAGTGGGTTTCTGCTGGTGCTGATGGATTTTGCAGAAGTGGAATCCGTTAGCACAAACTCCAGGCTGTGGTTAACTTTCTGGTAACCGCAGCCGGACGGTAATTAGCGGTAGGACTTTGTAATCCTAACGCTAATTAACTCTGCACTCCCCATGCTAAGCAAAGGGAGCACAAAGTAAAGTAACCTCGTGCAGAACAGCGCAATATACCAGACGCTAACAGGTTTTTTAACCCATTAATGTTTAGATTGTAATATGGGTGGCCCACGTTAGGGCCACCAGGGCTAACGTTAACATTCATGCAGGTGAGCGCTAACGTTAGCACTAGGAATGTAATGGGGCCTGGAGAGTTTAACCACTTCCATGCAAAAGGACGCGCTCAGCGCGTCCTCCACATGGCTCCTGCTGTGCGGAGGACGCTCAGAGCGCGTCCTCCCTATGGGGTCAGCGTTCGGCCGGGTTCCGGCCGATCGCTGGCCCCCCCGGTGCGGGCTGACATCCTCGATGTCAGCCCAGCATCCGGAACCGCCGCCGATGAAATTAGGTGTCATCGCAGCAGCGCGATGACACCTAATTCAGGTGCCCCCCCGCATGTGCGGAGGAGGCGCCTGAAAGGGAGGGGGGGAGGTCCTTCGGACCTCTCTCCCTCCCGATCGGCAGCGTTGCGGGGGTTAACCCAGGCACCATTTGGAAGGGCACAGCCTGCCCTTCCAAATGGTACCTGGCATTAACCCCTGGGGAGCCGGATCACGAATCGGCGCTGAAAAGCGCCGGTTCGTGATCCTTTCCCGGAGCTGGCCGACATCTTGGATGTCGGCCAAGCCTCCGGGAACTCCCCCTGAGGACTGGCGTCATCGTGCATAGCACGATGATGGCAGTCCTAGAGTTAACCCCTAACTGCCACCAACGGTGGAGATAGGGAGTTCCAATGAACTCCCTATCTCCCGATCCGTGGCAGCTAGGGGTTAAAGTTTGGTATGGTTGGATCGGCCAGAGCATGGCCGTTCCAACGATACCAAACACTACTGTGAAAAAAGTTTTTTTTTAAAAATTAAAATTAAAAATAAAAATAAAAATATATTAAAAAAAAATAATAAAAAAAAAAATAAACATTTTTTTTCTTTTTTTTGGTTCGTTAATGCAGCAATATTGTTCCCATTTCAATTATAATGTGAACAATGATGCTGCACTAACGATTTTTGTATGCGGTGCGTTTGTTAAAAATCGTGTAATTTTCCCCAAAAAAAATGTAACGAGACCCCATCTCTAATTTTTTTAACAAGCGCACCCCATACAAAATATAACCGCAATTGCTCGCATGTTAAAATGTGAAAAAAAAACACTTTACACATTGTAAATTATTGAAAATACATATTTTATTGCATTTTTTGTTATAATATACAGACAGGTCATAACGTATACATATAATAATGACATATTATGAATCTACCGAGTCTGACAGAAAGAACGATATATAATATGTCTGGGTCATATACTAAAATAAGCCTTCAAAACACGTTTAAACATGATGAGCAAAACCGGTAAAAATGACCTCAGCACAGAGGTGTGAAAAGCCTCAGCAGCGAAAGGGTTAAACAATAACTCCTCCTCATCCTCCCTAAACGGCCCTCCTGTTTTAACCCTTTGAGTGACATATAGACACTTTCATTCTAGTACTGTCCTTCCTTGGCACTAGTTCAGGTGTGACAGACTGTGACTTACATTCAAGACACAGCTGCCAAGTGACCATGGAGAGGCTGGGTACTGGAGCATCCCCGCAATGCAATGGCTCTCAATGTGAATACATTGAGAACCACTGGCCTAAGGCTGGAAACTAAAAGATGTTCATTCCTGTCTTCTACAGGTAACCAGATAAACAAGCGCTAATCAGCATTCATTAATCTGAGTTTTTTTTAGTGTGGAGCTAAGACCCTACACTCTTAGAACTGAATCAACCCTCCAGGAATCCCATAGAGATGGTTAAGTAGGATCACACTCAGGTCAAGATGACCATTCAGTTTGCATTGAGTGGTCATAGTGCCTAGAGTATCCATTAAATATTAACGGATTTACAATTAGTTTCAGTATAAAGACACTAGTGATAAGATGAAGAAGATTATATTATCACTAGCGCTCAAGAACATTTGGAGAATTATTTCTTTCACAGACGTCTATGAAAATTACAAGTATACTCTATATTATTAATATTTTTTATTTAAAAAAACCAGAGGAAGACAATCATTAAATATGTTGCTATATGTTAGAAATGAATTGTAAAAGCCTATTGTGCCAAACAGACTAAACTCATACAGAGGATGTAGGTATAAGGAAACACATTCCCTATGTATGATTTTACAATAAGCAGATAAATGAATGCATTCCAGAATGTCATATTCAGACTCATACAGTCAAGACGCTTATACGCCAATGATGTGTTTAGGTGAAATCTAACCATCCTTAGATATATACACAAATTTCCTAATTTGACATTTCTTGATTTTAACACAGGTGGAAAACTAGGTCAGCAGAAACAGTTATTTCCTCTGAGCCTTTCACACCTAAGAATATAATCTGGAAATTGCAAGCAGAGACTATACTATTGGGTGGTCTTCTGGGAAGGCAGGATCCAACAATGAGTGTTCTTCAAGCAACACCCTTTTATCCACTGACTTGGCCAAGACGTCAAGGACCATCCAAAAATATATTTAAAAATGTATATGAATTGCTGTCATAAGGTGCTGCTAATCTTTTCACAGGGTCTAGATACAGAAGCTGCTGAAATGGGAAAGAGTTGTACCATTGCTCCATTTCACACGCATTTTATCACTGTCCTGTTACTCACACACATCATTTTGCCATTGCAAGGCAAATTCCCCCAGCACACCTGAGCACCATTCCCAGCACACCAGTGTACCACAGCTTGGTGGCTAAAAATCACTTGTTTAGATGGTAAAGCTGTGTAAAACTGCTGTGTCGCAGATTTCTAATTTTGTTTTATCATTCTCTCACTTTTTCCATTTTTCCATTTTTCCATTTAATATGGGGATATGTATTACAGGGACATTCTAGTTAGAGTTACAGGTACAGCTTCAAGTTTTTATAAAGAGCTAACAAGTTCCGTAGAGCTGTACAAGGAGAGGCAGAATAACAAATATAGATGCAGGTTCAACACACAGTCCAGTAGGAAAGAGGCCCTTGCTCAAAAGCTTACAATCTAAAAAGATAGGGGTGACACACCAGGTGAGGGTTAATAGAGTATATGAAATAGAGGAGTGTTTGTGGGCTGTGTGGGAAGATGCAGTAGGAAATGAACAGAGGTGTATAAGGGAGTGAGCTGATAGGTTTCTCTAAAGTAATGTGTTTTCAGAGACTTCTTGAAGGACTGGAGAGACGGGGAGAGTCTGATATTGCGGAGGAGGGCATTCCAAAGAAATGGGGGTACGTGAAGCTGACAAGATCAGATCATTGGCAGAGCGAAGTGGTCGGGACAGGATGTACCTACAAATAAGCAGTGTCGTCACTAGGGTTGGTGTAACCCGGTGCGGTAACTCATGGTGTCACCCCCCCTCAAGTTTTATGGTTTCTTTTTTAACTACTCTTACTTATAAATCAGTGCTCCCATATAACACTGAATGCTCGTACACGGCGCACATTACTGTCATGTTTATTGCTGTGGAGCTCTGTTATATGTATATATACACATTACTGAGTTCTATTGCAGTGGATTCTGTGATACACTCATGCACACCGCACATTACTGTGAGGTTTATTGCTGTGGAGCTCTCTCATATGCTCATACACAAATTTTGGTGAACTGCTAGCAAGTACGGTGCCTGTTCGAAGGCAGTGAAAGTCTCCATAGAGAAATAACGTTTAATCTATTCAGAGACACCGAACAGCAGAGAAATGTCCTCTTGTCCATTGTAACAGATCTCTGTGCCTGGACAGGGTCACATCTGCCAAATGCTGCTACCTCGCTGGACACCCAGTTTCTCCTCATGACTCTCACACCTTTCTCTAGTACCTTAGCCACAGCTTAAGGCCCGGTGCATGTAGAGAGCCTGGCTAGCACCCCCAGAAATGAGCCGAAGCTGTAGACCTGGAGCTTCCTTGACACAGCGGGCAGTAGATTCCTGGTACCCCAAATCATGAGTTGTGACTTCAAGCTTGGTCAGAATAGAACTGACTGTTTATTACACAGGCACAGAGATACACTCAACCATCAACCTATTTACATACAATCAAGCAGATAGCTGCACAGATCGGATAACTACACAGGACCTTCAAACAATGGAGAATGGGGGAAGGTGAAAGAAGGGTAAACAAAATAAATTTCTTACACAGAGAACTTACACAATAGCGAGAGCAGGTACTAATACAGAGATCTACACTATACAGGGAAGGGTTTGATAATTGAGGGAATGCACGCAAAATACACAAGAGACTATACAATAAGTACACAAGGGAATAACACACAGACATCAGAAATCTTTAGTTAACTGGCAGATATATAAAATAGTGAAAACCAAATATATTTAAAAGGCCCACCAGTTCCCCAATAGTCTCTTTCACGGGCCATAGTCTTTAGGCAGGAGGCTAGTGCACAGCCCCCTCCAAGTCGCACAGTGACCACGTGTTCTGTCACATCCGGTGGTTTCATTCGGCAGGTTTATTCAGGCGAACACCATAGGTTTCAATGTTAAAAATATTCCAGTTTTAGGTTATGCACCGCTCTATGGGCTTTCATGAGTGCCTTATTGCTGTATTACTGAAAATCCAATAAAAATTGTTTTAAAAAAAAAAAAAATATTCCAGTTTTTATTCAATATCTAATAAACCGTTTATTCCTATAATCTGTAGTAAAAAGTCTCTTTACTTATTGATTTATTTTTTTTAGCATCTTTTAGGCATTTTTAAAAAAAATAATCCATCTTTGTTTCTAATAGTGGCTTGTTTTTTTTCTGTAACAGACCGTTTTATTATCATTCATCGGATCTTCTATATATGTATATGTTAATTCCAGACATATTCGTTCAGTAGTTTTTATGAAAACAGCAGGTGACGGGTTTGCGCCGGCATTCGGTGGCTGATTCCCTGCACTTCAGGGACCCTGCAGTGAATTCACCGGGGAAATTTGATTCCCTAAAGTGCGGGGAACAACAGAACACTGAAATTTCTGTGTCATTTTGGTGCCCTGTGAATATCCCCTTTAGTGGTTTTATTGCCTCCCCCTGGAAAGTACCAGCTTAGGCCTTGCCTACCCAGGACATACTTGAAGATGAGTGAAATCAGAAATGTCAGTGTATCCTTCCTGGTAAAATATTTGTGTAAAAAAATAATATATACTTTTTTTTAGGATGTCACCCTAGGGGGTGGTGTCACCGGGTGTGGGTCACACCCCCTGCCCCCCCCCTTGTGACACCACTGAAATAAGGGAGGAGATGTAGGTAGGGGCGTGGCTATGGAGAGCTTTGTATGTGAGCACCAGTATTTTGATTTGGATTCTAAAAGAGACAGGGAGCCAGTGTAAGATTGGCAAAGGGGCTAGGTGTGAGAGGTGCAGGAGGTGTGGTGGATGAGCCTGGCAGAGGCATTCATTACAGACTGCAGAGGGAGAATCTGGGATTTCTTAAGGTCAGAAAGAAGGAGTCTACAGTAGTCAAGATGGGAGATAATAAGAGCTTGGATGAGCATTTCAATAGAGTCCTAATTAAGACACGGACGAATGCATGCAATGATGTGTTTTAGGTGGAAGTAGCAGGATTTGGTTAGCCACCGAGGCACCGGGTCTGTGAGGTAGAAGTTATAGAGGCACCATTCACCTGAAAGGAGATGGGTGCAGGAATGTTAGTTCTAGATGGATGGAAGAAGAGAAGTTCAGTTTTAGGGAGGTTACGTGTTTCTAATCGTTGCCTAAATCAGTTCAGAAAATAAAAATAAGTATCTTCCTATTTTAAATATATTATTTATTTCATCGCACTAGACATTTATTCCTTTGTTTGATAAAAGACTCAGGAACATCCCAAGCCAAATCATCAAACTCCCAACCTGACAATCTTAGATTTTCATGAAATTTGGTAGGGTGGTAAAGAACATAAAGTAAATAACATATGTAAAATATTAGCCCTCAATGATGCAGGAGATTTATACAGTGAGATTGCCTACATGATAAAAAAAAAACACAAAATGTTTGCTTACCATGCCCAAAAAAAAAAAATCATAACTTTGTTTTTGATTGAGGGCTTGTTTTGAAGCTAAGTAAACATACTTTGAAATAAGGAAAAAGAGTGTCAACTGCGCTCGTTTCTATGTGTTCCATGTACAACAAAAATGGAGGTTTTTGTTTGTTTCAATGGCCATTGCAACGTAAGCCCACTCGCCACTTCAAGGCACCTCTTTAGAGTGGGTACCTAACGATTGATGACACTCTTTTTCCTTGTTATGTTTTATACATTGACTGGGCTGTTACTCCTGGCAGTTGCTGCCCCTCCGAAAATAAGTGAGTATGGGCGCGACGCCATTTTTTCTGTATTTATGTATATCATACTTTGAAATAAAACAGCTTTATATTAAAATATTGAAATTTTAATTTCAAGGTCACATTAGGTGACCTTTGTCCTTGAATACCTAAAAAGGTGTATACTTATTTTTTTGTGCAAAACATATGTTAAACAATTAAATGCATTTTCTCTTTAGAGCAAGTTTAATTTTGGATTGACTTATAAAACACCCGTTAGCGAATCGGAGATTGCGCTTCTTTGCGGGAGTTTACTGACTTTGTGCTCCCTATGCTTAACATTGGGAGCGCAAAGAGTAATTAGCGTTAAGATTACAAAGTCTTAAAGCTAATTATGTCCCGCTGTGGTTAACTCAAAAGTTACCCACAGCTTGAATCTGGTGCTGCGTCCGCTTCTGCAGAATCAGTTATCACCAGCTGTAAACCCCTCCAAAAATCAGATATTTACCTCCTCATCCCGCAGTAAGGATGGCGGCCCGATCCGCCTCTTCTGCCCACCAGGAGCAGAGTGAGACTGGATGGGGGACGGAAGTTCCCAGTCTCCCTTTGAAATCACTCTGCGGACCTGCAGGATCTCACGAGCCCGAGATCCCGCAGGTCATGTGACCTGGCAGTACAAGCCTCCATGTAGTCCTATGGACTCAGGACGGGATACGTAGCGCTGCCTCAAGTATCCAGTGGCTTAGAGATGCATTACAGGACAGACAGCTGAATCAGTGCCTGCCAAGTAATTTGGTGCTAAAACGGGGACATTAAGGGAAAACCTGCAGGCTTGGTTTTCCACCTTAGCATCCCTGTTTTAGCAGGCACAATGTAATAGTGCCCTTCTTGTCTGAAGTGTACATTTCATCATAGACTTCCCTACCCTGAACCTTTTTGAGTCTATAACTAAGTCCTCCGTTCATCAGTAGTGTGCTGTGCAGGTCTGTGCACACTGTAATAAAAAATGTGGCCATTTCTTCCTTATTTCTTCTTTTCTTCGTTTTGTGTTTTTCTTTCTCTGGCCTTCCTACTCTGAGTTTTTCCTACGTAATATTGTGAACTTTGCAGCTTTGATTCTGGATGCATAACACTGCCTTTCTTTTTTTCACACCTTGATGCTCACTATGCACTCCATCATTGAGCTCTGTATCAATGCATTATGTTTGATAACAGTTTGGTATCTGTTTATCATCTATGGTATTTTTCATAAGTGGATTTTTACTAATATTCCTTCTTTTATGATGATTTTCCTGTAGCATTGTACTTACCTTTTATGCAAATAAAACACTCTTTGAGTAGGAAAAAAAATTCAGATTTATTTTTCCATTGGCAACCACTATATAAAAACTGACATTCAATCCAAAAAAACATTCTAAAAGTTAAACAACAGTGAATAATGTATGCCAGGCATTTACAGGCTACAGGAAACCCTCTGATTTCAGATTGTTTTTGTAAAAGGTAAAATTTTTAAACATATTTCGAAGTACGGTATTAATCCAGCTTTGTGGTTATCTATTATTCTAAACCAGTGTTTCCCAAACCGGTCCTCAGGACCCTCCGCCTCGCCAGGTTTTCCAGATATCTGAAGCACAGCACAGGTGATATGATTTGCTGCTCAGTGATTGCAGGATTCAGTCTGCATTTCCCCAAGGTGATCTGCAAAATCTGGCCTGGTTGAGGGTCCCGAGGACAGGTTTGGGAAACACTGATCTAAACAGTCAATCCCCAAACGAGGACTTTCATGTCCTTTACAGAATAAGACGTCCCTTCATATGATATTATGCGTTCTAATGTATTTAGTTCTTCAAACACTCAGTCATCTGATAGCAATTCAATTTGAAATTGTTACCTAATAAACCTTCCAAATCATCCATGAGATATTTGCATGTTCGTGACATCATTTACTGTAATCTAAGCCTAGTTAAGAAACTCAATTATGGGATTTAGCAACAGGATAATAACAGTGATTGAAATTTGGAGTCACACCTTAATTCTTGCATCATTCCAGGAAACAATGGATTATTAAACATTTTACGGTGAGATAAAAATTCACTGATGCAAAAGAAAGCTTAATAAATTTAATCTAGTAAAAGAAACATTTTCTATTACAAGATATTAACCCATTTCTTAGGCTGTAGTGGCCCGCTGACCTCAGCTTTGGTTCTTATGTCCCTTTTTAGTAGAAGGAGTAGGGTGTTCCTGCTATTGTGTGCAGTATTGCTGAAACTGGAAATGGGGAATAAGATCAGCTTACAGAAGGACAGAGGAATACTGAAGTCGAACGGAAAACAAAATCCTTTGTTGTTCAGTTAGAAAGGTAATGAAATAATTGAAATTGCATTATTTGACAAACATCTTCAAAGATTTAACGAGAATTACAATGCTGTTGGTAGTAGATATTCTTTATTACAGGAGGAAAGACCACTCCTGCACTATAAAACCACGTGATAAATATAGATTGGGTCCTTTTCACTCAAGGCAACACTGAAGGGGTTATTCAGAGAGCACCAAAATGCTGCCGACATTTCGGTGTTTTCTCGTTCCCTGCACTTTGGGGAATCAAATTCCAAATTGCACCATATGGGGAAATTCACTGTTCGGGGCCAGATCAGTTCTCTCTGAATAACCTTGTTAATCTAGCTAAAATCTTGGAAAATTGTGACACACACTTAGCACCAATGTGCACCAATGTGCTTAGCACCACAGTGTTTTCAGTTCGTTTTGTATATTATTTGTATTATATATTCCCATCTAGAGGCAACAACAGGACACAATAAGACTAGCAAACACAATTTAAATAGCCTTTCATAAGGATAGCTTTTACTTTTAACGTTTTATTTTCACCTATCGATTCTTTCAATTTCAGTCTGTCTGCGTGTTTACTTTACTCCTCCTAATAGATACAGTTGTGACATAGTGACTTCCTATAGATTTAGTATGTAACTATGATCAACCACAGCCTTAAAATCACTGACAGGTGAAGTGAATAAAATTGATTATATCATTACAATGACTTCTGTTAAGGGGTTGGATATATTGGGCAGCAAGTTAGCAGACAGTTCTTATATAAAATGTGTAGGAAGCAAGAAAAATGGGCAAGTGAAAAGTTGTGAGTGTCTTTGACAAGGGCCAAATAGTGATGGCTAGATGACTGGGACAGAGCATCTCCAAAATGGCAAGTCTTGTGGGGTGTTCCCAGTATACAGTGGTTATTAACTAGCAGAATTGGTGCAAAGAAGAACACTAGTGAACTGGTATAAAGGTCATGGTTGGGCAAGGATCATCGATGCGTGTGGGGAGTGAAGGCTAGCCTGTCTGGTCTGACCTTGCAGAAGAGATCCTGTAGCTCAAATTGCTGGAAAACATAATGCTGGCTGTGATAGAATAGTGTCATTTCACACTTGACACTTTCCACCTACCTAGAGACTGTAGTTGATCACATACAACTTTTCATGGCAATGCTGTTCACTGATGGCAGTGGTTTGAGGAACATGATGAAGATTTCATGGTATTGCCTCGGCCTCCAAATTCCCCAGATCTCAATCACAATAGGCATCTGCGGGATGTGCTGGAAGAACAAATCTGATCCATGAAGGCCCCCCTCACAACTTTCAGGACTTAACAGATCTGCTGCTAATGTCTTGGCAGAGGAGCAATCGGGGGTGACAGCCCATGACCACGGGCCCAAATACTCCAGGCAGGGTGCCCTTGCCAAACCCTGTGTGCACCTTACGTGTCTATGTCACCCAGGTCTGGTCAACCAAGATACCAACAATTTTCCCAGTGGGTCGTGGCATCTAGGGGCCGGTCATAACACTCTGGCTCATCACTGAGGGACAGATTATTATGTACTATACCAGGGAACACTTTTTATCCCCTTGCTGGACCACCTGGAATTTAGCTCATTTCCAGTAAAATAAGGTTTGCAGAAGAAGATTCAAAATGTTATATTTTTAATTCACTGAAATGGGCAGCTGACAGAGGGGGACCCAACCAATGGTTCAAAAAGGGGCCCAAGATTTCTGATAGCAGTCCTGTGTCTCGGTGCCAGATAAGACCAGACAGGTTCAGATGTCTTCTGGAGTCCATGGCTTGATACATCAGAACTGTTTTGATCGCACAAGGGGGACCTACACAATACAATACAGGTGCTGTTAATGCTGTGGCCAATCAGTGAATAGTATTTTAGGCAGTAACTTATTTTACAAACTTATGAATTCATTCACAGCAGTGTATCAGTTGTGAGTCTTCACAATGCGGCAAACTATTTCTTTTGCCATTACCTCTAATCTGGACCCATGTTTCCTGTTGAGGAGGAACTTCTTTTGTTGATACTTTTTCCCTCTGCTGTGATTTTCTATTTTATCAAACAACAGCTATTGCAATTTATGTATATATGTATATATATATATATATATATATATACACACACAGGTGAAACTCGAAAAATTAGTATATCGTGCAAAAGTTTTTTTATTTCAGTAATGCAACTTAAAAGGTCAAACTAATATATGAGATAGTTCAAGCCATGATTTGTCATAATTGTGATGATTATGGTTTACAGCTCATGAAAACCCCTAAATCTCAGAAAATTATAATATTGTGAAAAGGTGATATTCTAGTCTCAAAGTGTCCCACTCTAATCAGCTAATTAAGCCATAACAGCTGCAAATGGTTCCTGAGCCTTTAAATGGTCTCTCAGTCTGGTTCAGTAGGAATCACAATCATGGGAAAGACTGCTGACCTGACAGTTGTGCAGGAAACCATCATTGACATCCTCCATAAGGAGGGAAAGCCTCAAAAGGTAATTGCAAAAGAAGTTGGATGTTCCCAAAGTGCTATATCAAAGCACATTAATAGAAAGTTATGTGGGGAAAAGTGTGGAAGAAAAAGGTGCACAAGCAGCAGGGATGACCGCAGCCTGGAGAGGATTGTCAGGAAAAGGCCATTCAAAAGTGTTGGACTTTCACAAGCAGTGGACTGAGGCTGGAGTCAGTGCATCAAGAGCCACCACGCACAGACGGATCCTGGTCATGGGCTTCAAATGTCATATTGTCAAGCCGCTCCTGAACAACAAACAATATCAGAAGCGTCTTACCTGGGCTAAAGAAAAACAGACCTGGTCTGTTGCTCAGTGGTCCAAAGTCCTCTTTTCTGATGAGAGCAACTTTTGCATCTCATTTGGAAACCAAGGACCCAGAGTATGGAGGAAGAATGGAGAGGCACACACTGCAAGATGCTTGAAGTCCAGTGTGAAGATTCCAGTCTGTGTTGATTTGGGGAGCCATGTCATCTGCTGGTGTTGGTCCACTGTGCTTCATTAAGTCCAGGGTCAACGCAGCCGTCTACCAGGAGATTTTGGAGCACTTCATGCTTCCGTCCGCAGACAAGCTTTATGGGGATGCTGACTTCATTTTCCAGCAGGACTTGGCACCTGCCCACACTGCCAAAAGCACCAAAACCTGGTTCAATGACCGTGGGATTACTGTGCTTGATTGGCCAGCAAACTCGCCTGACCTGAACCCTACAGAGAACCTATTGGGCATTGCCAAGAAAAAGATGAGAGACATGAGACCAAACAATGCAGAAGAGCTGAAGGCCACTATTGAAGCATCTTGGTCTTCCATAACACCTCAGCAGTGCCACAGGCTGAAAGCTTCCATGCCACGCCACATTGAGGCAGTAATTGCTGCAAAAGGGGCCCAATCCAAATACTGAGTACATATGCATGCTTATACTTTTCAGAGGTCCGATATTGTTCTATGTACAATCCTTGTTTTATTTATTGCATGTAATATTCTAATTTTCTGAGATTGTGGATTTGGGGTTTTCATGAGCTGTAAACCATAATCATCACAATTATGACAAATCACGGCTTGAACCATCTCATACTGTATATTAGTTTTACCTTTTAAGTTACATTACTGAAATAAATGAACTTTTGCAAGATAATCTTATTTTTTCAAGTTTCATCTGTATATATATACGAAACCCAAGCAATCAACAGAAATGTTATTGTAATTATGTTTCTGAGGTTCATATGTAGTTAAATGTTTTAAACATATTGCCCATTTATCCATATTTCTATCTAATTTATTAAAGCAATCATAAGTATAGTTACTGTACAAACGAGTAAATAAATAGATATATTGGCATGAAAGACCTAAAGAAGTAAATTGCAATTCGATGGTAGTGAGGTTTTAACATTACAGTATAAATAGAGCTAATTGCTTGATGTTTTAAGTAATTTCATTCATAATTCTATAAATTTTATATTTAATACTAATAATAAAAACACTTTACAAAATGTAGACAATTAAAGCTATATTAAGGAATCTACTTGTATATTAGAATGTTAGTTGGGGAACTATAAACAATTTGGGTTTCATAATACAAATTGGTCATTATAGGTAAATAATCCATTTGTTGAAGCAAAAGGAAAAACCTTTAATGCTCAGATAATATACCCAGATATGTAAAATGCGAAAACAAAAAAAAAATTGTGTTCAGCAGTTTTTCTTTCTGTTAGAGTGCAAATGTGTGTATTTCAACAGGAAAAGGCTTGCATCCAGTTAATTTTGGCTGCTCTTGGATCGACGGTCATCTTTCCAAAAAAAATTTGGACAGAGAAAGCAGGGACGCAGCCTCACATACTGCACATTCTAGTATATCGACTTCGATATGTTTATTATTGTATATATAAAGCTGTCTTTGTTAATACTTTTCTAGTGACCAGTCGGACTAACACGGGAAGGACGTGGATATGTCTGTTGAGGTTTTGATTATAATTTTGGAAAATTATCAACTTTAGAATAAATCTTTGTTACAGCAGCACTTTAGGAAAAAAGATTTAGTGAGTCAATAATAAAATTGAATTGTGGGAAATTGACAAGGGAATTGCAGGATTTGGAAAATGTAGGCAAAAACTGTTATGTTGTACAGTCTGGCTATTTTGACCTACATTTTAGGAGAAGAAAAGCTAAGAGGAAATGTATGTGTCATTGTTTTTTTTTTAAAAAAAGATTGAAAGATGCTTAGTTGCAAAACTGCAAGATAGGCATGGGAATCTCACTTCCATCATTCGTTTAACAGATTTGTTTTCATACTTTCAATAGAATAAATGGAAAATGTATAATTTTATATATGTATATATATATATATATATATATATATACACAAAATCACGAGTATAGCAGTCTGTGTATATAGACACAAAATACATGGGGAGGGCATCTCAAGTAAAGTGTGGTGAGCTCTCCTTCTGGTTTGTTATATACTGTATATAAATATACTATATATATATATATATATATAAAAGAACTGCATCCCAGAGCCTGATCTCTGCTAAAAAAAAAACCCATCTAGTATGGCATGGCATTGATTGAAGGGTTCTGTGTGAAAGCAGATCCAGGATGCAAAAAAAGTGAGACAGATGGTCATTTGCATATCCTACCCAGAGTTCTGTGCTGCATATGGGGAATGCAGCACAGGGTCTCTAGGATGCAGTTCTTTGAATTGCTGTGATGTGCGGATGGCTTCTGCAATAATAAACATTACCATTATAGAGTGGAGGCGTTTTGTCTCATTTGCATATCCTACCCAGAGTTCCTTGCTGCATATGGGGAATGCAGCACAGGGGCTCTGGGATGCAGTTCTTTGAATTGCTGTGATATGCACATGGCTTCTGCAATAATAAACATAACCATTATAGCGTGGAGGCTTTTTATCTCACTTTTTCTCCTCCACCATGTAACGGTGCACTATGGCGCTTACCCTGGAGTAGTGTAGTTTGGATCCTTTTGGACAGATTTCTAGATACAAAACGCAATAAAGATTATAGATCTGATCTCCCAAGCCAGGGAGTAAATGGACAGGCCTGAGTAGCACTTAAGCTCAATTGGTTTCGAGACCAAAAGACCGCTTAGTGAAAACACAAAAACTCTAGGTAGACAGATACAATGACGTGATTCAAGAACAACGTGGTCATAGCTATAATACAGTTTGCGGATATCAATGGTCGTGGTACATGAAGCACATACAGCAGAGGCAACACCCTTACATTTGTTCACAAGCATACAGAGTAGGAACTCACTGAGTTCAGCAGCCTGCAGGGCAGGCCTACAATTAGAGATTGAATTCTGTATAGCGAGTTGGTAAACACAGATATTTAGCGAAATAGGTGAGTTGTGCAGCCTGCAGGGCAGTCACACAATATGAATAAACACACAGAAGAAGAACAGGACCAATCTACTGGCCGAAAATTCGGCAGAAAAGGGGCATAACCCAAAATGGAACTCACTAAACAACTTTATTAATACAAACTTTGCAAGAAGACACCAATAAAAAAATAATAAATTGAATAAATGATTGTAAAGGGGGGGCACAATGAAGCTGTAGCACTATTGAAGAATAGGATCCTAACCTAGAGCTAAAGTGTGAATCAAGCATAGGTAATGCCACCTACACACATCAAAACCCCCTCAGCAAGTCATCGTAATCAAATTGATAACTAATTGATAAGAAGAAAGGGGAGGGATATAGGTGGCATGCTTAACATAAAGGTGGTATGATAGGGGTATATTGATACCTAAATACAATGAGCAGTGTTGCCAAAAACAATTGTGTCAGGTAGTAAAATCAATTCCATCAATGATAGTTGTATCCCATGATAGGATCAGTATATCGCTCACGTTCATTTAGCCAATTCAGTAGATGGGTGTGATCACTTAGTTTGAATAAGCGTTACATAAAACAGCTGATTATACTACATCCGCTAATACCTTAACCCTTTCACTGCTGAGGACGTGTGGGGAAAGTCCTCATTGACTCCTAAGGAAAGATAGGGGTGGAGATAGGGGGTTCGTTTGAACCACGATATCTCCCCACTGTTGGCAACTAGAGGGTCATGTTTGTTATCAGTAGAAAGGCCAGAGCATGGCCTTTCCAATGATACCAAACATGACCATGTTTAAAGTAAAGAAAAATTAGACCCGAAATGGCTCAGCAGTGAAGGGGTTAAAGACACTCAATAGCTTTGTTTATAGTTCATACATTCCTGCCTACAGACCATTCAAATAGTCATGAGCGCTCATCAACAGTTATAGGTTACTGATACATCTATGGATGTTTGTACATTAAATTATCTAAGTGTAGCGATGTGTTTAAAAAGACTGTTCTGCTGCATTTACTTGCAATGGCCACCAGAGGGAGACAGAGACCATGGAAAGTTATGCTGGACAAACACAAGGCACTAAACTACCTTTTCCATGATGCTTTGCGTAAGGACAGGAAGTGGGTGTGTAGGAAAGGAAAGGCATCACCAGCCTCGTGGAAAGCATGCTCAGAGTGAGCTGGGAGCTGAAAGGAGGAGGAAGCAGGCCGAGCTGTGGAGGATCGTGACCAGGCCAGAGCGCAGGGGCTACCTCGCTGGTGCTGGGGGATCGGGACAGTGACCCTGCAGAGACCTGTCTATACCCACGCTGCGATCAAGGCAAGCAGAGGACCCGAGTGAGGAGTACCGCAAGTCCATTGGATGGGAGAGCAGGCGGTAGCTGGACAAGTCCGGGTGGGAGCAAGGAAAGCCAGACAACGGATCCAGTAGCCAGTATTACAGCCAGGCATTAAGCGGAGAGACGTCCTGGGTCAGCGGAGCCTTGGTGATCGAGCGGATGGGTGAGAGGCCTCCAAGGCCGGTTTATAAAATCAAGAAAGCACGCTGCTGTTTGTTTCCAAAACCCACAGGGCCCCAACTTGACTAGTCGAAGACATCGTTATAAGTAATTCACTGGCCAGTTGAATAGTACCCGGGTACCATATACACACACGTACACACCCTTTACATTCCGGGACTTAACCTGTGCGGGACTCATTTGTTACGAATTGGAACAGGGGTTAAAGATACGTTCCGAATATATTTTTCTCTTTTCCGCTGCGCGTTTATCATAATACGAAGAGATTGTATTTTTGGGTTTCGCTACGTGTCCCTTTTTCGAATATTCGTGCAACTGCATTTCTTTTCTGTTCGGTTGTGAAGATATTATTTTTCCGAAATACGAAGCCTCGTGTTTCGTTTCTTTTCCGCTACGCGTTTTACCGTGATACGAAAATACTGTAATAATACTTGTGAATACCGTGTCTCAACATCTGCTTATTATTTTAGTAAACTATTTAAATGATAAAAACTCACAACTGTGTTGGAGTATATTTATTCCCTAGTGCGGGGAGACTGACCCGTGGTTCATTTTCAGCGGCTCCTCCGGGAGTGAGCGCTACACACCAATCTTAGTTATGGATGAAACAGATAAATGATTTGGCGATTTAAACCCAAGTATAATGTGGCTCTCGATAGATACTATGACGAACAGCCAGAAATGAATAATGGTCTGTAATACGGCCAGAAAATAAAAATGTATATATAACAGTACAGAAAATAAATACCACAAAGTGAGTGATGAATAATTTGACAGGCAAAGGTTTAACTCTTGCTACAGTTGGAACAAGTATCGACAGGAATGATCGCTTAAATCACTCAGACCTATTCAGTTGGTGATAATCGTCATTTACACGTAATATGCTTAACATAAATCGGCTAATTGAAGATTCAACCGCTCTCACCCGAGAACCATCAACAGTTATGGGTTACTGATACACCTATAGATGTTGGTACATTTAATGATCTGAATCACCAGTCTTAGTTATAGATAAAACAAATAAATGATTTGGCGATTTAAACCGCAATATAATGTGGCTCTCAATAGATACTATGACGAACAGCCAGAAATAGATAATGGTCTGTAATACGGCCAAAAGATAAAAAATATATATATAACAATACAGAGAATAAATGCCACAAAGTAAATGGTGAATAATTTTGACAGACGAAGATTTAACTCTTGCTACAGTTGTAACAAGTGTCAACAGCAATGATCGCTAAAATCACTCAGACTTATTCAGTTGGTGATAATCCTCATTTACACTTAATATGCTTAACATAAATCAACTAGTTGAAAATTCAGCCGCTCTCACCCGAGGACCATTAAGTGATTTAAAGCATTCATCCATCGAAATAGATGGTTGTCTAGTGGTATTGAGGGTACATGCGGTTTTAAACAGTAATCCCAATTGGAGGAACGATAAATCAGTGAACTAATCCTTCAAAAATACGCTTAATCTAGAGCCGAAGCACTATCTTAATAGTTAATATGCAGCCTAGAGTACCAATTAGGGCAAAGACACCAACTCAGTGGTTATTATTTCGTTCAACATATAGTTTAGAACCATTAGATCAATGCACCAGCAAATATCAGAAAATAAGGAGTACCACAATGAGCCTTTATAACATTAAATCCTGTTCAGATAAATGCAGTAATGATGTATTACTGAAGCTCCACGCCCAATAAGGTCAGTATAAAGTTGCGGACAAGCCTGCTGAGAGACCACATCGGTTACCAGTTGTTAAAGCAAGAGGGTGGATCCACCAAATCCATAATCGCCTTCATAATAGAGCTGCTCAAACAATATGCACACCCGAAGTTATAAACATACAACTGTTAAAAACGTCCCCATCAGGGGCGGAGCTAGCGCCCAACCAAGATGGCCGCGTGATCCCGGGGCTCCCGCACACCTAGCACCAAAGCCTTTGGTTTGAGCACCCCTGAGCCGATCTTTCTCTCACAAAAAGCCTCTTATAGCTCCAGCAGCATGCCAGCCTCCAAACCGCTAAAAAAAACGCGGCCGCCGGACCCATCCGTAGCCCAGCATTTCGTCCCAGCTAAAAAGCAGGCCGAAGCCTCCCAAGATGGCGGCCACGGTGAAACGCTGTACCCGGAGGACGAGTTACCCACCCCAGCGGACTTAGCGGTTCCGGCCTCGAGGGGAGACGTGGAACGCCTCTTTACCAAAATGTCCCAGATGCAGACCTTTCTGGCGGGTGAGGTGGCGAAATTGGGGACAGAACTGCGGGGAGAGATTGATTCGCTGGGCGCACGCACGGCTGAACTGGAAGACCAGGCCGCAGAGATAACACAGGCCCATAACGACTTAGCGGAGGGCACCGGGGACCTAGCTAAAAGAGTCTCATTTTTGGAATCCAAGATGGAGGACCTGTCTAATCGCTCCAGGAGAAATAATATCAGGTTGAGAGGTCTCCCCGAAACTGTGTCACCTAAGGATCTCAATGGGACGGTGCTGGGTATACTACGTCGCCTTGCACCGGATACACCGGAAGCCCAGCTGCTAATGGATCGGATTCACAGAGCCCAAAGACCCCCGAATCTTTCGTCTCTTATTCCACGCGACGTGATATTCCGCATGCATTACTTCACGGCGAAACATCAGATCCTTCAAGCCGCACGCACCTTCCAACTGGATTTTGAGGATAAACCCCTACAGCTGTTCCAGGATTTGGATCCCGCAACCCTCCGACGACGCAGGGCTTGGCGCCCCATTACAGAACACTTATCTGCTCACGACATCCCATACACGTGGGGATTTCCCTTTCGCTTACAAGTGTCGGTTGCGGGCCGGCAGGTGGCCCTCACCCCCTCCTCAGATCTTGCCGCCTTCTGGGCCGCAGTGAAGTGCCCACCTCTGGAAGATTTTGTCGCCCCCGTGCTCCCGCCTTCTTCCTTCCCTCGTCTACAGCAGCGCTGGACTCGAGTTGGCATCACGAGCGGAGATGGCTGAGGATGTTTCTGTGGCCTGGAGGCCCGTTCCTTCTTCTTCTTTTCTCCTTCAAATTTCTCCCTCATTGGAGGGTTGTTGATCAGGAGTCCAGATGGTGGTGGGTCACCATATGATCCACACGGGAGGTCTGTGTGCTGCTGCTTTCCGGCTTTTTCTTTTGTTTTAACTGCCCTTGGCTCAGGGCCATTTACTGATGTCACTGATGTTCACTTGTTATTTGATTTAAAGCTTCTGGTATGCCTCATTGAGTTTCTACTGTCGGACGGGGGCCCCCCCTGGGGGAGGGTCCGCCCTGCCGGTTCTACCCAGGGCGGGTTGGGGGACCCTCCCTCCCGGGGTTCTCCCCTCTATCGGTTATAATGCCATATCCAGTTATCGCTAGTGTCTCTCAACCTTGGTTGGGTGAGGGGGTTTGGGGTTTGGGGAGTTTTTGGTCTCCGTGTCCTCCCCTCCAAGGTCGGCCTGGCACTCCATAAGTCCAGGCGCTTTCTGTGTTATGTTGTGTCTTTGTCTTACGTTGTTGGTGGGTTTTTGTTTCCTGGGCGTGCCACCCGCTCCTTTGCTTTTCTCTTTTCTATTCTGTCTCTCTTCATCTCTCTCTCTCTACCTCCTCTCTTGCCCCTGATTCCAGTTTCCCTCTCTTGCCCTCAGTTAGAGATGGGGGGGATATCTGTGGTGCCCTGCTCCCTTTTCGCCTCCCTCCTGTTGACTCTGAATGGGGGATAACGGTTTAAAGATCTTGTCCCTTAATGTTAAGGGATTAAACACACCCCAAAAGAGGCGTTTGTTGTTAAGGGAGCTTAAACGATCCGCGTGCCATATAGCATTGATCCAGGAGACCCATTTTGCTTCCTCCCGCCAATTTTCATTAAGAGACAGAGCCTTCCCTGTTACCTACATGGCATCATCTCCACAAAAGAAAAAGGGAGTGGCTACTCTGATCCACTCCTCCTGTCCCTTTAAAATTCACCTTGAAGTTTCAGACCCAGCTGGACGTTATTTGATGCTAGTGGGACAGATAGCCTCCACCACCCTAACCTTATTTAACATTTATGCTCCTAATGGTTATGACCCTGACTTCTGGACAGAAATATCTTCTTTACTGACAACTAAAGCTGACGGTCGAGTTATTTTTGGCGGGGACTTTAATGCCGTCCCTCAGCCATCTCTGGACAGAAGGGCATCGGGGGACTCCTCGGGGACGCCTTCGGGATACCCCCAGGATGCTTCCCTGGAGTCCTTTATGCTTGACCACTCCCTGGTGGATGCATGGCGCCTCCATCACCCGGGTGATAGGGACTTCACCTTTTTTTCCAACCCCCATCACTCTTACTCCCGCATAGACCTTTTCCTGGTGTCCCTGTCGACGATGCCTCTAATTCCAACCTCAAGCATAGGCGAAATTACGTGGTCGGACCACGCTCCAATCTTCATGACGTTATCCATACCGTCTTACACGCCGGCGTGGTCGTGGCGTCTGAATTCCTCTTTACTACATAAACCCGAACACATCTTAGAACTGCAGCAACAACTTAGAGACTACTTTCTGGAAAATGACTCACCCACCCTTTCCCCCACCACCCTGTGGCTGGCCCATAAAACGGTGATCCGGGGCCATCTCATACAATTAGGTAGTAGACTCAAAAAACAAAAACTAGCTTCCCTGGTTTCTTTGACCAAGGACCTATCTAAATGGGAAACCCTGAACAAACTCTCACCCTCAGACGTCTTGACCGCCCAGATTAAAACGATCAGGACCGCCATACGTCAATTACTCGGGGAGGACGCGACCCGCTCATTGGCTTGGTCCAAGAGAACCTATTTTGAATTTGCCAACAAATCTCACACCCTTTTAGCGTCTAAACTTCGCAACCAAACTAGGTCCAAACATATAACGGGAGCCAGAGATGGGGAGGGAGTCCTGCACACATCCCCAGCTACAGTTAATAAATTGTTTACCTCATACTTTCAGACATTATACAACCACTCCCGACCCACGTTTCCGACTCTATCCCATTGGGCCAATCGATTGACCGCTTCCTGTCGAGTGCTCCTCTCCCCCGGCTATCCCCCACACAGAGACAGGCGCTTAGACACCCCCCATCCGAGGAAGAGATAGCTGAGGTTATTAAGGCATTCAAACCTCACAAGGCTCCTGGCCCGGATGGGTTCTCTGCCTTTTACTATAAAACCTTTGCACAAACTTTGTCTCCACACTTACACAAATTCTATCTGTCTCTGTGGGAGGGTGCTCCGGCCCCAGCAGATTTTCTCCGCTCAGACATAATTTTAATTCCAAAGGAAGGAAAGGACCCGTCTTACCCGCAAAATAATAGGCCCATTTCCCTTTTGAATGTTGATTATAAAATATTCACAAAAATACTGGCAAATAGACTGAACTCCTTTTTAGCTTCCATCATTCATCCGGATCAGGTGGGGTTCATCCCGGGCAGGCATGCATTTGCTAATACCAGACGGGCTGTGGTGCTGATGGAGCGAATGACTGACACCCAACTGCCCTCTCTGCTCATCTCTTTAGATGCTGAGAAGGCATTCGATCGACTGGAATGGCCCTTTTTATTTCGACTTTTGGCCACGTGGGGCTTCCCGATGTCCTTTATCTCGATCCTCCGATCTCTGTATGATTCCCCTACCTCAGCTGTCATTACACCGGGTACTGTTCCCACGAGTTTCTCTGTAGGAAATGGGACGCGACAGGGATGCCCTTTGTCCCCCCTCCTCTTTGCCCTATCTCTCGAGCCCCTCTTATCGGCCATTCGCCACTCCCCCCATATTGCGGGAGTAACTGTGGGAGGGGAGGAATACAAGGTATCGGCGTACGCCGATGATGTCTTGCTCACTCTTAGCCATCCCTCCGCCTCCATTCCTCATCTGCTCTCCCTCCTGCGCGACTTTTCAGCAGTCTCGGGTTATAGGGTTAACCTAGAAAAGTCAGTTGCTATGCCCTTTTCCCTGTCGGACTCGATCTGTCAGGAAATTGAGAGATCTTCGGGCTTCCGTTTTACTCGCTCCTCTTTGAAATACCTGGGAGTGTGGCTTACACCTGATGTGAATGGATTGCACTCCCTAAACTATGAGGCAATGTTTAAACTTCTGGGCGAGGACCTGGAGAGGTGGGGGAGGGAGGAGGTCTCCTGGATCGGCAGGATTAATTGCATAAAAATGAACCTGCTTCCGAGATTATTATATCTATTTCAGGCCCTGCCGATCTGGGTGTGCCCTCGATCTCTTCGACAGCTGCAGTCCCAAATTGAGGGTTTTGTGTGGGCGGGGGGCAGGAGAAGGGTTTCTAAATATGTCCTATACCGCCCTAAAGAACGAGGGGGTCTGGGCCTTCCGCACTTGTATAAATATTTCCAAGCGGCTCAGATTGCTCAGTTTGTAATGTTTCATCTGCCCCAACACTCCCAACGTTGGGCCGATTTGGAATCGGATCTATTTGCACCAGACCTCCCGCAATTTTATTTTTGGCTACCCAAAGAGTTCCGCCCGCTATTGCGGTCCACCTGTACAGCGACTCTAACCTCACTGAGGGTTTGGGACTCCGTCCGGGACAAATTTCACCTCTGCTCTTGCTATTCGCCTCTAATGCCATATTTACGCAACAGAGCTTTTGTTCCGGGATTGTCCCCCTCCGCCTTTACAGCTTTCGAAAATATCGACCTGCAGAGGATTAAGCATTTCAGATCTTCAGGAGGTGACTGGTTCTCTTTCTCGGACCTGCAATCGAAGGGTGACCTTCGGACCTTCGACCACTTCAGATTCCTACAGATACGGGACTTTTTATCTCAACATAACATTTCACGAGCAGCTAGTCAAAAATTGACGTTTTTCGAATCCATGTGTGACTCCGGAAGGGCTCCAAAAGCTCTGATTTCCACCTTATATAATCATTTTTCATGCGAGGATGCCTCCTGGCTGACCCCTGGATTCATTGCCCGCTGGGAAGCGGATATCGGGGAGGAGTTGGAGGGGGAGGAGTGGCAAGATATGTGGGAAAATATTGCAAAAGTGTCTATATGTGTTACGCTGAAAGAACAGGCATATAAAACGTTGTACCGATGGTATGCCACCCCGGTCTTGCTCTCGCATCTGCAGCCGGGTACCCCTGATGTTTGTTGGAAGGGCTGTGGGGCTCGGGGTACCCTGTTTTACATGTGGTGGCTGTGCCCGAAGGTGCGCTCTTTCTGGGACCGGATTGGTGATTTATTAGAGGAGGTATTTCAACAACCTTTCCCTCTTGATCCTTGGGCCTTCCTGCTCCATAGGTCACCGGCATCCCTTCAGGGGCCGGATTGTAAACTCTTTCACAGAATAGTGTTGGGCGCTAGGAGAGCTCTCGCTAAACACTGGCGAGCTGGGGAGGTGCCTTCCGTTGAGGTGGCCCGGGCTTATATAGCCGAGGCGCATCACATGGATAAACTGTCAGCGGTGATTCACAACTCTCTTCCCTCGTTTTACAAAACCTGGAGTCGTTGGGAAGAAACTAATTAAAGCCAGATTCATACCTAAAGGGAGCTAGATGCGGGAGGTTCCTCCTTTCTTTCTTTCTATCTTTCTTTTTTCTTTTTTCTCTGTCCTTATCTTTCTTTTTCTTTTCTCTCTCCTGTCGTACGTGGCTTATTGTTCGTCCTGTCCTGTCGGTTTACGTGGCATGCCAAGCGCTTGGCATAGGGGCTGATCTGCTACATTTCATCCGAACTCAACCAGTATGCTTATTTGTTTCCACCTTGATTTTATGAGTTGAGCCAGACCATGTTTTATTCGGCTTGCCCTCTCTGCCCTGCGAGGCGATGTCACAGGTGGCTGTTTACCTGTTTGTTTTGTGTTTAAAACATTTTCAAAATAAAGAATTATAAAAAAAAAAAACGTCCCCATCAGAGGGAACACAATCACATCTGTCAGATCTTTTAGTTGGGACGCGTTTCGCCGATACTAAGCGTCGGCTTTATCAACAGATAACCGGCAAGTTCGTGCTTGGGTTTTAAATAGCCCTCAGATGCTGAAAAAGTGGCCTCCCCCATAGAAGATGATTGACACTCAGACAGACACTACTCAGCCAATCACCAATCAGTGGGCGGTATACTACCACGTGGGTAAGGCTCAACCCCTCAGGTTGCGATGGGTAGTCAGATGTCACATGGAGCAGTTACTGACCGCGTTGTTTGTACACTCTCCCTTCACTACTAATGAGATCCGTTTTCAACAGATAAGGTGAATGTTCTGGACTAGGTGAACTAAAGCCAAGATAGTGCCTATAGTAACATGGAATAGGCGGCATTTCATACACTCAAAGGCATAATAAACCCTAGATATCACAATGGAACGCGTGAACCGTCCCATATGCAATAAAGGTCAACATAGTACAAAGGAGCCAATGATGATAATAAGCCTTCATGAAGCAAAGGAGGAGGAAGAAAAAGGAAAAGAAAAAGACAAGAGGGGTTGCCATCCAGCATCTAAAATAAATAAATAAAGGAGCGTGGTATAAATCCCTTGGGTTGAATAACCATCTAACAAAATAAGGGTAAATTCTACCCAATTGCAAGGGTTGAAGGGACCTAAAAGCCCCTATACCGCTAACTCATTTATAAAGGTGCTAAATCACCATATAGAGCACTCCTATGCCAGTATTACTGACTAAACAAACAGTACATAAATAGAAAACTAATTGAATAAACATTAATGGTCATTAATGAAGGGTGCAAAGGTAAACCCTTCGTTTAATCGAAAGGGGGACAAGGTCCCTAGCTGGTAAATCCAGAACGCCTCTCTACGGCGCAATCGCAAGTCAAAATTGCCGCGTCGCGAATTTTGAAAAACTTGTTCAATGACCATGAACCTTAGGACAGAGGGGCTGCCAGTATGCTGATTGCGTAGATGCCTTGAAATAGGGGTATCACGTTCGTATCTCACTGACCATACGTGTTCCTGCACTCGCACCTTCAGTGGTCTGATAGTTTTCCCCACATATTGCTTCCCACAATCACATATCAGGAGATAAACCACCCCTCTAGTATTACAGTTGAAAAACTGTTTGACCTGTTTGACATGACAACCACTCACTTGGAACCACTCATGTTGAAGAATGATTTTCTATCTTGCGCAATAAATGGACAGGCTTTAGGCTAGGGTCAGACTAACGCATTTTTCGCGTTGTCCGTGAAAAAGTGCGTTCGAACGAATGGACGCATTTTTTCACGGAATACGCGATAACGGTCATACGATGCGCATTTTCGTTCGTGATTTTGTACGGTTATCAATACACATCAATATCAACACTTTTTGCATCTGGACGTTATGTTGGCCAGACATTAGCAGTGTCTGACGTCTCCTAATCACACACACACACGCCGCTAGTGGACGCAGCGCACTCTGTACGTCAGTACTAGCGGTTTGACGTTCTTGAAAAAATGCGTTCGTTTGCCACTTACGTTGCGCGGCCGCACTTTTGTGCAGCTGTTCTTCGTATGCTTCCCGGCATTGGACATAATTTGCTGCTAGCACGGCCGTGATTTAGTGCGGCTAAACGCACGTTAATACTGTGCTCGTCTGACCTTAGCCTTACAGCGACCACACTTAAAAGTGCCTTTTAATCCTGTTTTCAGCCACCGTTGTTGCGGGTCATGTGATGTGAAGTGGTTATGAATACGGATGAGCTGTTCGGTTCGATCAGTTCGGAGTTCGAACCGAACTTTGGTCGTTCGAAAGTTCGCGAACTTCTAACTTTTTGGTTGTGTTCGGTTCGAGCTCGCAAAAAAAAGGAAATTTTGAAAAAAGTATAAAAAATGCTTTAAAAAATACAAAAAAAATCAAGAAATAAAGAGACCCTTTACTGCAGAATATTATAAGCAACGGTTTATTAGATATTGAATTAAAAACTAATGTGTACGTGCAAAGATTCTCAACTCTAAATGACCTGTGTTTTTCAAATGGCATAACAGGTGTTTTTAGTCTGGTCTAATCAATTTGATACATTGTAGACTATACTGAGGGGGTGGGGTGGTGTCTGCTTCTGATTGAGATTTGAGAAGTGTTAATTTCCCTCCTAAAACTTCTAATATGCTGTATTTCACGGCTGTGTGCTCAGCTCATTTTTACCGCTTTCGCTCATCATGTTTAAACGCGATTTTGCAGCCACATTTTTTTAAATGACCGACATGTTAGATATCGTTCTTTCCGTCAGACTCCGCAGATTCATAATATATCATTTTTATATGTATACGTCCTGTCCTGGCTGTATATTATTAAAAAAATGCAATAAAAATTGAATTTTTAATCATCTGCAGTGTGTAAAGTGTTGTTTTTTTTTCACATTTTATCACATGAGTGTTTGCGGTTATGTTTTCTATGGGTGCGCTTGTACAAAAATTAGAAATGGGGACTTGTTACATTTTGTGGGGGGAATTACGTGATTTATAGCAAACACACCCCATAGAAAAAAATCATTAGTGCATCATCGTTCACATTATAATTGCAATGTGAACAATATTGCTGCATTAATAAAAATAACACACAAAAAAATACATATTTTTCTTTTCTTTTCTTTTTTCTTTTTTTTACTTTATACCTGGTCATGTTGGTTATCATTCGAAAGGCCATGCTCAGGCCTTTCGATTGACACCCTCCATGACCCACTAGATGCCTGGAGATATCGGGGTTCAAATGAACCCCCTATCTCCACCAGGGGATTGGCCTGGGCAATATATATACGCATGATGTGAGCTGGCCTGGGCAATATATATATATATATACGCATGATGAAAATTTGCAAAGGATAAGGCACGCAAAGTGAAATTTTGATGTGTCTGAAATTGAAACTTACGTGACAACTCAAATTTTTTTTTCGTTAATTTATATTTGTTCAATACAGTTAATTTTAATTAGTTTAATAGAGTTAATTTAAAATGGTTTAATACAGTTTATTTATATTTATTTTACCTTTACTAATGGTGCTTTTCAAACTTTATTCTTAAATAAAAAGAAATTTAGCAGTTTCATGTTGTGTGTTTTTTTTTTTTTTGGGGGGGTGCAAGTAGCTGGTCTTGCCTAGGGCGTAAAAGAGTCTAGCACCGGCCCTGACCGCATGGTCCACCCCTGCACTCTTCCACAATACCACAGAGGGGTTACTGTATGATGGCACTTGCTGGCCTGGCACCAAAGGCACAATATTTGGCTGCACTGCCACTGACGCCTGTATCAGATTCATATCCTCAGAGGGGTGAGACTGTGTGACGGCACTGTTGCCGACGCTAAAGGCCCATTTTTAGGCTAGAGTCAAACGAACGCATTTTTCGCAGCGAACGTCAAAAAGTGTCATACGATGCGCATTTTTGTGCGTGATTTTTTACGGATCCAAACCTGGAAAATTTGGGTGTCTGGACGTTATGTTGGCCGGACATGAGCAGCGTCTGACGTCTCCTAATCACGCACACACGCCGCTATGCGGATGCAGCGCACTCTGCACGTCAGCACTAGCGGTTCAGCGTTCGAAAAAATGCGTTCATTTTCCACTTGCGTTGCGCGGCCAGACTTTCGTGCGGCTGTACTTCGTATATTGGCCGTCATCGCGTGTCATTTGCTGCTAGTGCAGCCGTGATTAAGTGCGCCTAAACGCACGTTAAAAGTGCGCTAGTCTGACCCCAGCCTTAAAGCACCTATTGTTACTTTCATCCAAAACCTGCATAAGTTTCACAATAATTTAGCCAAAAAAATCACTAAACTTTTTCTGCGTGTCCGAAAATGTCTCCTCTTTTCATACAGACTGCCGCCCCAAGCAGTTGTTTATGGATAGATTAAAGGAAAAGCATTTACCGTAATTTGAAACATCATTTTTTTGTTTTTAAGTGTTTCTATACATCCTACAAATCCGCCACTTCACGGGCAGGTTATGGGGACCTCCTAGGCACGATATTTGAAGGAATTTTTCGTTTTTATTTTTAACCCTTATTTCATGGAAAACTCACTGTCCCTTTAAAAACGTTTTTTTTAAAACTTTTTATCCTTGTTTCCTGTCCCCCAGGGCACTACCCCGACCCCCATACACCTTTTATGGCAAATATCTAGCATATGTGTTCGGCTCATCCCTAGTTATGAACAACACGATCGCTGATGTTTTGACATCTCCTCGATGTAAGAGAAACAGAGGTGGTTAGGGCCTTATTGAGTCACACAATATGAACTTTGAGTTAAGGCTGCAAGCAGGATGTAAATACAGAAGGCAATTCGAGCAATGATATTGTTTCATAAACTGACAGAATAGACACAACTGGACGCCTTGCGATTAGGACTCACACCAGATAAACAAACAGCAGACATAAACCATACGGCAAAACATAAACATGAAAACCAAATCGCTAAGGCAAAAGCACAATAGGGATAAGCAAGAGAATGGTCAATAGGGATAGCCGGGTCAGAACGTATACAGGGTCCTTGTACAAAAACAGGTCAGCAACTGAGTATCAAAATAGAGTATTGCAAGATAGCAGGCGAAGCGGGAACTTTACTCCACGTCAGAGTGAAGAGCAGATCCTCTCGTCCTGCTTTATAAGCTGGTGGCTCCTCAACATTATGCTAAGCCCCGCCCCCTCAGATGCCATTCTGCCAGCTCTCACTACTGGCAACCGGCCAGCCAGCGATGCCACTGGGTGCCCTGACCCCCCAGGAAGCACTGTGTTATATTATGAATCTGCCGAGTCTGCCGGAAAGAACGATGTAATATGTCTGGGTCATATATTAAAAGGCTTCAAAACGCGGTTAAACATGATGAGCGAAACCGGTAAAAATGAGCTCAGCACCTCAGCAGCGAAAGGGTTAAAAGGAATTTAAAAAATCCTTTTTTTTCCCTTATGACTGAATTTGAAATGGTACAGTGTGAGAGCAATTGAAAATTTTTGACTGCTTAGAAAAATGTTTCCGAAAATGACAAGAGGCATCGAATGCAAAAGCATTCACCATGAAACGTCTGCCTTTAGTTGACACCATTTTTATCGCTCTGATTTTCATGGCATTCAGAAGGTGCCGTTGTTTGTATAGTATATAGTAAACCGCTACGATCTTTCTATGTCACTTGAAGTCATGGTTGCACCAGGGGTATTTGGATCGAAGCCTATATGTGTAGGATGGTGCATGATAGGTTTGCAGATTGCCTTAGGGAACTCAGGCAGGATATTGGGGAACACTACAGAACTTGGACAAGGCAGACTACAGGAGATTTTGGATGGGCTTGAAAAAAAAGCAGATATTTGGGGCAGTGGTGTCACTAGGGTTGGTGTCACCCGGTGCGGTAACTTATGGTGTCACCCCCCAAGTTTTACAGATTTTTTTTAACTACTCTTACTCCTAAATCAGTACTCCCATATAACACTGAATGCTCATACACACAGCGCACATTACTGTGAGGTTTATTTCTGTGGAACTCTCTCATATTCTCACACAACTTTTTGCCAACTGCCAGCCAGTACGTTGCCTGTTCGAAGGCAGTGAAAGCACACATGGATATATATTGCCCCCAGCAGCTCTGGATATATTGCCCCCAGCAGCTCTGGATATATATTGCCCCCAGCAGCTCACCCATGGATATATATTGCCCCAGTTCACAGTTATATATTGCCCCCAGAAGCTCACCCATGGATATATTGCGCCTCAGCTCACATATGGATATATTGCGCCTCAGCTCACACATGGATATATTGCCCCAGACCAGCTCACACATGGATATAGCCCCAGCTCTCATGGATACTGCCCCCAGCACACATGGATATGCCCCAGCTCCTCTCATGGATATTGCCCCAGCTCCTCTCATGGATATACTGCCCCAGCTCCTCTCATGGATATACTGCCCCAGCTCCTCTCATGGATACTGCCCCAGCTCCTCTCATGGATATACTGTCCCAGCTCCTCTCATGGATTTTTCCCCAGCTCATGGATATGCCCCAGCTCATGGATATTGCCCAGCTCATGGATATGCCCCAGCTCATGGATATTGCCCCAGCTCATGGATACTGCCCCAGCTCATGGATATACTGCCCCAGCTCATGGATATACTGCCCCAGCAGCTCATGGAAATACTGCCCCAGCAGCTCATGGAAATACTGCCCCAGCACATGGATATACTGCCCCAGCTCATAGATACTGCCCCAGCTCATGGATATACTGCCCCAGCTCATGGATATACTGCCCCAGCAGCTCATGGATATACTGTCCCAGCTCATGGATACTGCCCCAGCTCATGGATATTGCCCCAGCTCATGGATAATGCCCCAGCACATGGATATGCCCCAGCACCTCATGAATTTGCCCCAGCAGCTCATGAATTTGCCCCAGCAGCTTGTGGATTTGCCCCAGCACCTCGTGGATATGCCCCAGCACCTCATGGATATGCCCCAGCAGCTCATGGATTTGCCCCAGCAGCTCATGGATATGCCCCAGCACCTCATGGATATGCCCCAGCTCCTCATGGATATGCCCCAGCACCTCATGGATATGCCCCACCAGCTCATGGATATGCCCCAGCAGCTCATGGATATGCCCCAGCACCTCATGGATATGCCCCAGCACCTCATGGATATGCCCCAGTGCCTCATGGATATGCCCCAGCACCTCATAAATAATCATGTCATGTGATTGTGAATTGTCAGCTCAGCTGTTTCACACAGACTCACAGTCTAGACTGTCACACTCAGTCTCTCCGACTCGAGTCCTCAAGAAGACAGCCAGGCAGCAGGTGAGGGAGCAGCCGAGCAGGAGGCACCACCGTACATGCCTCAGCTCCCGCGCGCTTCTAAAGAAAATGCGCCACGCGGGAGCTGTTAGGGCGGTGGGCGGGCTGCCGCCGATGAGAGGCGTCAGCGTGCAGGCGCAGGCGCAGCTCTGATTTCCCTCTAGCGTGTGGGCGGCGTCACGCATCAGACCAGAGCTGTTGTAAACTTATTAACACCGGCTGGGTGGAGTAGAGGTAACATCAATGCTCTGTGTGGAGAGAGCCTGTGGAGTCATGGGTTCAATCCCGATGAGCACCTCTCCAGTAAGTGTCTTTGGGCAAGACACCTAACAGTACATACTCGCCACCCAGGACATACTTGAAAACAAGAGAAATCTCAATGTATCCTTCCTGGTAAAATCCTTTCTAAAAAAAAACACCCCATAGACCAGTGGTCCCCAACCGCGGTCCCCAGGTACTCCTAACAGGCCAGGTTATAAGGATTGCCTTGGGGAAATGTAGACTGAATCCTGAAATCACTGAGCAGCAAATCATATCACCTGTGTTGTGCTCCAGATATCTGGAAAACCTGACCTGTTGAGGGTACTTGAGGACCGCGGTTAGGAACCCCTGCCATAGACTATAATGGCTCTGGTAAGATTACAACAGCTCTGGTTACGGTAACACCAACCTTGGAATAGGGCCCAAGTTTGGGAACCACTGGTCTAGGTTATGGTCCGCCACTCCTCTCTAAGTAAGGAGCTCTCTAGGTAAGGTGCAGAACAGCTGTATAATGGAAGATAACCTGCCCTTCAGTGCAACATCCTTAAACAGGGACTTGGCTGGTTAATCAGGACCTACACCTGTGACCTCCTATGGAGGATGCAAAGATTCTCAGTAATGGACTGCAGACGAAAGTATATATAAAAGCTAGCCAAGAAGAAAAAAGGAATAGCAGCTCAATTCTGCAGTAATATAGCCTAAGCACAGGATCTTCTACCTTTTCTCCTTGCCATTGGGCCGGATTTGTGACACTTGATGAAGATAACATGTTATATGAAATTCTGGATGGCCAACATAGGGGATAAAATTTATATATCCCTGATTCTACTTTGAATAAGGAATCCTAAATGGAATGGATAAAAGACTAGAGCATATTCCAAATTGTGCAGTAATTATTGCCTGAAGCTTGGCAAGTACACAACGGTTTCCACTCCATTTGCATGTAAAGCTGAGCAGTACCATGCTTTTTCATGATGATATTTTGTATAGAATGCACAAAAATAGCATTACTGTTTAAATGACAAGCTATTCAAACACTTAATGGCGAACGGAAAGCTATGCTTCAAACTTTATCTGAACGACACAGTACTAGATAAAATCCTTTATAAATAAATTACCAGGAAGGATACATTGAGATTTCTCTCATTTTCAAGTATGTCCTGGGTTCAAGAACATTGGAGTTGTTACAGAAATACAAAATAATATTTAAATGCTACATGGAAAATGTCCATACATTATAACCAACACATACGGCTGAATTAATTATGGTGCTCGCAGTATCCTTTGAAAAATATGGAATCTTGTAGGATTCAAGAGCGCAGAGGTGAATTACATTTCTGGTGTCTGCTGCCAATGTCTCGTAACATTCGAACTGGCTTCTAAAGTTCAAGCGAAAAAAGATCTGGGACTCGACATAGTAGGTAAAATTGACGGTTTAATGAATAGGCCTTGTTATCCTCTGTTTAACTTTTTCAAGACTAGTGCTGTGAAAGGGTTCTTTCACATCCAACTGTATATCAAAGTGTTTCTTCTTATGAAGCTATAAGAAAAAAAACAAAAGGTAGACAGAAAAAGTTTGTGTATATATATGTATTTCAGAAACAAAATGTCATAGGTATGAATGACAGATTTTTTTATTGGAAAAATAAGGTTTGTGTTTCCTATTTAAAAGAATAAATGTCAGTGGTTAGAGGTTTCTCATTTTCAATAAACAAAACCAAATGATGGTAGATCCGTTTACCTTTTAGTAAGATAACATTGCAGATTAAGATAAATGCGTTACACAAATCTAACAATTTCCTGTTTACATAAAGAATTTTCAAAGACATCGTAAAATTGCTTAAAGGCTGCAATGTACAGGTTCCAGTGATTAATGGGAAGTGCCAGAAAGCAATCTCACACTAAGTCCAATGAATGCCACATTCACTTACCAGTAGGTTCCCTGTGATTTAATAGTACTACAAAGTTCTTATCCGTAATGTTGCTTTATTTAGTTATAGAATTTCACTCAGCCCAGTGAATTTGATGTTATTTTAGAATCATGTAATTAGTCACAGAGCCTTTTACATATTTCCATTTCTGTAAATAAATATTCTTTTAACAATGAGGCTTAAAAAGTTCAAAATTACTTTTATTGAACCATAAACAAATAGATGTCATAAGGAAAACGTGGGAGTGTGGGATGCCATGAGGGAAATGTGGAATACAGAAACAGAAAGAATTGTGGACAGAAATTCAAATTTGAAACATGTTCACGAAGTGTATTTTTTCTCTGGTGTGATTTATATTCTAGATTTTGAAAGTTTCTTCTTTACAACCATAATTTAAACAGATTTTTGTCCTCACAAATGTTCTCCTGGGGGGGCGTGGCCGGCGGCGGACCGAGACGGACGTGCCGAAGTGGAGCTCCAATCTCTCTTACTTTTCCGGCGGCCTTTGGGTGTATCTGGATCAAGCTACCCTCCTTGCAACGACATACAGCCGTCGGCCAACAGGTACAGACGTTCCGGAGCCTGTCTGATCCCCCCCCTCCGGACTTGCATTAGGCAAATGAGCCGCTGCGTGGTTCTTTCCTCGGCCGGCGGCCATATTGAGAGGCAGGAGTTGGCGCGCTTTATCACCCCGCACTGAGCCGCTGCTTCTCAGCATGGGGAAGAAGCCTAAAGCCGGTGGCGCCGGTGAGGATCCCGGCACCCCAGACATCAGACTTTCGCTTGGCGAGGGTGTGGGGCGGAGGCTGCCGATACGCTCTGTGCCGGAGTCTGGGGCTCCGACGCGGCTGGAGGAGATGGCGGCCACCTCTGCGGCACGTGCAGCACCGCTGGGCCTGGGAGAGGATGCGCTTCCCGCCACTAAAGCTGATATCCGCAACTTGTTGGAGGATGCCAGGAGATCGTGGCAGGCGGATTTCCAGTCCCTGGGTGCGGCGGTCACGGAGACTCAGGTCCAGGTGGACGACCTTCGGACTCGCACGCAGGGGATGGAGGATGTACAGGCTGCTACCTCTTCATCGGTGAGAGCTCTACAGGCCCAGGTGAGAGGTCTCCGCGAGGCAGTGATGGCATTGGAGTCGAGGCACAGGAGGCGCAACGTGAAGCTACGAGGCATACCGGAGAACATCACTGATCCGGAGCTGCTGCAGTATACCAAGAGATTCCTGGGGGCGGTTCTCGGTCAGTCGGAGCACCTACAGGACTCTGTTCTCCAGGCCTTCCATGTTCGGAAGGCTGGAACGGCCCCGGTGAAGGCGCCGCCTGACGTCCTCATCACCCTGCGAGACATTACCCTGCATTCTACGCTGTTCCGGGTGGCGCGGAATGTTCCTGCGGTCTCCTTCGAAGGAGCAAGCATCGCACTCTATCGAGATATCCCCTTCCTGGTGCTGGCTGCACGGCGTCAGTTTCGGCCGATTACAACCCTCCTCTGTGCTCGAGACATTGGCTATAAATGGGGCCCTTCTGGATCCTTTATACTCTCCCCACGAGATGGATGTGCATTGGTGGCTACCTCGCTGACTGAGGCGGAGGGTCATCTTTGCACTCTGGGTCTGCTCCCGGTCACTTCGGGCCACCCTGATGATGACCAGCTGGTACACCTCCAACACCGATTGCAACGGACTGAGCTGGGGGCCCTATAGAGACACGGGATGATATTCTGCCTATGTTTTATCCCCTGGGAGTCATTTTTGTGGCACCTCAACGCCGCCTACCTTCGGAACTTACTGCACCTCATTCGGTTGCTGTCCCCATATACGGGATATTTGTGTCCCCTCTGCGTTGACTGTTTTTTCTCCCCCCTCCCCATTTGCGGCTTTTCTGATTAGTTGGTGCCAGACCTATCGAAGACAATAGACCCATTCCCCCCTCCCATCCCCTCTCCCTTTTTCTTTTATTTTTATTTATTTATTTATTTTTCTTTCTTTTCCTTTCTATTATTATTATTTTGGGGGTTTCGGGGTGTGCCACCATGGCTTTCTTTTTTGGTCCTGATTGGCCCTCGAACCCCTAGGCTCCGTGGCATGTTCACTCCATGGCCTCCTCTGGGAGTGCGCCAGGAGCGCCACGGTAATGGCCATCACGTTTTTTCCCACCTCCACCCCCCCTACCCCTCTTTTCTAACCCCCCTTTTCTTTTACTTTTTTTTACTTTCTTTGCTTTCCCACACTATAGGTCTCCGTCTTATACTAAGCAACTCTTTGGCACCCTTCTGTCCTCCATTTTCCCTTTGTATCGCATTATTGCATAATTTTTGGCAGGCCCTGCGAGGCCGTTCCTACTGGTTGTCTTATGACGCTTTATTTCAAATAAAACAAACTTTACATTAAAAAAAAAACAAATGTTCTCCTGAGAACTGAAACGTGGATTGTGGATCATCTATTCTGATGAAATAAATGTTATGTTTTATGAAGAGTCCTGCAGTGTTTGCACAATTTGAAGACCATATACACACAGCCAAGTAGAGAGCAGTGGGAATCGCAAGATATAGGTGAACAGTGAGTGTAAGATTTATAGTTGGAGAGGTATATGTCAATGCCTAGGGTGAACAAGCAGTAAAGAATAAAAATTAACTTTTAATCAGAAAACAAGTAAAAATCCCTCTCTATACTAGCAGAGATATCAGCCAAGTGGCTCAAAGTGAAAGAGCAACAGTGCAACACAAATGAAAATAATCAAAAAAAGCACATACAAGTGTAAAAAGGAAAACAACATTAAAAGTCAATTCCCTGAGTACACTGGATTTGTCAAGGAAAGAA
The DNA here is from genome assembly GCA_009667805.1 of Leptobrachium leishanense. Lineage (NCBI taxonomy): Eukaryota > Metazoa > Chordata > Amphibia > Anura > Megophryidae > Leptobrachium > Leptobrachium leishanense. The sequence goes on from CM019066.1 coordinate 182,378,587, forward strand.
TGTATATTGGTATATGAGTCTGTATAACTTGTAGCAGTGCACAAATGCTTTGTAATCAAAGCGCCTCAATAGGCAAGAAAACAATCCCTCGTGGGATTATGTTTATAGCAAAGAAAACAGAAAGAGAACTGATAGGTACACTGCAAACAGACTTCATAAATGGATTGAACCCAGGAAAGTGGAGTGGGGGTTGCGCAAGCCACCACGCTCCATGTAACAGGGAAGAGACAAATTAAAACATCGCCAGAGTGTAAATTATTTTAGAAGGCATAACAAATATTAAAAGGGCATAACATCAACATGTTTCGCTGGTATACTGTGCTGGCTTCATCAGGACAGGCCCCTGTAAAGATGGGAGCGAAGGTACAGCAGCTAACGCTAACATCAATATTTTTGTAGAAATGGTCTGTTCCGAGATAGAAAGCCTGCCACAATGAAACACTGGTCAATTTCTCCATTAAGATTTATAGTTGACATACAGTCAGGTGCAGAAATATTGGGACATCGACACAATTCTAACATCTTTGGCTCTATACACTACCACAATGGAGTTGGAGTGAAGCAAACACAATGTGCTTTAACTTTAGCCTGTCAGCTTTATTTTGAGGGTATGTACATCCAACTCAGGTGAACGGTGTAGGACTTACAGCAGTTTGCAGATGTGCCTCCCACTTGTTAAGGGACCAAAAGTAATGGGACGATTGGCTTCTCAGCTGTTCCATGGCCAGGTGTGTGATATATTCCCTCATTACCCCAATTACAATGTGCAGATAAAAGGCCCAGAGTTCATTTCAAGTGTGCTATTTGCATTTGGAATCTTTTGCTGTCAACTCTCAAGATGAGATCCAAAGAGCTGTCTCTATCCGTGAAGCAAGCCATCATTAGGCTGAAGAAACAAAACAAACCCATCAGAGAGATAGCAAGAACATTAGGCGTGGCCAAAACAACTGTTTGGAACATTCTCAAAAAGAAGGAACGCGGCGGGCGGAGTCTGGACGCCGACCGAGCCGGACGCATGGTGTAGGAGCTCCTGCACCTAGCCGTCAAAACGGAGCATAGCAGCAGCACATAGATCAATTTGACCCACCATTTCGATTCCCCCTTACCGGGAGCATGCCGGGAACCACCCGAGGGGGCAAAAAAACGGATCCACCGACCCCTGCAGTGGCGCCAATTTTCCAGCGCCGCGGCCTGGACGACAGCCAAGATGGCGGCCGGATCCGCGGTGAGGACACAGGCCTGGACTCGGTCCCGGGAGGGTCCCAACCAGCGTCTAGAGCTGATATATCGCAGATTCTGGCCAGGATGGGGGACATGCAAGCGAGTCTGGCGATGGACATTGCTAAAATAGCCACGGAGGTACGTGCGGAAGTAGGGGCCTTGGGCCTACGCATTGGAGAATTGGAGGAAGGCACGGGGGACCTCGTGGCGGCTCACAATGAACTGGCGCGCACTACTGACACGTTGTCTCACCGCATGGACCGTATGGAACTTGCTCTGGAGGATGTCGCCAATAGATCCCGCCGCAACAACATCCGCCTGCGGGGATTGCCCGAATCTGTACAAACACGGGAGCTACACGAGACGGTGCTGGGCCTTCTCAAACGCTTGGTGCCAGAGGTGCCCCCGGCGAGGTTGCTCATGGACAGGATTCACAGAGCCCTGAGAGCTCCCCGGGCTGACTCCCAACAGCCTCGAGATGTCATATTCCGCCTTCATTATTACACAGTTAAGGAGGAAGTCATGCGTAAAAGCAGGGACGTGGACCTGGTGTATGAAGATGTGAAGCTCGCTCTGTTTCAGGACCTGGCACCGGAGACCTTGCAGCGTCGAAGGGCCTGGCGCCCCATCACAGCCCACCTGAGCCGTCATAACATCCGCTATGCCTGGGGCTTCCCGTTCAAACTCTTGGCCTTCGCTGGTGGTAAAACCTCCACTCTCACCCTGCAGTCAGACCCGCAGCAATTCTTCACCCGCCTGGATTGCCCCCTTTACCGGACGCGGGTAACCTGCTCCCATCCCCCTCCCCGGCACCTCAGCTTACACCGCGCTGGGAGAAGGTGCCCTCCCGGATTCGAGAGGAGGGGGACAGGGATCCCGGCTGAGATGACGGGGAAACCTTGGTGGTGATATTGATTTTTCTCTTTTTGTTTACTTGCCCACATGGTATCAGGTGGTTGCATTAGCTGAGTTGTGAAGGTTCCCCAAGTGATATATAACCCTGTAATGTTCGGCTGTTAATGTTTATGAAAATGGTGGGGATACTGTCGTTATTGTAAAGTTTTTGTAATGCTGTTTTTAGATAGTTTTTTCATGCTCCGTTACTGGCTCGGTGACGTCCGTTCTGCGATCCTACTGGTCTTCAACCAGGGTCGCGTCTCCTTTCTGACCATCCCCATGGTCGTTCTGGCAATGGATAAGTCCGGAAGTTTTTTCTCTCCTTTTTTCTTTTTTCTTTATGTGTCTTCTTCTTCTCTCTCATCTTTCCTCCCCTCCCTCACCTCCCAGTCTCTTACCCCCTTTGTCCCTCTGTCTCCTTTCCCCCCATTGGGGTCCTCAGGGGTGCCGCCCTGTCCTGTGTACCTGATCTGGCCTGCCCGTGGCGTTCCCCCCACTCCGCCCATGAATCCTGAATGCCATATTTTGTCCCAGAATGTTAAGGGACTAAATTCCCCTACGAAGAGGAGATTGGTCCTCCGAGAATTAAAACGCGCACGATGCCAGATAGCATTCCTGCAGGAAACGCATTTTGCCCGGGCACGCCAGTTCAGTCTCACAGACCGCACCTTCCCACGCTCCTTTTTCGCCTCCAGCACCGGTAAACGCCGGGGGTGGCGATTTTACTACATAAAGCATGCCAGATGACGGTTCAACATGTGGATAGAGATGATGAGGGCAGGTATATCCTAATCCGGGGGACAATTAATAATGTGGCTATCTCTTTGCTGAATATTTATGCCCCCAACACCCCGGAAGATTCTTTTTGGGCCCACCTTACGACGCTCCTGCAGCTGACGGAAGGCTCCTTTCTGGTCATGGGGGACTTTAACGCGGCCCCAGCGCCAGCAATAGACAGGAAATCAGGGGCGCTAGGTGCCAGACTTACGGCGTCTCCTCAGGATGCGTTGCTAGCTCGTTTCATACATGACACGCAGCTGCTCGACATTTGGCGACTCCATCACCCAGGAGACCACGATTTCTCCTTTATTCTCACCCCCACTCCTCATACTCAAGGATAGACCTGTTCTTGTTACCAACCAGAACGATCCCATTAACTACCCGCTCGGCGATAGGCTCCATTAGTTGGTCTGACCATGCGCCCGTATCTATATGGGTGAAACTGCCGGGTACTCGATCGGGCTGGTCCTGGCGCCTCAACTCTTCCATCTTACAATCGGCAGCAGTGCTGGAAGAAGTGTCTGCCCACTGGACAGATACTTTGAGGAGAATGACCTAGACGATATTGGTCCTGACTCCCTGTGGCTGGCCCATAAGGCGGTCATGCGAGGCCACCTGATCCAGATTGGTAGCAGGCTGAAGAGGGAGAGGATGAGTCTGCTGGTAGAACTTCAGGAGAGGCTAGCTGACCGGGAAGCAGCGCACAAGTCCTCTCACTCTCAGGCTGATTTTGATGCCCTGACAACTGTACGCCGGGAACTCCGGTCAGCCTTACTGACGGATGTGGCCCGGTCCTTAGCCTGGACCAGGCGGACCTTTTATGAATATTCTAACAAGGCACATACTATGTTAGCGCGCAAATTGAGGAACCAAACTAGATCCAAACTGGTGACCTCGGCCCGTACGCCCCAGGGTTCGATCACTACTATCCCCAGCGAGGTAAACCAGATTTTTACTGCGTACTTTAAACAATTATATAACCACTCCCCGGATCACTCCCTCCGCAATCTTGAACACGTGCGGGAGGTGCAGGAATTTCTGGCCACGTGGAAAGGCCCGGAGCTCCCCCCCCTCTTGCTGGAGGGGTTGGGATCAGCAGTCTCAGAAGCCGAGGTGGCTTCAGTGATTAAACAAATGAAACCTCATAAGGCCCCGGGCCCGGACGGGTTTACGGCTTTTTATTATAAAAAATTCTCTCCTCACTTGAGCAAATATCTAGTTAAACTATATAATGGAATTTTGGAGGGGCGACCGGTGCCTCCGGATTTCCTCCGATCTGATGTGATATTGATTCCTAAAGAGGGCAAAGATCCTTCCTTCCCCCACAATAATAGACCGATCTCTTTACTAAATGTGGATTATAAGATATTTACGAAAATCCTGGCCAACAGACTAGGAGCACTCCTCCCCTCCATTATTCACCCGGACCAGGTCGGGTTCATTCCCACGAGGCAGGCATATGAAAATACAAGGAGAAACGTGGTCCTGATCGAGAGAGCTCGCGCAACGGGGACGCCTTCTCTGCTCCTCTCCTTGGATGCGGAGAAGGCGTTCGATAGGGTGGGCTGGCCTTATTTATTTCACCTACTGGAACACTGGGGATTTCCCCCTGGCTTTTGCGCTGCTATCCAGGTCCTGTATAATTCCCCCCTTACAAAAATAATCACCACGGGGGCCTCCCCGGAACCTTTCCCCATAGGGAATGGAACGCGACAGGGTTGCCCCCTGTCACCCATGCTCTTCGCTCTAGCCCTTGAGCCCCTGCTGGATAAATTACGGTCCTCCCCGTCTATCACGGGTTTACAGATTGGGGGGAGGAATTCCTGGTGTCAGCATATGCGGACGACCTTCTCCTGACCATCACGGACCCGGTCCATTCTGTGCCCCATTTGCTCTCCCTTCTTCGGGATTTCTCGGATATTTCCGGGTTTAAGATCAATATAGATAAATCTCGCGCGTTGCCGATAGGCATACCAAAACCGGAGGTCGACCGGTTGCGTCTCCTCACGGGATTTCACTTCTCCACCTCTTCTCTCACATATCTGGGAGTGAAGCTGACCAGTGATCCCGCAGCAATGATTAGAGCTAACTACGATGTACTGATCCAACGTCTTATAGCTGATATGGACACTTGGGATGCCTTTAATGTCTCCTGGGTGGGTCGTATTGCTAGCGTAAAAATGAATCTACTCCCTCGAATCCTGTACTTGTTCCAAACCCTTCCGGTGCCTGTCCCTCCGGCCTCGTTGGCGCATCTACAGTCCCATGTGGACCGGTTCATCTGGCATAATAAACGTCATAGGGTGGCTAGAAGAGTGTTACATAGACCGAGGGCGGTGGGAGGTTTGGGAGTTCCGAGTTTGTTACAATATTATCATGCTGCCCAACTAGCACAGTTTGTTTCCTTTCATGCACCACCTGGTACGCACCGTTGGGCGGACTTAGAGTCGCATCTCTTTGCTCCTGACTTGCCGCAGTTCTATTTTTGGCTTCCCAAAACCTATCGTCCAATCCTTCGTTCCACCTGCACTGCCACCATTAACTCTCTCCACATTTGGGACACTGTGAACCGTCGCTTCACTTTTGCCAGAGAACACTCAGCTATGATGCCTTTTCTCCGCAACCGAAAGTTTCAACCGGGCCTATGCCCTCGCCCTTTTGCAAATCTGGAAGACTTGGGCCTTCAGAGGATCCACCACCTTTACTCAGCGGGGGCACCGCTTCAGTTTGAGACCATCCGACAGAGAGGTCCGGTGGGACCAGCGGACTTCTTTCGCTACCTACAGATCATGGACTATGCGCGGACGCCTGAAGTCCGTACGGCCGCCACGTCTTCCTTGACGGCGTTTGAGGCTCGCTGTAATGACGCTCGCATCACGAAATCAATGATATCCTCGCTTTATGTCTCCCTCTGTTCAGGCTCTCCAATCTGGGGGGACCCAACTTATGTTGCACGCTGGGAGCGTGATGTGGGGGATGCCCTGCCCAGTGAAGAATGGGAGGATATTTGGGACAATGTGGCTCACTGCTCCATCAATGTGGCCCATCAGGAACAGGCTTACAAGATGCTGTTTCGCTGGTATGTTACCCCCTCACAACTTTCTCACATGGACGGGTCTTCCTCTGACTTATGCTGGAGAGGTTGCGGCACTAAGGGCTCGTTCTACCACATGTGGTGGACATGCCCCCTGATCCGACACTTTTGGCTTCAAATTCATGCTCTCATCCAAGAGGTCCTACAGTGTGGAGTGGCTTTAGACCCATGGACATTCCTTCTTCACCGCACCCAGGACACCCTATCGAGACCGGAGAATAAGCTGTTGCATAAAATAGTCATGGCGGCTAGAAGAGCGGTGGCCCAAGGCTGGAGATCTGTGTCCCTTCCGTCTATGGCGCAGGTGTACCTTCGGATTAGAGATAATATGGACATGGATCGTTTATCGGCTCTTGTACATGATACCATGCCCCAACATAGTAAGATTTGGGACCCCTGGCTGGAGTTTGATGTGGGTTAAGAGCTGGACTGCTTGTTTTTCTGGCGGGATATGATACCTGGGTTATGCACTCCTTTGGGGCGGCACCCTATCCCCCTTCCCCCCTCCTCCCCCCCTATGAGGTCTCTTCCTCTCTCTTTTTCCTCCATGTTTGTGCTTCTTTGATCTTTTTCTTATTTCTTCTTTTACCCCCTCTTCGGGGCCTCCCCCCTGCGGTCCTATGGCAGGGGCTCCTCAGGGCTAACCAGTAGCAATCTCTAAAATTGTGGTTTTGTGATAAGATGCCCTTGTTGTCTTTGAAAAATGGAAAATAAAGAATTATAAAAAAAAGAAGGAACGCACCGGTGAGCTCAGCAACACCAAAAGACCCGGGAGACCACGGAAAACAACTGGTGGATGCAAGGATTCTTTCCCTGGTAAAGAAAACACCCTTCACAACAGTTGGCCAGATCAAGAACACTCTCCAGGAGGTAGGTGTATGTGTGTCAAAGTCAACAATCAAGAGAAGACTTCACCAGAGTAAATACAGAGGGTTCACCCCAAGATGTAAACCATTGGTGAGCCTCAAAAACAGGAAGGCCAGATTAGAGTTTGCCAAACAACACCTAACAAAGCCTTCACAGTTCTGGAACAAGCGCCTATGGACAGATGAGACCAAGATCAACTTGTACCAGAGTGATGGGAAGAGAAGAGTATGGAGAAGGAAAGGAACTGCTCATGATCCTAAGCATACCACCTCATCAGTGAAGCATGGTGGTGGTAGTGTCATGGCGTGGGCATGTATGGCTGCCAATGGAACTGGTTCTCTTGTATTTATTGATGATGTGACTGCTGACAAAAGTAGCAGGATGAATTCTGAAGTGTTTCGGGCAATATTCTCTGCTCACATTCAGCCAAATCCTGCAGAACTCATTGGACGTCGCTTCACAGTGCAGATGGACAATGACCCAAAGCATACTGCAAGAGCAACCAAAGAGTTTTTGAAGGGACAGACGTGGAATGTTATGCAATGGCCAAGTCAATCACCTGACCTGAATCTCATTGAGCATGCATTTCACTTGCTGAAGACAAAACTGAAGGGAAAATGCCCCAAGAACAAGCAGGAACTGAAGACAGTTGCAGTAGAGGCCTGGCAGAGCATCACCAGGGATGAAACCCAGCGTCTGGTGATGTCTATGCGTTCCAGACTTCAGGCTGTGATTGACTGCAAAGGATTTGCAACCAAGTATTAAGAAGGGAAAGTTTGATTTATGATTATTATTCTGTCTCATTACTTTTGGTCCCTTAACAAGTGGGAGGCACATCTGCAAACTGCTGTAAGTCCTACACCGTTCACCTGAGTTGGATGTACATACCCTCAAATTAAAGCTGACAGTCTGCAGTTAAAGCATTGTGTTTGTTTCATTCCAACTCCATTGTGGTGGTGTATAGAGCCAAAGATGTTAGAATTGTGTCGATGTCCCAATATTTCTGGACCTGACTGTATATACTGTATACACACACACACACTCATTATTAGTTGAGAAGTGACTGTAGCTTAAATTTACCATCTCCTTGGGAGCTGAATACATGTGCTGACAGAGGCACCACTCCTAGTGTAAACCTCTGGAGTTCATAGGGTTCCATGCAGAGGAGCAAGACCCTGTGTGAGCAGCACAGAAGCTGGGTCAAACTGGAGCTGTGGAAGATTACTGGAAGCTATTTGTTCACAATGTTCTGCGTTAAACAGCCAGAGGAGATGGTGGATTGTGCTGCCCTCTGCACCATGGGAACTGCGGTAATTAGGCGATTTTTTTTAGTGTAGCTTATTGCAAATGCAGAGTCACTTAACACCAGGGTTTCTGAGTTGGAGAACAATTCTAACTTTGGAATAGCTCATGCTTCAACAAATTAATGGCTAATTAAGAGGTGTTAATTTACTGTAAGCAGCTGCAACATTTAAGCTGTGAGTGTGCATCTCAGTTATGATAGTGGCTCAAGCCATTAATATTAAGGCTACACACGATGACATGAACAGCTCAAGCTGTTAGCCATACAGCTCAGTTGGAATAGGGTCCTCATTGTGGCATCACTCATTTATATATATATATGTTTTCAGGGGCAGATTGACAACTAATGTGGCCCTCGGGGCAATAGGAGCTCACTGGGCCCCCCTTGTGCCGCACCCACAGAAGGCCACACCCACACAAAGCCCCACCCATGCAACACAATTCCCACATGTACATTGCTGTGTTAACCCTTTCGCTGCTGAGGCTTTTCACACCTCTGTGTTGAGGTCATTTTTACCGGTTTTGCTCATCATGTTTAAACGTGTTTTGAAGGCTTATTTTAGTATATGACACAGACATATTATATATCGTTCTTTCCGTCAGACTCGGCAGATTCATAATATGTCATTATTATATGTATACGTTATGTCATGTCTGTATATTATAACAAAAAATACAATAAAATATGTATTTTCAATAATTTACAATGTGTAAAGTGTTTTTTTTTCACATTTTAACATGCGAGCAATTGCGGTTATATTTTGTATGGGGTGCGCTTGTTAAAAAAATTAGAGATGGGGTCTCGTTACATTTTTTTTTGGGGAAAATTACGCGATTTTTAACAAACGCACCGCATACAAAAATCGTTAGTGCAGCATCATTGTTCACATTATAATTGAAATGGGAAAAATATTGCTACACTAACGAACCAAAAAAAAGAAAAAAAAATGTTTATTTTTTATTTTTTATTTTTTTTTAAATATATTTTTATTTTTAATTTTAATTTTTTTTTTTTTTTTAAAACTTTTTTCACATTCGAGTTTGGTATCGTTGAAACGGCCATGCTCTGGCCGATCCAGCAATACCAAACTTTAGCCCCTAGCTGGCACGGATCGGGAGATAGGGAGTTCATTGGAACTCCCTATCTCCACCGTTGGTGGCAGTTAGGGGTTAACTCTAGGACTGGCTTCATCGTGCTATGCACGATGACGCCAGTCCTCAGGGGGAGTTCCCAGAGGCTTGGCCGACATCCAAGATGTCGGCCAGCTCCGGGAAAGGATCACGAACCGGCGCTTTTCAGCGCCGATTCGCGATCCAGCTCCCCAGGGGTTAATGCCAGGCACCATTGGAAGGGCAGGCTATGCCCTTCCAAATGGTGCCTGGGTTAACGCCCGCAACGCCGCCGATCGGGAGGAGAGAGGTCCGAAGGACCTCCCCCCCTCCCTTTCAGGCGCCTCCTCCGCAAATGCGGGGGGGGCGCCTGAATTAGGTGTCATCGCGCTGCCGCGATGACACCTAATTTCAGCGGCTGCGGTTCCGGATGCTGGGCTGACATCGAGGATCACGAAAGGATCACGAACCGGCGCTTTTCAGCGCCGATTCGCGATCCAGCTCCCCAGGGGTTAATGCCAGGCACCATTTGGAAGAGCAGGCTGTGCCCTTCCAAATGGTGCCTGGGTTAACGCCCGCAACGCCGCCGATCGGGAGGGAGAGAGGTCCGAAGGACCTCCCCCCCTCCCTTTCAGGCGCCTCCTCCGCAAATGCGGGGGGGGCGCCTGAATTAGGCTAGGGTCAGAGTGGGGCAGTCGGAACGCGCGTGCAGGCGCACTAAATCACGGCGGCAGTAGCAGCACATAACGGCCAATGACGGCCAATATACGCAGTACGTGCGTACGAAAGTGCGCCGACACCACGCAACCAGCAAATGAACGCATTTTTATCAGAACGTGAAACCGCTGCTACTGACGTACAAAGTGCGCTGCGGCCGCATGGCAGCGTGTGTGCGTGATTAGGAGATGTCAGACGCTGCTAGTGTGCGGCCTACATAACGTTCAAACAGCCGGATTTCCCTAGACTTCTTTTCACCCCATCGTCATGAAATACGTCCAGAATTGCGCATCGTCTGACCACTTAAGCGTATTCCGTGAAAAAATGCGTGCGCACGCATCGACGTACATTTTGACGGTGGCTGCAGAAAATGCGCTCATCTGTCCCTAGCCTTAGGTGTCATCGCGCTGCCGCGATGACACCTAATTTCAGCGGCTGCGGTTCCGGATGCTGGGCTGACATCGAGGATGTCAGCCCGCACCGGGGGGGCCAGCGATCGGCCGGAACCCGGCCGAACGCTGGCCCCAAAGGGAGGACGCGCTCAGCGCGTCCTCCGCATACCAGCAGCCATGCGGAGGACGCGCTGAGCGCGTCCTCCGCATTGAAGTGGTTAAAGAATATATTTCTTCACGCAATTTTCAAAATGTTTTGCGAAGGGGTCAAATACTTATTTCACTCGTTAAAATGCAAAACAATTTATAACGTTTTTGAAATGTGGTTTTCTGGATGTTGTTGTTATTCTATCATTAAAATTATAGACTGATCATTTATTTCTCAGTGCGGAAACGTACAAAAATCAGCAGGGGATCAAATATTTTTTCCCTCGCTGTAAATAACTATGGGCAGCACTGTATTTATAGATCACATACGTCTAAGTGCTCTACTTGCAAAAGCCAGCAATTCTTCCTATGTTGGAGTAGAGCTAGGTGTTTAAGTATACACAATGCAGGTTTAAATAAGTGCCGCTTTCTTATGGAACTTTCCATCGAAGAGTGGAAAAACATATCACTACCATACGTGATCTTTAAAACAAGACAATATTGTGCTACATGGGTTTACTGCATTCCTAAATAGCCAGTGATGTAGAAAGCCCTCTACTGGTTACAAAAAGCACAGATCACAGTGATCCTGTGTGTTGAGCTAGAGAGGTGTACACAAAACTGAAGTATCAACATTAAACCAAAATGTTAAGGGATGATCTGACATCTGGTCAAAATCAGAACATCTGAATTTAGTATCTAACATCAGTGCTGGATGTGCTGCAAACAGTGGTGTGCAGAGGGCTTTTGATGCCTGGGGCCAACCCTTTGATTGCACGCCCCCCCCTCAAATCAAGTACAAGATCTAGTAGTAAGACATGTGAGAAAGGAAGACATTTTAAATATATATCTATTGAACGAGGAAAGAATTTTTTTTATTAAAAGTAGATTTAAACATTTACTCACATTATTTAAGTTCGGTGTCCCAAACGAGATCTCATGTCAGAAAACACTTGAACTACTTCATCATTGACATCAGCAGAGAGGAATTGTTTTTCAATGCTGATGAAAGCCAAGCTATTTAGTCGTTTAGTCGTCATTTTTTCCTCTTATTACCCCCAAGCATTTCAGTTGTCATGTTATTACCCCCCCCCAGTCGCTCACCCACCATACTACATTAGTAAATAATTTTACTACGCTGGCTTTATTAATACTTTATTACGCTGGCTCTGCTGGCCGGGCTACTATTGCACGTACCTGGCCTGATTGTCCCATATGGCCCCGCTATTTTACCTCAGCTCCAGAGGGAAGATCATCTCAGGGAGGCTGTGGCAGCTGGCCCTGCGGTGCACTACTGGGTCAGTAGTGGCGCGCATCAGGTGAGGGGGCGGCATCAATGCAGGGTGCACTCCTCCTGTTTGAGAACGTGGGGCCCAGGTAGCCACGCTACAGTGCTGGCGATGAGGCGGTTTGGTAGTGCGCTGCCGTGGTCAGAACTTGCCTTCCAAATCTGGGCCCCTACTGACCCGCGGGCCCTCGGGCAGTGCCCGATGGGTCAGTCTGCCCCTGCCTGGAGCAGTCCAACCCGGCTTGGATGCCCCCCTGAAGTGGATGCCTGGGGCCAACGCCCCGCTGGTCCCCCCCCTCTGCACGCCTCTGGCTCCAAAATATAACTGACATGTGTCTTTCTCATTTCAGTAATACTATTCTCCAAACCAAACATTCAAAGCTTCCAGAATCAGAATGGAACCTTGGTGAAAAAATGCTCTGTGCCAATTAATATTGCTATTATTATTACAGATATTCTATGATGTTCACTCTGCTTGGACTGAAAGGAACTCGTTGGGAATAACATTTAAGGGGTTATTCAGAAAGCAGCGTAAATTCAGTGAAATTTCAGTGCTTTCTCGATCACCGCACTTCAGCACTTCCATTTCCCCGGCCCTGCAGTGAATTCACTCTTCCCCACTATTCTCCTAATGTGCTGAATATGGAGCTGCCAAAGACCGCTGACCACCACCAATCAGACTGCTGAACACCACTGATCAGGCCGCCAAACACTGCCGAACTGACAGCCGTACACCGCTGAACTGCAGAAATAATTAATAAAAAAGCAACTCTGCTATTTTTCTAAAAGGTGTTTAGACAAATAAAAATGCATGAAAATGTGTGTGAATAATAAGAAAAGGTCCTACAAAAAATAATAAAAGGACTGTTACAGAATAACAAAAAAATCCTTTAAAAAAAATTGGGATTCAAAAATGTTGTCTAAAAAGTACAAAAAATACAACAAATGTTCCAAAATAATATGTACATTAAAAGACAGCTTACTGAAAATGAATGAATAATGGCCATATTACATACTTGGTGCTAACTTAACCAGAGCTATTGTAAACTTCCCAGAGCCATTATAGCCTATGGAGGTTTTAAGTTTACAACAGCTCTGGTTAAGTTAGCACCAACTTTGTAAAATAGCCCTAAGTGTTTAAATTTTTTAAAAAAAAGGATAATATTTTTTTACATTGAAACCTATGGGATTCGCCTGGTTAAACCTGTCAAACTGAATCACCAAAAATCAGGGCATTTCACTGATACTTCGGTGCAGTTCAGCGTTTACGCCATTTCGATGCCACTGAAGATCACCGAATTGCACCGTATTTTGCTGTCAATTCGCTAGTATTTGCTAATTGACAGTTTAGTGAATAGATGAACTGAGACGAAATTGCACCATACAGTGAAATTCACTGTTTGGTGCAATTCGGTGGCAAGTTCGCCACTTACTGAATAACCCCTTTAGCGTATTTCTAAATGTAATACTATAATACTAATTTAATTGAACGTAAATGGGACCATCCATGACCAATGTTCAGATAGTTTATATGAACACCAGTCATAAATTTGACAACAACTACGCAAAATTCCACTTAAACTGAAACTAATGGGAGAAAAAAGGATTATCGGGTTTTGTTGAAGCCATGAAGTGCTTTCTAGGAGTCACAATTCTTTGTATGGCTTTACAATGACTACACAATGAAGCAACAAAAGCTTTGTGTGACATATTTTCTGGGTGACCGATTTAGTGTCCCATTCACAAAGGTTACTGGCGAGAGCTTTAACTATGGTAACGCCAACCTAAACAATTGTAATCATTCAATATTCCAGTGGAATTTTGTAAAAAGAATTTTAGGATAGGGGCACAAATCTTTTATTTTACATGTTTATTGTCGTGTGTTTTGTTCATAAATACCTCTTTCTAATCTAACGTCAAAAATGTATTTCGACAAAAAAGACGTGATATAGCTGAAATATTTGTTAATTGTATATTTTTTGTAATAGAAACTTACACATGGTTCAACAGATGCTCAGCCAATACAGAACACAATATTTATATTATTTGAATGCATTTGTCCTTATCTGAACTGTTACAGTAAACAACAAATCTGAATCAGTATTGTAGTTACATGTTCTGCTGGATTTAATCAACCTATTGGGATTATCTAGCCGACTCCTCATCGTATGTCCTCAGAAATGTATTTTTTATAGTCATGTGGCTGAGTCCAGAAGTAGCACTGCAAAGCTGGTTTCATGAAATTCTAATATTTCCAAGTTCTATTCAGAATAATGATGTAGTACATGGTCTATGTATTAAAAACATTGCATCATCATTAAGAATAGGGCATCTACTAGTGTGGAGGAGGGTTATGGCAGGTGAAAACACTAGTAAAGTAAGGTTTAACTTAAATTGCGTGCAATTTTGGGGCTTTGTGTTTCACCCCAGTTCGCTGCCTTTTGGTGATTCTATTTCACCAAAATATAGTGAATTCACTATTTAGTGAATGGTCACCATGTTTTGCCTAAATTGTATAAAGCCCTCTAGCGTGCATCCGATGCAATCTTCACCATCTGGCTCGTCAGGGACTCCTGTTGGTGAAACGAGCGTCAGATGCACTCTAGAGAGGGCTTTATACGATGTATCAAAATATTGTTACATTCAAAACTATATAGAGACGTTTAGTCTGGCATTTAAACTCTGAGTCCAAACAAGACTTGCAATGAAGGAATCCTGATTTAATTCAGCAGAAATGCATCATAAGATTGTTTATGATCTCTTATAAATAGTTATCTCAATAGGTTCCATATAATACGTTAACTTACCCTCTCTAAGAATTGTAAATCCCTATTTATTTGACATGACAACATATGGGATTTAAGGAATTTTGGATATATAACCTTATAGGTGTGCTATTTTTAGTATTAGTGTTTACATATATATATATATGCAATAAAAGTTAAATTTTAGTTATTGAACGTCCATATATATGGCTCTCTAGTTTGGGCTTAGATATATTATTCTGAGTGTGGTGGGTTGAAGCCCAATTATGGACTGTTGTAACGTGGTCCTTCGGTGATGTCTAGTAGGGCATGTTAGAATGAGATGAAAATGTTTACAGAATCAAGAACAGGGTACTGGCACTTAATATAATGAACAATATAGGAATCCAATCAAGCAAAAAGATTAAAGAAAAACGTATCTAGACAGTTTGTATCTTTCAGAGCTATAACATGATAACTCTCCTGATGGATAGGGTATCACAATCAAAATCTTGTAATGATACTGGTGAAGGCAGCACTGCAACAAACATAGAACAGTTTTTGCCTAATGTGTTATAAATAAATCCATTGAAGATCTGCATATGTGTTTTTGGGAGATGTACCTACCAAAACAACCTCTGGGAGTACATAGAGAGCCAGGTCGGGCTCCTAACCACGTATGTGGGTGACATTTATCTATATTTCAATATATTTCATATGCAGAGTTGCACTACTGGCCTGTCCTTACTTCTTTTGAAGAAAATTGAAGTGCCAGTGTGGTGGAGATTTCTGAACATCCAGAAGGGCTGATGGGTGGCCTTACCAAACGACCCACAAGCCATTTTCGCGCAAGTCTCATTTAGGCTCAGGAACTCTTGAGTGCATTTTTTTTTTTTATAAAGGATTTTACCAGGAAGGATACATTGAGATTTCTCTCGTTTTCAAGTATGTCCTGGGTGGTGAGTATGGTACGTTAGGTGTCTTGCCCAATGACACTTACTGAAGAGGTTGCTCACTGGGATCGAACCCATGACTCCACAGGCTCTCTCCATGCAGAGCAGTGATGTTACCTCTACTCCACCCAGCTGGTACGTGTATGTGTATTGATTGTACACAAATTTACATGGTTATACAATATTATGCTACGTACATTCTTTGTGTTTTTTTGAAGTCTATATACCATCATTGGGAACCTCCACAGTACCTTCTTTGATACTCTTCAGTTTTCTAGAGGATTTCATTGGAGGTAAATAGGAATGTGCAATTCGTATAGATTCGTTTTTCCTATGAAATTTACCATTTTTGTGCTTCCGAGGGCATCCCGAATCCGAAATGTCGACCACGCAAAATTTTCGGATCGATTCAAAATTTCGCGTCAATTTTTTTTTATAAATGCTTAAGAGGTCCTAAAAAAAAACTAAAAATAAAGAGATTCTTTACTGCAGAATATTATAAGCAACGGTTTATTAGATATTGAATTAACCCCTTAAGGACCGCTGACCTGCCCACGGGTCTCCCTTAGACCCGCGGATGTACAGGGTACGTCAGCAGCGCCTAACCCCCCTCCTGCCCGATACTTACCTCCCTCACTGGATCCCACACAGATCTGGCAGGGAGGAAGCCTTCCCTCCTCATTTGCATGGGCATGGTGACGTCATCAGCAGGCGCCCCCATTGAAATCAATGGAGGGGAGGGGGGGCTCCTTCAGAGCCCTCTATCTCCCCAAGCATTAAAGCTAGGGAGATGATTTTTGCACCGCTGGAAAGGGGAGAGTCTCCCCTTTTGAGCGGTGTATAGCATTAACCATTTTGCTGCAGGATCGTGTTTCGGCGCTAATTGGCGCCAAAACGCGATTCGAACCTGGAGGGGGGCTGACATCATGGATGTCAGCCAAGCCTCCAGGTCCCCCCTACCCACTGACAACCTCACCATATGTGTGAGGATGTCAGTGGGCCAGTTAACCCTCTAGCTGCCATGTAGTGATAAGGGGATCCTAAGGATCCCCCTATCTCCCGATCCGTGGCAGCTAGATGGTCATACTTGACATCATTGGAAAGGCCTGATCATGGCCAGGTTTGGTTTAAAAATAAAATTAAAAAAAAATAATAATAATAATAAAAAATTAAATAAAATAATTTTTTTTTAAAGTTTTTTTTGTCTGGGGGGGGGGGGGTTTAGTTAAATAGGACCTAGGCTGTCATCTCAAAATAATTAGCACAAAATGGTCAGAATGAGCGCAGCGCACATAGGTGAGCTGGCTCATCATTGAAGGGGTTAAAAAGCAAAAACATGTAAAAATTGGGTATTTCTAGTCTCGGGACAAAATTTTGAAACTATTTAGCTGGGGTCTTTTTTGGTGGGGTGGGTGTAGATTTTGGGGATTAAATTACGAAAGAGTATGTTTTTACCATTTTTTCATCATATTTCATATTTTTTTATAGTAAATTATTCGATATGATGGAAATAATGGTATTTCTAGAAAGTCCATTTAATGGCGGGAAAAACTGTGTATAATATGTGTGGGTTGAATAAACGAGTAAGAGGAAAATTTGACCTAAACACAAACAGCGCAGAAACGTAAAAACAGCAGCGGTCACTAAAGGACGGATTTGTGTAAAACCGCCCGGTCACTAAGGGGTTAAAACGGGAATATTTTTAACATTGAAGCCTATGGGGTAAAACATTTCCCACACTATCGAATTTGATATCAACTGTCGAAATTGAAATCAAATTTCGAATTAATATCAACTATCAAATTGATCTTAATTTACAATACAAGTAATAGTCAGAAAAGGACTTTATGAAACAAATTAATTTCATTTCACTGTTTAATTTGACTCCAGTACAAAATCTGTGGCAGCTTAATATTTAACCCATGATTGTCTTTTAACAGCAAAATTTAATTAATTGGGGTTTTATATAGTGATCCAAAATTCGAATTGATATCAACTATCGAATTTGATATCAAATTTCGAATTGATCTAAAAAATATATTTTTTAAAAAAAATGCTTAAAAGATCATCCAAAATCTAAAACTAAAGAGACTCTTTACTGCAGAATATTATAAGCAACGGTTTATTAGACATTGAATTAAAATGGGAATATTTTTAACATTGAAGCATATGGGATACAACATTTCCCACACCTTGTTGGTCAAACATTTCCCACACCTTGATCCGAATATTTCCATTTTAATTCAATCCCAATTAATTAAATCCTGCTGTTAAAAGACAAACATGGGTTAAATATCAAGCTGTGTCACAGATTTTGTACTTGAGTAAAATTAAACAGTGAAATTAAATTAATTTGTTAAGCCAGTGAATCAAAAAAAGCACATACAAGCGTAAAAAGGAAAGCAATATTAAAAGTAAATTCCCTGAGTACACTGGATTTGTAAAGGAAAAAATGTATATGTATAGGAGTCTGTATAACTTGTAGCAGTGCACAAATGCTTTGTAATCAATAAGCAAGTAAACAATCCTTTGTGGGATTGTGTTTATAGCAAAGAAAAGAGAGGAAGAGAACTGATAGGTACACTGCAAGTAGACTTCATAAATGTATTAAACCCAGGAAAGTGGAGTGGGGGTTGCGCAAGCCACTACGCTCCATATAACAGGGAAGTGACAAATTGAAACATCGCCAGAGTGGAAATTATTTTAGAAGGCATAAAGAATATTGAAAGGGCATAACATCAACAGCTTCATTAGGACAGGCCCCTGAAAAGATGAGAGGTAAGGTAGAGTGACGGTCAGGTTTTAAATGGCAGGTTTTACAAATTTTTGTCATCTTGAAAAGACACCTGTGAGAGTCAAAATATTGATCCATTATTTTTACTGTAGTAGAATAAATGTTATATTTTATGGAAGTCCATGGAGTGCGTCCTATCTGCATGAAACAAAGAAAAATTATATATAGAATATTTCCCCCATCTATCTTCTTCACCAAATGCTTAAGATTGACATTGTGAGAATCCTAACAGCTTTCCAGGCTCTTGTCAGCCACCATGCTTGAACATTTTTGCTCTTGGGGCCACTGGTGTATTTTGGCCTAGGCCAACAAGGCCCAGGCCTAGGGCGGCACTTTCCAGGGGGCGGCGGCCCGCTGGGTGGCCCCACCCACCCCTTTACTTTTGAAAAATATTTTACCAAGAAGGAAACATTGAGATGTCACTAATTTTCAAGTATGTCCTGGGTAGGCAAGGCCTAGGCTTTCACTTTCCAGGGGAAACAAAAAACCTCACCCCTAATTGGGTTACTCACAGAGCACCGAAATGACGCCAACATTTTGGTGTTCTGTAGTTCCCTGCACTTCGGGGAATAAAATTTCCCCACCCTGCAGTGAATTCACCATTCACCGCAGGGTCCCTAAAGTGCATGGAGTCGGCCGCTTTATGCTGCCACCGCAAACCCGTGGCCTGCTGTTTTCAAAAGAACTACTGAACGAAAATGTCTGGAATTTACATATAAGATCCTATGATTGATAACAAAAAGTTCTGTTACAGAAAAAGAAGAACCGCTATTAAAAAAAGGGGGGAATTTAGCCCAAAAAATTCTGAAAAATCACTAAAAAGGTACAAAAAAAAAATCAATAAATAAAGACTTTTTACTGCAGATTAAAATAATAAATGGTTTATTAGATATTGCATAAAAAACGGGAATATTTTTAACATTGAAACCTATGGGGTTCGCCTGAATAAACCTGCTGATTGAAACCACCGAACATCAGGGCATTTCACTGACATTTCTCTGCTGTTCGGTGTCTATGAATAGATTAACCATTGCTTCGCTATGGGGATTTGCACTGCCTTCAAACAGCACCGTACTTGCTGGCAGTTTGCCAAACTTGTGTGTGAGCATATCACCAGAGCAGTGGTGTACTTAGAGGAGTGGCGGAGGGCGGCCGCCCCAGGTACCAGTGATTATTGGTGTGTCATTAGGGGGTACTAGGAGGTGCCACTGTCACTGTGTGTCAGCTTTGAGCTGTGTTCTCAAACAACGAGCAGCGGAACATGGCGTTTGCATACGGAATAAAATCGAATAGAATAAAATCCCCCTCTCCTCCCTCCATAGCCTCCCCTGCCCCGCAGCAGCTCTAGGAGAGGGAGGGGGATGTGATTTGTGTCCAGAGAGAGAAGATGACAGTAAACGGCAGGTAAAGGGGGGTTATCAGCAGAATATGAAGCCCTGTCTGCTTACTGCTGTTTAAAGGGGACCTTTCCTTAACCAGCACTGTAGTGATAGAAATTTGTCATTGAGCTGCCTGGCTCCTGGTGAGGCTGCTTGCGTGCAGGTCACACTCGGTCCGGCCAGTCAGGTGGTACTGAGTCTCAGTACCACCTGACTGGCTGAGCCACGTGACACGCATGCACGCAGCTGCCCGCCCTTTCGTTAACATGGACTGTCACTCTATTCTGGACTGAACACCCACCGGGAAGGGAATCAAAGCCACGGTGCACCCTCTGGCAGTGGCACCCCACTGCTGACAAGATGGCTCCATGCACAGGCACAGCCGTGATCCTAACGTGGCCTGGAAGGACCTCCTGCTGAGTCTGTACACAGTCCCTGCTGACTCTGCACACAGCCCTACCGCAGACAGAGGCCGGTAAATGTAGAATAAATAATTGCTGTGTGCTCATATACACTCGGTTTGCTGGGAGTTTTATTGCAGTGGATTCTGATGCACTCATTACACACCACACATTGCATTGCTGGGAGTTTTATTGCTGTGGATTCTGATACGCTGACACACACCACACATTGCATTGCTGGGAGTTTTATTGCAGTGGATTCTGATGCACTCATACACACCGCACATTGCATTGCTAGGAGTTTTATTGCTGTGGATTCTGATACGCTGACCCGCACATTGCATTACTGGGAGTTTTATTGCTGTGGATTCTGATACACTCATACACACTGCACATTGCATTGCTGGAATTTTTATTGCTGTGGATTCTGATACGCTGACACACACCAAACATTGCATTGCTGGGAGTTTTATTGCTGTGGGTTCTGTGATACACACTGCATAGTACTGTGAGTTTTATTGCCCTGGAGCTCTGGGATACGTTCATATGCAGTGCACGTTTCTGTGGATTTTATTGTTCAACCAATTAGAGCGGCTGTGTTCCAGTATACTTGACATGCGTGGCTGTTCTTTGTAAAAATGCTTGAATTTAAACATTTCATAATTGTATTCATCTCAATAGATACATTTGAAATGGTATACAAAATATACAAGTAGGCACTTGGTATCCACTTTTAATATAAAGAGAGGAAAAGGCGGAGCTCTAAGAGGAAAAGGTGGAGCTTAAAGAGGAAGGGTGGGGATTAACCAGGAAGAGGTGTGCCCTTGACAGGAGGGGGTGCCTCAAATTTAAATTAGGGGGTGCACGAGTTTAGTCAGGTCTAGGGCAGCACAAAACCTAAATACACCACTGGATATGCTGACACACACCACACATTGCATTGCTGGAAGTTTTATTGCTGTGGATTCTGTGATACACACTGCATATTACTGTGAGTTTTATTGCCCAGGAGCTCTGGGATACGCTCATACACACTGCACATTACTGTGAGTTTTATTGCTGTGCAGTTCTGTGATATGCTCATACACACTGCACATTTCTGTGGGTTTTATTGCTGTGCAGCTCTGATATGCTCATACAGAGTGCCCATTTCTGTGGGTTTTATTGCTGTGCAGCTCTGTGATACGCTCATATGCAGTGCACGTTTCTGTGGATTTTATTGTTCAACTAATTAGAGCGGCTGTGATCCAGTATACTTGACATGCGTGGCTGTTCTTTGTAAAAATGCTTGAATTTAAACATTTCATAATTTTATTTATCTCAATAGATACATTTGAAATGGTATACAAAATATACAAGTAGGCACTTGGTATCCACTTTTAATATAAAGAGATGAAAAGGCGGAGCTCTAAGAGGAAAAGGTGGAGCTTAAAGAGGAAGGGTGGGGATTAACCAGGAAGAGGTGTGCCCTTGACAGGAAGGGGTGCGTCAAATTTTAATTAGGGGGTGCACGAGTTTAGTCAGGCCTAGGGCAGCACAAAACCTAAATACACCACTGCTTGGGGCAGCGATACTGTCTTCAATCATGTTACAACCGGCTCACATTGCGGTCGATAGTTTGAGAAAGGATTTTACCAGGAAGGATACATTAAGATTTCTCTTGTTTTCAAGTATGTCCTGGGTGGCGAGTACGTACCGTTAGGTGTCTTGCCAAGGACACTTACTGGAGAGGTTCTTATTGTAGCATCCAAATTACAACCACATAGGCATTGGCAATCAGTATGTAACAACAAACTTAGAGTAATTACCTCTGGAAATGTGTTAATTTAGCACTGATTTAAATTTTCTACAATATGGCATATTTAATGTAGATTTGCATTTAATGCTATACAATATCACATCTACCTATCAACCTTGGTTAAACTTTAGTGGATTAATAGGGCGAGAAATGCATTGAAAAAAGCATTCTCAAACATATTTTGGAACTAACAAAAAGACTTTCTTTGCAAGTTTGTAACAGTAACAAATAAAACTGACATATAGTATCTTCCTAGGCAAGGGTCGCATAAGGACTCCCTGAAGCATTGAATTGCACCACAAAATTCCATAACAAAATTGTACGTATTCTTTGTTGTGAGTTCATATTGTCTGTTTGTAACCAAACGGCTGCAAATTACTTGGATGGCGCAAAGCTGTGAAAACGTTACAGGAAATCTGATGCTTAACAGGTTGAATATTACATGCACCTATGACTACAGTTAAAATAAATGAAATAATAGTGTAAAAAAAACGTGAAAGCTATTATAGCCGGACTTGTTTAACATGAGCTCATTCACGCTCATTCATGAGGGAAACAGGCAAACAATTGAGCTCTTTATGGGTTCCTGCCTATGCCAGTTTCCACAATTATTCAAAGCTATATTTCATCTCACATGTTATTGGGTTTAGACACCTGGAATATTCCAAAAGAAATGCATTTGGCATTCCTGCCCAATTCTAAGTACCGTCCTGGCACAAATCTCCAAGTAAAATGTATGCCCTTCGTTTTTTATTTTATTTCGTCGTCGACCTGTATGACATTGAAAGGAGGCATGCATTCTTTTATTTTTTTAAATTGAATATTAACAAAATGTAAAACAAATGGGATTCAGAAATTTAAATTCCATACAAATTGTTGTGATAAAAAAAATAAAAAGCAACAAAACTACTTACAATACTTTTTAGTAGTGCTACACATTTATATAATGTGAGATATTGTAGGAAAGTAATCCAGCCAGTACACCCCTTACAAATATATATATATATACAGTTGTGTTCAAAATTATTCAACCCCCAATGCTGTAAAGGGTTTTAGGGAATTTAGTGTACATTTGTAATTGTATTCAGAATGAAATCCTACAAGGACTTTTTAAAGAACCATATGCAACTAAAATGACATCAATTGGTTTTGTAATACAGTAGTAAATGTTTATTTTGTGAATTCTTCATTGACACAATTATTCAACTCCTTAAAGACTACCACTCTGAAGAACAGAGGTTCATTCAAGTGTTTTCAATCAGGTATTGAAAACACCTGTGGATGTCACGGAGCAGCAATAAAGCATAATAAGCACCAATTGGGCAGCTTTAAAATGACTGTGATACTCAGCTCCTTCTAGACATTTACTGGTGTGGTTACAAACATGGTGAAGTCAAGAGAATGGTCCAGGAAGACAAGAGAAGAGGTGATTACTCTTCACAGGAAGGGCAATGGCTATAAGAAGATTGCAAAGATGTTAAACATACCAAGAGAGACCATAGGAAGCATCATTCGCAAATTCAAGGCAAAGGGCACTGTTGAAACGCTACCTGGTCGTGGCAGAAAGAAGATGCTGACTTCGACTGCTGTGCGCTACCTGAAGCGTAGGGTGGAGAAAAGTCCCCATGTGACTGCTGAGGAACTGAGAAAAGATTTGTCAGATGTGGGTACTGAAGTTTCAGCTCAGACAATACGGCGCACACTGCGTAATGAAGGCCTCCATGCCAGAACTCCCAGGCGCACCCCCTTGCTGTCTCCAAAGAATAAGAAGAGTCGACTGCAGTATGCCAAAAGTCATGTGGACAAACCACAGAAGTTTTGGGATAGTGTTCTGTGGACTGATGAAACAAAATTAGAACTGTTTGGGCCCATGGATCAACGCTATGTTTGGAGGAGGAAGAACAAGGCCTATGAAGAAAAGAACACCTTGCCTACTGTGAAGCATGGCAGGGGGTCAATCATGCTTTGGGGCTGTTTTGCTTCTGCAGGTACAGGGAAGCTTCAGCGTGTGCAAGGTACCATGAATTCTCTTCAGTACCAGGAGATATTGGATGACAATGTGATACAGTCCGTCACAAACCTGAGGCTTGGGAGACGTTGGACCTTTCAACAGGACAATGATCCCAAGCATACCTCCAAGTCCACTAGAGCATGGTAGCAGATTAAAGGCTGGAACATTTTGGAGTGGCCATCGCAGTCACCTGACTTAAATCCGATTGAGAACCTCTGGTGGGACTTAAGGAAAGCAGTTGCAGTGCGCAAGCCTAAGAATGTGACTGAACTGGAGGCTTTTGCCCATGACGAATGGGCGAAGATACCCGTAGATTGCTGCAAGACACTTGTGTCAAGCTATGCTTCACGTTTAAAAGCTGTTATAACTGTAAAAGGATGTTGTACTAAGTACTAAGATTGAATGTCACTTGGGGGTTGAATAAAACTGATAATGATGTGAGCACAGAAAAGACATTTGTGGTTATTTCATTATAAATGTTATGTTATATTTGTCTGACCTACACGTGCCTCTTTGATTTAATTGTAAGCAAGATGACTGAATGATCAAAATCAAAGTCAAACTGGCCAAAACACTCAATTTCAGTGGGGGTTGAATAATTTTGAACACAACTGTATATATATTGTAAGGTCATACAGATCAAACCTATGTACTTGTGGAAAATTGGGGCTAGTGGACAGATGGTGCGACGGCACCATGAAAATAGCTACAGAACATGGAAGAACTATGCTGTGGTTCAATTTTCCTAGCTTTGCTGTGGACTATTTTCTGCGGAAATAGGAGTACTTTTTCTGTCTATGCATGGATCTATCTTATTGCCCTGTGGTATGTTACCTTTGTTGATTTTGAATATTTTTCATCAAGGGACACTCTATGAGTAAGGCTGGGGTCAGACGAGCGTTTTGAAGGGCGGAAAAAAACGTCCATGAGAGTGGACGTTCCTTCCACTCGACGTCCGTCTGACCCGTCTGGCCGCCTTGCTGAGTGCAGTTTGTGCGCTCAGCGCTGCATGGCTCGATCCTCCTATGGAGGATCGCGCTTTGCAGCCCTGTCAATGCGCGTCCTAGCGCTTTGATGGGAGTCTTGCTGCACAGACGCAGCACAGCTGCTGTTGCGCATACAATTTGTGCGTGCACAACAGCGTGTGGTCGTTGTGACGCTGTGACGGATGCCGGTAGGCAAGTCAGTCTGGGCGCACCTAGTGTGCTCGTCTGACACCGGCATAAAAAGGAGTAGAGGAGGGGTAAAACCTAAACATAATCTTTCCTCAACCTATGGTTGCCTCCTTCCATTATAATACTTAGATATGTTTAAAACTTACATTCTCTTCAGCATTAGTTCACCAAACCTCTGGACATGACAATCTGCCAGTTTCCTGTAAGCTGCAGCATGTCACATGGTCACAGGGGGCTGGACACTCCATTAAGCATCAATTAAATCCAGTGGGATGGAGGGGATTTATACCTAAATTGGTTCCCACTTCCTGGTTCGATGCTTGAAGCTCATGTAGGCTTTCACTGATCTCAGGCTTCTGGGAGGAGTGAAGACTCTGCACTAGGAGGATTGAATCAGAGGTGGCAGAGGAGTGAGGACGATCCGGGAACTATGACCACTAAAATAACATTCAGTGGTCACAGTGCGTTGCAGAGAACTTTAAAAGTAACATTTCAACTTATTCAAGGAGTAGCATGGAATTTGATTCTCTGTAATGTGAGCTAACACTCTACTGCTGCATAAATAAAGTGTATGTAGGTCCGTGATATATAATAAAGGGTCTATTCACAAAGCACCCAAATTGCGTTCAATTGCTGACTGTATTATTCATCTTCTTTTCTTCGAACTGAAGCATGACCTGTCTGACTCTATTTCTGCACCAAGCTTACACTGGTCTACACGTTGTATATACAGTATTCCTGTGCAAATTAATGTCCTTTCTCCAATGAAATACCATTAATAGCGGAGAAAGTTAAAGCATCTAAACACATTTAATCCTACCACCTACACCAGTGTTTCCCAAACCGGTCCTCAGGACCCGCTGACAGGTCAGGTTTGCCAGATATCTGAAGCACGGCACAGGTGATATGATTTGCTGCTCAGTGATTGCAGGATTCAGTCTGCATTTCCCCAAGGTAATCCTTAAAATCTGGCCTGGTTGAGGGTCCCGAGGACAGGTTTGGGAAACACTGAGCAACATAATCAGGGTTATTCAAAGAAAAACCAGGAGAATGGCAGGAGACGACAACAATCTAGACCAAATAGTCGATTTGGAAAGTGAGATAAATGGGAGAATTTTTCTGGTTTGGCTATTTTGACCTAGAATTTTCACCTCTCTCTGAATAACCCTGACTGTGTTTTCCCATTTATTGGAAATTGTACTTAAAGGGGCATTTTAGAGATTTTTAAAACGAGTCTTAATAAAACCAGTCTTGTAAAAGAAGAATTTTATCATTTATTTATTTTCTGCATGCCAGACGTTATCCCTGCAGTTCGCCATCCTTCAGTGGTCCACAAACCACAACTGTGGTTCTGATTTCCCTTGCTTACGTGAGTGGGCATTTCTGCTGGTGTGTTCAGTTTTGAACAGGAGGGTGATTACATAGAAAGTGTACCAAAATGCATTATTCGGACAACCTTTCCAAATAAACATTATGTAGCTTGGTAGTTCTTAAGGTATGGAGGAATTATAGAGTTGAATAACCCCTTCAGTCCCTGCTTGATATATGGAATTCACTGTTAACATAGAAAGGAAACAGCCCACATATACGAACCATTAAAGCTCATATTATCAGTCATCATTAATTGTGAAATGCATGTTTACATACACAGTGGCATGATTTGTGTGATATCTGGAGGAAATATACATTTATTCTATATCTTGAAGGAAGTCATTGACAATATCTGGGCTATCAGACTTTCCAAACTGGTGTAGCACAAATACAGAAAATAGTAGGATAAATGTCTCGTCCTGAATGTGTTCTGTGTTAAGAATTTTGAAGAGGGAGTGAAATGTGAAATTTGCTAGATAGATGACACTAGAATGCAAGGGAAAATTCCTTTTCATGTGCGTCTCTTGTGTAAATATACATAGCTAGTAGAAGCCCTGCTTGGCTTTTAACCTCTCCCATGAGCAGCGAAGGCAGCAGCTTACTGGTTTGCAAAAGTGTAATTGGATGAAATATGTATCCCCAAACAAATACTAACGTGCATTTTATTTAACGCAAACTTGCTAAATGTTTTAAATAGTTTTTGTTGTTTCTGTGGGACACAAGACATACTCGTGAAACTCCAAAAAAACAAAAGGGCTTTTGTGTTCCCATGCTAGACAATGCACTATGGCCAGCCTACGGGTCTAATGCTGCTCTGCATCGCCAGCAAATTCTAAGCATCTGTACTTAGAATACAAATTAAGAAAGTCAACAAGAAGATTTAAAATATGTTGTGGGAAAAAAGATTAGCATTCCGTCAGATTTTGTGTTTCAACAGCTGAATTAATAGGATGAAACTTGGTGCAGCTTGACTCAGGCAGGGATAGAAGCGAATATTCAGTATTTTCTTCTTATGCTCCTGTGCAGAACCACCACTTAGATTAATTCACAAAGTGATAGATTGCAAGGGAATTTCATATCGATACCGTTTCAGATTATTATTATTTTTTTTAGTAATAAACAGTTTTTATTATAAGAAGCAAAAATAGAGGGGTACAAGGAGATGAACCCCTCTAGGGCATAGTGCATAAGACCCATAGCAAACAGCAGAGATTGGTCATCGACGAGGTACCCTATGAGCATTTCAGATTATATAAAAAGACAAGGCAATGGGTGTGGGTTATCGCTTCATAGAGGTCCATGAAGCGCTAACCCACACCCATTGCCTTGTCTCTTTGTGAATTTCCGTTTTGGGTGTTAGGAAGCATTCATTGGGGTGCAAGCGAATCTAGTTGTGACCGAGCGCCTTGGAAACTTTCTCTCTATTTATTTCAGATTAAATGCCATTATCTAACTTTCCAAATTGGCTATTTGGTCTAGATTGTTCATTCTCGTCGCAATTCTCAAGGTTTACACCTCTCTCTGAATAGCCCTGATAGTAGTGGACCTGCCACAGACATGATGTGGGCACTGTGAGACTCTGAGATGGGAGACCATGGAGCAGGGGGTCAGCAACCTGGCAGATGTTTTGAAACTAGATCTTCCATGATGCTCAAAAGAGAAAGACAACAGAGAAACATGGATCATAGACAAGAGTAGAGGTGGTTTTGGCCTAATTAATCCGTCCTCGTCTTCTTATGTGGTTAATGGTATATATTTATACTAACTAGTACTGTTTCAAGGGTGCACGTTCCACAACATGGCCTGAGATGCTTATGGGAGGGAGATATTTCCATAACGATATATGTTGAAAAAGGGCCAAGTGGAGTAGAGCGAGAAAAGGAAAAGATGGGAATTGGCTGAAAAAAACAGAAACAAACAAATAGCAGGGTACTGTATTTGGGGGTATTTAATGGTATTTTATAACTGTGAACTTTGGTCTCTGGAAATCTAGCAAAAATTCTACATCATATCACAGCTTACACATCTCAAAGTTATAATGTATATAAGGCTAGGGTCAGACTGAGGCAGTGCGAACGCGCGTTCTGGCGCACTTAATCATGGCCGTGCTAGCAGCAGATGCCGGGCAATGACGGCCAATATACGAAGTACGGTCGCACAAAAGTCCGGCTGCGCAACGCAAGTGGAAAATGAACGCATTTTTTCGAGAACGTTAAACCACTAGTACTGACGTACAGAGTGCGCTGCGTCCGCTAGCGGCGTGTGTGCGTGATTAGGAGACGTCAGACGCTGCTAATGTCCGGCCAACATAACGTCCAGATGCAAGAAGTGTTTTATTGATGATCCGTACAAAATCACGGATGAAACTGCGCATAGTATGACCGCTATTGCGTATTCCGTGAAAAAATACGTCCATTCTTCGAACGCACATTTTCACGGACAACGTGAAAAATGCGTTAGTCTGACCCTAGCCTTAAACTTACAAACCTACATTAATACACTATGATATTCAATTAAAGTGCTTTGTTCAAAGGTGAAAATGTTTTAAGACCTATATTGAAGAGAAGCTGTGGAAACATGTATTGTTTAAACTAGGAAAATATGAGACAAAATTTTCCTCTATTGAAAATATTTTTATACAAGAGCAGGATGAAACTCAGCTTCATATTACATTTAGTCGAAGTGTAAAAGCAATTAAGTCAAATTACACAGGCATTCATGTGACGCTTTCTCTGAAGAGAAACTATACTCTTTGGCTTCTATAATCATTACAACAATTTCATAACTCTTTGCATCTTGATCAGACTGAACTTTTCACAACACGGATACAACATGGTTCTGCACATATTTCCTGAGGTATGGGTCCCTCCTGGTTTAATTGTATTGCTCCTATAGACTCCTTGACATCAGATTTACTGTGTTCCACCTCAACGTAGAATGAATGAATTGACATTTTGAAGTCTATGAAAGCCAATGGAGCAAGATGGGTCATTGACCACTGAACCAGTGAAATTTGGAGTCCATTATGAACTAGAGCAATATATTGATGATGTGACTGTGAGAAATCACATGAAAACATAGCCAAGCAAGAAAATACAAAACATAAATACATGTCAAACTTCAAAATCATAAAGAGCATTTGTACATGCACTTTTTTAGACACCAGCTTGGAGTTTGAAAGCCAGACTGCATGGGTTTAAATATCGGAGTGATGTCCATCTGCTCTCCATGGTTCAACAACCCATGTAAATTAAAACCCAAAAAATGGGGCATCTGAGCAGCCGTAATGCTTGACATTTGAACATCGCACTTATTATGATGTGCACTTATAGACCATCAGTCATTCCAAACATACTGTATGCTTAGAATATCTAGCATAACATACACGTTTTCCTAGCAACAGCCAAGTACTTACAGACATACAATGAGTTTTAATTTCATTCATCGAGAAAGAAATAAAAAAAATCCAAAAAGTGTACATAGGGACTTAAACACAGCTGAAAGAAATAGTACTTGGTTTTGCCTTTTCCTACTGGCCATAAGAGGAGAGGGGTGACACACAGAGGGGAGTACAAATTGAAGAGTATAAGTAATGGGATACATAGGGGCTGTGTGGGAGATAGATCAGGAAAGGTGCTGTAAGGAGACCTAGTTAAGAGTTAAAATCTTTGCCTTACATTTAAAGTGATTTTAATATGATTGTATCAGAATGTTCCATAAGAAAATGTTCCAGAGATGTTCGTTCCCGCTATTCAGAACGAAGTAACTCGTGCCGTGCCAAGGTTACAGATTGATGCATAACATTCCTGGGGTCCTCTTACATAACGACTTCTCCCTCTCAGAGTCTAATATAAAGATATGCACCAGCTTTGAGGTTGCGTGTGTAGCGCTGTTTAAAACTCTGTTGCTGCATTGCTCAGTTTTGGCCACCAGAGGGAGACAAGTGCAATGTATACATACTGGACACAATGGGACTACGTTTTCCAGCATGCTTTGGGGCAGAGACAGGAAGTGGGTGGGGATTGAGGAGAGGACATCCGCAGCTTCGTGGAAGGAGAGCCAGAGTGAGTTGAGGAGTGAACCGAGTGAGACGCATGTGAGACTGTGAGCGATTATTACCAGGCCGGAGAGCAGGCGCTGCCTTGCCGATGCTGGGATCGATACAGTGACTTGCCAGAGACCTAGTAATCCACCGCGGAGAGGTTTGCACAGACGCCGAGTAGCAGATTGGACCCCGAGTAAGGAGACCGCGATGATCCACAGGGAGTGCCGGCGGTAGGCCGTGACCTTGCTGTAAAGACGGACAAGCAGGAGAAGCGGATCTGGTGGCACAGAGTCCCAGTGAAATCCAGCGGAGAGACGTCCTTGATCGGGCAGCGGTACAGAGTGTCTGGCGGATGGGTGAGAGGCCTTCCAGGCCACAGTCAAACTATAACAAAGCACGCTGCAGTATTGCTTAAATCTACAGGGCCCCAACGTGACTAGTCGAAGATTTACCAAATCCTTTCACTGGCCAGTTGAAATATAGTACCCGGGTACCTGAGCTCACACACACACACACCTTTTTGGGACATAACCTGCACGGGACTTACACTCCAGAAACGAAGGGGTTAAACTTTTATTTTACCGCTGCGCGTTTCTCGCATTATGAAATCCTGTTTTCTATGCACTGTGTTTACATTATATATGCCGCTTTATTGAGACCAGTAAAGTATATAATTTATAAAATCCACAACAGTGCTGGTGTATACTTATTCCCTAGTGCGGAGAGACTAACCCGAGGTTAAATTCAGCGGCTCCTCCGGGAGTGAGCGCTACACGTGCATAGAGATGATAACCTAAATCAGTGTCTGTCAGGGTTATTCAGAGAGCGTGAAAAGCAGGAGAATAACTGGAGAATGACTAGAGAATGAAAAATTCTAGGTCAAAATAGCCAATTTGGAAAGTGAGATGAAAGAGAGAATTTTTCTGGTTTGGCTATTTTGACCTAGAATTTTTCATTCTCCAGTCATTCTCCATTCATTCTCCTGCTTTTCACGCTCTCTTAATAACCCTGTGTGTGTGTCATTCTCTGCGCCCTGATATCGGGACAAGAAACAAGCAGTGAGGGGGGGGGCAAAGGCAGATGTCACAGGACCCAGATAGGGTTCAGGCAAAAGCATAAATGTATCGATCAAAGGAATGGTTCATGTTCCTATTTAAAATAGAGGTTCCTCTGTTATAGGGTCTATTGCCTATTGTAGCTACTGTATAGATGTATCAATGTGGGGTCGAAGTTCCTATGTGCACATCTGATGATTGACGGAAGGCTGATTGCCGAATAATCTATCTGGTGCAATGTGGATTATAAAATGAGCGGATAGGCCTTTCTAAAGTAATATGTATTTTAAATCAATTCAATCTGAACCAGAGGCTTGGTGTTTTTTATGGTTCCTAGTAACTGTATTAAATATAGTAAGCATTAAAATCTGCTCTTCATTCTATTCCTTCATTTAATTTATTCTGACCTTCAAAAGAGACCATATTGATTGTTGACATCCATGGCCCTGACTTCCATGTACATGAATCTGCCATATAAGAGCCACAGCTCTGTTTATAATGGTGAGTGAAATTACAATAGGGTATATGGTATGTAGCGCTCACTCCCGTAGGAGCCGCTGAATTAACCTCGGGTTAGTCTCACCGCACTAGGGAATAAATATACACCAGCACTGTTGTGGATTTTATAGATTATATACTTTACCGTTCCCAATAAAGCAGCATATATAATGTAGATACGGTATATGAACGACAGGATTTCGTAATGCGGGAAAAACACGCAGTGACAAAAGAAAAAGATTAACCCCCTCAGTTCTGGAGTGTAAGTCCCGTGAATGATAGCTCTAAATTTGTGTATGTGTATGGTCTCAGGTACCCGGGTACTGTATTCAACTGGCCAGTGAATGAAGCAAACAAATCTTCGACTAGTCAAGTTGGGGCCCTGTGGAATTAAACAATGCTGCAGCGTGTGTTTCTTTATTTTTGAACTGCGGCCTGGGAGGCCTCTCACCCATCCGATAGGTAATCTGTCCAGGACCTGATCAAGGATTTCTCTCCGCTGTTTACTGGGACTCTGTGCCACCGGATCCGCTCCCTGCTTGTCCGATCTCCACACTGTGTACAACAGTCTACCGCCTGCACTCCAAATGGATCATCGCGTTCTCCTAACTCGGGTCCAGCCGGAACCAGATTATGCTCAGAACTCGCAGCGGTGCGTAGGTAGGTCTCTGCAAGGTCACCGTCCCGATCTCCAGCACCAGCGAGGCAGCGCCTGCACTCCGGCCTGGTCACGATTCCTGGCAGTGTCACGTGCGTCCTCCACCTTTCGCCGCTCGGCTCACTCTGCCTCTCCTCTCCACGAGGCTGCTGATCTCCTTCCTCCTCCTCCCACCCACTTCCTGTACTCACGCAAAGCATGATGGAAATTGTAGTCCCGTTTATGTCCAGCATAGTCCATTATGCCTCTGTCTCCCCCTGGTGGTCATAATAAGTAAATGCAGCAAACACAATCTTAAAGCAGCAATACAGGTATAAAAACATACATCCTGTAGGTAAACTAGAATTAGGAGGAGCATCTCAAAAATATAAGTCAACACCTTTATTCACTGTGGCAAAACACCATCCAGACACATTGAATATACTGTACACGTAGTCAATCCAGGATGAAGTGAAATGACCGAAGATTAAAAGGTCACAATGATCAATGAAGCATCTGTTTCTATAAGTCTCCGTCATGTATTTTACCCACTGGCACCACAGGAACCCTTTACTGTTAATCTTTTTACTAAATATTAGAATTAGAACATGGTAGACAATCTGGAAGTAGTTTTCTGAACATTAACAATCGTGCTCATACATTACAATTCAGGAGGGGTTCTGGAGCACACGGAGAATACTGTCCATTATACTGATAAATGCTTGTCTTTCCAACTAGAAGGGAATGAAAAAAAAACCTTAAACATTAATTCACAAAGGTTATGCAGTGAAAGCAGAGATATATCATCCTCTGCTGTCTTCCATTTATGAGTATAAGTCTATTTATATTCAGTCAATAGAAAAAAATATAGGTCAGGTGATTAAATGAAGTCTAAAAGGTCTAATATGTCAGTAACAAAGAGTAGAAACAGACTTCTATTTGTGAAAAATAACCACACTTAACACATACAGGGTTATCCAAAGAGATCCGAATTGCTTGAGAAAGGTAACTGAACGCTGAAAATCAGCCTTCGGTTACCTTTCCTGGCCATTCGGCTATCCAGAGAGCAGGCAATTCGCCAAATCATGGCGAATTGCCTGAACATACGGTGCCTGTTCGGTCCCTGTTCGAGGGCAGTGAAATCCCCATGAAAAAGCACTGCTTCGGCTATTCAGAGAACACAAACCAGCAGTGAAAGGTTCCCCTAATGCCCTGCCATTCGGTGGTTTCATTCGGCAAATTTATTCAGGAGAATCCCATAGGCTTCAATGTTAAAAATATTCCCGTTATAATTCAATATCTAATAAACCGTTCATTATAAAATTCTGCAGCAAAAAGTCTCTTTATTTATAGATTTTTTAGGATACTTTAAGCATTTTTCTGAATTTTTTTAAAAAAAATTAAAAGTCCGATTTTTTTTTTTTTTTTTTTCAGTTTACTTATTTTTTTTGTAACAGCCCTCTTTAGTATCATTCCCTGGATCTCCTGTGAAAATTTCAGACATTTTCGCTCAGTAGTTTCTTTGCAAACAGCGTTTCATTTTCCCAGATTCATACAAATGGTTTTTCTAATTTATTCACTGCCTCCTCTACGTCACAGCTGCTTCGGCTCTGTGTGATTCGGCTCCTTTTCGGCTCCTGTTCGGCTCCTGTTCGGCTTTTTCGAAGGTTAATCCAGATGTTTTTGCTTGTTTTCAGCGTGCATTCGGTTAGTTATCGTCAGGTTTTCGGCAGCTTTTCCCTGCAATTCGGGGACCCTGTGGTGTTTGCTGAATACACCGCAGGGTCACCGAAATGCAATCGGCAAAAGGAACCGAATTGAAGAGAACGAAAAGTCACCGAACGTGCGGTGACTTTTCGAATCTCTTTGGATAACCCTGATAGAATCCCATATGTGACCCCTGAATAACACACCACCTAAATATATACAATTAAGAATACAGGTCACATTGTGTGTGAATGTTAATTAACAGTGTCTAAAAACAAGGACTAAGAATATGTCTCACATAGTGTTATGCTCTCTGCTTGTTCAGATGGGAGGCTGGACTGTCAGGTTCACCATTGCTTTATTGCAGGACACTTACTGTTATATACAGGCCTTGGATTACTACAGGAACACAGGATCATGCATCTTCCTTCATAACTGCATCACACTAACTGACTCCTGAAGATGGCTGCCGTGCCCTCTGACCTGTGTCATCCTGGAGCGGAGCCACTAGTTAAAGTGATAGCACATATATAGTACAGTCAGCTATAACACATAGTATATTCAATATATATCTGAAGACATTTATTCAAATTTAGCACTTTTTTGGTTTAAAGATAGCTTGGGTTTACATAGGTAAAGTACAATTATGCATATCCAACAATGTAGACAGTGATTGGCCATTTACGACCCGTCCAAAAGCCTTACGACCCGTCCTTGCATTGAGCTTTTTCGCAATGAGGATGCACTGGGAAGAAATTTGAGAAAAATATGTCTTGGCGACTCTTGCTTTGTTAACAAAATGCTGATTATTCAGTAAATATTTCATCTCAGTAGAAGCACATCAATAAGGCAGTGTCCTAATAGTCCCCAATAAAGTTATAAAATGTTAGCAGTCATGATAATTTTGAAGCGGTTAGTTTGAAATAAAAAAAGAAAAGGACAACTGCAACAAAGCATGTCAAGATTTGTGGACATTTTTAAAATCTGCCCCATCTGTGGGAGCTTTGCACATTCTCTACCTATCCTATTCAAAGAAGATGTCTTCATGTATACACTTGTTATACTCATTATGTGCTTTTACACCCAGTTGACCTAGAAAAGTAGAAGAGGGCTTCTATCTTGTCCTTGTCTCACAAGTTAACTGCATTACATGAAAGGAGACCCAAACACAGCTTCACTTTCCTGTGGGCATCTTATCAATGGATGGAGATTGTATTGATCATCTCAATTGATGTTTGATGCATTAGTGAGAGTTCATGGATTGTCCACCAGATAGAAACCGACAAGTGGTGGCTGTGAGACACATGTTGACATATCTATTACCATCAGGGTAATTCAAAGAGATCCGAATGGCTGGAGAAAGGTAACCGAACGCTGATTTTCAGCGTTCGGTTACCTTTCTTGGCCATTCAGCTATCCAGAGAGCAGGCAATTAGCCAAATCCTGGCGAATTGCCTGCACATACGGTGCCTGTTTGGTGCCTGTTCGAGGGCAGTGAAATCCCCATAAAAAAGCAATGCTTCGGCTATTCAGAGAACATAAACCAGCAGTGAAAGGTTACAGAAATGCCCTGCTATTCGGTGGTTTCATGTGGCATGGGATAGGCATAAGGCTATCCTAAACAAAAGATAAATCCAGGTCAAGTATCCATGTAATTGGGCAGATGAGATGGGCCGAAAGGTTCTTATCTGCCGACATTTTTCTATGTTTCTATGTTTCTATTCAGGCGAATCCCATAGGCTTCAATGTTAAAAATATTCCCGTTTTAATTCAATATCTAATAAACCGTTCATTATAAAATTCTGCAGTAAAGAGTCTCTTTACTTATAGATTTTTTAGGATATTTTAAGCATTTTTCTGAATTTTTTTTTTAAAGTCCAATTTTTTTTTTTATTTTTTTTTTAGTTTACTTCTTTTTTCTGTAACAGCCCTTTTTATTATCATTCCCTGGACCTCATATGCAAATTTCAGACATTTTCGCTCAGTAGTTTCTTTGCAAACAGTGTTTCACTTTTCAAACATTCAAGCAAACTGTTTTGCTAATTTATTCACTTCACTCGTCTGCGGTGTCGGCTTTTTCCGGCGGCTTCGCTGCGTGTGATTGGCTCCTGCTTGGGTTTTTCCGTGGTGTTCGGTGGGTAAATCCAGATGTTTTTGCGGGTTTTTGGCGTCCATTTGCCTGATTTTGCGGTTAGTTTTCGTCGGGTTTGCGGCAGCCTTTCCCTGCAATTCGGGGACCCTGTGGTGCTTGCTGAATACACCGCAGGGTCACCGAAATGGGATCGGCAAAAGGAACCGAATTGAAGAGAACAAAAAGTCACCGAACGTGCGGTGACTTTTTGATTCTCTTTGAATTACCCTGCATGTTACCGGTTAATATTATGTAGATTTAGATCAATGTTGGGTTGAAGAGGCAATGATTAAGAAATTGCCTACCTCTAGCTCCAAGGAGGCTTTCAGTATTTTAAGACTTAAGCTATAGCTTTTTGCAGATCCCACTCCAGCAGCTGACTGCTTTCTCTAAGTACATATCTTAGGGTATGCTAGTCATTAAGTGGAAGCTGTTGGCAAATATCAGATTTATAGTAGTTTTAAATGGTCTATAATTTCTTTCAAACATGGTTACTTGCTAAATTTGTGAATTGTCCAGGAACTTTCAAATATTAACACCTGAATAGTCAAGCTGGAAATATAGCAGAATGTGTCATCTGATTTTTACCTTGGTGTAAAATTAATGTTTTGCTTGTATAACCCTTTCCCATACAACAAGGTGTGCTATGCCATCCCTGCGGTGAGTGAGCCTGAATGCCACGGGGTAGCATAGCATGCCCTGCTGGAGTCTATGGGCCGTGACAGGCCAGCCCACCAGTTGGCGCAAGAGCGCGATGCTGTCAGGGTCTAGGAGGGCGAAAGTATGAGCCCAATGGTGCAGTGACAAACAGGAGATGCAGATGTATTTTTAGATCAGGATTTATTAGAGCAATTCCAATGACAGAAACAAGATGATATAATTGTGAATCCAAAGTAGGATAAGGGCAGGGCAGGAATGGGGCTTTCAGGGCACTTTAAACAGGAGACTGGGTTTGCAGGGTACTTGCAGACAGGAGACTGGGTTTGCAGGGTACTTGCAGACAGGAGACTGGGTTTGCAGGGTACTTGCAGACAGGAGACTGGGTTTGCAGGGTACTTGCAGACAGGAGACTGGGTTTGCAGGGTACCTGCAGACAGGAGACTGGGTTTGCAGGGTACTCGCAGACAGGACACTGGAGTTGCAGGCCACTTGCAGACAAGAGCAGAAACACTGTGGGTACATGGCAAGTTTGGAGGCAAAGGATACACGGTACTTAGCAAGGCAACATCTGTTGCAGAGTACGTCCCGCCGGCATTAACGAACCACTGCCGGGCACAACCTATCCGCCGGTAAGGGGTTAATTTAATTTGGATATTATTATTTACAATAACAGAATAAAAACTCAAGCCCCGACAGAAAAAGAAAGTAAAAAAATTATTTTTAATAGAATTATACATTGAGATTTGTTTTGGTAAGAATTTTTATCATGGTCGAGAACCCGAACGTTAAACATATTATGAATTAGGGTGCTCCTCTCACCTAATTCACTTCATTCCAAGACCTCAGTGAGCACACAGGTGGCCTCAAAGGAAATGACATTTATCTTGCACAATACAAGGTTTAAACATTAGTTTTAAATAACATTTTTCCATAATTGGTTTATTGTATTGTGTTCTTTAATCTATAAGGTCAGAGAAAGCCAAGCTGACAATCTATCAAACTGATGGCTATCTTTAAGAAGTACAAAAGGACAAATCTGTGGGTCTGACAGCACAAATTTGGAGTCTTTCTTTAAACAGCTGTGTCTTAGGAATTTAAAAGGAAAATGCCACTTAAGAAACAATGAAATAAAAAACTAAATAACTAATAGCTGCAGGGGTGTACTCTTGCATAATCCAACTAGGCCTCGAGCACAGGTTGGCAGATTTGAAAGGTACAACCGTTTAATGTCCTTTCTCGAAGAGGTCCAATATATTCTGGTTGTGTAGGTGTATAACGCATCTGAAAATGAGTCTGTAATCCACAATAAATGATATAAATCACTTGGTGTAAATAAGATGCTTTGCATTTGTTTTACATTACAGGCTGTGAATGCCTCAATTTCAAATTTATGATCATACTTATTTGGTATTGGATGGAGGGGGGTGGTGGACTGGACAGCAGAATTTGGAAAGTCTAGATCAGAAAAAAAGCTTAAATACAACCCTGAATAGAAGCATAAAATATAATTAAAAGTATAAGTATAAATGCAAGGAATTCGAAGGGACAGGTCGATCAAAAAACAGTGCCCTGAATCAGCGGTTTGTGATGTTTGCTTATGATGCTAATTCTGCAATCTCTCTGAAAGTAATGAATGCTATTTATAAATCCCACAAGGACACGTTTTTCAATCCAAGAACTAAATTTAAAATTTTTACAAACAACAAAAACAAAGCAAAAATCCGGCAGCTGTTTTATCCATTTAGCAGCAATTATGAATCACAGAAGACGGATACCCAGATAGGGCACAAAATTATTTCCTTTCACTCATGCATTCAAAAGTGGAATACAGGACCGTATTGCCCCGCTGGATATACACCCCGTGTATTATTTACAGTTGAAACAGTTTCTTCTCACCCAATTGCACGTTCTATCCCCCACTGAGCCAATCCACTGGACACTCTAGTGCTCATACGTCCATCATCCCCCCTTACACTTCTGCCATTTATGCACTTCTACAACTCTCGATATCCACCACGATTCCCTGGACTACAATATCCAGAAGGAACTTTAGTTTTCACAATCTTTCCCCTCATGACCTGATAGAAGCTACTTTACTGTCCAGGCGCCTACTCCCCTCTGCTAATTACTAGGACATGTTCTATAGAATACTCCACCGAGCATATATGGCACCTGACACAATGGCCCATACTGGACTCTTACCGAATGCAAACTGCCTAAAATGCCGCAGTGCTCGGGCTGATTTGAGACACTGTCTTTGGTCCTGTCCTCTCATACAATTATTTTGGGATACAGTACGCAGATTCAGCTCACAGATCCTTAGACTAGATGTCCCTTCCACCCCAAAATGGGCCATCTTTAACCGACCACCCCCCCCCCACCACTTCTCTAAATGCCATAGATTCTGGCTTACCCTATTGGCTGCAACTGGTAAAAAGGCGATCCTGTCTCAATGGATCTACGCTCCCCCCCTCTTTTCGCATGGTATACGAGAAGATTTACACCATATTCCTGGTTGAGTGGTCCAAGGCCTCCATACACCCGAATGAGAAGACGCAATCTTTCTTTATTAGATGGTCCCCCTTTATTTGCACACTCCCATGCGAGACCAAAGAATCACTACGTCACACCTTCCTCTGTGCTCCTTGGTACTCTCTACAGATGCTGCGGGGTACCCTACCAATCCCCCAGGGCCCCCCTAACTGCACCTTGGCTCGATTCCTTGCTGTCTCCCCTCCGGAGGTCTCGGACAAACATGTACCGCCCTCACCTGATCGCTAAGAAATATCATACGCCAAAAACAGGTTGGGGATCTATCTAACTATGTTTTGTTTCTTATAACTACACTTTATCTGTTTAGTTTTACACTGTCCACAACGCCTTTTTCCTGTTCTATTTCGGATGCCGAGATGTCATATTGTTCAAATGTTTATAATTGATGTATGTCGTTTTTCTTTCCTCACCTGAATTTCTTGTACTGATCCTAAACAAATAAAAATATGTTTAAAAAAAAAGTGTAACCTGTAAGGGCATCACGTTTCGCTTTCTCGAATATAGGTTTTTATCACCTATAGGTTTATGAATGTATGCATTAAATGATGTAAATATACACACAGATGCTGACACAGACTTCCACTGATAAATGCAGGGAAAACGACAAGGAAACACACAGACCATGACTGACACTAACAGTAACCTCGACAGTGACAGAAAGACACAGAAACTGAAACACAGAGAATCTGACAAAGACGACTGGCCCCAAGACCCTTTCTAGCCCTCTGACCAATCTCCCTCCTTGACCATTTCCATCTCACAATGATCCCCTTTCATGCTCCACCTGACCCTTTATCCAGCTCTTTGTCCCCTTTCCAGAGATTCTCTCCAACTCCCCCTGGCTTCTGTCCCCTCCCATTGATTCCCTATCTAGCTCTCTGAAACTTTACCAACTGAAGGAAAAAACAGTGGACTGCAGCTCCAGCGTGTCATGTTATGAGCAGACACTTGAAAGCAGTGTGTGCAGAAGGTGGGGATATAACAGATCCCCTCCCTGGCACTCACCGTGAAAAAAAAAAAGTGAGTTCAAAACCAGAAGCTGCTCACAGTACAGTCAGAGAGCTCTCTCAGCTATGAGCTGTGCTGGGCTAATGGCAGGAGGGTGTGTTATTAGCCAAAAGTGGTACCCCTCCTCCCAATGGCACCCTAGGCAACTGCCTTATTGGTCTAATGGATGCATTGGACCTGGTTCAGATATAGAGCCTGCATTTAACAGAGATGCTCACTGAACCACCAGGGAAAGTGTTAAAACGGATTGCTCACCCACCATACCACCAGGGATTTAATGATTTATTCATCTGCCTCACGTTACTGGGGGGGGGGAACAATTCTTGGCTTGTCACCCACTGATGTTGGCCCTGTGTGTTAACTTTATGTAGTTTAAAAAACAAAACTTTCCACAGGACCTTGTTTCAGTCTTCAACCATAGAATAACTGCTGTCCTTTTTATGTATATGCTACGGTTAAAGCCCAAAGTGCAGTTAATTTTAGGACTAACCGGGTATCCCTGACATTACCCAGGTGACATTAGCAAAAGTCTGAAGTGAAATGAATTTTCAGACTTTACCCGGGTAATCTGCAAAGTATCGAGAGGCCTCTGGGTACTCCGGTTTTCTGCTCTGTTTTAATCGGGTAATTCCCACATTACCCTAGTGTTGCTGAATAAAGTGTGATTTGCAACGAAACATCGGACTTTATCCGGGTAATCTGCAAAATATCCAAAGAGGGTAATCCGCTTTTCTTGGGTTTTCAGCAGGTTACAGTTTACTGAATTCTGAGGATTACCCGGATAAAGCTGCAAACTGTTATCTGACTGATAACAAAATTGTGTTTTTTATTTTTAATGAAATTGTATCCACAGTCACAAACCACACTAAATAACCGTCATGTAACTCTGTTCTTTAATTGTGGGCTCCCAGCGGTGGTGATCGCGGCACTCTTGGATGACCTCTGTTCTTTAATTGTCTGAAAACTAATTCATGAAGATAAAGATATTATATAAAGATGGTTATTATGTTTTATAAACGATATATAAGCACATATGACACATAAAGATCATGTAACTCGTTAACATTCATATAAGAAACATATCCCGTCGCTCTGTATATTCGTTCTATCCTCAATACATTTTAATGTTTGTCTTTTGCCATTTTCATTGATAATATCCATAGATAATACTAAAATTCACTGTTACCCAAGCGGGGTTGGATGCTCTGCAGATTACCCAGGTGAAGCTGTGGATAGTCCTCAGATTACCCGGGTGAAGCTTCAGACTTGCACATTATCCGGGTAAAGTGCGGATTTTTCAGCTCTTCCAGACTGTTACCCAAGGGCCGTTGGTTAGTCCTAAAATTACCCGGGTAAAGTCCGAAATTTTAATTTTTTTTGCAGCTTTACCCAGCTGTTTTGGGTAATGTCAGGATTAACCGGGTAATCCTAGGATTAACCGCACTTCGGGCTTTACCTGTAATATATATATATATAAGTATTATGATGTATTCCTCTGGTTTGAAAGCTGGTCACAGAGCCAGATACACCTCTGGTTTCTGTATTATAAAATGGTCTGTGTCATTTTATTACTTTTACTTACCACTTTATATTGCTCAGCATTAAGAAAAATCTTTCACAGTATCTGCACCTCAGGAGGAGCCAAACTTTAAAGTCTATACAATATTACTGAAACAAGGTATGGGGGTTATTCAGAAAGTGCCTGTATTTGCTGATGTTGCAAACTCCGCCAGCACGAAACTCTGTAACATGGGCCGTCTAGCTTCTCCTGCGCCGGTTTGTTTTTTTAAAATGTTCTTGTGTCTAAACATTGTTTACCCAGAGGATGTTTGTGGGATTGAAAGAAAACGTACTCAAAATTAACCACTGTCATTACTATTAACATATTTTATTTATGTACTTTTGTGTCTGAAAACTAAAAACACAAAATTAAAAAAAAATCTTTCTAAAGTTATATGGAATCCCATTTTTGAGGAAGAAGCTGAACTTGTTAACTTGTCATGGCTCTGAATAGCCACCTTTGTGTTTGCCCAAAGGACTTGAAGCACTTCAAGCTTGGCTTCCCAAGGAAAGTAAGAGCAGAAAGCCGAGGCTGTTTTGCGCTTTATGAAAGAAAAATTGGGTTGTGCACAAAAACCCTCTTTAAAAAAAAAAAAAAAAAAAAAAAAAGAAGAATCACAGGTTTTGATGTTTTGCATAAAGGAAAACAAGTTCAGCAAGCAGTGGGTATTTTTGGGAGTGAATGTTATCCTCCTGCTGGAGATGCTGATGGGGTGGAGAAGATCATTGGGTTGCAGGCTGCTCTGTAATTACAGGGAGGCATACAATTTGCACATGAACAGCCAGGATTGTGAACATTTTACCTTGATCTTTATAGTGTGGAAACTGCTTTTGCCATAAACGTGAAATAATCATATGTTAGCCGCGCCAAAGCTGGGAAATCACTTCACAGAGCAGATTCATGCTTAAACACATGGTCCCTCTAGGAATCAAAGAGACATCACAACACCAGAAGGGGCAAATCTGACAAATAATAGTGTCCACTCGTGAACTGGAAGGGGCTCTGTCCAATGGGTCTAAATGTGCTATTTTGTGTTCAAATTGTTTCCGTTTGGTTTAATGGGAAATTCTAGTCACTATGACTATTTTATTTAATCTAAATGGACATAGTGAGATTTAGGGATGTGCACGGCTGAAAAATTTGTTTAGTTTCATTTAGGTTTAAATTAATTTCCACCCTGTGAAAAAAATTGTTTTGTTTTTATTATTTACGATTTTGTCTTTCCACTGAATATGGTCGTGTTGGGTATGGTCGTATTGGGTATGGTCGTGTTGGGTATGGTCGTATTGGGTATGGTCGTGTTGGGTATGGTCGTGTTGGGTATGGTCGTGTTGGGTATGGTCATATTGGGTATGGTCGTGTTGGGTATGGTCGTGTTGGGTATGGTCGTGTTGGGTATGGTCCTGTTGGGTATGGTCCTGTTGGGTATGGTCGTATTGGGTATGGTCGTGTTGGGTATGGTCGTGTTGGAAAGGAAAGACTCTGCTCTTTCTAATGACATCTTCACGAACCATGTACGAGGCACAGGCCGGAGATACATCGGTCTGAAGATGTGGGGGAAGCTGGAGGCTGAATCTTGGTGGGGGGGGCACATGGGGGGGCAAGGAATAACCTAGGGGGGCAATTGCCCTTCCTGGGCCCCCCTAGAGACGCCTATGACAGAAGTCTAAGTGGTACGGTCAAAAATAGTGCAAGCCTCTGATTAACAAGTGATTCTATCGCACAATACTCCATGGCAGGGATCTCAAACTCTGGCCCCCCAGATATTTCTGAACTACAACTCCCATAATTATTTGCCAATCTATTGCATTCAAAAAATTCTGGGAATTGTAGGCAATAAACACGTGGGAGCGTGGCAGGAGTTTGAGATCCCTGCTCCATGGGGTCCTAGGTTATTAGTACATTAAGCAACTGGAAAGCTGATTTCGTTAAAACAATTTAGATCAGTAAAGTTATAAAAATAACCTGTTGACTATGGTGGAAAATATGCAAGTCAGCTGTTATGCCACTATTGAGTGAATAAGCCTCAAACCAGCTACAGGATCAGATCCTGTTAGCCTGAGCTCTGGTTATGGAGGATCCTCCCTGTCTGTTCTAGGGTTTAGGATATTATTTTAAAGAACAAATACAAGTGTTTATTTCCAAAAAACAATTTGCAGCCCAGGTTCTTCATGACATTAAGTCACCTCGGTCCACATGATCTAATATGATCCTCTGTAACATGGGAGCAGGGATTTTAGCTCAGCAGCGCCATCTCTCTGTGATGGAGAGCAATGCAAATCAGTCATAGCATCCAGCTAAACCTGCTGAAAGGAATGTGCTTGCTCCAGACTGTTGCTCTTCACACACTCCTCTGCTGTTACTTCTCTAGCCCTTGTGTCTTTCCATTACATGCATACATAAACCCAATTTTGGATTGTTACTCCCCTCCTTTCTTTCACCCTGCCTACTCCTGCCCTCTCTCTAACCCCCTCCTATGCTTGTTCCTCCTCTTTCTTGCATGAGCTGGGGTGCACTCACTTCTGCTGCTACCTCCAGGACAAGAGCTCCACTTCACCTCCAAGCAGGAGGGCTGCACCAGAGTGTGCACCATAGAGTGGGAATGAGGACCTGTGCATCCTGGGCATCAGTCACTCTCCCATA
The DNA here is from genome assembly GCA_009667805.1 of Leptobrachium leishanense. Lineage (NCBI taxonomy): Eukaryota > Metazoa > Chordata > Amphibia > Anura > Megophryidae > Leptobrachium > Leptobrachium leishanense. The sequence continues at coordinate 182,423,526 of CM019066.1, forward strand.
GGTGAGGGGATGCAAGCTTCCACCTTTATTCTAAGCTCAGCTGGTTCTGCTATAGGAGCAGAGATTCGACCAGGAAATGTAGAGACAGTCTGCATCGGTGTGGGTTTACTCTGATGCCTGTACCTACCTACTAGTGCATGACAGCAGAGTGGCATTTTAGAGTATGGGTCTCTGCATACTTTGCAACCAGAAATAATGTGTATACAGGGACATAGGTTCAGTATGGGACACTCTCACTGCATATCTGCATCCAGAGGTCTGTACTGTGTAATGTGTGTGTGTGCCTTGTCTATATAAATGTATCATGTATGTATATTACTTCGAGCTATTTGGTTTATGTAATCAAAAGAACTAATACATCAAGCAGTGATCTTGTTACACAAAGTCGATTTGTGATTGTATTCCTTTCACTTGCTGCTGACAGATACAGTTACAAAACATATATAATGAAACAGATATATATAATGTCCTGATGAAATAAATGTATCATTTCTGAAACGTTGACTGTAGCACATGTAATAAATTGATTTCTATAGACTTGCTAGATCATTGCAGACAGTGGCACCGGGCAATGTGTTAGTGAAGTCATCGAGGGCAACAAATCTGTCATAAATGCAGCAGGTGATGCTTTGATGGGATTTTGACGTCTCTGCATGTGATTGTAGGAAATGGAATTTTGTCTTTTCTGTAGGAAACGTGAAATAATCCCTACTGGGTGTTTATTGGCTTTTACCTGTTAAGACAATATAACTTTAAGGGTCAGTAAATTGTTGCTAGTCTAAAATCATGTATTACTTAGTTTATTATTCTTTTTTTAGTAATCCTGAATATGCGTGTATTTTGGTCCTGCCTGAGCTGTCAGGTTTATAGTTGGATGTGATGATCTGAAATGACTCTCAAACTCTGGTTGAGCACATAAGAAAATGATTTGTCTTCCTCAAGCACCGTGCAGACAGTGGGACCAAACTAGTGTAAAATCACAGCATCTGGGTTCTAGGACAAGGGTGTGAATCCATAGCATGGAGAGGGAGACATTCAGGTCTATTCAAAGAAATGTGAAACTCAGGAGAATGACTGGAGAAGTGAAAATTCTGGGTCAAAATAGTCAAACCAGAAATTTCTTTCCCATTTATCTCACTTTCCAAATCGTCTATTTGGTCTAGATTGTTCTCTTCTCCTGCCAGTTCTCCAGGTTTCCACCTTTCTCTGAATAACCCTAATAGTAACTGCTAATTGTGGTCCTAATCTACCCAGAACAGGATCCCCAGATGCTATAAAGCTAACAATTTGCATATATTTATTTACAGCAGATGTCCCAGTTGGGCAATTTATTCATCTCATTATCATCAGTCCAACACTGGTAAAAAAAAAAAAAACACAATGTATGAATGGGCTTTAAACGTGTAAGGGATTGGGGTTTTTCACCTTGTTTGCTCTGCCACCTAGTGGACATAGTGTGAGTTACATGACATCTCATGGTCGATCTGCTTTCCCGAGCAAAAATTGCCACTGCTCCAAGGAATGACAGGATTTTTTTTTTTGCATAAAATATTGTACAGTTGGGAAGATGAAATTTGTCCATCTAATGCAGATGTTCCTTTAATCTTCATACTTTACGAATTCTAATGAAACTCATTCCCGTTCTGACTGTCCATGTCAATACTGAACCTCAATCAGTGCATGTTCTGCAATCATTGCTCTCTTAGGGTGTGCATTATGCAGCCATCACAATAGAAACCTAGACATGTAATCCTTTGCAGTATGTGATCAATATATTCTTATACTGTACATAATTTATACATACAATTAGTCTGCTTTACATCATGTAATGGTTTACGCAGGATTACAGATCATTTCTTGGTGCGAAATCTGAATAATCAGAAAAATGAGAGAACGCATTGGCATCACTGTGTCGATTATCCATAACCCTTTGTGTACCAGGGATTGGGTGCTTTGCTTATGTATGCATCAGTCACCTTGCATTATTGAGTGTATTTCTAGGCTCACAAAGTATGGAGTTTAGTCTATGCTCTTCCCCAACTCTAAAATGTAGCATACACCTTGATTTCCAGTGGGATAGTGGTAGGTTTGGAAAAGTTACTGTTTAAACTTTTTTTCATATTAAGTGTGAAATAGATTGCAATCAACATGTCTATAATGGACAATCAAACCCATTTAAAATGGTTCTGCCATCCATGACTTTAATTTTCATTTTTTCCCCAGCTCAGGGCAAGTTGATACCATGGACCATGTGTATGCTGCCTTCATTGTGCTCCTCTCATTGACATCACACTTGACCAGAGGAGATGATGTTCATGATGACTACATTTGGCAAACGAACAAATTACCCAAGATTGTTAATTCACACACATTCCACCTCAAAAGTCCAGACTTCCAGGCAGATCCTCGGTTGGAGCTGAATGGAACTTGTGGAATAGAATGTCAGAAGAATTTTCCAAACCCAACACTAAGTGACCTTGAGGACTATCTTTCCTATGAGACCGTGTTTGAAAATGGCACCCGCATTTTGACCAAAGTAAACATCCAAGGCTGGCGGTCTAGAAACGAGACAGTCCCATCAACAAAACATTCCCTTCGCAGAAAGAGACAAGTTTACGGCACAGACAGCAGATTCAGCATCTCAGACAAACACTTTATGACCAACTACCCATTCAGCACAGCTATTAAACTCTCCTCTGGCTGCAGTGGCATACTTATTTCACCCAAACATGCTTTAACAGCTGCCCATTGTCTTCACGATGGAAAGGATTATGTCAAAGATACCAAGAAGTTACGTGTGGGGATCTTGAAAATTAGGTCCAAGAGGGGTGGTAAAAGACGCAAAGGGTCAAAGAAGTCTAGAGGAGGTGAACGTGAGGATATGGATTCCCAAAAGGATAGTAAAAAGCAGAGGCGAAAATCCATTCAAAAGAGATCAGCACCTGGAGGGAGAAATGGCACCGAATCCCAAAATGAAAAGTCATCTTCTGGCAGTGGGAAACCATCTTTTCAATGGACGAGGGTGAAGTCCATCCAGATCCCTAAAGGCTGGTTCACTGACGTAACAGGGAAATTAGCCATAGATTATGACTACGCAGTGCTGGAATTAAAGCGCCAACATAAGAAGAAGTACATGGAACTTGGAATAAGCCCAAAAGTAGAAAAGATGCCCGGAAGCAGAGTGCACTTTTCTAGTTTTGATGACGATAGACCAGGACAACTTGTGTATCGCTTCTGCAGTATTTCAGAGGAGTCCGGTGATCTCTTTTATCAATATTGCGATGCAGAGCCAGGCTCAAGTGGGTCAGGGATCTACATCCGCCTGAAAGAACCTAACAAGAAGAAATGGAAGCGCAAAATAGTTGGCATATATTCAGGTCATCAGTGGGTAGAGGTCAACGGTGAACAACAGGATTACAATGTAGCCGTAAGAATTACTCCTCTGAAATATGCGCAGATATGTCTCTGGATACACGGAAACAGTGCCGACTGTGCTCAAGGGTGATGCAGTCCAGAAAAATGGAAAACGAAAGAAACAACCTTCCGGTTTATGGAAAGCGGCATTGACAAGACACTACAGCAGCAACCCCTATTACTCAACAAGGGCAGTGCAACTTTTATGGATACTAAAGCACTTCAAAATTAAGACATCCACCATACAATGTTAAACATAGTTGGAGCAGAGACCGATCACATTGCAAATAAAATCTCTAAAAACATAAATATTTATATACATAGACATTTGAATTTAATCTTTGTTAAAAGTCATGTAGCGCCAAGCTGTGCAACAATTGTGTTCAAGAAATATAACACTCCCCCAATTTCACTGGCATACATATACTCCTCTCAGGGTTTGCTGTCCCACATATTTTTCCTAACTCATGGAAGTAGGTTTATGAGAAATCATTTATGGGTTATTTTTGTGATAATGTATTTAACCCTTCTACAGCCAACATTTGTATTATAATGAAAGTAAAGCATTTTGGAGTTTTTGCTGCATATGATTTTCAGGGATGGGAAACCATTAACCTCAGTAGCTGCATTACATGGGATTGGTTAAATACCTCTGTATGCAATGCGTTAAATGCTGCATGCATCAAATTCACAAAGAATGACAAATCAACCCCCCCTTCCATCGAAAGAATGGCAAATTAAGGTATATGGTGAGTAGGTGGCTATTGTGCTTCAATAGATCAACAACGGTGGATGCCATTTGCAAATTAATATAAATCAGCCAACTGGTGAATGTTGAGTAAGCAAAAACTACATAGAGAACTTTGTGATATAGAGACATTGTAGGTACAGCTTTTTTTATTTTGATTCAGAAGCCTAAAGGTTTAGAGCAGTGTTTCCCAAACCTCAACCAGGCCAGGTTTTAAGGATCACCTTGGGGAAATGCAGACTGAATCCAGCAATCACTGAGCAGAAAATCATATCACCTGTGCTGTGCTTCAGATATCTGGCAAACCTGGCGAGGCGGAGGGTCCGAGGACAGGTTTGGGAAACACTGGTTTAGAAGAATTCATCTGAAAAGGATATTCGAATAGAAAAAGTACCCACTGGAGCAGTGATTCTAAACCATTCCTCGGAACCCCTAACAGGCCAGATTTTGCAGATCACCTTGGGGAAATGCAGACTGAATCCTGCAATCACTGAGCAGCAAATCATTTCACCTGTACTGTGCTTCAGATATCTGCAAAATCTGGCTTGGTTGGGGTCCCGAGGACAGGTTGGAGAAGAGCACCACTGCACTAGAGCTCCAGACAGCAACCAGCAGTTAACTAGTATGAACACGAAAATTTGGAATATGTTAGAAGGATTCATATTATATAGGACTTTAGCTCATCCTTCTAGGATGGTCAAGGGGTGTAATGAAGAGTAGAGAATGCTAGTGTTATAAATGTTGGCAAAAGACACCTACGTATGTGTACCATTCCAAATGGTGTCAAGAACTGCCGTGTAGAAGTAGGGTTTGGCCATTGTCTGGGGTTTCCATGTACTAAGCTTACTGTCACGCAATCACTGTATAACCAGATCAGCTGAGGATTCTAGGGATTGCAGCATTGTAATAAAGTTATAATTTTACTGTTGAAGAAAAAGAAAAACTACACGTTTTAGACACTTCATGATCAGACGTGCTGGCCAGCAAAAAAGGAGAGAGGTTTCCTGGCATTAAGAGAGCTCGGCTGAAGTTGTTTTAATGTTACCATGCTGAATATGGTGCTATAACAAGACCTTTGTACGGCTACACTACACTTACCATTGAAGTATGGAATGGTTAAGGTGCTTTCTGATGTAACCATCCATTAAGGTAGGTGAGCAGCAGTACACATTACATAATACTGATGCATAGTTTACACAAATGTCATGCATGTTTCTCAATGTTAGTTTTTGAATAAACGTAAATTTACAAGCTCCCAGAATACTTTGGGTTGAACGCTCAACCATAGGCCGAAATCCCTTTTACACTTAAAGATGAAAGGAAATGTATAATTTGAGTATTGTAGAAATGACAAATATTGAAATTACATCAGAACTGTAGGACATTGTAGTAACCGCAGACTTAATTTATTGTACTTTAATGCAGTCATTAAAACAATGAGAACAAGTATGTATTTTTTGCTTCTTCGGTTGTAGCTAGTATTACATTTGGAACAAAAACCTGATCCATGTTACCAAATAAAGAACTTGGCTTTTTATCCCAGATTTTTTCTAAAAATAGTTTATATAATTTTATTAATATATGACTTAACCACATATTTGTTCAAATGAATATGCCAAAATTGGACAGAAAATATCTTCGAAGATGTCCAAATCATAAAATTCCTCTGAACGAACGGGGGGGGGGGGGGGGGGGGGTTCGGGGGGTGGGGGAACACCATAGTCTAATAGTTGCTTAACTCACAAAAATGAAGGTCTTTAAAAAGGACCTTTTTTTATTAACAGATTATATTTTTAAAGCATTACAAAAAAAAAAGGCCTTTGTAAAAGGAAAAGCCTTTTTAAAAGTAACCAGGCCAGAAAGGAGCACCAGGCTCAGCCTGACAGTGGCGTCACCCAGTGCGGTAACCCAGGATGTCACCCCTTAGAGCAATGTTTCCCGTCCTCAGGACCCCCTAACAGGCCAGATTTTGCAGATCACCTTGGGGAAAAGCAGACTGAATCCTGCAATCACTGAGCAGCAAATCATATCACCTGTGTTGTGCTTAAGATATCTGGCAAACCTGGCGAGGCGGAGGGTCCTGAGGACAGGTTTGGGAAACACTGCCTTAGAGGTTGGCACTTGGGAGCGGTCCAAACCCCCCCCCCCATGTGACATCATTGTGTGAATGAGTCCATGTATGCAGTGTGAATGATTGCATGTGTGAGGGCATAGTGTATGAATGAGTGAGTGTGTGCAGTGTTTAGGAATGCATTTGAGAGTGTGTGCATGTGTGTGAGGCTGTACAATTTAGCCAGATTCAACAATCCCTCAACACAACCTGCGGTAGCAACAGATCCAAAAGATACAAATACCTACACCTGTGATAAAGGTAACAACCAGAGCAGAGGTTGGGCTCAGGTCTGAGTGTCATCCTTCAGAAAAGTAAAGGAGAAATTCACATTTTAGACCGAATCTCCCCTCCCCCCAGGGATTTATTTTTTTAAACTTAAAATGTGTAATATTGCTAGCCATTTTCCACAGTAGTCCCGGCAGTGAATGTGCAGCTCCTCCAGCCTGTGTCAGTATAACCACAGAGTGCTGAATGGCAGGCCTGGCATTCAACTGCGATGCACAATAAGGAAACACAGTTGTCAGTCACTGCTTGGGGATGGATCCATGTACTCTCTGCCCCAGGTTCTTATTAATGGGAAGGAAACGAACACGGGAACCTCCTTCAGTCAACATATTTCTCCAGTCCTCACACACACAGCGGCCCCATATGGTTGTACAAGTGCATCTTTATGCTCACCGATACGGTTACTGTGTTAACGATACACGACATCACCTCAGGTTTTACTCACACTTTTTGCAGGATAGGGCAGCAGCCCGAGCCCTATTTTCAGCACGCATCTCAGACTCTGCTCCCAGCAATCAGCACCATCATGCAGTGACGTTTGCCCTGTGCTTGTAGCCATTGTCTGCGGCTCAGAGGCCCCAATCATGTCAGGTACTCAATTGTGGCCTACAGACCCAGCTGCTCAGTTAGGGCTTCCGGGCCCGGAGGCTGCAAATCAAGCACCCCACTTAGGCCTAGAGGCTGGCCAAGTTTTGGCTGGTGTTTTCAGCTATTTCGTCCTGGCGGCTGAAAGCCAAAAACACCATTTTCAGCCCATAACGTTGGCGGCCAAGTTTTCTGTGCATCCCTAACATTGATATATCCAGGAGTAATATGTCAATTAGAGACCAAGCTTCTCAGCATTAAAGACAATTCTGGCAATTTCTTTTTTTATACAAGTCCCGGTTTAACCCTTCTAGGACTGCACAGTAAAAAATACACAGCAAGAGAGTCACTCTCACAGAACAGTCAGTGTGCCAAAGAGACTCAAGAGTAGCAAATTCTCACAGTACTTGTTCAAACATTTTGGCTCAAAGAGTATTTCAATTTTACAGCCTTGAGAAAGGCTTTGAGCTGAAATGTTGACATGAGACAAGCTGAATGCCCCCTCAATGTTTGGATAACCCTTCCACTGCTGATAGGTTATGTTACACAGTGTATGTTTAAATGTAGAACACTTCGAATTATGCTTTGCACCTTGACCATCACTGTGCTGACCACAGCCACAACATGATGAACTTCTTTCTTACTTGCTGTAGCTACCAACCATCTGGAGCGCAAGAGAAAGATGTATGGGGATACACATGCCTCTCGCTCTCAGGAGTAGGAGAATGAAATGTTTGTATGAGCCACTGACACTCACCACCATCTGAACCTCCAGGAAATAAGTCCACCTGCAGGTAACTTGGGACTTGCATAAACAAGGATGGCCCTTAGTTTTCAGAAACTCTGAATATGTACGTATGTGCAAAGTATTTTACCAGGAAGGATCCATTGAGATTTCCCTCGTTTAAGTATGTCCTGGAAATAGCAAGAGGAATCGATAAGAAGGTGGTGGTAGAGCATTACTATTTTGATTTGGTTAGGTTATGTGCTAGCATTGTCAGGACAGTTTCAAAATAGTGTTGTGTTAACATCTCTCTCCCCATCCTAAGCCAATGCAGGATACACTACCAAATCTGGATTCAAGACCGTGTTTGGTAAAACAAAAAAATTCTTCAATGTAAGGACTCGACATTAACGGCACTATAATGCTCCCACAATATTTTGAACAAGTATTGAGATAGTGGTCTAAAAATTCATGTTGATTTTTAACCAGGTCTGTTCAGTGTTCCAATCCAGTTAATATATAACAAGTAGAGAGTAGTAAATTTGCATTTTGCCCTTTAGAGTCACTTGTGACCTGGCTGTGTCCAACACATTGAACTGAAGTGGTTAAAAGTGTGGCTGGCTGATCACCACAAGACTGTAATTACCAATTATGTAGCTTGTCTAGACAAGGCATTTCTGCTATTCTGCAATAGGTAATAAAATGTTCTGTCACACCTGCTTTCTCATACAATATTTATGATCAAATGTAACATCACACATGTCAAGGAGATCAGAACACCCAGAGGCTAGGAGAGCCTCTATCAACACTGAGCACCATGTAGGCAGGGGCGTCCATAGTTATTACACTGGACATGTAAGACAAAGCAGCTTCTAGAATACTCCTCAAAACAGGCCAGAATAGGTCATTCTGAGGTATATGCATGTGAGTGGATTGTAGCGGCAAGAACATGCTCCAGGATCTGCTCTCCTTCATAGTATCCAATGTGGTAGCAGCACTTTGAAGTTAAAGGGAGCTTCAGTTTGCCACTAAGGCCCGTGTCAGACGAGCACACTGATCACGTCCGTGTTGCCGCACATAAGTACGTTCGTGATAGCATACAATTGTGTTAAATGGAGCCCCACACACGAAGTACGTCCGCACAGAAGTGCGGACGCATGACGGATGCGGCAAACGGATGAAGGTTAGGCAAGAACGTAATACTGCTAGAACAGACGTGTGGAGTGCGCCACGTCCGCATAGCTTTGTGTGTGAGTGATGGAGCGAGGTCAGACAGACTTAATTTATACATCCAGCATTTTTGACGGACAAAATGGTTTTGCATTTTATTTTCCCTGCTACATCAGTCAAAAATATCGTCAGTGAAAAAAAAACAGACTGTGTGGCCACTACCTTGTCGTCAGTCAGAAAGTACATCTGTTGAGCACAGACGCACATTCCGTACAAAATGCGCTCGTCTGACAATAGCCTAAAACTTGAATTGCCTGCAAACAGAAGGGAACAGAGGCTGGTCCTGCTGCCAAAATATGAAGACAACCCGATCCCTGCAGTAGGTTCTTGAGGAAGAGGTCATGCAATCTGAATGTAAACGTGTTTGGGATTGGATAATTTTGTGTATGTGAGGAGTCATGGATTGACACACATATACTAAAAGGAAAGTAGCCGTGACCTAGACAAATGCAAGGTTTTGTGTTCGAGGGTCAAAAATAAATTTTTCTAAAAAAGACTATAAAGTGCTAGACTTCTCAATATTCTCTGGCAACAGATTTGGCAAGAGTACATGGACATTATGGAATTTGAAAAATTATTTGAGAGAGTCGTGTTCTACAGATCTAGAGAAAATACAAAAAAAAAAAGCCTTTGAAAAACTGTTAATCAGGACTATGCATAAAAATTAGCATCAACTGATCTTTGCAAAAAGTACCATAATTAAATTTTGAAAAAACTTTGAGGCGCAATTTATATACTGCTCTATTGTAAGCACATCGTGCCTTCATGCTCATCATATAACGAATACCACTAATTCTAATCAAAACATTTTATAAATTGTGCACAATAATGAAAGACAAGTCAGTATTACTACCAAAGGTCTATTCTTGCGTTTTAATTGGTATTTTGTTTTAGGCTTCATGCCGTTCAGAATAAATGCTAGTATTCTGAGTCAAGGTGTAGAGTTTTATAAGGCCAGTGTTTAGCTTTCTCTCTGGATAGAATTACCACCTACAGCTGAGACTTAAGGGCAGATAACAGAAAGGGAAAGGAGGCAATAAGAAGGTTTTCATTTGCTTCTGTTCAAGGTGTTTATTGCATCTCACAGGGCATACATGCACTGGGTCTTTAAACCAAGATACAAAGGAAAGCCATTTTGAACTGATTTTAGACACTTTTATCCCAGATTTATAGTGTATGTTTTCCAAACAGTAAATTCAGATACAACCATTGATTAAACAGTTCATTTGAAAGACTTACAACAGGTGAACATCTTTCCTATCCAACTGACTTCTACAAACAGCTGCCAAGCCACTTGTAACACCAACCAATAGTGACCTTATTGGTACGCACCAAGACCTCAAGCCAAGCCGTCAGCACGAAACAGTATGGGTGAGTCAATGGAAAGCAACGTTCACAATATGTACAGGAAAAGGAAGTCACAACCACAAACTGTACAAAAAAAAAATACTGAGAACTTTGAGGATAATGAGAACAAAGTCTAAAAAGGAATACAAAGCAGCACAAATTAATTCAGTAAAACAGAAAATAAAATGATAGGTGTATTAAATACCAATGCGCAAAAAGGGAAAATGCACCCACGGTTGTTCTTGAGTTAATACACAATACAGGTAAATGCACATTTCAACATATATTTTAGTGCATTTCACAACAGAAAAGGATAAATACATCAATTAAAATAAAAAAAATAAAATTTAAATTTAAACAAAAAAAAATAAAATGATAAATTACAACATTTTCAATGATATGCATCTGTTTTGCTCTGAAAGGAGGATGCAACCAGAGCTTTATATTACTTTTTTTATATATTACTCCAAATGATAAACATATTCAACACACAAATCACAATAAAAGTAAGCCAAGAACAGGGATTTTGTTTTTTAATGCATGTCTTTTTCCTGTGGATAGTTCTCACACACACACAAACGTGCACAAATATTTTGTATTGGAGTATTTTCTGGTGTAGTCACACAATTTATCGAAACAGATAGAAGGAAGAGGGATCTCCAAACATATAAATCGAAACCTTCAAAACACATTGAGGCATCTCTTCAGATTGCTCAGCGCACACACAATTGCTGCATAATCTGTAAAAATCAGATAGGTACAGAAAACAAAAGCGTGGGGGGGATGGGGGGGCACATACATCCAATGAGGACAACTGAAAACGCACACAAAAAGAAAATTCCGTATGCACAAAGAAAAAAAAAAAAATCCATGATATATATCTATAGTAGCCAGAGACAGCCAAGGTAGTACACATTGCTAATGTTTACTTTCACAGCTGTGCTACAGATTTGGGAGGAGAGAGATTAAAGGACGGCGTTTGGTACTTGTGGCTATTTTAGAAACTCTGAGCAGCAATCTGTTCTTGGGAGGCTCCAAACACATTGTCATGTCACAAAAACAGCATCTATGGGAGGAAAAGCAAAAATAAAAAAATGTTAGAGATTGCAAAAATGCAAGGCAATTCAAAAAGGGGGGGGGGGTGAGAAAATGCAGGCATTTTACACACATGAAATACAATGATCTATAATTTATAAAGCGCCAGCATATTCCACAGCGCTGTAGGATGGCCACAGTATATTCAAGGTTACAATACATTGAATAACATTTTGACAAACCAGTACAGGAGGAAACGAAGACCCTATTCCCGTGGGAATTTACAATCTAGAAGGGTTGGGGGGTGGAAACAGGAGGAGAGGACTGCAAGGTGTGAATGATGGACTGGTTGTGTCAGTGAGTCGGGTGGTAGGCTTCCCTAAATAGGAATGTCTAAAGGGAGCTTTTGAAGGAAGGGAAACTAGGGTAAAGCCTGAAAGTCTATTAACATTTTACCAATTTATAGGGGAATAATAATATACTATACAGTTGTGTTCAAAATTATTCAACCCCCAATGCTGTAAAGGGTTTTAGGGAATTTAGTGTACATTTGTAATTGTATTCAGAATGAAATCCTACAAGGACTTTTTAAAGAACCATATGCAACTAAAATGACATCAATTGGTTTTGTAATACAGTAGTAAATGTTTCTTTTGTGAATTCTTCATTGACACAATTATTCAACCCCTTAAAGACTACCACTCTGAAGAACAGAGGTTCATTCAAGTGTTTTCAATCAGGTAATGAAAACACCTGTGGATGTCACGGAGCAGCAATAAAGCATAATAAGCACCAATTAGGCAGCTTTAAAATGACTGATACTCCGCTCCTTCTAGACATTTACTGGTGTGGTTACAAACATGGTGAAGTCAAGAGAATGGTCCAGGAAGACAAGAGAAGAGGGGATTACTCCACAGGAAGGGCAATGGCTATAAGAAGATTGCAAAGATGTTAAACATACCAAGAGAGACCATAGGAAGCATCATTCGCAAATTCAAGGCAAAGGGCACTGTTTAAACGCTACCTGGTCGTGGCAGAAAGAAGATGCTGACTTCGACTGCTGTGCGCTACCTGAAGCGTAGAGTGGAGAAAAGTCCCCGTGTGACTGCTGAGGAACTGAGAAAAGATTTGTCAGATGTGGGTACTGAAGTTTCAGCTCAGACAATATGGCGCACACTGCGTAATGAAGGCCTCCATGCCAGAACTCCCAGGCACACCCCCTTGCTGTCTCCAAAGAATAAGAAGAGTCGACTGCAGTATGCCAAAAGTCATGTGGACAAACCACAGAAGTTTTGGGATAGTGTTCTGTGGACTGATGAAACAAAATTAGAACTGTTTGGGCCCATGGATCAACGCTATGTTTGGAGGAGGAAGAACAAGGCCTATGAAGAAAAGAACACCTTGCCTACTGTGAAGCATGGCGGGGGGGAGGGGGTCAATCATGCTTTGGGGCTGTTTTGCTTCTGCAGGTACAGGGAAGCTTCAGCGTGTGCAAGGTACCATGAATTCTCTTCAGTACCAGGAGATATTGGATGACAATGTGATGCAGTCCGTCACAAACCTGAGGCTTGGGAGATGTTGGACCTTTCAACAGGACAATGATCCCAAGCATACCTCCAAGTCCACTAGAGCATGGTTGCAGATTAAAGGCTTTAACATTTTGGAGTGGCCATCGCAGTCACCTGACTTAAATCCGATTGAGAACCTCTGGTGGGACTTAAAGAAAGCAGTTGCAGTGCGCAAGCCTAAGAATGTGACTGAACTGGAGGCTTTTGCCCATGACGAATGGGCGAAGATACCCGTAGATCGCTGCAAGACACTTGTGTCAAGCTATGCTTCACGTTTAAAAGCGGTTATAACTGTAAAAGGATGTTGTACCAAGTACTAAGATTGAATGTCACTTGGGGGTTGAATAAAACTGATAATGATGTGAGTACAGAAAAGACATTTGTGGTTATTTCATTATAAATGTTATGTTACATTTGTCTGACCTACACGTGCCTCTTTGATTTAATTGTAAGCAAGATGACTGAATGATCAAAATCAATGTCAAACTGGCCAAAACACTCAATTTCAGTGGGGGTTGAATAATTTTGAACACAACTTAGGCTAGGGTCAGACGAGCGTGTTTTCTACGGACTGTGCAGTACGGACGCACTTTTTGACGGAAGACGCAGTAGTGGCCACACAGTCCGTTTTTGGGACGTTATTTTTGATGGATGTAGGAGGGAAAATAAATTAAAATGAAAAAACATTTTGTCCGTTAAAAATGCTGGACATATAAATGCAGTCCGTCTGACCACGTTCCATCACTCACACAAAGCTATGCGGACGTTGCGCACTCCGCACGTCCATCCTAGCAGTTTGACGTTCTTGCTAACCTGCGTCTGTTTGCCGCGTCCGTAGTGCGTCCGCACTTCTGTGCGGAGGTACTTTGTGGGCCTTCATTGGTCATGATTATCTGCTACCACGGACATACTAAAGTGCGGCTACACGGACGTTAAGAAAAATATATAGTAGCCGACTCCTGGCAGTGGTGTTATTAAAAAGATTTATTCCACAATGAAAAAACACCAGACAACATGTCGACCCTTACAGGTCTTTGTCAAGTCTTGTCAAAGACCTGTAAGGGTCGAAACGTTGTCTGGTGTTTTTTCATTGCGGAATAAATCTTTTTAATAACACCACGGCCAGGAGTCGGCTACTATATATTTTTCTTGATTATCTGGATTAGGGAGTCTTCCATGCCGACTGGTGGACCCTTGTGAGTGCAGCATATCCTCATTATCTGCTACACGGACGTTAACACTGCGTTCGTCTGACCCCAGCCTAAGTATTAACCCCCGAGTGCTGTGTGTACAGACAGCCCAGCCGACTTGATTCCTTCAGGTTTAGCAAGAAAAAGGATGGCATCCTCCTTGCCAGCCAAACTCTAAAATTACAGTCAGATCTAAAGTTACAGTTACAAGTATTTATTAAGTGCTAACAAGTTTCGTAGCGCTGTACAATGGGCAAGACCGAATAACAAATATACACACAAGCTAAACACACAGAACAGTAGGAGGAAGGACCCTGCATGAGAGCTTACAATTTAAACAGGAGAGGGGTGGCACACTAGGTGATGGTAAATAGAGGAGAAAAAGTAGCGGGGTGCATGTGGGCTGCGTGGGAAGATGGCTCAAGAAATCTGCAGTGGGGGAATCATGGAGTGAGCCGTTATTACTTTAGACAAGCCTGTGTTTACAGAGACTTCTTGAAGGACTTGACAGACAGAAGAGTGTTCCATAGAAAGGGGGCAGCTCAGGAGAAGTTCTGAAGGTGGGAATTGGGAGTGCAGTTATGAGGAGCTGATAGCATCAGATCATTGGCAGAGGGAAGTGGTCAGGACGGAATATACCTGTTAATAAGGGAGGAGATGTAGGCAGGGGTGCGGTTATGGAGAGCTTTGTACATGAGCCCCAATATTTTTGAATTAGATTCTAAAGGAAACACAGATCAGGTCAGACTAACCTAATTGCATGCTATGAAGAAGTAGGTAGAAGTATAGATCAGGGTGTCGCAGTGGATGTGATTTACTTGGATTTAGCCAAAGCTTTCGACACAGTTCCACACGAGGTTACTATTTAAATGAAGAAAAATTGGTCTAGATAAAAATACTTGTTCTTGGATAGAGAACTGGCTAAAAGATAGGGTACAGAGCGTGGTCATAAATCGTAAAATTTTCAAGATGGACATCAGTGGTAAGTGGTGTCCCTCAGGGGTCTGTTATGACCAATTCTATTCAATTTATTTATAAATGACCTTGAAATAGGCATTGAAAGTCATGTATCAGTGTTTGCAGATGACACAAAACTAGGAAAAGTAATACAATGTGAGCAGGAGTTTTTTTCACTGCAGGAGGGATTTAGATTGGGGGACTGGGCACTTAAATGGCAGATGAAATTTAATGTACATAAATGCCAAGTTATGCACTTTGGAGTGAAGAACATACAAGCAATGTATACCCTAAATGGTACAGAGTTAGGGAAATCAAAGCGGGAGAAGGATTTGGGAATAATCATAGACTTCAAACTAAGCAACAATGCTAAATGTCAAACAGCAGCCGCCAAGGCCAGCAAGGTATTGGCATGCATTAAAAGGGGAATTCACTCATGATTAATTTTGCGCACCTTTCTGAAAGGATATTATGACGCTAGAAAAGGTGCAGAGACGGGCGACTAAATTAATAAGGGGAATGGAAGACTTAAGTTATGAGGAAAGGCTAGCAAGTTTAAACCGGTTTAGAGAAACGGCACCTTATAAGGGATCTGATAACTTTAAATATATATAATGGGGCCATTATAAACCAGTGTGGAAACCCAATGGGTTTTTTTGCCTTCTTTTGGCTCAACGACCGTGTGTGATGTGTGAAAGGCTGAACCCGATTGATGCATGTCTTTTTTCAGCCTATGTAACTATGTAAACAGAGAGCTAGTGTGAAGATTGACAAAGGGGCAAGGTGCGCAACGTGAGGTGGATGAGCCTAGCACAGGCATTCATAACAGACTGCAGAGGGAGAATCTGGGATCTCTTAAGGCCAGCAAGAAGGTTACAGTAGTCAAGGCGTGAGATAAGAGCTCGGATGAGCACTTTAGCAAAGTCCTAATTAAGACCGGGACAGATTTGTGCAATGGATTTTTAGGTGAAAGTAGTAAGATTTGGATAGAGAGAGATCAGAGTCGTAGAAGACTCCGAGGCAACAAGTCTGAGAGATAGAAGTAATGGTGGCACCATTCACCTGAAAGGAAATGGGTGCAGGAATGATGGTTTTAGAGGGAGGGAAGATGAGAAGTTGAGCTTTAGGAAACAGGAGGTCACCCAGCTGGAGGAAGCCGATTCGGACAGTCTTACAGCCTAACACAGGAGGAGAGAGGTTGTGGGAGGAAAGGTAGATTTGAGTGTCTGCATAGAGAGGATATTGCATTCCATTTGAAGAAATGAGGTTGCCCAGAGAGGCAGTATAGATCAAGCAGAGTAGGGGACCCAGAAATGAGCCTTTAAGTACACCAACTGAAAGAGGAACAGGGGGAGAAAAGGCATCAGCGAAGGAGCAAAGAGAGAGATAGGAAGAGAACCAGGAGAGAGCGGTGCCACTGAGGCTAAGTTGACGCAGCGTGAAGAGCAGGAGAGGGTGGTAAAGTGTCAAATGCAGCAGAAAGGTCAAGAAGAATAAGTAGGGAGAAGTGACCTTTGGTTTTATCAGAAACTAAAATCACTAGGCTCTTTGGTAAGAGCAGTCTCAGAGTGCTGGTAGCGAAAGCTGGACTGGTGCAGATCAAGTAGAGTTAGCAGAGAAAAAAAAAAAAGTGAGCCAATTATAGACCAGGTGTTCTAAGATTTTCGAGTTAAAGGGGAGCAAAGAGATGTGACGGTAGTCCGAAAGGGAGGTGGGATCAAGAGATTGCTTCTTTAGAACAGGGGTGCTCAGAGCATGTTTGAATGCAGAGGGGAAGAGTCCAGAGGAGAGGTTGAAAATATGAGTCAAAGCAGGGACGACAACGACTTGTAGGACAGATCGAGTGAGGCTAGGGTCAGACGAGCGTGATTTCTACAGACTGTACGTCCATGCACACGGACATACGTCAGTACGGAAGACACAGTAGTGGCCACACAGTCCGTTTATTTACGGATGTATATGTTGACGGATGTAGGAGGGAAAATAAATTAAAAAGCAAAACCATTTTGTCCGTGAAAAATTCTGGACGTATAAATGCAGTCCGTCTGACCACGTTCCACCACTCACACACAAAGCTATGCAGACATTGCGGACGCAGCGCACTTTGTGCGGCCGTTCTAGGAGTTGTACGTTCTTGCCTGCCTTGCGTCCGTGGGCCGCGGCCGTTGTGCGTCCGCAGTTCAGTGTAGACGTACTTCGTGTAACGGGCTCCGATGGGCTTTCTGTCATGCTATCATGGATGTACTTTAAGGCGCAATCACGAACGTGAACACTACGCTCGTCTGACCCCAGCCTTAGATGCAAGGGGATGGGGAAGTCAAGTGGAAAGGTGGTTGGGCAGGAGGACATGAGAAATGACGAGACATCCTCCACAGACTGGAGAAAATGAAGACCTAGTAGAAGAGAGGGCAGGGAGTGATTGAGGTAGAGTGGTTAATGGAGGAGGGCAGTGAAGAGATTTCTAGACTAAAGTTTAGTAATCTTAATCTGTGAAGTAGTTCGCAAACCTGAGAGCCGTGAGGTCCGTGAAAGGTTGAGTGGAGATGGGGTACATTAGCAGATTGAAAGTATGAAACAGATGCCGGCTGGGTGGAGTAGAGGTAACATCACAGCTCTGCGTGGAGAGAGCCTGGAGACATGGGTTCGATCCCAACAAGAGCGCTTCTCCAGTAAGTGTCCTTGGGCAAGACACCTAATGGTACAGACTCGCCACCCAGGACATACTTGAAAACGAGAGAAATCTCAATGTATCCTTCCTGGTAAAATACTTTCTCCAAAGAAAAAAAAAAAAATTATGTCTGGAGTCATGGGATAAGGGACGAGGAAAAAAAAAAAAAAAGTTTGTCTAATGTTAGATAAAGTGAGACTGTAGGAACCGAGCATGAATTTGTAGTGCAGGAAGTCAACCGAAGTGCGATACTTCAACCACATTCAGCTGCCCTAGATCACCGCCGAAGATGGCATGTGTATTTAGTTTGCCACAGTTGGCAGTTAGGCCTGCGTGCAGGATGGAGAGAGGCAGGAGCGAGTTCGTCATGTGATTTGGAGAGGACAGAGTTGTAGATCTCATTGGCTTTGTCAGTGCAGGGATTCGAAGGAGAAGAGGGTGGAGAGTGAGGGTAGAAGCAGGAGGCTGGGTTGGCAGCAGGAGAAGATTTCAGGAGAGGTGGTGATTGGAAAGGGGGAGAGGTTTGTTTGAAAAGTTGGAAATAGTACAGAGGCTGGAGAAAACGAGGTCCAGGGTGTTGCCAGCTTGGTGGCTAGGAGAGTTGGACCACTGTATAAGGCCCAAGGAGGAGGAGGTGCTAGAGCGCTCACAGATATGGTAAAAAGCAGACTGAATGATCCAATTCCTCTTCCAAGTTTTGCAATGAAAGACACATGTCAAAAACGAGAAACATTTAGTAGCTTGTATATTTAGATTACCTTTCAGAATTATGATGACATGTGAGAGATAAATGTGAAAATACCAGGTGTAAGACTTTCGTTTAAACGGCTCAGTCACATAGAAAAGAATAGTAAAAAAATTAAAAACAATTTGGTAGCTACAGGAAAATGCTCCAAACTTGAACATAAATTACCCCCCTTTAAGTAGTAGAGAGACGACCATCGAAATAAACAGGAAAAATGTGAAAGCGATGTAGCCTAATAATAATTATATAGTACACGGAGCTAGGAGGTGAATCCGTGAACCTCAAGTCTCGCCCACCCTTCAGGGAGCAACTGCCAGTGGTGCCATGGGTTTAATCCCCACCACCACCTTCACAGAATACCATACGTATATTGGAGAGACGTCCATAGAATCCTCCCTGTACATCTCTATTCAGATGAGAAGTAACAATGACATGTGAGGATAATTTGTTTTTTGCTTGTGTTTCCTTGTTGATGAATGTATGGAGCCAGATCAAATGAAACGGATGGTTCAGCTTGGTATTGAACAGGGAAAGTGAAGTTGGAGCCGATTGTTTTACAATCCACTGCCGCAACAATGGCTAAAAATTTTCTATGAGCCAGTTTTGGGGATGATGTGGGCCCAAAAAGAAGACACCCCAGATTTAGAGGCAATGAAGTTTTGGTGGTGGAGGAAGTATGTGAACGACAACAGTCCAGAATCTCTGTGCTACCGGGCAACTCCAAAAACAAATTGTATAGATAGGACGAGGAAGGTTTCTGACACATGTGAAACAATCTGCGTGGAGAATAATATGCATGAAGCATTTTTTTTAAAACCATTTTGGAGATAGGACAGTGTGCAAGAGTTTAATCATATAGGTGATCGGTGGTCATCAATGGTGTAATTTGGAAGATGGGTCAACCACTGCAAGGGCCCCGATGTCATTCTGGACCAATCTGCGACATGGCGTATGAGGTTATATAGAGACGAAAGAGTAAATCACAGTTGGGTATTTCGAATGTGATCGTCAAGGCGAATTGTCCATTCCCTTTCGTAAAAGGTAGAGCTCACCTTTTGAAAATAAGAACGTACTTGTAAATATGCAAACCACGGAAAGGGCAGTTTTATAGTTGGTCTTCAAAACTATTGGTGTCCAGAAATTTATATAAAAAGCATAGCCCTCCCCTTTCCCAATCTGTAAAGGAGGCAATTGAATATCCTCAGAATTTGGCGTTCGCTACCAATGGTAGGAAAAGGTAGGAGTACATCATTTTAGTAGTTGTTTAGTTGTTCCAAGTCTTAAATGGTAACAGAGATATCCTGTAGGGAATGGGGGAATTTCTAGCTAGTGAGAGTGAAGGAGATATTTGTGGGGTCAATGCTGACTAACAAAACATCTGAGAATTGAGTAACTTTGGATCCAGTCGATGGCATTTTGAGATTGAAGTCTGCAAAATAGCAGTACAATGTGGGAAAGATGAACTCCTCCATGGTGTTTGGGTTGTTAAAGCTTGGAGAGACTCAAAACGTGCCACTGAGCCTTTCCAAAGAAGGTTTTAAAGGGCAGAGTTTAAGGCTTTTTCATTCTTCTAGGAGAGAAAGATTGGCAACACCTAGCGAGGTTACAGATGTTCAGATGTTTTGGGAAGCTGACAGTCATGGAGATTATGCCACCTGGTTAATTCTTAGGCGACCTTGCCTATAATTGGAGGGGTGTAATGGTAAAGTGAGTCTGAAGGTCCCTGGGGAGACAGATTCCTAATATTAGAGTGAAGTCTTGGCCCAGACCAAGGGTATATCGGGGCAACTCCGGTGGGGTAGTGGTACAGAGGAAAAGAGCAGTAGATGTATGCCACCATCGCCAGTTTTAAAGGTCAATTGGCAAATGTATGAAGAAGATTAAGAAGGGAGGGTAAAGCGCTTCGCAGATCATGGGTAAATAACAGGAGGAAATCTGCAAGTGCTGACATTCTCCATTCTATTCCACCCACTAAAATACCCTTGAAAGATGGTGACGTCTCTAACGCCCGCAACAGGGGATCGATATTGATGTTAAAAGAAAAGACAAGGGTGGACAACCATGCGTGACACCCCTTCCAAGGAAAGAATAAGGGGAATCTAGGCCATTGGTGGTGATGCATGAGGTTGGGCAACAAATTAGATTTTAAATGAATCCTATGAATATTTGACAAAAACATTGATGGAAGAATTTGAAGTAAGTGAGGCCAGGCAACCATGACAAAGACTTTGAACAAGTCCAAACTTTAAAGGGCTGGGTAAAAAGGTGGGAAAATGGATTATGATCCTACAAATACCTGTGACTGCATGAGGACCCTGTACAAAGCCCAATTGATAACTGGAGAGAATATATTGAGATGAAAAGTTTGTAGTTGGGTGGCCAGGATTTTGGTGAGAAGTTTGTAGTCTGTTTAAAAGGGAAATTGGGTGCTAGGAGGTGATACGTGGGTTTCCAGGGTTTAGGAATAAAGCCTATTTGGGCAGCGTTCAGGGAATCAGGATATATTGTGAAATATAAAAATCACATTGAACATAGCCGTTAACCTCTCTGGCGGTCTATTTATTTTGAAATTACTTGTCTAAAAGCAATTTTTTTTTTGCCCCCCTAGCGGTATCCTGAGTGTGGATCGGGGTTAAATTCCTATGTTGGAAGCGGTAACCCCCGAGCAACACTCGGGATGCCGCTGGATACATCACCTCTCCCGGGACTCCCTCGATGTCCCCAGCTGTCTCCTCTGGCGATCCCGACCTCATTACTTCCTGGTTCCCTCCTCGCAAGAAGGAATCCAGGAAGTATGAGGTCGCGATCGCCGGAGGAGACTGCAGAGATCAGCGAGGGAGCGGTAATGTATACAGCCCGAGTGTGTCTCGGGGTTACCGCTTTCAGCGGTGAAATTTAACCGAGACACACTCCGGAACACCGCCAGGGAGGTTAAGGTAGGGCAGATTTGTGGTGTTAAATTTTTATTATTATAGTCCGCAGAAAGAGCATCAGGACCGGAGATTTACCCAAAGGTAGCAACATAATAGCCGTCTCCACCGCTTTCAGTTATGGGATGATTTAAGATTTCCCTGTAATGAGCCTGCAAACATGGGAGAGGGGAACGGTTTAAAAATTCATCACCTAATATAGAATTATCGAAATGGGGGTTGGGAGCGTGGGTTAAAGAAATTGTAAGAGAAAAAAAAAAAAGGTACTTTATGTGTTGTGGGAAGAGTTTTGAGTGTTGTCAGGCTTGAGGGGTTATTCAAAGAGCACTGAAATGTCAATGCTCTTCTGTTCGGCGCACTTTGGCAATTCAAGTTCGCCAACCCTATGGCGAATGCAGTATTCACCACAGGGTCCCCAAACTGCTCTGAAGAGATCTACCGATAAATGCCGGACAGCTGCCAAACCGGTATATAAAAAACAAACAAGTCACACTCTGCAATTATTAAAAGGCGTTTAAACAAAAGAATGCAGGAAAATAATAATAATTAAAAAAAAAAAAAAAAAAAGTGTACTTTGAATAATAAAAAGTTCTGTTACAGAAAAAGCCAATAGGAATCAAATTTTGCCGGAAAAAATATCCAGACGCATGCCTAAATAATTCTAAAAAAAATAAAATAAAGACCTTTTGATGCATATGAAAACAAACTAAAAAAAATTAATAACTTTTCTTTCCATTGAAACCTATGGGGATTTGCCTGCTAAAACCAGTTGATCGAAAGCACCGAAAATCTGGGCATGTCGCCAACTTTTTGGCGTTCTCTAATTAGTTTAACGATTACTTCTCTGAATTGCGGCGATGAGGCGAATTGCAATGTATTTTGCAGGCAATCCGCCAATATATGGTGAATTGCCACAAAATTGCACTGTATTGTGAAATTCACCGTTAAGTACAATTTGGTGGCAAATATGACTCCTTGAATAACCCTGATCTGCGCTATAAAGGAGTCATTTCCGTTTAGGTGCGGCTTTTCTGGCAAAAAGTTTTCCTGATGAATTTGAATGCCCCTACAATAGAACGCCAAACAAACCGGAGCAAATAAGCCATCTACAGTTTACTAGGAGTCGTCATCCTTTCTCAAGCCAACCACCATGATTAACAAACTCCTTCATATTTTTTCACACATGGGGTTAATTACAGCCTTTAAGCTGTAACACTCTAAATTGTTGCAACACAACAGTCATTACGATCCTATGTGGATTGTTCTGTTGATGTCAGGGTATGACATTGCTCTGTTAGGATATGTGACAAAATGTCAAAAGGAAGCTCTCCGACACATACAACTTAACATAGTATTGCTCCAACACAACGGTGACGTGCTTCACTTTGGACTTTAAGTACATGGGCCTAGAAATGTATTTGGGAGGTGCGAGCCTGATGTTTCATATTGTTTTCCTGCTCTTTTCTTTTTTAAAGTCACCCTGTATCTACAATTATAGATGCAGGGTGTTTGTGTGTT